>CP032572.1:48109119-49503328 GCA_008044935.1 Gossypium turneri
TATGGCATCAAACATCGAAATGTTATCTTAAACAAAATTCTCTAGCTATTTTATGGTTTTCGATCCAATTGAGTGAGCCATCCTAAGTTATTACAAACACATTTGTGTAAAAAATTTATAAAAATCGAGCTGGGAAAATAGCCCTTTCAGAAACACCTCACACATCTATACTTTGCCTACAAGGCTTCGCACATTTACACCTCACACGTACATACTTCGCCTTCAGGGTTCACACAATCATACAGCGTGTGAATTAATTGGAAACGAGATGGGCTTTAAATTTTGTACAGTTGTGGCCGACTCTTCTAATCCTATCTACTGTATTGTCAACGTTTGTGTCAGTTGAGGTTTGACTTTTGAGTTCTTTTTTACAGGGAAATTACTGCATTTTCAAAGGGAAAATGCAGTATGTATACTTTTTGTTAAAATATTTTTAAATAACCAACAATCGTTTAGAAGTAGTGGCAAGCTGGCGATAGACTTTTTCTTCCTACTTTTGAATTGACTTTAATCATAAAATAGAAGACATGTATATGTATATTGGATTTTAATTTTAATAATTTATTCTTTTTAATTATCGGATTCTAATTGACAACACTGTTAATTGATTTCTGTTAAAATTTGAATGTGTTTTTATCGATTAGGTTTTAATTTTAAAATCAAGTTTATTAATAAATGGTTTGATGGATACCGGACTACTCCACTCAAAATGGAGTGGATTTCTTTTTGAAAAATGGATGGAGGACAAAGTGGGTTGGCTTTTTGTTTCGAACGGTTGGTATGGAGTGGTTATGATAATTGATAGTCTCCCCCAATCTTTCTTCATTTTGTGAGATTAACATTTTATCCTTGTATCTATTTAGTTATTAAAATGGTAAAAATGTAACAACATATTATAGAAAAAAATCCATATATTTTATGTTTAAATATTATTTTTGAAGAATTATGTTTAAATATTATAGAGTAAGGTGGGGCAAAAATGGATGCATCTAACATTTTTGAAGGTGGTAATGATTTTCAAGATTATACAACCATAATGGGGCAAGGTGGATTGTGGAGCAGAGTGTGCCAACTATAGAGCGATAATGTATTTAGCAACATCTGCTCCTGCCCCGCTTCATTATCATCCTTAATTGCACCTGTAAAATGACTAAATTCGTAGATTACAAAGCAAAAGGACAAAATTCCAAAAAACCTAAAGAATAAAGGGACTAAAAAATCGTTAAACCTACGTACTTTATTTGTAATCTCTCAAACATATTTCATATTGAAAAAGCAACCATATTTTCAGAGATACCAATCAACAAAAAAAGGGGGGGGGTTTAAATAGGTTCATCTGAATAACTCATAAATATTTCAAATCAATTTTTTTCTTTCAAAGAAAAAGAAAGAAAAGTGAAAGTTCTTATAGGATTTTCACAAAGATAGATATATATATATATATATATAAAGATCTAATGAAGGGACCATGAAAACAAAGTAAGATTGGACAATAAAATGTGGGCTCAAATTATGAATTTAAACAGCAAAACCATGTGTAGGTAGACAAATAAAGACAAGGACACATTGTGGACTCTCTCTCGTATATGTAAACAAGCATGCATGGCAGTTCCACCAATCCTTGTTGGCATTATTTCATCCAAGGAATATATACATTTTATCACCCAGATGGAATTCACTTATGTCGATATAAAATTAAAATAAATTTATATTATTAATATTTTAATAATTTAATCGTTAAATTTATTAAGATATTTATACTTATCATGTATGTAAATTATTTTAATAAATCTGATATCTCTAATTTTATCGTATATATAAATTAATTTAATTTTTAATTAACAACCATATCTAAAAAAAAAAAAATCAAACAAATTTTTTGGGTCAAGATTGAAACATGATGAAAATGGGACCTCATAGTGAGAGAATTCATTTCATCTTGTTCACAAAAATGTAGGCAAAATCTTGATGCATTAATTGGAGTGAAAGTAATTTTCTTTTTTTTTTTTACTTAAAAAACTAATTTATTTTTAAGAAAATATATTTTAATAGGAGTAATAGACAACGATTGTAACTTGAATAGGAGATTTTTATTTTGGGAAATGTAAAATTAACCCTTTTTCTCATATAAAAACTACCTACTTTCTAAGATGGAAATGGAATTTCATCATATAGGCGCTCTTAGGTAAAGTGATCAATCAAATGGAAACAAGAAAATCTACTTTGTCAATCTTGTCAAATAAAGGACTATATATTTCAAAAATAATTATTATATGAGCCAAATATTTTATTTTATTTTAATTTTTAAATACAATTAAAACGTAAAATAATTTTTCAATACATATATAAAATTAAAAAAAAATCCACCGTACTAAATCAATTAAATCATTATCCTTAAAATAAAAGCAACTATATAAGACTATAAGTCAAGAACTTTTGTCAAAATCTTTTCTTATTTTTTCCAACTATTAAGTCTTTGACAACAGGTTTGAAGCAATATTTTAGGGAATTATTTTAACATAGGACCCTATAGTCCTATAAAGATAAGTAAAATTTGGATCAGGTGTTCTGATTTGTCAAATATTTATTCATCAAAAGCATGCTCTTAATTGGACATGTGTGAGAGCTATTAAATTTTGAAAATAATTTTCTTACTCCACATTAATAATATATGCAACACACAATGATTGTTTTTTTTGTTGACAAAGGATGGGAATTTTCTTTGGGTCCAAAATTGATTAAAATGTACACAAACTTTTATTGTATTTTTCTTCTTCTTTGTTATTTGGTGAAAGAGAAATAAAGTGGTTGCTAAAATAATTTAGAAAATATGGATTTAAGTGTGATTAAGGTCGTGATATCTTTTAATTTAGGGGCTTGAGAAATTTGTGGGTAATTGAGATTGATTGTATAGAGAGAAGCGAGGGACTCAAGTTTACATTCAATTTGTCAATTCTAACTTCAATTTAAAAACTCGATTTTAGTAATTTGATTTTAAATTTGACTTTATTTAAAAATTTCAAGAGCCAAAACACATCTATCTTGAATTCAAAATGACTTAAACTCAAAATATCTAAACAAAGTAACACAAAATGAACCAAACCTAAAGTGACCAGAATTTAAATAATCAAAACGCAAAACAATCCAAACTCGAAATGATCCAAACTTAAAACAATCCAAATGTGAAAAGAAATGAACCCATAATTAACCCAATTCACCACTTTAATTTAAATTAACAATTTTATTTGAAGTTTCTTTCTTTCTCCCCATTGTTCATCCTTCATACTAAAATCACAATAAAAGAAAATTCGATTTATTCTTCTTTTCTTACAATTTTTGCTTTCCCACATATGGCTATATATATATACTTTTAGTGCTAGCTAGGCTTGCACCAAATGCATGTACCCAATAAATATACACCAATCCTCCGATTCCAAAACTCTACAAACTAACCCAACATTTGGAGCTTGAACCTAATGCCAACCCACGATTGTTCTCAATCTCTAATTTGTAAATTAAAAATCTACAAAGCCATTTATGCTCGTGTGTAATGCGTGTGCAAGCATGCATCTAATAGCAAATATATCCATAAAAATGTAAAATAGAAAACAGCTAAGTATTATATAGCCTTGAAAGTACTTTAGCTTTCCAATAAGACGCGTCCTTGCTGAAATCATAAACCACAAATTATTTTTCATCAAAATAGAAAAAAACAGTATCAACTCTCGGCCATCATTTTCTACTTTAAAAAAAAAACCCTAATTGAAAAAAAATACCACGATTTGTCCCACGAAATCCCCACGTTTTCCCCTTTCCTTCTTTAGAGTAAACTCAGGTTTTCTATTATACTATAAACCAGTTCAATATATATGTATGTATGGCTGACCAAGCCAAACATCCAAGTCCCACATAGATCCCTTTACAACAAGTACTTCTAGCACGTGTGTGAGCTATTTTTTCACTAGTTATGGCCTCTAGTTCCTCCGGTAAACACCCAATGTATCGTGGAATCCGATGCCGGAGCGGCAAATGGGTGTCTGAAATCCGTGAACCGCGTAAAGCTACACGTATATGGCTCGGTACGTATCCGACACCGGAAATGGCTGCTGCTGCATATGATGTAGCTGCACTAGCCCTAAAAGGTAGTGAAGCTGTTGTGAACTTCCCGGATTCCGTTGCTTCGTATCCTATCCCGGGTTCTACGTCGTCAGCCGATATACGAAAAGCGGCGGCGGCGGCGGCGATGCAAAGAGGTGAAAACAAAAGTAGTGAGAGCAGTAACCTAGTAGCGACAGTTCAAAATCATGTGGTCAAAGATGAAGGGTTCACTACAGGAGAGTATGTGGATGAGGATGTATTTTTGAACATGCCTAATTTGTTGGTGGATATGGCGAAGGGATTGCTGGTTTCACCGCCGAGAATTAGCTTGATACCTTCCGATGACGATGATGACTCGCCGGATAATTGTAATGGAGGAAGCTTATGGAGCTATTGATTTGATCCATTTTTCTAATAATGCTGCTGTAAGCTGCTACATAATTTTGGTCTTTTCATTTTCATCAAATGTGGGCCGGAAACAAGGACATGTTAGGATTTTGGAAAAAAGGAAGAAAGAAAAAAAGCGCCCATTGGTGGTATTAAGTTGCAGCTTTGAGCATTATTAACTTGTCTCCTTATGAAATAATATATATAATGAAGACAAATTTGGTAAACAAACAAAAAAGCACACTAGTATTTTGCAGCACGTAAATTTATTTTTGGATTTCGGGTGCCTTTGGTTAGGGTTTCGATAGTTCTTTGCTTAAGAGTGCTGTTGTAGGTAGGTATCTATACATATGTATGTATGTATGAAATGATTTAATCTTCTTCTTTTTAGTCTTCTTCTTCCCTCTTTCATGTGACTGTTTCGAGTTCTCTTCCATTTTGATTTGTTGAAGATGAATTCAAAGTTTCGAACTCTTCATATTGTCCCTTTTAATGTGTATTTTAAACATTTTCCTCTCATTTTAAGCAACATTGACAAGAATCAGATGATGCTTACTTAATCATATTTTTGTCCTGATTGTATAATTACATGGGTCCAGATTAAATTCGAAATTCATACAAATTAAATCCTAATATAAAAGTCATGTTTCGAATTCGAGCCAACAGACAAAAGGGCACTTCTTTAATCATGTTAGTCACCAAGTAATGATGCATAAATTTTGTTTAAACTTTTTGGAATTCGAGAGAAATTATGAGTCAAACGTTAAGATAGAGAAAGAAGGGGGGGACCTATTGTGCACAGCGAACATAATGTCAATATATATCCATTTGATGAAAGATTGAAAGTTTAAAAATGAAAATACAGGTTATGAGATAGATGTCTATTTGATTAAACAGTGGCACTGTTAAGTTGTCGGGGGGACCCTTTATTATGAATAATGTCTACAGGTGTCTCAACTATACTTGTATTTTGAATTTTATGTTGTTTTTCATCATAACCAAATATATAACACATTATTAGGATTGAACATAGCAATGGATTGTGTCTGCCGAGTTGTTTGACTCGTTCTTCTAACCCTTCTGGTAAATGGGATTTGACAGCAAAGTTACATTCCAATTACAAATTTTACAATTAGTTTATTTATTTCCCCTACCTATGATTTTGATGAGAAGCTTTTGTAACAACTTTGAGTCACTTTAATCACTTCAACTTATTCCAGTACTTTATGTCAATTTCTTTAACCATTCAATAATACTAATATGTCATTTCATATGTTTCAGTTGTTGATGAATAGTTTAATAGAGAAAGAATGGTATGAAATAAGAGTGTCATGTCATCCTGTATTCCTTTTTCAATTATTTGATGATGAGAAAGGATTGTATGAAACTTTAATTCCATATCATCCTTATCCCTTTCCAATGGGAGAATGACAAATCAGATTTTTTCTCTTAATTTTTAGCTTTCTTAGTTGGATTTGAATTTTTTTGGAGAAAAAAGCTAAAAATCAGGAGGAAAAATCTAATTTATCATTCTCCTGTTGGAAGGGATAAGGATGACGTGAAATCACAGTTTCATATAATCTTTTCTCATTTGATTGACTTTTCATTAAATTTTTCCATGTCATTGATGATTTTTTTAACCTGAACCCCGAACTTCGAACCCAAAATCCCGAACCCTAAACCTAAACTTGAACCCGAACTCGAATCATGAACCTTAAACTCCAAACCAAAAGGCCAACTTTAATGTTCAAGGTTCAAGGTTCGATGTTCGAGTTTACGGTTTTAGCTTCTGAATTTGAGGTTCGAGGTTTAGGATTAAAGGTTTAGGTTAAAAAGTTTTCAAAATTATGTACCAATGACATGAAAAAAATTACTGAAATGTAATTAAATAATTGGAAAGCGATACAGGATGACATGGCGCCCCTATTTCGTACAATCCTTTCAACTAAAAATGCTAAAAATTAGGAGGAAAAATCTTATTTGTCATTCTTTTATCGGAAAGGGATAAGAATGACATGAAATCATAGTTTCATACAATCATTTCTCTATCTTTAAACCTGAAATACTTATTTAGAAAGTCGTCTAATAATTAAATTTAAGTGTAATTAATTATATTTATACGTGAGCAACATGTTTAGATAACAAATGTAATTTATGAGTAATACCAAATTGAGTTTAATTAAAGTAATCTAATAAAAATATCAAATTCTTAGAGAGGTTGAGAATTGAGTGAATTGTACGGGTAATTAGCTAAAATGACTTTCAATTTTTTTAATTTTAATTTTAATTTTTTATTCATTTTTTAATATGTAAGCAAATATGTCTATAGAATCAAAATTTCCTATAATTACAGGTTGATCTAATTACAGCATAGTAATTATAATTTCTTACAATTACATTATGGGGTTCAAACACAGTAAATCTTACCCAATTTTAAATCTAAACTCTAAATCCTAACCTTAACTCAAATAAATCTTAAAACTCTAATATTTAAATGCTAACCCTAAACACTAAATTTTAAATATTGCTTACTATTATTATCGTTTAATTTCATTTAATTAATTAACACAAAAATTTTAGGGTAATTAGCATTACATTATTATTAAGAATTGATGTAGTGTTAGTTGTGTAGTGGTATTAGTTACTTTTTATATATATATATATATATGAAGTAACATATTTTTAATTAATACCCAAAAAATAATTACATATATAGAAGCTAGGATAGCTCACATTATCATAACATAATTAATGTGTACAAGTATGGTAATTTCTCTCCATCGCAATTGGGATGGTGGGTTCAGAGCATTTTGGTATCTTAATATAAAATATATTATCATGTAGGAAAGTTTTTTCTATTAATAGCAATGCAATCATAGGAAATTTGTTAAGTAATTTTTATCTAGTGTCCCATTAAGGGAATATAATATTCGAGATTTATACATATCATTATTGTTTATAATTTGATTTTATTGTTCATGGATTCGACCTCACTATTTTTAGGACTGACATTTTGAGCATACTTCAAGCATGCCAGATATGTGTATCATTCTAAGTCGTCTGCCAGACTTTGAGTTTCTTTACACACGAGCTCCTTAGGTAAGGCGAACTGAGATCGCGAACTCTCATTGGCTCGTACAAGTTGATACTGCGAGCTACCCTTGATGTCCTCTCACTGTACCCCTTGTGCATGTCCACCTGGTGGAGTCTATCCAGGTCATGAATAGGCAACTCAAATCCCATCTGGATTTTGGGTCGATGATCATTGGTGTATAACAAAATTATTATTTAAATAGTAGCAAAATAAATTTGATATACGATAGTATGCATGTATATGTAAAAAAAAAAGGGGGGGTTAAATTAAGGGAAAAAATGAAAAGAAAATAAGATATAATGATGATGGATCATTAACCTCTAACTGCATATAACTATTAGGGGCTACATGACTTTTCTCCACTTTAAGGAGACAAACATCTCATGAAATATCTGGTGGGTCCTTAATGGTATGTTCAAGCTAGCACTCAAAGAATTATCATTACTAAGCAATCTTTTCTTTTTAAATGCATTTTAGTGCTTACCAATTACCACTTCCCCATTCATGAGAATTATCATTGCTCAACTCATTGTATGAAAATAAAATAAGTTTTTAATTGAATTAGTGGTTGTATTGATCGATCAAATAATTAATTTAATTAAATAAATTATTAAAATTTTATTAAAAAATTCAGTTCAATCAATTTCTTAATTTGGTTCTTATTAATTTACGAATCAATTGATTGAATTTTATTCTCTAAACTAACATATCAACTAACTCTTAATCTAATCGGTCTAATCAACTAATCTATCTTGGATCCATTGCTCTTATCAAGTATGATTTCTTATTGTCTTTTTTGGGTCTTCAATATGATATAATTTTGCAAGAGCAAACGCCCAAAAACGTGGTTAAATTTTGAAGTCGGCCGAGAAAATCCACACCCCTTTATAGAGCTGCCCTCAATATTGAACAAAAAAGAATAAAAGTCCTTAGTTTTTATTGGTACCTTTAAATATAATAATAATCTAATGAAAACAATAGATACGATTGTGGGTGTATATATTCTCTACGGCCAAAAAATGTAGTAGCCGAAATTCTTTTTATTGAAAGGAAAAAAAATAGTTTTTTTGACCAAAGTTGGCCGACATAGCCATCTTTGTCTGCTTTTTTGTTAACCCTTCACAGTCACTCTCTTCCCCCCTGGTTGGTAATATGTCTTTCTCTCTCTCTATATTTCTTATCTCTGTGTTCAACATGAATTTTGGTTTTTAGTTTGCATATATAGATATATATGTATTAATTTTTTCTTTGAAAATTTTTAATAGAATCACCCAATAGTGAAACTAACGTCTGAAATAAAACACAAAAAGCCTAACAAGAACAAAAAAAATGTATTCGGTGTTTCAATTAATTCATGCACATGAAGATTTGCCGACCTCCAATCTATATTCTCATTTATCTATATTTCCTTAGGTTTCAATAATTTAAAAATTAGGGATAAATACATTAATTTTAGTTTAATGTGTGATTTTATACGTAAATTTTGATTTGATGTTATTGTATACATGAAATTTGAATTGTGGTTTATATGTATACATACAACTTTAATTTTGATTTAATTTTATACATTTAAAGAAACAGATACATACATCTATTTACACATTAGATTAATATATTGTGTATGAAATCAGACCCATTCTTGACATTTTTGGGGCCCTGGACGAAACAATAAATTGGGTCTCTTTTAAAAAAAAAAGTTATGCATGTTATACTCCCAATCCTTTATATCCATGTTTTGATGCTTAATAGAGCACTTGGGGAGCAATAAGAGTGAAAAACGGGCGGAAATTAAAACAATAGAGTAGTCTGAAAGCTAAACACGGGCAATAGAGTTTCACACGGCCAGACCACACGAGTGTGTGGATTTCAGGAACCATGTGTGTTGACAGCTAAAAGTTTCATTTTTAGAATATTTTTTGAAACTTTAAGAAGGTATAAATGATAAAATAAAGAGAGAAGAAGGGAGCCATCATAGAATAGCATGAAAATTACTCAAAGAACACCATTGAAGCCGATTTCCAAGCGATTTTCCATCAAGATTCAAGAGTCCAAGTTGATTTCCAAGGGAGTTATAATGGATTTCTTTTATTTTAGTGGTTATATTGTATTTTTGGTGATAGTTCTTGCAAGTATGAATTAATTTTCTAAATATCTAGGGGAGATGAACCCTATGATGGATTTTATTGTTTGATTTCTAGTTTTATGCAATAAAATCTTAGTTTCTTTGTTTGCTTTTATGAATGCTTAATTGTTCTTTGGTTGATAATTCTAGAGTACTAATCCATGTTTTGATGTGCATAAGTTTGAGGTTGAATATACCTTTCTTGTGATTAAATCTTGCATAATTGAATGGAGTTGCATGCAATTCTAGAAATAGGACGACATAAATCTACCGAGTTAGAGTCAAATCTAATAGGGGGCCCATAAAGTGAATTAATGCAATAATAGGGGTTTTAATTAGAAAGAAATTTCAATTAATCAACCCAGAGTTAGATGGTATTGTAGATCTCTGTGACCATTGTCCATTTCTTAGAAAGCTTAAATGTCAAAGACATGTAATGCACTACCACTTCCTGAGTTAGAGGCTTGTTTGGATCATCCTTTTTCCCTAGTGTTTGCATTTGTTCTTCAAACAAATCTCCCTGCACTTTTGGGTTTTACTCTTGTGGTTGATCCAAAAGGTTCGTGGGATTGCAATTTCATCTCCAATTGAGAAAAGGCTGAGTTGTCTCCTCTTTATAGGCAACTAGCATAGGTTTTTATTACTGAGGATCTAAACTCCTTAATAATATTTTTTCATTTCTTTCATTTCTCTGATTGAACTCTTGTTAGCGCTATTGCTACTTTTAGTATAACATTTGTTATGCAGAAAGCTATTTGTCTAACATTCTCATTTTTTCTTCCATCTCCTTGAATTGTTGGAATTTGAATAAGGATTTTGGAAAGTTTTCTCACCTTGGGGAGCATTAGTATTACCTTGATAATATAGGGGATAGTATATGGGTGAAGGCACTAGTAGCACTAAGGATAGCTTCCATAGTAAAGATGATGAGAATCATAAGTAGCATAAGGATCTTAGGGGCGATCTGACTAATATTGTTGTCGGTATACTATCTGGTGTTGTTCTAAGGTTGAGTTTAAGGTGGTAGGGTTTCGGTTTATTGTTGATTTTGAGTTCCTTCTTCTGCATTGACAAGAATGCCAATGGTTGAATGAGTAATGTTGTCTATGCTCACCGTACCAATTGCTGATACAAAGAGATGATGTGGAGGTGACTATGGTGGAGATCATAGTCAATTCACCCTAAAGGGGTGGAGAGTCGTACAATAGTGATGGTGAAACTAAGGTTGGGATAAGCAAGTAAGTGAGGAAGATGGTCGAAGGAAAAGATAGAGGATACAGTTGTTTGAGTTAGTTAATAGAGAGTTTGTCCCCTCTCTCAAAGGTGAAAGAAAGTTTAGCCAACTAATGAGACACATGACTATCTCTAATTAGCCAACTAGTCATTGTTGGAAAATTTGCATTTTATGGGAACTTTGAGTCATATTCTCAATAGGTAAAGGTGGAGAGTTGAATCGTAAATTTATGGTTTCATATGCTCAAAATGGTTGAGTGATGAATGAGAAATTGATGCTCAAAGTAAGCTACTTGAAAATATTTGTTGAGGAAAAGTAAAGGCTCAGATCTCACATTAGTTAAATACCAAGTGTGAAATGTGTATATTTATGAGAACCCTCTTGAAAGATGATTGAATGATTAAGCTTGAAATTTTACCTCATGTGTAGAGGGGTGCAGGTCCAAACCCGACAAAGTTGGGGCACACCCGCACAATGTGGGAGATGTGAAATGTCTATGCCAGTCAAGTCCAAAATGAGCCTATGAATATTTTAGCCTAGCACAAAATTATTTTCCTTAGCAAACATAATCTGTTTTTATAAGGACATTTATCTTATCTATTGATTCCAATCAATTTGATTTAATTTTTTAATTAAATTGATTTGTTGACTCCACCGTTTTAAATTCCTATAAAATGTTATGAATTATGTAGAATTTGTATGACTCTCATACTCTCTCACACTGAATTTATTTTGCTCTCAAAACTCTTTTTTCCCTCTCCATATTTTCCAACGTTTTGGTAATAGAAAAAGGCAACATTCGTTCGTTGATTGCTGCAGAGGTGCTACTTCTTTGATCATTGTTGTTGTTGTTGTATCATAGGAGACATTCGACCAACGTTTCTCCAAGTACCGCAAGAGCGGTCGAATCTGTCTTAAGGAAACTGTGTTAAACAGGCCTCAACGTTTAGCAAATCTCTTCTCTTCTTCTCGATTTCAACCATGTGTTACGGTTTTTATTGAGATTACGTATTTGAAAAATTAAATATAAATTTATTCTATTAATATTTTATTATATATATAAATAACTATTTATTTATATTAAATATTTTATTCGCTAACGTGTTTTGTCCAACAGTCTTTTCAAAAGTCGTTATCAAATGAGCGACGTAACATTACTAGGTTATAACATATACATATATATATATATATATATATATATATAAGTGATAATCATTCCATCGAAACAATTTACCTATAAAAGGTGATTGGTTTAAATATTCCCTAAGCTCTTACTAAATAGCACCATGTGAGAGGGAAGCATGTTTGATGAATTAACTTGTACAACTTTACAAGTTAAGAAGGGTTACTAATTTCTGGGAAATTACTTCATTGGAACTTTTAATTAGCACAATTTTTAAGGTTTAGAAAGTTGTGGTCCTTCACTTCTTTTCATTACCCTGAAATTTAAATAAAATTGAACTTCGTAATCATAACATATATTCCATTTTAAGCAAGTTCATTTCAAGATGGTGACCCCACTTCTCAGTACTAAGCACTTAGAATAAGATCAAAATGGATCTTAATTTCCAATTTTATAAAATTATTAGCTATTATGTAAAGTTCATCGACAATATAATTCTAATGCCAGAAAGAGATTAGTAACAATGTAATTATATTCACTTCAAATAATCAACATTCAATTTTAAAATAAATATACGTACGACGTACACAAAAAGATGGACCTATGAAGACGAACAACCATCCAATGTGGCTGTTCACAAACTTTCTTAATCCTCTTTAATTTTATTATTTCGTTTTATATATTCATGAAAAAAATAAAGGGTAAAATTATATCCAAAGTCACTAAACTATTAGTAAGTTTACATTTTGGCCACTTAACTTCAAAAAGTTATAAAATATCAGTGAACTATTCAAAAGTAATTATTTTAGTCATTGTTAAGTTGTTTTTTTCAAAAAAAACTGGCTAGCAAGCTTCAAGGGACGATTCGACGATTGGTGTGGTGAATTAATACCCATTGACAAGTAGAAGAACATACCTTAAATCCAAGTTGATTTGATGGTCAATGTCTGAGATCAGAGAAAAAACCGTTTGAATTTTGATTCGTAGATTCGTGAGGTTCAAAGTTGTTTCATAAAAAAAATGAACTATAGAAGAAAATGAGGATGAGAGCTTCCGACTGGAGTAGGCAGTATGAACAAAGAAGGCCATACAATAATAATTTTAACAGTCCAGTAACTTAAATAAAAATAGTTGAATAGTTTAATGATCGTTTTGTAACTTTTTGAAATTAACCAATTAAAATATAGACTTACTAATTATTTAGTAAATTTGATTGTAGTTTACCCAAAAGTAAAACAAAAAAAAAATTCCCCTCTCTACTCTCTTTTGTTTTAATTGATTGTTAACATTAACTGATTCATCCTCAATCAGACTAAATAAATTAATGTGTGTTTGTGTGGGACAAGGATATTAAAATATGAATTTCTAACTATATCAAACATTGCAATAAAAAGAACTGCATGAACTAAAATATATGCATCATGAATGCATGTCTGAAATCTTACTTTAGTTGACAACTACTTTTAAAATGATTCTTAAAGGAAAATGAAAGCAGCTTCAAATTTTGTAGCAGGGTTGTCCAGTTTCAATGGTGAGTGAACACTATTAAGTATAAGTGGTTATGCATCGAGTTAGTCTAATCATGATATTAACATGTTTTATTTTTGTTTAAAATTCTACCTAAAATATGAGTTTAATATTTTGTTCATATTTGTCAAAGACTAACCTAAGCCCATTCTAAACCCGCTAATATTATCTTTTAATTTTTTTAAAAAATATTTATCTTATTTTAGTATTTAATAATTTTATATTTTTTATTAATTTTTTATATAGTTATCTTAACATTATTTTAATGTTTACATTAGAGTAATTATATATTTAGTATAAGTTTATTTTTTAAATGTGTTATAAATTACATAATATATAAAAATAACATAATATAAAGTATTATAAACTTAACAATGGGTTAGGCCGAGATCGCGCCTTGAATGTTCAAGTCTGAGCCCAGCCCATGAACAATTTTAGTATCTAGCGTCAAGCTCTAAGCATAGTTTATAGTGGTTAAATTCTGCTATTAGTCCCTGTAATTTGCAAAAGTTATAGATTTAATCCCTATGTTTTAACTTCATTAATTTTAGACTTTGCATTTTTCAAATTAGTCAATTTTATTCTTATACTTTTTTTAAATTTTGAAATTTTAGTCTTGACCCAAATAATAGTAGTTAAACTCATTTAGCTAATTTCAATTACTAGTCTTGTACTATGCATACAATTGTAGATTTAGTCCATGTTCTCCAATTGGATCGTTCTAAGTCCCAATACTTTTTGAATTTTATAATATTAGTCTTGACATAAATGACCGCCGTTAATCCATTAACTGAATTTTTAGTGAGTAATATGTAGAAATGATAAGCTGACATAGCATTACATGTATTAATAACACATTTGCCGCTTTAGATTCTAGGAATAGAAAAACTTACATGAATGAATTTAACAGTTACAGTTTGGTGAGGACTGAAATTTTAAAATTTGAAAAGTAGGACTAAATCCACATGTTTCACAAAGTATAAGTACTAATAGTAGAATTTAGCCATAAAACTAAAGTGATTTTACACACTTTCATAATTTCTTTTGTACAATTAATATTTTAACAACTCAATCATAATATTCCATTTTTCATTTACACATATCATGCATGCCATATTTGGAGTAAAATAAAAATTTATAACTATGTCTTATGTAAAAAAAAAACCTAACCATTAAATATATGAGAAAATATCTAGTATATTGCCAATGGAGTTTTTAGATGTCACAAGCATGATCAAGAGATTGACAAGTGTCCTATATAAGTAGAGTATAATATTAAAAAAATAAATATTTTAAAAAAAGAGACATGATAATTTTTTAAAACTACTCGTGAAATAAAAAATACACTATCAGTATACCAAATACTAATTCTAAATATATTAATATAAATAATATTTAAATTAGTATTAATAAATTCAACAATTTAATTATTAAACTATTTATTTACAAAGATTATGAAATATATAAAATTAGTTTAGTTTTACAATGATGTACATAAGTCAATTATGATTCATATAATATATAAGATAATTATGTTATAGGTATATGATGAAGTAAATAATTCCATAAACAAATCTAAAATTATGTAATTATAGTGATATACATATTATTGTGTTTTATTTCCCAACTTGAAATGGGGTATAAAGTTTGGACTTTAACAAGCCCAATTGCAATCATTTTGGACTTTAATAAGCCCAGCTTGAGAGGGCCAGACTGGTACTTTGCCCTCCCTCAAAAGCAAAATTATTATATAACTCTCTATTAAATGGTTAAATTATGATTAAATTATATTTTGATCTTCAAAAAATGAAGAAATTACATTTAATTCCTTCAAAAATGATGAATTTAAAAAGAGGGTAAACTACACCCATAGTCACTTTAAAATAGAATTTGTCTTATTTTGATTACGCTAAATTTTTTTTATTAATTTAGTCACTCTAATTAAAATAATTAAATGAATTAATATTCATTATTTTATAAAAAATGTTTTTAAGTAATTTCTTTGATCTAATTGATGTTTAATTGACTTGTAATACTAATTTAGTTAGAAATATTCTTTAAGCATGAATGAAATAAATCATGAAAATCGAAAATTTCAACTCAATCACTATTTACTATAATATAATGGTTAAAATATATTATACTTATCTGTACTCTTCTTAATTTTAGAATTTAGTGCTTGTACTTTTATTTTAGGATTCGACTCGTTCGACCGTTTAATATTTCACATCATTTTAATTTTGTTTTTTTATCTCTTAGTGCTTTTTTTTACAGTGTCATGCCATGTCAGGATGAATCAACAATTGAGGTGTCATGCCACGCCAGAGAAAATGTTGATCGTCAACTGACTAATGGTCTCCATCAATTTTGGCATTATTTGAAATTTTTTTGCAAAGTTGTGGGTGGCATTGCATAAAAACAACATTAAGGGTTGATGTGAAAAAACCTCGAAACGTTGAGGGTAATTTTTACAATTCTGCCTTTATTTTTAAAATTTTGAATTTTTTAAATACAAGTAAATATTTAAACTTATTTCTTTAATACAAATACTTAAACATTAAAACGTACGAATTTTTCTATAACACATTATTACATTATTACCCTTTCAATATATATGTATATATAAGGATAAAATGATAATATCATATGATAAAGCGAGGTGGGACGAGGCAAGCAATTATCATAATCCCTCTATACCCACGGTTCAAAAAAAAATCCACTCCACTCCACCCTACCCCAAATCCACTTTTCAAAAGAAAAAAAATCACTCCATTTGAAACATATCAGTTTGAAATCAATCGGACGGTTTAAATTTTGACATCCCTATCACTTGATTTAAACCACTTTTAAGAAAAAAAAAAACTCACATATAATTAAACTTAAACAAAAAGAAAATATAGTCCGAAACCTTTTATATATATATATATCCACTTACACAGTATAAAAATTAAAATAGTTTTACATGCTTCCATAATCATTTATATGATTAATATTTTAATGATCAGGCCATTATATTTTATGGTCTATTTATATAGATTATGCACATCAAATTTGATGTAAATTTAAAACTTCTAACTATTTGTTTTATGTAAAAAAATTAACCGTTGAATATATATTAATAAATAGAGTATTTTAAATCGATATGGTAGAGATATTGGATCGATTCGAAATTTTACATGCAAGACAAGTACAATCATGTTGATAAATTCAACAATTAAATCATTAAAATATTAATCATATAAATAATTAAATAAGTATAGAAAACCATTTTGATTTTTTCATTATGTAATTGAATCTCTTCTGTATATATTGACACAAAATGATATTCCCAGCTTGAGATTCAAGAGGTTTGTAAAGTCAAAATATTTTGCAGTATAATATAAACTCCACCAGCCTGTAATCATATAAACAGAAATAACATCAAATTTTTTCCTTATCAAGTCAATAACAAATTATTGTGAACTTTCATTTTTCCTCATTCAAAATAGAAAATTAATTTTTTTTTCAAAAAAAAAAGGAAAACGTGGTGGACGAATAATAAACCAAAATATAAATTTTCATTATAAATTCTTAACATATTTGATTTTTTTGATACAACGTTTAGAATTATTCATAGTCTCTCATCAATCTTTAAATAGAAAGATAGTGTATTTCAGTATACACAAACCTAAATGCTCCTACACTGATCATAATATTGATACCAATCAAACTATATATATTACTGAACCGATATATAATCAAAACATGAAATATATATGGAATCTCATGAGTTTTTGAGTCGATTTCTGTACAGTTTTAGGATTAAATTATATTTTGATCTTCAAAAAATGGAAGAAATTACATTTAATTCCTTCAAAAATGATGAATTTAAAAAGAGGGTAAACTACACCCATAGTCACTTTAAAATAGAGTTTGCCTTATTTTTATTACTCTAAATTTTTTATTAATTTAGTCATTCTAATTAAAATAATTATATGAATTAATATTCATTATTTTATAAAAAAATGTTTTTAATTAATTTCTTTGATTGAATTGATGTTTAATATATATATATATATATATATATATATATATATATATATGTATATATATCCACTTACACAGTATAAAAATTAAAGTAGTTTTACATGTGATACGAGCCAAGGAGGTGACACTCAAGGGGTTGTTTTTCCTTGTGGTCCAATCACTCGAAGCAAGGCACGACAATTAAAATAAAAAATTAATGCTTTTGTCCAAGACTTTGTTGCTACAAATTTAAGTCATCATGTTCGTGACGTTGACAAATACGGGAATGCAATTCACTGGACCAATCTTGGAATAGTGAAAGCCCATAAATTGGTGGATTAATCTTTTATGTATCTTATTATTATTATTATTTACTTAATTCTCATTGGTTGGGACACATCACTTATGAGTTAAGTAATTTTATTGGTTAGGATATTATTTATTTATTTTCTTAGATAATTTTAAAGAATTTTATTAGGATTCAATTACTCTTGAAAGAGTTTTATTAGGATTCAATTACTCTTGTAATTTGCCTATAAATAGGCTTGCTTTCTACACATTGAGGAGATAATAAAAAAGAGAGTATTTGTTTTCTTCCAAATTTGTGTGAGGCAAATTTTTGAGAGTAGAGTGATTCTTCTCTTGCTATTTAGTTTGGAGTTTGTTACTTTCGAGGGTATTTCAGAGTTACAAATATTCAAATTTCTTTCCCGTTCATCGGTATTTCTAGAGGTTCTTCTTCTAGGGGTTTCGTAGGGAGCCGTTCAATCATTGGCGTTTTTGGTTACAAGTTCACCAAGGGTTCCATAGGGCAAATCTATCCTTATTATTATTATTATTATTATTATTATTATTATTATTATTATTATTATTATTATTTAACTAATTTTATTTATTCTCGTTTTATTCTAATTTGTGTTTCTCTTGTGTCTAGATCCGGGTTTCCGCATCAACATGCTTCCATAATCATTTATATGATTAATATTTTAATGATCAGGCCATTATATTTTATGGTCTATTTATATAGATTATGCACATCAAATTTGATGTAAATTTAAAACTTCTAACTATTTGTTTTATGTAAAAAAATTAACCGTTGAATATATATTAATAAATAGAGTATTTTAAATCGATATGATAGAGATATTGGATCGATTCGAAATTTTACATGCAAGACAAGTACAATCATGTTGATAAATTCAACAATTAAATCATTAAAATATTAATCATATAAATAATTAAATAAGTATAGAAAACCATTTTGATTTTTACATTATGTAATTGAATCTCTTCTGTATATATTGACACAAAATGATATTCCCAGCTTGAGATTCAAGAGGTTTGTAAAGTCAAAATATTTTGCAGTATAATATAAACTCCACCAGCCTGTAATCATATAAATAGAAATAACATCAAATTTTTTCCTTATCAAGTCAATAACAAATTATTGTGAACTTTCATTTTTCCTCATTCAAAATAGAAAATTAATTTTTTTTTCAAAAAAAATAGGAAAACGCGGTGGACGAATAATAAACCAAAATATAAAATTTCATTATAAATTCTTAACATATTTGATTTTTTTGATACAACGTTTAGAATTATTCATAGTCTCTCATCAATCTTTAAATAGAAAGATAGTGTATTTCAGTATACACAAACCCAAATGCTCCTACACTGATCATAATATTGATACCAATCAAACTATATATTACTCAACCGATATATAATCAAAACATGAAATATATATGGAATCACATGAGTTTTTGAGTCGATTTCTGTACAGTTTTAGGATTTGTCTTGAAAAGACGAAGAGAAGCTAAATACATTGCATGCATGATTATGTAAGTTGAAGCTTATCATGAGACCTCACCTGATACACGAGGATTAAGAAGAAAAGATAAGAGTAAATAATTATGATTAAGACCATATATAATTATGATTAAGACCATAATTATGATTAAGACCATAAGGTTGCGTAATACGGTGAAATAGGAATTTTTTGTTTATACTATACAACGCTAAAAACCAACATTTATATTATGATTTATATTCAAGTTTATGGCTACTCTCTCAAAAATTGTTAGAACATTTTTAAATATTTATAATATTTCAAATTTACAGTTTTCATTTGAGAGTGCAATGCGTCCTATTATTATACTCAAATTAAATAAAATATTTGAATAACTAAAGTAAATAAGGTACTAAATTAAACTTAAGTATAATTCATTATAATTTAAACTAATAAAATCTATATATAAGTACGTGATATTTTATTATAAAATACTGCAGTTGTTTTACTTTACATGAGATTAAAAAATGATCAAGTGTTTTTTTTAATAATAACTATTTCCATTAATTAAATAAAATAAGAATATAATCTATTAATTAAAAATAATTAATCATGTAAATATACGAAAGTGATATAAGAAACTAGTTTTTTAAAAGACCAAGTTTCAAAGTGTGATTTACAGTGGGTTTGGATGGGCGATGTGTTTAGTGTAGAAATAGCAGTGGCGGTGAGATTAGATACTGTACCGATAGTGTAGCGTGAGACAAAAAGTAAGTTAAACGCACCGCACCCAATCGCCCATCCAAACTCACCCTTAGTATCAGTTAGATATGCACATTAAACCCAAAATGACCTAAATTTAAATTGATCGGAACTTAGAATGATTCAATCAAATAATTCAAGAAGAACTAATTCGCAAAACTGGATAAACAAACCCAAATGACTTGAATCTAAACCCAAAATTAATCTAAACTGAAAATGAATTAAACTGGTAAAAGCACTATGAAGGTCGATATATTAGGGGTCATATTACATCTTGTCTCCTCTACTTAAAAAATGGGCAAATCAATTCCTATATGTTAGATAAAAAAGCAAACTAATCAATTAGTTAAATTTTTTGTCCATTTTTGTTGTTAAAATCTAGTCCATATACCTTAAAGTTGAGGTATACGTGACATGTCATCTATAACTATCTGATTATTTTATCCACCATGCCAATTTTTAATCGTACAAAAGAATAAATATTTTAACAAAAGAGATAAATTTATTCCTTAATCTAACATATAAGAATTAATTTATCTAATTTTTTAATAAAAAAATTTAACTCATAATACAAAATAAATAAATAAAATTTTAAAATAAAACCAAACCAATCCATTCTAGAATTTGCATGGTACGAACAATTTACAGGTGGTAGTCCACATAATTTCCTTCGCCAATCAAGCGCGTTGTTGTAAACACCTTTAGTCATCACTGACATTAAAAATAAAAAAAAGGGTAAACTATTAAAATAGTCATTTTTATTCGACTAAAATTATATTTTAGTTATTTATGTTTGAAATGTTATATTTTAGTCACTTACGTTATCGTGTTATAACATTTTAGTTACTGAGCCATTAATTGTCATTAACAATGTAACGGTAAGCTGACGTGACACGTTAAATCATCATTTCAAACGAAAATTTTAGGTTAAATTATACAATTGATCCCTATATTTTTTTGAGCAATTTAATTTTTTTTTATTTTCTTTTAACTTTTTTTCCCATTCTTTTCTGCTTCTCCCTCTGTTTTCCTCCGTTCTCCATTTTTTAATGTAGTTTTTCTATATTTTCCATTTGTTAAAACTAGTCCCTATACTTTTTTTTGAACAATTTAATTTTTTTTCTTTTTATTTCTTTATTTGTTAAAGCCAAATATATTTGGTTACATACTCTATGTGTAAACCCAGAGACCGTTAATAAAATTGATCCTATTGAATTAATCAATATCGGTTCTTCTTTGGTATATAGTAGAACACCAAGCTAAAATACTCTACCAAAAATATTAATTTGCTTACCAAATTAATGCCAAGAAGTAGAAACCAAGCTAACCATAATGAGATTAGAAGGGTTAACCAAATTCATGATAATCTTCATTGAAATATCATGTCCAAGAAATTCTATAATATCACCACAATAATCTATTTTTGGACTCTTTGTATAGTTTCAGCAATAACTATAATATATCATAAACCCCATTTCACAATTGTCTATAAGAAGCAAAAAAATTAAATAAAAGAATATTTATTCTGGGTTTTCGTTGAAGATCAATACAAAATTGTTACTCTAAGCTGAAAACATATTAAAAACTAATCAAAAGGAAGATTAAACAGAACGTATAGAAAATACCCAATACCAAAATAAAAGTATAGGGATTAGTTTTAACAAATGGAAAACATAGAAAAACTATGTTAAAAGAAATAGAGAAGAGAGAAAAATAGAGGGAGAAGTAGAAGAAAATGAAAAATAAAGGAAAAAGAAAAAGAAAGTTAAAGAATAAAAAAGAAAAATTAAATTGCTCAAAACGAAAAAGTATAGGGGCCAATTGCAGAATTTAACCTAAAATTTTTATTTAAAATGATGATTTTATCGTGTCACATCACCTTGCCATTACATTGTTAACTAAAATTAATGGCTCAGTGACTAAAATATTATAATATGATAACATAAGTGGCTAAAACATAATATTTCAAAGATAAGTGACTAATATGTAACATGAGACAAATAAAAATGACTATTTTGATAGTTTACCCTTAGAAAAATATTGCTGAAAGTCAAAAACTCGTTAAAGAACCCAACGCCTAGAACCTGGACTTAGGTAATTTGAAGTTATTTGGTTTGCGCTTGGACTTTCCTAGTTTTCTTTGTCAACCTATTTCTTAGCTTAATCCTCCTTATGTGGAAACCGTGGACCATACATGGTTCCCTCTTTCTTCGTATGGACGTCCGTGTGAAAATCGCAAGGCCGACAGGCGTCAGCCATTCCTTAAAAACCCACACAATAAAGTTTCACCATCCTTCCCTCTTTAAGTTCCAAATCCAACTCCATAGGTTTTTTTTTTTTGCAGCTTAAAAAGCCCAACACAAAAGTCTTTTACTTTATGGCCGCTGAAACGGCGGAGACACCGTCATCGTCATCCGAAGAAGTTTATTCATTAGCAACGAGTAAGCCAAAGAAACGTGCAGGGAGGAGAATATTCAAAGAGACTCGTCATCCTATTTTTAGAGGTGTACGACAAAGGAAAGTGAACAAATGGGTATGTGAGTTACGTGAGCCTAATAAAAAAACTCGCATTTGGCTCGGTACTTATCCTACACCTGAAATGGCTGCACGAGCACATGATGTTGCTGCATTAGCGTTTAGAGGTAAAAGTGCTTGCCTTAATTTTGCTGATTCAGTTTGGAAGTTGCCTTTGCCGGCTTCAATGGATGCTATCGACATTAGACGAGCAGCTGTGGAGGCGGCCGAAGCGTTTAGGCCTAAAGAATCGGAGGAACATTTGGGGGGCGGTGGCACAAGGCAGGGAAGTGTGGAGGCTTCTTCGAGTGGTGTCGAGGTTAACTTTGTGGATGAAGAAGCAATGTTCGACATGCCGAACTTGCTTGCTAGCATGGCTGAAGGGCTTTTACTTTCTCCACCTAGGAGTACTAATCGGGATGATGATGATGATAGTGATATCGATGTTTCCTTGTGGAGTTACTGATTTTTTATTCAGTAAGGTAATCTTTTACAAAATTTGTATTAAAAAATAATCAAAAAATTATTTACGAAAATAAATCGTTTCTAACAATTATTAATTTTAAAAAATATTACTGGTTAAAACCAGCTCTCAGCTGGGTTCTTCTGGTTAAAGTCATTGTAATCTGATTTCAAAGCCATAACTCCTTCCTAAAACTGGTCTTCAAAGCTGCATCAACGCATTCCATTTCCTAAAACAAGCACGTAAAAAAATAAAACTCAGAATCTAAAAACAACCCACCACAAGCAATATCTTTACAAAAACTGAATACCTTAAGGGAAGAGGATAATAGCAAAGGGGTGGTAGAAGCTAGAGGAGGAAATTTGAAGAAGAAAGGAAGGTGGTGAGTTTGGTAAAGCATTGAATGATGATAGAAAGCATCCATGGTTCCTTTGATTCCTTGCTTTATCTCTCTATCTCTTTGATTCTTTTCTTTTCTTATCTCATTTTTATAGGGGATACAGAAAAGGATTAATTTATGGACATTGTATTAAAAATTTCACCTGAGTGCTGGCTTTAACTAGTAATTTTTTAAAAGATTAAAGTGGCATGCCTCGCAGACCGTAAGCACCCATAAAATTCTTTTTATTTCTTTTTATGGTGTATTCTTATATTTTTATGGGTATTTTTAACTAGTAATAGGATGTTGAAGTTTAAGTCAACTAGTTAAGGGCATGTACTTCGAGAAGTTTTAGGCTCTCTGTTTTTCAATGATAACCACACATTCTTTTTTTAAATCCTTCTTTTTTCCAATAGTCATTCTTTTGTTGGTATTCAATTATTAGTGGTTAAATTGTCGGATGGGTCCTTATACAATAATTTGAAGCGTGAATTAGTCTCTTTATTATAGAAGTATGCAATTTAAGTCATATATATACAATTTTTTTATACAAATTCCTATACATTTAATTTTGAAGTAAAGGGGTCGATTGAACTTCAACTTAGTTGGTACTATTGTTATGGCAGCAACAAGAAGGGCATGAGTTCGAGTACGCTTAAGTGTATTTTCCTTCCAATTTAAGGGTAAATTTTTTTAAAGGAATAAAACTTTAAATAGTGGTAAGCTTTGATGTTAAACTGTGCGAACATTTGATAACATTAGGGATTAGAGTGGGCCAAAAATCTTTAAGGACTAAAGTGAGAAAAATGATATACTTTAGGGACTAAAGCGTGCATTGAGCCTTATTTATAATTTTACATATTTGTTTTAAAATTAAATGAATAAGGATTAAATTGCTCATTTATAAATTAGAAGAACTAATTTTACATATTTGTTTTGGTCACTCAAATTCAAAAAGATACAAATTGGTCAATGAACTATTCAAAGTTTTTCATTTAAGTCATTGAATTATTCAAAATTTTTTATTTAAGTTATTAGGCTGTTAAGATTTTTTTTTTTTTTTTAGTTTGGTTAACAAGCTCCAAGTGACATTTGACGACTGGTACCCATCAATGAGTAAAAGAATATACCTTAGATCCAAGTCGATCTGAAGATCAGTATTGGAGATCAAAGAAGAAATTTGTTTGAGTTTTGGTTCGTAAATTCATGATTCTAAAAGTTGTTTTAGAAAAAAACTGAATTGTAGAAGAGAAGGAAAATTTTCAATTGGTGCAAGAGGTGCAGACAAAGAAGGCCATACAACATTAATTTTAACAAGCCAATGACTTAAATGGAAACTTCTGAATAGTATTCAATGACTATTTTATAACTTTTTGAAGTTGAATAACCAAAATATAAATTTATAAAAAAAAATATAGACATTGAATACTTATAAAATCAACCCATTATTTCAAAATTCGAACAAAGATCATACAAAGACAACATTAAACTAATGAAACGCACTAGGTTGAGAACTTTCATTATCACATGAAGCTTTATGTTAAGGATATATATTCACGTGGAAACCTTAAACACACATTCTTATAACACCCTGGATCCTTAACTTGTTCATAATCCAACCGAATCCATCTCTGTTGATTCAATGAATAAACCTCGGCATACGATTCATAAATCCTCCATTCACAAAGATTAACCTTGTTTTGTACACAATCATAGCTGTTTTTGTAGGCAACAAATGAACCATTGGTCGTGCTACAGTAGTATATAGTGTCGGGGTTAAACCGCACCTGAAACAAAACCTGGTTTCTTGACGAGGTTTTAACAACCTGGTTCCTAGGTAATTGCCGGTTAGGTCGTAACGAAAGCATCGAATCGTTTCTTCATGGGACATCTAATTGGTTACGTAATTTCATGCAATGGTGGCTCTTCGGGTTTCTTGCGTTTTGATTCACACATGGTGTTCCCGTACAGTAATAAAATAAGCACGGAAATGGAGTTTATGGTGTTTTTATTCACGGTGATGATGGTGAAAAGGTATGTTGATGATAATGGAATAATTCAAACTTACTAATTTATAATGCAAGAAGGGAGTAAATTGGAAGTGAAGATGACATTAAATTTAATGTTATTATGGTTACAAAAAAAAAAAATAATGTTATTAAATCTCTTGAACCGACTTACTTAATAGACTAATTACACTCCACGTTTCAAAATTGTTTTATAAAATTTTTCGTGGTTGACAAAAGTTATAAATTTTGTTACCTAAAAGCAACAATGTTAATTTTTTCGTGTTTAATTCCGGTTTTAGAGTTGATTTGATAAAAATACATAATTAGCTAATAATATTAACAATTAACTTTCATTGAATCAACCTTATTACCCAAATTAAATCACCCCCATTGGATTATATTTTAAAAATTAACAATTAATTGTCTAACACGATTAGTATATATGTATTTAAAATTTGATCTACGTATTTTAAATATACTATGTAGAAGCCCATTTGCCCGGGCCCAACAAAAATAAGAGGCCCAAAGACCCCAGACCCAACAAGGAGTCAAACTAGAGTTTCAGTCAAACTAGCTAGTGCCACCGCCCTAGCGCCGCACTCCACTTGCCACCGACCCACCGCCATCGCCACATCACTGCCACGCCATTGAATGCCTGCAAAATCAAGAGGAAGAATGATGGCAATCAAAAAATAAAAAGAAATATGTAAAATAGGGCTATAAAAGCCACTTGTTGGAACCGATTAGAGGTTCCGATTTTTTGAAAAAAAAACAGATTCAAAAAGCACAAAAACAGATCTTCTTCTAAGGTGATTTCGGTTTCTATTCTCTGCTCTTTTTATATACGACAGGCTTCAAAGAAAATACAAAAAAGAAACAGATCCAAAAAACAATATAACATTCAAAGGTTTTTTATTTGTATTTCTTTTCTCTTTATATTCATTTTTTTTCCTTCAAAAGAATAGTTTATATTTGTGCTAAAATGATAAAGGGAAAAATATAAAAAAAAATTTACCTTTTTTTAAATTTTCCGGCCACCGTACACGACGACGGTGCGACGGACCCCTGGCCGGAAACTGGACCTGGTCCAGAGAGAATGCTTCTGTCCCTTCCCCTTTTTTTTTCTTTTCAAATGCCAAATGAGTTTTTTTTTCTCAAAATAGTGGCTTTTATACCCATGTAAAAAGACGCCGTTTCTCCCTCCAGGATCCGCGCGTCGACCCAACCCGACCAGATGATCCACGCGTTTTTGTTCGAGGGGATGTTTTCTATTTTAGTCCTTCCGATTTTTAAGGTTTTTTATTAAGTTTTTGTTTTTTTTAATTTTTCCCTGTAATTTTTCCACGATTACAATTTAATCCTCAATAGAACGGCGCCGTTTAACTAACGTGGGAAAATTTCTCTTTTGGTCCTCTCTCTTTCGCACGCCTTATTATTTAATCCTTTTAGTTATTTTTTATTTTTAATTTCGAGCCCAAAGTTTAATTTTGTTTTCAATTTAATCCTATTTTTGGTGTTTAGGTTATCTTATTAAGAAATTAATTGTTTTAACATCTTTAATATTATTATATGATTTTATTACTATATTATTACTGTCATTATTATAATCATATTTATACATTACGTATATTTTTATATTTGGTGCTTTATTATCTATATATGTTTATGTATTTTTACCTACATATTTTAAAACATATACATATATGTACATATATACATACATATGTTTTATAATCTATATATATACATGCATTTTTATTTATTTTTTTATAATTATAAAGTATGTACATGCCTATATTTTCCTAATATATATATATATATACATATTTTACAATATATAAATATACGTTTATCCAATTATTATTATTTTAAAACTCATGTACATGTTTACATACCTTTTAATATATATATTACATTTCATACCTTATATATTTTTGTATACATATTTTTAATTTTTCATATATACATGCTTACATATTCCTTGTTATGTCTTATACTTTATATACATGTATATATACACATATTCTTTTGCATTTTTTTTTATAATTATATTCACCATTTTATTTGTTTATTCATGCTTTCATTATTACTTTAAAAAGTGTTTCACTCTTATCTGCTTATATCTTCGTTATTCGGCGTGCTATTAAATCGTTTTTTTTACTATCGTTCGTATTGCGTTACGATATCGTAATTATTATTATTTCGCATGCATATCCACCATGTAATTTGTTTCCGCATTTTTTTATGACATCGTGTTTTATTTTACTTGATATATCAAAATTTGTTTTTTGCGTTTTGATATTTGAAAAATCGTGCCCCAACTTACGGGGTTTTGATTTTCTCGACAGATCTAAATACGCGAATCATTTCAAACAAAAGTTTTATATGCTCTCGGGAATTAACGAAAGATCATGTTCTAACTCACGGGACATGATCTCTTTCCTAAACCCGAGATAATCAAGTATCTTTCAAAATAAGTAAATTCTTTTTTCAATACTCTTTTTTGTATCGGGAATTTGAGACGTTGCATACTAACTTACGGGACGTAATTCTCCTTCTCGATCAATGTAAAATTTGTATTTTTCTCAACTTTAGCATTTCACTAAAGGATCGTATTTTAAATTTCTTTAAAGTTTTTGACTCTCGACATTAAGATACTAATTAATCAATTAGGTATCAATTTTTGGGCATTACGAGGTTGCTAATCCTTCCTCGTACGTAATCGACTCCCGAACCTGTTTCTCTGAATTTCGCAGACCAAAAGCATTGTTTTAATAAATCTTAATTGTTTATTAAAAACAACCACTTTTCGAGGTGACCCGATCACACCTCTTCAAAAAAGATTGGTGGCGACTCCCATTTTCATTTTATTTTCAAAATCCAAGTTGACCCCGTTTTGTCAAAAAAATGGTGACAACATACTAAATTTCATATTATACTAACATTTAATGTATAGGTTAATAGTTAGGCCAACAAAAACCTTTTCGATATGATATTGAATATTGATACTTCGAGAACTAAATAAAACGTTTTAAAATTTGTACCTAACAAGAGTATATATGGGACACATAGATTGAATTTTAAATATGTTTATACTTACTACATGAACAATTTATATTTAACGAGTTTAAAACTACCATCATTAAAAATTAGGATGCTTTTTTAACTTAAATTCAAATTATTTATACGATAAATATACATGCGTTGACAATAATATTAATATTATACCGATTCCATTTAATGAAATTAACCCAATTTAAACTCCTAAAAGACTATTGCATTCATAATCATTAACCTAATATAGATGGGTGGGAATAGGTCTTAAACGTTCATTAAAGACTTAGGCATTTATTTTTGTTACAAACTATCTTTTATGTGGGGGGTGGAAATCTGAAAAAGTTGCGACAATGGCCCCCCACTGTGAAGAAAAATATTTACTAATTTCAGGTCAGTCCCTTCAGTTAGAAGAGGGTTTCACTGTTTTTAATTGCTATCTACCTACGAAAAAGCAGAGACATCATCCTCAATAGTTGTAGTCTGGGACTCTGCGGGTTGGATTTTTGCCCCTCACAATATTGACTGTACATTTATCCGTAGTTAATATAACGATACTATAGCATGAGATAAAATAAAAATTAAACGCACCACATTCACATTTAAAGGGCCTTTAATGTTTTATCACTTTGTCTCAACAATAAATGAATTGCATTTTCTACTATAGAATGAGATGAAGTATTTTGATTGCGGATCTTATATAATGAAAGACAATCACATTAAATCACTTAAAAGTACACAAAATGAGGTGCATTAAACCAGTGAAAGTATATTAAGCCCGTCCAAGTCGATTTAAGAGTCGAGCTATCTGTTTAAGTTTAAAAGTTAGTTCAAAATTTAAGAAAATTTGAGCAAACAGATATTAAACTTAAAAAATGGGCTTCGACAAAAAATTAGACCCATTTAAAATATAATTTAAAGCCCAAGCCCAACTCTTTTCAAGTTTATAATTTAATAAATTTTCTTTTATATATATTATTTAATTTATATAATATAATATAAAATTAAATTAAATTAAATTAACTATATTCTAATATAAGTATTAAAAACATATTGTTTTATGTTTAAAATTTAAAATAAAAATTATATTTTTTAAAATAAAAATAAACGAGTTTAAATAGGTTTAGGTTACTCATTTAAATATATAAATAGACTTCGATATATTTGAGGTCGAATTAGATTTAAACAATTATATATGATATTAATATTATGCATAGATAGTACCTAAATTTGACCCGGCCCGGCCCTTATTTAGCGGCAGTTGTTCTCCAAGAGAAACGACGACGTTCTTTTTACATTAAAATTTATGTACGAAAGTGGACCACATGCATATTCTGACATATTTCAGGCCTAAGCTTATGATGGTGGGCCCAATCATGGAAGTAAAACAAGCACGTGGCCGACGATAGCTTTGGGAAACCAATCTAACGGTGTCAATTAAAAGTCTATTTTCCCCACTTGATCGGACGGTTATAATCAACCCTTTCTCAATTTCAAAAGTTTTCCATAATTAAACCCAAAAAAATTATTGAAAGTCGCTCTCCACTGCCTTTTAGCCTGAAACAAAAGCCATCCCCCCAAAAAAATTAATTTCCTTTTTGAACCCTAAAAAATCCCTTTTTTTCCCCTTAAACCTTAATTGAACCGCTCAATCTCACCATGAACGGTACGAAAAGATTTGCCTTATCGAGCTCGGCTGCCGATGCCAATGATTCTGCTGTGAGTTTTCTGAAATTTTACACATTTTTAGTTAATTTAAAAAAAAAAATGGTGTTGCTTCATAGTTTCATTCCCTCAAATTGATAGCATAAACCTAATTTATTTATTTTTTGTTTCTAAATGCTAAAGTAAAGAAAGAGGACATTTCTGTAGTGATTTGTTAGTAAGTTTTTGTGGGTTTAATTGACTTGTAAATAAGGAAGTTAATGAGCTTTGAATTAATGGAAAAGACTGTTAAAATTCGAATCTTTTGCGTTTTTTTTAGTTTCAGTTAGCTGACAAGTGTCTTAGGAAGATCGAAGGTTTTCTTTTTTGAATATCTGATGTGGGTTTATTGGGTTTTGAAGAATGGACTTGGAATTGATGGAAGATGAAAGTGTTTGATCATGGCTATCATTGTTAATGTTTTGAAAAACCGAGAGAACAAACTTGTTAATGACTAGAACAAACTAATTTCAAAAGATTAGAGTGTGCTTGCATTGTTGAAAGGAAGGGGGAGGGGTAATTATGACTATTTTGTATAACTACCTAATAGGCAGTTTTTATCGTTTGATGTTTCGATGTATCAATCACGTTGTTGAATTCATCAATCGTGGTCTGCAGTTCCTCAACAAAAGAATAATGGCAGGATATCCTTTTGATCCTCAAAGGGCAGAACCATCTCAACAGCAGCCGAATGCAACACCACCATTAGACCCACAGCGAGCTGAGTTGTCTCGGCGGCATGTGAAAGCTCTCAACATCCAATTTGCAAGGTCCTGTCTGTGATGTTTCTACAACTTGCTTATGCTATATATGCTTGTTTAAGACTAAATGATTTGATCTTTTGCTACTTATAAAACATGTTTGATGTCTTTAATGTTCTTGTCAGTCCCTAGTATAGCCAAGCTTCTTGCTTCTTTGTCTCTGGACCTTAGCGAACTTAAAGATTTTATTTATTGTCCATAACAACATTTTATGTTAGCAGTTGGGTGCAATCACAACTGAAGAATCACCCTGATGAGCTTTGGCAAGATGGTGTTAGTGATTACCTAAGTCATGCTTCACACGTTATGGTAATTTCTGATGGCTTGTCATCCACTTGAGAAATATGGTCATGTTTTTACAGTCTTAAGTGAATACATTTGATTGCTAATTCTAGGGCTGTACTGTTAGATTCTTTGAGCTCTGACTTTAAAAGGATTTTGTTTTGTCTCTTCTTGTTACTTTTGTTTCATCACATTATTTCTTTATATGAATAAAACTAAAGCTAGCTGCTGTACTTGTTTTATGATAAGCGCGTAATTTCTAAATTATTTGTGATATTTCTTGCCTCTAATTATTGTATTTATGTTCTTAATTATATTATTTATATTTATATTTTGTTTATTATTGATTCTGGAAATAATTGGAGAAAAAGGAGCTTGAAGTTTATTTTTGACAAGTTTTTTCGGTTTAAAGAAAACAAAATAAAACTAAGATCGCCTAGGTCTAAGTCTCCCCAAGTCTTAAGCTAATGATGTCTATTTATAAGGCAAAAATAACTTACAATGGAGAAAAAAAAAATTCCCTTAATTAAATTGAACAGAAACTTTTTAGGTTTCTTGACTATTTTCGCGTCAAACTTTCAGGCCATCATCTTTCTGAATTTTTGGGCTTTTTAGCCGTGAAATCACTTCTGATAGATCTTTCAATTCCCTCCAAATCAGTATGTTATGGGCTCAAAATGGAGATTTGCAGCTGAAGTTAGCTGAAGGCCAAAATACTGAAACTGCACTGGGTTAAAAGTCCAAACCTCAAAAACTTGTCAAAAATGAACTTTAAGCTCGTTTTTCTCGAGTTATTCCCTAATCAAACAAACAACATATAAATATAATTAAGAACATAAATAGCATAATTCAAGGCGAGAAATATCACAAATAATTTAGAAATTACGCACTTATCATTTTATATATCAGTATTTAGTTGTGTTTGCAATTGGGTGTTACTTGCTCATGCCATGCACCTTATAGGACAAAAATCAGAAAGATTTATATCTTTCCACTAGCAGTTTTGTTGACAACTTTAGGTAGACTGTGCATCTATTTTGAAGTTCTCTTTGGCTTATATCACAGATAACCCTCATCTGAGTATCTGTGACTTCCACTAATGTTTAAATTAGTATGCAAGAATAGACCTCATATATTTAAGGCATTATTGCTTTTGTTTGCTAACTTGAGAGGTACTCCATTTCCTTGTTTGCAGGACAAGTTCAGTGATGTTGTCAATTGGCTCAAAGCGAATGCGGCTAATGGTGACAGTTTGTCTGCTGCTGAATCCCATAAAAATGAAAGCAAAATGGTTCCTGAAACCAAGAATACTGAGAATAAGTTTTTTCAAGGGAAAATTGGATTCACTCCAACCAGCACAACTACAAGCCTTATTCCAGGCTCTACAACTCTGAGTTCTTCTGCAGGCACTACAACCATGAGCTTTTCTCCAGGCACCACAGTTGGGATGTTTTCTCTGAACACTACAACTACACGCTCGACTCCAGCTGATATGACTAAAAAATTTCCTCCATTGGGTACAACTACTAGCTTTACCTCGGCTAGTTCAACTACAAGCTTCACTCCAGTTGGTCTGACAACAAGCTCAATGGCAGCTGGTTCAAACTCAAGCTTTTCATTTGGCCTTTCAACCGCAAATTTTACTTCCTCCAGTACAACAAATAGCTTTACTTCATCTAACATGACTTCAAGCTTTGCATCTCCTTGGAGCACTGGAGCATTCTCTAATAGTCAGAGCCCTTTCTTGTTTGGTAGGTGTTTCATTGCTTTTTGCTACAAGGATTATACAAGGATTAAAACTCAACATTATTAGCTTGAAGATTTTAAGACAACTACGTATTTTACATCCTATTTTGTTATTTCAGGAACTCAGAGCTCAGTTTCTGTGGACAACAATACAGCAGATGATGCAGATGATGGTGGGACAATCAAACTTAATCTTCTTGTCCTTATTTACTGGATATTGCTTAAGTCTTAAGGCATTCCTTCATTAAATTAAGCCTTGTCATGTAATTTTTTCTTTTCTAGGTTACTTCGTTTTATTAGTTTTAACTCAATAGGTTAACCCTTTGTCTCTCCACCTCAACTTTTAATTTCTTTACTGTCTCAATATGTGCATATTAATAAGTGTCACGTTGGATTGTCAGAAAATGAGTTGCCACGGCCAAGCAGTCCATCAGTGAAGAAATCGGAAGAGAAGGGTATTGTTGTTGTTCATGAAGTCAAATGCAAGCTTTATGTCAAGGTGTATCTTCTGAAAACTTGTGTTCAGTAGTGATTTTTCTGTGTTTGCCTACTCTTGACTTGTGACATGGTGTTTTTGGTTCTGACCTTCCCTCTTGTGTCATGCCAGTCAACTGATCCAGCAGATAAAGATTCATGGAAAGATAAAGGCACTGGGCAACTTTCCATAAAATGCAAAGAGGGTATCAGCAAGGGTTCGAAAGATTCCAAGCCAACAATCGTTGTTCGAAATGAGGTATGTTCCTTTATACACATTTATCAGTTACAAAAGGACAAGTTCACTTCTATAAGACTATAACAATCTATTGGTTGCAGGTGGGAAAGGTGTTACTAAATGCATTGCTATATCCTGGGATCAAAACAAGTGCACAAAAGAATTCCCTTGTTGCAATATTTCATACCTCGGTAATATGTTTTAACCTTCCTTGCAGAATTTGACCTTGTTTCGAGTATTTGAGTGGACCTTATTTCGAGTATTTGAGTGACATGTCTTGTATTTTGTAGGATGAAGGTGGCGATAACCAAGAGGTAGTGGCACGTACCTTCTTAATTAGAACAAAAACAGAGGATGACCGAAACAAACTGGTAACAGCAATCCAAGAGTATGCACCAGCCTCGTAACTGTATGTGAAATCCATTGTTTTGAACCCCAGAAAATATAATGTAAACTTGAATGAGTGTAATTTTCCTGGAATATTACTCCTTTACATTTTGCCAGGGTCGGCTTCTTAGGGACTAGACCAGCTGTGTTCTAGTAGCCCCAAAAAAAGCAATGGGGCCTATTTCATAGTCGGGACTAAAAGAGATTGTTATATATTCTCACAGCAGTTGCACCATAAACAAAGATTATAGTGTTCATTTATCTGCAAAATCCCAAAGAACTGTTTTCTTCTTCTTCTTCTTCTTTTTTTTTTTTTAGAGCTTGTTGGGTGCCATTGCAAAGCTAGAAGTTGAAGGCATTCTACTTAAAAGAATTTTGTTTGATTATTGTTTAGATAGTTTACTCTAATTACAATGTAAAGGGTGGATGCATAGATGGAAAGGAAGTTCTATAGCTATAAACACACTATGTTCTATAGCTTATATATACACGTATATATACGCACACAATATGTTTGTGTATGTATATACCTGTTATTATATGTGACCAGCTCACTTAAGTTAACCACCTTGTCCAGAAAACAGAACGGGGAACTCGTCCTATTTGTAATCAAAGGGATCCTTTGCTCAAAGGAATTGTTTCACTTGACATTGTATGATCATCATACCCAGGTTCCATCTTTCAACACTTGTCTCATGTATGTTAAACGTGTGGATTATACTTTAAATCATATTAATCCCACTTGGATAATACTCAAAATCACATCAAACCCGCATATGGACTCCATAATAAGATAGCAAGTTGTGTAATTACAGGTACAGGAGGTCAACCATGATTTAACTTGTTCCCTTTAGATGTGCATGGAGAGAGGCCTACATCAAGTCATTTGGTTTGTTGAATTTAACTTCATAGGTTAAGGCGGTTAAAGCCTAGAACTGCCAAACGGCGACAACCTTCGTAACTTGGTCAAGAATCTTGGCCGAGCTACGCAAGACAAAACAACTTGGCCGAGATTCACGGTGTGTCATTAAATACCGTTTAGGTATCAATTATCAAATAGTTTATGCTTTGTAAATAATTTTGATATTTTGAACAATTTTTTAATTATTATATAAATATATTTTTACGTGTATTATTGAGTTATATTTACATGTACAAATAATATAATATTTTATTAAAAATAAAAACTGATACATACCAATATCAAAAGAGCTAAAATAGCATTTAGTCCTTAAAACTGACAACTTTACCATCTTGGTCTCTAAATTTTTTTGTCCATTTCAATCTTAAAATTTGACAACTTTTTTTTCGATTTGATTCTTGAACTTGAATTTTATTAATATATGATGATGAAATTATGATACATTATCACTTCAATTTTCGTTTTAAGAAATCTAAAAATACATTGATCTAGATTTGTGAATTCTTATCTATTAGAAGAAGAAGGTCACACTAGTTGAGACACATGAAATTGGTTAAGCATTTTATTCGAACAAATATAGAACTAGAATGGATGGTTTTATGTACATTAACGATTCTTCTTTCCGAGTTGAGACCAATCGGAGAAAACTAATGAATGCTAATATTAATGAACTCTATAAAAGAGTTATCCATCGAAATAGTACTCTTACCGATCTATTAATAACAAGTAGATCTATGCCTCGGAAATTATAGTAGGTTTATGTCAAAAAAGAGAAAGTGGGTAAATAGAAAACCCATAACTTTCAGCTTTAAAATATATTGTTGGTTTGAAAGATTGCATTTGCTAATCATGTGCGCCCATATTTCACTTTTCTTTTGGTCTTCCTAGTCACTCGTGGATTCCAACTCAATGCTTGTCTATGTTTTCTGTTTTATTTGGACACAGTCAATCAGTTTGAGCCGTAAGGAATTCGAGAATCTAAATTTTATTAATATAAATAAAAATGGATTTTTTATTACATTATGATTTATTTTAAAAAATTTTACTGATATAACTATCAATTATAATGTATAATCAATTAAGATAATGCATAATAAAGAATCGGACAAAATCCACATAAGATATATGTAAATGGTCTCAGACTCGGCATTATAAAATCTAAGACCTTAGCTTTTGTCAACAGTGTCAAAACTAGAAATAGCGACGAAGTGAGATGAGGCAATTGTTGTTAAATTCACCATTATTGTAAAATTAGCACATTTTATTCCACCACTTATTCCGTTCCACCGTAAATAAATAATTTTGAAAATTATTATCACCTCTATAGATGCTAAATGCATCCATCTTTGCCCCCACTTCTCTCTGTTTAAATTTAATTTTTTAAAAACAAGGAAATATAAACATATGATTTCTTTTTCTTATGACACATTTTTATATTTTTATAAAAAATTAATATAGGAGACATATAGGATGTTAGTAAAAGAAAAAAATGGGACACAAACTGCCAAAAAGATCAAGTGGGCACTAAATGAACACCACTTGTGGCACTTCAAGTTTCAATCAACCCGTGTAAAGTTGCACTAATTTCTTTCCAAATCCAAACAAGACAGCCCCACTTTCACAAATTGCCCCTTTTTTCTTTTCAAAATTTGTAATATTCTTTGTAATTATTCATGACTTTTTCTTTAGTAAATTTAGTCAATGTATTTTTATAGCTTTGTATATCTTAATCCAATCCTTAGTGAATTTAATCACTTCATTTTTATAGGTTTGTAAATCTTAATCCACTCATTACTAGATTTATGTTAAAAGTAATGATATGACAATAACAAGTAAATAAAAAATTCTAAAAATAATAATAAGTTCCAAAAAAATTCTAAAGTTCAGAATTATAGAATAATTAAAAAAATTTGTAAAAAGTTACTCTATATGCAAAAATAAAATTTTAAAAAGTGAGTATAAATTCACAACAACATGTATAAATAATAGAATATAGTTACTTGTTATTACAGAATTTCGACGTTTTATCATGTAGAATTAAAGGGTTAGTATACACGTATTAATGGTAAGAACATATTCATATCAGACACGCATACATTATGTTCAAAGAAAGTTGTCCAAATGAAGGCTTACCCCGAAGATTCGAATCCGGGTAGGTTATAGGATGAACAACCTTTAACCACCAAGCCAATCACGGAATTTTTTTATCTATAATATGGGATCGTGTCAATAGCTAATGTTAATGCTAGCAGTTTTCAGTATTTCTCTTGTTATAAATATTTTTAAGCTACTTTTCTTAAATATGTTATAAATCCCTTATTCTTCATAAATTTGAAATTTAGCTTGTGTACTTTCGTATTTGAGAATCAAGTTCAATTGGTAGCACAATTAAATTGGTTTGTGTGACATTTTTTTTTTTGGTAAATAAAGTCTCAAAATAATTATAGCATTATTTCAATATCATCATGCATAAATCTACTATCAAATCGTAATTGATCAGCAATCACTTCCGGAGGTTCCTGGAAAACTATCAGAGTATAAGGAAACGCTTTCATCTTCCCAGCCAACAACTGTGCGGTTACATTGACATCAATTGGAATCTTCTTAATGATTACCCTCCAGTGCCTTCTATAAAACTCCTGAATTCTCGAAATTATGTCCATGTACAATTGTCCATAAGACCTGTGTAAGATGACTTTCATAGCTTGTGCACAATCTATTTCAACCATAATATTAGCCCAATTATTATCCCACACCAGATGGAGTTCATCGTAAATAACCCAATATATTTTTAACAACACTAAAAAAATAAAATTTATTGAATATAGTATTTTTCTTCTTTTAAGTCTTGAATAAGAAGTCAACTTTATATTATAAGGTGCTCAAAGAGTCAAAGGAAATAGATAAAGCATGTGCTCCTAAATGTATGGCTCAAATCATGTATGATTATATCCCACTAAGATATTATAAAATAAAAATAAAAATAAAAAATAAGAAATTCTATTTTGTATTTATAATTTTATTCTACTCTTCGATGTGTGCTTTAATAATTATTTATTTTAAAATTATACTTTTTATTTAAGCCATAAAAAAAAAAAGAGAGGAAATGGACGTAAACAAAAAATCTAGAGCACAAAATATATATTTGAGGTGAAATATATTTATATTGGTGTTATTTTTATATTATTAATATTTTAATAATTCAACCGTCATTTTTTTTATATAAATTATGTATTGTAAGTCAATTTGACGTAGCTGTTCAATAAAAATTGACATATGTACTATTTTATATTGATATGATAGATATCTCGAGTTTGTTTGAAAATTTACATTTATAATAAATACTATTAAATCGATCAATTTAACGATTGTATCGTTAAAATAAATTTGTTTCTTAATATCAGTCCCTTTTAATATGACATAACACATAACGCATTGATTAACTTCTAAACAAAATATTTATTGTATTAATTAAGATATTAAATTAAAAGATGTAATTAGAAAATCATTTGCGTCACTTTCTTTCTACTGTGTACCCTAAGCAAAGTCATTTGGGTGCTCAATCTCTGATACAATTACGTTTCTGGTATCTTATATTTTTGGACTTTTTAAATTTAGTCACTCTAGTTTTAATTTCAATGATTTAATTTCTCTACTTGTTTGGTTTATAAGTTAAAATAAATTTGAATATCTAACATATTGATATTCAAAGATTTAGTTTAAAAATTAAATTTTTATTAATAACACATTTAAAATTAATAGAAGTCAATTAATAGATTAATAGGGACTAAATTAGTAGAATTAAAAGTAAAGAAATTAAAGGAGTTAGTAGGGTCAATCCGCTTCTGTACGACATTGCTGCTATTTGCTAATTAAGGGAACTTTTAAGAGGTATATTTAAAAAAAAAAAAAAAGGAAAGAGATTAAATTCCAAAATTCTAAGGAATATTAGGAGTGAGAGCATAATTAGACCGATGTAAATTCATTTTAAAAGGCATAATTTTGGTTTTAGTCCTTCTATTATGTTAATATTTGAAATTCAATTATTCCATTATAATTCAATAAAATTTAATTCTCTATTACAAAGTAGGGACATTGATTTTTCCCCTAAAAAAAACTTATTTACTTGGATAACATTTAAATTTATTAGGTTAAAATGTGTCATAAGTACTTGTGCTCTTTGTAAATTTGGAATATTGTCATTGTACTTTTATTTTTAGGAATTTAGTCCCTCAACTTTTCAGATTTCAAAATATAGGTTCAACTATTAACACTGTTAAAATTATTTTGTTAAATTCAAGTTTATTACAACATTAATTTTTTTACTTATATTGCTATCGAGTAAGTATTTTTTATTTAAAAATGTCAGGCTAAAATGTTTAACAAAAAAATTTATCAGTTTTAACAATTAGACGTGAATTTTTAAATCTATAAAATAGAGGGACTAAAGTCTTGAAAATAAAAATATATAGACTAATTTCTAAGTTTATAAAGAGTACATGGACCTATAACATATTTTAACTAATTTATTATTGCTTAAACATAATTAAGTCGAGTTTTCATTCAACCCTAGTTGTGTGATTGAAGAAGACTAAAATATTTTCAAATCATCAATTTTTATATGATGCATACATCTACCCTTAACTTTTAGAAAAACATGCTTAAGTGCGTTTGAATGTATGTTTTGCTAATTATTGCAATAACAATTATGGGAATTGAACTAAAACTCAATCTACTCGATAATCATTAAAAATTTCAACCAACTAATAATATTATAAAATATTCATTAAATTATACCAAATTAAATTATAAAAAATAAATGTTAATCTAAAATTAGACTCTTTTAAAATGGGTAAATTACACCCAACGTCTCCAAATTATTAAAAAGTTTATATTTTGACTATTTAACTTCAAAAGTAACAAAATTGTCATTAAACTATTCGAAACTTTTCATTTAAGTCATTGAGCTATACAAAAAAAATTTCATTTGAGTCATTGAGCTGTTAAGCTTTTTTTTTTTTCTAAAAGAACTAGACTAGTGAGATCTAAGTGACGATTCAACGATCATTGCGGTAGATTAATACCCATCGAGGAGTAGAACATACCTTAAATCTAAGTCGATCCGATGGTTAGTGTCGAAGATCAAAGAATAAAGTTGTTTGGATTTTGGTTTGCAAATTTATGATGTTAAAAAATGTTTCATTCAAAAAAAAATTGTAGAAGAAAAGGGGAAGAAGAGCTTTCGAATAGTACAGGCATTGCAAACAACAAAGGCTATACAACAACAATTTTAATAGTCTAGTGACTTAAATAAAAAAATTTCAAATAGTTTAATGATCATTTTGTAAGTTTTTTAAGTTAGAATGACCAAAACATAAATATACTAATAATTTTGTAACCTTTTGGGTAATTTACCCTTTAAAAATCAAGCGGTAATAGGAATGCAAATAAAACTAGAACACAACTTCCCATGTATCTCTCTCTCTCTCTCTCTCCTAATAATTGGATAGCTGAGAATTTCCAATTTTTCGCTCCACCTTTCGTCAGTTATCTCAAAGGAAAAGTAAATCACTGAAAAGCCCATTTTTTTCTTTTAAAAAACATATATTTCTCTACAAATCTATTTTCCTTCAATTACCCAAACTCAGATTCCAATTCAAAGAGTTTCATAAATAAAAAAAGTTCCTTTTTTTGTACTTCTCTTGCTTTTCATTGGTTCTTCTTCTTCTTCTTCTTCTTCGTATTTTATTTAATAATTTTTGTTCGTTGATGGTCATCTAAATTCATTTCGAACTATATAAGACGAGAGTAACTTGTACTTGTTTCATCAGGTAAGTTCATTTCCTTGTATTATTTATTTATTTGTTTTGCTGTTGGATCTGTTTTTAGTTGCTGAGAAAACAATCAATACCCATTTTTTTTCTTCTATTTCGATCTGTTAGCCATCATTTTATTACTTTAAAGTTCTCAACTTTTCTGAGTTTCAGTTTTTTTCTCGAATTTTCTCGGTAACCAAACAGAGCATCATTCAAAAGTCTCTGTAATATTTGCCAGCTTTTGTAACTTTTCCAGTGAATGATTTGCCAGCTGTTAAAATTATTGAAAACTCACTGTTTGAACTCAGTGATGATAAAGTTACGTTTACATGATGCACTCAGCTTTTCGTTTTTTAGTCACTAATGAGTAATAACCACAATCACAACACGTAATTTAGCTGACTAAGTCAATTAGGATGGCTTGCCATATTTGCTTTTGACACAGTGATAGTTTGATTAGATGATATATGGTTACTTCTGTTTATCAACTTTAGCTGACTAGATCCAGAATCGAGTCGGGTCGGATTTCATTTAGGAAGCAAACTCTACTAGAGCTGACTTAAACTCTAGACTTTACTTAAAACGGTATCGAGCTCCTTCTATTTATCAATTACTAATATTAGAAGTCAGACATTAAGTTTAAGAAAATTAATTCATATTAAAATGATAGTTTCGTGATTCTGCTGCTTAAGCTATTGGTCCCAATCTTTTTTCTCTAATGAGGCAATGGCGTATTTATGTTGCACATGATTTTGGAATAGTCTGGAAAAGCTGTGGTCCATGGTACATATACTGTTCTGGTTTTTCACCTGTTTTTGGACAAATAAAATTGTGGCAGCATCTTTGTATTTAGCTTATGTTTACATGTATGGGGGCATTTGATGGAAAATTTATAATTTAGTTCGAGTATGCTCCCTCAGCGACTTTGTTGGATCCACATGCACTATCAGTTCTTACGATACTACGGTATATTCTGATTTTACTTCATTAATGTGTAGTTAAAAGATGGTTGCCTTTGGGAAGAAGTTGAAGGAAAGACAAATTCAAGAATGGCAAGGGTATGTTTGGTCTTTTCTTATTCTTGTGTATGTTGTTGTTAAACTGCTTCCTACGTATTACGTGTTCTTAGTTTTCGTCTATGTTAAAACTATGCTTTTTTATCATGTTATTAGCAGGGAGATTATATTTTATATTGTGGTTGAGTTTTAATTCTTTGCAGATTTTACCTAAACTACAAATTAATGAAGAAGCGAGTCAAACAGTATGCTCAACAAATGGAAGTTGGGGCACAAGATCGCCGACATGTTCTCAAGGATTTCTCGAGAATGTTGGATAATCAGGTATAGTGTAGCTTCTTGCATGCTCATTACAATAAAAGAGCATGAAAAATGATTTTCCTGAGTTTCAATACGATGTATTTCTCATACTTTCCCTTTTTTTTTTAGATTGAGAAGACTGTCCTTTTTATATTGGAGCAACAAGGCCAACTTGCAAGCAGGTTAACAAATCTTAGAGAACAACATGATGCACTCGAGGAGACGCCGGAAATATCCCAAATAACAGAACTTAGAGAGGCTTATAGAGCAGTCGGACAAGATCTGTTGAAGCTTCTCTGTTTTGTTGAAATGAACGCTATTGGTTTGCGAAAGATATTGAAAAAATTTGACAAACGCTTTCGCTATAGATTCACCGATTACTATGTCAAAACTCGTGCTAATCATCCTTATTCTCAGCTACAACAAGTGTTCAAGCATGTGGTAACGTGTCAAATTCTGACAGGCTTTGCTTTTTGTTTTAGGCATTTGTATTTCTAGTTGATAGCGTTTTCCCATCCAGCTCTTGCTCGGTTTTTGGATGAGATTGTGAACATTTAATAGTGGGGCTGTTGTATAATTTGCAGGGTTTAGGGGCTGTTGTTGGAGCAATATCTCGTAATCTTCATGAACTTCAGGATCGTCAAGGAAGCTACTTATCAATTTACGATCCTCCAGCCCTTCCTCTCCAGGTTTTTCCTATATTTAGTTGTATTAATTGGTAATAGAACTATGGCTATGCTATTTTACTTACTCGGGACATATCCAGGATCCAGTGGTTGATTCGATAAATGCAGCTGTGGATAGGTTAAGTCACTCGACAAACTTCCTTAACTTTCTGGCACAACATGCCCTCATTATGCAAGAAGAGCTACCTGCTCCTACCGATGAACGCATTGATGACGAGAGATACCATTTTATGTCACTCCTATTGAACTTAGCAAACACATTCCTCTATATGGTCAATACATATATTATCGTCCCCACAGCAGATGACTACTCAATGAGCCTTGGAGCTGCTGCAACGGTTTGTGGTATTGTTATCGGGGCAATGGCTGTTGCACAAGTGTTTTCTTCCGTGTATTTTAGTGCATGGTCTAATCGGTCATACTTCAGACCTCTTGTATTTAGCAGTATTGTCCTTTTCGTGGGGAATACCATGTACGCATTGGCTTATGATATGAGCTCATTAACAGTTCTAATACTTGGTCGGCTTTGTTGTGGGTACGTGTTCGTCTCATATATTTCTTTTTTTCCTTTTTTTCCCTTTTAGCTTGATGAATTTAATCTTGTCATTGTAGATTGGGTTCGGCTAGAGCTGTTAACCGTCGTTATATCAGCGATTGCGTACCATTAAAAATCCGGATGCAGGCATCGGCTGGTTTTGTTAGTGCCAGCGCTTTGGGGATGGCTTGTGGTCCTGCTCTTGCCGGCATACTTCAAACAAATTTCAAAATTTACAAGTTGACATTTAATGCAAACACTTTGCCGGGATGGGTTATGGCTGTAGCTTGGCTTGTATATCTCGTTTGGTTGTGGATCTCATTTAAAGAACCGTCCCGTGATATAGAAGAACCTCCTGCATCTAGTTCTGGTATGTGTTCTTCTATCAATCATCTTTTTGTGCTTGACATGTTAAGCAATCCGTTAAAATGATTTATTTGCATGTTCGTAAATACAGAAACAGTAGAAAACGGTGCACTCGAGGAAGGTAAACAACCGTTGCTGATTACTTCAGAAGAGAAACAAGAAGATGATGAAGATCCAGAAGGTGACGGAAGTGAAGAAGCTCCTGAGGAATCTCGTAAGCCTGCTACATCAATCGTGTCAGCTTATAGACTACTTACACCCTCAGTAAAGGTATACAAGCAAAGGCTGTTGTGTTACTTGTGTATCGATTTGTTTAGAAATTTTAAGACTAGATCCTTTAATACTTGAACATTCTCTGACCCGGAATCTTATAATATCATCAGGTTCAGTTGTTGATATATTTCATGCTCAAGTACGCAATGGAAATTTTACTCTCAGAATCTAGTGTCATCACGACTTACTACTTCAGCTGGTCTACAAGCACAGTTTCTATCTTTCTTGCATGTCTTGGCTTAACAGTCCTTCCCGTAAATATTGTTGTTGGCAGCTACATTAGCAATATGTTTGAAGACAGGTACCTCCTATTCGAATCTTTGTCAACCATGAGCTCTGGAATTGTTTGTCTAATGCATCTGTTTCTATCTGTTCCTCGCAGGCAAATTTTATTGGCATCTGAAATTATGGTTTGCATAGGCATATTGCTTAGCTTCCATATGATAATACCATACACTATACCCCAATATGTTTGTTCCGGGCTCATAATGTTTGTTTCGGCCGAAGTGCTTGAAGGTAGACATATTTTAATTCGGTTTTACAAAGAATTACAGAACTCAACCCTCCATTTCTTTTTCCGGTTTTATACCACGGACCTATAGAATTCATTTTTGTTATTGTTCATCAGGTGTCAACTTGTCACTGCTTTCTCGAGTAATGTCATCAAGGCTATCTCGGGGAACTTACAATGGCGGGCTATTATCAACAGAAGCCGGGACGATCGCTCGAGTGATTGCCGACGCCACGATAACGTTGGCAGGATACTTAGGTGAGAGTCGGCTTTTGAATATCACTCTTCTTCCTTCATTTCTCATATGCGTTGCCTCTATTGTTGCTACATGCTTTACCTACAACTCCTTGTATTGATCAAATTCAAAGCCAAATGAAAAAAAAGGAAAAAAAAATTCATTATTCCGTTCACAATTCAGTGACATTTTGTTTCCCTGTTCAATTATTTGTTTATTAATGAAAAAACTTTGGCATTGATTATCCTATATGATTGGATTGTAATAAAATGTTGGTTCTCTCCTAGTCTTGGAAACCTATTTGAGGTCTCAAAATATGGATGTAAATGTAATGCAATTTAAGGTGTTTTTCTTTGGGTTAAATTAATAGCTGAGGATATCAATTACTAGCTTACTGGCAAAAGTTTCAGATTTCATGAAAGTCGAAGCTGCTCAAATGTTATATATCTGATTTTAAATAAGTTTTTTTTTCCTTTTCGGACAGTATCTGATTTAGTTATATATTTTATTCTAAACATGTTAATATCCATTCAAATTTTTACTTAAAAAAGGGAAAAAACTAGGCTATAGTATTCAGTTGTGTTGTTTCCATGGATATTGGATGAGAACTCTAAGTTCAGGCTATATCTCAGTAATCTTATTAAGAGATGACTCAATAAAGATAATCTCATTAAGAATATCATTCAATAAATTACCATTTTAATTACTAAATTCTTAAGTCTCAGGTAATGGGTTACCCCCAACCCTAAATTATTAAATTCCTAAGTCTCATGCTGGGCTAGTTTTAAGCTCAAAATCTAGCATTTTTTATGAGCTTAAGGCTGCAGTGCATATTGACCGACGGAGTTAAAATCTCGGCCCGTGATACATTCGTGACCACCCAGCAGCACCATGCTGTCGTCATCCCTTGCTATTGCGCCAAGTCTTTTGGTCTTCTCCCTCCCAATTCAAGGTGTTATTGGCATTCATCTTTTAACATAAGTCTCATTAGATATTTACCAATGCGCTTGCCTTACATGGTAGGTTGTGGCCCCAAATTGAAGTGTTTTGAGGGCAAAACACAAATTCTATTATTTTATTCGTTACAACTTTATAAATTTTAAAGGTCTAAAAGGTAATTAAAAGACTAAGGCTCTATGTCAAGGCTCGAGATTTTAACATTGATCATGTGTGGTCTTAAATTCGATTCCAACGACAATGAGCTTAAGTTAGCTTTAGATCCTTGCTCAAGAGAGGCTTGACAAACTTTGCTTAGACAAGTAAACAAGGAAGAGAATGCAAGAGAGTTGGGAGAATGTGGTAGTGTAATTACTCAAAAGCTAGCTTGGATGTGTTATACTTGATTATCACATAGTAGGCCCCCACCTCAACTCTATCTTCCTTACTGATGAACCGGGCCATGGTGCATAGGTACTCTTCAATGCAGTGGAGACGAGATGACGTGTTATATTATGACCATGTACAAAAGTGCTGACTATGGAACCTCTTGACAGCCCCCTTTTTTTATAAGGTCCTATCGGGATAGGTAGGACCAAATGAGAGAGGGGTGCCTCTCTTTATATAAGCAAACTCTATTTGATCTAACAATTACAAACGATTACAATCAACAGCGCATTTAGAGCCTTCCCACTTAACTTTATTAAATGCTATACATAGATGGATAGTTCTAGAGCTTCCGAAATATTCTACATGGTCCTACAAGGATCCAGTTTATTTTTTGGATTTCTAGTCTTCTGGGGCACTTTAAAAACTCAGTTGTCTCGTGTTTGCCCAGTTTTGAGTTTGATGAGGCCTTACTCACTCGCGAATCGTGACACCTACCTGTTATCTTAGTGCATCTCTTCTTTAGAAAAGCCTTCTTTGTGTCATTAAAATAGTTTGAATTCCATCACTAATTATCGAATGGCAAGCCAAAATGATCAAATTTGCTGGTAGTTCAAATTGACACTTTTAACTTAAAAGTGATACAGCTGCATGGGTATGAAGATATTGACCCAGTGGGTCCAAATGTGAGGTTTGAAACCATATGTCAATACTTTGCATTTATGAAAATGGTTGACATTGAGAAATCTTTTGCATATTATGAAAATTTGTAATTTGGTTCGTCGTAGGATCTCTGATGCAAATGTGGAAAGACAAAGGGAAAGTGCAAAATAACTTTACATTTCTCTTGGGAAATTTATTCTCGGAGATAGAAAGATTAAAATGGTCGCCTATAGATAGGATTAGAAAACATCGTTTCGATTTGAAAAAAAAAAAAGTTAATTTTTTTAATTTTGAGTTAATCAAATTGAATTATTTGAATTATTTTTTAAAATTAATTTAAGTAAATAATTCAATTTGATCTACGTATCTTTTGAGACTCTAATAGTTTTGAAAATATGCAAATGGCTCCTTTAAAAAAATTCAAAATAATCTTCTAAAATTTAAAATATTTATAAAATAATTTTTCCAAAATTTTATATATATATATAGATTCAAAGAATTAAATTTGATTTAAAATCTTAAATACATATATAAGTACTAAATTATCAAATCAAGTTTATCGTACATACGTACATATGTTCTTTAACTTGGAATTTAGGCATATTGTCAAAAAAATCTCAATATGTCTGATTAATTTTTTTAATTTAACTCGAATAAATTTATCTGATTCAAATTTTATTTCTCTATACTCGGTTAGAAAAGAATTTCAAATAAAGTTAAATATAATAAAATAAGACTCGTCAACTCGATAAATTTAAAATATTTTTATTTAATTCAACTTGATTCGATTCAACGCTGATACCTACCCTCCTATTTCCAAATTCACCTAAAAGCCATAAAAATCTTAAAAGCAAAGTAAAAATAAATAAATAAATAAAAGAATATTACAAAAGATATACCCTCAAAAGACCCAAGTTTTGGTGCCACTTAACCATTAAGTGAAAAGCAAGCATCTCTCATTGACTCCTTTTCTCCATAAATGAATATGGATATAGCTGAATAAGGCTTAAAGCAGGCACCAATGTATATCCTCAGCATATGCTGCTATATATATATATAGTGTTAAACAAGACCCTATAAATTTCCATTGGATCATGCTTGAGCTAAAACCATTGAGAGCTAGCTAGGCTTACGCACAACATGAAAAGTGAAGTAGTTGCAGGGCTTCTTTCCTCTGGCGGGTTTAAAGCTTGAAGACAATATTCACAAAGAAACTCGCCAAAGGAGAGTTGCCCTTTAACTGATTCATCTTAACAAATCTCTAAACAATTTTACCTTTATATACAAATCTTTCAAAAGGTATGATATTTGATTTTTTTTAATGTGATTTTGTTCTTAGTATATTAGCTAGGGTTCATTGTGCCAAGGATTTTTTTCAAGTAAAGAAAGTAATATATAACAAAAGTGAAAGATCATGCATGCATGCCTATGGATGATTGTCATTGTTAAATTCATTTGTGATTTTCAATTGTAAATTATATATTCTGATATACCCAATAGGCAAATGTATGTGCTCACAACAAAGCTACATGGGATTCTTGATCTTTTAACCATTTTCATCAACAACCAACTCCTTCAAGGAAGGATTCGAGACCATAGTTTTCCACAATAAGAGTTGTTGTTTCCACAATGAGAAGTTGCTTTCATCAAGATGAATATTTACTTTCTTGTTAGTGAAGCTCTTGGTAGCATTAGATGAAACAATCAACATTAACTATGAATTTCCACCGTCAAAATCAACCATATGTTAACCAAGGAGGCTGGTAGGTGCTCGGACTCTAAAATTAAAAAAAAAAAATTTAATCTTTTTATAATTTATAAAATTTTAAAGTAATAATGATAAAATTGTATTTTAATCTCCCCGAAATGATAAGATTTTGATTTAATCATTTAAACATTATAAAGATATAAGCTATTAATGTTGTGCAAATAGAGTAAAAAAGAGTAAATTATTATACTAGAAAATCCTCCCTACAATGTAATTTAATATATATAAAACAATAAAAGACATCAAAAATTTAATGATGTTCAACAAATTATGCCTACGTCCTCGAACACTACCAAATATATTTCACTATAAAAGATAACACGTGAAAAAGTTATAGATAGGAAGAGAGAGAAATTGCGTTAAGAAGAAAATGACAAATTTTGGGATAATTTAAAGATGGAAAAACTACTTTTATTTATAGTAGTACAAACACTCCACAACCTTATATTTTTTAGATGTGAGATTTACCATTTCAACAATTAAAATAGTGAAATTACATTTTTAATATTGTAAAAATATACTATTTAATTCCAGCTCTCGAAACAAATTTCTAGCTTCGCCCCTAATGTTAAACCTTTTTACTCGTATATATTGACTACTTGTTTAGGTTATATGGCCGAATGGAGAGAGTAACTCATTAGGTAAAAGCTTCACAGAAATTTTCGAACCCCATAAATAATTTTTTTATGTTGATTATTAGTGTGTGGGGATAAAAATAAATTTACGAGAAATTAATGTTATATCTTTTTTAATGTTTTATTCGCCCCCACTTATATTATGGTGTGTAAAAGAGTTATTGACAAATAAACCTCGAAGATACAATGAACTCGACGTTTTGCACTGACGAAAACAATCCACTAAGCATTGAGTGGAGCATATAGAACAATCTAAAAATATAAAAAATAATGAAAGAACATATTTGACTCCTATTTATAAAAAAATTCATCTCTCTTGGTAGGAACACAACTATCTAAATGGATAGTCACATCTTTTAATAATAAACACTGTATATTTTGAAAATATTCCAATGACACGAGGTGTGCGAAACTATTCTTGATTCAAGGTTGTAATCGTGGGAGGGAAGAATGGAGGAAATACAACCATGGACCAACACAAGTCTTTTTCTTGGACCTTAGAGGAATTACTAGGCAAAAGCCATCACCCGAACCAATACGCAACACTACAACTCAAACACACATAAATTTATAAATACAAAAACTTTATATTATTCTATGGTGTATATGCTTTGGTCCTTTTCAATCTTTATTGCGTTGTTTTTACTTTCCAAACTTTTCGAGATTGTACAAATTGGAGAAGACCAAAAACTTTGGCATTACTTAATACATAAAATATAAGTTTCAAACACGTAATAATTGATCCATTTTGAAAGTTCACCATAAATCACATGACAACGTACGTAGTTTGGTGGAATTTGTGGTCTGGGTAGTTTTTGAGTTCAATTTTCGACAACCTTTTTAAATATTTTCTTGATAATCTTTTTAAATATCTGGGTCTAAATTGAAATATATGTTTTTTAAAGTTAAAAAAGAATTTTTTTTTCTATTTTATAAATCTTTAAGGGACTTCAAAATAAATAAAAAATATTCATTCTGGGAGGACCAGAACCGCTAGCTGCTCCTTAACTTCAAAATGCATTTTATGCACCATTTTCATTGTTACTGTTCCAGTCGTTAAAATTAGATTTGCTTCTCTAGGACTCGATCTTGGTACCAGCCCATAACGATCAAAGTTGAATCATGAACCTATTAATAAAGCAAATTCAATAAAGCAACAACTGGTACCATAAACAAGCGGCCATAAATTAAAGAGTCTTGACCAATTTGAAAGATCATTTAATGTAGTTGAAATAACTGGATTTTAAGTTGTTCGATTAAGTAAGAAAAATTCGATGAAATTTATATTCAATGCTATTATTATTTTTACTTTTTTCTTTCTTTTTATTATCTAAACATTTAGGAACTAAAACCATTCTAATGTTCCTTTTGTCATGCATAACCTGAGCCAACAATTAGGATAAGCACGAAAATGAAAATAAAAACTTCTATGAATATGAGTACCCTATTACACAGGACTTGAATGGATGAAGAAGGGGGCTGATAAGAGCCCTAACCCCCTAAAATGAAAATTTGTTGCTTTAAACCCCAAATTCATAAAATTTTAAATTAATATGGTAAAATTATAGTTTGAACCCAAAAATATTAAAATTTCGATTTAACCATTTTGAAAATCATTAAATATAAGATAAAATTATATTTTAATTTCATAAAAATATATAATTTGATGTTTAACCCAACAATTTTTCATGAATTTGCCCCTAGATGTTAAGTACTATAATGTAGCTACGTCGGTAAAAACCTCTTGGATCCAAAAAGGAAGTTGGAAATTTCTAAAGCAAAATCATGTACGATTGTAGAGGAAACCTCGTCCACAGTTTCGTATAGACTTAATTTAGAGAATATTCTTTGTACTTATTTAATACTTACATTATTATTGATATAACCATAAAAAAATAGTGATTTTGACTAATTTGTGGTTTAAAAAACCGAAGTCAACTTCATAATTTGAGTCAAATTATACCAAACTAAAATATTTTTAAAGACATAATAATAAATTAAGTCCTAAACACCTGATAATTTGACTTTTGATTTTCTAGCTAAATTTGGCCCTTAATGTTTTTTAAAAAAAATCCTTTTCAGAAAGACTTGAATTATTTTTTTAGCAAAAATACTGACTAAAATGTTAAAATCTTAAACATGGTAGCCTGCTCGACAATTCACGTGTACTTTATTTTAATTTTTATTAATATTTTTCTTTTTCTTTTTTGAATATTTTTATAATTTTAAAATTATTTATTGACGTGACATATAAGACAAGTAATGCATGTCAGCATAAAATATACATAAATTTCCATGCAGGTTACCATGCCAACATTTTTAAGATTTTAATGTTTAGTTAATATTTTCATTAAAAAAATCAGTTTAACTCATTTTGAAAGGTTAATAGCTAAATTTAGCTTAAAAAAGGGATCAAATTAACAAAGGATATAAAAATTGAGAATTAAATTTATCATTATGCCTTTTTAAATACAGTTATAAGATTAATATAACATTAATAATAATATAAGAGTCATATTATACCAAATATAACTATAAAAATTTAACAAAAACCCATAACTTAAACAATGTAAAAACTACTAAGACAGACTTGGGTGAAGAAGTCTTTGTTTAATATAAGTGAATGAAAAATTGCCTATAATGGAGTGGTGGGGGCAAAGGGGCCATAATTGAGCTTGACTTGTACAATAATCCAAAAGTAAAAAGGAAACAAGAGACCACCAATGTTAATAGAAAAAATATGCAAAAAGTCATTCTTACTTTTCAAAATTTTGAAATTTAATTCTATTTTTAAGAATTTAGTCCCTCTACTTTTCATATTTTAAAATTCTAGCCCCTCTACTTTGTTGGTAATAAAAAAAAAAAAGAATACTCACTTAGCAGCTATGTAACTCAAATATTGGCGTTATAACGAATCTGTATTTAACAAAATAATTTTTATAGTGTTAATAGTTAGATTTAGATTTTAAAATCTAAAAAGTAGAAAGACTAAAACAAAGAAAATGAAGGTTTTTGGGCCTCCATGAAAAAGCCGTCCATTTCCAAAATTTTCCCTTGCCTTTTTCTGCTTGTTGGCTTCTTCATCTTAAGAATCTTCATGAGAATTTTAAAGCAACTTTTGATCATTTTATTGAAATTAAAATAAAAAGCAAAGTAAGAAAAGTGAATCACATTCTTGTTGATTTAGAAAGCATGATGGAAATGCTTGACTTTGTATATATCACTATAATTTTAAGATTTATATTTTGTATAATAGAATATATATCTGGATTAATTTTTAGATATAATTTTAATTTTAATTTCTTTTAACTGTTTGCCTTTAATCATTTCATATTATATATGTAAAAAGTTGTACAAAACCCCTTGTATCAATTATAAATTGTAAACAAAAACCCATGTTGGGGATTTTGGGTCAACGAGTAAATGAAGAATATTAAATTTACAAGAGGACAAATAGCATTGTAATCCATGGAAGACGAGGTCAATTCAATGGAGTAATGGTTGATGATGGGGTTTTTCAAAAAAAAAGAAAAACCTGTCCCAATGCTAAAAGTTGAAGACTTTATTTAGCATTTATGTTCTACATAAACCAACAAAAAAATATGAATTTATAGACCAAGAAATGCAATCACCTTGGATAAGAGAGGCCTCTAAAGCCTGTTGTTCATCTTCTGGTTGTTGTCCAAATCCCTTCCTTGGTTTTCCCCACTATGTTGAAGCTTCTTCTTCTTCTTCAAAACCCCAAAGTGCTGCTGCATCACGTTACCAATTCGAGGTTAGCACCACTTCTTCTCTCTACCCTCATTTCCATTTCACCAACCATGAATCTCTCCCTTCATATCATGAATCCTTTGCTTGTTTCAACAAAGTTTACCCTCACTATTCCCAGACGGATGAAGCTGATAAGATCCGAGCTAGTGAATACCCTCATTTGGATTCGAGTGTTGCTTGTTTTGATTACATTGGCCATGGTCTTTTCTCTTATTCTCAGCTTCAAGGGTCACCGTTTTTTGATATTTGTTGTAAGTCAATAAACTTGAATTCTCAGCTTTTATATGGTGAAGAAACTGAGTTTCAGTCTGGGATTAAGAAAAGGATTATGAGTTTTATGAATGTTTCAGAAACTGATTACACCATGGTTTTCACTGCTAATCAAGCTTCAGCTTTTAAGCTTTTGGTTGAATCTTATCCTTTTGGGTCTAATCAAAATCTTCTCACTGTTTATGATTATCAAAGTGAAGCTATTGATGTAATGATTGAGAGAGCAAAAAAGAGAGGAGTAAATTGCATGTCAGCTTGTTTTTCATGGCCTAATCTGCAAATTCAAACAGAGAAGTTAAGGAAGAAGATAATAAAAAAAAGAGGGTTATTTGTCATTCCACTTCAGTCAAAGGTTACTGGGTCTAGATATTCATATACATGGTTGAGTTTAGCTCAAGAAAATGGATGGCATGTATTGCTTGATGCAACTGCATTAGGTGCTAAAGAAATGGAGACTTTAGGGCTTTCATTATTTGACCCTGATTTCCTTATTTGTTCATTTTTCAAAGTTTTTGGTGAAAACCCATCCGGGTTTTGCTGCTTGTTTATCAAGAAATCCATTGGTTCATCTGTTTTGAAAGGTTCAACCACTAATGTTGGGATCGTGAGCCTTGTTCCACCACTGAAGCTAGAAGCACCCAAAGGAAAGGCGCCATTGCATGAAATTGAGGAAATAATAGATTCAAGAACCAGCAACACCCTACAATGCAAGGCCTTGGACCATGCAGATTCATTAGGTCTTGTACTAATAAGTAGCAGAACAAGGAGCTTGATTAACTGGCTGGTGAATGCATTGATGAGTCTCCAACATCCACATTCAGAAACTGGAATCCCTGCTGTCAAAATCTATGGTCCAAAAGTAATGTTTGACCGAGGTCCAGCAGTGGCTTTCAATGTATTTGATTGGAAAGGGGAAAGGATTGATCCTGCATTAGTGCAAAAACTGGCTGATAGGAACAATATTTCATTGAGCATTGGGTGTTTACAACACATTTGGTTCAGTGATAAACATGAAGAAATGAAGGAAAAAGATAAGTTTCAGCCTGGGATAGACGTTGTTACAGCTGCAATTGGGTACCTTACTAATTTTGAAGACATTTATAGGCTTTGGGTATTTGTTTCAAGGTTCTTGGATGCTGATTTTTTAGATAAAGAGAAATGGAGATATAAAGCTCTTAATCAAAGAACAATTGAAATTTAGTCCCAAATTAAACTTGTTAATTCTTTCATTCTTTGTATATTATTGTCTGGTATGAAACCTTTGTTGTTTCTCTTTTCTGGGGAAGCAAGGTTCTTTAATGTCATCTTTATACCAGGAAAAAACAGAGAAATCCGTCAATGAATCCGACAAAATTGGCGTCAACGCAATTACTTTTCATCTAAAATTTTTTTGTGTTATTCAAAAAATTTTATTTAAGTTATTAGGCCTCTAATTTTTTTTTTTTAATTTTGTCAGTGAGTTTCAAGTGAATATGATAATTGATAAAATGAATTAATTTCTATTAATGAGTAAAAGAATATACTTTATATCTAAATTAATTTAATAGTTCGTGTCGGTGATTAGAGAAATAAGTTGTTTGAAATTTAATTGGTGCACACAGTATGTAAATAGAGAAAACCATATAACATCAATTTCAATAGTCCAATGATTTAAATAAAAAATTTTAAATAATTTTGTGATCAATTTTATTTTATTTTTAGTTAAATGATTAAAATAAAAAATTACTCATAATTTAATAAATAATAATCTAATTTACCTATTACCTAAAAAAAATCCCATCCTTGTAAATCTAGCGAGCTGCTAAAAAAGCTAGCGGGTTATGCATGTCATGCTGACGTCATTCTGAAGTGTTTTAGGATTTATTAAAATATTTTTTATACGTAAATTAGGTAAAATAGTTTGTAATCCACCTAACAAAACTAAGTAATGGAGCTAGCTTTAAATACATGCAGAAGCTCAGTTATAAACAACCTTTATTTAGTCTACTAAAGCAAATTTAGATTGAACTCAAAAATGAGTTAGGATCAGGAGGAACAGGAACTTCAACTGGTGCTTCCATCATTTGTATTACTTCCTTCATCATAGGTCTCAAAGATGGATCTTCTTGAATACACCATATAGCAATCATCACAAATTTCTTAACCTTTTTCATATCTTTCATGGCTTCTTCATCCTTCTCCACCAAACAATGCAATGTTCCACTCTTATAACAATCATAAACCCAATCAGCCAATATCATCTCTTCTTCTTCCTCTACATCTTGTTCGAAATTTTTTCGACAACAAATAACCTCCAGCAACAAAGTACCAAAGCTATAAACATCGACTTTGATTGTAATAGCCACGTTTTTGAACCATTCTGGGGCAACATATCCTTTAGTTCCTCGTATTGCAGTTGTGGTTCTACTTTGATCGTTTTTCAAAAGCTTCAATAACCCGAAATCTGAAATTCGTGCCGAGAATGTGTCATCTAAAAGGATATTTTCCGGCTTGATATCACAATGCAGGATACGAGAGCTGCATTGTTCATGCAAGTAACATAGCCCTTCTGCAATTCCTAAAGCAATTCTTGTTCTTTCGTACCAGTTTGGTATTGAATTTTCGAACAAGAACTTTGCTAATGAACCATTTCTCATGTATTTATACACCAAGAGACGGTTCTGTCCTTCGCTGCAGTAACCGAGTAGATGTACTAAGTTTTTATGGTTTGTTCGTCCAATTGCTGTTACTTCGGCTTTGAATTCTTGCTCACCATGTCTCTCCATCTTGTCTAATTTCTTCACCGCAGCCGGTTCAGTGGCTAAATCTCCTTTATAAGCCGTTCCGAATGCACCATGACCGAGTTCGTCCTTGAATCCATTCGTAGCTTTCTCTAGCTCGCTATAAGTGAAAGTTTCAAGATACAATGATGGCATGAGCTTTTGGGATTGAACCATTGCTTGTTTCTTCTTTGATCGGTAAAATAACAGTAAAAGCAAGTTTAGTAACATTGAGCCACCTAATAGAACTGATCCGACACGGATTAATGTTGATTGATCCTTGTTGCCATTTACGGATTTTTCAGATCCTGCAGAGTTTTCTGTACTTCTACTAGAGCTTTCCCACCAACATCAGGATCAATTATCCCACTTGATAATGGAACTCTCTTTTTCTTACATTCCCCATGGCTAATGCACAAAAACAGTCACTTAAACAAGCTTGTCTGCACCAATCCTCTGTCACTCCTTCGAACTGTTCATACGAAGAATCGAACCAATCTGCACTTGGCATCATTACAATTTTGAATAGATTCGTTTGCTGCGAGCCCTCATCGTCACAAAAACTGAAGTTCAATCTACATCCCTTTCTAATATCATTAGGGTCTATGAAAGTGTAACCTGGTATGCATTGGCATATAGGTCTTTGTTCAGCATCACTCAACCTGCAATAACTGTTGTATCCACAAGCTCCGCCGCCATACCCTCCACCGATCCTCTTGCAGATATTTGATGGTTGGAAGGATAAAGCAGTCCATGCCTTCGGCCATCTCCCACCGCTTGTAGACAGTACTCTTCGGATACGCATATTGTCTCAACACACCATCGTAATCAACCGTGGCTCTCATGTAAAAGTCTTGTGTTGGCGTTGATTCTAATGCTGGAAACACCGTATTAAGTAAGGTGTCATTCCTTGCTGCAAGGTATATAGCGCCAGATTGGTTGAAGATCACTTGAAAGCCGGTACCTATTGAATCTTGGGTCGACCAGTAAGGTGCCACAGCATCATTAGATGGAAAGTTCGTGGTATATAGCAGAAGGTTCCCATCACGTTGCAGCATAAACTTGTACTGTCCACTTGAGTAATTCGTTTCCGTGTAGTGAGCAATGACTTGAGTGTCAAGTTTCATAGTCTGTGTTGGTAACAACGTATCGGTAGGATTCTCGAAACTCTGCCACAAAATCGTATTATCTTGACTCGCTAGCACCAAGTTCCCTGTGTCAAGCAAGGCTGCATATGAAATGCCAGTATCAGCCGAAATAGGACTCCAAACCTGCCTGCCTTTTTGATCCTTAACGACCAAGTTACCATCGGTTGTCAGTTCAACTACCGACCCTTTTTCGACTGGATCGTTTCTATTGGCCGACCACACAACAGTTTTTTCAGGTATTTTGTCGAACCAAATTGATAGTAAGAAGCCATCCATTCCGATTTTTCGAAAACGGACAGCAAAATCACCCGAACGAGATGCCCGCCATACTAAGTTATCATCTTGTGCGACAAAGGATAAACCCAAGCTTATGTTGCCATAGCTTTGAGCAGTGGTTGTGTATAATAGTAGCAGAAAGAACAGGAAAAAACAAAAAGGACATTGTAGTTTAAAATCAAAAGCCATGGATGGATAATAAAGAATCTGTAAATGAACATGAAGTCTCGTCCTACGCATGACCTGTTTATTACTTTTAAATATGAACTTGAAACTTGGTTTCATTGACTTTATACAGCAAGAGCTACGTCCATATCTTCTCCAATGTCATCTACCGGCCGGCCTGAATGTGAAATTAATAAAAGAAATTGGAAACAAATATGGTTAGTCAAGAAAGTGACTTGCATTGCAGGCCAGATGTATTTTAACTTTTTAAAATTATAGTCTTGCTATAAGTTTTTTTGATTTTAACTACAAAGAGATTCATGTTGATGGTAGAGGCAGCAAAACATGCAGCCATAAGGAAATAGAAAGACCAAATTGGAAGTTTGGGTTGAACTATATGCCAGGTTCAACATCCCAAAAACACTAAATAATTAACTTGATATTATCCACCACAAACATGTGGCTGTAGTTTAGTGGTAAGAATTCCACGTTGTGGCCGTGGAGACCTGGGCTCGAATCCCAGCAGCCACATTTGTTGAACCATTTTTGGTCGTAATTGGTTTTGCTATAATCTTATGAAGTTTTTAATTTTTAAATAAATAAATATTATAACTCAAATTTTAAATTCAAGATTCTAAACTCCACAATTGTTAATATTTATTTATAATTAATTAACATATAAATTTGTTTAAATAAAATTATTAGGATTTATTTATAAGTTCTCGTTGATATAAAGTTGAGGTTATTGTGACTTGTGGCAGTTCACTCGGTGGATAAAGAGTCACAGGTAATTAAAATTCGTGTTCATTGAGAGGATTAGAGTTTGAGAGAGTGTGTATTCCATACTCCTTGAAACCCAGGTAACTTATTAATGTCTTATTCTTGTAAGTATGGGTTATTATGTCAGGACAATGAATATATGATGTTGTAGGAATGCAAATATTTTGTCCATGTTAGGCGTGTGGTCCTCACGATATAAGCTCGTGGGGCCTTGGCCTTGTGGGCATTCTTGTCTCATGAGAAAATTCTAGTTCGTGGTATTGGCCAGTGAGGTCAACAAGACGTGAGGCTAACTCGTTGAGTGTAAGTATAACAATTGTCTCATTTCGAACTGAAGTTATAAATTGACAATTTTATTATTATTAAAACTACACATGAATTTTGATATTATGTTCAAATTGATATACGAACTTTGATTTGACGTAATTATATATATGAAACTTTGATTGTGGTTCAATGTGTACATAAAACTTTAATTTTGATTCAATTGTACACATTTAAAGGAATAAATACATCAATTTATTTTTATATTAGAGATATATAATTATTTATATTGCAATCTGTATACTTAAAATGGTGTTATATCGATAATTGTGTTAGTAATTTGCGAAAATTGAATTAAATTAATACTTCATATATAAAATTGTACAAAATCAAAATTCATGTATAATATTGCACATTGAGCCAAAGTTCATGTGTAGTTTTGAGATTTATTTCTTTTTCCCTTTCTAAATATACTACAAAAGGTGTTAAATATTTTTTAGGTATAATGATAAATTTAGTACTTAATATTTATATATTTTATCAATTTGACCCTTATTCTTTTTTAAGCTAAATTTGGCCATCAACTTTTTAAAGAGAGTCGAATTTGATTATCAACCTTTCAATAAGAGTCGAATTGTTATTTTTTAACAGAAATATTGATTAAAACATTATATTTTTAAACATGGTAGCCCGGATGACAATTTACGTGTACTTCATGTTATTTTTTAAAATATTTTTTGAATATTTTTATAATTTTTAAATTATTTATTAGTGTGACATATAAAAAAAAATTGTCATGTCAGCAAAAAGTACGTATGGACTACCACACAGGTTGTCAAGACAATATCATTAAAAAAATTAATGTTTTAGTTATCATTTCTGTTTAAAAAAGCGATTTGACTCTTTTTGAAAAGTTAATGATAAAATTTAGCTCAAAAAAAGAATAACGTCAAATTGGCTAAATTTATCATTTTGCCTTTTTCTTTCAAAGAACTTTAATTGATATTAGCTATGACCCAATAACAAAGTATCAATCATGTGGCTGTAGTTTAGTGGTAAGAATTCCACGTTGTGGCCGTGGAGACCTGGGCTCGAATCCCAGCAGCCACATCTATTTACTTTTTTCAGTGCAATCTTTTTCTATAATGAAGTCTTTACTTATGTAATTGGCCTTTATACCAACATTGCTCTTTCATTGAATTTATAATAACATTGCGGGTATGATTTAATTTTTTAACTATTTTCCAAGTACAAAATATAGCCAATCATTGCAATACATAGAATAACAAGATCTCAACCATACATGCATACTTGTGAATAATGACACTTAAACTTTGGTACTCAAAACCAAGGTCTAAGCTTTTGGCAAATATGTCGAGTTTTCATTTATAAATTTTTAACTTTGTAATTACGTTAATTAAATATCATATTTCATTTTAATCAATTATATTCACACACTTAACTTTCGATATAAAATTATTTAAACCTTTTTTTCTTTAATGTAAGATTAATATATATTGCTGAATTTTCTTTCACTAGTTATCCAAATTGTCTTTGCTTTTTTAGGTCTTGAAAGCTACTTTGAGAAAATATCATAAGAAGTACCAAAATTGTAAATAAAATAATAATCAGTAAAGACATTGGGTCATTGTTGTTATTTTTAGAAGTTTCCATTTTTTCCCTACCTGCCACTAAATATATTTTGTTTTCATTGAGAAAAATAAATACATTTCTCTATTCATAATCAATTTATTGACACAAAAGGGAAAATAATGTTAAAATCAATAAAAAAAAGCAGATCAAAGAACGTGAAACACAGATGAACATATGATAGAAAAAACCTCAACAGGAAAGATGAACGGTCAAAGGAGAGACATCGACGCTGATGATGATGATCGTTTCTGGTTAAAAGTTTGAAGTGAAATTTTTGAGTGTCGCGAAGTTTTGAATAGTTAAAGTTGAAAAATGTGTTACGAGATTAGAATTAGTAAGAAATTTTACACACACAAAAAAATTCATTTTATTTTGGCTTGGAAAATGACTTACATTGATGGAAAATTAGATAAAATTAAATAGTTGGATAGTTATTTTATAATTTTTCATAATTGGGTGACCAAAAAAAAATTTACTAATAGTTGAGCGATCATTTTATAACTTTTCATAATTGGGTTATGAAAAAAATAATTAAATAACCTCTACTATAAATTACCCTAAAATTTAAAATGTTATTTAATATAATTAGGGGGAAAAAAAAAGATGTTTAAAATGGCCCAAGAAGAGCATCAAGTGGGTTAGAGACAAATTCCAATTTCAAAGGCTACTTAAACATGAAGGGTCCTTAACTGGTTTAAGCATTTTAAGGCTACTTAAACTTGCATTGAAACCCCACTTTGGATCAACTATATCCCAATTATTGCTCTCTTTTCAATTCTTCTATGATATTATTGGTTAAATTTTAGGGTTTAAAATTAAAATTTCAAACTTTTTTAATAATCTCATTATAGGCTATGATTATATCTGCTCTCTTTTTAACTATTCATAACCCTTCTCTAATCCATAAATAGGAGGATAATGCGCTTCAGAGCACTCAAACTCACGTCCTTCTATATTGACAATAGTGTCCATACTAATCTAGCTAAAACTCCATCAGTAAAAAATTTCTTAATTTTTAGATTTAAAAGTTTTAATCTAATTCGTGATATAATTTGTATTTATATTCAAAGAGGTAGGGCCTCAGCCCCCTCCCTTTCGTATTTTATTCAGAAAATTTTGAACTTTTTTTTTATTTTAAAAGTAATAAAATTTTTACTTACTCTCCTATATTCATAATTTGATTCTTTTTATTTCAGTTATTAATATAGTAAATTTTGATGAAAAATACTAATAATGGTAAAATTAGATTGGAGTTTATAAAATTCTTTTAAGAATTTTACAAGTACAATTACATGTTCGAGCAATTACAAAATATAATCAAATCATTTCAACCCACAGACATGTGAAATATCGGAAATGATCTAAACTCTAACTCCAACTCCAACTCCAACTCCAACATACATAATCGTTGATAGTAATACTTGAACTTAGGTACTCGAAACTCGAAGTCTCAACTTTTACCAGATATTTCAAGACTTCATTAACAAATAACTTTTCAAATGCATTAACTTTTAATTAATTTATTTGTATTCAAAGTTTACCATGGCTAGCAAGAAGGGCGGCCCATAAATAGATATAAAATTCATGAAAAAAGAATAAATAAATACAAGATGGAGTAATTTAATTGGTTTAAGATTTTGTACCTCAATTTTATCATAAATGTGAGATTAAAGATAATTAAATCAGCAATTAGTCATTCGTGTTATGAATTTCATATTTGAATATGACGTACAACTACAAATTTTGATATGATTTTTAGTTCAACAAATTTTGATATGATTTTTATAGAGAATGGACAGGTTGTCAAAATAATAACATATTTCTAGTCCCTAGTGGGGGCCGTTAGAATAATAATCCAAATTTTTTTACATTATTAAGACAATGGTCAAATTTCAGGTTTGGCCCAACTATTCTACAACTTGAGATTTTAATTTTAATATAATTTGGTCCCTCTATTTCTATAATGCCATTAGTTAATTTAAATATTTAATATTGTTAAATTTTCTTAAGAACACTAATCTTGCAAGAAACATTTTTCATGACTACAAATTTTTTTTTTTAATTTCAAATTTCAACATCACTGAATTTAATAGAAAAATTTTAATGGTGGTAACAATTAGACATAAATTTGTAAATCCAAAAATTAAAGGATTAATTTTCTAAAAAGAAAAGTAATAGGACTATATTCCAAATGTAAGAAGTGTATGGAAACTTACAAATAATCAACTCAGTACGAATTGAGAATATATGTTTTGACGTTAGGTGTAATAATCATAAACTTTGAAGACAAAACTATTAACGGAAATAACTACATATTCTAAAAAGATTAATCTTTATATACCGTAAAATTAAAATGGATTTTATAAAAATATATGTATAACATGGGAATAAACCCTAATTTGTTGCGGATGGTTTAGGGATAAACTGAGTGAGTAGAATCGTAATACAAAATGTAATAATCACGTGATTGATGGACAGCTTAGATCTGCATGCCTTAACCTATAATAATAAGACACAAAATAAGAGGATTTGGCCTTGAAAACCCAACCAAACTCTTTTGTCTGCTATTTACTTTTAGATGCCTTTCGATCGATTCAATACATCTTTGGTCTGTTCTGCTATCTGATTATGTGTTTTTAAAATTTTAATTTAATTAATTGAAAAGAATGGTACAACTTATAAATATAGATGTTACTGTACTAATATTATATATATATATATATATATATAGTGTTATTTAACTCCTAATTAAAAATTAAAAATTATTAACTTAATTAACAATTCCAAATATTATAAATAATAAAAATTTTCAGAGTCATAATTAAAGCACATTATTTAGCTTTTTCATAAAAATGATATAAAATAAATAAATAATAACGAAAATGAGATTGAGAAAAATTATTTACGAGAATCGACTGTTTGTTATAGTAATTGTTCGTGTCGTCGGTGTCCTACAATCATCCGGTAATCATTATTTTTTAAAAAAATTTGGTGCCGTCACTGTGTCTGGTGGTAGCTATATGTACTTTTGAAAATAGCCGTGAAAATACGGGTATACATGGTGGGAGAAAAAAAAGAAATTTTTTTTAATGGTGCCTTCAATGTGTCAAGCGGCACCACTTTGTTTTTTTAAAAAATTGCTGTTAGCGAAAAAAAAAAGTAGAGAAACTGAAAAAAAAATTAGTGGTGTCTCCGATGTGTCAGGTAGCACCGGTTTGAAAATCTTATCCTGTGACACTGCCAGGTGGCACCGCCTAGTATATATACCCCTCCCTTGATCAAAATTTGTTTCTATTGAAGAGAAGAAGAAAAAAAGAATTGTGTTTAGTAGAAGGGGAGAGAATAGAAAAAAAACTAACACCTTGCTGCCGACATGATCAATCGGTCACAGGCTCCCTCCGATTAGCCTTTAATTTCTTTTAATCTTTTTTTCTTCTCTTTCATGCCACTTTTTACCGGTGCCGTTTAACACATTTGTAGCATCAATAAAATATATATTTTTTCATCTAAGTTTTTTTTCTCTCTCTAGCATGCATTCTTTTAAAAAAATTTAACTAGTCCTGCCTAACACACCTTGGTGCCATTAAGTTTTTTCCCCCACCATGTATATCCATATTTTCATGAATATTTTCAGAAGTATATACATGTGCCACTTGACACAGTGGTGACACAAAAAAATCATTTAAAAAAATGAATATGACGGATGTTTGTGGGATGGTACCGCCAGTGTGTCAAGCGACATTGGCGATCATTGTAGCAAATAGTCCATTCCTGCAAATAAATTTTCTCCAATCTCATTTTTTTAATTATTTAATTATTTATATTATTTTATAAAAAACAGTTTTACTTGGTATAATTAATACAAAAATCATTATTTAAAATTATAACTAATAAATACAATTAACATACATTAATTATTTTTGACCATTTATATATATGGTTAATAAAAAAATCCTAATCATTGTCAAAGCATTTGCATAAATTATAAAAAGATTGATATATTGTAAATTAATTCGTCGTTATTAATTTTTTAATATTCAATAAATTGATAATAATAATTCATAGATAACATATAATTTTATATATGAGATATAAAGTTAGTAATTATATAAATAATTAAAATTTATTATTTAAACAAAATTCTTTTTACGTTTTGGTTAAAATATAATAATTTAAATATACTATATAAATTTAATATTATCGATTTGAATTAAAAATGCTTAGGATTTTGATATCAAACAATTTTCCGTATCTTTTGTGAGCTTTTGGGATTTAAGCTTTTTTTTTTTTTTAATAAAAAGACATTACTATACTAATTTACATAGAAAAATATTAAGGGATACAAATATTTCTTTTCGTGTCGGCTTTAAGAAATTCTAGCGCTTCTCGTGGAAGGGCCTCAAACAATTGCAAGTTCCCCTTTTCTGCAAAGGCTAATTTAGTTAAGTAGTCTTCGCTTTGATTGTGCTCTCTAAGAATGTATCTTAATATCCACTGACTTTCTTTAGATAAAATACGATGAATTCTTCTGATGAGTGGAGTATTTGATTTTGCATATGGATATTTGTTGCAATTTATATTTTAATTGGATGCATTTACATGAGGATTGGCCTATCAATAAATTGAAGGAAAAAGAAAAGCACTATGTTCATTAATTATTCCGTTGGTGGCTAATTGAATGAAGGCTCCATTCGCCTCAAAAAGTTAATGACATCTTAAATAAATTTCGTTAAGTAGTTAATAACGCTCTAATCAACCCAATAAATTGCTAAATGATTCTTTTTAAAACATAATAAAGTTATTATTATTATTATTATTTTTAACATTAATCTTATTATAGATTCTCGTCATATTTACTCGTTTTGATATAATGTATAGAACTACTCATGGCCCTTCCCCAACCTTTGAATAGGAGGATAATTTTTAAACCCCTATTTTTACTTTATGTGTTTTTGTTAAAGAAATATATCAATTATTGTGGATATGACAATCCTTATTACTATCTATAAAACTTTATTTTCTTCTAAAACCAAAATTTCAACTATTTTTGTAAAATAGAAAAAAAAAAACAAAAGACTTGAAACGAAATTGAACAATCTTATTATAGTTTTGATTATATCTGCTTTTCTTCATACAATATCTAGAATTACCTATAACCCTTCCCAAACTCATAAATAGAAGGATAATGTGTTTCAATGTACTCGAACCTACGTCCATACTCCATATCAATCGATTTAAAACTTAATCGACAAAGATTTCAGAATCCATAGTCACAAGTTTCAATTATTTGCCTTCGCAGATATATCGCATATTCAAACTAATCTCAATTCTCAAGTCAAAGTCACCTACAATTTCCATTATTGAAAGTCTTCCACTTAGCACTATAGGGTGTTGTGATACACACACCTTAACTTTGGCATAATGACATTTTTGGGCTTAAGTTTTATAAAAAAAATCATTTTAGTCTTTTATTAATTTTTCGACCCTTTTAGTCTTTAAATTTATATTTTTTATCAAATCACCCCAAAATAGATGGAAAAATTAATGTTTGTTAACTTTGTTGATGTGACATACACGTGAATTGTCATGTGGATGGTATGTCAAAATTTAATTACTTTTTAAAATTTAAAATATTTTTAAATAATTTTAATAATTTTTAATTTTTTTAAAAAATTAATTAAATGCTGATATAACATACACATGGACACATCAACAATTTTAAAAATGTTAATTTTTCCATCAATTTTGGAATGATTTGACAAAAAATGCAAGCTAATAAATCATTGTGCCCCTTAACTTTCCATTATTATATTGCACTAAATTAGTTCAAAAAATTTTCTTTTAAAATTTATTCAACAGAGTGATGAAGAATTTGTATGTAAATTTTATTAAACATATGTTTAATCCTTGAATATATGGTTTTTTAGTTCTTTTATTTAAAGATTATGTAAAAGTATAAAAAAATAAAAACAAAAACACAATCAAAATAATATTAGTTATCATTTAAAAAAAGTATATTAATTTTTCTCAATTAAGTTGGTACTTAATTAACCCGAGACACTAATGCAATCAGAGTTTATAATATGTATAGATACATAATCATGCAAACTGAATGAATTTAAAAATTTGTTTAAATTGCTAAAAAAATATGTTTAAAATTAAGATCAAGTTTTACAAATACAATTTAAAAATAATAATTATTTAGAGCTACATAAGAATAAATTTGAATAAGATTCATATATTATAAAATTTAAATTAGAATATATTTAAATTGAGAATAACACACGTTTTACATAAGCTAAGACTTAAATATAAAATCTTTAAAATTTCATTAACTTAATATTAAGTTGGATAAAACTATCATGGAAGTCTTGTACTAGGAGTTAGATTTTATTGTTTTCTTTACTAAAAAAATGGACAAATTAGTCCATGTACATTAGATCAAAGAGCAAACTGATCCTTTCTGTTAAAAATTTTATTCATTTGTACTATTAAAAACTGACGTGACTGATGAAATAACTAAACAGTGACATATGGTGTGCAACGCATACTTTATGCTAATGTACTGAGACCAGTTGTTAACAATAGAAATTGATGAAATTTTTAACAAAAGAACCGGTTTGCTCTTGGATCTAACATACATGAACTAATTTACTCATTTTTAAGTTGGAGGAGCAAAATACAATTTAACTACTAATAAAAGATTTCTATAATAGAAGAATTCAAGAGGAAAGTAAGAAAAAAAGAATAAATCCTAAATCCCATAGAAAAAAATAAAATTAAAATATGGTCAATTAATATTTTGTTCAACAAAATATGCTGAATTAGATCGTCATATGTTTGATTTTGTCGACGGCTTGCTGGACTTGAAGATAATCTATTTTTGATGCTTCCAAGTTTGGACTTTGAGACTGCGTATTTTACCAACAAGTCAGCCGCCTTTGTTTTTCCCTCAAAGTTATACCATCCTCGTCGTCTCACTTAAACTTCTTCACCATGCAATTTTTTTAATTATAATTATTAAATAATTATGAGAGTTATGTGATTCAAATCTCGTTTGATCCTGTTTAAAAAATTCGAAATGTAATTTACTTGTTAAAGAAATAAAATAGAGAGGCAAAATTGAGGATCCGTGAGAGACTGAAGGATCAAGGGCTGATACGGATCTTGCCGCACAAGTTGAATCCGCATAGGATTATATTTCTTTTATTAGACATTGATTATAACATGGTTGTTTAACCCTTAAAAACATGTGTAATAAAAAATCTCTTGCGTTGTTGTTTTTCAACATTAGTGAATTTCTCTTCCTTTAATCGTGATTTTTCTCGATAAAAATTTTTCGCGTAAAATCTGCGTGTATATCTTTTTTTTCTTATTGCTTTGCGATCATTCCTACTATCATTAACAATGTATAGTATAATAATATAAACTATGTGTTATTTAAAAGCATATATTTTTTTTAATTATAACGTGAAACTATATATAATAATTGTAGGTGATATGTTGATCTTTGTAATTTAATAATTTTTGAAACATCCAAGTTTTCATGTACTCTTTTCTTTTTTATTTTAATTAATTAAAGTTTTAATTTCTCCTGCCAATTTGGAAAAAGATTAATATTTTTTTCAATGAGAGTCAAACATATTATGCAATGATCAACATTGGTATGCTTTTATAGTCATTTATATATGTGTTGTGGAATTTCTTCCAGCCCCCTTATTCAACATATTAAATAATCAAAGCCAAAATCCAAAACAAGGTTTTGGATGTTAAGACTTCATTGTTTGTTTATTAGCTTTTTAATCCTTTACATTATATATATTTGACTTACGGAGTTTTAAGGTAGTAATCTCATTATAAATTCTGATCATATCTGTTCTTCTTGACGCAATGTTTAGAACTAGTTATTGCCTCTCCTCAATTCATAAATAGGAAGATAATGTACTTCAGCACAATCGAATCCATATCCTCCTGCAGTAACAATAATACCCAAACCCAACCAATCAAACTAACACTCAATCAACATTAAATCAAAATATATTAAAATATATTTAAATACGAAATAAAGTGGCATATAGGAGAATTTGAATAAGGGATCATAATTCCCAAAATCTCTTCCTCTTTTCTTTTGGAGTCGAGGGATCTTGACTTCCAAAATTTCTAAAAATTTTTATCAATCCTGTTAAATGTATTGGAAATTTCATTAAATTTTCCAAAAATTTTAAAAATTTTAATTAAATCCATAAATTTTATTGAAATTATCATTAAGCCCCTCAAATTTTTTTTAAAAAAATTCATTTAACTCTTAAAATTCTAATTAAGTCAAAATCCACCACAAAATTAAAGTTTGGTCAATTGAGTTACTAATAGATTAAGCAATATAATGATGTCATCACATGAGAAAATTCAAGATGAAATGTTAATCAAAAAGTACTAGTAATACTAGTTTAGTATTGAATGAAAATGTTGCCATTTATTATTTAATTAAAATAATGTATTTATTTACGATTTTATTTTTAAATTATTTATTTTCTATCATAGACTTTAGTCCAAAAATATATCGGAATAATGAAAAAAAATCAGAAAGATTTTGTTTGAAAACAAAGCATAATGAAGAAGAATTTTCTGTTCTTTTTTTTTTGGGTTTTTTGAACGCTCTTAAAAATTTGGACTAAAACTTATAATAAAAGATAGTTTAGGGACTAAAATGAAAAATAAATTAGATACCAGAATTGGAAATCAGACATAATTTAAGGACTAAATCATGAATAAAACCTAAAATAATAAACATTTTAATTCTCAACACAAAATAATATTTAAGAAACAAACAAAGCATATTTGTTATTATAATTTATCATGAAAAATAAAAAGCGATCAGTCCACGTGCAATTTGACGTGCAGTTTGAAGCATAGTCACGTGCAGTCATGCTTGACCCAATTTTCCCAACTGCCCCCAACTGGGTCCTTCCTTTCCCCTTTTACATTAAAATTATTAAATGTAAAACATTCATTAATTTTAATAACATGTAACTTTAATGTTTAATAATTTTTTTCATTATTTTTAATATATTAAACGAAAATATTTTTTTTGAAATTTAAAATTATTTTTTTAAACCCTAAATTTCAACACTCAACAGCTTACTTTTGGGATGGGCCGTTCAACACTCAATAAAAAAATTATTTATTTCTTAAAATAATTATTATAATGCTGTCAATTTTGAATGCCCACCAAAAAATATGTTTTTTTCTATATATTTCATCTGATTTACAAATTCAACCAATTTGGCTATTATTTATTTATTTTTACTATCCATCCATAAATAAATAAATGGGTTTTTTTAAATATTATTATTTTTTAATAAGAGAAAACATTATTAATGCATATTAAAGATATTAATTAATAACTTTTATGAGAACATGATTTTGGCCTAATTAATTATTTCATACTACATGATTTCCTTTAAATAGATTAGAGTGGTTATTGTAATTAATTTTAAAATTTTTTGATTTAAATCTCAACTTAAATTTATTTAACTAATTTAAATTTATTTCACATTAAATTTTTCGAATCAAATTTAAATTAGGGTTTATTTTACGACAAAAAAAATCAATCATGAAAAAAAAATAACTTTTTAGGGTATAGATTCACTTTTTTTTTTGATACAAACATATTTTTCCTTTATTTTTATTAAAATAAAAATAAAAAAGGGACAAAAAGACGATGAAAATGCTGGCAAAACCAGACAAACAAAAATCTAAAAAATACCATTTTCCAACCTGACATGATGGCAATCAAAGTAAATAATCAAAAGGAAAGGGTAAAAAAGAGAAACACAATATCTTCCAACAGTGGCCAAAGGGTGAATAGTAATACGAATTCATGAAGTCTGCATTTTGCCTATAAATTCCGGAAAACACCGCATCTGATTTCCCTCATCAACGGTTCTCTCTGCGAATTTCGGGGATCAAATACTCTTTCACAAAAAGGAGAGAATTTAAGTAATTAATTAACACAACTTTTTTTCGTTGTTGTTGAAAAAGCTCATCTTTTTTTTTGATAGTTAGAGTGAGCAATGGCTAAGAATGTGGGAATTCTTGCTATGGATATCTACTTCCCTCCTACCTGTATTCAACAGGTGACACATCTCTTCCCTTTTTTTTTCCTTTTAATTTCTTTGAGTTTTTGCGTTCTGGGTTTTGGTTGGGTAGCTGATTCAAGTGAGAAAAATGGGTCAAAGGTGGAATTTTTTTGGTTATTTATGGTGAATAACTGATTGCCTCCAAATTTAATTTTCTTGGGTTTTTTTTTCTCTTGTTTCAAAATTTTAATTTTATATCTGAAAAAGTTCATCTCATTTGAACTCTATAATTTGGTGAAGTCTAACTACAGTTAAAGTGTTATGTTTGATTCCTTACTGATTGATGTGAATATATGTACTAGCTTTATTCTTTACCTGGATCAATGGGTGTTAATAGAATTTTCCCTAGAAAAAAGTATTCTAGTTTTGCATGATCATATGGTTATGAATACTTGTTTTAGTTTATAGTAGAATGATGGCTTTTTATTTGATATGTTATTTATTCATAGATTAATGTAATATGAGATTAATTTTATGATATTCTTTTCTTTTTCCTATAAAACAGGAAGCATTGGAGGCTCATGATGGTGCTAGTAAGGGGAAATACACCATTGGCCTTGGACAAGATTGCATGGCCTTTTGTACAGAAGTGGAAGATGTTATCTCTATGAGGTTACAAATTCTACATTTTATATCTACTCTTCTTATATGTTATTAGCATCACTTAATTCTGTTTTACAGTGTGTATATATACTGACTAAGATTTGCATTGTATGATGGTTGAAATGAACACTTTCTTCGATTTTACTAATGGGGCTATGTTTGATCTGCAGTTTAACAGCTGTTACTTCACTCCTTGCAAAGTATAAGATTGACCCCAAACAAATCGGCCGTCTTGAAGTTGGTAGTGAGACTGTGATCGACAAGAGCAAGTCCATTAAGACCTTCTTGATGCAAATCTTTGAGGTACGCTTCCCCGATCATCACGATTTCTTATCTAGGATAGTTTTCCCTTGCTAGCTGCTAGCCATTATATGGGGTCATTTTGTCAATGGTGTTATATCTATCCGGTCGTTGTGACCTGAACTTTTTTCTTGGGAAAATCCATGGTCCAACCATGTTTTATTGCACCCATATCACTCGTAGATATCACCCTGTCCTGTTTGATTGCGGTTCTGTAAGGCGATGTTTATTTCTTAGGACAAACTTTGGTGCAATTTATGGTCAAATGCATGTTCTTCACATTATGCTCTTTTCTCGTGTTAAACAAGCAGAAATCTGGAAACACTGACATCGAAGGGGTTGACTCAACTAATGCATGCTATGGAGGGACTGCAGCTTTATTTAACTGTGTCAATTGGGTTGAAAGTAGTTCATGGGATGGACGATATGGTCTTGTTGTCTGTACTGACAGTGCGGTATGCTCGTTTCCTGTACTGTTACTGTGAAATTTCCCTATCTCTTTCTGGCTACGGTCTACAAGCGCAATTTTTTTCTTACTGGACTTTTGTTTTCAGGTCTATGCAGAAGGGCCTGCCCGGCCTACTGGAGGAGCAGCAGCAATTGCTATGCTAATAGGGCCTGATGCTCCTATTGCTTTTGAAAGCAAATTACGTGGAAGTCATATGTCCCATGCCTACGACTTTTACAAGCCTAACCTTGCTAGTGAATATCCGGTAATGCAACCGAGTTGCCTGTAAAGTTTTTCTACTTGTATGGGAAATAATTGTTCATATCATTGTCGTCATCAGAATTATGTATATGATGAAGTTCCGAGGACAAATTTCAAAAATGACTGTTTATAGCAATCATATAATTACATGATAATCAATTATGCTATTCTTGTTCGTTAAGAATTCTTGTTTCAGTAAATGATTCTATCCATTGACATGCATGTCTAGGTTGTTGATGGGAAACTTTCTCAAACATGCTATCTCATGGCTCTCGATACTTGCTACAAATATTTCTGTCACAAGTAAGTCATTTTAGAAGTAATTGAAGTATTTTCTCTTTTTCCTTTTCGGCCGATATATTCTGTTTTCTTTATAAATGTGGAATTTAGACTAGTTATGCTCGGCTAAAGCCACAATGTGTCGCTGCAGGTATGAGAAACTAGAGGGCAAACAGTTCTCTCTTTCTGATGCTGCATACTTCGTATTCCATTCTCCGTATAACAAGGTAGCTAATTTGAGCGGTTATCGATAAATCAATAAATTTTCTTTCGTTTAATAATGGGAATTTTGCAATGTCTCTGATAACTTTTTCTGTTTCAACTGCCGCAGCTTGTGCAGAAAAGCTTTGCTCGTTTGTTGTTCAACGACTTCTTGAGGAATGCCAGGTTTTTTCCTTTTCTTTGATGAGTTCAAAGGTTATACTTACTATATCATCTCTGTTCGGTGTTATTTACTCGGTTTACATAAATTTGTAGTTCTGTCGATGAAATTACCAAGGAAAAACTGGCTCCATTCTCAACTTTGACCGGTGACGAAAGCTACCAAAGCCGGGATCTAGAGAAGGTCTATTTTGAACTTTCATAACAATTCTAAGATTTGACAATTCTAAGATTTGACATGATAGAACTTCATGCTGATACCGATCATTACCGTGCATTTGCAGGCATCCCAACAAGCTTCAAAGTCCCTTTATGATGCCAAGGTGCAACCAACTACCTTGATACCAAAGCAAGTTGGCAACATGTATACTGCATCTCTTTATGCTGCCTTTGCATCCCTTATTCACAACAAAAACAGTGAATTGGTAATTTATTGCATTTCTTTTCGAAAATATAAATGAAAATCTTCAATCTCTGCTCTATTTCCATTCACATCTGATATATTTAATAACATCCAGGCAGGAAAGCGGGTGATTTTATTCTCTTACGGAAGTGGTTTAACTGCCACAATGTTTTCATTGCGATTCCATGAAGGTCAACACCCGTTAGCCTATCGAACATTGCATCGGTGATGAATATAGCCGGGAAATTGAAGTCAAGGCACGAGGTAATTCTTGCACTTCTGTTCTAGCCTGTATGAGAAGTACATGGTCATTATACCACCTTCATTGCCCAAGTTTTGGATTGTAACCTAGTTGTTTTCTGCAGTTTCCCCTGAGAAGTTTGTTGAGACTATGAAGCTCATGGAGCATAGGTACGGAGCCAAGGATTTCGTGACAAGCAAAGACTGTAGCCTTTTGTCTCCCGGAACATACTACCTCACCGAAGTTGATTCCATGTACCGGAGATTCTACGCAAAGAAAGACGGGGACTTTGCTGCTTGCGATAATGGTTCCGTTGCCAATGGTCATTAGCGGACAGATTTATCATGCCCCCAATGCAATGAAGAAAGCATTTGTGTTAGATGTGTTTGTGAGTACCAAAATACTGGGTTCCTGTGTATGTTAAAAAAGCAAAAATAGTTTGATTCAGCATCAATTTCAGCTTTAATTTTCTTTTCATTTTATCTTGTAATAAGTTATTTTTCTAGAGCCAGTTATGTTAAAACCAAAGCTAGTTGGCAATCTCTTTGATGATAATATAAGATATTTTTATTTCAGCAAAGCTCCATAGTTGTGGGTTCAAGGGCTATATCTTGGTAATAAAAATATAGTGGTAATGTTTTTATGGGACCACTTAAGATTTCAGAATGAAAAAAAATTCAAGTGATTAAAACTCTGTAAAGGACTTTTCTGATACCATTCTGACACAACTTTGCAGATTTATTGGCGGAGAGTAGACCCTATCTGTGTTGTTGACAGCTGATGGTCACATGTTCATGGTCATCAAGGGGGACCCTCCACTTGTCATTTTTACACTTCCAACTCAGCTCCCATGCCATGTAAATTGTCTTAAACCAATGAAAAAAACCGAATCCCCTCATTATAGTGAGAGTGCAGTGTATCTTCAAAGAAAAGTGGGGTAATTCTATTCAAATTTTAGAAGTGGCATTGTTGAGGAAGAGGTTGTCATGAGCCTCAAAAAATTAATCTTTACAGGATACCTTAGTAAAAAAATTAAGTTAATTTTGTTCTCACAAATTTGATGATTATATCTATTTTGGTGGTGCATTTTAATATTTGAATATGAAAATTGTTTAATCATTAAACCCAACCATTAATACATGAAATAAAGCTTATTATCCATCTCAGCCAATTGGCTCTTTCCATGTATAATATCATAATTGTCGGCCCAAATAGTTGTTGAGGCTAAGTTATATGCTTGGAAGAAATGGTTGGAAATATCATTTCATCAAATATTGCGATAATTAGGGGTGAATGTTCGATCGAATTGAGTTAAATCAAATGAAATTGTTCGAGTGCAACACAATGTTGATTGAAACTATTCGTAATGGGTTGGCTATAGTAAGTAGTGTTGTTGAAGTCAGATAGATTCACGATTGGTGTTCCAAAAATTGGGAAGTCAAATTTCGACATATTCAACGAAATGTCAATAAAGTTGTTGATTGCATAGCTAAGACAGATGGAGGCGTAATTGAGCAGCTGATTATCCTGGAAGATGCATTATGTGAGATGCTGGCTTGAAGAAGATATTAGACAATCTTCAGTGACTGATGATAATTTTCATTAGGACAAATGCTCGCTTAATTTTCTAAGCTTATGTTCAACAAAAAAATTGCACATGTCAAATTAAAATTTTTTACAGTATAATTAATTTTATATTAGAGCACATAAATTTAAAACCATATATATTTGAAATTTTTTCAAAGCGAAAAAAAAAAAAGATACTTTAGTATATAAACTTGAATCATTAATTAACTTATTTAGGTCCCAAAATTATTATTTTAGAAAATTTTTAAATTTTAACTTTCTTTATATATTTTTAGAATTTTTTTAAAAATGCAAATTTTTAAATTTTTATAAATATTTTAAATTTTAAAAATTATTTTGATTTTTTTTTTTGTAATTTTTGTTGAAAGAAAGATCAATTTGCTCATTTTCAAAATTGATAGGGACCAAAAGGGTATTTACACCAATATGTTATTCAAATTGTAAAATTCAACTCGACTCGAACTCGAAACTCGAATTACTTATTCGAGTTTACTCAAATAACTCGATTTGATTAACTCAAATTTTGAATTTTTTTATTTTTTTAATCGAATCGAGTTTTGCTTACCTCTAGCGATAACAAGAATAAAACAGGGACTTAAAAATTGTTTGCATAGTTCAATTTCTCTACATTTGTGAAGCCTAATTTAGTGAGAAATATTCACAACTTTTAACACTTACAATGACAATTTCCTCACTTTTACACCTTGAAGATTGATATAGCCATTAAATTTCCTCCTAGAACTTAGCATATAAAACCACAACATAATATATTTTACAATCACAATGCACTTATAAAAAATAAAGTTGCTCACTTGAACAGATTAAGTGTTTTTTCTTTCTGAATAATAACCTATACAAGTCTATCAATTATATAAACATTTCAAGACTTGTTAATATAGGGGTAAGCAAAACTCAATTTGATTCGAAAAATTAATTTTTTTTGAAATTTCGAGCTAATCGAATCAAGTTATTTGAATTATTCAAGTCAACTCGACTAAGTAATTCGAGTTTAGAGTTCAAATTGAGTTGATTTTTACAATTCAAATAACATTTGGTGTAAATACACTTTTGATCCCTATCAAGTTTGAAAATGAGCAAATTCGTCTCTCAACAAAAATTACAAAATAATTTTTAAAATTCAAAATATTTATAAAAAAATTCCAAAATTTATATTTTTAAAATTTATAAAAATTTCAAAAAAGAAAACCTAAAAAATATGTAAAGAAAGTAAAAAATAAAAAATTTTCTAGAATAATAATTTTGGGACCTAAATAAGTTAATTAATGATTCAATTTTATCATACTATAAAGTTTTTTTATTATTTTGCTTTGAAAAAGTTTTCAAATATATTTGGTTTTAAATTTATATGCTATAACATGGAATTAGTTATACTGTAATAAGATTTTAATTGTCATGTTTAATTTTTTTAATTTAACTCAAACAATTTCACTCAATTTAGTTCGACTCGACTCAAATTTCAATTCATTCAGCTGGATTCGAAAAAATTTAAAATCAAGTTAGGATGATAAAATAAGATTTGTCAACTAAGATATCAAAGTTCCAATCCAATATCTTCAATCCAAAGCAATTGATAAGTATGATCCAATGTGATCTGATCCTCCATAAATATTTCTTTAAATGATACGATTTTCATTGATGAGCTAGATACATTTCACAATGTCAACATAGTCCAAAAATCGATTCAAATAAATTGCCAATAACACAAATATAGGAACAATAATTTCCTTCATTCTTTCCATATTTTTCAATCATAATCACTAAATTTTAAATAAAAAAAGACTTTTTTGCAATTGTTGGAGATGGTAACGATCGGTTTGGTAAAGGGATGACAAGCTTTACGTTGGTTTTGATGGAGCCCCATGTTGTTGAAGTTCTTTCGATACGAGGAGCTTTATCTTGATCAAAAATCACTGCACTTTGATAAAATTTATTATTGAGTCACATTGCCTGCAGGAGGCCATTGCCTAGCATAAATATTTCGAGTTTGGTTTATTAATTAAGGATTACTTAATGTTGAAATCTGATTTTCTTCGCATCGGGATGCTAATAAGACGGTTCACTTCATGTTTAGGGTTGCTTAGTTATATACAAACCATCATGATTGGAATACTATTCCGACTAATCTTGCCTTTGGTTTAGGTGCTGATATTTCTGCTACACAATGAGAAGCAGAAGTGAAAACAAGAGTCCCATTCAGATGAAAGGCATCAAAATCACAGACCCAATCATAGAAACCAAGGAAAGCAGTCAAGAACTTCAGTTTTGTAACCAACGAAGCCTCAAAACGCCAATAAATTCTCTGCCTAAATTGAGAACAGAAAAGAAACCCCAAAACAATATTATGAGGTTTTCAGCAAATGACAATAATTAATCACGATGCGATGAGTCTTGATACAGTTTCTTATTCTCGTGACAGTGGAAATATCTTTGACTTGAAACAAAACATGCAATGAAACCCATATAAATTCAAGTTTTCATGGAAACTCGATAGATCATAAGAGAAAACGAGTCACTATAGGACTCGGGCATCACGGGCAATACCACATGATACAATGGCGCAAACCTAATTTCTCAATATTTATAGCAAGGTAGTTAGTATTATACCGGCAGACATATTATATTTGTACTGATATTAGTACGTACAACTACCAATATATTTAAGTGTACTATTTTAAATTCAATATATGAAATTAAATAAATTTAAATATAAAATACTCATCAATTATATAAAATATTCTTTAATAAGGTTTGCAAATACAATTCATCATTAAACAAATTCATAAATAAACAAGTAAAAACATATTCCTCAATAAATCCAACGTAAATAAAAAATTTATTTTACTTGTACTGACTGGTACATCATATTTTGATTGGTACAGGTAAATCAATTGATACATACCGATACAATCAATACCAATCAAAATTTTTTAATTTGACTTTTTGTATAGAATTTGTAAATTTTAATGATAATTCTGATAATATTTGTAGTTTAATTTGGTAAACTAATACAAAGTAGTATTTAGATAAAGTCGGGATTCTCTATAACAACCACTCTTTGTAGCGGCATTTTATTATAATAATTAAGTTTGTTGTAGAATTAATATTTTATGTTTTATTTTTGTTATCTATAACAACTTTTCATCTATAATAGTAACCACCATGTGAAGCACACTCTTTATTAAAATAGTTCTTTATAATAACCTCTTGTCACATGTTTTAGTAAAATTAATTTTATTTCTTAAGCTAAGTAAAATAAATAAATTTTAGTTGAAATGCTATTTCAATAAGAATTTTAAATTTTATATAAAAATATATAAATAATATTTTATTAAGTAAATATAATATTTAATAAATGAAATTATATTTATAAAAATTTGTTAAAGATTTGATCTAAATCTCACTAATTATTATTATTATTAATATATTATAGTTTTTTAGATTTGAAATTCTAAGAAAATTTAAATATGATCTAAATATTAAATATAGATGCTGTTATGGGTATATAACTACCTCTCTAAAACATTCAAAAAATTTGAGCAAGCTGGGGTTCTCTATATTGATTTGATAAAAAAAAATTAAATCTTTGTGGTAACAATATAAAATAATATCTAGATATTAATTTGATAAAATATTAAATCAAATAATTATATTATCTAATACAAATTTATTCTATAATGTCATCTTCAAAATCTGAACTTATATCCTCTCATTGAAAATACAATGTGTATTGAAATATGACTTTTGATGGTATTTAAATAACTGTTAAAATATGCCATATTATTTATAAATTTAGAATTTAATTTTTTTATTTTTATTTTTAAGAATTCAATCACTTTACTTTTCAAAATTTAAAATTCAAGTCCAATTGTTAACAATATTAAAATTATTTTGTTAAATTCAAAAAATCACATTCTAACCAAAAATTAGAAAAATGAAGAGGCTACATTCTTAAAAATAAATTTGTGAAGAATATAAAGAATGATGGCATATTTTAACCTTGAATAAATCTATAAATAGGCAATTTCCATAACCTTTTTGGAAAGTGGTTCTAGTTTATGGTATTAAATTGGGTATTTTGCAAACCCAATTTCAATTCAAAATGAAACTTTTTGACCAAAAGATCTACCACATTAAGGTGTTGTGCTAAATGAAACAAGAAAAATAGAGTAAATTGAACATGAGCCAAAAGATGAAGCCAAGCAAAGGAGGCAAATACCAAATATAAAACTCAAAATGCATATTCATAACCAGATAAAACCATTTCCAACTGACTTATTCAGATGTTCATATATGAATACAACATTCAAATACAAAATACCAGCAATCTTTCGTGTCATCTGGGAAGAGGCATGCGTGCGTATTGGCCGAGGTTATCACCATCCATATCGACCCACACGAACCAAATTCATAAACAAGATGATAAAAAGAAGAGGAAATCAATGAATTCATAACCTAAAATCTCAAGCTCAAATAGTCTCACATAGTTTACCTTTGAAGGCAAACTTTTTATCAGGCAAAGTAACTGATCAAGCTCCACCAGTCTTCTTATTCGGTTCGAATACATACTTAATAAGAGACTCTTTAATCGAAAGGAGCTCAGGGAATTCTGTCTTCAATTTGGTGGCATCGAGTTCGTTGTTGCTTCTCGGGGCTACGATAACTTTGGCCTGCTCCTCGAGATTGAAGTTCTTCCAGGTGAAGTTAGGGTCAATGTAGTCACGGTACATTTCTAATATCTCATTGTGACTGACCACTCCCGGGTTTGTAAAGTTCCAAATTCCAGTCAAGTTCCTCTTTCCCATCTCGATGGAAATCGGAAGAAGCTCATCGAGGATGGTCATCGAGTTAGGAATGTTAACCACTTTATCGTACCGAGTGATTTTTGTGATGAAGTTTCGGGGATTGGCTAAATCCGATGAAATAGGCATCCTAACTCGCAAGGTACATACATTTTCATAATTCTTGAGCAATTCCTCCACCTTTTTTTGAATCATTAAAAAGATCCCATTATTAGAACAAGAGCACAATTCAGATCTAAATACATTAAACTACAACAAAAGGAAGGCAATGGTAAAAATACCATAAAGGCCCCTGTACAAAAAGTCGAGTTGCATTTTACCCCTTTACTCAAAAAATGAGCAAATTATTCCCTATATGTTAAATCAAAGAGCAAACTGATCTTTTTGTTAAATTAGTTTTTATGGTTAAAAACTGATCTTTACAATAAAAATAGATGAAATTTTAACAAAAAAGACCAATTAGCTCTTTGATCTTATTTACAAGGACTAATTTGCCCATTTTTCAAATAGCGGGGCAAAATGCAATGTAACTCTTTAGTATAGATTAATACAGGGCCTTGCAATGCAGATCCAAGTGAGATCAATACCAATAGATGCAATAAGCAAATATGAATACTTTGAATGTGAAAACAATGAAATTATCAATAAAGATTAGAACTTTCTTGCATTAAACAAACAAATCGATCAATCATAAACAAAACCCAACAACATTTCAATGAAATCACAAGATCTGAAAGGATACCCATATGAAAAAGAACAGATCAAATAAACAAATTATCAGATCTAATAACATAATTGAAGCTTTGCTTACCATAGCCTTGGTCTTAGAATAAAAGGAACCGGTGAAATTCGGAGTATCCTCTTCCTTAAACCCGATACCCGTTCCGATCTGATGAGCCTCATCGTACTCAAAGATGCAACCTGTAGCGTAATTAATCAAGATGAGGCCTTTGTCTCTGCAAACGTCAGCGAGGGTAAGGGTCCCGACCACATTGGTTCTGATGGTCTCCACCTTATGGGATTCGCACCAATCGACATTCGGACGACCGGTGACACCGGCGGCATTGAATACATGGGTCGGTTTCACGTTGGCTATGTCGGACTCAAGCGAAATCCGGTTCTCCAAACGGCCGGAGCCGTACTCGTAATCGATTCCCTGGGATTCGCAGAGTTTGCCTAATAAACCACCGATCCAACCAGTTCGACCGTAGATCAGGAACTTCAATGGTTTGTCCGATGAGCCATTAGCCGGAAACCCCATCACTTATTTAGAATTTTTTTTTTTTTAATTTTTGGGTTGAAAATGCAGGGTTTGAATTTGAGAGAGTGGGCACTTCTCAAATATATATTTATATACACAGAAATGATAAGGCCATTAACTTTTTACTTAATTTTTCTCTTAGTTCCTGTACTCTTTATAATTTTAAAATTAGTCCTTCTTTTTTCCAAAAAATTACTCCCTCTGCTGCTAATTAATTTTCATTAAATTTAAATATGTAATATTTTAATATTCAAATATCCTATTTAAAAAAATAAAATCTATACATATTTAAATTTAAGAAAAATCAATTAATAATTTTTTTGACCAATTGGGCGGATCGAATATTAAATTAGACTTTTATTTTTATAAATATAAAGAATTTTAGTTAAAATATACTCTAAATCAATGTTTTTTTATTCCAAGTATTTATTTTTTTCATTTTTAAAATTTAAAAATATAAATCTAATTATTAATTTTATTTTTTTTTATTTCAAAATGTCGTGTCAATAAATTTAACAAAAAAATTATCCGTTACCAATTAAATATTCTATAAAATAAATAAATAAAATTCCTAAAAATAATAATAAATTAAATTTCAAATAATAAAACGAATTTTAGTATAAAATTGTAAAGCTCATCATGATTCATGAGCTTAGAAGTCGGCTTCCACATTTGTGTTCTGTTATTGGTTTTTCTTAATGGGAATAAAAATATTCTCTCTCTTTTCTTTCAAAATATTTTTTTAAGATTAATCCGATTATAAATTGTTATCATAATTGCTATTTTTGATGTAATACCAAAACTGTACATAGTCTCTCTCAACCTTTAAATAAAAAAAATAATGTGTTTCAACACACTTAAATTCAAGTCCTCCTACACTGACAACAATATCAATATCAATCAAATTAAGACTCAATGATAATACACAAACTTTATTTATCACTTACTAATCATAATTAATTTATATAAACGAAAAAGAAATACTAATATTTGAGTTGATATTTGCCTTTCTACCTCTATATTTTTATTTTGTTTTCGTTTTCTTTTTCTTATTTTTCTCTAATAAAGTTAATAATATGAGGTAAGGGAGGACGTAATTTGTAATAATTTTTAAATGTGATCATTACATCATGCATTATTAATAGAGTAAATTATATCATTAATTATTAAATTATAGGTAAGTTTTTATTTTGATCACTTAAAAAAGTTACAATTTTGTAATTGAATTATTCAAAAATTTTTATTTAAGTCACAGACGGTTAAAATTACTGCTATATAACTTTCTTTATTTGCCTTGTCTACATAAATCAAAAGCTCTATTTCCCCTCCTCTTTTACAATTCAATTTTTTTTCATGAACTTTAGACGTCACGAATCTGTAAACCAAAATTCAAACAATTTTTTTCTTCGATCTCCGACACTGACCGTTAAATCAACTTAGATTTAAGGTATGTTCTTCTACATACTGATCATTGAATCATCGCTTAGAGCTCGGTCATGAAACTTTAAAAAGCAAAAACTTAACGTTCCAGTAATTTAAATAAAAACTTTTTAATAGTTCAGTGACTCAAATAAAATTTTTTGAATAAATTAATAACCAAATTATTATTTTTTTAAATTAAAAGATAAAAATAAAAACTTATCTATAATTTAGTGACTAATAATATAATTTACTATAAAAATTTAAGATCGAAAATTCATATTTTTGTTAGATTTCATATCGTACACAACAAAAAAAATGGTCATATAATTAATTAATAATATATGTATAGGTTGTTGGGTGTCGGCTTGGTGCCTTTTTTGTAGTTTTGTTTTGAAACCTGGTCTATAAAACATATGAAGACATCAGTGATCAGACACACATGTTCAATGTTGTTTCAGCCGTTGATCTCTTTGTGGTATATATGAGCTTAACTACTGCATGACACTGGAATATAACCCAATAGCGATCTCGACTGGGTCCAATTATGATTTTGAAGATTTGATTTTGTACTTTAATTTGATTTTGAGCTTAACTACTTTAATTGGGTTTAATTGCACCATATGTTTCTAAATTTTGACTTTTTTTAAATTAGTCCCTAAATTTTTTAAAAAAATTAAACTATATCATTCCATTATTAAAGTTGTTAATTTAACTATTAATTTACACATAAAATCTCATGTAACATAATTTAACTATTAATTGAAAAGCTTCTGAAAAATCTTCGAAAATTTTAAAACAAAGATTTTTACCACATTCATTTTCATAGTATTTTTTTTAAACATTTCATTTTAAATTATGTCGCATAAGATATGACGTCTAATTTAACAGTTAAATTAATGATTTTAACAATGGAAGGAACTTATTATATAATATCGATAGTTTAGAGACGTAATTAGAATATTTTAAAATTTTGAGATTAATTTAAATAAAAGTAAAAGTAATATAATTTGAAAAACTTTTAAAATTTTAAATTATATAAAATTAAAATATAAATAGGCAAATTTCAAATCAAGGACAGAAATGATCTAAAATCAATAGGTGGTTGAAAGAGATTATACATAAAACAAGGCAGAGCAGGTTGAGTTGGGACCAGCACCTGCTTTTCAAATTCTTGGTGTAACTTATATATTCGGTGCATATCATAAATATATTTAAGCCACCTATTAATATTTAGATGAATTGGTTAATCTTTTTAATAGAATTACAAGAATTTAAGATTACAATGGAATATGAGGTTACTTATTTAGTTCATTTGACTGTAATGTAAGTTTTTGGTTATCGGGATATAAAATTATCTAGAAGTATATTTTACTTAATTGTCCTTATTATAGAATTATTTTAACAAGTTTAGTTCCTTTAATATTTTTTAGTCTCGATTCCATAAAATTTTGATAAATTATTACAATTCTTAATTTTTATTACAATTTATATATTAATAAGTAAATATATTGTGTTGAAATAAATTTATAAATCATAATTATAATAATTCATGAAAAATGATTGTAATATCAACCATAAATATGGTTATAACCATATAATTAATATATTATTAAATAAAATATAATAATTTTAATTTTAGTGTATGATATGATCTACTAGTTCGAAAAATATAATTAATATATACTTTTGAATGGTTTAATGACCAAATTGTAACTTTTTTAAGTTAAGTAACCAAAACGAAAACTTACTCATTTAGTGACTAATGATGTAGTTTACTCTTATTTTTTATACAATATCTATTACTACTTATAATGCACCCAATTTTTGTTGGTTAAGGTAGAGGCCCTAAGTCTTACTTAAGTCTCACCGTACGCAATTACAATGTGTGAGTCCCCACACCACTTTGTGCATGTGCCATGTGTGGGTTTTCTTCGACTATTTTCGATTCTTTATCTGCTGTGCTTTGTACTAAGTTGATTCTACATACTATTGTCATTGGTCAGATATGTATTTGTGCTTGTACTTACAATTTGTTCCTATGTTGTGCTTGTAACTATACCTTCTCATATTAGTGAAACTTTCAAAAAAAAATTTAAATCAAAGGATAACATGTATTTAAGCGTGATTAAATTTACATTTTCTACATGTTACAATAATAACGATACAAATTAAACAAAAACTCAACCCGTGTGTGTGTGTGTTTTTTTTTTACTTCGTATCTCTATGTTATTATATCTATTGTAAATAAAGATGTACTAATATACAGCTCATAAATCATAAATTATATCATTATGTCTAGTAATGCTCAGTTAAAATTCCATTCTGGTTAAAGTTAGTATATACTGATTTGATAATTATAAAGAAAATATGTTTGAATTAGTACATAAACGTATTATGAAGGTCTTTGTATTAAAATTTAGATTACATTTTTTTATTAAAAAATGGTCAAATTTTCCTTTGTACATAAGATCGAAGATCAAACTAGTATTTCTATAAAAAATTCCATACATTTTTACTGTTAAGTGTTGATGTTGCTGATGGAACTAAATAGTGGCGCTTGGCATGCCACATGTACCTTATACCAATATAGAGGGACTAATTCAAACAAAATGAATGGAAAATTTAACAGAAAAAATATATGGAACTTTTTATACATAGTGGAATGGATGAAATTTTGACGTAGAGTGACTAATTCAAACAATCAGATAATAAGTGAATAAAAATTTTAATAGAAATATCAATTTACTTTTTTTATCTAGCTTACAAAAATCAATTTATTATTTTTTAATAAAAATAAATAAATTGGACTCTTAATATAAAAATTTCACCATATTATTACGGGATTAATGATTACAAGACATAATTACATAGGATTAATTGAAAGGGCAAATTACAAAAAATAGTCACTTTTTTTGCCTCAGATTACATTTTAGTCACTTATATTTGAAATGTTACGTTTTAGTCACTTACATTATCGTTTTGTTACGAAGTGGTTACTCTGCCGTTAAGCTCCTTTACCTCCCTAACGACAATCCCACGTGACAGTCCAAATGAGTTTTAAATGTCAACTTGGATGTCTAAGTGGGACGAGAATATGTTTTAATTAAATAAATTTAATTAATTAAAATTTTAAATTAATTACACCTTAAACTGAAAAAGAAAAATTGTTAGTCTCCTTTTTCTTTTAGTTTTCTTTTCCATTTTGACTGGAAAACTATTCTCATCCCAGTTAGACATCCATTTTGACTTCCATATAGAATTGCTGTTAGAGAGGTAACGGAGCTTAACGGCAGAGTGACCATTTCGTAATAAAAAGATAACGTAAATAACTAAAACGTAATATTTCAAATATAAATGACTAAAATATAATCTGAAACAAATAAAAGTGATTATTTTTGTAATTTACCCTGAAAGAATTGGCATCTTATAGCTTTATTTATTTAAATAGAGAGAAAGAGGGGCTCTTAAATGCAGTCAAATCTGATAAATTATTATATGGTTTATTAGACAAGCTTGGGTTTTAGTCATGTGAAGTTTCATGGGGAAACGTGGCCTCTACAAATCACCACTTTTTGGGTTTAAATTTTAAATATGAGACATTCAATGTGAGAGTTATTATTAATATTTATTTATGTTTAAATAAAATTATTAATATTTATTTTTATTTAATAATTATGTGTCATGTTATTATCTATTGATAGCGTATAAAATTTATATATCAATTATGCATCAAAATTATTTATTATTATAAAAATGAAATTTAATAAATTTTAATATTCATAATTATTTTTAGAAATAATATTTTTATAAATCTAAACCGTAAAATCCAAACTTATACACGTTAATGTGATGTCTATTCAATATATTAGATAAAAGTAGCATAGCAGCCAGTACATTATATCTCAAATTGTATTTTGGTCCCTTATTTAAAAATGATCAAATTGGTCCCCGTACAATGAGTAAAATAATCAATATTAAAATTATGATGTTAAATGCTTCTTTTTCATGTTTTACATATAAGATAAGATAATATATTTCATAATTTTATTCGATTTGACCCTTACTCTTTTATTTGGAGTAAATTAGTTATTTATCTTTCCAACAAACAATTTAAAAATTATGAAAAAACCCTTCAAAATAAAAAAAAAAACCTTAAATTTTTCTTAAAAAATAAAATAATTATAAAAGTTTTTATAATTTTCAATCAAAAATCTATTTTCTTTTATAAAAAAAAATGAAAATTAGAATTTAAAATTATAAACTTTTAGATTTATCATGTGTATGCCATGTTAACAATTAATTAATTTTTAAAAATTACAAATAACTTTTATACTTTTTCAAATAAATTTAATACTTTTTTTATTTTTAATATTTGTTTATACTTTTTTGAAATTTTTGAAATTTAAAAAAAAAATTGTTGATTTGATATTCACGTGGTAATCCATGTGTATGCTACGTTAGCAATTAATTAATTTTTTTAAATTAAAAATATTTAAAAAATATTTTTAATATTTTTAATAATTTTTATACTTTTTATTTTTAATATTTTTTTGAATTTTTAAAATTAAAAAATAATTAATTGTTCACGTGACATCCATATGACAATCCACGTATATGTCACATCAGTAGTGTTAACAGAAGTTAACTTTTCTATTTATTTTAGGGTGATTGAACAAAAAAAAAAAGATATAAAGACTAAAAGAGGTGAAAATTTAAAATAGGAGATTAATTAACTTTATTTTAAAGTTAGAAGATAAAATAAATCATTATATCAAGATTTTAATTGAAAAATTTTAGGTAAGAATTTCTCGAATATACTTTTATATTTATAGTTAAAATCTTAAAGTGTGTTCAAGCAGGAAAGCTTGATGAATAAAATCTTATAATTTCATGAATTCAGGGTTTTGCAATATTTAATTTTGTAATTTTAGGATGCCACCATTTACTTGCCCATCCTCACCAATGAATAAATCCGTTTCCCAACCATCACTTCAAACCTTAATTTCCACCAAAAGGAAACATTAAGAACATAAACTTCACAAACATGCAATCTACGCTGCAACACAAGCAACCCAAATCATTCCTTTTTATCTTCCTATATATACCTTCAACAATGGCCCCATGTCCGCTTTTATTACCTTCTAATCCCAAAATTCATACCAAAAACAATAACCCATATTACTTCTATTCCTCCACCTAAAGAAAATGGCTCAATCCTTGGCATTCGGGATTACCGAAAAAGTATTGGAGAAACTAGGCAATGTTGCCTACGAAGTAATTTGTTCCGCATGGGGTGTTCGAAAGGAGTTCGAAAAGCTTAAAGACACGCTAGCTGCTATCAGAGCTGTGGTCCTGGATGCTGAACAACAGGAGGCTCGTACCCAGGAGCTCAGTCTTTGGCTACAAAGGTTCAAAGATGCTTGCTACGACGTGGAAGATTTGATAGACGAGTTCGAGATCCAAGCATTGAGGAGGCAAGTCCTGGAAAGGACCGGAAAGAAGGTACGCCATTTCTTTTCTGGCTCCAACCCTTTGGCATTTCGTTTTAGGATGGGCAATAAGATCAAAAAGGCAAACGAGATGTTGAATGAGATTGCAACTAGCATGGCCAAGTTTCATCTCACTGAAAAACATGAACCTAATGGTGTCATACATCGTGAGAGGGAAACCTACTCCTTTGTTAATACATCTAGTGTCATCGGTCGAGATGAAGCTAAACAACACCTAATAAACTTCTTAATGAATCCAACTGATAAGAAAGATATCCCTGTCCTTCCCATAGTTGGGATCGGAGGTATTGGGAAAACTACCCTTGCCCAATTGGTGTTTAATGAGGAGAGTGTGAAGTCGCATTTTGAATTGAGAATCTGGGTGTGTGTTACAGAGGATTTTGACACCAAACAGCTGATGATAAAAACCATTCAATCTGCCACTGGTATGAACTGCAAGGACATGAATAAGGAGGAATTGCATAAAGTTTTACAAGTTTGTTTGAATGGTAAAAGATTTTTTATGGTATTGGATGATGTCTGGAACGAGGACAAAAAGAAATGGAGTGAGCTGAAAGATTTGTTGTGTGGGGGAGCCCAGTGGAATAGAATAATTGTCACAACTCGTAGCCGCAAAGTGGCTACAATCACAGGCACAATCCCTTCATATGATTTAGAGCATCTTTCTTATGAGAATTGTCTATCATTGTTTCTTCAACTTGCCTTTAAAGAAGGTGAAGAGAAACAATATGGCAATCTTGTAAGAATCGGGGAAGGAATTGTTCATAAATGCAAAGGGGTTGCTTTGGCCGTGAAGACGTTAGGCAGCCTACTCTGTTCAACTAGGGTACAACATGATTGGGAACTTGTGAGAGATTGTGAACTATGGAAGATGAAACAGGAGGAAAATGACATCTTGCCTGCTTTAAAACTAAGTTATGATCATTTGCCCTGGTATTTAAAGCAATGTTTTGCCTTTTGTTCAGTTTTTCCAAAAGATTTTGAATTCAGTACTTTCCGTTTGATCCCATTGTGGATGGCAAATGGCTTTTGCAATCACCATACAAAAATGAAGAGCCAGAAGATATTGGGAAGAGGTATATACAAGAGCTACAATCAAGATCTTTCTTCCAACAAGTTGAACCTGAGTCTTTCTTTTCCAACTTCAAAATGCATGATTTATTTCATGATCTTGCATTATCAGTGGCGCAAAATGAGGTGAGTTCATGTAACCATTATTCGACTGGGAATGTTCGACATTTATGGTTTGATCTATCAAAGCAAGATGTTTCCCAGTTGCCAAATAACTTGAGCCATCTGCGATCACTTTTCTTGGAAGATGAAGGCAAGGTTGATAGCGAATCTCTTATTGCAGAAGTTATCTCAAGGTCTAAACATTTGAGAGTGTTAGATTTGGCTTGCTGCAATTTAAAGCAATTGTCAAACAGCACACGTTATCTGAAGCAGTTGAGAGTTTTGAGCCTAGCCTACAATGGAAATATAAAAAGACTTCCAAATTGCATTTGCAATTTGCAGAGTTTGCAAACACTTAACCTTGCTGGATGTAGGGGAATTGAAGAGTTACCAGAAGACATAAGGTACCTGATTAGCCTTAGACAATTAACGGTAACAACAAAACAGACGCGTTTACAAGAGAATGGAATATCGTGCCTAACTTCTCTTCGGACTTTGGCCTTTTCTGAATGTGAAAATTTAGAAAAATTGTTCGGAGACATTCAAAATCTAACGGCCCTCCGAGAAATGATCATATATGAATGCAAAAACTTGGTTTCATTGCCACAAGGTTTAAAATACCTAACTGCATTAGAAAATTTGGCAATTTCGGATTGTGAAAAGCTCGATCTCACAATGGAGGAGTTGGAACTTGAGAGGAAAGAAGGTGGTAGCCTTCGAAAATTGTGTATTGAAGGAGTGCCAAAGCTGGAGTCACTACCCCAATGGATTCTTCTAGGATCGACCAAAACATTGCGGCACTTGTATATCGGAGAATTGGAGAATGTCTCGATGTTACCAACGTGGTTCCAACATCTCACATCACTCCGAAGTCTTAAAATTGATGATTGCCCAAAGCTGTCGTTTCTACCTGAAGAGATGCAACACCTCACATCCCTTCAAAGTCTTGAAATTGATGATTGCCCAGAGCTGTCGTTTCTGCCCGAAGGAATGCAACACCTCACTGCACTCAAAAGATTAAAGATTGAAGGGTGTCCAAAATTAAGCAAAAGATGCATTAAAGAAACCGGTGAAGACTGGCCTATGATTGCTCATGCCCGTAAGATTAATGTGAAGCAATGAAAGACCTCAACAACAAATGATGAATAGATAAGGTAAGTCACCAAACACTACACTTTTTTTTTCCTTTTCTTTTGGTGAATAAACACTACACTATTTGATACATATATCTTATTAACTTTTAAATCAGATTAGGCACTAAATATTACTTTATTTCTCATTAAGATAATTGAATTTTATGCACTCAGCAATAAAACTTCACTTTAAAGTATAATGCTTCAATTTAATGTTATGGTAGAGTTCTTCTAACATAACTTTTTTTTTTTTTTTAACAAAACAGATCTTAAAGGCCTAACTTTCATTTATAGCTTCCAAAATTACAAGGTCGTGAATCTCTTTTGGATAATTCACATCAAAATTCCAAATATAATTATTAGAAAATTCACGGGCATCGGAAAAGTATAATATCAGGCCTCCGTCTTAGTAAATTGAGTTCAAAAATAATTATTAAAAATATTTACGAGACTAGTTGTGTGTTTAATTAGATTTTTATTTAGTGAATATAGCTTAATTTAAAGTAATTAGGAAAAGGATCAAATTGAATAAAGAATGAAAGCCTAATTATAGATTAAAAGAAAGTGAAAAGGGCTAAAATGGCAATTAAGCCATTTACATGAAATGTGGAGTATATGCATTAAAATTTAAGATTTTATTTAAGTTATATATAAATATTATATGTATATAATTATTATAATTATTAAACATTATTATGGTTTTATATTATTATTACTATTATTATTATTATTATTATTAAATAAATCAAAATATGCCAATTGTATGGATATGATGAAATACATGTGTAATATAAGTATTTGTACATTTGTAATATAATGGTATATTTTCTTATAATTGAAGTAAAAGATATTTATTAATTAAATTATTATATTAAAAGTTTTTTTTATGAAGTAGTTAGATTAAGACAAATGTAAGGTTATGATATGATACAAATGTATTAATTATATTTGTCATTAAAATAGATATTTAATAAATAATAATTAATTAAACATAAAGCAAATAAAATAAAATAAAGTAAATGAATTATAAAAGAAATAAACAGCAAAGGATAGAAAGAAGAAACAGAGAGCATTCGAAAACAGGGGAAAGAAAGAAGAAAAAGGAAAAAAAGGGAAAATAGGGTTTTTAAAGCTTGGAGTTTAATTTGGTAAGTCAATTAAGCCCTTTTCTTTTAATTTTGATGTTTTAGAAGCTTTAGAGTAGAGTTTGATGAAATTAAGTTGAGGTTTTTGGAAGTTTATAGGTTTTTAAGCATCGTTAATGTTGAATAAATTGTTGAATTAGGGATTTAATTGAATAAATTTCAAGTTAGAATTGATAAAAGGATTAAATTGTAAAAGAAACTATAAGTTTTATGTTTTAGGGACTAAATTTATAGAAATTCGAAATTAGGAAAATATGCTGAAATTTTAATAGTTAAATTTGAGTTTGGATGAAATTTGAATAGAAATAGAGTGTGAATTGAATTAGAAAAATAAGTGAACTTAGTTAGGATTAAATTGAGAACAAGGTAGGAATCGATTAGAAATTTAATTATTTATTATAATTAGTGCTGTAATTAATAGTATAAATTATTATTATTTTCGTAGCTAATAAAGAACCCGAGGCATCAGCATCAAAAGGAAAGGAGAAAGCTATCGAGGACTAAAACGGGAGATTTACGGTTTGTATTACTATAATTCAAGTTATTTATTATTAAATGTTAAATTTTAATTTATGTGTTTAGTAAATGAAATGTGAGGTAAGTATTATTATTATTATTATTATTATTATTATTATTATTATTATTATTATTATTAAGATGAGTGGAAATTAAATTGAATAGTTGATATGAATTAATATTTAAATTGTTTGTTGATTGAAAGCGGGAAGTGAATTTAAATCAAATAGTGGCTGATATTAAATTGAATGGAAATGTATTGAGTTGTGAAAATGTGTGAATTGTGGATTAATTATTGATTGAAAGGTGGAAAAAAAATGATTGAATTGAAAATGTGAGAAATTGTGATTGAATTTGGGGTTATATATGATTTAAATACCCTATTAACTAGTCGGGCTGAGTCGGATATAGTTGGCATGCCATAGGATTGGAAGAGTTCAGGGATACTTCGACCTCGAGTTGATGAGACACTGGGTGTCACTATATTTCTTCGGATAGATTCGATGAGGTACTGGGTACCAACTTTCTTCGGCTTTGCCGATGAGACACTGGGTGTCAACTATTGCTTCGAACTATCCGATAAGGTACTGGGTGCCATTCTGGTGTGTTTGGTTGGATCCGTGTATCCGCCAAAATTCGAGTTTTGTTAATAGGGTAAACGATGAAATGATAAACCGAACGAGTTGATCAAACGAGCTATTGAAATAAAATGAAAAAGTTGAATTGTGAATTGAAATGTGATATGAGATTGAGAAATGAACCTAAGGTTCATGATATGTCCAAGTTCAAATTGTGGATGTGTGATATCAATTGATGAATTGCTATTGTTGAAATATGGATTTAAAATTTAAATTTGTATATACGATTTATGCATTATATGTTTATTATTGTTATAATTTGAATTATGGTAATATCACTGAGTATGAAATACTCAGCGTACGGTTGTTTCCGTGTGCAAGTTGATAGAAGTCAAAAAAATTCCGGTTCAGCATCCAGATTAATCTCGACTTCATCATAACTTTGGTGATGTATATTTTCCTTTGGGTAATGTGGCATGTACATAGGATGTGTATGAAGGTTGTTATGTTTTAATATAAATGGTTAAAAATGTTAGTATTAAAAGTTTATGAATTATAATGAAAGAAGTTTATCTATTTTGATTTATTTATTACCTTGTTAAATTTAAGTTGGTATTATATTGATTAGTTTGATTAGAATGTATTTAGAATAGAAAATGAGAATGTGCAATGAATTGGTTGATTTGATTATATTTGAAAATGATATGATTGTAAATTGCAGGGGGTTTGATGTAAAAATAAGCAGAAATACTGCCGAAATTTATAAAAAAAAATATGAAAAAAAAATGAATGAATGAAATCAATTGGTAAACAAACATATGAATTTATGATTTATTTTAATATGTTGGTTACTTATTTAAGAATTATTTGTAAATCGTTTGATATGTCCGGTAATGCCTCGTAACCTTGTTCCGGCGACGATTTGGGTTAGGGGGTGTTACACTAATTTTAGGATTGCATACAACTCCACTTAATTGCTCAAGATTTACTCTTAAATAGGATTTATTCCTCCTCTAAATTTAAGCACATTAAACATGGATCAATAATCTAGAAATATTAAATCAAGAATTGATAAGCTATAAAAGTAACATATTTTAATCTCATTTTTAATGCGTTCTTGGATGATTAATTGTGTAAATTAGTGCATTTGATGCTCTTAATCCTTCAAATTCTTGTTTCTATACTTAGGAGAGCACTTGGGAGCGAAAGGAGTGAAAAACGAGCCAAAATCAGATAAATAGAACTGTTTTCAGGAACCATACGGCCTAGGCATTCCCACACAGGCCGGTCACATGCCCATGTGCCAGCCTGTGTCGATAACGCATCCTGCTTTCCAAATACGCGGAAGGCTTTTTGAGCATTCTAAATTCTATAAATAACAATTAGAAGAAGACTAAAAGGGGGAGGGAGAGAAGATTGAAGAAAGGACCGAAGAACGCCATCGGAATCAACTCAGAAGCAAATCTCCTTCAAGATTGAAGATCTCCATTTGATTTCTTTAGAAATTTTATTGGGTTTCTTTATGTCTTATTGTTATCTTAATTTTGAGATGTTTCTATTTTGGATTATGAACTAAATTCCCTAGATACCTATGGAAGATGAGCCCTATGATGAATCTTATTATTTGATTTCTAATTTACATGATAAATATTTGATTCTTGTTCTCAATTCTATGTGCTTATTTCGTGTGTAATATTTTCAGCACATTAATTAATGTTTAATGTGCTTATTTCGGTGGAGCAAAAGTCCTTATTTAAGAGTAGATCTAGCATAATTGAGTGGAGTTGCATGCAATCATAGAAATAGGACAACATAAATCTACCGGATTAGAGTCAAATCTATTAGGGGAATCATAGATCGAGTTAATGGACAATAGCGGTTTTAATTAGAAAGAGATTTCAATTAATTAACTTAGAGTCAGTTGTTCTTACTCTCGAAAGAGATATTAACATAATTTAGGAATTTCTATGGATCAAGGCACAAGTGAATAAATCAATTAAATTCAGATTCATAATAATAAGTGAAGTCTAGGTGGATTCTTTCCTGGGTATTGTCTATCTCATTGGTATCTTCGATAATTTTCCTATTTTATTCTCTGTTGCTTTCTTAGTTAAATTAGTTTAGTAATTCTAGATTAAAAACAATCACTCCAAATTGTCTACTAAATAATAGAAAGACGATAATTACTAGTACTTTTAGTCCTTGTGGATACAATATTCCCTACTCACTTTAACTATACAATTGTTCGATAGGTGCGTTTGCCTTAATCGTATTTATAGTTAGTTTAGTGACCATCAAGAATCATGCACATATAATTGAGAACAAGAAACTAAGTATTTATTGCGTGAACAAGAATCCACTAAAAATCATGCACATATAATTGAGAACAAGAAACTAAGTATTTATTGCATGAACAAGAATCCACTAAAAATCATGCACATATAATTGAGAACAAGAAACTAAGTATTTATTGCCTGAATTAAAAATCAAACGACAGAATCCATTATAAGGTTCATCTCCCTAGGTATAACCGAAAAATTAGTTCATGCTTGAAAATAAAAACATGCAGGACACAGTATAACCGAAAGAAATAAAGAAACTCATAATTATCTCTTAAGACACAGTATGACGATTCACTTCTATCTTTTTATTTTTGTCATTTATACGTCTTAGAATATCTGAAAAAAACCTAAAAATCATGTTTTTTTTTTTGAAGTTTGGTGTGCAATACCATGAAAAGATGGCCCACACCACATGGCCGTGTGGAAGGGGTCAGCCTGTGTGACTCCTATAGCTTGCTCCGATTTTCTGGATTTTGTTTGTTTTGCCCTCAAATGCTCTTCTAGGTATAAAACATGAATTTAAAGGATTATGAGTATAAAATTCATCATTAACATCGAATAATCACCCAAAATCACATTAAAAATAATATTAAAATATGTTACTTTTAGCACTTATTATCAAGTTTAATAATACCTGAATTTAAAAATAAATTAAATGTAACACTTTAGGTTAAGTTAAATAATAGATCACGTGAAGGTATCACATCAATTAAAAATACAAAGTCATATATAAACTAATCACACATCGTTTAATTAAAAATCTCATAAAATTAGCAAGTTCATTGCTTTAGAAGTGGAATTCTTCCGTTCTATCTTTTGGGACCCAGTGGTTACATTAGTCGACCACGAGAGCACACTGACCCACGCTAAAACCTGTTTCTTCATGCTGAATTTCTTCATTAAGAGCATTCCAGGAAACACCCTCGAAAAAGGTTGAGGGTGAGATTGATGTTATGCAAAATCTAAATGGGGGTGTTTCCAAGGATGCGATTGTATTTCCAACTTTTCTCGGTTTTTGCATTCACACTCATTTATATCAACAAAATTTTGGATTGGGTAACTTAAATTGGATTTTTTTGAAGGTTTTTCAATTTTCGTTGAAGGTCTAGTAACCAATGTTTCAACTCTGGTCATGGAGTGTTCATCTGCACCCTTATGCTGTTCATTAACGAGTTATTTTCAAATAGTTAGTTAAATTTAAATTCAAATTACTTTTTAATAAAAATAAAAATACTAATTAAAACATTAAAGTTTTAACAATGTTGACATGATATTTATATGGTAGTTCGCATGTACTTTATGCTTATATACCACGTCAATAAATAATTTAAAATTTACAAAAATATCTAATAATAATAAAATATAAAATTCAAAATTTAAAAATAAAAGAAATTCATAAAATTTAGCATGAAGTACACGTGGATTGTCATGCGAACTAACATATTTAAAAATTTAACGATTTAGCCAGTATTTACATTAATATAACCTAGCAATTCAACCTTTTTTTTTATAGGTTAATGGTAAAATTTGAATCTTTCTAAAAGCTTGTGGGCCAAATTTAGCTAAAAAAGGAATAAGGATCAAATTGATAAAAAGATTTAAATATTAAGGACTAAATTTTTTATCATGCCTATTTTTCATACAAATCATAAACTACTCTTAATCTTTTCAGAACCCTTAAATTAAAAGATAATATGCGTTTAAAGGTGCTTGAACTTACGTTCTTTTGTATATTACAACAACAATAATATCAATCAAATTAAGGTTCAATCGAGAAGATTCAATAATTTTTTACCCTTTTCTTATATAAAAAAATATTATTGACTTTGCATTTTACTATATCTATAAATTTATAACTCAAAAAAAATCAGAACTAAAATCATTTTAATTTTCATATTCTTAATATAAAAATTTTCATTCACCAATAAAAACATTAAAAAGAAGATAAATTTAAAATAGTGTGAGAAATTGGACTCAAAATTATATGTAATATATTATGGGTAAGTGGTCCAAGGAATAAGTAATTATTTAAACGGTTCAAACCCTCAAATCTCTACATTCTATTAACTTGTATTTATATTATTTTATTTAATATTGAATTGATGTTACGAGTTAATTAAATACTACTTCGATTAAACTTAATGATGACTGTGCAGCTTGAGATGGTGGCCGGTGAAGATAGTAAATAAACTGTAATTTAAATGGTAATAAAACCATATTTAAAACTTAATTTTGCAAATGAGATTCGCCTTAAATATAATTAAAAATAACTTGTGTAAAGCTTCAAGAACTGCCCTCGTTGGCATCTAATACCTTGGAATCCGAAAATTATTACTAAAATTCATACAACAAACAATTACGATGGCTGAATCCTTTGCATTCGAGATGGCCGCAAAAGTATCGGAGAAACTAGGGAGTGCTGCCTACGAAAGAATTAGCTTGGCATGGGGTGTCCGAGAGGAGTTTGAAAAGCTTAAGCAGACCCTAGCTGCTATCAGAGCAGTGGTCCTGGATGCTCAACAACGGGCTCGTAACCATGAGCTCACTCATTGGCTGAAAAAGTTCAAAGCTGCTTGCTATGAAATGGAAGATTTGATTGATGAGTTCGAGATCCAAGCGTTGAGGAGGCAAGCCCTGGAACAGGGAAGCATTGGAAGGAAGGTACGCCGTTTCTTTTCTAGCTCAAAACCTTTGGCAATTCGCTTTAGGATGGGCAATAAGATAAAAAAGGCAAACGAGATGTTGAATGAGATTGCAGCTAAAACGGCCAAGTTTCATCTCACTGAAAAACATGAAATTAATGTCATACATCGTGAGAGGGAAACCTACTCCTTCGTTAAGACATCTAGTGTCGTCGGTCGAGATGAAGCTAAACAACACATAGTAAACTTCTTAAGGGATCCAGTTGATGAGGAAGATATCCCTGTCCTTCCCATAGTTGGGATCGGAGGTATTGGGAAAACTACCCTTGCCCAATTAGTGTTTAATGAGGAGAGTTTGAAGTCGTATTTTGAATTGAGAATTTGGGTGTGTGACACCGAGGATTTTGACATCAGACAATTGATGATAAAAATCATTAAATCTGCCACTGGCAGAGAGTGCAAGGACATGAATAAGGAGGAATTACATAAAGTTTTACAAGATTGTTTGAATGGAAAAAGATTTTTTATGGTGCTAGATGATGTATGGAACGAGGACAAGAAGAGATGGAGTGAGCTGAAAGATTTGTTGTGTGGGGGAGCCCAAGGGAGTAGAATAATTGTGACAACTCGTAGCCGCAAAGTGTAGCCGCAAAGTGGCTACAATCATAGGCACAACACCTCAGTATGATTTAGAACATCTTTCTTATGAGAATTGTCTATCATTGTTTCTTAAACTTGTCTTTAAGGAAGGTGAAGAGAAACAACATGACAATCTTGTAAGAATCGGGGAAGGAATTGTTCAAAAATGCAAAGGGGTTGCTTTGGCCGTGAAGACTTTAGGCAGCCTACTCTGTTCAACTAGGGTACAACATGATTGGGAACTTGTGAGAGATAGTGAGCTATGGAAGTTGAAACAGGAGGAAAATGACATCTTGCCTGCTCTAAAACTAAGTTATGATCATTTGCCCTGGTATTTAAAGCAATGTTTCGCCTTCTGTTCAGTTTTTCCAAAAGATTTTGAATTCAATCCTCTCTATTTGATCCCGTTGTGGATGGCAAATGGCTTTTTGCAATCACCATACGAAAATGAAGAGCCAGAAGATATTGGGAATCGGTATATACAAGAGTTACTATCAAGATCTTTCTTCCAACAAGTTGAAGATAAGTTTTTAACTTTCACCTTCAAAATGCATGATCTAGTACATGATCTTGCATTATCAGTAGTGCAAAATGAGGTGAATTCATGTAACCATTATTCAACTGGGAATGTTCGACATTTATTGTTTGATCTATTGAAGCAAGATGGTTCCCAATTGCCGAATAACTTGAGCTGTCTGCAATCATTTTTCTTATTAGATGAAGAAGGCAAGGCTGATAGCGAATCTCTTATTGCCAAAGTCATCTCAAGGTCTAAACATTTGAGGGTGCTACATTTGTCTGGCTGCAGTTTTGAGCATTTGCCAAACAATATACGTTATTTAAAGCAGTTGAGATATTTGAATCTGGCCTACAATGGAAATATAAAGAGACTTCCAAATTCCATTTGCAATTTGCAGAGTTTGGAAATACTTGACCTCGGTGGATGTACGAGAATTGAAGAGTTACCAAAAGACATAAGGTACCTGATTAGCCTTAGAAAATTAATGGTAACAACACAACAGACACGTTTGCAAGAGAATGGTATATGTTGCCTAAGTTCTCTTCGGATTTTGGCCTTTTTTGAATGTGAAAACTTAGAAAAATTGTGTGAAGACATTCAAAACCTAACAGCCCTCCGAGAATTGTACATCGAAGAATGCAACAACTTGGTTTCATTGCCACAAGGTTTAAAATACCTAACTACATTAGAAAATTTGGCAATTGTAAATTGTGAAAAGCTTGATCTCACTATGGAGGAGTTGGAACTTGAGAGGAAAGAAGATGGTAGCCCTCGAAATTTGTGGATTGGAGGAGTGCCAAAGCTGGAGTCACTACCCCAATGGATCCTTCTAGGATCCACCAAAACTTTGCAGCACTTGTATATTGGAGAATTGGAGAATGTCTCGAGGTTACCAACGTGGTTCCAAGATCTCACATCCCTTCAAAGTCTTTACATTAAAAATTGCCCAAAGCTGTCGTCTCTGGCAGAAGGGATGCAACACCTCACTGCACTCAAAAGACTAATGATTGGAGGGTGTCCAAAATTAAGCAAAAGATGCATTGAAGAAACCGGTGAAGACTGGCCTAAGATTGCTCATGTCGTTGACATTATTGTGGAGTCATGAAGGCCTCAATAACATATGATGAAAAGATAATGTAAGTCACCAAACACTAATCTATTTGATACATATATCTTATTAACTTTTTAAATGTTAATATTTCTAAATTCAGTTAGGCTCCAAATACTACTTTATTTCTCATTAAGATAATTGAATTTTATCTACTCTAAAGCAAATAAAACTTCACTCATAATTAGTATTAAAATTTTGCTCAAAATGTTAGTAAAAATATTATCTTGTACTTCAAAAATTAGATTTATTAAAAAGAAAATTGTATAATACTTCAACTTGATGTTATGGTAGAGTTTTTCTAACAGAACTTGTATATCTATTAAAATGGCAGGTCAAATTTGATGATGTTGAAGATATTATATGATAGAGTTTGAATTGTTGGTTCCAATCTATATATGGTTGTAATTTGATTTGAATCAAAGAAAATGATGTAATAATTTGATTTTTTTTATGTGTGTAAGTGTAATCATGTTTCTTATTTCTTTTGTTATAAATAAATACACTCAAAAAGTTTTGTTGCTACTAAAAAGTGTTTATACACTCAATGTATATATGTATGTTTTTTTTTTTTTTTATCAACACAAAAGGAGATAGTATTATGAATATCAAGAAGAGATTGTATGAAACTATGATTTCATATCATCCCTATCACTTTTCAATAGGAGGATGACAAATTAGATTTTTCCTCTTAATTTTTAGCATTTTTTGTTGAATTTGAATTTTTTTAGGAGGAAAAATCTAATTTATCATTCTCCTATTAGAAAAGGATATGGATGATGTGGAATCACAGTTTCATACAATCCTTTCTCTATGAACATCATTCTAGATATTAAATAAATGTTAAAATGTTTTTATTTTTAAAAAAATTGAATATTTTTTTATCTAGAGCTTGAACTTCTATGACTATTAAAAGAAATAAAGAAAATACAAATTTAAGATTGATATGAGTTCGAATATGATATACATGTAAATTTACACGTTTAATTTTTAGTTAGTTTTTCAATAATTTATTTTGATTGTTGTTACTTTTCATTGAAAATGATAACTTTTCTTAGTTTTAAAATAATAAACAAAATTGAAATTATATACACTTTAATGTTAATTTGAAAAAAATTTAAAAAAGAAGAAGGTAAAACAACCTGCAACAATTATAATAATAGTTCTTAATAAATAGGAAAGTTATTTAAACTAAATTAGTAAACATATTTAATAATAGTGATTAAAAAATAATTGTTAAAATTTGAAAAAAAATTTCAAAACAAAACTACAAATTATTATTTTTGCCAAAACCAAACAAATGACATATAAATAAAAAAGAAATAGTTTGAAGGGAGCTTATTTCACACAATTGAAATATAACCTCCCTAGCTCAGCCTAGATGTTAAGTTCGAATTTAGAAGATTACATTGGCCATCGAAATGGTCCAGTAAGCTATCGGAGTTTATAAAATAATCATTTTAAAACATTTGTTTATCATAGAAGAAACTTATTCTATTTTCAGAAAAAACTCACAAATTAACAAAAAAAAAAAGGTTAAGTAAAATATTTTCCTTATAACGGTGGCTACTTTTGAAAACTTTGTTAATTTATAATTTATTGATTCTTCTAAAATTTATTTATAATCTAATAGCGGAGAAGTGATATTCAACTTAGTTTTAATTAAGAAAAATCAGGATTTATTTTGTACATATTTAATTCTCAATCCATGTTCAATATCCTGAATTCAAATCAAATAATATGCACGCTAAATAAACCCAAAATTGAAGTCTCATGCCACAATTCAAATAAAGCGATTCAGTTCCAAAATAATAGAAATTTCATATGAAAAGTCTAAAATTCCTTCTAAATAAAAGATCAAAACGATTTTGAGCCCTCCGAGTGTTGCACTCGAGTCCTAACCTGGTAGGTTATCTGTAAGGATGAATATAAAGGGGGTGAGCTTAAGAAGCTCAATATACACCCAATCACAAGAAAATCAATGGGGAGCAGTAAGCATAGCATACAAGATAACAATTCTTAGGATAAATACATTCGTATAGCAAATCACAATTTCACAATATCGGTTTACCTGAATAACACATTACTATAATGCTTTAGAATTTATAATTTTATATGCACTTGCTTAAGAATGAAAATTCAATTTTAGTTTATAAAAATAGGTCATACCCCATTGCTACACACAACACTATGACTTCCACATAACCCATCCAACCTTTTAACTCCGAGTTGTGGATTAACGCTGCTAGTTTGCAGATAAACTATCACTTGTTGTAGATACAACATAATTGTAGATAAAAGCTACCACTGGGTTTGTAAAAATTGTGGGTAAACCACTAATATTTTTAGATGAAAACATTTGAAGACAATTTGCCACTTGATTTGTGATCGAACCACATATTTGCAATTACTGCCACTTGTTTTGGGTGCACAACAGAGGTGATCATGGGTTGGGCGGCCCGGCTCGACGGTCCGCACAAAATATGGGAGGGTTGGGGAAAAATATAGGCCCGAAATATGGGCTTGGGCAAAAAATGAGGCCCGTTTAGAAAATGGGCCAGGCCTTGGCAAAACTTTTTTGGCCCAGCCCCGGCTAGGCCCTGCCCGGCCCGAATATATAATAAATATATATTTTTAATTTTTTAAATTTTAAAGCATTTTAAAAATACTTTTTATTTTTATTTATTTTTAAGATAGAATTTTTGTGTTTATTAAAAAAAGGGTCGAGCTGGGCCAGGCTTGGGCTTAGGAATTTTTCTCAGGCCGGGCCTAGACAAAATTTTAGGCCCATATTTCATGCCGGGCCTAGGGCCCGAGCCAAAAAAAATTTCTAGGCCCAGCCCGACCCGGCCCATGATCACCTCTAGTGCACAACATATTTGCAAATTTAAAAAAACTGCCACTTGGCGCATGAACAAACCACATTGTTTGCAGATTATTAAATTGTGATTCTTCCTTCATACATATCATCTCACCCTATACAATTCAGTATGACATGCTTTGAAATAGAATAAATCAACACTAGCAGTAATCATTCTTACCATGCATTCGGTTCATTACTAGCAATTAACATGCTTTATGTATATTCAATTCAACACAAGCAGTAAACATGTTTTAACAAGTATTCAATAGGGTGGTGACAATATTAACACTAACAGTTTATCAGTTTTTCACAATGATAGTAGCACGTACTATACACTTCACATACGATATAGACATACTTCAATCATTAAATCACAAATGCTAGAAAAACACAATATCAGTGACTTAACTGAACAAATAAAAACTCTAAAAATAATTCAGAGCATACATAGGGACTAAACTGAACATAATTAAAATTTTTAGGCAAAACTATAAAATAGGGGTCACATGGCCGTGTGAGATGTTATAGGTTGTGTGGAAGGGTTACACGGCTGTTTTGCTAGGTCGTGTAACAGGCTGTAGTCATGTGTCAAATGTTAAAATTACCTTATAAGAAGGATACTACCGTGTGGTTCACAAACTACGCTAGGGTCTTCAGGGTACATTGTCATAATTCCGAGAGCATTATATATGTGTTGTGTTTGGCATAGGCCAAATATTACTCTTAGTGATATGACACATTCTTGCATTAGGTCTATTTCATTTTTTGGAATTGTTCAACTCATATATTCATTATTTTCGGGTTCTACAAAAAGATGGAAAATTTTGCTTAACAATGTCCCTGAATTAATTGTGAAATTTTTATTTATTACATGTTGGGAGAGTCGAATTAAAAGTGTTAAAACTATTAGATTTCAAACTCCCCAAATAAGTTTGGTTTTGTCTGAATTATATGAATCTTGTGATGATGCAAAGTCAAAGAGTGAAGCGGAGAGTTTGGTCAATGCACTTGGGAGTTTTGAGTTTTTGCTTGATATGGTAATTTGATATGAAATTTTATTTGTTATAAATATAGTGTGCAAGAAATTGTAATCTAAGTCTATGTGTACTGACACCATCATAAAGCAATTAGAAGGTGTATTGTTATTTTGAATAAGGATAGAGATGAAGACTTTATTTCTAGTATGAATATTGCTAAAAGTATTGCACTTGATATGGATGTAGAGCCTACCCTTCCAACAAGGCATCGTGTTAAAAATAATTTGATGAGAATAACCAAGAGGATGAAGAAATACGATCGGCTGATGAATTATTTAGAGTTGATTATTTTTTAGTTATTATAGACATGGCAATTACTTCTTTGAAGAGCAGATTTGAGCAACTAAAAATATTTGAAAATATTTTGGGGGGTTTTTGTTTGATTCAAACAAGTTAAAGTCATTGGATGGAAATGAATTGAGAGAATATTGTGCTACTTTTCACTTTACCTTTTCTCATGGCAATTCATCAGTTATTGATTTTCTCCGAATTGAAAGTGTTGCAATTTACTTTACCGAATGAATTAATGTCAACCACTAAAATTCTTGAGTTTGTAAAAATCTGTAAATTGCTATCTGAATGTTTCAATTGCTTATAGAATTTTTTTAACGGTCCTTATGACTGTGGCATCAATGTCACAAGAACGATTGAATGGTCTAGCAATTTTATCAATCGAGAATTATTTTTTGGGAAAATATTGATGTTAATGTTATCATTAATGATTTTGCATCTTAGAATGCCCGTAGAACCCCCTTTTCTATAATTTTTTGATTTTTGTAGTTGATGACATAGGAGTAGATTGAATGAAAAATATATTTTTTAAAATTTTGTTAGAAAATATCGTATTCGCTTAATGTAATAAAATGTATTGTTTTAATGGAATTACTAGTATATGTTTTTATTTTATTGTATTATATTTTATTTTTTTAAAAGAGATTCCAATTTATTGTTTCCCCATGAATCCCAAAATATCAAAAACGAATCTGGAAATTATAATTTAGATCAAAAATATTATTTCAACTTCAAAAGGAATACTTTCAATCAAATATCTCAAATTCGAAAATATAGAACTAGTTTAAATTGGTGGAATTAGCCACAGCATAAAAGATAGGACCACTAATGTTCAAACCAACCATTTTCAGACACATCAAACTATTCAAGTTTCCCCAGTCTCTTAGTCTTGATCTAGTTTAAACACGTTTATTGCTTTGCAAGTCAAGGTCTTCCTTCTATCTTTTGGAGCCCAGTCATTATGGTTTGTCGGCCGTGAGAGGACACTGACCCACGCGGAAACCATTACTGTCTTCGTCCTGAATTTCTCCATTAAGATCATTCCAGGAAACACCCTCAAAAAAGGTTGTGGGTCAGATTAAATTCCAAAGGTGCATGTATTTCTAACTTTTCTAGGCTTTTGCATTGGGGTTATACCACTTCCATGGCATCTAATACCTTGGTATTCGAAAATTATTACTTTAATTCATACCAGAAACAATTACCATGGCTGAATCCTTTGCATTCGAGATTGCCGGAAAAGTATTGGAGAAACTAGGGAGTCCTGCCTATGAAAGAATTAGCTTGGCATGGGGTGTTCGAGAGGAGTTTGAAAAGCTTAAGCTGACCCTAGCTGCTATCAGAGCTGTGGTCCTGGATGCTGAACAACAACAGGCTCGTACCCAGGAGCTCAGTCTTTGGCTACAAAGGTTCAAAGATGCTTGCTACGGCGTGGAAGATTTGATAGACGAGTTCGAGATCCAAGCATTGAGGAGGCAAATCCTGGAACGGGGAAGCACTGGAAGGAAGGTACGCCATTTCTTTTCTGGCTCAAACCCTTTGGCATTTCGCTTTAGGATGGGCTATAAGATCAAAAAGGCAAACGAGATGTTGAATGAGATTGCAGCTAACAAGGCCAAGTTTCATCTCACTGAAAAACATGAGACTAATGTCATACATCGTGAGAGGGAAACCTATTCCTTTGTTAAGACATCTAGTGTCATCGGTCGAGATGAAGCTAAAAAACACCTACAAAACTTCTTAATGAATCCAACTGATGGGGAAGATATCCCTGTCCTTCCCATAGTTGGGATCGGAGGTATCGGGAAAACTACCCTTGCCCAGTTGGTGTTTAATGAGGAGAGTGTGAAGTCGCATTTTGAATTGAGAACTTGGGTGTGTGTTACAGAGGATTTTGACATCAAACAACTGATGATAAAAATCATTAAATCTGCCACTGGTATGAAATGCAAGGACATGAATATGGAGGAATTACATAAAGTGTTACAAGATTGTTTGAATGGTAAAAGATTTTTTATGGTACTAGATGATGTCTGGAACGAGGACCAGAAGAAATGGAGTGAGCTGAAAGATTTGTTGTGTGGGGGAGCACAAGGGAGTAGAATCATTGTCACAACTCGTAGCCGCAAAGTGGCTACAATCACAGGCACAATCTCTCAGTATGATTTAGAGCATCTTTCTGATGAGAATTGTCTATCATTGTTTCTTAAACTTGCCTTTAAAGAAGGTGAAGAGAAACAACATGACAATCTTGTAAGAATCGGGAAAGGAATTGTTCAAAAATGCAAAGGGGTTGCTTTGGCCGTGAAGACTTTAGGCAGCCTACTCTGTTCAACTAGGGTACAACATGATTGGGAACTTGTGAGAGAGAGTGAGCTATGGAAGTTGGAACAGAAGGAAAATGACATCTTGCCTGCTCTAAAACTAAGTTATGATCATTTGCCCTGGTATTTAAAGCAATGTTTTGCTTTTTGTTCAGTTTTTCCGAAAGATTTTGAATTCGATGCTCCCTTTTTGATCCCGTTGTGGATGGCAAATGGCTTTTTGCAATCACCATACGAAAATGAAGAGCCAGAAGATATTGGGAATCGGTATATACAAGAGTTACTATCAAGATCTTTCTTCCAACAAGTTCAAGAAGAGCATATTCTTTTTCCCACCTTGAAAATGCATGATTTAGTACATGATCTTGCATTATCAGTGGCGCAAAATGAGGTGAATTCATGTAACCATTATTCGACTGGGAATGTTCGACATTTATGGTTTGATCTATCGAAGCAGGATGCTTCCCAGTTGCCAAAAAACTTGGGTTGTCTGCAATCACTTTTCTTATTAGATGAAGAAGGCAATGCTGATAACGAATCTCTTATTGCAGAAGTCATCTCAAGGTCTAAACATTTGAGGGTGCTACATTTGTCTGGCTGCAGTTTTGAGCATTTGCCAAACAATATACGTTATTTAAAGCAGTTGAGATATTTGAATCTGGCCTACAATGGAAATATAAAGAGACTTCCAAATTCCATTTGCAATTTGCAGAGTTTGGAAATACTTGACCTCGGTGGATGTACGAGAATTGAAGAGTTACCAAAAGACATAAGGTACCTGATTAGCCTTAGAGAATTAACGGTAACAACAAAACAGACGCGTTTGCAAGAGAATGGAATATCGTGCCTCACTTGTCTTCGAAGGTTGTTCTTTTATGAATGTGAAAATTTAGAAAAATTGTTTGAAGACATTCAAAACCTAACAGCCCTCCGAGAATTGTACATCAAAGAATGCAACAACTTGGTTTCATTGCCACAAGGTTTAAAATACCTAACTACATTAGAAAATTTGGGAATTTCAAAATGTGAAAAGCTTGATCTCACTATGGAGGAGTTGGAACTTGAGAGGAAAGAAGATGGTAGCCTTCGAAAATTGTGGATTGGAGGAGTGCCAAAGCTGGAGTCACTACCCCAATGGATCCTTCTAGGATCCACCAAAACTTTACAGCAGTTGGGCATCCTCAACTTGAAGAATCTCTCGACGTTACCAACATGGTTCCAACATCTCACATCGCTTCAAAGTCTTGGAATTTTAAATTGCCCAAGGTTGTCGTCTCTACCAGAAGGGATGCAACACCTCACTGCACTCCAAAGATTAAAGATTGAAGGGTGTCCAAAATTAAGCAAAAGATGCATTGAAGAAACCGGTGAAGACTGGCCTAAGATTGCTCATGTCCCTGACTTTCATTGTGATGACTCGGAGACAACAACAGATAAGGAATAGATAATAAGGTGGGTCACCAAACACTGCTCTATTTGGTATATATCTTATTAGCTTTTAAAATTTAATATTTCTAAATCAAATTAGGCACTAAATATGACTCTATTTCTCACTAACATAATTGAATTTTATCTACTCTGAAGCAAATAAAACTTCACTTGAAAAACAACTAGTGGAATAAAAATACTTCAAAAGCGAATCTAATAGGATGCTAAATGTCTTTTTATTATTTAATGGATTAGTATTTAGTATATTGTCAGAATTTTTTTTATTCTATAAGCAATATTAAAAAATTGTCATGTGTATAAGATATTATCCAAAATGTTAATAGATATATATTTCCAATTTACATTTCTTCATTTTATAAGAGAAAGATGAAAAAGAAATGTATAATGTGCAGAGATTTTCTAACACAACTTATTTATTGATTAAAGTGGCAGGTCAAATTTAAAGAGGTTGAAATTATCTTTGGTGCATTCCCATATATATATATATATATGTATGTTCATAATTTGATTTGTATCAAAGACAATAATGTAATAATTTGATTCCTTTGGTTTGTAAATGTAATCATCACTTGTTTGCTTCTTATTTCCTTTATTATAATTAAATAAATAAAATAATTTTTTTTCTACTAAAAAGCGGTTATATGTTTGAGGAACAACACTATTTTTTTTTTTTTGGTATTTATATCTTTTAACTTTTGCAAAATATATAAATATTTGAAATGAAAATTATGCATGTAGAGCACAGATTTTTTATTGGTAAATTTAAGGTTTTGTCAATTCAATTTACATGGGTTCAAATTTTATTTTATGCATATATTATTATTATTTTTTGTCAAATAATATAAATTATTTTAAATGCGAAGAAACATTAAAGTAATTTCCTTAATTGAGTTGGGATCCACAACTCAAAAAAGAGCTTTATAAACCAAAACAAAAATAAAGTCTTGGTTAAGTGGTAAATTTAAGGCTTTTTTTTTCTTTTTCAAGATAATTTGACATGGGTTTAAACCAATGTAGTTGGTTCCGCATCAATTCCGTTGCACGGTCGGTGCACACTATTCCAATAATAAACTAAAATGATCACTTCTTTTTTTTTCGCACTGATATAAATTTCGATCTATAACAGTTATACCAGTTCATTCTAACCAATTTTAGTTATACCAGCTGGAACATTGCACACCAACCGATACAAGAATAATGTTAAAAATAGATAAATTTATTATTTTTTAACCAACTTTAATTTTTTTTAATAACCAAATTTAAAATTTAAACTTTTGTAAATGAACATATTTCAAAATTATAGTAGAAAATTAATCATAAAAAAGTAAAAAAATAAACTAAAAGGAAAAAAAAAAAGACAAATTCTAAAAGTTTCACCAACACAACATTATGTGCATGTTTTTATTAAACTTTTATTTTATGTATTTAGTATGAGATTTTTTTAAAATAATGTTGTGGATAATTTTGTTGTTTAATATTTGAAATAATTTTTTTCTTGTTTACTTTAAATTTGTTAAATAATAAAATTTTATTTGTGAAGTTTAATGATGAGTGTTTTATATAATCAATTAATTTTTTTAATATTTTAAATTATTTAATTTAATTTATTTGATATATTTAAACATTTTATGCATTAAATATTTTTCAAAAACATTGATAAATCCGAAACGATACATCAAAATAAATGAATATCAGCATTTACTAGATTCAATAGAAAATGATACGTCCACCGGTGTGATACTAAATACCTTAGTTCAAATTCCATCATATGCAATTTTTTAAAAAAATTTAAAAATATTAAAGTGTCATCGAATAATATAACTTATTTTAAATAATAAAGGACATTCTCATCATTTTCCTAATCAAGTTGGTGCTCGACTCATTCGTGACACCAAATCAGTTAGGGATTTTATTAATAATACGTATAGGTATACATTTTAAAGAGGTAAGAAAGTATGTATAATAAAATTAAAATGTATAAATAAATTAAAATAAATTTTTGATTAAGTGATAAAATTAAAAAATTCAATGTAATTTGGTATGAGTTCAAATCCCACAATATGCAATTTTTTCTATTTTAAAAAAAAATAAAAACACTAAAGTACCCTTAAATAATATATCTTATTTTAAATTTGAAAGAATATTTTTGTTATTTTCCCCTAACTGAGTTAGTGTCCGATTGACTTGTTACACCAACTTAATCAGGGATTTTATTAATAGTATAAATACACAAATTTGTTGAAAGAAAACAATTTATATCATTATTGGTGCCGTGGTAATTTTCTTGACATGTTAATTTTAATTTTTTTATTTTAAAACAATATAAAAGTATGAAAAGACAAAAAAAAAAAGACCATCAAAATAGTAATACAATGGCCCAACACTTTATTTTTCTGGGGATCATGTTATCAATGATGAACATTATTTTGATAATGGTGAGGCTGATAAGGAACAAAAAAAAAAAAGCACACAAAGTCTACTAATTTACCCAACAAATTTTAAAAATATTTGATATTGCAATCTTTCAAGCTTGATGCTAATCTATTAAATTAAAATGATCAAATCTTTGATGGAATGATACATCTATTTATCTACTTCTTCAACCACACCCATAATTATTTAACATGGAAAATAATTAAAAAAATCATCATAAAATATGAATTGTTATTATATATAAATAGATACATAACTCAATAGGTAACTTGTTTATAAATGGCAATTGGGTAAGTTTTTTAATACCCCAAAGAGAAGAAGGGTCAAATAGAATGTGTTGAGAATATGCTGAGGGTGTACTTGGATTGTGATGAAGATATTATATATCTTGTGTTTCAATAATAATTGAGATTCTCATATCCACAAAATATCAAACATGTCATCATCTATGCATACAAGTTGATTTAACCACATTAATTCATTGTTAACTTTTTAGAAATTCTACGATACACGTATGCATATGGAATCACAAATTTCAAATATAAATGTACGTTTAAAAATAACATATAGTAAACAATGAAACGTATGATTTGAAACTGATCAATTATAATAACACATAAAATATGTGTAAGACGAAATTTTAAACACATAAATACATTAGATAAATAATACTAAATGCACTATAATTATTTATCATGGTTTTGTCATCAATTTTGAATTAGCGTTGAGTTAACTTGTGATACCAACTCAATTAACAACATTGTTAATATATATAAGTAATGGAGATAATAAACTGTGTACATTAAAATAGAAATGTATCAAATATATCAAAATAAAGCTCTAGTTGTGGTAAATTTAAAGTTTTACTAATTTGATTGGTGTGGGGTTAAATCCCACCGTATATATGTTTTTATTGGTTTTTGTTAAAATAAAAAGACAAAAATATCCTCAAATAGTTCAATTTATTTTAATTATGAAAAGGCATTTTCGTAATTTTACCAATTGAGTTGGTGACTCAGTTGAGGGTAATATTAACTAAGTAAAGCACTTAATAAACAATATGGATATATTTGACAGTTAAATTTTTTAAAATAAAACAAATAGTTAGAAGACGTTTTTACTTGGCTTAAACGAGATCTACATGAATAAAATATGAAATATAATAGTTGGATTGTTAAAATATTAATAATACAAAAGTCATGAAAGTGACACTAGTATAAGTGTATTTCTCCCTATATATATATATATATATATATATATATATATATATATATATACATGATGAAAAAATTGAGTTTTAATCAATGTTGTTGAAATTAAAGAGAAATGGGTGGTCTAACTTAAGGGTGAAGCCAGAAAATTTTTTTAGGGGTTGAGATTAAATTGTAAATTTTACGATAGTAAAAATACAATTTCACCATTTTAATAGCCTATATTTTTATAATTTTTAAAGGATTAAATAAAATTTTTTGATCATTTTTAAAGGGCTAACTGCAGTTTTACCTTTACTAATAAAAATTTTTCTATTTTAAGGAGAGCCGGAGCTTTACTAACCCCCCCCCCCTAGCTATGCCTTTGGACAAAGGAAAATGGGCTCCACAATGGCCTTGGCCTCCCCTCTCAAATGATAAGATTTGTCATTTAACTCTTTAAAATTTTATAAAATTACATATTAATATAATGATAAAATTGTATTTTTTTCCTCTTCTCAAAAAAAAAACTATGATTCATTTTTGACTCCCTTAAAGTAATATTCTAGCTTAACCCCTAATTTAACTAAAAATCAATGATCTGACTAGTTTAATCGATAATATATAATCAAAAATAAAACAAACAATCCTGAACTAGTAAAAGAAATTGAAAAATCAACATAAAAATTAGATTGTTCAACAGATTCAACCAATCATGAATTTTTATTAAACTATTGTTGAACTAGAAATTTAACCAATTAAATTAAAAATCGATAATTTAACCCATTCGAATTCTTACAACATCAGTTTTAATTAGTAAGTAAAAGCAAAGAAGCCCAAAAGACTGTAATAATGAAGACTTAAACAGGGAATAGGCCCAAACCAAGTATAGTCCAATGAATAAAAATGGTTAAAGGCTGACTTTTACGTCCTTGGGAATGGTCACGTCTTTACAATTTAATCCAAGCGAAGAAATGAAGATTGAAGAATATCATTGAACATCACATGAATATATATATATATAAATATAAGAACATGGAAATTGATTGTTCTTCAAGGCTCCATAACTTAAGGATATATAAATAAAAACAAAACCAAAAGCAACTACGGTCATGTTTCCTAGGCCATGAATTTTGGGTTTCTCGCACGTCACCAATGACTATATCACACCACCATACCTTGCTTTGCTCAATGGTTTCATTTGTTTATTCAATTTGTAAATAATTGTATCAATTTTTTATTAATTAATAAAAACTAATATTTTCATTTTAATGATTGGTGCATGATTGTCGGTTTTATATCGATATTGGTTATATCAAACGTATTGATCGGTACATATTATTCTGGTCATAAGCTATTTTTATTTTGGTGAATGTTTCGAGTTATTTTTATTGTTTCAATATGTTCCAGTTCATTTCAATCAATACTAGTTTGCATGAGCATATTGTTAACTTGTACTTATTGATACAAAATTTTGATATTTTAAATCAATTTTAAATATATATTTTGTGTATTAATTATTTTTATTTTTAAAAAATTACATTAAAAATATAATTATTGAATTTATTATTGAACCTAATTATTAATTATTAATTTTTATATTTTATATTTAGATATAAATATATTTGTACGTGTGCAGTTAAGATATATTTATATATAATATTTTATTTAAAAATAAAAAATAAATATTTAAAAATAAAATAAACTTTAAACTATACACTAAAATACCTACAACCAATACTATTAATATCAAAATAATAATAAAATTATTATATTATAAATCTTAAAAAATATTAAAAAATAATTTATGTATTTCATAAAGTTGTAACCTAAAATTATATTATTTAAATCCTAAAATCTTTTTAAAGTTAAGATCAGGAAGGTGTTATAATATATTTACTTATAAAAAATTATGGTCAAGAAACATGGACATAATTTATTTATGTGTTCATGCTATATATTATAAAAATAGTATACTTATTCATAGTATACTTATTCAAAAAAAATATTATAATTTTTTTATCGTAAGTTATTTATAAAATTATCAGGTTTTTTATATTATTATTTTGAAATAAAAAATATATAAATCACTAAAATTTACATTCAAAATTATCCTAGACAAAAAAAAAAATCCTAAGTTGATCTAAATCTAGACAATCAAAATATGTGGTATATATTTTTTATAACATTATTTATTTAATTTTAAGTATTTTTATTTTTTATTTTAATATTAGTGCTTGCCGTGTGTATCAATATGAGATTGTCACGTGTTGCATTATTGGTAACTAGTGCCATGTTATCATATTCTAACGCGTTACAACAAAGGTATAAAAGTGTATAACACATTCCATGTTTATGATATTAAGTCCAAAAAAATTGAAATAAACTAAATATAAATGGTTAATAAGGGATATGGTTTTTATTATATTACAACACACTACATAGGTATTTTTTGTTATTTTTAAACTATGAATATTGAAAAATCTTATTAAAATTATTTTTATATTTCACATCCATGTTAAATTACAATTTTATTATGATTTAAATTATGAATATAGAAAAAAAAAACTTATTAAAAACCTAAACAATATAGGTCAAGGGGTTCGAATCTTACCAAGGGGTTCGACTTTTATGGTTTGATCTATCGAAGCAGGATGCTTCCCAGGTGCCAAATAACTTGGGTTGTCTGCAATCACTTTTATTATTAGATGAAGAAGGCAAGGCTGATAACGAATCTCTTATTGCAGAAGTCATCTCAAGGTCTAAACATTTGAGGGTGTTAGGTTTGTCTGAGTGTAGTTTAGAGCAATTGCCAAACAACATAAGTTATTTAAAGCACTTGAGATATTTGAGCCTAGCCGAGAATGGAAATATTAAAAGACTTCCAAATTCCATTTGCAATTTGCAGAGTTTGCGAATATTGACTTTTCTGGATGCAGGGGAATTGAAGAGTTACCAAAAGACATAAGGTACCTGATTAGCCTTAGAGAATTAAGGGTAACAACAAAACAGACGCGTTTGCAAGAGAATGGAATATCGTGCCTCACTTGTCTTCGAAGGTTGATCTTTTCTGAATGTGAAAATTTAGAAAAATTGTTTGAAGACATTCAAAACCTAACAGCTCTCCGAGAATTGCACATATATGAATGCCACAACCTGGTTTCATTGCCACAAGGTTTAAAATACCTACCTACATTAGAAGTTTTGGTAATTTCCGATTGTAAAAAGCTTGATCTCACTGTGGAGGAGTTGGAACTTGAGAGGAAAGAAGGTGGTAGTCTCCGGAAACTGGCGATTGGAGGAGTGCCAAAGCTGGAGACACTACCCCAATGGATTCTTCTAGGATCCACCAAAACATTGCAGTACTTGGTCATCAGACACTTGGAGAATATCTTGACATTACCAACGTGGTTTCAACATCTCACATCGCTTCAAAGTCTTGAAATTTCAATTTGCCCAAAGCTGTTGGTTCTGCCTGAAGGGATGCAACATCTCACTGCACTCAAAAGATTAATTATTGAAGGGTGTCCAAAATTAAGCAAAAGATGCATTGAAGAAATCGGTGAAGACTGGCCTAAGATTGCTCATGTCCCTTACTTTTATTGTGACAAAAGATGACGAAGAGGTAAGGTAAGACACCAAATACTATACATCAATATATATATTTTTCACTAACATAAATGAATTTTATTTAATCAGAAATATATTGTCTCAATTTAATGTTATGGCAGGGTTCTTCTGATAGAATTTATTTATCTATTAAAGTGGAGGATGTTGAAGTTGTCTTGGATTGGTTCTTATATATGTCAACGTCTTTAAGTTGCTCAATTTCCATTGTTTGTTTGTAATTTGATTTGTATCAAAGACCATTGATATAATATACTTACTTTAATCTATTTTGGAACTCAAAGAATTAATTTAGAACTCTATGTTTCCATATATATTTTAGTTGTTTCTTTTATATTATATATATGATACATGATTTTTATTTTACATAAAAGTTTTTAAAAAATAATTGTTTTTTTATAAGTTGACGTCATTATCAATTAATGTGTTGTTTCATGTATTAATAATTATGGGTTTAAAATTGATATATTTAAACATTTCATTGTTATAATTACACTAATATTTTTAGAATCAGACCAATGATCAAATCGATCATACCATCTATATATGATTCAACCAAATCATAAATTATAAAAACTAAGAGGATTGTAATGCTACATATTATATATATGACTTAAATGGTAATTGTATGACTCATGATTAAAGATAATAGATATTTTTATATAAAGTAAGCCATAATTCGTAAATAAATATCTTACTATAATTGTTTAAATCAATTAAATTTAATATCGGGTTTCTAATGATAATATATTAGTTGGCATGGCCGCATTCTGGATTTGTTTGTAGAAAAAAAACTAAATTAGTTATTTAGATATTTGTGTACAGTTAGTTAAAGTAGTGAGCTGTATAGTGTAATTAGCAATGTAATTAGTTACACCTTAGCTGTATATATTCTGTAGCTCTATTCATTTGTAAATATGATTTTTGAATGTAGAAAATATTCTTTATATTTCTTTTTATCATCTTAACATGGTATCAGGCTCTGAATCTGATTCCACCATCACCATTGATTTCAGCAATCCTCTCTATCTTCATCCTTCCGATACTCCCTGGATCGTTCTCGTCTCCCACCAACTCATCGGCACAGATAACTATTGTGTTTGGAGCCGTTCTATGAGTATTGCTCTTCTTGCGAAAAACAAACTCAGATTTATCGATGGATCTTGCACATGTGATTCTCTTTCTCCAGATCTGAGATCACAATGGGATCGTTGCAACGCTCTTGTTCTCTCTTGGATCATCAATACTGTTTCAAGGAACTCTCTGCTGGAATCGTTTTTGCCTCTAGTGCAGCTTTGGTTTGGAAGGACTTACAGGAAAGGTATGATAAGGTTGATGGCTCTCGTGTTTATTATCTTCATCGATCTATTTCCACTCACACACAAGGTACTTCATCTGTTGCTACTTATTTCACAAAGCTCCGCCTTCTTTGGGATGAGTATGATATTCTTATGCCTTCATCTACTTGTGATTGTGACCTTGCACAAAAGACTACTCAACACTCTCAGCAGCGTCTTTTTCAATTTCTTATGGGTTTGAATGAAACTTATGCAAATGTTCGAAGCCAGATCTTATTGATGCAACCTCTTCCCTCGGTCAACAATGCTTATTCTATGGTGATTCGTGATGAAGATCAACGCGAGCTAGCCTCTCCTACCTTTTCTGATTCTACTGCTCTGCTTTCCTCCAAACCTGCTTCCTCCTCCTCCAAGAAGCGTTATAATGGCATCTGTGAGCATTGCAAAATTCCGGGTCACAGGATTGAGAATTGTTATAGGCTTACTGGTTTTCCCCCTGATTTCAAATTCACTAAAAGAAATCACCAGCGGCCAATCATGTTGTTACTGCTACTGACAGTGATGATACTGATGATATAGCTAGTCATTCAGCTCCTCTGGCTCCTACTTTTACTCCTGAGCAGTATCAACAGATTCTTTCTCTTCTCAGCAAGGATTCTACTTCTACCTCTCAACCTGTGGCTCATATGGCAGGTACCTCCCCTGTTAGTGATCCAGTTTCCTGGATTCTTGACACTGGGGCTTCAAATCATATGACATTTGTTTTCAATTCTTTGAATTCACCTGTTGCTTGTTCCGCTAATACTTATGTTAAATTGCCTACTGGAAAATCTGCCACTATCACTCACATTGGTACTCATTTCCTCACCCCAACTCATCATTTGACTGATGTACTATATATTCCCTCTTTTAACTTCAACCTCATTTCTATCTCAAAGCTCACTAAGGATCTTAATTGTTTTGTTTCCTTTTATCCCTCCTTCTGTGTTTTGCAGGACCTTTGCAGTGGAAGGATGATGGGGATTGGTAAAGAGAAGGATGGCCTCTACATACTTTTACCTCACACAATTTCAAACCCAGTCAATACCAATGTAACCACTTCTTTGTTTTCAGAATCTAGTGTTACTTCTTCGTCATCGTCTAAGCATGTTGATTCCTCTTTGTGGCATACTAGACTTGGTCATACATCTTTATCCAAGTTGAATAAAATTCCTTCTCTATATTCTGTTTTTCATTCTCAACATGATATTACTTATTGTATTGTTTGTCCTTTAGCTAAGCAATCTCGCTTACCTTTTCCACTAAGTGAATCAAGATCAAAAATTACTTTCTCTCTTCTTCACATTGATCTTTGGGGAGCATATCGTTTTTCTACTCATTCTGGGCATAGATATTTTTTGACTGTTGTTGATGATAAGACTAGGATGACTTGGATATTTCTATTAAAACTTAAGAGTGATGCCTTTCTTGTCTTGAAGGATTTCATTAGTCATGTTAAAACTCAATTTTCTGGGGTAGTCAAGATCATTAGGAGTGATAATGGGAGTGAATTCTTTACCAAGGAGGGTACACATTTTTTTCATTCTCTTGGCATCATTCATCAATCATCTTGTGTTCACACACCATAACAAAATGGTGTGGCAGAACGAAAACATAGACATCTTTTAGATGTAGCAAGGGCACTCAAATTTCATTCAAATATTTCTATCAAGTTTTGGGGTGAATGTGTGTTAACTGCTTGTTATTTAATCAATAGATTACCCTCCTCTGTTATTCATTGGAAGTCACCATATGAAATGTTATATGATAAACCACCTTCTTTGTCACATTTAAAAGTTTTTGGTTGCCTTTGTTTTGCTACTATCACCCCTTTTCATGATAAATTTTCTCCAAAGGCAATACCATCTATTTTCATGGGGTATTCTTTAGTTCAAAAGGGTTATCTTTTGTTTAATCCTATTTCTCAGAAATTTTTTGTCAGTAGAGATGTTGTTTTCCATTAACATGTTTTTCCCTTCAAAACTCCTCCTAAGGATCAACCAATGTTTCCTCTGGATGTAAATGCTTTTGGACCACTTGATGATTCCAATTTTCTTCCTTTTACCATTACATCTTCACCTACACCTTCAACATCTCCTCTCACTCCTATACAACCACCATCCCCGCAACCATCACCACTCATATCTTACACTTCTCCTACCATACAATCAACATCACCACCACCACCACCACCACTGCAACCTCCCCAACCCTTACGTCAAAGCACCCAAACTCATAAACAACCTGCTTGGATGGTAGACTACATTTGTTCCACAAAATCCTCATCATCAACTTCCTCCACTGCAGCACAAGGTCAGTATGCAATCTCTAATTTTATTTCCTATTCTCATTTACCTTCACATACTCAATGCTTTTCCTCATCCATCACTCATACACCTGAACCTCAAACCTATTCCGAGGCAATTAAACATAATTGTTGGCAAGTAGCAATGCAACAGGAACTTGAGGCGTTGGAAGCAAATGGCACATGGGCTGTTGTCTCTTTGCCACCTGGAAAGATACCTATTGGGTGTAAACGGGTGTATAAAGTTAAGTATCATTCTGATGGCTCAATCGAGCGTTACAAAGCCAGATTAGTTGCCAAAGGGTACAATCAAAAGGCTGAGATTGATTTCCAGGATACTTTCTCTCCAGTTGTAAAGCAAGTAACAGTCCGCGTTGTTATTGCACTAGCTGCATTATATAATTGGCCTCTTGTACAATTAGATGTCTACAATGCTTTCCTCTAGGGTGACCTTCATGAAGAAGTCTACATGACTTTACCACAGGAATTTGCTAATCCAGGGGGCAATCAAGTATGTAGGTTACTCAAATCCCTTTATGGCTTGAAACAGGCGTCGAGACAATGGAACCTAAAACTTATTGAGGCTCTCATCAACACTGGATACAATCAAAGTAAGCATGACTACTCATTGTTTACCAAAACAGTGGGTAACAAAATTGTAATCATGCTCATATATGTTGATGATCTATTGATCACTGGGAATGATAGGGAACTAATTGAAGAACTTCAAGCCATTCTACATCAGAATTTCAAAATGAAGGATCTGGGAACATTCAAATATTTTCTTGGAATAGAGATAGCAAGATCGACAGAAGGTATCATAATGAATAAGAGGAAATATGCCTTAGAACTCATAGAAGACATTGGTTTGAATAATGCAAAGCCAGCAAACACTCCTCTTGAGCAGAATCTAAAGTTAACCAGTGCTGAATATGATGAAGCACTTCGATTGCAGCAAGATGATATTGAACTGGAAGATGCAAGTATATATCAAAGGCTTATAGGTAGGCTCTTGTACATGACAAATACTAGGCCAGACATTGCCTTTGCCATTCAACATCTCAGTCAATTTATGCACAAGCCAAAAAAATCTCATTATGAAGCAGCTATACGAATTGTGAGATACATTAAGAAGAATCCTGGACAAGGAATCTTACTTTTAGCAGCAGAAAGGCCAGAGATAAATGCCTATTGTGACTCAGATTGGGCATCATGCAGCATGACAAGGAAATCTGTCACAGGTTTTTGTATCAAGCTTGGTGATTTATTAATCTCGTGGAAATCTAAGAAGCAAAACACGATATCGAGATCTTCTGCAGAAGCAGAATATAGGAGCATGGCAGTTACAGTAGCTGAACTTATGTGGATTAAAGGCTTACTGTCAGAACTGGGTGTTGAAGTAACCAAACCAATGATGCTGCATTGTGATAGTCAAGCAGCAATACAAATTGCTAGTAATCCAGTATATCATAAGAGGACGAAGCACATAGAGATAGATTGTCATTTTATCAGAGAAAAAATACAGAGGGGGCACATTCAAACCAGGCACATTTCAACAAGAGAGCAAATGGCAGATTTATTGAAAAAGGGTTTGAGTATTCCACAACACAAATATCTAGTTAACAAGTTGGGAGTGAAAGACATTTTTTCACCCATCAACTTGAGGGGGCATGTAGAAAAAAAACTAAATTAGTTATTTAGATATTTGTGTACAGTTAGTTAAAGTAGTGAGCTGTATAGTGTAATTAGCAATGTAATTAGTTACACCTTAGCTGTATATATTCTGTAGCTCTATTCATTTGTAAATATGATTTTTGAATGTAGAAAATATTCTTTATATTTCTTTTTATCATCTTAACATTGTTTAATCCAATCTTGACATTTTGGATTTGTCGGCTTGTAATTTCAAGAACCAGTCATGATTCCCATAGTCGACATTATTTTCCAGTGTAAAGCTTCAAGAATGGCCATCCTTGGCATCTAATACCTTGGTATCCGAAAATTATTACTGAAATTCATACGAGAAACAATTACCATGGCTGAATCCTTTGCATTCGAGATCGCCGCAAAAGTATTAGAGAAACTAGGGAGTGCTACCTATGAAAGAATTAGCTCGGCATGGGGTGTTCGAGGGGAGTTTGAAAAGCTTAAGCTGACCCTAGCTGCTATCAGAGTTGTGGTCCTGGATGCTGAACAACAACAGGCTCGGAACCATGAGATCAGTCATTGGCTGCACAAGTTCAAAGATGCTTGCTATGAAACGGAAGATTTGAAAGACGGGTTCGAGATCCAAGCATTGAGGAGGCAAGTCCTGGAACGGGGAAGAATTTTGGCATGTCGCTTTAGGATGGGCAATAAGATCAAAAAGGCAAACGAGATGTTGAATGAGATTGCAGCTAACAAGGCCAAGTTTCCTCTCACTCAAAAACATGAAACTAATGTCTCACATCGTGAGGGGGAAACCTACTTATTTGTTAAGACATCTAGTGTCATCGGTCGAGATGAAGCTAAACAACACATAGTAAACTTCTTAATGGATCTTAACTGATGGGGAAGATATCCCTGTCCTTCCCACAGTTGGGATTGGAGGTATTGGGAAAACTACCCTGGCCCAATTGGTGTTTAATGAGGAGAGTGTGAAGTCGCATTTTGAATTGAGAATCTGGGTGTGTGTTACAGAGGATTTTGACATCAAACAACTGATGATAAAATCATTACATCTACCACTGGTATGAAATGTAAGGACATGAATAAGGAGGAATTACATAAAGTGTTACAAGATTGTTTGAATGGTAAAAAATTCCAACCCTTTTATAAAAGAGGCGTCGGGTAGATGTTACTTGTTAGACAAATTGGCAAGTAAATATGAATCTTATAAGTCAAACTCAAATTGAAAATAACATAGAATTGTTGGAATCCACTTAATTAGCCCCATTTAGTGAATAGAAATTCAGCTTGATTTCAATGCTTAACTTTAAGTTTACTTACTTCTAAGTTAAGGTTTTAATTAGTAATTTTCAATTAACCTGTTTTAATGACACATTATACACATGAAATTATTTAATCATAGGATACATTAATTTAATAAATTTTATGAAATATAATTGGAGGGATAAATTTGATAGATTTTGTAAATATGAAGGGATAAATTTATTGTTTTTTTAAGAATTGAAACTAAATCGGCAATTCTTTGAGGATCTTACTTGTAAGTAAGGGTGTAAATAAGATACTAATGTCTACAAACTACTCAAATTTAACTTGAAAAAAAATCAAACTATCAAATTGAGTTCAAGTTATCGATTGAACTGAATTCAAATTTAATAATACTCAAATTTAATGTTAGATTAAATGTAACAATTTAAGTTAACGTAATTTATCACATCAATTAAAAATACAAAGTCATATGTACACTAATCACACATCGTTTAATTAAATCAGTCTCATAAAATTAGCAAGTTTATTGCTTTAGAAGTCAAGGTCTTCCATTGTATCTTTCGGGGCCCTGTTGTTACAGTTGGTCGGCCATGAGAGGATATGACCCACGCGAAAACCATTGTTGTCTTCATGCTGTATTTCTTCATTAATAGCATTCCAGGAAACCCCCTCAAGAAAAGGTGGAGGGTCAGATTAAATGAAGTAACAATTTAAAATAAATAAAAATAAAGGGAACAATATTTTCTAATAAAATTACTAATAATTAATAAATTTGAGATAAATCTCAAAATTACACGTGAGCTTTTATTCAATATGTAATGTTATACACAACATTTTGATTTAATTCAATTTTCAAAAATTACTAGCATCAATATTGATATAACAACATTTAGGATTTATATATTACATACAAAAATAATTATATTTATATGCTACAAAAATAAATAGATGTATTTATTTCTTTAAACATGTACAGTTGAATCAAAATCAAAGTTTAATGTATATAATTGCACAAATTTAAAGTTTATGTATAATTTTAATATTTATCTCTAAAAATATAAATTTCTTACTTATTATTAGTAAAAAAAAATTGAAATTCATTTTCTATGAGTAGGTTTGTTAATTAGTAGCAAATTTATTTAGAAGGCATTGTTACTTTATTATAATTGTGACCAATAAAAACATTAAAATGAAGATAAATTTAAAACCGTGTGAGAAATGAGATTTATATTTAATAATTTATCCAAGGAAATAAGGAATTAGTTAAAGAGTCGGAATCTCCAAATTTGTGCATTTGGTGAACTTGTACATATAATTTAATGTACATGACTTTTGTGAGAAGACTGTGAATTTAAAATGAAAGAGTGGGGATTATGAACATATTCATTATTTTGATAATCGACCTCTCACACTTCGTTTTAATGTTAGAAACACTAAACTATTCCTTTTTACTTGTGTTTGTTTTTCCTTTATTGTTTAGTGGGAGTAGTTATCAGTCTTCTTTAATTTTATTCTTATATTTGAGTGCTAATCCTATGCTTCATGAGTAAAGATGGTATGTATTTTCGTATAAAGTAGCTAATTGTAATTTGGAAATAGTAACTTTGATCATTTTGTTGGTATTCTAACATTTAAACTTTAAAAAGAATAGATATTGACAATTACTTTATTTGTTTTATAAGAGAAATATATTTGTTGGCATGGAAGCTTTTGGCGCATGCAAGCATGACTTTCGGGTCCCATAGTTGACATTATTTTCCAGTGTAAAGCTGCAAGAACTGCCCTCCTTGGCATCTAATACCTTGGTATCCGAAAAGTATTACTAAAATTCATACCAGAAACAATTACCATGCCTGAATCCTTTGCATTCGTGATCGCCGGAAAAGTATTGGAGAAACTAGGGAGTGCTGCCTATGAAAGAATTAGCTTGGCATGGGGTGTTCGAGAGGAGTTTGAAAAGCTTAAGCTGACCCTAGCTGCTATCAGAGCTGTGGTCCTGGATGCTGAACAACAACAGGCTCGTAGCCTGGAGCTCAATCTTTGGCTACAAAGGTTCAAAGATGCTTGCTACGACGTGGAAGATTTGATTGAGGAGTTCGAGATCCAAGAGTTGAGGAGGCTAGTCCTGAAACGGGGAAGCACTGGAAGGAAGGTACGCCATTTCTTTTCTGGCTCTAATCCTTGGGCATTTAGCTTTAGGATGGGCTATAAGATCAAAAAGGCTAACGAGATATTGAATGAGATTGCAGCTGAAAAGGCCAAGTTTCATCTCACTGAAAAACATGAAACTAATGTCATACATCGTGAGAGGGAAACCTACTCCTTTGTTAAGACATCTAGTGTCATCGGTCGAGATGAAGCTAAACAATACCTAGTTAACTTCTTAATGAATCCAACTGATGGGGAAGATATCCCTGTCCTTCCCACGGTTGGGATCGGAGGTATTGGGAAAACTACCCTGGCCCAATTGGTGTTTAACGAGGAGAGTGTGAAGTCGCATTTTGAATTGAGAATCTGGGTGTGTGTTACAGAGGATTTTGACATCAAACAACTGATGATAAAAATCATTAAATCTGCCACTGGTATGAACTGCAAGGACATGAATAAGGAGGAATTACATAAAGTTTTGCAAGATTGTTTGAATTGTAAAAGATTTTTTATGGTATTAGATGATGTCTGGAACGAGGACAAGAAGAAATGGAGTGAGCTGAAAGATTTGTTGTGTGGGGGAGCCCAAGGGAGTAGAATCATTATCACAACTCGTAGCCGCAAAGTGGCTACAATCACAGGCACAATCCCTCCATACGATTTAGAGCATCTTTCTTATGACAATTGTCTATCATTGTTTCTTAAGCTTGCCTTTAAAGAAGGTGAAGAGAAACAACATGACAATCTTGTAAGAATCGGGGAAGGAATTGTTCAAAAATGTAAAGGGGTTGCTTTGGCCGTGAAGACTTTAGGCAGCCTACTCTGTTCAACTAGGGCACAACATGATTGGGAACTTGTGAGAGATAGTGAACTATGGAAGTTGAAACAGGAGGAAAATGACATCTTGCCTGCTCTAAAACTAAGTTATGATCATTTGCCCTGGTATTTAAAGCAATGTTTTGCTTTTTGTTCAGTTTTTCCAAAAGATTTTGAAGTCAATCATCTCTATTTGATCTCCCTTTGGATGGCAAATGGCTTTTTGCAATCACCATACGAAAATGAAGAGCCAGAAGATATTGGGAATCGGTATATACAAGAGTTACTATCAAGATCTTTCTTCCAACAAGTTGAAGATGGGATTTATTTTTCCACCTTGAAAATGCATGATTTAGTACATGATCTTGCATTATCAGTGGCGCAAAATGAGGTGAATTCATGTAACCATTATTCGACTGGGAATGTTCGACATTTATGGTTTGATCTATCGAAGCAGGATGCTTCCCAGTTGCCAAATAACTTGGGTTGTCTGCAATCACTTTTCTTATTAGATAGAGAACGCAAGGCTGATAACGAATCTCTTATTGCAGAAGTCATCTCAAGGTCTAAACATTTGAGGGTGTTACTTTTGTCTGAGGGTAGTTTAGAGCAATTGCCAAACAACATAAGTTATTTAAAGCAGTTGAGATATTTGAGCGTAGTCTACAATGAAAATATTAAAAGACTTCCAAATTCCATTTGCAATTTGCAGAGTTTGCGGACACTTGACTTCTCTGGATGCGGGGGAATTGAAGAGTTACCAAAAGACATAAGGTACCTGATTAGCCTTAGAGAATCAACGGTAACAACAAAACAGACGCGTTTGCAAGAGAATGGGATATCGTGCCTCCCTTGTCTTCGACGGTTGATCTTTTCTAGATGTGAAAATTTAGAAAAATTGTTTGAAGACATTCAAAACCTAACAGCTCTCCGAGAATTGTACATATATGGATGCCACAACTTGGTTTCATTGCCACAAGGTTTAAAATACCTACCTACATTAGAAAGTTTGATAATTTTATATTGTGAAAAGCTTGATCTCACTATGGAGGAGTTGGAACTTGAGAGGGAAGAAGGTGGTAGCCTTCGAAAATTGTGGATCGGAGGAGTGCCAAAGCTGGAGTCACTACCCCAATGGATTTTTCTAGGATCCATCAAAACTTTGCAGCAGTTTAACGTCGTCGACCTGAAGAATCTCTCGACGTTACCAACATGTTTCCAACATCTCACATCGCTTCAAAGTCTTGAATTTTCAAATTGCCCAAGGTTGTCGTCTCTACCAGAAGGGATGCAACACCTCACTGCACTCAAAAGATTAATTATTGAAGGGTGTCCAAAATTAAGCAAAAGATGCATTGAAGAAACCGGTGAAGACTGGCCTAAGATTGCTCATGTCCCTGACTTTCATTGTGACGAAACAGATGACGATAGATAAGGTAAGACACCAAATACTGTATATCAATATATATATATATATATATATATACACTCTATTTTTCACTGACATAAATGAATTTTATTTAATCTGAAATATAATGTCTCAATTTAATGTTATGGCAGGGTTCTTCTGATAGAATTTATTGATCTATTAAAGTGGAGGATGTTGAAGTCGTCTTGGATTGGTTCTTATATATGTCAACGTCGTTGAGTTGTTCAATTTCCATTGTTTGTTTGTAATTTGATTTGTATCAAAGACCATTGACATAATATATTTACTTTATTGTATTTTGGAGCTCAAAGAATTAATTTAGAACTCTATGTTTCCATATATATTTTAGTTCTTTGTTTTATATTGTATATGTGATACATGATTTTTATTTTACATAAAAGTTTTTAAAAAATAATTGTTTTTTTATAAGTTGACGTCATTATCAATTAATGTGTTGTTTTATGTATTAATAATTATGGGTTTAAAATTGATATATTTAAACATTTCACTGTTATAATTACACTAATATTCTTAGAATCAGACCAATGATCGAATCGATCGTACTATCTATATCTCATTCAACCAAGTCATAATGTAATGACCTAAATTCAAAGTTATCGGAATAGTGGTTTCGTAACCAGAAATCCGATTTAAAGAGAAATTTATTTTAATATTTTTACATGAATATTGATATGGTAGGAAAATCGTATGAAAATATCGATAGAAAAATATTACCGATTTAGTGATTAGTTAGAAAAAAAATTATTGAAGAAATTGGGTAAAAATAAGGTATCGAGACCACGATCTCGTAAAACCGAGTCAAAAATATTTTTATAAATATTTATGAAGTGTTAGTAATATGATACTAAAATTTCCTTAGAAAATTTTAATGTTTAGGTAGTCAATTAAGTAAAAAGGACTAAATTAAAAAAGGTATAAAAGTCACTAAAAGAATTAAATATCTCAATTGTTAAATGAGGAGGGACATAAATTGCAAATAAACCCAAAATGAGATATTTTGGGCTGCATAAGCTGAGAAAAATCAGGAGAATTGGAGAATTAAGGGTAAAATTAGAATATTGCAAAATTTACTTTAAAAGTTAGGACTAAAGTGGAATTATCTAGATTTCTCTTTATTTTTCTGCATTCTCATCAGCCAAAAACGTCCTAAGCGTTTATTCAAGCTGGTTTTTCATAGTTTTTTCACCAAATGAGTTAATCCTTGCCTTTTTCTTGTAATTTTTGTGTTTCTAAGACTTTTACAACTAGGTCCTATTACTAAATTCATTAGTTATTTTGATTTTATGAATGAAATTGAAAGTTGCTATGAATATGTGCTGGAAGTTTATGATGAAATAGTTCATGAAATTGAAGTTTTAATTTGTTTATGAGATGATTTTATTAGGTAATTTCAATAGAAATTGATTTGTAGGACTTAATTGTGAAAAAGTTTGAAATTAAAGTCTAGTGCTGAAATTCTGATTTCCAAAGGTTATAAAGTAGTTTAAAGTGATAGAATAAAGTGTTGATTGAGAAAAATCTGCTCAATTGAGAGGTTAATTGAGCAGGGATAAAATTATCATTTATTGAAAGCTTAGGGGAAAAATGGTAATTAACATCATGCACTAAAACAGTTTTGGACAGCAGCAGTAGATTAACTTTGAAAAATCACCAAAAATTGTATACATTGAATTAGTGGATGAATAAAATATGAAATTAAAGCTTATTGAATCTAGTTTCTTATAAAAGAAACGGTGTAAGCAATGAAATTGTAAATCATGAGATATAATAGATTTTGTGAGACAAGGTCAGAATAAATTCGGGTCCCCTGTTCTGAATTTGGAAAATCATTAAAAATTGTACAAAAATGATTATGAGTTATAATTCATATGCTTAGAATCCTTAATGAGTCTATTTTCAGAAGAAATAAATGAAAACATCATCCGAATTCTGTACAACGAGATAATTAATTTTTAGTGAAGAGGGGTTGGAACTATTAAACAGTGAAACATGGGAAACTTTAAAGAATAAACTATACTTATTGGCTAAACCAAAAATTCTAAAAATTTATGGTAAGAAGATACGTGAGTCTAGTTTTAGGGAAAATTAGCGGATCTTAATTTGGAGTTCCGTAGCTCAAGATATAAATAATTTAGTGACTATGATTCAGTGAGATAGCTTTCAATGCACTATAAATAATAATGAAATTATAGAGAATGTTACATATGAACATGAAATGTATTAGATTAATGATTAAATTTATTTATTTAGATCCAGAAAATTCAAATACGAAGCTAGATCGAGGAAAAGAAAAAGTTCGGGATTAGTAGATTTTTGTTTACGAACAAGTATCGGGGTAAGTTCGTGTAACTTGAATTATATTATTAAATGCTTGACATGTATGTCATTGATGTGAATATGATTTGAATGTTCACTGTATATAAATTGATGAAACATTGATATATTTGATAAAAAGGGGAAGAAATCCTGGTTGAATGGAAGGACAATTCGATGGATCTCTGAAAATGAATTGACGGTAAAAAGGATCTAGCCCGGACGGGTGATCCTATCCTGGTATAGCCTTCCCGAAGAATATGTGGAAAATAGATTTAGCCCAGATGGGTAATCCGAATTAGGGTCTAAATTTAGCCTAGACTGATAATTCAGATCCAAGCTCATTAGAGTAATTGTCATTGCAGAGGATTTAGCCTGGACTGGTAATCCCGACAATACTCTATGAGTTTATATTACAGGGAATTTAGCCTGGACTGGTAATCCCGCTGTAATGATGAGGTTCGCGGGAGTGTGCTCTCTAAAATGGAAATGTGCACACATGAATATGAATTGACGGACCCGGATTTGTACACTTAGGGGTATCCCTGAAAATCCATCGAAATTTTGAGAAATTCAACGGGATAAATATGGAAAAATAACAATGGAATGGAAATCATGGTATTGATGAGCTCATCAATCATGATATATATATTATTGATACATGGAAATTATTGAACTAACTTGAATGTTAAGTTTGTGCATGATAGGGGAATAATGTATTGAATGGATGTATGAATGTTTATTGCATTGTCTTGAAAATATTAGGTAAGTATAATTCTTGTTACATGAACTTACTAAGCACAAAGTGCTTATCCTGTTTCTTTTTCCCTTGTTTGTAGTGTTAAGAGCTCGGAGGTTGAATTTGGTCAGAGACGCATCACACTATCAACCTCAAGATCTCGGTATATAAAGAAACTTTATTTTGGAAATTAATGGCATGTATAAGCTAATAAAGTAAATGTTAATGTGAAATGAATGTATGGTTAGCCATTGGTATGGCTAACAAATTTTGGTTTTGGTATGTGATGAGGTTATCTTATGAATATGTTAAATCTATCTTGAAAATATGTTGAAATGGATTGGTTGTGTTGGATTGGTCTCGGTTTAAAATTGCAAGGAAGATTGGATATTTATAAAGGGGTTGTATTGAGTTCAAAAAAAAAAACTTTGGGATTTTGTGAAAAATTAATTCGGTAAAATCTGGTAATGCCTCCTACCCTATTCTGGCGACGAATACGGGTAGGGGTGTTACACATAAATTATAAAAACTAAGAGGATTGTCATACTCCATATTATATATATGACTTAAATGGTAATTGTATGACTTATGATTAAAGATAATAGATATTTTTATATAAAGTAAGCCATAATTCGTAAATAAATATCTTACTATAATTGTTTAAATCAATTAAATTTAATATCGGGTTTCTAATAATAATTTATTAGGTGGCATGGCCGCATTCTGGATTTGTTTAATCCAATCTTGACATTTTGGATTTGTCGGCTTGTAATTTCAAGAACCAGTCATGATTCCCATAGTCGACAATATTTTCCTGTGTAAAGCTTCAAGAACTGCCATCCTTGGCATCTAATACCTTGGTATCCGAAAATTATTACTGAAATTCATACGAGAAACAATTACTCTGGCTGAATCCTTTGCATTCGAGATCGCCGCAAAAGTATTGGAGAAACTAGGGAGTGCTACCTATGAAAGAATTAGCTTGGCATGGGGTGTTCGAGGGGAGTTTGAAAAGCTTAAGCTGACCCTAGCTGCTATCAGAGCTGTGGTCCTGGATGCTGAACAACAACAGGCTCGGAACCATGAGATCAGTCATTGGCTGCACAAGTTCAAAGATGCTTACTATGAAATGGAATATTTGAAAGACGAGTTCGAGATCCAAGCGTTGAGGAGGCAAGTCCTGGAACAGGGAAGCATTTTGGCATGTCGCTTTAGGATGGGCAATAAGATCAAAAAGGCAAACGAGATGTTGAATGAGATTGCAGCTAACAAGGCCAAGTTTCATCTCACTCAAAAACATGAAACTAATTTCATACATCGTGAGAGGGAAACCTATTCATTTGTTAAGACATCTAGTGTCATCGGTCGAGATGAAGCTAAACAACACATAGTAAACTTCTTAATCGATCTAACTGATGGGGAAGATATCCCTGTCCTTCCCATAGTTGGGATCGGAGGTATTGGGAAAGCTACCCTAGCCCAATTGGTGTTTAATGAGGAGAGTGTGAAGTCTCTGTTGACACTATTTTTTGGATGAAAACGGGGTCGACTTGGGTTTTGAAAATGAAAACAAAAACGGGAGTTGCCGCCAATCTTTTTGATAAGGTGTGATTGGGTCACCTTGAAAAGATGGTTGTTTTTAATAAACAATTTAATTTTATTGAAACAACGAGTTTGGTCCACAAAATTCAGAAAACAGGTTCGGGAGTCGGTTACGTACGAGGAAGGATTAGCTCCCTCGTAACGCCCAAAAATTGGTACCTAGTTGATTAGCTAATGTCTTGATGTCGAAAATTAAAAACTTTGAAAAAATACGACCCTTGTATTAAAATGAAAATTTTCGGGAAAATGGGCATATTTCACGTTATTCGAGAAAGAGAATCATATCCAGTAAGTTAGGACACAATGTCTCGAATTCCCGATACGCGAATGAAAAATGGTTATTTAAAAGATATTTAACTATCTTGGATTAAAAAAGGGATCACAACCAGTAAGTTAGGACACGATCCTTTTTTAATTCCCGATATCGTTTAAAACTTGAGTTTGAAAAGATTCGTGTAATAAAGTTTAAAAGAATATTCAATTGTTTAAATCAAATGAAGAAATCGCAACCCAATACGTTAGGGTACAATTTCTCAAAATATTAAACATTGAATATTGCATTTATTTCGAAAAATCCTCGTCTCGAGAAAACAACATGTCACATCCAATGCGTTAGGACACAACGTATTGAATTCTCGATAACGAGCTTTTTATCATTTTTAAAAGAGTAATCTCGATTATTTAAATTCAACGAAGAAAGTCGGAACCCAATACGTTAGGGCTCGATTCTCTCGAAGATCCAAAATACCGAATATTACTTATACTTTTAAAATTTCTTTTTTGAAATCTAAATAAAAATGAGCGTAATGGAATAACAATGATAATGATGTAAGTAAAATAATACAAACACAACTAAAATGAGCAACAAATAAAATACATAATAAACGAATCAAAGATACATGAAATAATAAATGAATAAAAAATCTAAAGCATTTCATAAAAATAATGAACTCTTCAATAAATGAATAAATAAATATCAAATAAAACAAAGATAACAATACCAATTATAAAGGATGAAATATTTATGTATGTGTATCTATATATTTAAATTATAAATTATAAATTATATGAATGTATATACATATATAAAAAGCAAATATGCATATCTATGTATATATATAAATTATAAAGCATAAAAAAAACATAAGTATGTATATATATAGATATAAATTGAAAAATATATGCATATGCGTACATATATATATGAAGTGTAAAGTATATATAACATATAAGTATTTATATCTATATAAATTAAAAAGAAAGGGTTATGTACGTATATATATTATAAATATGTGTGTATGCGCATATATATACATAACAAAATAAGGAATTAACAAGGCATAAATGAGTAAATAATGATAATACTAATATTAATAATATAATAATAGTTGTAATAATAATAATAATTTTGAAAGTATAAAAAGCTAGAAGTAAATAGTAAAATATTAAAACGATATAATTAGATAACTATATATATATATAAATTAGAAAAATAAAAATAATAAAAATAATAAATAAAGTATATAATATAAAAAAGTAATGCAAGACTAATTTATATAATAATGGAATAATAATGAATAAATGAATAAAAGGAAAATAAAAGCTAATAATAATAAGTAATAATAATAATAGCAATATTAAATTTATTGGTTTTAATAATAAAATAACCAAAATAACAAAAAAAAAGACCAAATTGGATTTTAATAACAAAAATCGGGGTTTTAAAATGCAAATAAACAAAAATGCAAATCGGGGTTTGCAGACATTCGAAACCTCACATCCCTTCGAGAATTGTACATCGATGAATGCAACAACTTGATTTCATTGCCACAAGGTTTAAAATACCTAACTACATTGCAAACTTTGGCAATTTCGGATTGTGAAAAGCTTGATCTCACTAATGGGGAGCTGGATCTTGAGAGAAAAGAAGATGGAATAGTCTCCGGAAACTGGCGATTGGAGGAGTGCCAAAGCTGGAGTCACTACCCCAATGGATTCTACTAGGATCCACCAAAACATTGCAGCACTTGTTCTTCAGCAACTTGGAGAATGTCTTGACGTTACCGGCGTGGTTCCAAAATATCACATCCCTTCAAATTCTTTACATTAGAAATTGCTTAAAGTTATCGTCTCCGCCAGAAGGAATGCAAGACCTCGCTGCACTTAAATATTAAGAATTGAAGGGTGTCCAAGGTTAAACAAAAAATGCATTGAAGAAACCGGTGAAGACTGGCCTAAGGTTGCTCATGTCCCTGACTTTTATTGTGAAGCCATGAAGACCTCAACAACAGATGATGAATAGACAAGGTAAGTCACCAAACACTACGCTATTTGAATAAACTTTTTAAATACTAATATCTCTAAATCAAATTAGGTACCAAATACTACTTTATTTATCATTAGTATTAAAATTTTGTATATCTATTAAAATGACTGGTCAAATTTGAAGATGTTGAAGTTGCCTTCGATGTTTTCAATATATGTTAAAGTATGAATTGTTGATTAGCAATGTATATTTGCTTACTAAGTTGTACTTGTCTTAGTGTTATTTAAGCATAAATATTAAATATTTATCAAATTTATTTTCAATTTGTTGAGAAACATTTATTTTAACATTTTTAGTGTATTTGATGTATTATATTTTTTAAAGTTTATTTTTATATAATAATAATATAAAAATTTTAATAGGGGCGGCTGGACCGGACTAGGACTTAGGCTCATTTTTCAGGTTGAGTCTAGAAAACGGGCCTAAAATTATGTTAAAGCCCGGCTCGACCCATAATCACCTTTAGGGTTTATACTATTTTTAAATCATTGGATCAAAAATGATTTAGGGATGAGATTAAAAAAATTATTGAAATATGAGTCATTTTTCAAAACAAACCTAAAAATTATTTTTCACCTACACCAAAGAAATAACAGATGAATAAAAATAAAAAAGACACAATTTTAAGAGAGCTTACTTCATACAATATGAACTTCATAACATTCGATCCTTCTTTGATGTCATTGTTATTTGAATATGACTCGATATTGTCTCTTTAAAAAACCTTGACTCTAACTCTTCATTCCTTTTGTATAATTCTAACTTATTAATACTAAAAATTCTCCTTTTTGCGAGTAATATTTTAACTAATAATTATAAATTAAATTATACTTATAATTATCACAAATTTTTTCTATATTTTATTCATAGAGTTCTATCCATATGATGAAAAATAAAAAAATATTCTTATCAATTCAAAAAAATTTTAAACTTGTACTGATATATGTATGTATATTATAAACAGCCACCATGATCAAGTCTACGAAGGAAAACCAAAATTGGAAGAAAAAAAGACAATTAGAATCATATCAATATTAAGAAAATCAGTTTGCATGAACCTCTGTTTTCGAGTTTAGAATTGTAACAATGGCTTGCATCGCAACTACCATATGAAACATTAGAAATTAGAGACATGTTGAAACAAACAGAGATTCTGACACTAAGAATGCGAGTTTACTTCGTTAGAAACTTCAACCAAAACACTTATATGTGTAAGCAACATAAAACTCATTACCATTACAACCTATATACCTGGTTTTTTTTTAAAGAAAAAACATCCAACTTCCCAAATTCTTTTCAGCACCTTCACAAAATGTTAGCCCACAATTATTTACCCCCTTCCCCCCACAGCTTACATGATAAGCTGTACCACCATCAACACGTTGGAACTCGATGTCTACCTTTTCCGCTTGGACTTCAAGGAGGTGACCGACTGGGAATTGCTGTGCCAATTGCGCTTCCTTTGGTTGATGAACCAGTTGTTGATTTGCTTTAGTTGCAATCCAGTTTCCTCCACAAGTTTGGCCTTGTCATCTTCCTGCATTTTGTCAACTCATTAATTTATTCAAGGGTTTATGTTTTGGCAAAAAAAAAATATTTAACTGGAAGTTGATGTTTAGTTGGTTACAGTTGGGTATGGCCACTTTGAGTGTTGTTGCCACCAGTTCTTGAGCACTGTAGTGGTGTCACCTGGTAATTTTCCAGCCCTTCTTTTGCGTAATATTTCCTCCCTCACATCCTCAATTTTTGATTTGAAACCCTGTTCAGACATAAAAATAACCTATGTTAACTGTTGTTGGATTCGGTTTGAGTCAATTTCGTTTTCAAAATATTTGGATTTGAATGTCAAAATTTTCATATTGACTTATCTCGATAAAATAAAAAAAGCACCTGTTTGAGTTCAATCTTGAGTTCTTGACGAACCCTCTCCATTAAAGATCTTTCAGATTCTGTGGGAAGTAAGGGACCAAAACCCATTAAATCATGGCCGTCGGACCCAGATTGATCGAGAGAGAAGTCCATTTGCAGTTCATCCTCATCGTCTGACATTGTTGCACCTGTGCCTTCACCCAAGGTTACTCCTACAAAATAGGAAAAGTAATACGTACAGTCAGACAAAAATGAAAAATAAGAGATGAATTTATATCTTTTTTATTTTTCTTTCAATTGTATTTTTAAATAAGGGAAAAAGCATCTACAAAAATAGAGATAAAATTACATAGAACATGATGTCCGTATGACTTGATGATGATGACATATGATGAAACTATACTTTATTAACTCATCATACAAACATGTCATGTCATTATCCCCAAACACTTAGACTACCATGATGATATATGTATTTGTTCCACTAATGTTTTAATTTCTACAAACATGCCATGTTCCCAAACCCATGCATTAAATATCTGATTTTCATTTATAAACTTATGATGACAATTTCTTTTTCAGAATAATTATCATTCGAAATGCAAAAATTAAGGTTTTTTTAAAATAAATTTTAAATAATAATAATGACATACACGTGACGCATCTTGTGTTACAGTTTAGTTATTTTGTCAGATATGTCAATTTTTAATAATATAAATAGATAAAATTTGTAATAAAAATAATTAATTTATTCTTTGATATTAATTTACATATTTTTTAATACAAAATAAAATACAAGGGATTCTCTATGTTATTTTTAGCCTTCAAAATATTAATTAAGTTGTTTATGTAAACACAACATGGTAGGTTTTTTAGACTTCAGTAGCCTGCAGTCATCGTCAAGGTCAACAACTGTTATTTTATATATGTTACGGCCATTAAAATGGTCTGGTTGGACCCCTATTGTCTGTCAGCATTGAAGGTGTAAACAATGCGAGGCATGACTGTCAAAAAACTGTCTTTAATGATATCTTAAAAGCTTTTCCAAACCCTAAAAGCATCAATATACCATTACAAACTGCCCACTTTTTTTGTACACTTCTGACAGGATTTAGCACCAAATTGTGAAAGACACGAATATCGTTGTATTAACTTGAGCCAATTTAGCCACTTATATATGTCATTGGGACAACCATTTCCTCAGTTCTAGACTCTACACCCTACTCTTTGATCTATTTACATATATAGCTTCATAATTTAAAATCATTGGTTGTATCCCAAATTCAACTTTAATTCAGTTGATATTTTCGTTATTTTAATAATTAGTGAAAGGTGAGGTGAATTAGCTTACGTGTGTATTTTCTTTTCTTTTCTTTTTTATTTAAAGATTAAGAAGTAAGATTATATTTTTAACGACATAAACTGATGAAATTTTTAACGAAAAGGTAAATTTGTTTTTTAATCAAGAAGATAAGGACTAATTTATTCATTTTCTATTAGAGAGAACAAAAAGCAATTCAGATCTTCATTATTCTTTCAGCAAAAAATATTGGTTCCATCCATATGGATATTTCATGGTAAAATTGAATTCAAGATTTAATTTTTATCAAGGGTGTTTAAAGCTAAACCCTCTCAGCAAGTAAGTTTTCACGAGTTCAGTTTATGTTATCATACTTAGGGGCAAAGCAACTATCACCTCCATCAATAGTTTATTGGTAGATTTAGAAACTAAACTCGAAATTGTAATATGGTTAAAAGCAACCCTAGATTCCAAATATGGTGATGAAACCTTAGAATCAAAGTATTGGCTATGGTGGTTGGGGTGGGAGCGAAGGTAAAACCAAACTATAACTATTCCGCAGCCACCCTACCTATATATATAACCTATATTTTTATGTATAGAAGCTAATATTGTATGACTTTTATTTGTAGGTCCTACGGCACCCACATGTTGGTACGGACTGTTAACCTTGTAAGAAAATTAACCCAAATAATCAATCCTTATCCCTTCATGCCTTGCTACCAACCGCACCAAAACACGACATTATTGAATATCTTCAAACAAACAAATAAAAAAAATCATATAATTCTATGAAGATAATTATTTTATCAAGAGAAAGAAAAGGGACAAACCAGTGAGCGCTTGTAAGTTATTTTCAATTTCACGGCAAGCCATGACAGCTTCAACGGCATGGACTCTGACATGTTGTTGAAGCTGTTCTTTGAAAGTACACAACACTATCAAATATTGTGCCTGCACCAAATATGTCAAACCACAAAAAAAAAAAAACCTTTTCAAAAAGACAAAAGACAAAATAAGAAAAAAGAAAAAAATGGATTTAAAACAAGATGAACTGACCAAGAAGTTATCAAGCTCTTGTCTTTCATGTGGTGATAAAGAGTGACCTTGTTGTTGTGAAGCATAGGATCTCAAAATGTTATGCGGCTCTGCTAACTGTGCATCAATCAAAGACAACTGATCAATCGGTGTAGCAACACGAAGACAAGACACATGAGCTGCTAAAAGTTGTTCATAAAGTGGATGTGTAGCTATCTCCGCCTTGAGATGACGGTTCTGGTCACCGGAAACTGACACTTCACCGCTACTTAACCCTCCAATCGTTTCACTTCCACCACCACTACTCATCATACCTAACCCACCTGGTTCTTGCATTTTTTTTTTTTTTGGCTTTTACCCAACAAAAAAAAAAAAGTGGGTTTTTCTTCTAAAGAGAAAAAGAGGGTTTTTGATATATATATATATATAGGACCACAAGGGAAAGAAAGAAAGAAAGAAAGAAAGAACCCTTTGTGCTTGAGAGTGAAATAAATTTTTTCTCGTTAATGGTGTAATATAGATTGGAAGTGTATTGGGATCTGAGTCACAAGACTTTCTGCACCACCCTCTTTACTGCTGCTATATGTTGCAGGGTTTTCATTTTTACTTTTACATATGCGGGGAAAGTTAAAGAAGCATGAAAATTTTTCAATATATATGTCTGTGTGTGTAAAAAGAGAAAAGCGTGGATATGGGGAGAATTTTTCAAAGCTTTTGTTTGGTTTTGAAGGTTAAAGAGAAAAGGGTTTATCAGAGAAAAAGAAAGAAGGTGTGTGAGGCTATTAGAATCATTGTTTGGAAGAAGAGAGCTCAGATAATAAAGCAATGGAAAATTTTGGCCAAATAGAAAAAAAAAATTATGTAGCCAATAGATAAAGCTGGTTCTATGTACTGACAATTTGATTTCTTTTTGTTTTTCTCTTTTATTGTAATTTTTTAAAAAAATGGAAAAATATTTGTTTTGGTCCTTGTTAGATCTAAAAGTTATGATTTAGTATTTATTTCATAATGAAATTGAAAAACCAAAATTATAAGTTGATAAACAAAACTAATCTTGGGTTTTTGATTTGTTTTACTTTTATTTCAACATATTGTTTTATTTAAGCAAACAAGCAAGTGGGGTTTTGATTTCAGTTTGGTGAATTATGTAATTAATAATCAAACTTGAATTTTCTTTTTTCATAATAGAATTGGGTTGGTTGATTTGATTCAAGGTTATTAATCATAATTTTCTTCTTCTATTATACTTTATTATAAATTTTCTTTTAATTATCATTAAAATTAATCATCATAATCAATAATTAATTCAAACTCGCCAAAATATATCTCAATCGATCCAAACATCATAAAATTACCTCAAAAACTTAATGTTTAATTGAATTAAATATATTATGATTTCTTCAAGTAATAATACTGTCTGTCATTAAAGTGTATTGATTTTTCTATTTATATGATACGATTCCTAGATAATATAACGTCGTAGGTATTAATTAACACGTATTTTCTACATATGAATTCGCTTGCATGATGGTACAAACCCACCCGTATTTATTTTGTTTTTCTGTAAAATTGCAAAATGAAATTACATATTAATTAATCATCCAACCATCCATTTAAGAAAAATAAAGTTAGTAAAATAATAATTAAAAGAAAAAAGAAGAAGAAGAAGAAAATACAAGTGATAAAGGCAACTTTTAATTAACTTCGTCATTGTTTAGTTATTTAAGAAAGTCGGCTGAGGGTTGAGCTGTCACTTGTCACTGTTCTGCCTACTTTCACTGGTGCTCTTCTTTTATTATTTTTTACTTAATTTGGATTCTCCTTTTTCTTTAATTCTAATATTAATTGCTAATTAATGCTTTCTCTTTGTAAATTAAATGAGTATTTTATAATCTTTGAAATATGTTGTAACAATGTTTGTCCGTACACAATTTTAGTTAGATATATATATATGTTAAAATTCATATGTTTTGAAAATAAAATTAATTAAATTTAAAATTTAATGTATTCAGATTTTTTTTATTTTGACAATTTAACTACTAATTGTTCAATAATGTTGTTTTATTATTATTAGAATATGAGCGGACTGACCACCAGAAAGGGTTGGATAAGGATATTGACGTTTGATTGGATAAAAATAAATCGTTTGATCAAATCAGAAATAGTAATCATTTCATATGTTATATGCAAAAAGGTTTATGTCAATCAAATATTTGTATTTGTTTACCCACAATTTCCAAATGTTGATGTAATTGGTAAAGGTTTGAATTTTGATTATTTGGATTTGTGTCTTATCTTATATAAATTATGTATGGATTTTGCTTAGATTTATATCTAATTTAAATTTAGGATCCTATTTAGTAATAGCGGAGTTAAGAAGAGAGATTCGAGAGGTTTAGATAAAATTATAAAATTTTAGATTAATCAAACTAAAAATTTGAGTTAAAAAGACTTAAAATAAATTATTAGTTTTTTAAAATAGACCAAAATGCATTTTTTTAATTTATTTAAAATATTTTAAAAAATTAAATTGATAGTTTCAATTTTTTTTAAGGTTTAAAAGAAAAATTTTCATTTATTAGGGGTTCAAGACCCTGCCTACCCTTTTAGTTACCAAAGTTATTCTGGTTTATGGTAGATTATATTTGAGTTATGCTTTACAATGTTTAATTTTATGTGTAATCAATCAGATGTATAAATTTTATAATTATTAACTAATATAATTTTACTTATAACTAAAAAGTTTGTTTTTAAATATATATATATATATATATATATATTTTATAGTTTGGAGATAATTTTTTTAATTCGATTTTAGGGTTAGGTTTGGATTATTTTTTTGGATTTTAGGGTAGGTTTGGATTTTAATAGTTGGAGATAAGTTTTTGCAGTAGTGATGGTAAGATTACTTTAGTGTAATTTAGTAAATAATAAGTATATGTGTGAGACAAAAAGTAAGCTAAAGTACTGCACTGCATCTTTGTTGTCCATAAGAAACTTTCGACGTGTAAGCACATTTTTTATATTAAGTTGGAACTATAAGGAAATCATTATTATGTAACATTTTGACGGGTTTGCTGAGGAATATTAATAATATTTTTTTTTATTAAATAGATAAATAATAATTTATTTGTTGAGGCCAAAAAAGGTTCCTTGGGATTTCATCTTTGTTAGTTTTTCCCATGATGAAATGTGTATTTTCAATCAATTAACTTTTTTCTCGTTAATTCTATCAAATAAACTCTACATAATCAAATTATATGTGATATTGTTAAAAAATTATAATAAAATATATCATAATCTGACCCGTCCGACTCACTCTAGTGACTTAGTATCCAACCCGAAAAACCTTCCTTAAATACATTTCCAAAAACTTTTTTTAGAATCTACTCTCTAAACAATCTATTTCTTATCTCCTCTTTCTCCAATTCTATTGATATCGTGTATCAACAAATATATTTGAGTTATTAGTATAATTATCATTATTATCTTTTACAATGAACTATACAATTCATGGTGATCGGTACTGGGTATATCCGAAGTGGAAAATTTTATATATCTCCAATTGTTGGTGGTAGGCAATTTTTAAGGACAATTTTAGGCATTGGGTCCTACTAATCACTTTAGGATTTTAGCAACAACAAAAAAAAGTTTTTATTTCAAGCAATAAAAACATGTAAAATTAGTGTAGCTTCCTTTGTTTACTTTTGTTATTTTGGTGGAAATGTTTGGTTTGGAAGCAAAGAAGTGTATTTTTCTTTAATTATGGTTTTATATACTAAATTTTCTTTTATGAATGTTTCACAAGTAATGTCTCATTTATAGAATGTTATGCAATTTTTGTACATATGATTTTCTTTTATAGCATCAATTTGCTTAAAGAAAGATTAAATAAGGTGAAAATATGCTTCAAGTCCTTGTACTTTTTGTAAATTTGAAATTTAGTTCATTTATTTTTTAAATTCTGAAATTCAGATTCAATTGTGAGCACCCTTAAATTTTTGTGTTAAATTTAGATTCATTAATTATAACGTCATTTTTTTCTGTTACAAAATGTTTTATTTCACGATGTTCCTAATTGAACTGAATTTTTTCTACTTGAGAATAAATTCTAGTATAGACTTAAAAGCATATTTTAACCATTAAATAACAACATATTACATACCCTTCCTAATCTCTAAGGATCAAAATCACGATTTTTTAAGTTAAACTAATCTTGAAGCCTAAGGTCGTCAAGGTCCATTTAAAAATTCCAATAGAATCCTAACCTTAAATCTTACAAAAAATCTCATTCTACTTATTTATTTATCACCAGAAAACCAAAAGTCCATATTATCCTATCTATTTATCTTCTCTTGTTGAAAGATGGAGGCTCGATCCCTATAATCTTTTATTTTCATGCGGCGTAACCTTGATAAAGCCGAAACATGTAGCTCTGTTGATGGGTCTTCGATCAATGGAGACTCTATAACTAGAAGAATTGATGTTACGATTCTCGATTTACTTGTTGTATTGTCGGGTTTATGCCCTCACAAACAAGTTAGACGTGGATGGAAAGTTGATTATTTTAATATTTATATTAGAATAATATTATAAATTTAGTATAATTTTTTTTTGTGTGTGTGTGAATTACAACAAGAGAGCAAAGCCCTAACAACAACGCGACTAGTGCGACTCGAACCCAGGCCACACCTTGGGCCGTAAACACCCTAGCTATCAGGTCAACACACAAGGTTCTAGGTTTATTTTTTTATTGTGTTATAAATTACATAGTATATAAAAATTACCTAATATAAGGTATTATAAACTTAAAATGGGTCGGGCGGGGTCAAGCTCAAGCTTTGAATGTTCAAGCTCGAGCTCGACCAATATTTTAAACGGGCCTATTTTTTTACTCAGACCCATTTTTCAGGCCTAATATTATTATCCAAACCCTCCCAAATTAAATGTGTAGGTCTTCGAGCCTTACCATGTGTAGGTTTCAGTCCAGTTAGTCAATTCACAGTCTAATTTGTTTCCGATCATAATTTGCCTGTGATGTAATAGCTTGATTATTTGATCTAGTTATGGGTCCATTTGTTCTATAATAATTTGATTATGCACTTGGTGGTTATCATACATGATCATGTACATGTACTTCGATTGTATTGTGTTTGTAAACTTTAAAAAAAAACATACTCTTGATATCTAATGTTGTTGAAATAGACTTCTTTTACATGTATTTGAACCAAATGTAAATTGTAGAGTTATTATTATTGAAAGTGCTTTATTAAAATACCACTCTGATCCGAATAAAATTAGTCTCAAACCATGAAACGATGACACACATGTAATTATATATATAATACATTCTAAGAAATAATCACAACATACTAACATATTAGGAAAAACTAAAATTAATAATATTTAAAAAAAAACTCCCTAAAAACATTAATAAAAATAGACTAAAAATTTATAAGAAACCGACAAAAATATCAGACCCAAGTAGATCGAAAATGACAGTATGAGGGTTAAAATGATCCAAATAAAATAAAAACCAAAACAATTCCAGTTATATTATTCAAAAACCATATTAATATTCATGCCAAAAAACTTTCCCCATTTTCTAGAAGATGAAGCTAATCAAGAACTTAACAAATATGTTAGTAGTCAAATATCGTAGCAATATATATGATAATTGCACGAAAAATTAAAAAGAAAATCATTAGAGAAGAAATAAAAATGTTAGATATAATTGAAAGAAAAATGAGAAAAAAAAAATCCAAAAGAGTTAATTACGTAATTCCAAAGGAAGAAAAGAACAAAAAAATGAAGCATCGGCGTTGGGGGTGGTGGTGGAAGTAGAAGTGGGTTCAACGTCACAGCTGTAACTCTGTCCTATCCCCCAACCTAAGATCGTGACAGCCGACACCCAACGTCGGGGGACCACACCTCACCACACTATTCATTTATTTATGTTGTTTTGTTTTTTACTTGTTTATTTATAACTTGGTTAAATTACTAAAATAGCCATTTTCATTTGTTTCAGATTATATTTTAGTTATTTATGTTTAAAATGTTAAATTTTAGTCACTACGTTATTATTTTGTTACGAAATGATCACTCTACTGTTAAGATCTGTTATCTCCCAAATGGTAATCTAGCGTGACAGATAAAATGAGTTTTAAATGCCAACGTAAATGTCCAGTTGAGATGAGAAAAGTTAATTTTAAAAAAAAATAGAATACAAAATTTTACCCTAAAACCCAATCTTTTTCGGTTTAAAAAGAAGCAATAGTTGAGTTTTTATTTTTACCATCAGAGAAAAAAAAAAGAACGGAACGATAAAGAAGAAGAAGAAGAAAAGGACTCACAAACCTCTATACCCGCTTGCCATTGTGGTTGTCCACAATACACAAATAAACAAAGATGACGCATGTCCTTTATCTATGTACATATACAGAAAAACATGAAAAGATTGACCATCTTTTTTGCAAAAAAAACATAATATCTTAACCCAAAACCCAGGTAAAGAACAAAAATATCCATTTCTTACTATAATTCATGCTTGGACCCTTTATTGAATTGATTCTTTGTCAACCAATTGATGAAGCACTTAATTTGATTTCTATTGTTTTGATTCAACAAATATGACTATGAAAATGAATTGTTTTTTCAGTCAAAATGGAAATGAAAACTAATTAATTTACTGATTAATTTGATTATTACGGGAAACCAAATTAATATTTTCCTTTAATTAATTTAGAAAATTCAATTAATTAAATTTATTTAATTAAAAAATTAATTAATTTACTTGGCTGGACATCCACGTTGGCATTTAAACTCTTTTTAATTGCCACGTCAGACTGTCGTTTGAGATGCAACAGATCTTAACAACAAAGTGACCATTTTGAAATAAAACAATAACATAAGTGTCTAAAACGTAATATTTCAAATATAAATGATTAAAATACAACATGAGACAAAGAAAAGTAACTATTTTAATAGTTTACCCTTTATAGTTTTATACCTACTAATAAAAAAAATTTGACCCTTCCCATACTAAAAATAAGGCTAATTTTATTAGAGATACTTAAACTACAACCTAATATCTAAATCAATCTCAATCTTTCAAAAAAAATTTTGAATGAACCATCAAAGTATACAAATCACATTAATTAGGTCATTCCGTCAAATTAGTTGTAAGCTTGGTTGTTAATTTCAGATCAAATTTGATGTGCGATATTTTTGAAATATATAGATTAAATTTTAAATACATTTGTACTTATCATATGTACAACTTAGATATGACTTGTTGAAAGTTAAAATTTACTCTAAGTCTCTATACCCTGCGTACATTTAGAATTTAGTCACTCTAGCTTTATTTCAAAGAACTTAGTCCTTTTATTTTTTTTTTTATTTTAAACATGACAACTTGCATGGCAATCCACATGCACTTCATGTTATTTTTTTCAACTTTATTATATTTTTTTAAATATTTTTATAATTTTTTAAATGATTTTGTGACGCGAAAAATAAGATAAATAGTGCTATGTCAGGATGAAGTATATATAGATTGGCATTCAGGTTGCCGCACCAGCATCATTAAAAAAATGAATGCATTAGCTATTATGTATATGATTTGATTTTTTTTAAATATTAATAATTAAATTTAACTATGAAATAAGATTAATTTTATTATTACGCTTAAATAAAACTAATTTATTCTCTAATTACATGTACGTGTATGGTTGAAAATACACATTGATTTAACTTGTCAAGATTGGAAAATCTGCAATATTATTAAAAGCAATAATGTTATTAAAATTCTAAGATTTCCTCGTTGTCTTCCTACATTGCCCGGTTCTTCTCTAACATTACGATTTATACGCACCTTCAAAGTGGAAAATCATGACTTTGAGGATAACCCACAAAAGATAAAAGTATGATTTTTGTAAACAATTTCCAACTACCCACCTAAAATAATAATATAATATGATGCAGTTTATCTAATTTGTCGGTGTGGCATATCATGTCGGTTATTAGCTTTTGCTTTCGGTCATAAGTAGAAGACAAATTCAAGTCTAAATCGATTGATTTTCTAATTAAATAATTTAGGATAATCATGAGCAATCTAGTATGGTTGATGCAAGATTTTGTGATGGAGGTCGCGTGTGTTTTATATTCTAGCGGTGCTGAAAGACACTACAAGGGGTGCTTAAAAGTTTGAGGTGCTTTGGGAGAGGTTGGACAGAGTTTTGGTAAGAGTGTTTAATCGGTTAACCACTGATTAATCGAGTCGAATTATCATTAACTTAATTAATAGACCCTTTTAAACCCTTAACCGTTAACCGAACCAAATTTTTTCGGTTAATTCGGTCGGTTAACCGAATTAACCAAAATATATATATATTTTTTATTTTTGGTTAAAACAAGCATAAAACATATCAAAAATTAACCGACTTAATCGGTCGATTAATTTATATTTCCAAAAAATTAATCGAACCGACCGAATACTTATATATTATAATATTATTTATTAAATTCAATTAATTCGATTAACAGACCGATTTCGAACTGAATTAACCATTAACTGAACTTTTAAAAAATTATTAACCGACTCCCGACCGAATTAATTCGGTTAACTGACCGATTAACCGAATTTAATCGGTTAACCGAATTAATTCAGTTTTACCTGAAATTTGCACACCCCTAAATTTTGGTACCTTGAACATGTATATCCGCTTAATGGTGGAAAGACTCCTATTTTAAGAGTTTTAAGGATCCGAGGTGGGCTTTTTTTACATGATTACCATGTAAAGTTGGACTATTTCTAGAACCATGAAAATTTTCTTTTACAATATAGTTAGAGGTGACTTGATGTGATCAATAGGCTTCCTCAACAAAGGTTATCTTTTCTTTTTCCTTTTGAGAAATTCTGGAGCATGATACCTATAATTAGTTATTTTCAGGTGTTCGAATGTGTCTGTTATGTATTTGTTTATGATAATTTACGTGGCAATGTTGGACAAGAAAGTTATTTTGTGTATTTTTGTAGGATATAACAGCCAAAGGAAAGGATGGAGATGTTGTCATCCTACAACCAGGAAGTGTTATACATCTCAGAATGTGGTGTTTGATGAGTCATCTTCATGGTGCCCATCAGAGAAGGAGGTATCGCCACAATCAGATGCTTTTAGGCATGAGTGGCAAGATTCTCAAATTCACCTTTATTTGGGAGAAGCTAAGGTTGTTGATGATGAAGCTGAAACTCAAAGACCTTGGCGAATCGGCGTGCATCTACGCCCAGTTGAAACTGATGTATTGCAACATTCAACCAAAATTGATGTGCATCAACCACTGAATGGTGAAGATGAGTCGAATGAACCAGAAGCATTAGCTCCACTAAGGACATTGGGAAGAGAAAGAAAGCCAAATCCCAAGTATGCCAAGGCCAACACTGCTATAGTCGGAGAAGATGAGAAGGAACCAGATATGTTTAAGGAAACATTTAAAAGTCCGAAGTGGCTCAAAGCCATAGAATAAGAGATTATTGCACTAGAAATAAATGAAACATGGGAATTTGTGTTAAAGCCAAAAGATGTAAAGTCTATCTCTTGCAAGTGGATTTATAAGATAAAGCATCGCACAGATGGATCAATTGAGAGGCATAAGAGTCGTTGGGTGGCTTGAGGATTTTGTCAGTAGTATCGACTAGACTATGATGAAACATTTAGTCCGGTGGCGAAGCTTACAACGATGCGAGTTTTGCTTGCACTTGCAGCCAGTAAAGGTTTGAACTTGTGGCAAATGGATGTGAAGAATGTGTTTCTTCACGAGGAGCTAGACTTGGAGATTTACATGAATCAACCGATGTATTTTTAGAATCGAGATTATTTAGAGCATGTGTGCAAGCTTCGAAAGGTGCCCTATGGTTTTAAGCAAGCACTGAGGGCCTGGTATGGCAAGATTGCTGAATTCTTGACTCATAACAACTATTCGATGACGTGTGCAGATTCAAGCTTGTGCGTTTTTATATGAAAGAACTTGGACAACTAAAACACTTTCTTAGTTTGTAAGTTGATTGTGGTCAATATGGGATCCTCTGTCATCAGCAAAAGTATGCTAAAGACTTGTTGAAAAATTTTGGAATATTGAACTGCAAGCAAATTTCGTCACCCATGGAACCAAATGCCAAGATGTGTGCTCATAAAGGGAAGGCTTTGGAAATTGCAACAATGTATTGGCAATTGGTTGGTAGTTTAATCTAACTTTGACAAAACTTGATTTTTCTTATACAATTAGGGTGATGAGTTGATATATGCAAAGTCTAAAGAAGCCTCACTTGGAAGTTGTTCGGCAAATTTTGAGGTATATGAAGAGTACTCTTGGTTATGGTGTTATGTACAAGAAAGGAGGAGACTGCAAAGCTAGTTGGTTTTTATGATGTTAATTATGTGGGTGATCACGATACTCAATGCTCAACGATTAGGTATGTGTTTTTGCTTTGTCGGGAGCAGTTTCTTGGTGTAGTAAAAGGCAGTCGGTTGTGTCATTGTCGACAATAGAAGCTGAATATTGAGCTGCAACGATGGAAGCTCAAGAGAGTACTTGGCTCATGCAAGTGTTACTAGATTTGCATTAGCCAACACAGTATGCTACTCCTTTGTTCTGTGACAACATGTTAGCAATACGTTTGGTGGAGAACTCAGTTTTTCATACAAGAATTAAACACGTGGAGGTTCATTATCACTTCATCAAAGAGAAAGCGTTGCAAGATGAGATTGAGTTGCAACATGTTAAGACGGAAGAGCAAGTTGCAGACTTATTCATGAAGGGCTTAAGTGGCAACAAGATCGAAGGTTTCTGTCATCTGCTCTGTATGTTGGAAAGGAAGTAAACTGGTGTCAAGGGGGAGTGTTAATGTAAGCCTATATAAGGCATTCAATTGTTTTAAGAATTTAATCATTTCAATTCAGCTTTCCTCTATGTTTTCTTTTCTCGTTATCTATTGATTGTTCTACATATATGACATGCACATGATGGGACTTAAATTAAAATAAATCTGAACAGAATCCACACATAGTAAAAACTTAAATATAAGATCCCAAATCTCAACCAAGATTCATTAACAAAAGCTATCTCTTATATATTTTTAATTCCAAACAATGTTAAAGGCATCCTTAAGCAATAAAAAAATAATTTTGAGAATGTAGAAGAACAATAGTGTTGGATTGAAGGCGACTTAAGTGAAGTGCAAGACTAAGCAAAGAGTCATATGGTCAATGTTCTTTATTTGGGAATTTATATTCTTTAAACGAAATAAATAACATATTTTTCTTGAGTAACTATTTTATTGTTTTTATTATTTTAAAATAGACAATATAATATTTCTAAATTTTATTTTTAAAAATTGTTTAAAAAAAAATCTCAATCTATCTCTTAATATTGTTTATTAAATTTGAAAACTAATATTAAGATTAAAAAATTTTTAAATGTTTATTTTATATCGAATATTTTTTCAAGAATAGAAGTATTCATGGCTGAGTTGAGCTCCGGACTTCAACTATGTATGATATAAATATTAAAATACTTTATGCTTCACTAAGTTTGGACTTACTCGAAACATGAACTTTAAATTTTGTTCAAATTCACTTACATTTGTAAATAATTAATTCAAGCTCGTTTTTTTTTTTTTGCACATATTATTATTTTTTATTTTTTTAAAAAATTATCAGTTTTTAATTTAATATGTTTTTCTATTATTAAAATTTTAAACATAAGTAAGTTAACATGTTTTTTTTATTTTTACATTATATATTATACTCAATATATATAAATTAAATAATATATAAATTAAAATAAAATTGTATTACAAAATAAAAGGATTAATGTAATATTTGCCCCCCAAAATTATACTCAATTATCACTTTGATACCAAAAGAATTATTGTATCAATTTGATACCCGAAGTTTTCAATTAATTATCAGTTTGCCCCAGCTGTTATGCGGCGTTAAAAGGGTGGCTTGGCACGCTGAGAGTGCACCATGCCACCCAAACTTTATTTTCCAAAATTAAATTAAATATATATAGAATTATATAAAAAAATTCTCATTTTTTAAAAATAGGAAAAAAATATATAGGATTATATAAAAATGCCTGAATTTAAAAACTATATAATTTAATTTTATAAAATACATAAAAACACAAAAAAGAGATAAAATACAAAACATTGTCAAACAAATTCAGAAAAAATTTTAAAAAAATAATAAATCAGAAAAAATATATGAAAAGTTATTTAAAATTTCCAAAAATTTTTAAAAAATATTTTTCTATTAAAAATAGTATTTAAAAAAGAGAAAAATTACAAAAAGAAATGCCGAAAAATTCAAAAAAATCTCAATTCTTTTTAGAAATCAGAAAAATATGGAAAGATTTAAAATGTGTGAACGGAAATATAAAATTAAAAATGGTTGGTTTTTTTCTTTATTTTATGTGGAAAACTTTAAATTTGATTATTAAATTCAAAATCTTTAAAAATTTATTACACTATGGGCAAAGTGAAAAAAAAATATTTTCAATATTTTAAACCTTTCCATATTTTTCTAATTCTAAAAAAAAAATGAGATTTTTCTGAATTTTTTTGAATTTTTTGTATTTTCACACTTTCTTTTAACTTTATGTATTTTTAAACAGAAAAAATATTGTTTTTTAATTTCTCAAAATTTTATATAACTTTCTATATATCTTTTCTAATTTGTTAAAAATTTTTGAGATTTTTCTAAATTTTTTGAAAACTTTTTGTATTTTCAAAAAATAGAATATTTTTGTAAATTCTTGGTTTTTTTTATAATAATTCTATTTTTTTCTTATTTTCCCTGTTTTTATTTTTTTTACTTTATTTCTGAAAAATAAAGTTTGAGTGACGTGGCACGCTCTCAGTGAGTCACATCACCCTTTTTTAAGTCTGCTAACGGCCGGACAAAATAATAACAGATTGAAAACTTCAAGTACCAAATTGATAACATAATTTTTTAGGCACTAGTGATAATTGCGTGTAACTTTGTGGGGGCAAATAGTACATTAACCCAAATAAGAAAGAGCTAGATAGGGCTCATGCTTTGAATGTTAGAGCCCAAACTCAACCTATATTTTAAATATGCCTAATTTTTTTGTATGAATTCATTTATTGAGCCTTATACTTTAGTCCAAACTTCTTATATTCCAAATGTACTTTCGAAATTAGACATATAAGGCAACCCTTGAAAGATCTACGAAGATTTAAAAAACTTCACAAAGTGGAGTTAGAAAGTTTTCATACGTGTAGGGTTAAATCACTTTTTAGTGCTTGAATTTGACAACTTTTCACATTAGGACTTAAACTTTCTTTTATTCAAGTTAGGTCCTGTATTTGGCACTTATTTCCATTTGAAGGTTTTTTTGTCCAAGTTAGTCTTGAAAATCCTAAAGTTCAAGCACTAATGTAGAACAATTGCCAAGTTCAAACCCCAATATGGGAACCAAGTTCAAGTCCAATACAGGAATCAAGTTCAGGGATTAATTTAATAAAAAAAATCAAACCCCAATGTAAAAATAATTAATTGTTTAGTTCAAACTCTACGAGAACAAATGTCAAATTTAGAATTTAACTTATAAAAAATTCAAATCTTAACATGAAAATAATAACCAAGATACCAAATAAGAATTAACCTTGTGTTACGTATAAATCTTCGTATCCTTTCTCATGAAGTCAAATAAAGGATAAGAAACAAGGCCCAAAACCTTGGTCTGGTCCGGTGATGGACACTGACAAAGTAGACAGTGACGTTTTGGGGGGAATTGACCAGAGAGAACATGCTCTACGCCTCTCTTCTTTCATTTCATCGATTTAATACCCAAATGTTGCCCCTTTGTTTCTTATGCTCAATCACCATCACCATCACCATCACCATCACCATCTCCTCTTTCCAAAAGCCTCGATAACAATATATGCTTCCCTTCCATGCCATAACTATTCCACACTTTCACATCCAGTGATCTATTGATTAAAATATAAAATGAATCAAAATTATAATAAAGAAAAGGTTAAATTCTTGATATAGTGACAATTGCTAATTAGCGTTCAACGTAGTAATAATATATATTGCATTTTTAAGGAAAGAAATCATATTCGAATCTTGAAGATATTGTTAAGAGAAACAATCATAAAAACAGTCATAAGCTTTAAATATAAATTGTAAAACAAATATGAAAAATATTAAAAAAATAAGTTTTCAGAATTAGATTGTAGTCGAACCAGTTAGACCACCAATTCGCTGACCAACCGATTTAATTGAATAAATCATTAGAAATTCATGAAAAATAAAAATATATTTAAATAAAAAAATCTAGTTCAACCGGTTCGTATCAATTTACAAATCATTGGTCTAATGCCTTCTTTCGAACCAATACCTCAATTAATTCTTAATCCAATTGACGGGTTCAGTAAAATTTAAACAACATAAAACAACCTACCTTATAAGTTATCGGTTAATGTTTAAGATTAAATTGAATATCTAATCAAGATATACATAATTTACCCAACTATAACTTTTACAAACACAACAAACGCCTCATTGGCAGAGCTCTCCCATTTTTTCCTCAAATTTTAATACACCAAAAATAAAATGGAACAAGTTAATGCTAGACTGCTAGTCCTATAAGAAATAACAAGCCCATTGGAAGTCACACCAACTATTCTATGTGTTTGAAGTATGGGGCTTCCACTGTTTCTGGAACCCATTTTTCGATGACCACCTTGGTCTAGATTCAGCCCTCTCTAGCCCATATCTCTATGAACCAAGCTGGAGCTGGGGTCAATGGACCAGGAGCCAGTAATGTAGATCCGTAGGTTACCTGTTGGATTGGATGGTCTATTTAATTTCAGTGTTCATTTTAATACATATGAGAATCATTCCAAGACGGCAGGGCATGCCTTTACATACCACATGGGAGGGGTACCCTTAAATAGTGAGTGAGTGATTATTGTACGAAAGAGATCAGGATTTCTCAAGATGTAGAACGAATCCCAGGCTAATTCTACAACAGCCTGAGTTAGAGCCAAGCATTGCCCTTGTTTCTAGTGCTTCACTTACCAATAAATGCTTAAATACATGATCAAAAGTCAGAAATCATAACAATTGTTCCAAAAAAAAAAAAACCATATTTTTCTTATCTCAAGAACATGTCAAACATCCTTTAGAATCAATTTTTTACCATAAGTGAAATTTAATTCAATATTACCATAACTTAGGGCATTGGAGGTATGAGAGTTACCAAGCAATATTTTTTTCTTTCTATATCAAATAAATAATATGTTTTAAACTAAGCTTTATTATAGCAGATATGTCAAATAGTGTTGGTTTCAAATTTCATAGCACTAAGTGGCTTTTTAGCTACAATAACTTATTAAAAAAGTTTATATTTTTAGAGATAACTTACGTAAAATTCAAAATATCTTTTCAAAATACTTTTTGTTGTAGAATATTTATCTGTCAAGGAAAATTCTCTAAAAATATCTTACGTAAAATTCAAAATATCTTTTCAAAATACTTTTTGTTGTAGAATATTTATCTGTCAAGGAAAATTCTCTAACAATTACTGAATATTTTTGGTTGAGGAGAATCTTCTACTATTTTTGAAAATCGTCACTACTATTTTACCTTTTTGTCCGTTCTGAAAATAATATAAATAGCAGGTTATTTTACTTAATTTTCACAACACAGAAAAATAAGAAAGCTCAATTCTCTGATCTTTTCTCTCCCGTTCTTGCTCTCTAAAAAATTTTGGTGTTTTACTAAATTACATTAGTGCTATATTCTATCTAGGGATTGGATTTTAAGCAGGACCGTCTGTGACTCCTCCAATTTTTCCTGGGAATTGAACCTAGTGTGGTTTACCCAAGTTTCTTCCAGTTTATTTCTCGACTTTATAAGAAGAGCAATCCTTTTGATGTAATACCCCCTACCTGTTTCCGTCACCGGAATAGGATACGAGGCATTACCACATTTTACTGAATTAATTTTTCTGTTATTACGAGTTTAATTACTATTCATTTATCGAATCATGTCATGACGTCCCTTGGATGGGCCTCCGAAGCCCAAAACATACATCAGGACTAAACTGATATTAAATCGAAGCCATAAAAAAAATTTTCGCAAAATCTCAAAGTTATACTTACTCTAGCCATACCAACAGCTAAGTTACAAACATTCATTTCTATGTAATATTGGTATTTAGTCTATACATGCCATTCTTTCAAAATAAGTCATTTTCAAATACCAAAAGATATGGGTTGATAGTGTGATAAAGCTCCGACTAATCTCCAACCTTCGAGCTCCCGAGCACTACAAAATAGGGAAAAAGAGAACGGGGTAAGCACATTGTGCTTTGTAAGTTCATGCAACAAGAATTATACTTACCACATTATACACCTATTATTTAATAACACAAGTACACATCCAATTCACATAAACACATATACCTATCACATACAAACTCAACTTTTGCAATAGTTAAGTAAACATCATATAAATTCATTACAAAGACAAATGATTGATGAGCTCATCAATTCCATATTTTCCATTCCCTTGTTATTTTTCCATATTTATCCCGTTGAATTTCTCGGAATTCCGATGGATTTTCAGAGGTACACTTTAGTGTACAAATCCGGGTCCGTCAATTCATATTTATGTGCGCACATTTCCATTTCAGAGAGCACACTCCCGCGAACCTCAACCTTACAGCGGGATTACCAGTCCAGGCTAAATCCCCTATAATATAAACTCATAGAGTATTGTCGGGATTACCAGTCCAGGCTAAATCCCCTGCAACGGCAATTACTCAATGAGCTTGGATCTGAATTACCAGTCCAGGCTAAATTCAGACCCTAATTCGGATTACCCGTCCGGGCTAAATCCATTTTCCACATATTCTTTGGAAGGGCTATATCAGGATAGGATCACCCGTCCGGGCTAGATCCTTTTTACCGTCAATTCCTTTTCAGAAATCCATCGAATTTTCCTTCCATTCAACCGGGATTTATTTTCTCTTTTCATCAAGAATATCAATACTTCATCAATTATCATACAATAAACATCCAACTCATTTTCACATCAATAACAAACATTTCAGGCATTTAAAAATATAATTCAAGTTACACGAACTTACCTCGACACTTGTTCGTAACCAAAAATCTACTAATCCCGAACTTTTTCTTTTCCTCGATCTTGCTTCGTATTTGAATTTTCCGGATCTAAATAAATAAATTTAATCATTAATCTAATATTTTTCATATTCATTGTAACATTCTCTATAATTCCATTATTATTTATAGTGCATTCAAAGCTGCCTCACTGAGTCACAGTCACCAAATTATTTATATCTTGAGCTACGGAACTCCAAATTAAGATCCGTTAATTTTCCCTAAAACTAGACTCATATATATTCTTACTATAAAATTTTCAGAATTTTTGGTTTAGCCAAAAAGTACAGTTTATTCTTTAAAGTTTCCCCTGTTTCATTATTTGACAGTTCCGACCCCTCTTCACTAAAAATTAATTATCTCATTGTACAGAATTCAGATGATGTTTTTGTTTGTTTCTTATAAAAATAGACTCATTAAGGATTCTAACCATATAAATTATAACTCATAATAATTTTTTTACAATTTTTAATGATTTTCCAAATTCAGAACAGGGGAACCGAATTCATTCTGACCTTGTCTCACAAAATCTATTATATCTCATGATTTACAATTCCATTGATTAAACCGTTTCCTCTATTATAAACTAGACTCAGTAAGCTTTAATTTCATATTTTATTCATCCTCTAATTCGATCTCTACAATTTTTTGTGATTTTTCAAAGTTAGACTACTGCTGCTGTCCAAAACTGTTTTAGTGTATGATGTTAATTACCATTTTTCCCTAAACTTTCAACAAATGATAATTTCATCCCTGCTCAATTAACCTATCAATTGAGCTGATTTTTCTCCATTAACACTTTATCCCATCACCTTAAACTACTTTATAAGCTTTGGAAATCAGAATTTTAGTACTAGACTTTAATTCTAAACTTTTTCACAATTAGGTCCTACAAATCAATTTCTATTGAAATTACCTAATAAAATCATCTCATAAATAGATTAAAGCTTAAATTTCATCCTATTTCATCATAAACTTCCAGCACATATTCATAGCAACTTTCAAATTCATTCATAAAATCAAAAACTAATGAATTTAGTAAGAGGACCTAGTTGTAAAAGTCTTAGAAACACAAAAATTACAAGAAAAAGGTAAGGATTAACTCACTTGGTGCAAAAATTATGAAAAACCAGCTTGAAGAAACCCTTAGGACGTTTTTGGCTGATGAGAATGCAGAAAAATAAAGAGAAATCTAGATATTCCACTTTAGTCCTAACTTTTAAAGTAAATTTTGCAATATTCCAATTTTACCCTTAATTCTTCAATTCTCCTGATTTTTCTCAGCTTATGCCGCCCAAATTATCTCCTTTTGGGGTTATTTGCAATTTATGTCCCTCCTCATTTAACAATTGAGCTATTTAATCCTTCTAGTAACTTTTACATCTTTTTCAATTTAGTCCTTTTCACTTAATTGACTACCCAAACATTAAAATTTTCTAACGAAATTTTAATACCATATTACTAACACTTCATAAATATTTATAAAAATATTTTGACTCGGTTTTACAAGATTGAGGTCTCGATACCTTATTTTTTACCCAATTTCTTCAATTTTTTCTTTTTCTATCTAACCACTAAATCGGTAAAATTTTTCTATCAATATTTTCATACGATTTTCCTATCATACCAATATTAATGCAAAAATATTAAAATGAATTTCTCTTTAAATCAGATTTGTGGTTACGAAACCACTATTCCGATAACCTTGAATTTGGGCCATTACAACTCTCCCCCCTTAAGGATTTTCGTCCTCGAAAATTTTACCAGTAAAGAGGTTCATGTATTGTTTCCTCATTGCCTCCTCCGATTCCCATGTCACTTCCTCAACCCCGTGCTTTTGCCATAATACTTTCACCAAATATATCTTTTTATTTCTAAGCTCCTTTGTTTCCCGTGCTAATATCTTGACCGGTTCTTCATTGTAAGTCATATCCGGCTGAATCTCCACTTCTATCGGAGAAATAACATGTGAAGGATCTGATCGATACCGTCGTAGCATAGACACATGAAAAACATTATGAATTCTATCGAGTTCCGGTGGTAATGCCAATCGATAAACGACCGGTCCAATTCTTTCTATGATTTCATATGGCCCGATAAATCTTGGACTCAATTTACCCTTTCGACCAAATCGGAGAACTTTCTTCCAAGGAGACACTTTTAAGAATACCTTATCACCCACCTGAAATTCAATCTCTTTTCGTTTAAGATCAGCATATGACTTCTGACGATCGGAAGCTGCTTTTAGACTATCTCGAATCACCTTGACTTTTTCTTCTGTTTCTCGGATCAAATCAACCCCATGTATCTTCTTTTCACTAAGCTCTGTCCAATATAACGGTGTTCTACATTTTCCACCATACAAAGCTTCATACGGAGCCATTTTAATACTGGACTGATAACTGTTACTGTAAGCAAATTCAATCAAAGGTAGATACCTCTCCCAATTACCTTCAAACTCTAATATACAACATCGGAGCATATCTTCCAATACCTGAATTACACGTTCAGATTGGCCATCTGTCTGAGGATGAAATGCAGTGCTGAAATACAGCTGAGTACCCAAGGCTTCTTGCAATTTGTCCCAGAAACGAGATGTAAATTAGGGATCTCTATCTTATATAATGGAGATTGGCACTCCATGTAGCTTGACAATCTCAGATATATACAGTTCAGCCAATTTATCTAGAGAATAATCCATACGTACCGGAATAAAATGAGCTGATTTTGTTAATTAATCAACGATCACCCAAATGGCATCTTTCTTCTTCGGAGACAATGATAATCCCGACACAAAATCCATAGTAATTATTTCCCACTTCCATTCCAGTATAGTAATTGGCTGGAGCAACCCCGAAGGTACCTGATGTTCAGCTTTGACCTGTTGACATATCAGACATCTTGATACAAACTCAGAAATATCACGTTTCATACCTGGCCACCAGTACATCTTCTTCAAATCATTATACATTTTATTACCTCCCGGATGTACGGACATAATACCACTGTGTGCCTCTTGTAAAATCTTCTGTATAAGCTCTGAATTCTTCGGTACACATACTTTGTCTCTGAATAATAAACAATCATCAGTTCCAATCTGAAATTCTGAATCATTACCTGACTCACATTGTACTCGTTTAGCCTGTAGCTTCTCATCATTTTTCTGAGCTTCATATATTTGTTGTAAAAATGTCAGTTTAACTCTCAACTCAGCTACGACTGAACCATCATCAACCAAAGACAACCAGGCATTCATAGCTCGTAAAACAAACAGAGATTTTCGACTCAAAGCATCAGCTACAACATTAGCCTTACTCGGATGGTAATCAATAACCAAATCATAGTCTTTTATCAGTTCAAGCCACCTGCGTTGTCTCAAATTCAAATCTTTCTGTGTCATCAAATATTTTAGGCTTTTATGATCAGTATAAATACGACATTTTTCACCATACAAATAATGCCGCCATATTTTAAATGCAAACACAATAGCAGCTAATTCAAGATCATGCACCGGGTAATTTCTTTCATGTGTCTTAAGTTGTCTCGAAGCATAAGCTATAACTTTACCTTCTTGCATCAAGACACAACCTAAACCATTTAACGATGCATCACTATAAATAATAAATTCTTTACCCGATTCAGGTTGTACCAACACAGGTGATTTTGTCAACAAATCTTTCAATCGGTCGAAACTCTGCTGGCATTCATCAGTCCACTCGAATTTAACATTTTCTGTAATAAACGGGTCATCGGAGAAGCTATCATAGAAAACCCCTGTACAAATCTTCGATAATAACCAGCTAAACCTAAGAAACTTTTAACTTCAGATACATTCTTCGGTGGACTCCAATTGACAATAGTTGAGATTTTACTCGGATCTACCCTAATGCCTTTTGTGGATACAATATGTCCAAGAAAACCCACTTCTCGATGCCAAAATTCACATTTACTGAATTTAGCATATAGCTGCTTTTCTCGCAGAATTTGCAACACAATTCTCAAATGTTCTGCATGCTCATTTTCGTCTCGGGAATAGACCAAGATACCATTAATAAAAACTACCACAAACCTGTCTAAGTGCGGTCTGAATATCCGATTCATCAAGTCTATAAATACTGCAGGTGCATTAGTCAGCCCAAACGGCATAACCAAAAACTCATAATGCCCATACCTGGTTCTGAAAGTTGTTTTCGGTACATCTAACTCCTTTACCCGTAACTAATAGTAGCCCGATTGGAGATCAATCTTTGAAAATATAGTGGCACCCTTCAACTGGTCAAACAGCTCGTCAATCCGAGGTAATGGGTACTTATTCTTTATAGTGACTTTGTTAAGCTGTCGGTAATCAATACATAATCTTTAGGACCCGTCCTTCTTCTTCACAAATAGAGCCAGAGCACCCCAAGGTGAATGACTCGGTCGAACAAAACCCTTGTCAACAAGTTCTTGCAACTGTGTCTTTAACTCCTTTAATTCCGTAGGAGCCATACGATACGGAGCTATAAAGATTAGAGTAGTTCCCGGAATCAAATCTATAGAAAATTCCACTTCTCTTTCAGCTTGTTTCTTTTCTTTGCTCAATTCTTCCGCTTTAAAAGCTCGTTCTGCCAATGTAGCAAACTCTCAAATTTCAAGAATTCTGATCAGTAGCTTAATTTCTTCATTCAGCCTTTCTTCGAATCGTTTGCACATTTCGGCTTCTGATTGTACCCATTTCCGAGCATATTTACTCAATCGAACAAATTCTCTTTCATACTCAGATACTGATCTGTTACCTTGTTTTAGCTCAAGAAATTCTTTTCTCTTCTGATCAAGGAACCTCTGACTAATATATTTCTTTCTGAACTCGGTCTGAAAGAATTCCCACGTAATTTCTTCTTTCGGAACAACTAAAACTTTAGTATTCCACCAGTGGTAAGCTGTATCTTTTAGCAATGATACTGCACATTTTAGACACTTTTCTGATGTGCAAGATAATTCCTCCACAGCCCGAATAGTATTCTCTAACCAAAACTCAGCTCGTTCGGGATCATCATTAACTGTAGCTCTGAATTCCTCTGCCCCATATTTTCTAATTTTATCAACCAGAGCTTTCCCTTTTCTGATAGATTCGACACATGTACCCTGCGGAATCTCAGGAACCGATGGAGGAGGAGGAAGGGGAGCTTGAGTTTGCTGCACTACAGGGTTAGTTCTTATATACTGAGTAAACCATTCATTCATCATTTGATAGAAGGCCATTTTAGCTTCTTTATTTTGGTCCCTTGTCTCAGACCTTCTACTACTAGTAGCTTCAGCTTCTCTTTATTCTGAAGTCGGAGCATGACTCCCGGCTTCCTCGGGTTGAGCTCGGTCAGCGGACATTTACTATAAGAAAATTACATTTCAAATGGTCAGGAGATATCACACTATCAATAATAATTTAAATGGCATGTATAGCTAATCTCATATTTGCTACATCGGTCCGAGAACCGGCTAAATAGTAGCTCTGATACCAACAAATGTAATACCCCCTACCCGTTTCCGTCACCGAACTAGGATACGAGGCATTACCAGATTTTACTGAATTAATTTTTCTGTTATTACGAGTTTAATTACTATTCATTTATCGAATCATGTCATGACGTCCCTTGGATGGGCCTCCGAAGCCCAAAACATACATCGGGACTAAACTGATATTAAATCGAAGCCATAAAAAATTTTTTCGCAAAATCTCAAAGTTATACTTACTCTAGCCATACCAACAGCTAAGTTACAAACATTCATTTCTATGTAATATTGGTATTTAGTCTATACATGCCATTCTTTCAAAATAAGTCATTTTCAAATACCAAAAGATATGGGTTGATAGTGTGATAAAGCTCCGACTAATCTCCAACCTTCGAGCTCCCGAACACTACAAAATAGGGAAAAAGAGAACGGGGTAAGCACATTGTGCTTAGTAAGTTCATGCAACAAGAATTATACTTACCATATTATACACCTATTATTTAATAACACAAGTACACATCCAATTCACATAAACACATATACCTATCACATACAAACTCAACTTTTGCATTAGTTAAGTAAACATCATATAAATTCATTACAAAGACAAATGATTGATGAGCTCATCAATTCCATATTTTCCATTCCCTTATTATTTTTCCATATTTATCCCGTTGAATTTCTCGGAATTCCGATGGATTTTCAGAGGTACACTTTAGTGTACAAATCCAGCTCCGTCAATTCATATTCATGTACGCACATTTCCATTTCAGAGAGCACACTCCCGTGAACCTCAACCTTACAGCTGGATTACCAGTCCAGGCTAAATCCCCTGTAATATAAACTCATAGAGTATTGTCGGGATTACCAGTCCAGGCTAAATCCCCTGCAACGACAATTACTCTAATGAGCTTGGATCTGAATTACCAGTCCAGGCTAAATTCAGACCCTAATTCGGATTACCCGTCCGGGCTAAATCCATTTTCCACATATTCTTCGGAAGGGCTATATCAGGATAGGATCACCCGTCCGAGCTAGATCCTTTTTACCGTCAATTCCTTTTCAGAGATCCATCGAATTTTCCTTCCATTCAACCGGGATTTATTTTCTCTTTTCATCAAGAATATCAATACTTCATCAATTATCATACAATAAACATCCAACGCATTTTCACATCAATAACAAACATTTCAGGCATTTAAAAATATAATTCAAGTTACACGAACTTACCTCGATACTTGTTCGTAACCAAAAATCTACTAATCCCGAACTTTTTCTTTTCCTCGATCTTGCTTCGTATTTGAATTTTCCGGATCTAAATAAATAAATTTAATCATTAATCTAATATTTTTCATATTCATATGTAACATTCTCTATAATTCCATTATTATTTATAGTGCATTCAAAGCTGCCTCACTGAGTCACAGTCACTAAATTATTTATATCTTGAGCTACGGAACTCAAATTAAGATCCGTTAATTTTTCCTGAAACTAAACTCACATATATTCTTACCATAAAATTTTCAGAATTTTTGGTTTAGCCAACAAGTACAGTTTATTCTTTAAAGTTTCCCCTGTTTCATTGTTTGGTAGTTCCAACCCCTCTTCACTAAAAATTAATTATCTCATTGTACAGAATTCAGATGATGTTTCCGTTTATTTCTTATAAAAATAGACTCATTAAGGATTTTGACCATATAAATTATAACTCATAATAATTTTTATACAATTTTTAATGATTTTCCAAAGTCAGAATAGGGGAACCGAATTCATTCTGACCTTGTCTCACAAAATCTATTATATCTCATGATTTACAATTCCATTGATTAAACAGTTTCTTCTATGATAAACTAGACTCAGTAAGCTTTAATTTCATATTTTATTCATCCTCTAATTCGATCTCTACAATTTTTGGTGATTTTTCAAAGTTAGACTACTGCTTCTGTCCAAAACTGTTTTAGTGTATGATGTTAATTACCATTTTTTCCTAAACTTTCAACAAATGATAATTTCATCCCTGCTCAATTAACCTATCAATTGAGCTGATTTTTCTCCATTAACACTTTATCCCATCACCTTAAACTACTTTATAAGCTTTGGAAATCAGAATTTTAGTACTAGACTTTAATTCTAAACTTTTTCACAATTAGGTCCTACAAATCAATTTCTATTGAAATTACCTAATAAAATCATCTCATAAATAGATTAAAGCTTAAATTTCATCCTATTTCATCATAAACTTCCAGCACATATTCATAGCAACTTTCAAATTCATTCATAAAATCAAAAACTAATGAATTTAGTAAGAGGACCTAGTTGTAAAAGTATTAGAAACACAAAAATTACAAGAAAAAGGCAAGGATTAACTCACTTGGTGCAAAAATTATGAAAAAACAGCTTGAAGAAACCCTTAGGACGTTTTTGGCTGATGAGAATGCAGAAAAATAAAGAGAAATCTAGATATTCCACTTTAGTCCTAACTTTTAAAGTAAATTTTGCAATATTCCAATTTTACCCTTAATTCTTCAATTCTCCTGATTTTTCTCAGCTTATGCCACCCAAATTATCTCTTTTTGGGGTTATTTGCAATTTATGTCCCTCCTCATTTAACAATTGAGTTATTTAATCATTCTAGTAACTTTTACATCTTTTTCAATTTAGTCTTTTTCACTTAATTGACTACCCAAACATTAAAATTTTCTAACGAAATTTTAAAATTTTAATACCATATTACTAACACTTCATAAATATTTATAAAAATAGTTTTGACTTGGTTTTACAAGATTGAGGTCTCGATACCTTATTTTTTACCCAATTTCTTCAATAATTTCATTTTCTAACTAACCACTAAATCGGTAAAATTTTTCTATCAATATTTTCATACGATTTTCCTATCATACCAATATTAATGCAAAAATATTAAAATGAATTTCTCTTTAAATCGGATTTGTGGTTACGAAACCACTATTCCGATAACCTTGAATTTGGGCCATTACATTTGAGCTCCATCTTCTTCATTCGGGTGTACGAATTTGGAAGTACTGTGTTAACCTTAGGGAGTGACGTCTATTTTCGATTACACCAATCAAGACGAAATTACTTCTAAAAGCAATAGTTCTCTCATAACACAATGATTACTGTATTTATTTACACTTAGCTTAATTTCCTGTCAGTACTAACGATTTTGTTTACAGTAGTATATTTCCAACATACATAGCACCAATAATAATTTTTTATTAAATTATAATCAAAATAATCATAAAAATTATCGAAAAAGGAATTGAGTAATTTTTTTTTTACAGTGGTGATTATCCTTTTCACTTTTTTTTTATATTCTTTTTATGCTTATATTTCTCTTCATCGATCATAGATTCAGTTTTTTTTATCTTAGATCTCTTTTTCACTAAATATATGAAACATTCAGATTTTTTTCTACGATCTTTTATTTGTGTAATGAAAGCAAAAAGGACTGTTTAAATAACTGACTTAAGTAGTTTTGGGTAGGCTTTTAAAGACGTTGCTATAAGGAGAATATAACCAATTTGTTACTATTAGGCTAACATAACTCTAACAGTTAAAATACAGTTGTAAAGATTGAGGTACATACCAGGCTGCTCTTTTGAGATAATACGTGCCCTCTCAATGATAATTACATGTGCAAAGAGGTTGTATTGCCCTCCCAATCTCATAAGAGATTTTAAAACTTAGAATTTTTAAAATCAAATATTTATTAAAAACATGAGAACTTTTTCCCCCATTTTCCCACTTTTTTCATCTTTCCTAATAAACACAACTATAGAAAGAAAAATGATGCATTTTCATATTTATACCCCTTCGATTTTTCATCTTTCTACTCTAACAAGCAATCCTTAAAGAAAAATATATTAATTTACGCATATTCAAAATTAAGAATCTCCACGTTCGCGAACTCCACCTTCCCTAGATAATAATCTTAAAAACATTTTTTTATACATATTTGTCAGTGAAGAATCATGGACAAAACTTATGGTTTTCCTATTTCTAATATTATTTAAAACATTTGTACTTTTTAAAAAAAAAAATTGGGTTAACTATGCTTGGTTAAGGAGGCATCAATGTAATCTAGACTCTAGAGCCATTTCACACCGTCAATTGAAGGCCTCATTTCAAAGATGTGGTCCCTTTCACACCCACTGACCTACACCACCCCATTTCGCATTTAAACAATTCAACTCAAACACATATTTATTAAAGAAATCTAGTATCCAATAGTGCGCCACCACTTGGCTCAATCTACTAGGAAAAAAGAACTAAAAAAAGTAAAATGAAGGTTAAAACGTGTTATTAGTCCCTGTACTTTTATAAAATCTATGATTTAGTCCTTGCACTTTAAAAAAGTTAAAACTAAAGTCTTCCTAACAGTTCGATCATTAAAATAATAAGGATTTTCTGTTTAAGTTGAGAAATTTCGATTGAAACAACCAACAAAGATAACAATTGAATTAGGATTAGGACTAAATCTGAAATTGGGTTAAAGTACAAGTACTAAGAGCATGTTTTAAGAAAGAAAAAGGAGGCCCTCCGGTAGCCTAAATCCATCAACCAAACAAAGAGCAGCCACGTGAAAGTCCAGCCTAACAACTGATAACACTCCAACGAATGAACGTCAACTCCTATTGGTTGTTTCCCTCTGCTATTTGTACGGAAAATGCAGACGTGTCCCCCGTAACTTGTACGGTCCCACCGTTAATGAATATTTTTTAAAATCGCGTCCGGTGAGTGTCCGGTTCTTGCATGCAACCGACAGAAATGTTCCGTGTCTTTCCCAGTTTTTATATAACACGCCTGGCCACTGCTACTATCAGCGGACACCGGGCATGGAGGTTGTCGGTAAAACAAGACAGGTGTCATAAACTTACATCATGTAGCATACATTTCTGGTGCAACCACTTGCACCACTTATGGAATCAACAAATGTTTATTATCTGGTTATTCTTTTTCTGGGAATGTGCCTCTTTCCATCTAGTTTTACCAAAAGAAGAAAGAGATTAGGTTCTTCACTTCCAACAAAACTTTGTCCGCTACTTTATATATTTTCCGTTTTTATTTACAAATAGAGCTTTCAAAGGAGAGTCTTTTAGGTAAACTGACTGGTCAATTCATTTCTTCTCCTCTGCAAAAACTAGGGTTTCTGTTGTATTGTAAAAAAATCCCCAGCAAATCTTGTTCTTCTGCATAAACTAGAGCTCAAGGAAGGTTTTTTTTTTTTTGAAGTTACTTAATTTGATTAGATTTTTCAGTTAATCCCTTTCTATTTCTGGAAACCCTTTTTTCTGTATATAGTTATTTCCTAGGATTCAATCAATTTACCCTCTTTATTTTTTGGAATTTTGGTTGTAGGATAAAAGAGGATATGGTGAGAGGGAAAACACAGATGAAGAGAATAGAAAATGCAGCAAGCAGGCAAGTGACGTTTTCAAAGAGAAGAAATGGATTACTCAAAAAGGCTTTTGAATTATCAGTGCTTTGTGATGCTGAAGTTGCACTTATTATCTTCTCTCCCAGAGGGAAACTCTATGAGTTTTCTAGTGCTAGGTGCGTTCTTCTTCATTTACAACGTACTTAAGTATCAGTATATGGTTCTTTTATTTATTTATGTTAATTAAATCTAGGAAGATATGGATAAGCTTTGGTGAATTAGACTTGGACTTGTTTCTTGATTACGGAACCCCCTTTACTAGGCTAGCACCATGTATAGGCAAGTACTATGAGTACATTGCTTATTTCAGGCTTTGTAGCAGAAGGTACCTGGTCTTTGACTGTCTTGTTTTTGGTTTATTGAAACCAAACCTAACCAGGTACCTGGTGGGGTTTTCCTTGTTAGTTGATGTTCATGTTCAAAGTAAATCCTGAGAGAGAAAGAGAGATGAACTACAGTCATGGTCTTTAGGGTTCAAATATACTCAGGTTGGTTACTGTTTACTATTTAGTCATATGGAAACTGACTTACCCTAAGCTGTAGCTTTGAAACAATTATAGCTAGCTGATTTTATGAGAAGATTTCTAGTTTGATTCTGCCTATCTCATAAAAACTTGAATTGATAGATGAATAGATGTTGAGTGAAGTGATAACCTATATTACATTTTAAAAAGAGAATGTATGAAATTTTGAAAGTAATATTATTGAAAGAGATACATACAAACTTCAAATATAATATTAACAGTAAATTTGATAAAAAAATCATAAAAACTTCTGAGTTTTAAACCAAAGGAGAAAGGGCAAATGTCAAGTTGAAATTAGAAACCTGTTGATTGTTTACCCCGCCGCGGGGGGGGGGGGGGGAGGGGGGGCGGGCTCTGAGCAGCAACTGAGTTTGTACTTTGCATTTCGTGTTTAAATGGTCTAAATTTTCATATAAATTACAAGAGAAATAATTTACTTTTCTCACAAGGTACATCCACTATCTTGGTTTTAGCGTCAGCAACAATCGTGGTTGTTTTGAGACCTCATGATTAATTAAAACTAATGAGTAAAAACCATCAATAATTGAGGTTTTTTATATGATAGAAGATATTTTTGATGCTGTGATATCATCCATAAAAGTTAATCTTTTTTATGTTAATTTTAAAATTTAATTTTTAAATACAATATATCTTATTACTACATTTAATTTATTGGTATTTATACAACCATTTAACAGAGAACATCTAATAAGCTCAGGACTGATCTTGCACATGGCTTTCTAGAGATATTCTAAAGTTTTAGAAGCATCACTTGTCATCCTGTTGAAGCCTAATTGAGGATGAGCCTTAGGTTGTTATAGCAGTCACCATTTTACATGAAATCATCACTCTTAGGAGCTTGAAATTCCTAGATATAAACATAAATAAAACGTTACAAATTTAATGTCGAACTTCAAGTCTCATCAATATTTTTGTTTCACTTATTAAAAAAAAAGTTATAGGTCAAGTCTTCCGGTTTGAGATTAGCCAAGATTTAGTGGAGCTACCAGCTTTAGATATGTGGGAACTTGTTTCACGTTGTACTCATCATATGATATTTTGTTCCCAATGAATGAAGGAAAAAATATACATAAAAACTGAGTAGTTGCAATGCATTTTCTTATATATCTCTATGAATGAACTCTGAACTTGCCATATAAAAGTTTGCAGAAGTCTATTATTGTTTTGAGGGGAAAAAATGGTCAATAAAGAAATTTTTGAAGATCAGTTGTCGGTTATTTTCTCCAGACTATATATGATATTACACTCAGGAATGCAAACCTTACTTCTGTGTGGTATATTTATGGACATTGGTTATATATGTGTGTATCAAAGCTTAGTTTAGCTTTGCAATAATTGCCATGGTGATGATGCCCAACCCCACTACCCCCCCAAAGCAATAGGAAGATTAGCCCCAAGTTTGAGGTATATATATATATATATGTACGTATTAAAGCACTACTGTGTAATTCCATGAAAAACATAGAGAAAGATGGGGGTCCAAAAGGAATATTTGAAAAAAAAAAAAAAAAAATTCTAGCTGGAAAGATTGTTTCGAAGATAATGCAGTGCTTTAGTCTAGGCATGCATCAGACAATTTATTTTTCTTTACTAAATCCGAAGTATTTAGCCCTTTTTTGTTGATGTTGTTTTCAATATAAAACATTTTTTTAACATGATTCTAGGAAGAAATGTGGGTTTTCCTTATTCAACTTGTACATGATAGAGATGGAGGTTTATCTTTGACAATGGAGGAGTTTTAGATTCCTCACAAATTATCATCTATTTGTTTGAAAATTGATATTTTCAGGTGATTGGACGTTTCTGTGTAATATTTTTTATTATTTAATAAAATTTTCAAAAAAAATTATTATTTTAAAATAAAATGATATCTTATAATATATATATATATATATATATATATATGAGCTGATCGTTACATATAAAAGTTGACAAATACCCTTATTAATTAATAAATTGTATTAACTATATTAATAAATTATTATATGATTAAATAAAATTGACATATGTTTAATAATATTAAAATTATAATATTTTTAAATATTTTAAAAATTAAAAATAAATATTATAATAATATAATAATATTTGATTTATTTGAATTAATTTTTATATAAAAATCAACTTATTATTCTTTTCCAAAAAATCACTTAATGCTTTTTACGAAACAAACAAACTTTATTTAGACCAAATTATTTTGGGTAAACTATAAAAATATACACTTTAGTTTTCCTCAGGTTACATTTTAGTCACTTATGTTTGAAATGTTACGTTTTAGTCACTTATGTTATTATTTTGTTACGAAGTGATCACTCTTCCGTTAAGTTCCGTTATCTCCTTACGGTAATCCTACGTGGCAGTTCAACTAGATTTTAAGTGCCAACTTGGATTTTCTAATGGGATGAGAATAGATTTTTAATTAAATAAATTTAATTAATTAAAAATTTTAAACCCTAAATCTTAGTTAAAAAATCGTTCATCTTCCTCCCCTTTTTTTAGTTTTTTTTTCAGTTGACTAAGAAAGCTATTATCATCAGAATTTTTTATTCACCTACAAAAACAAAAGAGGATTCAATAGAGGGTCCATGTATGTCTTCTTCACCGATAAATTTATGTTCTAAGACTTAAAATCAAGTGGTTGTCGACAAATTTATGTAATAAGATGAACTGCAATGACTGCAGCATGTGAAAAAATGATGTTCCAGTTAACATCCTAGAATGAAAAACCAAAACAGTTTGTTTCAATGGCTGAACCAACTTTTGTTCAACTTGGGGCTTTTTCCATTTTTATTTGACATGGGATTGTTTATTCAGAGAAAACCCAGAATTCTTATGTTTTGTTAATTTCCTACTTGATCTGGTTTCAAGTAAAAAAAGACAGAAATCGCAAACCAGCTTGAAGTTCTTAATGCGTTGCATGCAGCAAAGACACAATGGTACCATTTCACTGCAATTGTGATTGCTGGAATGGGTTTCTTCACTGACGCTTATGACCTTTTTAGCATCTCTCTTATCACAAAATTGCTCGGTCTTATTTACTACTTCGATGCACTTTTTGAAAAGCCTGGAACTTTGCCTCCTCGTATTGCAGCTGTTGTTAATGGTGTGGCCTTTTGCAGAACTTTAGTTAGACAGCTTTTCTTTGGTTGGCTTGGTGATAAATTAGGCCGAAAACGAGTTTATGGACTCACCTTGATGCTCATGGTGATCTGTTCCATTGCCTCTGGACTTTCCTTCGGAAAGTCTCCCGATGGTGTAATGGCAACCCTTTGCTTCTTCAAGTTTTGGCTTGGTTTTCACATGCTGCAGTCATTGCAGTTCATCTTATTACATAAATTTGTCGACAACCACTTGATTTTAAGTTTTAGAACATAAATTTTTCGGTGAAGAAGACATACCTGGACCCTCCATTGAATCCTCTTTTGTTTTTGTAGGTGAATAAAAAATTCTGATGATAATAGCTTTCTTAGTCACCTGAAAAAGAAAACTAAAAAAAGGGAGGAGATAAAGGTTTTTTAATTAAGATTTAGAGTTTAAAATTTTTAATTAATTAAATTTATTTAATTAAAAATCTATTCTCATCCCATTAGGAAATCCAAGTTGGCACTTAAAATCTATTTGGATTGCCACGTAAGATTACCGTTAGGGAGATAACGGAACTTAACGGAAGAGTGATCACTTCGTAACAAAATAATAACATAAGTGACTAAAACGTAACATTTCAAACATAAGTGACTAAAATGTAACCTGAGGCAAACAAAAGTGACTATTTTTGTAGTTTACCCAATTATTTTATATAAAATCAAAATGCAAAAAACATTTTTTCTAAGTTACTTTTCATAAAATAAACAAACCTTAGTCTTACACTTTTTATTTTAATCTTCTACATTGAAAGATAAGTACTTTGATATGCCATATTTGACTTGTGTGCTTGGTGGATAAAAATTAGAGAGATGGGAGGAAAGAGTGGAAAAATGAAAAAATAATTATTAAACGGAATAAATGCAAAAGAGCTGGTTGACTTCATAATTCATATTGAATCTAAGCATCGTCTCTTTAGCTTTGTTTGGTAAAGTGAAAAAAATCAAAAATATAGAAAGATAAAAATATAAATTTTCTTTTCATAGGTTTGCTTGGTATGAAAGATTGAAATTTTGAAAGAAAATTTAAATTTCTTTTCATCAATTGCTTGATAGAGTTGAAAAACAAAAGTAAAGAAAATAAAATAGTTGAAAAACGCATAATTTTGAACTGACATGCCCCACTCTGTTATTTTCTTTCTTTCGTCATTCCAATTTGGAATGATTATTTTTTATACATTAAGATAGAAAATGATATATCTCCTATTTTCTTCTCTCACTTTTTTCTTTATCAAAGCACATTTCAACTTTTTTTTCCATTTTTTTTGGATAAACAATAAAATTGATTTCTATGAGATCAAAAGCAATTGCGACAATGAGATTAATTTTTTACTTTTTAGAAGTTCATCATTCATGGCATGGGTGCATGCACTTACAGGAATATGGTTGAATGGCCTTAATCTTATATCAGCTGCAAACTGTTTTTGCCTTTATAAATGTCTTGACGCCATGCTTGGAACTTCAAGTTCTTCAAATAGAATTCACTCTTGCCTTCTAAAGCAACAATTAGCATCGTTATGCATTCATTCATTATTGTTCACTAATTTGTGGTGTGTTTGGAGATGATATGTCAGCATGAGCAAAACCATAGAGCGGTATGAGAAGAGAGAGAAGGATAATATTGGAATCAACAACAAATTAGCTGCAGTAGACCAAAATACGCAGGTACCTTAACTCTGCCCTTACTTTTGCATTGATTGTTGTAATTAAGCCAATCTCAACTAATTAAATATTAATCTAGCCGATTGAGTCTTAGTTTGATTGGTATAATTATTGTTACTAATGTAGGAGTACGTGTGTTCGAGTGCGCTGAAGCGCATTATTTTCCTATTTATGGGTTACAGAGGAAATATGAGTAATTCTAGACATTTTATGTAAAAAAAAACATATATAATCAGAACCTATAATGAGATTATTGAAATATATATATTAATCTACTACAAATTATCCACGATATCAATTATTTTTTAAAACAAATGTATCAATTAAATTTTATAGAATGGCCAAAAAATAAAATCTTGTAGACTTTAATGATAGAAGAATTTATATATATAATTGTAATTTCAAATTATTCCTAAGCAAAATGAATAACTCGGTGAATAACATGATGTATTACCAACACCCTCTTAGAGAAATGGTCAAAGCTCCTCTATCGACACCCAAAAACCAACATTATCCTTGTATTGTTATTTGCTCCCTATGAGCCTCTTGGCACTCAAAAACTAAGCTCAAACCTTGGCATGGTTGAACCCTCAACATTTGGTTTATTGCTAATAGGATGTTCACCTCATTCTCAAGATAGGGTTTATTTGTCTAAATTTAAGTGTTTGTGTATGTACGCTTGAGTTTGAGATTGTACTTTATTGATATTATAAAAATTTCTTGATATTATTATCCCCTCTCTATATTGATACTTAAAACATAACGCTCAATTATTATCCCATCGTATTATAATTGTGTGAAAAAATTTATCTAAGAAGTTTTTAATGTGTTTGCTTTATTCTAATTTTGCAACACTTTGCAAATATAGATGAAATTTGGATTTTTTTCAACCTTTCATTTGTTCTTCATAAATACAAAGATGTTTTAGTATATGTCATTGAATGCATATATATACACTTATTTAGGCTCCTCCTATGAACTAGTATGAAGCATTATTATTATTATTATTACAAAGTATGAAGCATTGATCGTTTTCTTTTTAGTGATACGCCTATTTGTTGATCGCTTGCTTACCATTCAACAACTAACGATCATTGAACTTGTGCATGAAGAATGTGAAGGAAGATGCTCAAAGCATGGCAAAGAAGATTGAATTACTCGAAAATTCTAAACAGTTAAGTCCTTAGCTTTCAAGCTCGCATGCATGGTGAACACGGTTTAACTCGGTTGATCCAATTGAGTTAGGAGAAAAGTTGAAAATTTTATATTTAGAGACTAGAATTGAATTACAAATTTTTGGGACTAAAAACTAATTTTATAATTTTTGGAGGGACTAAAGTAAAATTTTGTGTTGAATTGAATACAGAAAACTATTGGGAAATGGACTGGAAAAATGTTCTCTTAACGATCTAAATCAGCTAGAAACCAATTTGGAACGAAGCTTAAGCAGGATAAGGGAAAGAAAGGTACATTATATATATATACATACATATATATATATAAGAAAAATTCACATGCATTCATATATGTTCAAATTTATTTAGTGGTGATATGTATAACACTTGGTTTGCTATGTTCAGAATCTCTTATTTCGCCAGCAGATTGAGAAGCTAAAGCAAGAGGTAAATCAATGAATTTTGTTCTAAATTTGGTAACCTTTTTTTGTCCACGTTAGTTCCGAACATGACAATTATTCCTACATTAAGGTTTAAACTTTTTATGTCCAAATTAGTCCCTTAACTTGGTAATTGCTCCTACATTGAGGCATAAATTTGTTTTTGGTTCAAGTTTGTCCTTAAACTTGACAATTGTTCTTATATTAGGGTCTAAACTTTTTTTATCCAAGTTAGTCCCTAAATTGGGCAATTGTTACCACATTGGGAGCTTGAACTTTTTTTAGTCCAAGTTAGCCCCTAATATTTCCTTAAAAACTCTAGAGTTCAGGCTCCAATGGGAAAACAATTGCCAAGTTCAAGTCCCAATATGGGAACAATTGTCAAGTTTGGGGACTAACTTGGAAAAAACCATTTCAGTCTCAATGTGAGAACAATTGTCTAGTTCAAGTCTCAATATGGAAACAATTATCCAAATCATGGACTAACTTGAAAAAAAAGTTTAGTCCTCAATGTAAGAGTTGTTACCAAGTTTAGACTCCAAATAATTCTTAACCCTTTTTGTGAATGATATATTAATATTTTTTGAACTTTGAACATGCGATTATTAATGCTTGGTTAAACGTTTAGGAGAAACGTCTCGAGGAAGAAAATGCTAATCTGCGACAAACGGTATGTATATTGTTTATATTTGATATACTGATAACGAATTTGATTGCATTAAATATATATATGTACTTATTTTTATCAATTAATATAATAATTGATTTTGATTATTGATTTTTTTTTTTTTAATATCAGTGTGGGATGAAACCATCACCATGGTCAACCAGCACAGAGGAGGAGACGATGGAGGTGGAGACGGAATTATTTATTGGACCACCGGAGAGAAGAAGGATCCAAAACCCTTAACGTGTTAAATAATATTTAATAATTTTAGTACTTTGATTCAAAACTTTGAGAAGTAATTGTGAATATGGTTATGTATAGTTGATATAACTAAATAAGGCTGGAACTATAGAAATCATTGTGTGATTTATGATAAGACCTAATGTGTGGAAGAGATGTTAGCCGGAGATTATTTTTAGTTGTACCATTAATTAGACTGCAAATTTGATGATATATAAATAAGACCCTGTCACTAGGAAATCACTTAATTTTAGGTTTCTTTTGGATAGCTAGTACATTTATATCTACGGTTAATATTAAATTAACGGTAGTGATAAAATTAAATACTATAACGGTATTGTAGTGTGAGACAAAATAAAAAAAAAACTAAACATATTATATCGAAAGTACATGTTTCATAAGCTTTCCAACTATCTATGAGACAAGGATGGTTTAGTAGAAATAATAGTTTTAAATTTGTAAAAGAAAATAAAGAAAAATTTCTTATTTTTACTACTTGTGACTGTTAATGAATAATTGTTTGTATTAAATAAATTAGTATTTGATATATATTAACACTGAAATATTTTAACTCCATTAGTAAGCCTCAAATATTGTGACATGTCATAATTTTTTAAGTTTTGTATGTTAAAAAACCCTTTAAGCAAATGAAAAAATATTAATTAAACTCCCGTATCAAATTCGCACCCAATTAACTAAAGTAATAAATTAAGCTCCTCCGTTAATGCTTTTTGTTATTGACCACGTTGGTCGTTAAAATAAATTGATAGGCCAATCAAATGGTGACACATGGTAGCTTCTAGTTTAATCTAATATTTTTTTCCCATAAAAGATCATAAAAATTATAAATATTAAAATTGATATAAACTTATTAAAATGATAAGAATTATAAAAAATTATAAAAACTTATAAAGATTATAATAAATTATATTTTTTATAAAATTCATTTAAAATATTTTAAAATTAAAAAAACGTATTAGAATTCTTAAAAAATAATAAAAGAATCGTAAAAAATTATAAAAAAAATATTAAAATTGATATAAATTTATAATATATCATAAAAACTTGAACTAGACTGGTTAGCCCAAAATCAGCAAGGGTATTGATTCAAGGAAATCCATTAGACCGATTGACCTAAGAACCGAGAGGTTGAACTAATTTTTTATGTTTTAATAGTTTTTCAAACTAAAATTTCATTATCCAACTAGTAGAATATGCCAGAATGAAATATTCTAACCAAGATTTTCAAAATTGGACTATTGGTCGAACTGATCAGGCCATCAGTTTGCCAGTTCGATTGATCTGTCTAGTTCAATTAAAAAAAATCAACCATCCCAATTTAATCTGTCTAATGGGTTTCTCTGAACTGATACCCTTGTCAATTTCGGCCTAATCATTCCAACCTAATGATTAAGTTCAGTTCAAGTTTTTATAATTTTTTTTTAAATTTTTATAAGTTTATATCAATTTAATACTTTTTATACTTACGTCTCTTTTTTTATGATTTTTATAGAAATTTAATATGTTTTTATTAATTTTATAATTTTATAATAATTTATTAGATGTTTTATAATATTTATAATTCTTTATAAAAAAATTTATAATTTTTATAAGTTGATATTAGTTTTCATTTTTTTAATATTTTCTAATATTTAGTCATTTTTATTTTTTTTGTCATTTCTTTTATTTTTATGATTTTTTAAAATAATTTTTTTCTATATTTTTCTGATTTTTAATCATTTTTATGGGAAAAATATTAGATTAAACAAGAAGTTGTTACATGTCATCATATGATTGATCTATCAATTTATTTTAACGGTCAATGACAGAAAGTTAACGAATGGCTTAATTGATTATTTTAGTTAACAACATGGATTTAATGGGTGTGAATTTAATACAAGGGTTTAATTGATTTTTTTTTCATTCTCTTATTTTTATATTTAAGCCATTTTTTAATATTTAATTTTTTATATACATATTTTATCAATTTAACCTTTTTTGAGCTAAATCTGACCCTCCAAAATATTTTAAAGGTGAGGCCAAAAAAAATTATATTATCGCAATTATTTACAAACAAACCCCCAACACACAAACAAATATGTAAGGCCATTTTCACATTAATTTCGAGCCAATCTAGTATACACGATTTGGGCCATGACCCATTGGGTTCAGGGATTACTGTTTTATATCATGCATACGTACTTTCATTTAATTTTTGTTTGAGTCACTTAAATTAAATTCAAAGTTATCTATACGCCTTTTCTTCTCACATTATTATTAAAAAATAAATTAAATTTAAATAGTAAAAAGGCATAATGATTTATTTGGCCCTCCAACATTATAAAAAAAAATTATTTAGCCTCCAATTTAAGTTTTTGTCTTTTTTAGTTATTAAACTTGTGTTTTTTATCAAGTCACCCTAAAAAGAATAGAAAAGTTAACGTTTTTTAACCTTTTTTTTACATAGGAAACACATGGATTGCAATGTTGGACGACATGTTAGCATTTAATTAATTTTTAAAATTTTAAGATTTCAAAAAATTATAAAATAAAATATAAAAATTCATTAAAAAGTATAAAAATAATTTTTTTTAAGTTTTAAAAAATTAATTAAATGTTGACATGCCGACAATCCATATGTATGCCATGTCAGCAAAGTTAAAAAAAAGAGTAACTTCTCTATTTTTGGGTGATTTGATAAAAAGCACAAGTTTTAGGGTTAAAAAAGGTGAAAATTTAAATGAAATGCTAAAATGACTTTTTTTTGTAAAATTGGAAGGGCAAATAAGTCATTATGCCTTATAAAAAACCCCTTTTAGAACCTTAAGTTGTGGCCTATTAGTTGGGTATTCATTTTTGTCGAGGATAGCCTCAGTTAGAATAATCATTGTACCAAAAAAAACCCTTTCAAATCATTCTAACTACTGAGGTTATATCAATAAGGCCCTTCTATTCTAAATTGGTCCCATACATTCCCTTTTTAAAAAAGATTTGATTGCACCATACATTCCCAGACTATTTGGTCCCAAACTTTATACCTTCCCTATGAATGGGAACACATCGCAGAACGAAAGGCCATTTGAGGGGCACACTCTACCCGCTATAATTTTGGAGGTATTTAGAAGCCTCACTCTTCGTCTCAACCACCTGAGCAGGCGAAAGGTAAACCATTCAAGGAAGCTAACCATTAGCTCCTCGAGGCACCCAACATTCTGTTAGGAATGTGACCTTTTAGGTCACCAAACCCCACGCGAGTTCAATCTCTTCGTACCTTGGATCAAAACAAATGACAGGATATGTCCTGTTGCAGACATCCTCATCCCATTGAAGACATCCGCCCCACGCGACCATAATGGTGACTTGATTGCAAGTCTACCATGTTAATGTTATCCTGCACGAAACCTTGCTTATAAATATCCCAAGACGATGAAGAAAGGATCGACTCTCAAACATCATTGCCTACATTCTGCCAACTTACCTTCAACATCCAGTCTTCATACTTCCTCCACCTTCATTCTTTGTAATCTCAAGCTCTTCGCCCTGATTGGGTGAACCGGTCTCCATCAACACCACCACATCCTCCTCCATATCTCCTCCTTGTTGTACCTTGGTATCAACAACATTCTAATTACATCATAAAATTATCGAGGCTATATCAAAAAGGTCTTTCGATTACTAAAATTATTAACTTAACTGTCAAATGAGATGTCAAATCTTACTTGGCGTAATTGAAAATAAAAATCTTAAAAAAATGAATATTGTAAAAGATATTGGTTTTGAGGTTTTCGAAGCTTTTAAAAAAGCTTTTCATTTACCCTCTCTTTTTCGATTTTACTTTATTTTTAGTTTTAATGTAACGTTTTACTTTTCTTTAAAACTTTATGCCACACATGTTATTTAACAGTTAAATTAACAATTTTAATAATAAAAAGAACCTGATTAATATAACATCAATAATTTAGATATCAATTTAGAATAAAAGTCATAGATTGAGGATCTTTAGTGCAATTAACTAAAAAAACCTTACATGAAATACTTGAAAAAAACAAAACAAAACAAAACAAAGGTAAAGACATGCAAAGTATCACTTCATCGTATTCATGTTATTCAAAATAGAAGGAAGATCTTTTGCTTGGAGTCGCCATATATTTAGGATTCTGAATTGAATTAAAGACTCATTTAAAGTAAATCAATTGATGTTTGAATTAAAATGGGTTAATATAAATTTTTGTTTGAATTAAAATGGGTTAATATAAATTTTAGTCCCTGAACTTAGCAGTCAGATCTATTTTGGTACTTAAACATTTCTTTTTCATTTTGGTACATGAAATTAACAACTAAGTCTGTTACTGTCTCCGAACTTGGCAAATGTAAAAGTTTGATACATTTTTAAATTTTTAAGTAATGACGTGGCACAATCTCAAAATATCATGTTACCAATTCCATCAATCATTATCAAGTTCAGGTACCAAAAAGGACAAAAAAAAAAATACAAATACCTAAATAGAACTAATTACCAATTTCAAGAATTAAAAGCTATATTAACCTAATTAAAATCCATCAATTATTGAAAACAAGAGCTACCAAACTATGTGATTATTGCTACCAAGCTGGCTGCTCATATTTTTCAAAATAAAGCTACTACTCTTTAATAATAATAATAAAATTTACATTTTTTTGGGGGAGGGGAGAACTTTTTTAGTAAATAATAACCAGCAGAATAAAATTATAAATTAAAACTCAAATTGTCCTTTTGAATCAATCCCCGTATAGCTTGAGGAGGAATACAGAACACTTAGATACTTGTGAAATTTGAAGCAGCATATTTAGCTATAAAGCCTGCAACTTCATTATGAGCTTTGGAATGTGATGGATTCAAACTTTCCAATTTCTATGCAATATTTTGTGAATAGCACATAATTCTACAATATGACTAATAGTAGAGTTACCGGTTAACATTAATTCAACTAATAAAGCATCATCCGATTCAATTCGAATCATTTCATCCTTCCCTAATGTCATCGACTAACTACAAACTTAGCTACCCCATCATCACGAATAATGCTCCCAATTGCAGCCGATTGAGTACTAATCAAAACAGCCCCATCTGTATTGAGGGCAGAGTTTTGAGATTATTACTACCAAACTATGTGATTTTTTTTTTATGAAAACCGAGCCATGTGATTAGTTATTGATTTAATGGGCATACACCTCTTTTTATATGTTGAATCAATTTTATTAGTTAATTTAACAAAAAAAATGTTTTAGTTTTGTTAAATTTGAAAAAAGAGATTTTAAGTCTTACATTTCGATTGATCGATCTTACGCAAATCACTGAGTCAAGATTTTGAAATGAATTGCTTTACCAAAACGGTAGTATTTGATTAATTGTGTTATCTTTTGAATTAATTAGTCTAAGTTTTGAAATTTTCAATTAAGAAAATAAGTGCAATTAAATATATATTTTTGCAGGAATATATATAATTAATCAATATTAATCCAAGAATAGCCACAAAATATCGTTCACAAAATTTATTGGTTCTTACCGAAAATAGTCTCCCCTCTTCGATATACCAAAAATTGAAAAAGAAAAATCTCATTGAATTTTGTCTCATTTATTTAAAAAATATTAAATTAGTCCCTGTACATTATATCAAAGAGTAATATAGTCCTTTTATTAAAAAAATTACCCATTTCTACTGTTAAAAATTAGTTTATGTAAGTCAACATGAAGTTATTCCATTAGCCAAGTCAAATTTTAACAGAACAAGTTATAACAGAAAGGAAAAATTTGTACTTTTATCTAACGTACAAGAACTAATTTGCCCACTTTCAAGTAAAATGGACAAAATGCAATTTGACTCCTAGTACAGAGGCTTACATGATGTTTTTACTATATAATTGCACTTGTAAAAAAAGTAATTCATTACAATATTTATATTTTCGTAAATAAGATAAATAACATCAACGTTAATATTTTAAAATTTTATTAAATTAGTGTCACCCATTAATTGAATTTCAATTCAATTGTGAAATTATCAAAATATTATTACTTTTATAAAACAACAGATATTATTGTAAAGATATTTTTTTATTTTTTATTTTTATATACGTTTATTTAAACACATCAAAATTTTTATTATCTCCACTTCATTATTTCAACTAAAACCATATATCACTTTTTTTTATATAAATTTATTACATAAATCCTTTATGCTTTTAATTTCCCCATATGACACATCGTTTTCCTTTTTGTTTTCGGGCTTCCTTCGTCTTTTTTCTAGTTCTGTTAGCTTCTTTGTGTGGTTATAAAATGAGACACATGAAGAACATGCGAATATGTATCATGTTTGCCAACTTGTCCCTAAAAGATAACTGTAATGCATGGAAGAACATGCGAATATGTATCAATTAAAATTATGTGAGAAAAAGATAATTCATGAGAATTTACTAGAAATTTCTTTTTCAAACTTTTCACACATTTAATGTGCTCTTGTAGTACTAATATCGTGAAAAGTTAAATAATTTTAGTTAATCTCGTGTCTTTTGATGGTTGCGTGAAATAATAAATTGTTGATGAAAATTATAAAAGTCATCCCACTAATTTTGCGAAATCAACAGTACATAGTAATTCTAATAGTAGAAGAAATCGTGATCGTGGCTATAAGCATAGGGTGAGTTTGGATGGACGGTACGTTTACCTACGGTTAGTGTAAAAACAGCGGTGGCGGTGAGATTAGATACTGTAGTAATACTGTAGCGTGAGACAAAAAGTAAGCTAAACGCACCACACCGCACCTAGTCTCCCATCCAAACTCACCCATAATCGAGGATGTAATATTTACTGTTACCATGATGTTAACAATTATTTTAACCATTAAAAGAAGGAGAATAATGAAAAAGAAAAAAGAAGGAAGAGAAATATGGTCCAAGGAAAGAATAATGTACCTGCAACAATATTGTTGAAACTATTTTGGCATATCATAGCAATGTCGTACAATGATGATGACTTTAAGGACTTTTTTATTTTACCCATGGAGCAATGATTCTCCTAAAATTATAAATTTTTAATTTAGATTTTTTATAATTTATGAAATTTTAAATTAGTAAAATAAAATTACTTTTTGGTCTTCTAAAATGATAAAAATAATTTACCTCTTTAAAAATTATAAATATATAATATATTAAAATAATAAAATTATATTTTTACTATCGTAAAAATATACAATTTAATTCCACCCAGAAAGATTTTCTGACTCCACCACGTCCACATGGACATGAAAGTGCTTTTTTTTTTTAATCATGGAGGAAAAATTAATGAGGAAAATAATAACATTTGAATAATTATTTTTAGGAAGTGATTATGTTTTGATATTAATATTAGTTTATAGTATGTTATATATGTATATATATCATATATGTTAGAAAATTTGGTTAAGAAAATAATTATTTTAGGTATAGCGAAAGTTTAAGAATTTTTTAAAATCGGTTCAGTTTAGAAATCAATTTTGTTGCATAGTGAAAATTTAAAAAAAAAATTAAGCAGTTGTGTTATTTATAGAAATAAACCTTAACCAAATTTGTATCTATGCTTTGAGTAAGGTGACTTGATTTGTTCTATGGCTTTCGACCAACACGATCTTCTCTACTATTCTCAAATTTCAATTTGCTTAGAGTGTGATCTCTAATTTCACAAATCGATTGCACAAAATGAAAAATTATTAATTTTCCGGTGAGGATAATTAATTATCTATTTTAGGAACAAAACCTGATAAACTGAGCTCTCAAGAAAATAACATTTAACTTAGTATAAATTCTAACTATTTTTTGGTAGACTAGCGGTGCTCAATGTTGTGTGTTTATGACTTGAGCTATGTTCCTTTATATAGTGAAGTTGCAAGAAATTTGGCTGAATAAGAGTTAAATAAACAGTATTATTTAGTAGGAAAATGAAAATATTTCTTATTAAGAATACCTATGGGCCGCGACAAGTGACACCTAGTATCTATGACTAGTAATTAAATGAATATACAACACATAGTAATGCTAGACGAATGACCTATGGCCATGTTATTTTTTTTTTATCTATCGTGTAATGCTAATAAAATGATATCATTTACCTATTATTGGATTAGGAATTCCACTGCTGTGAATGATGCTACATACTACAAAAGTCTTATCCCTAACGCACTAGCTCCAAGTATACAAATGAATATACTATACACTTAGGGCACCAGATCCAACATACCCTTCCCTCACTTGAAGGAGTATTTGGAGTGCTCAGAAGTTGTTGGAATCTAATATCGAATGGTAGATTAGTACGAGGGAGGGTGTTTCCATTTGGCAGAACCACTGGTTACTGGGTTCGAGTAATTGCAATATTCAAGACTCGAATGTCAAGGTTTGTAACACCCCAAACCCGACCTAGACATTATTGCTGAATTTGGCGTGTCACATTGAAGTGTTTTTCGAAAACCATATTTTCATTAAAAACCTTTCTTGAAATTTTAAACTTCTTGTCATTTAAAACTTGTATAAAACCTCAGTTTGCGTTTGTTCATTTTCGAGCTAGGTTTATTAAAGAAAAGTTATTACCTTCAAAATCTTATTGTTGCAGAAGCTTAATTTAAACAAATGATTTACAAAAACGTGATATTTAAAAATTGAGGTGCGAAAATGTAGTGTTAGAAAACAGTTATTGTTTTGGAAAACTGTGTTTTACTTCTAGCAGATATAAATCCCAATCAGATAAAATCCTAAATTTAAACACCAGAAATTATTGAGGCCTTATTACAACCCGAATCAAAATCAAATTTCTTGAGTAAATGAGCAAAACAGAATAAAATATGTGCAGTCGTATGGCCCTCTCCGAGTCCCTTGCAGTTCCGAACCGTCTAACGCTGGAGATTACCTAAAAGATTAAGAATGGGGTGAGTTTACGAAAACTCAATGTGTAATCCCCTTATTAAATAAAACAATCAATATATAGAAACAGAATCAATCTAGGCCTGAGCCCGATAACAAAAACAGTACAGTGTGGGCTTTAGCCTAATACAGTATCGGTGGCAATTGGGCCTTAGCCCCCATCAGCCTCGGTTGGGCCTGAACACATATCAAATGGCACATATCACATATATCTGGGCCTAAGTCCATCTCAATATCAGAATCAGTATATGCAATGCATAAATACCCGTACCAACCCTGCACTCTGTCTCCTGTCCAACCCTACACTCTTGTAGGGATTAAATTGACCCACCCATCCCTACACTCTTTATGTAGCACTGGTTGCGGCACTCAGTTAACAGAACAGCTAAAAGCCATCAGCAAAAAAATAGTAAGCCTTGAACAGAACGGCTACAAGCCATACACTTCCTCCGTCAATATTAACCCAACCCCATGCAGGATGACATGCCATAGTAACATACGTGAATGCAGAATGTCATGCTCAGTATCAGTCATATAACTTTCATACATACATCAGTCAACTTACCACTAGGGGTGTAGCGGTCAACTCGTCAGTTAGAGGTAAAACGGTATCTTTACCTTTCCGGGGTATTTTGATAATTTACCGATTGAGGGTGTTTTAGTCATTTTACCCTTCGAGGATATTTCGGTCATTAGAGGCCCAATTCAGCCTAAGCCCATGAAAATGCTCATGGAAACCTCTACAGTTTATCGCCAATGATTCGCAGGTTTGGCTTTCCACACGAGCGATCGCACACTCATGTGGTCTCAACGTCGTATTTCAGCTTTTTAGCTTTTGTCATTCTACAGTGACAGTGGGGTGGTTACACACATGTGCGATTTGTAAATTCCCTTCACTCCGAGCACTCTTATTCCAAAAATCAATGATCAACGCACCCTTGGTTCCCAAGCAATGTGCCAATCAACCTCGACCACCACCAGTAGGAATGGAAGCACTACAGGTTGGAGAAAGGGACGAAAACATTGAAAACCTCACTGATCTCTCCCATCGAGAACAAGGAACAAATGAGATGGATATATATAGCTCTCCACAACAACAACCTCCCCAAATCCCAATTGAATCACTCCATCCATTTCTCATCAACTCCTCTTAAGACCAGTTCAAACTTCCTTCAGCAGTATTTCACTCTAACTTTGTCACTTACACGGCTCAAGCAACAAAATAATTACCCCCTTGCGCAACTCAAGACTTGAACCTCAGACCTCATAGTTACACAACACACCACCTTGCCACTAGACCACAAGCTCTTTTATGTCATAAAACAACCACTTTTATTTATAAGGCCTACATACCATTGTCCAAATTCATTTAAGAGCAAAACTAAAAATTCTGCAGAAGCCAAAACTTGAACCCAAGCTCCCTTGCAACCTTAATGATGCCATAACCACTAGACCACATGCTTCCTTGTATCATTTTTTTTAACACAATAATTTAAAAGGCCTACAACCAAGCATCCAGGGTTTTATCCACTAAAAACCAAAATTTTTGCTAAAGCCCAAGTTTAAACCCAATACTTTTCCAACTCCTCTCAGGACCCTTAACCACTAAAGCAGACATACTTTTATGCACAGTTTCCTAACCATTCCCTTGCTCAAGGCCCAATACTTCTAGGCCCAAATTTTGGGGCATTACAGGGTTGATATCACATAAGTCTCAAAATTGATAGATGAACATATAAGAACTTGGAATGAAGAGTTTATTCGATCTATATTTACCTTTCAAGAAGCTAAACGAATCATGTGCATTCCATTAGCTCAAATAAGGTGCAATGACAAGGTGGTCTAGAGAGGTGAGCATACAAGTGAATATACTATGAGGAGTGGTTGCAAGCTCCTTATAGAGGTAGGTCTACATAATAATTCTTTTACTTATAGTTTACAGACCGGAGACTCTAGAGTCTTTACAAGAAACTATAGAGTATTACATGCCCTCTCTAAATAAAAATTATGATTTGAGGGCTCTTTCATAATATTGTTCCCATGATGAGCAATCTCTATTACAAGAGGCTTGCCACATATTTGATTGGTAATCGTTGTGCAGGAGCGACTAATACTACAATACATGCAATCAAGGACCATGATTTGGCTAAAAAGGTTTGGGCAGCTTTCAATGTTTCTTGGTCACCTGCACAACAAAATACAAATTTCAAAGTTTGGCTTGCTACAATGTTTTCACATAGTAGTACTGCTTTGTGGAAGTGTCACAGGTTGTAGTTCCAAGCTCATAACCATTGTACAAAATGTGTTCCACGAAGGTCTATCAGTTAGATGAGGATCATTTGACCTACGAGAATTGGCCCGATTCAAAAAATTGATGAAGAAGCATGTCTATTTGAAGCCTAGTGGCCCAATGAAGCAAATATGGAAAATTAGGCTACCTTGGTAAACAGGGAAAGTAATCTTAGAAGATTGAGGGGATTATATCTAATAAGATTAGATTTAACTTGATTGTGTAAATCCTGTAAATCCCTTAACTGTAGGTATAGGTTTCATCTCGTCTGTTGATGTAAATTTAGCTAGGCCATTGGATATGGAGGAGCTCAACTATAAATAGAGAGTCTCCCCTTTAGTTGTAAATCATCTATTGTATCCATTGTTTTGTATTCTTTGAGAGTGAATACTAAATTGAGAGCATTTACTTAAACACCTCTCGTGCATTATTTTTCTGTGACTATTCTGTTCTTTTAAACATTCTTTTGGCTTGAATTGCTTTCGCTATATAAATTGATGCATTGGAGGAATTCTATGAGAATCCTCATTTGGTGGAAGATAGGTTGACTTAGGCGTGTTTGAAATGAAGGAATTGCTTAAAGCCGCATGGATTGTGAAACTAAAGTTCTAGCCGGTGAAACAAGCTTATAACTATTATTTGCTAGGCTTTGTGGCATTCTAGAAACAAGTGGATCCATGAGAATAAATGGGATTCTGTTACAGACATCTCTACTTTTGCAGTGCAATCGATTGGCTAGAGTTTTCAAAGTAGAAGATGGACAAGAAAGATTTTACTAGCTTTATGGTGCTCCATTAGCAGCTGTGAGAGACTCAGAATATGGTCGTGATCCAAGGGGGTGATGTTTTTCCCAGGATGTGGTTTTACGAGCCAATTTTACCCAGGCAACTGATCGTGGCTCGGTGGACTCTGCATTGTGAAGATGTTGCCAAAATCAATGTTGATGCAACATTGAATGCAGAGTTAGAATTGCTACTTCTGGTGCTATTTTTTGTGACTATGAGGGGATGGTGCTTGTAAGCTTCAGTAGTACAATTGCTGAAGCCTTTGATGCCCCGTCTGTTGAGGCTTTTGCTCTGTCATACACCATTCAGAAAGCCCTTGATAAGGGGTTTTTGGGAATTGGTCTAGAGTCGGATTGTGCTTTTATTGTAAACAAATTTAATAGTTGGTCTCTAAAATTATCTTTTATGATGGTATTATTAGGGAGTCCTTAGGTTTTTATGAGTCATTTGCCGATTTTAATTTACTTTTACCCCCTTTTACCCATAGGTCAGCCAATAGTATTGTTCATTATTTGATACATTGATTGATAGATGGAAATGATTTTCTTGATTTCGGTTTGGGCTACTCCAATTTCATCCATTAGTTGGTGTTGAATGATATTACTGATATTACTTAATTCAACTCCTTTAAGTTTCTTGGAACTTGAAAATAGATGGGATATCAATGGAGCACGCATGAACTCTTAATTTTGTTAAATTATCTTTTAAACCCTTAAAATATACAAAATTATAATCAATAAAATGATAAACCTCAAAATTTATAATTCAATCCTTACTATTGCTACAAAATTTATAACGGTGTCACCTTCTACCATTCCTGACACTATATAAGATGAAATTCATTCAACTTTAAAAATGAGGGTCGACCGAGTAGTGATCATAGTCGATTTTTCCGTATAAGAAACAAAGAAAAAAAAAAATACCTCCAACGTACAATACAAATCATTTACGTAAATAAATAAATAAATTTGTCCTTTATCTTATTTATGTCATTTTTATAATATAAGTGTAAAATTGCAAACTCGACCCACCAAAAAAATTGCAAACTCGACCCTGGGAATCAATTAAAGGGTGCCACCTACGCATGTAAAAAAAACACGAGTCTCAAGTTCAACGTGGAAGTAAAGTCTTATACCCAAGTGTTCATGTGAACAGTAGCTTGAATCTTCAAGCAACCTCTTTCAACTTTTCTGTCCTTTAATTTCGCCGCTAACTTAAAATAAAGTGGGTAAATTCCACCATTAGTCACTAAATCATGAATAAGCTTTCATTTTGGCCACTTAACTAAAAAAGTTATAATTTGGTCATTAAACTTTTTAAAAAATTTCATTTAAATCACAGTATTATTAAAATCGATATTATATAGCTTTCTTTATTCGCATTGTCTACATCGAACAAAAGCTCTCTTTTTCCTTCTCTTTTACAATTTAATATTTTTCATAAAATAACTTTGGATGTCACAAATCTATGAACCAAAATTCAAATATTTTTTTCCTCTTTTCGACATAGACCGTCAAATCGATTTGTATCTAAGACATGTTTTTCTACTCGTTGATGAGTACTGATTCACTGTATCGATTGTTGAATCGTTACATGAAGCTCATTGGTAGAACTTTTTTCTTTAAAAAAACTTAATATCCAGTTATTTAAATAAAAAGTTTTGAATAGTTTAGTAATTTAAAAGGAAAACTTTTGAATACTTCAGTGACTAAATTGTAACTTTTTTTAGTTAAATGACCAAAACAAAAACTTACCCATAATTTAGTGACCAATAGTGTAGTTTACCCAAAAAAGAAACTGCTATTTCATTCAACCCTTCAACGCAACTCCATTTTAACATTTTCAAAGTTTTCTAGTTTAGCTCAACAAACAAGCAAAGGCAAAGGCGAAATCTTTAAGCTAAGTTTACTCGTGAGTGAAAGCAAAAGAAAACAAAAGAAAGAATCTCAAGTTTCCTCTTCCTCCACGACTCTCTCTCTGTGTTTTTTTTCTTTATTTGGGTGCTTCTCTCCATCAAAGTTGGAGCTTTGGATAATTGGATATACTGAAAATGGCAAGTTTGAATCTTGGTCCTGTTTTGCCTGCAAAGTCAAGGCTCTCTCTGTTTGAACATAATGGATCTCTTTTTGTTTCTAGGAGAAAACCCAAGAAGAAGAACCAAGCTATTGTCCCTGTAATCTTTCTTCTTTTCTCTTCTTTTTTTTTTTTTGGTTGAATTAGGTTTAGATTGTATCGATTTTTTATGGATTGGATTGGATCAGGTAGCGAGGTTATTTGGGCCAGCAATATTCGAAGCATCGAAGCTAAAGGTTTTGTTTTTAGGAGTTGATGAAAAGAAGCACCCAGGGAAGCTACCCAGAGCTTATACCCTTACACACAGTGATATAACAGCTAAACTCACTTTAGCCATCTCTCAAACCATAAACAATACTCAGGTAAAACCCATTTCATTTGGCTGTTCTTGGAATTTTGTATTATTTTATTGATTGAGAAGAAAACAGGGGAAACAGGGGATTTTCTAGTCAGCTGATGAATGATTTCATCAAAGAAAAAAAACATGGGAAGATATGTACGTAAGTTGATATGACATGGAATTAATTGCTGAATGCAGTTTTTTTTATGCCTATATACCATCAATTTTCAAAACAGTGTGAAGTTGTATTTTGGATTGAATCCTTAGAACTATATTCAATCAAGTTTGTACGTTTGAAATTTGTGTCTATTTACTACTTCACGGGTAGTTTTGTAGAGGGCCAGAAATTTTGTTAAAATTTGAGGGATCAAAATTAAAAATGTTTAAATGAAATTATTAATTTTTCAAAAAATTTAAACTTATAATTTTTTTTATTTAATTAAAAGTTTAAAATGACTAAATTGAATCTTTTAATTTTAAGAGGAGTTATAAAGCAATTTTCCTATTTAATCAAGAGGTGAAAGCCTTACCTGTCCTTCGGCAATGTCCCTGGTTTTGGCTTTAGCGTTTTCGTTTTTAAAAAACAATGAGACTTTATTTTTTTTAAGACATCGATTTTGAGTTGTTTATTAAGTACCTATGTTTAAATTTTAATTAACTCCTTTTAAATAATTTACAAGCTAGCATTTAGTAATCAAAATTAATTTTTAATTTTATTAAATATTAATTTTTTATTTTAAAATTTGAGGGGACTAAACAGAATTTTAGGTACGGATGATAATGGAGCGAGGCATATGGATATTGTTAAATCCACTACCATTCCACAATTAGCATGCTTTACTTCACCATTAGCTTTTCTCCATCATGGTTATCTAATTTTGAAAACCACTACCATCTCCATAGATATTAGATATATCTATTTTTGTCCACTCCGTTCTACTTCAATTTAATTTTTGTTATTTAATTTTTTATTTTTTTAATCCTTTTAAGTCAATTTAATTTTTTTCTATTCATCTTTAATTTTTTTAATAATTTTAAATTCAAGTGAATATTTAAATAGAAAATATATTATTTTATTGTATTGTTACATTTTTATTATTTTAATGGTTTATATATACAAGAATAATATGATAATTTTATATAGTGGAGCGGGCCAGGGCGAGGCAAGCAAATACTATAACCGCTCTATACCTATTATCTAAAATAAAATTTCATTCTACCCTGGTTCACATTTACATCTCAAAAAAAGAAAGCTACTCCATTCAGAGCGAATTGGTTTAGAATTTATCGAGCGGTTCGAATTTTTTCATCCCTAATTTGGAGTCAAGCCCTTACTTTCTCTTGAATTCGTTCTTCTCAAAAGACCCGATTATTATGATACTAATACTTTGGTCTCTGTTAAAATATTTTGATGTATAGAGAATAATTTGGAATTTGAGTCATAATTTAAGTACATTTCATGGAATTAACCCTATATTTGGGGGGTTGGTTGCAGTTGCAGGGTTGGTCAAACAAATTATACAGAGACGAAGTGGTGGCGGAATGGAAAAAGGTGAAAGGAAAGATGTCTTTACACGTTCATTGTCACATAAGCGGTGGCCATTTCCTCTTGGACTTATGTGCTAGACTTAGATACTTCATCTTCTGCAAAGAACTCCCTGTGGTAACATAAATTAAACCATTTCGTTACCCTAATGTTTCCACTTAATTTTTGGTGTTAAAAGTAACCTGAAACAATGTTATTATAAAAAAAAAAAGGTACTGAAGGCATTTGTACATGGAGATGGGAATTTGCTGAAAAACTACCCAGAATTGCTGGAGTCATTGGTATGGGTTTATTTTCACTCAAACGTTCAAGAATTCAATAGGGTCGAGTGTTGGGGTCCGTTGGTGGAAGCTACAGCACCTTCTAGCGGAACCGATGATGGTGGTGCCGTGTGCCAACGAGGAAAAACAAAAGAAATATTGGGAAGTAATTGGGAATTGCCACAGTCATGCCAAGATGATTGTAAATGTTGTTTTCCACCAATGAGTTTGATCCCATGGTCACCAAAGCACCCTCATGAAAATGAAAAAATTGGGACCCAAGATCAGCAATTGCCTTCACCAAATGCGAAAACTATTGAATGAATGAATGATGTGGAGTTAATTGAACTAATTGTTTTTCATTGTTATTGATTAGGTGGGTACTCTTTTGTCTCTGGTGAAAGGAAAGATGTAAATAACAAAATATCATATTGGGTTGGGAATTATGACATTTGTGTTTGCTTCTTGTTTACGTCTAATGTATTTATCCTTAGCAATTGGTGCTTGTAATATAATAATACATGCTCCAACCATTTAAAAAGTCCTAAATTAAGTTTTTTTTTTCATAGTTAATGAAACCAGATTGGTAGATAGTAACAGTTAAATTGGAAATCAATCTGGTTGAATCGATTAATATATTATTTGTTATCTGAGTTTAATTTCACTATTCAAATTGATATTTAGATTAAAATATTCGATATGTGTACTCTAATAAAAAAATAAGTATTTAATTAAAAAAATGAGGTATTAAATTAGATATTAAACTCAAACTCAAATACTTAATCGGGATAAAAAAAATTAAAGTATAAAGTTTAAAAAACTTACATACCAAAGAGAACATTAACGTCTAATTCAACTACCAAATTGAAAAACATATTAAAATTAAATTTAGGTACTAAATAGTATATTAACCCAAAGAATAAAAATTTTTAAAACCATATATAACTGTTGTAATTTTTTAAAATAAATAATTAGAATCCTTATTACAAATAAATCCAAAAATTGGTTAGAAAAACGTGCCACTTCCCGAGTCTATAGGCTTGGTGGCCGTCCGTAGCCAGGTTTTGATCACCGGCTATGTTCAAAAGTTTGTCGTCACCTTCCATAGTGCCTCGGCGTTTCGATAATTTAAATACAAACCCAATGTTCAAAAAATATATAAAAGAACTAGAAAGAATGTCTATTATGAATCTGTAGACATGAATTTCCAGGTACATTTCAATATAGATAATGATCTGTTTAGGTTCATTTTATATATACAAATTTTTATTTATATTTTTCTATTAATTTTTATTTAAATTTTATTTAAAATTTTATCTATTTTTCAATTTTGAAATAATTAAAAATACATAATGAATGAATCTAGATAAATGTGTGCCTAGATTCAGATGTCCAAGGTCATTCTTGATGTGAAAAATATTTATTCTTTTTTATCAATTTATATACTTTTAAAGTTTTAAAAATTTTTTAAAAATTTGTGTCCGTCATGTGGCATACTGAAAGGTTGCCACATGTCACCACCAGATTGCCTATTAGTGTTATGTCAGCACAAGCTAACAATATTAGTGTAAGGTTCCGACCTTGGTAATGGAATGCAAGTTTAAGTACCAACTAGGTCCAACAAAATTTAAGTACCTACTAGATACTTCTAGACAAGTTGAGGGGGCAAACTACATATTAACCCTTCTTTGATACATGAATACAGTTACATTCATTTATTTTATAAAAAAAAACTTTGAATTCATTTTATTAAACGATGGAATCCTTATGCCCACATTACATTTTCATAATATTATATTTAATTTGATTTTACGAAACATAACTAACGAAGAAATCATACATGGAAAAAGAAATACAAGTACTTTATCAAACAAAGCTTTCAGACATTTTTTCTCCGTTTATTCTCTCAATTGTCATTCATCGATGGCGACATCTATGGTGTCTTGAGCAACCACGGTTGTAGATATTCGCTTGCGTGGGAGTACTTTTGGGGTTAGGATGACACCCTGGGTGCGGTCCGCCAGGCCTTTTGCAAGGATCAAGAACCCCTGGATGAATGTACATTACACCACTACGTCTAGTTGCATCGACTTGAACCACGGCCATGCTGATTAGAGCCAAGTAAATTAACCAAATCTTAATGTTGGACAACCCCATGATTGAACTTAACTTGAAAGGATATTGGAATTTCACAAATATTTATACGGTTTGTATGATTCTCAATTTTAGTAAAATAACTTAAATTAGTGCGAAAATGTTTATTGGTTTTCCTTTTGTTGTTGTTGTTTTTGAGTTTAAAATTAGTATATTAATTGTTTTATATGACATCACTTGCACAAATATAATTAAAATTTTAAATATGAAAAATAATTGTAAAAGTATCATGGTAGTCCTTAAATATTTTGGTCTATTTATGAATTGAATCTTTCTACTTTATGAAAATTAAGAAACTAGTCATTCTACTTTAATGTGTTAGAATTTGTTTGTCATATACAAAATTTAAGAATTTAGTCCAGTTAGGATAAATTGTTAAACATTGCCTCTAAATCATTGACTTGAAAATCAATAGTTCAATAATTTTTGTATGAAAAGAAGAAGCAAAAGTTAGCAGTTCAATAATTTATATGTAACAAATTAGCAAAAATGGATAGTTCAAGTTCATGCGTTTGCCAACAAATGGACAAACTTCTCAAGTTTTATGAAGTCCAATGACTAAAATTTGACAAATTAAAGTAGAGGGACTAGCTTTCCAATTTTTGTAAAGTAAAGGAATGAAATTCAGAATAAACCCTAAATATTTTAAGTCAATCACGCTCCACAAAAAATGGGCCGATGTTCGTTTGTTATCAAAAAATAATAAATAAAAGATTAAATTCTTATAAATTAAAGTAGAAGGACTAATTTTTCAAAATTCATAATTAAGCCTAAATATATTATGGCAATAACATTTTTCTTAACCGCACCCTTGATTGGATTAGATGAAAAAGTGGAAAGAAAATCAATTTTAAGTGTGTTTAGTCGGAAAGAGAAGTGAGAGGAAAGAAAATAAAAAAAGATATCATTTTCTATTCTGATGCATAAAAATCAATCATTTCAAATTGAAATAATAGGAAGAGTGAAGATGAGATAAATGTGTATGTTAGTTTAAAATAAGATGATCATTATTTATTTTGTTTTTTTCACTTTAACCAGTGGTCGAAGATTCAATCATCAATTTGAGTATGAAATAGCTTTAAAATTTGTGGTCAACACCTACCTTATTAATAGAACTACCTACGGGTAAACCACACCCATGGCCACTTTTGTTTACCTTAGGTTACGTTTTAGTCACTTATGTTTGAAATGTTACGTTTTAGTCATTTACGTTATCATGTTGTAACATTTTAGTCACTGAGCCATTAATCGTCGTTAATGGTGTAACGGTAAGTTGACGTGGCACGTTAAACCATCATTTCAAACAAAATTTTAGGTTAAATTATACAATTGATCCCCATTTTTTTCGTTTTAAGTAATTTAATTTTTTTCTTTTATGTTCTTTAAACTTTCCTCTCTCTTTTTTCATTCTCTTTTGTTTCTCCCTTTGTTTTCATACCTTTCTTATTTCTTTTAACATATTAGGAAGTCGAATTGGCAATGAAAAAAGAAGTAGGAAGTCGACTGTCATCATTTGCCTATAACCAAAACCCTATCACCAAAACCCATAAACCCATACCATGCTTCTTTCTTCACTACCAATTCGACTTCTTGGTATGTTAAAAGAAATAAAGAAGGTAGAAAAACAGGGGGAGAAGCAGAAGAGAATGGGAAAAAAAGAAAAAAAAATAAAGAAAGTTAAAAGAACATAAAAGAATTAAATTGCTCAAAACGAAAAATTATGGGGACCAATTGTATAATTTAACCTAAAGTTTTTGTTTGAAATGATGATTTAACGTGCCACGTCAGCTTACCATGACACCATTAACGACAATTAACGGCTCAGTGACTAAAATGTTACAACACGATAACGTAAGTGACTAAAACGTAACATTTCAAACATAAGTGACTGAAATGTAACCTAAGGTAAACAAAAGTGACCATGGGTGTAGTTTACCCAACTACCTACAGAATGCATAGATTTAATTGTACATACTACTTTTTTTTAAGTCAATCACACCGCGCAAAAAATGGGCCGATGTTCATTGTTCTTTAAAGAATGAATAAAAAAAAAAAAGCTTAATACTAATTTTGAGATAAATACATATATAACCCACATTTTAATTAGATTTTGGAAAGCACTAAGAAAAAAAAATGAACTCAGCTTTAAATCTCAATCTTTACTGAAAATAGTTGTTAATATTCATTATGACAATTCGAATTTCGGGTTAGTAAAATTCCTTCACCAAAGTTTTTTCTTTAAAAAAATTAGGCTTAATTTTCATATATTTTAAATAATTTTTATAAAAATTTAATGATTTTTATAAATTTCCTTTACAATTTTTTGGTATTTGAATTTACACATTTTCTATCTTGGTATCTAAATTTTTTGGGGTCTATTTTCGTTTATGAACTTGATATTAAACCTTTTTTTTATTATTATCCAAATTAATACCTAAACATGTCAAGCGTTATAAAATTGTCCTAATATGCTAACTATATTAATTTTTTATAAGGTAGCAGAAATAATCAATGTATAACCAACATATGGCACATGACATGGAAATTTTTTTTATATTTTAAATTTTCAATTACATTTAGTTTAATTTTTTATTTTAACTTAATAAAATTTTTTATATCTTGGTTTTTTAAAACTATTGTTTTCTTCTTCGTTAAGTTCAAGACATAATTTTTGAACACATGTTTCTTTTGATACTAATGAAATTCTAGTGAAATTGAGGGGTCATGCTTTTAAGGATTTGGTCATTTTTGAATCATTCCTATCATTAATGGTCAAAGTAATCTCAACCGTAAAATTTGAGCATATTGTTTAGTGAAACAAAACAAACTCTAAATAACGGTAATCATTCTTATCACTAACTTCCATGTAATCTGCCACATATTGGTCATGCATTGAAATTTCTATCCCCTCATGACAATTTGAAAAGTTTAGGTACCAAATTAGACCAAGGAGATTAAGTGCCAATTAAGAAGAAAAATGCGATGCCAAATTGAGAAAAAAAAAACTTAAGCATCAAAGTAAAAAAAAAGTATCAAATTCAGGTATCAAATATGATTTACATTTATACCTTTGGTAATATTTTAAAATTACATATAATTATTCCCTCCTACATTCATTTACTATAATTTTAGTCATAAATTATTAAAAGCTGAAAACTTTCTTCAACAAAACTTATAAAAGAAATTCAATTTAACCAAGAATTCCCACATCTCGTCTCCAGCAACAAGAGTATGGCATTCAATTGTTTAACCAAACCTTTATCCTTTCTTCATTGAGCATTTGTAAATGCTAAAGCAAAAGAATTAAAGGGTTCATTCATTTGAGACTACTGATACCAAAGGTTTATTCGAAAAGAAGGCTTTTAAGTTGCCAACAGTCAGCTGTAGCACAGATTCAAAGGCTTCTGGTGTTCCGGGAGCACTGTGTGGAGACAACACGACATTATCAAGTCCAAATAGCTCCTTGGGGACATTAGGCTCATTTTCATACACATCAAGACCAGCACCACCAATTTCTCCTCCCACTAAACACTGCACTAATTCCTTCTCGTTGATCAACGAGCCACGCCCGACGTTGATTATCACTCCTTCCTTCCCTAATGCTACCATGACATCCTTATTGACCAAGTGGTAAGTTTCCTTTGTCAGTGCACAACAAAGAACAAGAACATCACTGTTTGCAGCAAGGTCCCGGACATTAGCATAGAATGGAAATGGAACAGACTGCTTCTTGTTTCTTGAGGTGTAGGCAATGGTGCAGCCAAAGGCTGAGAGCCTCTTTGCAACTTCAGAACCAATGCTTCCCAATCCCACAATCCCTACACGCTTTCCCCCTAGCTGTGATTGCATATTTTGGTGTTAAATGCTAGTCATAGGTAGTTATGAAGAATAAGCCATTTCAATCAACAAATTCCTAAAATTTCATAAACTATAAGCCTAATGTGCTATAGCAATGCCACATCATGTTGCATTCTGCTCTGAGTTGTCCTTTATTTGCAGAAACCATTGTGAAAGTGAAGATCTATACTACAAACCTAAAAAAGAAAGATAGCCCATTTAAGATCAAGAAACAGACTTTTATTTAGATTTCTTTTCATGAACCTTGGAATATCTAAAGGCTTAAATTTCCACAAGACCAAAATATCCTAAACAAAGACCTTAATTTTCACAACTGGATTCCTTCACTTATATGTTAAATTCAGTTACTCTAAGGTTTTTACCTTAAAACCAAGAGGGTAGGTTTCCTTAACAGGCCACATCCGACCACGAACAAATCTATCAGCAGCAGAGATTCTTCTAAGGACATCGATCAACAACCCAACAGCACAATCCGCTACATCCTCTGCGAAGGCAGGGCTAGCATTAGTAACAACGATGCCTCGGCTTCGACAAGCAGGGAGGTCTATATGATCAAGGCCAGCACTTGTAGCCACTATCAGCTCCAAAACAGGCAGACGGTCGAGAAACTCGGCGGAAACTAGGGTGGGGCCCATAGTCATGAGAGCTCTTATGGAGGGAGCATGACGGGCCAGAAAGGAGTCGTACGGCTCAGGCGACTCGTAAGGGTCCAGGACATGGAATTGAGAACGTAAATGGTCTCCAAAAGGAAGGTTGAATGAGGGTGGACGATGAAGGAAGACTACAGGTAGCTCTTCGGGTTGTTGGGTTTGTTTGTCGGCCATGGTTAGGTAGGAGAGGATTAAGTGATGACTCCCAAGTTTCAAAAGAAAAAAAAAAGTATAGTTTTGTTTCGTATTATGTGGTCAATATCATCGCATTCATTTATTGAATTTTAGGTAGGGATAAAATTATATAAAATTCTGATTCCATTTTATTCCTATTGATAAATTATATTTTTCTTCTTAATTTTTAGTATTTTTAATTAAAATCTTTTAATGTTTTTAATTAGATTTAAACTTTTTAAGTGAAAAAACTAAAAATTAAAAAGAAAATCTGATTTATCACGTTTCTATTGAAAATGGATAGAAATGGCATAGAATTACAATCTCATGCAATCTTTTCTAATTAAAGTGAATAGTTGATGCAAAGTTAGTTTTCTTTTGGTTCAAAATAATAATTTAAAAAATATTTTGAATTTTTTTAAACATAATTATTTGTTATTATACAATATAATTGTGTTAGACAGAATAGTAACTAATAATAATAATAATATAAAGGCATTCGTCAAGATAAATTAAATTAAAAAATATATTAAAATTAAATTTAGGTACTAAATAGTATATTAACCCAAAGAATAAAAATTTTTAAAACCATATATAACTGTTGTAATTTCTTAAAATAAATAATTAGAATCCTTATTACAAATAAATCCAAAAATTGGTTAGAAAAACGTGCCACTTCCCTAGTCTATAGGCTTGGTGGCCGTCCGTAGCCAGGTTTTGATCACCGGCTATGTTCAAAAGTTTGTCGTCACCTACCATAGTGCCTCGGCGTTTCGATAATTTAAATACAAATCCAATGACCAAAAAATATATAAAAGAACTAGAAAGAATGTCTATTATGAATCTGTAGACATGAATTTCCAGGTACATTTCAATATAGATAATGATCTGTTTAGGTTCATTTCATATATACAAATTTTTATTTATATTTTTCTATTAATTTTTATTTAAATTTTATTTAAAATTTTATCTATTTTTCAATTTTGAAATAATTAAAAATACATAATGAATGAATCTAGATAAATGTGTGCCTAGATTCAGATGTCCAAGGTCATTCTTGATGTGAAAAATATTTATTCTTTTTTATCAGTTTATATACTTTAAAAGTTTTTAAATTTTTTTTAAAATTTGTGTCCGTCATGTGGCATACTAAAAGGTTGCCACATATCACCACCAGATTGCCTATTAGTGTTATGTCAGCACAAGCTAACAATATTAGTGCAAGGTTCCGACCTTGGTAATGGAATGCAAGTTTAAGTACCAACTAGGTCCAACAAAATTTAAGTACCTACTAGATACTTCTAGACAAGTTGAGGGGGCAAACTACATATTAACCCTTCTTTGATACATGAATAGAGTTATATTCATTTATTTTATAAAAAAAAAAACTTTGAATTCATTTTATTAAACGATGGAATCCTTATGCCCACATTACATTTTCATAATATTATATTTAATTTGATTTTACGAAACATAACTAACGAAGAAATCATACATGGAAAAAGAAATACAAGTACTTTATCAAACAAAGCTTTCAGACATTTTTTCTCCGTTTATTCTCTCAATTGTCATTCATCGATGGCGACATCTATGGTGTCTTGAGCAACCACGGTTGTAGATATTCGCTTGCGTGGGAGTACTTTTGGGGTTAGGATGACACCCTGGATGCGGTCCGCCAGGCCTTTTGCAAGGATCAAGAACCCCTGGATGGATGTACATTACACCACTACGTCTAGTTGCATCGACTTGAACCACCGCCATGCTGATTAGAGCCAAGTAAATTAACCAAATCTTAATGTTGGACAACCCCATGATTGAACTTAACTTGAAAGGATATTGGAATTTCACAAATATTTATACGGTTTGTATGATTCTCAATTTTAGTAAAATAACTTAAATTAGTGCGAAAATGTTTATTGGTTTTCCTTTTGTTGTTGTTGTTTTTGAGTTTAAAATTAGTATATTAATTTTTTATATGACATCACTTGCACAAATATAAATATATTTTAAATATGAAAAATAATTGTAAAAGTATCATAGTAGTCCTTAAATATTTTGGTCTATTTATGAATTGAATCTTTCTACTTTATGAAAATTAAGAAACTAGTCATTCTACTTTAATGTGTTAGAATTTGTTTGTCATATACAAAATTTAAGAATTTAGTCCAGTTAGGATAAATTGGTAAACATTGCCTCTAAATCATTGACTTGAAAATCAATAGTTCAATAATTTTTGTATGAAAAGAAGAAGCAAAAGTTAGCAGTTCAATAATTTATATGTAACAAATTAGCAAAAATTGATAGTTCAAGTTCATGCGTTTGCCAACAAATGGACAAACTTCTCAAGTTTTATGAAGTCCAATGACTAAAATTTGACAAATTAAAGTAGAGGGACTAGCTTTCCAATTTTTGTAAAGTAAAGGAATGAAATTCATAATAAACCCTAAATATTTTAAGTCAATCACGCTCCACAAAAAATGGGCCGATGTTCGTCTGTTATCAAATAATAATAAATAAAATATTAAATTCTTATAAATTAAAGTTGAATGACTAATTTTTAAATTTTTGTAAGGTAGAGAGATGAAATTTATAATTAAGCCTAAATATATTATGGCAATAACATTTTTCTTAACCGCACCCTTGATTGGATTGGACGAAAAAGTAGAAAGAAAATTAATTTTAAGTGTGTTTAGTTAGAAAGAAAAGTGAGAGAAAAGAAAATGAAAAAAAGATATTATTTTTTATTCTAATGTATAAAAATTAATCGTTCCAAATTGAAATAATAGGAAAAGTGAAGATGAGATAAATGTGTATGTTAGTTCAAAATGAGATGATCATTTTTTATTTTATTTTTCTACTTTAACCAGTGGTCCAAGATTCGATCATCGCTATGGATATGAAATAATTTTAAAATTCGTGGCCAACACCTACTTTATTAATAGACTTACAGAATGCAGAGATTTAATTATTGAGTTCGCACCCGTATACATACTCGCAAAAAATGGGCCAATGCTTTTTCTTTTTGGAAAATGGGCCGATGTTCATTTTTCTTCAAAGAATGAATAAATAAATAAAAAGCTTAATACTAAATTTTAATTAGATTTTGGAAAGCACTAAGAAAAAAAAATGAACTCAGCTTTAAATCTCAAATCTTTACTGAAAATAGTTGTTAATATTCATTATGACAATTCGAATTTCGGGTTAGTAAAATTCCTTCACCAAAGTTTTTTCTTTAAAAATTTAGGCTTAATTTTCATATATTTTAAATAATTTTTATAAAAATTTAATTATTTTTATAAATTTCCTTTACAATTTTTTGGTATTTGAATTTGCACTTTTTCTATCTTGGTATCTAAATTTTTTAGGGGTCTATTTTCGTTTCTGAACTTGATATTAAATTTTTTATTATTATCCAAATTGATACCTAAACATGCCAAGCCTTATAAAATTGTCCTAATATATGCTAACTATATTAAGTTTTTATAAGGTAGTAGAAGTAATCAATGTATAACCAACATGTGGCACATGACATGGAATTTTTTTTGTATTTTAAATTTTCAATTACATTTATTTTAATTTTTTATTTTAACTTCATGAAATTCTTTATATCTTGGTTTTTTAAAACTATTGTTTTCTTCTTAGTTAAGTTCAAGACATAATTTTTGAACACATGTTTCTTTTGATACTAATGAAATTCTAGTGAAATTGAGGGCCATGCTTTTAAGGATATGGTCTTTTTGAATCATTCCTATCATTAATGGTCAAAGTAATTTCAGCAGTAAAATTTGAGCATATTGTTTAGTGAAACAAAAGGAATTCTAAATAACGATAATCATTCTTATCATTAAATTTCATGTAATCTGTCACTTGGTCATGCATTGAAATTTCTATCCCCTCATATAACAATTTGAAAGGTTTAGGTACCAAATTGGACCTGGGAGATTAAGTGCCAATTAAGAAGAAAAATGCCAAGTTTAGATACCAAATTGAGAAAAATAAGCTTGAGCATCAAAGTAAAAAAAAAAGTATCAAATTTATATTAAACATTTACATTTATACCTTTGGTAATATTTTAAAATTATATATAATTATTCCCTCCTACATTCATTTACTATAATTTTAGTCATAAATTATTAAAAGCTGAAAACTTTCTTCAACAAAACTTATAAAAGAAATTCAATTTAACCAAGAATTCCCACATCTTGTCTCCAGCAACAAGAGTATGGCATTCAATTATTTAACCAAATCTTTATCCTTTCTTCATTGAGCATTTGTTAATGCCTTAAATTAAAGCAAAAGAATTAAAGGGTTCATTCATTTGAGACTTCTGATACCAAAGGTTTATTCGAAAAGAAGGCTCTTAAGTTGCCAACAGTCAGCTGTAGCACAGCTTCAAAGCCTTCTGGTGTTCCGCCAGCACTGTGTGGAGACAACACGACATTATCAAGTCCAAATAGCTCCTTGGGGACATTAGGCTCATTTTCATACACATCAAGACCAGCACCACCAATTTCTCCTCCCACTAAACACTGCACTAATTCCTTCTCGTTGATCAACGAGCCGCGCCCGACGTTGATTATCACTCCTTCCTTCCCTAATGCTACCATGACATCCTTATTGACCAAGTGGTAAGTTTCCTTTGTCAGTGCACAACAAAGAACAAGAACATCACTGTTTGCAGCAAGGTCCCGGACATTAGCATAGAATAGAAATGGAACAGACTGCTTCTTGTTTCTTGAGGTGTAGGCAATGGTGCAGCCAAAGGCTGAGAGCCTCTTTGCAACTTCAGAACCAATGCTTCCCAATCCCACAATCCCTACACGCTTTCCCCCTAGCTGTGATTGCATATTTTGGTGTTAAATGCTAGTCATAGGTAGTTATGAAGAATAAGCCATTTCAATCAACAAATTCCTAAAATTTCATAAACTATAAGCCTAATGCGCTATAGCAATGTCACATCATGTTGCATTCTGCTCTGTGTTGTCCTTTATTTGCAGAAACCATTGTGAAAGTGAAGATCTATACTACAAACCTAAAAAGAAAGATAGCCCATTTAAGATCAAGAAACAGACTTTTATTTAGATTTCTTTTCATGAACCTTGGAATATCTAAAGGCTTAAATTTCCACAAGACCAAAATATCCTAAACAAATACCTTAATTTTCACAACTGGATTCCTTCACTTATATGTTAAATTCAGTTACTCTAAGGTTTTTACCTTAAAACCAAGAGGGTAGGTTTCCTTAACAGGCCACATCCGACCACGAACAAATCTATCAGCAGCAGAGATTCTTCTAAGGACATCGATCAACAACCCAACAGCACAATCCGCTACATCCTCTGCGAAGGCAGGGCTAGCATTAGTAACAACGATGCCTCGGCTTCGACAAGCAGGGAGGTCTATATGATCAAGGCCAGCACTTGTAGCCACTATCAGCTCCAAAACGGGCAGACGGTCGAGAAACTCGGCGGAAACTAGGGTGGGGCCCATAGTCATGAGAGCTCTTATGGAGGAAGCATGACGGGCCAGAAAGGATTCGTACGGCTCAGGCGACTCGTAAGGGTCCAGGACATGGAATTGAGAACGTAAATGGTCTCCAAAAGGAAGGATGAATGAGGGTGGACGATGAAGGAAGACTACAGGTAGCTCTTCGGGTTGTTGGGTTTCTTTGTCGGCCATGGTTCGGTAGGAGAGGATTAAGTGATGACTCCCAAGTTTCAAAAGAAAAAAAAAAGTATAGTTTTGTTTCGTATTATTTGGTCAATATCATCGCATTCATTTATTGAATTTTAGGTAGGGATAAAATTATATAAAATTCTGATTCCATTTTATTCCTATTGATAAATTATATTTTTTTTCTTAATTTTTAGTATTTTTAATTAAAATCTTTTAATATTTTTAATTAAATTTAAACTTTTTAAGTGAAAAAACTAAAAATTAGAAAGAAAATCGGATTTATCACGTTTCTATTAAAATAGATAGAAATGACATAGAATTACAATCTCATGCAATCTTTTGTAATTAAGGTAAATAGTTGATGCAAAGTTAGTTTTCTTTTGGTTCAAAATAATAATTTAAAAAATATTTTGAATTTTTTAAACATAATTATTTGTTATTATACAATATAATTGTGTTAGACAGAATAGTAACTAATAATAATAATATAAAGGCATTCCTCAAGATGATTCAAGTGCCTTCAAAGAGGCTAGCAGCGGTTCTGCTGTTGACTTGGGGTGGGTTTAGATGGGCGATTGGGTGCTGTGCAGTGCGTTTAGCTTACTTTTTATCTCACGCTACAGTATCGCTACAGTATCTAATCTCACCGCCACCACTATTTTTACACTAACCGCAAGTAAACGCACTGCCCATCCAAACTCTTTTTTTACTCTCGAAAGGCGTGTGTTTTAAAAATTTATGTAATTTTAGTTAAATCTCTTCTGCCGTTTTGCTATTGACTTAATAAGCATTACTCTCAAAGGGTGTGTATTAGAATTTTATATAATTTTATGCCGTTTTAGTTAAATTTACGTATAATTTTAAAATTTATTATTTTTCTTTTTTTTATGTATACTATTATAGTAATTTTCTAATTCATGCATATTTGATCAAAATTCATGTATATTTGACTAAAACAATTTCTTAACGAGCCTACAAAACATGAAGGATTAATCATTGCACTCGCTCAAGTAGATATATTGAAAAAAAGGTTTTGAAATTTTCTAATGCTTCGATGATTCTGCAGACAATTTAACAAAGATACCAACATCCTGATTTCCAGTAACCAATGTATGGACTTCAGTTATTTAACCAAATCTTTATCCTTTCTTCATTGAGCATTTGTCAATGCTTTACATTAAAGCAAAAGAATGAATGCTTCATTCATTTGAGACTACTGATACCAAAGGTTTATTGGAAAAGAAGGCCTTTAAGTTGACAACAATCAGCTGGTCCAAAGCTTCAAAGGATTCTGGAGTCATGACAGCGCAGTGTGGAGACAACACGACATTATCAAGTCCAAATAGCTCCTTTGGGACATTAGGCTCGTTTTCATACACATCAAGACCAGCACCACCCATTTCTCCCCCCACCAAACACTGCACTAATTCCTTCTCGTTGATCAACGAGCCACGCCCGACGTTGATTATCACTCCATCCTTCCCTAATGCTACCATGACATCCTTATTGATCATGTGGTAAGTTTCCTTTGTCAGTGCACAACAAAGAACGAGAACATCACTATTTGAAGCAAGGTCCCGGACATTAGCATAGAATGGAAATGAAACAGATTGCTTCTTGTTTCTTGAGGTGTAGGCAATGGTGCAGCCAAAGGCTAAGAGCCTCTTTGCAACTTCAGAACCAATGCTTCCCAAGCCCACAATCCCTACTCGCTTACCACCTAGCTGCAATTCCAAGTTTAGATCAGTGTTTTCGTAAGGACCAAATGGGATGATCTAGTGCCTTGTAAAAGCAAAACGATGACATATTTTGGTGTTTAATGCACTCTTCCATTGTTAGGCCAAGCCAACAGCTGTTTTGGAATGGTATGCGATATTTATGGTAAATTTGCACTTTGTCCCTTAAAAATGATAAAATTTTGGTTTAATCTTTTAAAAATTATAAAGATATAAACTATTAAAATAATAAAATTATTTTTTTACTATCATAAAAATATACAATTTAATTCCGGTCAAAAAAAATTTCCAACCTCAGCGACTGACGCTATTTTCCCCAAAAGTTCATTGCCAAAAAAGAATGGAAAAAGAAAATTGCCCATTTAAGATCAAGAAACAACTTTGTGTTATTTAGATTTGATAAATCCAATTATGATGTCTATCCAAATATTATTAAATATCTGAAGTCAATCAACAACATCAAAATTTCATCAACCGGATTCCTTCACTTATATGTTAAATTCCAACAACCAGATAAAAAAAAGTAAGTGGAGTATCTGTACTTAAAATGGTAAATTTTCAATTTAGATCTATTATAATTTATAAAATTTTAAATTAATAATGATAAATTTTCATTTTAATTATTTAAAATGATAAAATTTTGATTTAACCCTTTAAAAATATTAAAATATAAATTACTAAAATAATAAAATTTGATTCCCGCTTAAAAAAAAAATAATATTCAGCCCCAGCCACTGAGAATAAAGAAAACAAACGTTTACCTTAAAACCAAGAGGGTAGTTTTCTTTAACTGGCCACAGCCGATCACGAACAAATCTATCAGCAGCAGAGATTCTTCTCAGCACATCGATCAACAACCCAACAGCACAATCCGCTACATCCTCTGCGAAGGCTAAGCTAGCATTAGTAACAACGATGCCTCGGCTCCAACAAGCAGGGAGGTCTATATGATTAAGGCCAGCACTTGTTGCCACTATCAGCTCCAAAGCAGGCAGTCGCTCGAGAAACTAGGCGGAAATTGGAGAAGGGCCGATAGTCATGAGAACTCTTATGAAGGGAGCATGACGGTCAAGAAAGGAGTCATATGGTTCAGGCGATTCGTGAGGGTCTAGCATATGGAATTGAGAACGTAACTGGTCTCTGAAAGAAGAGCCGGAAGGAATCTTGAATGAAGGTAGACGATGAACCAGGACTATAGGTAGCTCTTCGGGTTGTTGTGGTTCTTTGTCAGCCATCGTTGGGGTTGGAGAGGATTCCCTGTTAACTCCAAATAATAAGAACAACAGCTTAGTTTTGTTTCTTATTATGCGGTCGATATGATTTTTTTTTTTTCATTATATCATTGCATTTATTAGTATTTTATAAGGAAAAACCAGAAAGGTTTGGATCTTAGATTAAATGTTAATAGAAAATCTGATACTAATGCGACGACTTTTTTGTCGGATCATGAATTCATTATATAATAGGGTAAACTACACCCATGGTCACTTTTGTTTACCTTAGATTACGTTTTAGTCACTTATGTTTGAAATGTTACGTTTTAGTCATTTACGTTATCATGTTGTAACATTTTAGTCACTGAGCCATTAATCGTCGTTAATGGTGTAACGGTAAGCTGACGTGACATGTTAAATCATCATTTCAAACAAAATTTTAGGTTAAATTATACAATTAATCCCCATATTTTTTTTCGTTTTAAGTAATTTAATTTTTTTTTCTTTTATGTTCTTTAAACTTTCCTCTTTTTTTTCCATTCTCTTTTGTTTCTCCCTCTGTTTTCATATCTTTCCCATTTCTTTTAACATATTAGGAAGTCGAATTGGCAGTGAAAAAAGAAGTAAGAAGTCGACTATCATCATTTGCCTATAACCAAAACCCTATAACCAAAACCCATAAACCCATACCATGCTTCTTTCTTAACTACCAATTCGACTTCATGGTATGTTAAAAGAAATAAAGAAGGTAGGAAAACAGAGGGAGAAGCAGAAGAGAATGGAAAATAAAGAAAATAAAGAAAGAAAGTTAAAAGAACATAAAAGAATTAAATTTCTCAAAACGAAAAATTATGGGGACCAATTGTATAATTTAACCTAAAGTTTTTGTTTGAAATGATAATTTAACGTGCCACGTCAGCTTACCATTACACAATTAACGACAATTAATGGCTCAGTGACTAAAATGTTACAACACAATAACGTAAGTGACTAAAACGTAACATTTCAAACATAAGTGACTGAAATGTAACCTAAGGTAAACAAAAGTGACCATGGGTGTAGTTTACCCTATATAATATTATTGAACACTAATTGTGTTACACAGATCGTGAATAATATTTTTAAAATGTCATCGTATGTATGTTAAAAAATTGGGTAAATTTTTAAAATAGTCACTTTTGTTTAGTTTAAGGTTACATTTTAGTCATTTATGTTTGAAATGTTACGTTTTAGCCACTTACGTTATCGTGTTGTAACATTTTAGTCACTGAATCGTTAATTGTCATTAACGGTATAATGGTAAGCTAACATGACATGTTAAATCATTATTTCAAACGAAAATTTTAGGTTAAATTCTACAATTGCTCCCTATATTATATTTTTTGTCATTTTGAGCAATTTAATTTTTTTCTTTTATGGTCTTTTAACTTTCCTTTTTTTTTTATTTTGGCATAATTGCAAAAAAAACCCTCAACATTTGGAGGCTTTTGGCTTTGTGCCCTTGACCCCTTTTTTTTAATTGACACCCTCAACATTATGATTTTTTCTGAATCAATCCAATTTTAACGGTAAACTTGAATTGACCGTCAGTCAAACGGCAGGTCAATGAAATAGTCTATATGGCGACATGCCACATAAGTATGATGATGTCATCAAAACAATTCTTTTTCATTTTTTCCATCTTCTTTCTTCTTCTGTTGAAGAATGTTTGTTTTAAGAAGAAATAGAATCGTAGAGGAGAGAATAAGAAGAGAAAGAGCTAGAGAACAAAGTAGCTGAAATTCAATCTTCAAAATTCATGCCTTCCCCTTTTCTGTTACACGTAATATAATGAAAGGAAATAACCGTTTTTAGCTAACAACTTACTAAACGCTCCCGTTTTGTCCAACTCGAAACTCACCGTATCATTAAACCAAATAATAAAGACGCAGCTCTTAAATAATTATTTTCAACCATTTAAACAGAAATATAAACCATAACAATTGCCCGGCGTGGAAAATATCCTTGTCCTCAAGGATCAAATGTAGGATATCGACGTTGTAGCTCCGACAACTTCTCCCATGAAGCATCCTCAGGGAAAGTGTCTGCCCATTCAACCAAGACCTCCACTGCAGCATGATTCCCTTGTCTGACCATCCTCCGTTCCAACACTCGAATAGGTGACTTAAGAAGAGCACCATCCGAGGCTACTGGTGGCAAAGTGAGGGTGCTCACAGCGGAGCCAATATGTTTTTTTAATTGTGAAACATGGAAGGTGTGATGAATTCGAGCCGATGAAGGTAACGTCAACTTGTAAGCCACTTGGCCTATCCGAGCTTCCACAGGAAAAGGACCACAATAGCGAGGTGACAGTTTTTGGTTCTTGAATTTGCGCAAGGAATGTTGACGATATGGCTGTAGTTTCAGGTATACTAAGTCACCCACCTTGAATTCCCTCTCAGAACGTCTTTTCTCAGCTATTTGTTTCATTTTTTCTTGAGCCCGAGAAAGATGAAACTTAAACACATTGCGCATAATCTCCCTGTGTTGTAAAGTACGGTCAACTGAAGCTACTGAGGATGCACCAACCACATAAGGTAGATGAATGGGTGGAGGTTGTCCATAAAGCGCCTCATAAGGGGTCATTTGAATTGCGGAATGAAATGTCGTGTTATACCACCACTCAGCTAGAGGTAACCACGATAGCCAAGCTGAGGGTTTTTCCCCAACCACGCAGCGCAAATATCCTTCCAAACATTTGTTTAACACCTCAGTCTGCCCATCTGTTTGAGGATGATAGGCCGTAGATCGCTTCAACTTGGTCCCCATTTGTTTAAACAACTCTTGCCAAAATTGACTCAAAAATATTTTGTCTCTATCCGAGACAATAGACTCCGAAATCCCATGAAGCTTGTATATGTGGGTAAAGTACTCCTGCGCGACTGTAAGAGCTGTGAATGGATGAGATAATGCCAGAAAATGACCATATTTAGTCAATCAGTCAACCAGTATAAGGATGGTTGATTTTCCGTGGGAAAGTGGCAAACCTTCGATGAAATCCATACTGATGTCTGACCAGACTCGTTCAGGAATGGGTAATGGTTGCAAGAGGCTAGAATATGCCACATTATCTGCCTTACACCTTTGGCAAGTCACACATTCACGAACCCAAGCATGAATGTCCTTGGAAAGTCCCTTCCAATACAATATGGCCGATATTCGCTTGCGAGTTGCATGTACGCTAGAAGTGGCATGGAAAATGTCGAAAATCTGTATGCGTAGTGCTGCATCTTTGCCCACCACCACTTTATTCTTCCTACGCAAAAAGGTGCCATGCCACGAATATTTAAGGTGTGACAGTGGTTGAACACGTACTTGATCACAAAGTCGAGAAAGTTTCTGATCAGTCTCCTACAACTTTAAAATACGTTCCCAGATTGTAGACCAGCTTGACTCCTGATGACCGTCGCATTGGAACAATTGGTGATCTAATGCTGCAGGTTTCCTTGATAGCACATAGGCTACTGCATTTTGGGTCCCTTTACGATACACAATCGAGTAATCATACCCCAACATTTTAGCGACCAACTTCTGTTGATACGGCGTAATAGCTTGTTACTCAGAAAGGAACTTCAAACTCTGATGGTCAGTTTTGATGACAAAGGGCCTGCCTACAAGGTAAGAGTGCCATTTTTTTACTGCTAATAGCACTGCCATCATCTCCTTATCGTAAATGGACAGAGCCTGGTATTTGATCCCCAAGGCTTTGCTCAAGAAAGCGATTGGCTTGCATTGCTGTTGAAGAACGGCCCCAACTCTTTGCCCATTGGCATCTATTTCAACACAGAACTGGTCCTGAAAATTCAGTAAAGTTAGGACTGGAGTTTGACAAACGCTGACTTGAGTTGGTCAAAGGACTGTTGTTCATGTTCTGTACACTGCCATAATACCCCTTAACGCACTAATGCAGTGAGGGGTTTAGCTGTTAACCCGTAGCCTCGTATAAACCTCCTGTAATACCCGGATAGTCCAAGAAATCTCCGTAATTCTTTGACCGATCGTGGAGGGGGCCAATCTAGCACGCTCGTTATTTTGGCTCGATCCATGCTAACAGTCCTTTGACAGATGATATGGCCTAAATACTCCACATGTGTGGCTCCATAGCTGCACTTAGACTTCTTGACAAAAAGCTGATTGTCGCGAAGTACTTGTAGAACCTTACGTAGATGGCTTAAGTGATCAGTCCACCCCTGCGAATATACGAGAATATCGTCAAAAAATACCAGCACCGGCTTCCTCAACATGGATCGAAAAATAGAATTCATCAAGGATTGAAAGCTCGAGGGTGCATTGGTCAAGCCAAATGGCATGACCAAAAACTCATAGTGGCCCTCGTAAGTTCGGAATGTTGTTTTGAAAATATCCTTCTCATTCATTCGAATCTGGTGATAACCAGAACGTAAATCCAGCTTTGAAAAAAAATTTGCCTTTCCCAGTTCATCTAACAACTCTTCAATGATGGGGATTGGAAATCTATCTTTAACTGTTAGCTGGTTCAGTTGTCTGTAGTCTATACAAAGTCGCCAGCTTCCGTCTTTCTTCTTGACCATAACTACCGGAGAAGCAAAAGGACTATTGCTATCTCTAATAATTCCAGCCTGCAACATCTCCTGAACGAGTCTATCAATTTCTGCTTTTTGCATTGCGGGATATCTATAAGGCCGAATTTTGACCACTTGAGATTCATCCACCAAAGGTATCTTGTGGTCCTGTAGCCGAGGTGGGGGAAGCTGTGTAGGTACCTGAAACACATCCTCAAAATCTCCCAGAAGTTTTTGTAGTTCGGATGATGATGGAACTGATTGCAACATAAGGATAGCTTGATCACCAGAAGCCAACAACACCGGACAATGACCATTACCTGTCAAGCTCATACATTTAGAGAACCGACTACTCGAAACAAGCTGCATCGCCCCAAGTACAATACCCCGTAGATTGCATTTCTGGTTCCCACACTGGAACTGCATGGTTAATTTAGCAAAATCCCATATAATTGGTCCTAGGGACAATAACCATTGAATTCCAAGTACTAAGTCAAACCGCTTGACCGAAAGTACTAAAAAATCAGTAATGAACCTATATCCCTGAGCTTTCCACTGCACCGCCCGACATAGACCTTAAGTAGTCAGTCTGACACTATTTGCCACCATTACTTTCAAACTAGGGACATGTTCGATAGTCAGCTTCAAACGTTTAGCCACCTTAAAATCAATGAAATTGTGTGTACTGCCCGAGTCAACTAAGGCTACTATCTCCACTTGGTCAATGACTGCTGAAAATCTCATGGTGTTATGACCTTGTGAGCCATGCAAAGCATACAGTGATAACACCGGAGTATAACTTCCTATCCAAACTCTGTAGCTTTTAATTGTTCAGAACAGTCCTGAAAGTCTTCCTGAGAACGGCTCTTAGCTTCAGCAGAACTATCCTCCAAAGGTTCTACCACTAACTGATGCACCTGGGATTTGAAACACTTGTGACCTGGTGTATACTTAAGGCCACACCAGAAACAAAGACCTTTTTTCTTCCTGTCCTCCAATTCAGCTTGCGATAGTGATTTGGAAGGAATTTTAAGGCTGAATATACCATTGGTTGACTCATTTGTTGAACTAAGGCTGCCATTTCCTCTGAAGTGTTTAACCTTAGGGAGTAAGGGTCTTCCCACACTGGATCCCATAGTAGATATTTCCCGTTTAGCTGTGCCAAACACAATGTTTTCCACTTGCCTAGCCAAGTTGAAAGCCTCCAATAATGACTGATGCTTAAATAACCGGAGATATTGACCTATCTCAGGCTTGAGATTACTCAGGAATATACTCAAGGCATACGTTTCAGGTAAGTTTAACTGGTTCAATAAGCTTAAAAACTTGTCATGGTACTGGTCAACAGTACCAATCTGCTTGAGAGTCACCAACTCAGCCATAGGATCAAGGAAAGAATCCGATCCAAATCGCTCCCTCAACCCCCTTGCATAAATTTCCCACGACAAATTATGCAAACCCCCATGTCTTCTAGCAAAGAAGTGATGCCAATCAAGAGCTTTACCTTCTAGATGAAGCATCACCAGTCGAACCTTAGCATGATCCCCGCTCCCCTCAGATTCAAAATATTGCTCAAGTTTAGACCACCATCAGCAAAAGTTGTCACCGTCGAATAACGGACAAGACATTCTAAAAGTGGACCGATCCGTCTCTGTTAACATTGCTCGTGAAAAGGTGTTAGAGTTACCTATCTCCGCCATTGGAGATATGACCACATGCTCTTGAGTCGGGAATCCAGGTGGATATCCCAGAATACCTTTTCCTTTACTCCTACCCGCACCTCCCACTGCCACTGGAGGTCCTTGACCAAAATACTGCTCAAACAGAGAATGGAGCTCAGAACGAAGTTCAATACGTACCTCTGATTTAATGTTTTCCTGTAAACCCTTCAATCTACTATCGATTCGTGCATCCAAGTGAGAAAACTCTGACTGTATATGCGAAAGTTCACCTTGGATCTGGCCTAGCTCCTTTTGCATTCTCGTGGTGACTCCCTCGTCGGCCATGAGGATCAGTCAAGCTCTGATACCCTTGTTGAAGAACGTTTGTTTTAAGAAGAAATAGAATCATAGAGGAGAGAATAAGAAGAGAAAGAGCTAGAGAACAAAGTAGCTGAAATTCAATCTTTAAAATTCATGCCTTCCCCTTTTCTATTACACGTAATATAATGAAAGAAAATAACCGTTTTTAGCTAACAACTTACTAAACGCTCCTGTTTTGTCCAACCCGAAACTCACCGTATCGTTAAACCAAATAATAAAAACGCAGCCCTTAACTAATTATTTTCAACCATTTAAACAGAAATATAAACCATAACATCTTCTCTATTCTTCTCTTCCCCTCTAATTGTTTTCTCAGATTCTCTCTTTCCGAACACCCATTTTCGCTTCACTCCCCTCACTTTATTCTCAGTCTCTATTGGCAACCCACACAATACCCTTGGTTGGAACCTTCTTCATTCGAAAATCTAAGAAAGAGAGAAAATCTAAGATTTCTTAAGATCAAAAGTTCATTTTCTCACTAAACCAATAATATATGAAAATTGTATGATAAGACATTTAAGTTTTCTTGAAGGGAAAAGAAAGTTATGATTCTAAATAAATGGAAAAATTAATTACTCAAATTTCATTATTAACTGTTAAAATTTTTCTAAACCCTTCAATCTAAATACTACCATTTTTAATCACAGTTAGTTGAGTTTCACAACATGCTTTGTTCATTAAGATAACAAAAGAATCAAGATTTCGGTAGAAAGATCATAGCCTATTATGGAAATAGAATTGACAAGTTAAATCTCAAGCAAAACCAAAAAAAAAAAATCCATTAACTTATATATACGTGGGAAAAACGACTCAAAAGACCATAAAAGGAAGAGCTTTAGCATAAATAAAGAAAACCCGTTTTACCAACTTCATTCAAGAATCAAAATATCATTTCTTTAAAAAAACCCCAAACATTCCAATTTTCCAAATATTTCAAAATAGGAAAAGAGGACTCACCTAACAACTTGGCGGCAACCAAGGTCTCGTATCGCTATAAGTGCCTTCCTATATGAGAAACCAAGCAAACTATCGTCAAACAAAATGGAAGAAACAATTGAACAGAGAATAATTCAAAACCCAGAAATATTGAGAGCCAAATATATTCAGTTAAAAAGCAACGAACAAATATATTCAGTTGAAATGGGTATTTGAGAGAATGAAATGCAGGCGTGGGCATGAAAATGGTGGTGCGTGTGTGAGTGTGTTTTTACTGTAACGGCAAGGGAGAGAGAGAGAAAAGAAGAAAGAATGAAACAAAATGAAAAAAAAAATTGTTAAACAATTTTTTAGATGACGTCATTGTGCTTATGTGGCATGCCACATTGGCTTATTTTTTTGATTGGTGCTTGACTGACGGTCAACTCACGCTTATTATTAAAATTGGGCTAATTTTAAAAAAATCATAATGTTGAGGGTGTCAATAAAAAAAGGTCAATGGCACAAAACCAAAAGTCCCTAAACGTTAAGGGCTTTTTTTGTAATTATGCCTTTTATTTTCCATTCTCTTCTGCTTCTCCCTCTGTTTTCCTCCATTCTTTATTTCTTTTAACGTAGTTTTTCTATGTTTTCCATTTGTTAAAATTAGTCCTTATACTTTTATTTTTTTAAAACAATTTGATTTTTTTGAGTGATTGTAAACTTGTGGACTAGTTTTAACAAATGAAAAAATATAGAAAAACTACATTAAAAGAAATGAATAAGGGAGGAAAACACACAAAAGTAACATGAAACATACAAAAGTAACTATTTTCATAGTTTACCCTAAATTTTAATTGTGTGAATCAATTCTTACCCCTATATTTATACTTTGTACACTTTAAAAAAACTTTATTAATAAATCATGAGTGTTTTTTTTTTTTAACAATAGGCCATGATTTCTTTACGGTGTCACTACATGAATGGAATTAAAAAAAATTATGTTCAATGTAATAATATATTCACTTTTTTTAAAATAATTTGCCATGATATTTAGTAACCTTAATTTACCACCCACGATGAAAAAAATGGTTAAATTTATGATGAAGACAAAATTAAGTACAAAATTATAAACTCTTCACTTTAAAAATGAAAATAGGACTAGTGTTAGACTAGTAATTAGTTAATAGTTAATAAGAAGGGATAAATACTAAAATTATAAGTAAATTTTGATCTAATGTGCAATATTATATATAAACTTTGATTTTGTGCGATTTTGTAAATGAAGTTTTGATTTGATTCAATTTTGACAAATCATTAACACATTATCGAATTAGCACCGCTTTACGTTGATATATTGCATACACAAACAATTACATTAATTTGATATGAAAATAAATGTACGTATCCGTTTCTTTAAATGTCTACAATTGGATCAAATCAAAATTTCATGTATAAATATGAATCATAATTCAAGTTTCATTTGTATAATTACACCAAATCAAATTTATGTATCAAATTACATATTGGACCACCGTTCATATATAAATTTTGATACTTATTCCAAAAAAATATAGGGTAAACTACACCCAAAGTCACTAAACTATTAGTAAATTTATATTTTGATTACTCAACTTCAAAAAGCTACAAAATAATCATCGAACAAAATAGTCTTGATCATCTTCTTTTAATTTTTACCCTTTAAACTCTCTCTCTCTCTGTCTTTAAGAATGTGGAGTGGACACTAGCTATGTTTTTAATGCAGTGTTAATTTCTTATTATGATTTTAGTTTATTCTTGTTATTGTGTAATTATTGTGTTATTTGTTGTTTTTGTCTTCTTTTTTGAATTAAAAAAACATTGTAATCGATTTTTTTCATCTCTTAAATTTATTTTAACAAAAGAATAAATATATAAAAAATTCAATTAATTCAGTTAACCATCCGATTTAATCGAAATAATTTCATTAGTAATATTCCTTCGATTAAGGACTAAATTTTTTATCACATAATTAATGGACGAAGTCGGCAACCACCACACTACATATCGTGATTGATAATATTTTTAAAATGTCATGGTAGACAAATTATATATATTTATAAACTTTATTACTAGAGTCCCCACATGAATGAAAGATACGAACATCTTAGTTCCGAGTAACAACAAAGATACCAACATCCTGATTTCCAGTAACCAAGGTATGGATTTCAGTTATTTAACCAAATCTTTATCCTTTCTTCATTGAGCATTTGTCAATACTTTACATTAAAGCAAAAGAATGAATGGTTCATTCATTTGAGACTACTGATACCAAAGGTTTATTGGAAAAGAAGGCTTTTAAGTTGACAACAATCAGCTGGTCCAAAGCTTCAAAGGATTCTGGAGTCATGACAGCGCAGTGTGGAGACAACACGACATTATCAAGTCCAAATAGCTCCTTTGGGACATTAGGCTCGTTTTCATACACATCAAGACCAGCACCACCCATTTCTCCCCCCACCAAACACTGCACTAATTCCTTCTCGTTGATCAACGAGCCACGCCCGACGTTGATTATCACTCCATCCTTCCCTCATGCTACCATGACATCCTTATTGATCATGTGGTAAGTTTCCTTTGTCAGTGCACAACAAAGAACGAGAACATCACTATTTGCAGCAAGGTCCCGGACATTAGCATAGAATGGAAATGAAACAGATTGCTTCTTGTTTCTTGAGGTGTAGGCAATGGTGCAGCCAAAGGCTAAGAGCCTCTTTGCAACTTCAGAACCAATGCTTCCCAAGCCCACAATCCCTACTCGCTTATCACCTAGCTGCAATTCCAAGTTTAGAACAGTGTTTTCGTAAGGACCAAATGGGATGATCTAGTGCCTTGTAAAAGCAAAACGATGACATATTTTGATGTTTAATGCACTCTGCCATTGTTAGGCCAAGCCAACAGCTGTTTTGGAATGGTATGCAATATTTATGGTAAATTTACACTTTGACTCCTAAAATTGATAAAATTTTGATTTAATCTTTTAAAAATTATAAATATATAAACTATTAAAACAATAAAATTATTTTTTTTACAATCATAAAAATATACAATTTAATTCCGGTCAAAAAAAAAAATTCCAAACCTCAGCCACTGACACTATTTTCCCCAAAAGTTCATTGCCAAAAAGAATGGAAAAAGAAAATTGCCCATTTAAGATCAAGAAACAACTTTTTGTTATTTAGATTTGATAAATACAATTATGCTGTCTATGCAAATATTGTTTAATATCTGAAGTCAATCAACAACATCAAAATTTCATCAACTGGATTCCTTCACTTATATGTTAAATTCTGCTACTCAAGGAATCAACAACCAGATAAAAAAGAAGTAAGTGGAGTAGCCGCAACTAAAATGGTAAATTTATAAAATTTTAAATTAATAATGATAAAATTTTATTTTGATTCTTTAGAATGATAAAAATTTAATTTAATCCTTTAAAAATATTAAGATATAAATTATTAAAATAATAAAATTTGATTCCCGCTTAAAAAAAATATTCAGCCTCAGCCACCGATAATAAAGACAACAAACGTTTACCTTAAAACCAAGAGGGTAGTTTTCTTTAACAGGCCACAGCCGACCACGAGCAAATCTATCAGCAGCAGAGATTCTTCTCAGCACATCGATCAACAACCCAACAGCACAATCAGCTACATCCTCTGCGAAGGCTAAGCTAACATTAGTAACAACGATGCCTCGGCTCCAACAAGCAGGGAGGTCTATATGATTAAGGCCAGCACTTGTTGCCACTATCAGCTCCAGAACAGGCAGTCGCTCGAGAAACTCGGCGGAAATTGGAGAATAGCCGATAGTCATGAGAACTCTTATGAAGGGAGCATTACGGACAAGAAAGGAGTCATATGGTTCAGGCGATTCGTGAGGGTCTAGCATATGGAATTGAGAACGTAACTGGTCTCTGAAAGAAGGGTCTAAAGGAATTTTGTATGACGGTAGACGATGAACCAGGACTATAGGTAGCTCTTTAGGTTGTTGTGGTTCTTTGTCCGCCATCGTTGGGGTAGGAGAGGATTCAGTGTTATCTCCAAATAATAATAAAAACAGATTAGTTTTGTCATTAACTCATTGCATATATTTTTGTCGGCTCATGAAAAGCATATATAAAAGATGAGCTTTGTATGTAAAAGTGTTTTTCCTGAAAAATAATAAGGGACAGACATTATTTTAGAAAATTTTTTAAATTTAAAAAAAAGTACTTTTTGATTTTAATTTCTTCATCTGCCAAAAGTGCTTTTGGCTTCTATTTATATTTTTAACATTTGTTTTCTCCCAAAATTTTTAATATTTATATTTAGTATATAAATATTATTTCTTTTTAAAACTTTAATCTAAATATATGTAATATTTTAATTTGTTAAGTTTATATTTTCTATGTTATGTTAATATCTAATATGAGTTATATATTCAAATACATTTTAAAATAAAATAATACAAATGTGTTAAAAGCATTAATTAAAAATAAATAATAATTTTTAAAATAATACAATTGTGTCAATATCTAATTAGAAATATTTAATTATCATTTTTAAATATTTAAATATAGTTTATATATTCTAATTAAATTTAATAAATAATTAATATTAATTACTTAGAAATATTTAAAATTAATAGTATATATTAAAATATTAACAATAAGTTATGATAAATTATGTTTTATAATTTTGCTAAAATATCATAATATTAACTAATTTGAACATTATTTAAATACATATTTGTTACTTTATAATATCATGTCTAAAATGGACATTTTATTTCTCAAAAGTATTTTTTGACAGCACCAAACACTCAAATTTTTCAAAAGTAATTCTCAAAAGCACTTCTCAAAAATACTTTTCCACATCACTTTTCAAAAGCAATGAAGAACTGGCCCTTAATATTATTGAACACTAATGAAGTTAACAATTGAGTTTGAAATTTTAAATATGAAAATTGAGGATTAAATTCTTAAAAATAGAAATAGGAAGACTGAATTTTAAATATAGAAAAAGTAAAACTACTTAAAACATATTTTAGCTCACGCTTATATGTAACCATCCACAGAAGAAAAAAGAACACTTTTTCTTTCCCTCTAAAACAAAAGAGAAAATTTTAGTCTTTGAGCTTAAAGCTATCTTTATCGCAATCCCAAAACACCCAATGGTGGAAGCTCATAAATGGACAAGGAGGATGAGCAACCCAAGGTTGGACACAGCGGCCACCGCAGACGATCATGTTCTGGATATTCCGACAACCCCAACTGCCGAGGTTAGAAACGGCATCTACACCTTTGGATCCCATCTCACTCCCGATCTTTTAACAGCACTCATCATCGCCTCATGGTTCATGTCCAACACTGGTGTCCTTTTGCTCAACAAGTACCTCCTCAGCTTTTATGGTTACCGTTACCCAATCTTCCTCACCATGCTTCACATGCTCTCATGTGCTTCATACAGTTACATAGCCATAAACTTCCTTGAAATAGTCCCAAAGCAACACATTTTATCAAAGAAACAGTTCTTCAAGATCTTTGCATTATGTGCCATCTTTTGTTTCTCTGTTGTCTGTGGGAATACTTCTTTAAGGTATATTCCTGTCTCGTTTAACCAAGCTATTGGTGCAACCACCCCTTTTTTCACCGCCATATTTGCTTTCATAATCACTTGCAAGAAGGAATCAGTTAAGGTTTACTTTGCACTTTTGCCCGTGGTTTTCGGGATTGTTTTAGCCACAAACAGTGAGCCTTTGTTTAACCTGTTTGGGTTCTTGGTTTGCATTGGTTCAACTGCTGGTCGTGCTTTGAAATCTGTGGTTCAAGGTATATTATTAACCAATGAAGCTGAGAAGCTACATTCCATGAACTTCTTGTTGTATATAGCACCTATGGCAGCATTGATTTTGTTACCATTTAGTCTTTATAACGAAGGGAATGTTGCAAGGATCACTCTTGAGAAAGCTAAGACTGATTCATTCATCATTTTGTTGTTGATTGGGAATGCCACGGTAGCCTATTTGGTGAATTTGACCAATTTTTTAGTTACCAAGCATACAAGTGCCCTTACTTTGCAGGTTTTAGGCAATGCCAAAGCTGCATTAGCAGCTTTTGTGTCGGTCATGGTGTTTAGGAACCCGGTGACTATGACGGGGGTAACTGGATTTGCTGTTACAATTATGGGAATTGTGCTTTACAGTGAGGCAAAGAACAGATCTAAGATCACAACATATTGACCAATATGGTAAAGAAACAAAGGATGGGGATTCATTTTGGTTGCCACAAACACTGGTGCAACCCTCTTTTCTTCTTTTTAATCATTTACCATATATTCTTGTTCTTTTATCATTCTTAAGAGAATAAAAAACAACATGCTTTTGCATGATGGAACAACTTGAGAATGAAATTCATGGTGCCATTTTCAGGTGTTTAAGCAAGGATCTTGATAGAAATTTCATCTTTTATATAATACCATTTGAAGGTTCATCTTTATGATCTATAATGTGTTCTTTTTCCCTTTCCAATCATAAATGCTCAATTTGTTCACATGTGTTTATCATCATGGAATGTCATTTTATGTATTAAATATGATGTTGAAAACAAAATGGGATAACTTACAATTCAAGTTGATGGAGAATGAAACAACCTTAGGGCATGTTTCGTATGTTATTATATGGTGAAAGTATGTGTCAAGCCCCTCTATTATACGATTAGGATTGGACTAAAATTAACCCGTTTACTAATAAATGTATCAATTTAATTTTTATATTTTTTTTAAAAAAAAAAAGTTAAATCGTAAAACTGATTATTTTCAATTCAATTCTAAATAAAAGATTTCATATTTCAAAATATTAACTTTGTTAATCAGAAATGATATTTTTTAGACAACGGAGGTTAACGCTATTGAAATTTGGTCCCATAGAATTTTTTTTAATAATATACGGATTAAATTGATTCATTTAATAATAAAAATATCAATAAATACATCTTTTTGGTGGCGTATGATGTTGAAATACTGTACATGAATTATTATTCTATGATATCAATTTGTTTGCTGTAATGAAGTAATGAAAATGGAATCAAATTTTGGAAGTTGAAATAGATGCCTGTTTATAGTTTCTGCTTGAAAACGACAAATTGCTCCAAAAGGCTTTGGTGTTGGCAATTCAAACAAACAAGGCCTGCCTTCTAAGTCATATAAAAGTTCAATAATTCACATCAGTCCATGACATGTTGCTATCAAATTTTTAAGGGTAACTACACTCAAAAGGTCACTAAATTATTAGTACTTTTATGTTTTAGTCATTTAACTTTAAAAAGTTACAAAATTATTAAACTATTCGAAAATTTCTATTTTAAGTCACTGGATTATTAAGTTTTCTTTCTTTCTTTTTTAATGTTCGGCTAGTGGCATTCATAGTGACGATTCGATTATCAGTATGGTGGATCTATACCTATCGGCGAGTAGAAGAACATACCTTAAATCCAAGTTGATCTAACAGTCAATGTTAGAGATTTGGAGAAGAAAGTTATTTGGATTTTGGTTCGCAGATTTGTGGCATTAAAATCTGTTTCATGAACAAAAAAACTGAATTATAAAAGAGAAAGGGAAGGGGAGCTTTCGATTGATGCAACCAATGTGAACAAAGAAGGTCATATAGCAATGATAGCCCGGTGACTTAAATGAAAACTTTCGAATAGTTAAGTGACCATTTTGTAAATTCTCAAAGTTGAGTAACCAAAATGTAAAATTACTAATAATTCAATGACCTTGGGTGCAGTTTACCTTAATTTTAATCGAGGTTAAAATTTGAACATTTTGAATTTTGAAATTTCAATATGGCAAAATGGTAATTGCTAAATTCGCGAAGTTAAATTCTACTATTTTTCAAAATCTTATGCAGCAAAATGACATGTTAACTTGTTATTTTCACATATAATTCACAAAAAAAATAATAAATTTAACGGTTGTTTACATCAAAACTGAAATATCGAATTTCGAAAAATATAAAGACTAAGAATGATGAAACTAAAGAGAACATAAATTAAAACTACAACTTCACATACAATGCAAGATTAATAATAGAATTTAATCAAATAAACTTAAGAGTTACTGTTTAGGTCAGCTTTGAAATTTTAAAAATTAAAATTAACCAATCCAAAAAATAGAAGAATTTAACATTTTAATCCACCATTCGTGTAAGAAAAAACAAATGCCAAATGCTTCAACTATACACCATTTGTCAGATCCGCAACAGCCCTCTTTACCCTGTTGCTACAATTTTTTGGAAATTTTCTGTTGGTTTATACTTAATTATCATATGGGAATACAAGATTCTACCATTGGTATATTTTTTAATTTCATTCCCCTACTTTGTAAAAATTGACTTTAATTTGTGAGAATTTAGTCATTGTATTTAGGGAAAACCGATAAGCTAGTCCTTCTGCTCTAATTTATGACAAATTAGTCATCGTACTTTATAAAATTGAAAAGTTAATTCAGTTATTGATTTGTTGCTTATAAATTGTTAAATAGCTGCTTTAAATTGCTAAATTGCCGATATCCAAGTAGATGATTTATCAACAAAATTTAATAATGCCATCATATTGGACTAAATTTTCAATTATAACTAATTTAAATGATTAATTACTAATTTAAATGATTAATTACTAATTTAGTTTCTGAACCATAACTAAAATATTATTTTTTATTTTTTAAATTTTTCTTAGCAAATATAATTCTAAAAAATATAAATTATTAAAATTATGTTAAAAATTTCAACTAGGGAGAAGAAAAAGACATATCTGCGGAGGACAATAAAAATAATATAATAACAAAGTATAATTTAAAAACAAGTGTAATTTAAAAAATTATAATTTAAATATTATATGTTCATCTAATATTTATATTTATATCACCCATGCTACTTATATATATTAATTAAGTGTTACAATATTATGGTAAAAAATTAAAATATATTTAATATTATTAATATGATGTAATTATTTAAATTTTTATTTACTCACAGATTAAACTAAGTTTTTATTTTAATTTGCGTTACTATTAAAATGACCCAAGAGTTCTGAAATCGAAATTAACTTAACCCACCCAAATGACAAGTCTAATCCAAGCTCAAGCTCAATCGCCTAGCCTGAGCTTGAACCTTAAACATTACAACACCGGATATAAGATAAAACAATGTACAAATTTGCAATGAGCACCGAGGGAAAGTTTCTGAAGGAAAGAACTGAAAAATTGAAGTCGAAGGATGTATGATGGCCCGTTTGGCTGTACATGTGTAATGTTTTTACTCTACTATGTGCTTGTGACCTAGGAATACGGAGCAAGATAGCTTTTTTTTTTTTTTTTGGTGGTGGTGGGGGAGTGGGGGGATTGAAAAAAAATATGCACAAATTTCATATATAGCAGAATCTTAGACGTCCATCTTACTTTCAGCTGATGCCAAAGCTCCTGCATTATCTCCATGTATAAATTTCACGATCACGAACGAAAGATGAAACGATACAAAGTTAACGACCCGAACATACCTGATGCTCGATTGATTAACAACTTCAGTCATGCAACCATCACTAGCGAACCGAATGTTTCTTCAGCCAAACACAAGTAGTTTCTCTTTTGCCAAATGCATCATCATCTGCTTAAAAGGCAGAATGGAAGCCCTATAAACAAAAAATACTAAGAACAGGATTTATTCTATCAATCTACTTTGTGTTCGATTTACAAAACTAACCTCGTGTTCTGGCTGGAAAGAAATCAATCTATTTTCTTTTAAGCCCTTGAACCAACGAATAATTACATCAATAGCACACTTAAAAGTGCTAATCAGAAAAAAAGTTCAAAGAGTTAAAAATACTAGGAGAACCTTTGTAGATATAAAAGTAGGACAAGGCACCTTCATCTGAGATCCATTACTTGGCTGTAGTTCAGATGTAAGAGACAGCTGACAGACAATATAGACAGAAGAACAGAGAACATTAACAAAAATATTTCACGCAAGCAATGACCTAAAAACATGAAACACTTGAAATGCATTATTAAGATGCCATATAATGCTAGTTGGAAATATGAAGAGGAAGATGTGTAATAGCATAGCTGAAACATGTTAAAATTTACCTTACTAAAAAGTTCTATGGGTGGATTTTGCGTAACCCTCCTTTCTCTACGGATTTTATATTCCTAATAATTGGCAGACAAAGTACAATATTCATATCAAACAATTCAGCTAACAATCAATTTGTAATGAAGAGACTAAAGATCTTCCATCCTGTACCATTGGCGCTGTGGTTTCCTTTTTTATGTTTTTGGAAACACCAAGATCTCCTTTACCGGAAAATATCTGCAAACCAGGAATTAGATAGTCCTTAGATAAGAATCATTGGTACCTACTAGCTCAAGGAAGCAAACAATTCAGTGATTTAATTTGTCGTTTGTTCTACCTTCTTATTCAAAAGGTGAGCTTTGATGTTGTAATTTGTGTCACAGGAATCCAACCTAGTGGCATCCATGTCACTTGGTCAAAGCAATGCAGGAAAATAATCCAAAGTAATTATTTCTCAGGTTAATACTAATAAGCACCAAGGTGCCCATATACAGAATTAGCCAATAATAAATACACACTTCAATAGATATACCTACATATTCTGCCCAAAGCACATTGTCCAGATATAAATCAGTCACAACATTCTCCAATAGTTAAAATGTAAAACATTTACCTTCTGACTTCTCTAGTTCCATTGCGATTAGTTGAATTAGTACAAGGTTTCACAAACCCCTGAAACACATAAGTTTTACATGAATAACAAAGTGGGTTTACAATAAGATCCAGGTAAGATGATACAGGAAGATATCCATGGGTAACCTTATCATAATCATTTGTTTGAAACGAAGAGGATGATACAGATGATGGCAGTTGCACAGCCCTTTCTGATGTCTTTAGGTGAAACTCCTGAGAAGCAACACAACAAGAATCAGTGCTAAATATGGACTGCACGAAACCTTATTTTGATGAAACTTATAGCTTGTCATGATACTTTGTCAAATGCCCTTAATCCAGGAACAAACAAGAAAGTACAGTCCTTACTTGAAACTCTGGTAATTTTGGAACACTCTTCTTTGGAAGAGGCAATGAAGGAGCCTCGAGAATCTGCACATTATTTACACATTTGTGAGAAGTACAAAATAACCGACTTTAGAGGAAGTCCGCTTTGTCACAAGTACCAACTTTTCTATTCAATGGGCGTGCTTTGAATTTATGCATGGCAGATGTAACATGCTCTTGTTTTGTACCATTCTTAGGCCTGAAATGAAAACATCATTATACCAGCAGCTCATTGACAATACTTTATATCAAAATCTAATAAAGAAGTAATAAAGACCAGAAACTAACAGTACTCTTTGAGCCCTGTGGGCTGTTCGAAGTGCAGGTTCCCTTGGAATGGTAAGTTTTGGCTTGAAATTGATAGTGTTTCTATCTGCAGTTACATCCTGTATAAGCACAAAGAAAAGCTCAGAGAGTTTAGATGCAAGACAGAATATGATCCAAAGCATTTTAAAATATCATGAAATAATAAGGATGTACCTTTTTAGGCAGCTTGTGGACAAAGGTAGTTTGCTGCTTCACCTCATTAACCTGACACGAGGAATAAAAGTTGAGCCCAAACCAGAAGCTTAGTTGATACAAAATACGACTCAACCACTAATAAATAGAAATTACTGATAAATCTAGAATACTTAAGTCTCAAATCTAATGTGCAGAAGGAGAAGTGAAGACAGAGGTGACTGGGGGAACTGATCTATGCAAGATCTCCTTGTGATAACATGCACTCGTGTAGTTATCAGTTTCCAGTTTATGAACACTAAAAGAAAAGGTTCTTTCACCATTACTGAATTCACTTTTCTATGGCACTCAGAAAACCCAGCATGTCCAATAAAAATAGCTGCCATCAGAAATCCTCCAGAGTATGAACAAACAAGGTGGGAGCACAGGAAACTTTTCAAGCTGATGTACCTTATGTGTGAGACCTCCCTCTAGCTTCTGCCTCTTGGCAGCTTGACTTCCAACGCCAGAAGAGTGAACTAAGCTTCTGTCACTGTTTGGCACCTGTAACTTCTTAAATCTACAAAAAAGATATATATATATATATATATATATATATAAGGGTCGTATCTGAAAGATTTTAATATAGGGGCTCCAAAAGATATATTATTCCTCTTATTGAAACCAGAATGCTTTTGCATCACAAGGAATAAGAACTTAGGACCGTTGAAACCACAAGTAAACATTTGTGAGAAATAAGATCCTCTGTGACACTTCAAAAACACTAGGAGACTAGAATAGGTAAGGAAGTTAATAGAGCATTCTCACAAATTACCTCGTTGAAGCAACTTGAGGGGGGCAATTTTGTTTGGCTAACCGACTTGCAGTAGGTTTCATAAGGGTGGAGCTCCTTGGCATAAACAGTTTTGTGACATTAGATTCAGCCTTTGGCTTATCATCGGGTATATTATTGCTGGTTGTCAAGCCTGGGGGGGGGGGGAGAGAGAGAGAGAGAGAGAGAAAAAATGAGCACAACACGAATGTAAGCTGACTAAATTTAATCAAATAAATGGCTAGACATCTGGAAAGTAAACACACGTCAAACTATTGTGTTTAACCAAACATACTTGAGAGAAGCCAATAATAATAACAATAAGAAAGCGATGTCACTGGAGGCAGAGACACGGAAAAAATAAAGACCTAAAAAACACTTCGCATAAGCGTGCAGATTACCTGTAGTTAATTGAAACGGTTGATTCAGAACCTTTAGTAAAACTTTCTGTATACTGGTGAAGATCCCTCCATTAGATCCTTCATAGCAAAAAAACAAATTAAAAAGGGAACAAAAAAGATCCTATCAGTTCATCACAGTTTTCAAACTTTCCGAAGAAAACTAAACCTCATGCTTCATAAAATTGCCAGTAGAAGCACAAGCGCGCCTCAAAGGATCTCTTAATTGCGGAAACAAGCTCCACGGCTCTTCAATATTAACTAAGTTACAGCAGTTGCTCTTAAAATTTACATAGAAGGCAAGTTGAAAGAAATAAAAGCACCATATGTAAGTAGCTAAGCATAGCTAAATTTTACCTCTCTTACTGGCATCCATAGATGAAAATTCCAATTCTGAATCATTTTCTCGTAATCTGCCAATATCATCCACTTCTTTGCATTTTACAGGTGTAGTCACATTTTCCAGGAGACTCCCCTCTCCTAAGACTAACTTCGTCACAAAAGCTACAACACGCACAAATTAGGAATTAGAAATATATTTAGCAAGATAAATCAAAGGAAGAATAAATACCAGAAAAGAAAAAGTATACTTTTTTAATAAGTAACGATTCCAAAATTTCGAAATAGAAAAGGAAAGGCAATCCTTGATAATAACTCGAAAGAGGGTAAAATAATCTCTAAAGTTCATACTTATTCAATCAAACAAGAAGATGACAACCAAAACTGCTTTACGCAAACAGTATTAGTAAAAGGAACGTACGAGAAGGAGGATAACTCGGTGCCGATTCGAACCAACGCTCGGCGTCGCTAGCCTCCGACGGCGACTCCTCACGCGTGAAATCGAAGAACTGAGCCGCATCAAACTCGTAATCCAGATCAACCTCACTCACCTCGAACACTGGTTCTATCTCCATCTCCTCTTCCATCTCTCTCTCTTTCCAAAGCTCACTCCCCGTCTCTTCTCTACAATGCCGCTCTAACTTCACTTGAACCACCGAGAACTACACTCTGCCGCCATTTTCACCGTTAATTTGAAACCGATTTCCCCTTAGAGAGCCTATAAGTATCGGAAACGGCGAGGATGATCCACAACGGCGATGACGACAGCTTCACCGTGGCATTCAAAGCAAAATAAATTTTAACTCGAGAAAGGAAGCAAAGGACAACACATCCATAGCGTAAGGTACAAGCTACCGCAGTGAAGAACTCCAGGACTGACGACCGTGAGGTATGCTCGTTTTTGTTTTTGTTTTTGTTTTATAGCATTCAAGGTTGCAGTAACTATCAAAAAATTTGAATTTATGCGCCTTCGGCAAAAAATACTCCAAAATAAAATAAAATAAAATAAAAAACACTAAAATTTAGTTATCTAAATTCGATAAATTAATCATGTAGATAGATTTGTCCCTAAAATAATTTAAATATTCAAACCTTTAATAATTTTATTTAAAAATTATACCTTTAAAATTAAAATAAATTATACACAAAAATTTATATCTGAAATTAATTAGAATTTTTTTAAAAAAATTTAATTGACTTTAATTTTAAGGTAAATTATATCTAATATCATTAAATTATTTGATAAATTTATATTTTTATTATTTAATTTTAAAATTTTATAAAAATTTATTTGTTTTAACGTGTCTAATTGACAACAGATTGACGAAAGTAACCTTGATATTTTAGAGAAATTCCGATAATGGGATGTTACGGTGGCGGGTAGTCAATGGTGAGGGTAAGCGAGTAAATAGAGGTGAATTTTTTTCGAGAATTTGATATGTCTGTAAAGTGAGGACAATGATATTGGGGTTCGAGCACGGTGTTTCGGGCGGCGAGATAATGTCATAAGGGGATTCTGAAATTTCGGCGCGAGTTGAAATTGCCACTGAGAATGGATTATAATTGCGATAATGCCCCTAACGGTTTTATTAGTTAGGGAGGAAAAAGGGAAGGGTGGGAAAAGTGGGGGCCGAAAGATGGGAAAGGGCAAAAAAGGATAGGTGGATAACACAAAATCTTATTGATCTGATTGTAAATATCTTTAAGCTTTGAGTTTTCATCATCTGTTTAAGACTTGACATTACATCGAATATTGCGATTATACTTTAGGAAAAATACAGTTAATTCATTGTTGAATCTATAATTTTTATTTTAGAAGCTTATATCGCTAAAAAAGAAAAAAAATCAATTAATGTTTTTTATTAAATTTTTACTTAATTAAATTTTTATCATTAATTAAAATAATTAATTAAGCCTCTTTGTTTTATAATTTTCATTATTAATCATATTGATCATTAAAATAAATTAATAAACCAATTAAATGGTCACACGAGACAATTTTTTTATTTAATCCAATATTTTTTCATAAAAATTATTAAAAATAATATATATTAAATATTAAAAATATTAAATTTGCTATAAATTTATAAATTTTAACGAAATAAAAAATCTAATAAATTTTTTTAAAATTGTATAAAATTAATAAAGCTTATTTAAAATATTTAAAATTAAAAAAATATATTAGAATTCTTAAAAGATAATAAAAAATTGAAAAAATTATAAAAAAATATTTAAAACATTAAATTTGATATAAACTTATAAATTGTATACTAGATCGGATCAGTTGGTTGGACATGTTAGGCCGAAATTGGCAAGGGTATCGATTCAGGGAAAGCCATTAGACTAGTTAACCTAGAAAACGAGCGGTTGAACCGATTTTTTATTTTTTTAAATATTTTTATCAAACCACAATTTCATTATCCAACTATTAGCATTAAGGGTGAGCAAAATCCGATTCGATTCGAAAAACTCGATAAAAATTTAAATTTTGAATTAAATAGGTCGAGTTATTTGAGTTAATCAAGTTATTCGGATCAACTCGAATAAAAAAATAAGTTTTTTGGTTTAACTCGATTATGAATTACACAATTCGAGTTATCCGAAAATCTGAATAATAAAAGGCAAAACTACGTCGTTTTGATAAATGTTTACCTTTTTTAAAGTTAAAAGTCAAAACTATTAAGTTAAAAGGTAAAACAATTATATTGTTTATGTAGTTAAATAATCTTGTACTTCGTCTACTAGTTAAATAATCGGTCCATGTAAACGCAACATTGAGTATAAATAATATGATTCGTTAACTCGACTCGACTTAACTCGAATTTTTTCACTCGATTCGAAAAAAATTTCAAATTGAGTTCGGTTGCTAAAATATGATTCGTCAACTCGACTAACTCGAATTTTTTTTACTTGATTCGACTCCACTCGATCAAATACTTACCCCTAATTAGCATATGTTATAATGAAATATTCTAACCAAAGTTTTCAGAACCAAATCAGTGGCTGAACCGGTCAAGCCACCGATTTGCTAGTTCGACTGATCTGTCCAATTCTATTAAATAAAACATTAAAAAAATCAAAAAATCGGGTTCAATCGACCAATTTCCAAGTCAACTGGTCTAATGGCTTTCTCCAGACCAATACCCTTATTAATTTCAATCTAATTGGTCCAATAAACTGATCTGGTTCAGTTCAAGATTTTATGATTTTTTATAATTTTTATTAGTTTATATCGATTTTAATACTTTTAATAGTTGTTACATTTTTTTATGATTTTTATAGAATTTTAATATGTTTTTATAATATTTTAAATATTTAAATATATTTTATTAATTTTATAAATTTTTATAAATTATTAGAATTTTTATAATATTTTATTTCTTTAATAATTTTTATAAGTTTATATCAATTTCTTTCTTTTTTATTTATTTTTATTTATTATATAATTTTTATGAAAAATATTAGAATAAACCAAAAGCTACCACGTGTAGCCATTTGTTTGGCCCGTCAATTTATTTTAACGGTCAATGTGGTCAATGACAGAAACCGTTAACAGAGGGGCTTAATTGATTATTTTAGTTAACGACCAGGGTTAATTGGGTGCGAATTTAATATAGGAGTTTAATTAATTTTTTTATATTTTCTTAAGGGTTTTTTTTACTGTATGCTATCTTAAATTGATTTCTTAATTTTAAAATATTTTAATTAAATGTTTAAAATATCAATATCATATTAATATTTTTTTTCATCAATTTATGTTTGATGTGAAGCACATTTAGAGCATGCGGATGAAATTAAAAACATGTGTATTTATTTATTTTATATAATATTTATTTATACTCTTAATTCCTCATCAACATTTAAATTGGAGGTAAAATGCACTCGAACTCATATCCTTATTGCTATAATAACAATTGTGCCAATTGAGCTGAGACCCAATCGTCATTTCTTTGTTTTTTTTTAAAAGTATTACTAGTATGGTGCAAACAAAGTATAAACATGGTGCCAACCAAGCTTTTTGAAATTGGATCGATGATCGAATCGACCAGGTCACCAGCTCTGTCGGTTCGTGCAATTCAATTAAATAAATTATTAAAAATATTTTTTAAAAAAAAGAGTTTCAACAGATTTTTTAAGTCAATACGTGTCCGAGTAACTACCGCACACGATGAGACTCGAACATCCACACATACAATTACACAAGATGAATTTCAAACTTGAGTATTCAAGACTGAAAGCCTCCGCCTTTGCCAACTATATCAGAACCTCATCGATAATATTCCTTTTTTTTCTTAATACATTGCATCTAAGTTATTCATGCAATAGGCACCTAAATACTTAAAATTTTTTGGTGAAAAATAACAGTAAATTGCGATTACATCAAACAACACTTAAGCCCGTGAAGGGCTATTAGAATCAACTAACAACAAACCTTAAACAGATAATGATGGTTCATGCACACTTACCATGTAATCTGCAACACTAGTACGCGTCATTGGAATATGACGAAGACGCCTTCCAACCTCATCCAAAAACATAAAACGAAGTCTACCATAAAATTTTAATTAGAAACATTGGATACTCTGTTGTTTAATACTGCATATGTAAATTTCAAAATATTGGAAGTAAAAGGGAAAGAAGTTGAGAAACAGTGAAACCCCATGCAATAAAGTCCAAGAATCACGAAATCCATGGCTTCCACACTTAGCTAAAAGACTACAACATCACTTAAATGTGTGATGAAAAGGCCATTGATTATGAAGTTGATTTTAGTGGTTGAAATAATAAATTCAGAAGGGTTTTGTTTGTGTTCCTGTTTTAGTGTCTAAAACAAATAAATAAAATAAAATAAATGTTGATCATTGATTGTCAACAAGTAGAGTACTATCTATAATTTAAACATTGAATGCTGTGCTCGACTTGTCTCTCGCATTGGATTCCTTTTACTCAACATTTCCCCCCACCCCCATATGTGACAACAAGCTCATGTTTTACTTTCCTGCAACAGCAACCAACCTTTGACCATTTCTTCCCCCTCTCTCTCCCTTTTTATCTTTTATAAATTAATTGATGGAACAATCGAATAGGTATATATAATGTGTTATGTGTATCTCATATTAACGTATAAATGTATTTTTAAACGAAAAAAATGGGTGAAAATTTTAGCAAAAAGATCAATTTACTCTTTAATTTAACATATACAAATTAATTTACCCATTAATAAAAGGACAATTACAACCCAACTCCTAGTATAAGAGGTCCATTATTCGTCATTTAACTATACATAAGTTTCATTTTTTTCATCCTATTCATTTATTTGAGATTATGTGCGTGTTAATCATCTTACGATTAAATGGTTAACAGAAGGATGACATGATTTTGTAAAAAGAATTTGTATGATAATAAATTTAATCTTCAACGTTTATATATTATGTCAACTGGATCTTAATTCTAAAAAATATATAGCCTTCGATATTTATCTGTTATGTTAACTTGGTCGTGATTTTAAAAATTCAAAAATTTATAAAAATACAATTTTTAAAGAATTATAATAAATTAAATTTATATAAAATTATACAAGAAGTGATGGAAGTTAATTTTTTGTTTTTAAGAAAAATTTCCCTTTTTATCTTTTTCTTTAAGAACTTATGCTTATGGGAGTCAATTATTCATTCTATATTGCTTTATCTATATGTCTAAAATCCATTTCAGTACAATACTTTATCAAATATAAAACAAAAGTTGCATAATTCAAGCATTTTCAACTCTGACAACAAAGAAATTGCATTTGTGCTTAGAGTGGAATGAGGAGGGGTTTTTATATTAATAATATTGAGTGGAATAAATTATTTATTAAAATAGAGTAAAAATAAATTATTTACGAGAATAGATCATTTTGATCAGCAACATAATAAAAATGTGTTGCGAACTAAGAGATGGCCATATAGCCACCTTTTTTCAATCACTTTTAATTTTTTATTTTATTTTATATTTTTTAAACGCATAATAATATATTTGATCCTCTAATTTTATAAAATAAGTTATTTTAGTCCTCATTTAATTTAATTATTTTTAGCCCTTAAACTTGCGTTTTTATCAAATCACTTAAAATAGATAAAAAAATTAATATTTTTTAACTTTGATGATGTGACATACATGTGGGTGACATGTCAATATTTAATTTTTTTAAAAATTTAAGAATTCAAAAGAAAAAATTAAAATTCTCCTTGTCAACCACTTGACAATTTATGTATATATCATGTCAACAAAATTAACAAATATTAATTTTTTCACTTATTTTAGAGTAATTTGATAAAAAAAATATTAAAAAAGGTGAAATATTAAATAAACTGTTAAAATGATTTATTTTATAAAACTGGAAAGTATTGTAGCTTCAAAAAATATAAAATAAAAAAAATAAAATGGGACAGGTGAAAAAGAGGTGCCGCCCCCTTATTTGGCAACACCGCTTTTATAATTAAAATATTATTATTTTATTTATTTTTATTAAAATACTATTTTTAATAGATGATGTACTTAACGTGTTATCATAAATAATTTACTTTCACCCGGATACGTATTTTCTTTACATCATTAACGTAAAAAAACCCAATGACGAGCTACTAGGCACAATAAGAATGATCATCTTTTCAAGAAATGACTTGCTCTCCAACAAACAATGATACAGCTCATAACGTACCCCTCGTACCAATGTGTATAAAATAATATATATATATACTATTTAAGAAATTTTGTGTATTTTTCAACAAATTCTATCTTAGGACAGAAACTACCAATGACAATATGTAGACTAAAATTTTTAAATAGAAAAATATGGTACAGGGACTAAATCTAAAAGGACTAACAGCATATTTTAACCTTAAAAAAATATAATTAGACCTTTTACTTCCAAGACAACAATCAAATCTTAATCAGAATTATTCAGTGTTAATCATTAAGTCATTAGCTGTCTGTTTTGCTCAGAAGCATCTCAATTTTTTATACGTAAACATTTCTTTATCTGGCAAAGGCTCACACCCACGGTTAACAAATAGAAAACAAACAAAAGCTTATGCACGTTCATATGAATCAAATACAATAATTAAAAAAAAAAAAAACCAATGAATAGTTGAAAACCATTAACAGAAACATTTTGCATAATATAAACAGTCATAAAGTCAACAACAAAATGACATAGAATTATATACATAAATGTCAAACAGTATTTGCCTTGGTCTCTCAATTAAGCGTGTGATGTAAGAAAGAAAATGATCTTTCTCCATGATGTTAGATTTGTCTTTGGTTCCCCCCTTGTGTCACATACGGATGAAGTTGTTTAGCAAATATAACACTTCATCCATCCCTATCAACATGTTTCTCATGGACAAATTTATCTGTAAACCAATACCATACCTTACTGCTATACCAATTCTTCTTCTCTCTGCAATTTTCTTAGCTGACGTTTCGCGTAAACCGTGAAAACAATTATTGCCAACAGAGTTATGAGGAAACCACCAACGTTTAACAAAATCTGTACAGCCGATAAGCCATGTCGTTCTTGTGAAGCGTCTGCCAATGTTTGTATGAGGGTGCCACTGCAAGAATCAATATGTTAATGAGTTTATGGGGTATGGTGATGATAAGACGTATACATGAAAGAATGGATAGCAGAACCACCTAACACAGCTCATGCATTTTGCATGTATCATATTTTGGGTATATCTGATTGAATCAGTTATGGTCGTATATCATTCGTTTAAAAGACATCGACTTATGTACATGGACATATATTGTGATGATCAAAGATCATATGCAAAATAAACAGCTATGTGTCATAAACATAAGGGCGGAGAGAGAAATTACGTGTATATCGAAATAAAAATTTCTGGCACCATTCCTACCAAAGATCCCAAGATATAAGGTCCATACTCAACATGTGTTGCAACTGCACAGTAATTATATAAAATATATGGGAATGGAGAGAGTCTAATTAATGCTACAGCTTTAAACTGATGAAGCCAATTTCCTCCACCAGCTGCTCTCAGAAAGGCAGCTTTCTTAGGATATTTTTCTAACCAGCCCTGCAAAACACAGTAATAGCAAGCAGCTTACTACGTGCACAGTGACAGTCAGGAAGGATCAATGAATAAAGGATGGACAATAAAATCTTAGGATAAGGCACACACCCGAATCCTGTGAAGGAAAAGAGAGCCGATAAAGAATGGCAATGATACACCCACAGCAGCTGCGGAGATGATTAGTAGAAATCCAAAACCATAACCGAATGCCATCCCGGCAACCCACATAGATGGTGAAGACGGTAGAAATATCGTGGGGAATAATGCCACAGAAGCAAAGATTAGAACTGCCAGCATTGGAGTACTAAAGGTTGCCATCTCCCACTTAATTAAAGGCATTAGCTCCTGCATTCATCATGTCATTAGTCAAGTTCAGTTAGAAAGGGCAAGGATATCTTAACAAGAGATAAATGAATAAACTACACTAGCCTCTCGAATGAAATCATAACTTTAACCAAAGCTAGCATAAAGATCAACAATTTTGGCTAGACACTGCATCAAAAAATGAATTAAACCAAAGTGGCCATTAGTGATTACACAAAAGTTAGAGCTTATTACATTATAGATTAGTTTATCAACAAGTACCACTTTTGGCATAAGAACATTTCAATTATTCTCTCAATTCTCTCAAACCATAAACTATTATATAAAGAATCACTAGGGTGTGACATTTTGAAGCTAAAGAAGAAAATGAACATGAAAGCATATTCTAGAGATTCTAGAGGGAAGGAAAAAATTGTTAGAAGAGATACCAATAGACATAGAATTTATCTGAATTCATCCCTCAAAGTCAAAGAAAGAAATACATCTTCAATCACCAGTTTAATATCATACAATCATTAAAATCAAAAAAATCAAGTAAAAGAAAAACTATCTTTCATCCTATTGACAAATTTGAAGAAAAGAAAGAAAACCCAGAATAAACCTAACCATTAACAATCCACATAGATCATAAACAGAACAATGCAACAAAGGCATGAAATTGGGGATAAAAAAAGTACTGACCTTATCCATGAAAAAAGGGCCAACCCATTTGAGAAAAACAGCAACCAGTAACCCTAGAAAGGTAAGTAAAATTCCCAACTTGATCCAGTACCAAATAGACCTTCTCGATTGAGAAGAAAAACCTGACTCTTTTAACAAAGAATTATTCTCTTCCGCTTCACATTCTTCTAATAATCTCTGTCTCAAACTTACCCTTTTCTCATTAACATCATCATCACCCTCAACTCGTAATTTCAGCTCCGGCACCACTTCTCCTCCCTCATCATCATTGTTATCATCATTGAAAGTCATTGAATTTTCAGAACAAGAACCCAAATTTCCCCTGTTTGGTTCCTGAGAAAATTAGAGAAGGTGAAGCAATAAATGGGTAGATGAATTGAAAAGCAAAGAAGCGTATCAAATATACCGAAAGCAAGCAAACCTAAACCAAACAAAGCAACGTTTGATTTTTCTGGTTTTTTGATTAATTTAAAAGAAAACCAAAACCCTAACGTTTATTTTCATTCTAATTACTCAATTTGTCAATGTCAATTGTCACTGAGCAGATTTGGGAACCCCTTTTTTTGTGTTCTTAAAGTGCTGTAATTTGCGAAACTGCCATTGGAAGCAACGACGTCGTTCCCTAAAAGGTTCGGGTTCCAAAGGTCACAGACCTATATTGCTAACGGTAATGAAATGTGGGTCCAAATCCAACCTATCAATTTTTAGCTCAATCGATTTATTTGATTAAATTAAATAAATATTTAGATATTAAAAAAATGTAAAAAATAAATTTAATTTTTTAGAATGAGACTGGTTGTGACGATGACATGGTGGTGAGCTAAAATTAGAGAACGGTGCAATTAAAATGGGACACGTGTGACTGAAAAAGCTGGCTTATAGCGGGCACTACCCATGTATACAGCTGCAAGCGAGAGGAATAATTATTTTTTTGTTCATTTAAAGGGGTACTATTATAGCTGGAATATTTTGGGAAGAATCTACTTTAATAGGTTTGCCTTTCAAGCTTAAAATATGTACCAAACAATCAAGTTTATATGATTAAGCAACATAACACTTTAAGAACAAACCAACAAGTTATTCAAGATGTCTTATATTATATTAATACTGATCAAAAGATGTTCTCTTAGTAATTATTGATATGGTGTTGGGTTAATTAATTACATACAAATTTAATATATACTAATACATGATTATATGTATATACGTGTAAAAATTACATATTTAAATATATGTATATGTCTTTGAAAATAATATTGTTACATCCCTACCATGTAATGGCACATGATAAAATAAAGAGCAGTTTGGCAAGACGGTGCCCACGAGTGGCCCTTTGTCCCACACCTTTCATAAGTGGCTTTTGTCTAATCTTCCATGACTAACTATCTATGGATTCAGAGGTCACATTTTAGCCACCTGGTATGGACTCTCCACGAGGACTATTGAGGGATCACTAGTGCATACCAATCTTGTATTGTCTTAACAAGAAGAATGTTAGAGCAAGACCACACGGTATTGTGCATGGCGATAACTAACATGCAACGGATCTGCCACCTAGTTGACCACCCGGGCAAGCCTATCATTTGTATTGTCAGTGGCATGGCACTATTAGACAGGGTCACAGAGACTCTCCCCCATATATCTCTTGGAGCATAAGGAATAGGGGACCAATCCTTCTTCCTCTCTAAAAAAACCTAAGTCTTAGCCTTCTCTTACATTTTTCCTTTCTTTTCCTTCTCCCTCAGCATCATATTCCAACTCTCTGCCTATCAACAAATATATATCATGCAAACATTATCAACTTCATTTAGGTAAAAGTATTATGGAGGCCACTAGACTAGGATTCATTGCATTTTGTCTTCTCTACTAAAAAAAGGGCAAATTGGTCCCTATACATTAGATCAAAGAGCAAATTGGTCATTTTGTTAAAAGTTTCATTTATTTTTGCTATTAAAAACTAATTATTGTATGTCAACATGATGCACACATGGCAGGCCATGTGTTACAATCTGATTATTCTTTCAATTGTAGTAGTTTTTAATAGTACAAATGAATAAATTTTTAATAGAAATGATCAATTTACTCTTTAGTATAATGTATAATGATTAATTTACCTAATTTTTTGAGTAAAATAAACAAAATGTAACCTAACTCCTAATATAAGACCTCCATAATACTTTTACCACTTGACACATATGGCACCTTAAGTTTCTTGTTTCCATGAACATTAAAAAATATCTATAGCAATCAATCATTTTCTCATGTTCGGGAATTACCTTGGCCTAATTACCAAATTGCTAAATTGACAAAAACTAATACTTCCAATCTGTCAGTATTCGACTGTCTGAAATTAGACTTGAAAATTCCCAATTTGAACACATCATTTTAGCCATACATACATAGAACACTTCAACCAAACACAATTTAGAGACTTCAATAAAACTCATTCCAAGTTGTCCATAACATGAATAGTTACAATCAATGTTCTCTTGCTTAAAAGATAACAATGCAACAAAACCAAAGTTTAAAATTGAGAAAAAAAAAAAATCTACCCTAAGAAGGTTTTGATTTTATTTTGATAAAAGAATGAAAAAAAAAACAGAAATAGAAAAAAATAGTTAGGGGAAATATAAAATTACTTTTTGAATTCTGGATTCAATTTTAAAAATCTAATGTCTCTATTTAGATTAATACTCCGATCGATTCACGATTCGATTCAAATAATGAAAATAGTTTAGAGTGAGTAATATACGTGTTTAAAGAAAACTACTACACAAATTAGAGTAGCGAGAGGTTAATGAATTAGGTGAGATAGTAATTAATGTAACTTTTTGTAAATTTACTAAAATAGGCAATATTTTATTTTAACTTTTATCTTTTGTTATTTGATTTAATTAGTAATGTATCGAGTTGAATTCTCGTTACACTGAACTCAAGTATTAAATGTTAGTAGAGATTTTTTTTATGAATTTACTAAAAATAAATAATATTTTAATTTTAATTTTAATTTTAATCATTTGATTTAATTAATAATTTATTAAATTGAGTTAGTGTAACTTCACTTCTCACATCAATTTCAATAAAGTATTTAATATTATTAGAAAGATTAGTATAAATACATAGTATAAATACATACACAAATTGCTAAATCTAACATATGATATAAGGCATACATACACATAATTATGGTTAATTTTGTCTTTATTTAAAATCACATTTTATTAAATTATATTTAATCATAAATAAGGATAAAATTATTACTAAATTATTCTAAGATTAAAAGTTAAGTACGATAGCTCAATTGGCATGAGCATAGTGCGTTGAAGCATATTATCATTCTATTCATGGGTTGAGGTTTTTTCAATTAAGAATAATAATGTAAAAATAATAATGAGGCTTTTATATATAGTAGTATTGATTTTGAGTCGGTTTAATAATTAATTAAATTACGAACATTTATCTATGCCTTGCATTGCAAGACAACTAATATGACGTAAGATTCTTCCAACAACCAGTAAAAAAAAATCATATTCGACTCCTTCATTCTATAATATACCAAATATTATTCAAAATTTTTTTTTTATAATATCTAATTAATCAACTTATACCAAAACAATAATAAATAATATAATTAAAAAAAACCAAAATCGAAACAAAAACTATGTTGTTGGCAACATGAACCGACAAATTGGACACATGACTTGTCTTGAGCCTTGAACAATGTAATCTCCATGGAACACACGAGAGTAAAGCATTCGAGTGATTTGAGAACCAGTTCCCATCTCTTCCATACGCACTCAAACATTTATTTTTCGAATCGAAATCATTAGATGTCACCTTCTGGTAGATTTGAATCTTGTTTTGTCAATTCGTTCGTAGCATGTTCGGCTGCTAAATCCAAAGCGTTTTTTTTATCGAATCACCAAGTCCAGCTCGTCTAACAACATTAGCCATGTCTTCCCAATCGGATCGCTGAAAGTTCCAACCTCGAGCTTGCAATCGAATCATATCCTCAACGTTACAAAGAACCTCTTGTCCTTCTTTCGCTTTCAGCATTGCCAAATACTCATCACGCGGCACTACCACTTGTTTCTTGATCATTACAAGCAAGAACAATTTCTTACGTCCCGATTCACGAGCCGCATTGATCATGTCACTACAAACATCCAATATCGAAGACACAACACAATCCGTCGACACTAAGGGGATCGATTCTTTGTCGAAATCGTGTTTTTTCCAATGTAAATTCTTTAACGCGAACGGGATTTTAGCATCGACGAACAAAGAACATATAAAACCCCTCGTCAGTTCATCGACCGGATGCTCGAATTCGTGCCACGAATCGTGCTTCGAAATATAAATCGGAACAGATTTGTCTGGTTTATTCAATACGTAACTCATCTTAATGTTAAACTTGAAGGTGATGAAAGGAGATTCCAGGGATTGATCGTCTTTGTAAACATTGTAAGGAGTAGCAGAAACGAAAATCTTGGAGTCATGGTTTGAATGGGAGAGTGCCATTAGGTTAACTGAAAGCTAAGAAATAAAAAGTAAAAGATTGATTATACGTAATAAATTGTCACAAAGCCTCCTTTTTATAGTGTTTCTAATATCAGTAATCCTTTTCCGTGTAGTGATTGAAATTCCTGTTTCTAATACTAATTTCCTTTCGGAAATCTAAAAGTTTTTGGAAATTTTCATCTTTAGTCCTTTATAATTTTAAAAATTTAAATTAATATATGGAAAAATTACACTTTGGCCTCTCAAGAATGAGAAAAAATTGATTTAATCCTTTAAAAATTATAAAGATATAGTCTATTAAAATGGTAAAATTTCACTTTTGCTATAATAAAAATATACAACTTTATTCTAACCCCCCTCAAAAAATTTCCTAACACCGCCCCTGTTATCAAGTTTAGGGATTAAATTAAACAAAAAATTTTAAAATCTCGTAAAAATAATTATCAAATTTAAAGACCAAGTTAGCCCAAAGAAGTGATTTAACACTAAAAATCAAAGGATTAGGGACACGTCATCGCAAAGTGGAGAGTCACGCAGGGATCACGTGAGAAAACGTCGACGAATGATTTTCCAGTTTTCCACGCCCACTCTCCTCGCTAGCGAGGACCATTAATTCATCGCCGTGGTTTTTCATTTCCTCGGTTCCCTCCTCTCCTTATCCGTCCAAATTGCCGATCTAAACGTTCCCGAATTCCGACCACCTCTATTTTTTTTTTTTTTGCTATCTCCACTCCAATTTCCCTCAGATCTCTGGGAAATTTCAGGTAACCTTATCCCTTACATTATGTCATTTTTTGTGGTTTTATTTTCAACTTATTTTCTGATAATTAAATTTCAACTTAATTTCATCTCTCAAGTGTTTAAGTTTACTCAGTTCCTTAGTTTTGTTTTTTCAGAAAGATTATTTAATAGAATGAAACGAGTGATGATTTAATTGGCAGCAAACTGTTACTTACATTGTAAGGGGAAAAAGGTGTAAATTGTGTAAATTTTAAACAAAAATGCTAAGAGCTCTTGCTGTGTAATGGGAATTACCATAAAAAGAAGAAGCTAAACTATGAAACAGATAGGGTTTTAGATACCCATTTTCATAGTTCAATGGAAAATGCAAACTTGTGTCTGGTTTCATTTCATAAGAAAATGTTAGTGCATTGTTGAGTAAGTTACATTGTTGACGCTGATTAGTTTGTAAATTAAGATTTTATGCAAGTAAATTGGGTAATGCTACTAAGAATATAAATATATGTGTTTACTTGTTTATATTCACGGGGTTGGAGAATTCGGGGAGTAAATGGATGCTGGTGCCTTACCATGCTGTTCAATTACTGATGCTATGTTGGAATGTGAATAAGCTTGTAGTATAATAAAGGTTTCTGTGAAAATAATTTAAATATTTGCAAAGCTTTGGGTCTATTTTTGTTAATGAAGTACATATATTGTACTAATTCTTGCAAACTGTATATTGATATACATTGTTGTATGGCAAAACAGGTCTCTAGATGATGATAAGTGCTTTTAGAACATGAAGGATTTCATTTAATCTTTATTGGTGTCGGTTTTTCAGATTTGCAAATGAGATTCAGTCCAAGTTTCTTCTCTTGCTGTGCTTTTATCCTTTATACTTAATTCTATTATTCATTTAGTCTTTTATGTGCTTTTCACAGTAGTTGCTTTGTTTTAAAGATAATGGTTCGTGGAAGAGATGCCTGCTGGGAGCATTGTGTACTTGTGGATGCAACGAGACAGAAAGTGAGGTGTAATTATTGTCACCGGGAATTCAGTGGAGGGGTTTATAGGATGAAGTTTCATCTAGCTCAAATAAAAAACAAAGATATAGTCCCCTGTGCTGAAGTCCCTGATGATGTTAGAGACCATATACAAAGTATATTAAATACTCCAAAGAAACAAAAAACTCCCAAGAAACCAAAGATGGATAAGACAGTTGCAAATGGCCAACAGAATAGTTCCTCTGCTAGTGGTGGTCTCCATCCTAACCATGGATCTAGTGGCCAACATGGCAGCACCTGTCCATCTTTGTTGTTTCCGCATCCATCGCCTAGTGAGCAGCCAGCAACTGACGATGCTCAAAAGCAAAAGCTGGATGATGCCGACAAAAAAATTGCTGTTTTCTTCTTCCATAATTCTATTCCTTTTAGTGCTGCTAAATCCATGTATTATCAGGAAATGGTCGATGCTATAGCAGAGTGCGGTGTTGGTTATAAAGCCCCAAGTTATGAAAAGTTGAGGTCTAGCCTTTTAGAGAAAGTAAAGGGTGATATACATGATTGCTATAAGAAATATAGAGAGGAGTGGAAAGAAACTGGCTGCACTGTCTTGTGTAATAGCTGGTCCGATGGTAGGACGAAATCGTTTGTTATATTTTCTGTCACATATCCAAAAGGGACACTCTTTTTGAAGTCGGTTGATGTCTCAGGTCATGAGGATGATGCTAGCTACTTATTTGAATTGCTTGAATCGGTTGTCTTGGAGGTTGGTTTGGAAAATGTAATTCAGGTGATAACAGATAGCACAGCCAGTTATGTTTGTGCAGGAAGACATCTCATGGCCAAGTACAGTTCGTTGTTTTGGTCTCCTTGTGCTTCTTATTGTATTGATAAGATGTTGGAAGACATTAGTAAACAAGAGTGGGTGGGCATTGTGTTGGAGGAGGCAAAGAGCATTGCACGGTATATATACAGTCATGCATGGATTTTAAATATGATGCGGAAGATCACTGGTGGAAGGGAATTAATGAGGCCAAGAATTACAAGGTTCGTGGATAATTATCTTACCTTGAGGTCCATTGTGATTCAAGAGGACAATTTAAAACACATGTTCTCTCATTCAGAGTGGTTATCATCCATTTATAGTAGACGTTCTGACGCTCAGGCTATTAAGTCGTTACTGTATTTAGAAAGATTTTGGAAGTCTGCACGTGAAGCTGTTAGTGTGTCTGAGTCACTGGTTAAGATATTACGGATTGTTGATGGTGACATGCCGGCTATGGGTTATATGTACGAAGGAATAGAGAGAGCAAAAGGTGCTATAAAGGCATATTATAAAGGTATTGAAGAAAAATACATGCCAATATGGGATATAATCGATCGGAGATGGAACATGCAACTTCACTCACCGTTACATGCTGCGGCAGCATTCTTGAATCCTTCAATATTCTATAACCCGAACTTTAAGATCGATTTAAGGATGAGGAATGGGTTTCAAGAAGCAATGCTTAAGATGGCTACGATGGATAAAGATAAAATAGAAATCACAAAGGAACATCCCGTGTACATAAATGCACAAGGCGCTCTAGGGACCGATTTTGCCATCATGGGGAGAACCCTCAATGCTCCAGGTACAAGAAAGTTGCATTTGTCTATGTTACACTGGTGAAAGGACCATAGTTTTTATATTCTCTATATCTGAACTAGGGGATGCATTCGACTAATGAATATCTGGTAATTGTAGGTGACTGGTGGGCGAGCTACGGTTATGAGATTCCGACGCTACAAAGAGTAGCAATAAGGATACTAAGCCAACCATGTAGCTTTCATTGGTGCAGATGGAATTGGAGCACGTTTGAGACCGTACATACGAAGAAACGAAACAAAGTGGAGATGGAGAAACTAAATGATTTGGTTTTTGTGCATTGCAATCTTTGGATACAAACAATATGTCAAGGTAGGGATGGAAAATGTAAACCCATCATCTTTGATGAAATAGATGTTAGTTCAGAATGGCCAACCGAATCGGAACCTTCGGTTCCTCTATTGGATGATTCATGGTTAGATAACTTGCCCCTTGAATGCAGAGGTAGTCCTTAACATTGTCAACAAAAATGAAAATGGATACTACATATTCTATTACTGATTGTATACATGATGCTGGAATATATACTGTATATTGTCAAATAATTTAATCCATACGCTGTCTGATCAGCAAATATGAGAAAAATATGTATATCTAACATAGTCAAATTCTTCTTATGAGGAACTAGAAATGTACATTGATATGATATGGTTCAAGTGGGGAGAATATTTATTCTTAAAGCTGAGGTTGTTCTTGTTATAGTTTTTTCCAAGAGAAGGGAAAAAATTCATGGAATTCATCACTAGCAAGACCAAGCTGAGTGATGTTCTCCAAATCTGATTCTTTGAAAGTAGGCTCTTTTTTTTTTTTTGTTTTGGATATGTATATTTAATTTTATTTTCCAGGTCTAATATCATCCCCCACCTCTCACTCTAATTTTATTATCTTCTTTGATCAATTTGGAAGGTAAAATTTTATTGTTTGACAGATGAAATGTATGACTATTTAATGGGTAATTATAGCGGGTCTAAGATGATGTCAAGTATCTTTTTTTAATTATTATTTTGTTATATCTTAAAAATAAATGACATAAACTTAGATTTGTTTGTGGACGTTGTTTTATTCTATTGGCAGTGTATAGGATAATTATTCTTATCTAAAAGTACATTTTATTAATCTATTTTCATTTAATTTCCTTTTATTTTTATTTTTTGTTCTTTACAACGCTTACTTTATTAGTAAACTAATATATTTTTCTAGTAAATTAATTTCATTTTTTTTTCAAATAAATAAACTAAAATTGAAGAAGAGCAATAAGTAGCTAGAGCTTTTATATGATAAATAAATATATATATTTATTAAAACATGTTATTTGTTTTTTGCGTTAAGATAAGTTTAACTAAAATTATAAAAAAATTAATGGTAAATTATTATAAATGTAACATTTTAGGGAGAACGAAATAAACAAAATATTAAATTTTCTTGACTTATAATAATAACGATAATAAATATATGGTTAAAATATTACTTGAAAAAAATTATAAAAGAATCATAAAAAATAATTAATCAATTGTAATTATTTTTCCATTTAGGCTGAGTAAAATAACTTAGAATCATTAAAAATAAGATAAAATTGTAAAAATTTCACCTTAGGAATATAAGACGGATGATTATCTTATACGAGTATATTGATACCATTTGTTTTTAGAGTATAATAAAATAATATTAAATAATTAAAAAAGGCATTTTCCATCATCTTACATCCGCTTGTGGAGTTTTTTTTACTTCACTAACAATGGACAAAATAATTACCCATAAAAGATTACCTAATAAAGAAATGGTAGTGAAATTATTCCAACATATATTTTAGAATATTGTCACTATTGAGAATATAATATTATCGGCTAATGTAATTTTTGAAATTCAAATTAGGAAGGGTAAACTATACAAATGGTCACCCAACTATTTTCGTGTTCTTATTTTAGTTATTCAACTTTAAAAATTTTTAATTTAAGCACTAACGCTTGGATTTGTTTCTGTTTAGGTCACTCACCATTAAATTGATAACAAAAAGCCTTTTTTTTAACTAATACAATAACACATGTAGTGTTCAATACTTTCCATATTCTATCAATTTGATCCTAATTCCAAATAATTTAATAAATTTAACCCTTCACATTTTTAAATTCTATCAATTTAATTCTCAAACTTCCTAGCCAAAACTTTTAGCTTTTAAAATAAAGGCATTTCATATTTATAAAGTTGTAAAACTCAAAAAAGAAAAACAAAATTCTCTTAACTAATAAGTTGTTTTCCGAGCCAATTCTTGATACCAATGAGTTTATCTTGAAACTTTATTTTTTTTTCATTAATTTTCTTCTAAATATAATATTTTATAACATTTTGATTGATAAAATTTTGGCTAAAGAAAGTGGAAAAACCTTAATAAAACACTTTAGATTTACTATTGTTAACAATATGATATTTCCTTCAAAGTACATAGAAATAGTCCTCAAAGTTGGTTCTTGAAATTGGAAACTCAATCTAGAGTTAAAAAATATGACTTTGAAAAATTCAAATATGACTTATATAAGAAAAAAATTATGAACATTTAAATTTTCATAAGAAAAAAATGCGAAAGAATTAATTGAATTTCCTTTTGTTGCATTCATAATTATTTTTTTAATTTTATAAATTGATTAAGAGATTATTATGTGTTCTATTTATTTTTAACTTTTAAATCTATAATAAGCAATACGTATCACTAATAATCCGAATTAGTGTCAAATCATTTACTAAATTAATTAAAAACTAAAATTATGCTAGTCAGAGTAAAAAATTATTTTTTACAAATATTAAATTATTTATATAATTTTAAAATTTATATTCTCTATTATTTTTAATGGTGTTTAGTTAATTTCTAACACTAACTTCTTAAAAATATAAACAAAAGGGGTTATGTATCGAATTAGATAATTTCAACCATAGAGAAAACAATTAATAGATGTGGAATGTCTTTGTTTTAAAATCTGAAAGCTTTGGTTTGGAAGTTTGTGGATGAAATTGATAGAATTTATAAATGTGAAGGGTTAAATTTATTGAAATTATTTAGAATTAGGATCAATTTGATAGAATATGAAAGTATTGAGGACTAAATGTGTTATTATACCAGTTAGAAAAAGGCTTCCGTTATCAATTTAACAACAGGTGACCAAAATAGTAAAAAATTCAAATTTTAGTGCCTAAATTGAAAATGATTAAAGTTGGGTAACCAAAACATGAACACGAACATAATTGGGTGACTATTAATAGAATTTACCCAATTAAGAAATGTTATTCTGAATTTTTTTTAGTGAATTACAATAACAAAGTAAAGTCTGAAAAATAAATGCGACTAACGCAATTTGAACTCAGACTACACCTAGGGCGGTCAAACACCCGGAATGTACAACTACTTTTAACCTAAATGCTATTGAACAAAATTAACAACTCGTTGAATGTTTGATGTATATTTTCACCCTAAAAGGCAACGATTGGATAAATTTTGAATGGAAACTGATTTGGTATTTTCAACTTTTCATTATAATATTTATTCCAAAAAGAGTTTTATATATTTAGGAATTTATATATATTGGTTTAAAATAAACTTGAAATGCTGCTAAAGATAAAAGAAGAAGTCGAGAAACAATTTGATGTGGGCTTCTTACAAGTCTCAAAATATCCAGAATGGGTAGCTAACATAGTCCCAGTACCAAAGAAAGACGGCAAGGTACGAATGTGCGTGGATTATCGCGATCTGAATCGAGCAAGCCCTAAGGATAATTTTCATTTGCCACACATCAATACGTTGATAATTTTCCTTTGCCACACATCGATCCGTTGGTGGATAAAACAACAAAACATTCTTTATTTTCTTTCATGGATGGTTTCTTGGGTTATAATCAGATAAAGATGGCTCCCGAAGATATGGAGAAAACCACGTTCGTGACAATGTAGGAAACGTTTTGCTATAAAGTGATGCCATTTGGATTGAAGAATGCTGGGGCAATATATTAGAGAGCCATAGTGATACTATTCCATGACATTATACATAAAGAAATAGAAGTTTATGTCGAGGATATGATTGCCAAATCCCGAGAAGAAAAAGAGCATGTTGGGAACCTTAGGAAGTTGTTCGAAAGATTAAGAAAGTTCCAGCTGAAGCTTAAACCAACCAAGTGTACGTTTGGGGCTACCTCGAGAAAATTACTAGGTTTCATTGTCAGCGAGAGGGGTATTGAAGTTGATCCAGATAAGATAAAGGCCATACAAGAACTGCCACCTCTGCTTACATAAAAAGAAGTTAGAGGATTTTTAGGAAGGTTGAATTACATTGCTCGATTCATTGCTCAACTTACCAACCAGTGTGATCCAATTTTTCGACTCCTTCAAAAGCACAATCTGGGAGAATGGAACGAGCAATGCCAAGTGGCCTTTGATAAGATAAAATAGTATTTGTCTAATCCTCCAGTGCTAGTACCGTCGACCCCTGGAAGACCATTGATATTGTATCTGACCGTGTTTGAAAACTCAATGGGTAGCGTACTAGGGCAACATGATGAGTTTGGGAAAAGAGAAAAGGCGATTGATTTACTACCTCAGCAAAAAGTTCACAAAATATGAGGCAAAGTACCCGTCAATTGAAAAATTCTGTTGTGCATTGGTCTAGGTAGTTTGAAGGCTCAAACAATACATGTTGTATCATACGAAATGGTTAATTTAAAAGCTAGATCCATTAAAGTACATGATGGAATCACCCGCACTCTCAGGGAGAATGGCACGATGGCAGATCTTATTGTCTGAGTATGACATTGTGTATGTGAGCCAAAAGTCGATAAAGGGAAGCGCAATAGTTGACTTCTTGGCAACTCGAGTAATGTAAGAATATGAGCCGTTGAGATTCGATTTCTCAGATGAAGACTTGATGTGCATTTTCAAAGGTGAATCATCAAAAGAACAATCATGGAAGATAAGTTTTGATGGTGCATTGAACGCATTGGGGCACAGAATAGGAGCAATCTTAGTGTCACCAGAAGGGAACCATTACCCGCTCACTGCCAGATTGAATTTCTTTTATACCAATAACATAACGAAATATGAAGCTTGCATTATGGGACTTCTTGTAGCTATTGAACGGAAGATCGAAATTCTAGATGTATATGAGGACTTAGCATTGGTGATTTATCAAATTCGGTGAGATTGGGAAGTGAAAGATTCGAAATTAGTCAAATATCCCAATCTCGTTATGGAACTGGTCAAAGAATTCAAAAAAGTGACTTTTAACAACCTCCCATGAGAAGAAAACCAATTGGTTGACGCCCTAGCCACCTTGGCTTTAATGTTCAAAGCAAACAGAGAAACTAAAATAATGCCTCTCCAAATAAGTATATATGAGGTCCCTGTACATTATTTTAGCATTGAGATGGAGTCAGATGGACGACCATGGTTCTATGATATTTTAGAGCATATTAAGAATCAAAGGTATCCCGAGCAAACAAACAAGAATGACAAAAGAATAATCAGGAGAATGGCGGTTGAATTTGTTTTTGATCGGGATATCCTATACAAAAGAAGAAAAGATCAAATGCTCCTGAGATGTGTAGACGATGTTGAAGCCAGAAGAATACTTGAAGATGTCCATGAAGGAATTTGTGGAACGCATGCCAATAGTTTCACTATAGCTAGGCAGATTATGAGACTTGGTTATTTTTGGCTGACGATGGAAAGGGATTGCATTAGTTACGCACGAAAATGCCACAAGCATCAAATTTACGGCTATAAAATTTATACAGCTCCTTCTCCCATTCATGTCATGACTTCTTCGTGACCTTTTTCTATGTGGGGCATGGATGTTATAAGGCCAATTTCCCCGAAGGCTTCTAATGGACACTGATTCATCTTTGTGGTTATAGATTACTTCATAAAATGGGTAGAAGCCACTTCGTTTACTTCATAAAATGGGTAGAAGCCGCTTCATTTGCCAATGTGATGAAGACTGCAGTCTGCAGGTTCGAAAAAAAGGAGATCATATGTCGATATAGTTTGCCTGAGAAAATTATTTCAGATAATGCTTTGAATCTGAACAACAAAATGATGAAAGAAGTGTGTGAGCAATTTAAAATAAAGCATCATAATTCCCCACCCTATCGCCCAAAAATGAACGGAGCAGTAGAAGCGGCCAACAAAAACATTAAGAGGATTATCTGGAAGATGACTGAGACTTATAAAGATTGGCACGAGAAGCTATAATTCATTTTGTATGCATACCGCACCTCTGTACGGACATCTACAGGAGCAACTTCTTTCTCCTTGGTTTACGGGATGGAAGCCGTTCTGCTTATTAAAGTGGAGATCCCATCCTTACGCGTCTTAATGGAATCAAAATTAGAAGAATCAGGGTGGGTTTGAGCTCGATATGATCAATTAAACCTTATTGAAGGGAAACGCTTGAAGGCAATTTGTCATAGACAAATGTACCAAAAGAGAATGATCACGACCCATGATAAAAAGGTGCGACAAAGAGAATTCCACGAAGGGGAGCTTGTACTAAGAAATATACTCCTGATACAAAAAGACTTTCGAGGAAAATGGTCACGAAATTGGGAAGGGTCATACGTTGTAAAAAAGACATTTTCGGGATGGCTCTGATTCTCACTGAGATGGACGGGAAAGAATTACCTAATCCAGTGAACTCAGATGCTGTAAAGAAATATTTTGCCTAAAAAAAATAAAAAAATAAAAAAATAAAGATGAAAACCCGAAAAGGGTGTCTTGATAAACAAAGAAGATTAGGATGAAAACCCAAAAGGGCGCCCTAATGAAGTAGGTTCAGACTTAAGGAGCAAGACGACTTGAACAATGAGTTGAATGACGAAGTCTTAATATTTGAAACATTCTTAGAAGCTCGAAATCTTCTACACAGGAAGCCATCCTCGAAAAGATTATTGACAAAGAAACGTGGAGAAGTTCATGCGTTGGATATCTAGAGCATTTGTGGTCATTGAATTCGCTTTCCTTTCTTTATGATGCTTTCTTTATTTGAACTACTCCTTATTAATTTTCTTTGTTTGCTGTTTTTTTTTAAAAAAATGAATGTGAGGTATTTCTTTCATGCCTACTTTGCCTTTTTTTTCTTGCATCTCATGTTTGATTCATTTAAATGATAAATAGTAAGATAACGTACTTTAAACAAAAGGAATGTTGAACATTACCTAGATGAGAATTGGACAAGTACAAGAACCCCAAAGCAAGAACAAAGTTCAACAAGGGGGCAGGAAGGTGATTTACGAGAAATGTGGGTTACTCGCAAAACTTGTGGAGAGAAGTACAAAACTAGAGAGAAAAGTCAAAGATTGAAGCAATGAATGCAGTCCCTCATGAAAAAGGGGTACGTGACAAATAGCCCAAGTTGCATGGCATAATCATGTAGACATAAAAGCGTTTAGGACAAACATGTGCATATTATAATAACATCATACATGACATATACAGGTATACCAATAGAGCAAGGAATTTTGGGAGAAAGCTGCACAGAATCAATGAAAAAGAAGGTTTTTATTTTCACCTGATGTTTGTTCCGAAACACTGATTCTTTTAAGAATTATTTGTTTCAATTTCTTTTTTTTTTCAAAAATAAACTCATAATGCGAGAGGTGAGTTGAGCCTCGGGCCACACGCTAAGGTATTTTCAATTTTTGTTTTTTTCAAAAAATCAACTTATAATGCGAGAGGTGAGTTGAGCCTTGAGTCACACGCCGAGCGTTATTTCAATTTATGTTTTTCAAAAATCAGCTCATATTGCGAGAGGTGAGTTGAGCCTCGGACACATGCCGAGGTAATTTTTAAATTTCTATTTTTCAAAAATCAACTCATATTGCGAGAGGTGAGTTGAGCCTCGGACACATGCCGAGGTATTTTTTTAAATTTCTATTTTTTTCAAAAATTAACTCATAATGCGACAGGTGAGTTGAGCCCTGGGCACACGCCGAGGTATTTTTCAATTTCTATTTTTTCAAAAGTCAACTCATAATGTGAGAGGTGAGTTGAGCCTCGGGTCACGTGCCGAGGTATTTTTAATTTCTATTTTTGTCAAAATCAACTCATAATGCGAGAGGTGAGTTAAGCCTCGGGCCGCACGCCGAGGTATTTTTCAATTTATGTTTTTCAAAAATCAACTCATAATGCGAGAGGTGAGTTGAGCCTCGGGGCACATGCCGAGGTATTTTTTAATTTTTGTTTTTCAAAAAATCAACTCATAATGTGAGAGGTGAGTTGAATCTCGGGTCACATGTAGAGGTATTTTTCAATTTATGATTTTTTTAAAAAATAACTCATAATGCAAGATGTGAGTTGAGCCTCGGGTCACACGCCGAGGTATTTTTCAATTTATGTTTTTCAAAAAAAATCAACTCATAATGCGAGAGGTGAATTGAGCCTCAGGCCGCACGCCGAGGTATTTTCAATTCATGTTTCAAAAAAATCAACTCATATTGCAAGAGGTGAGTTGAGCCTTGGGTCACACGCTGAGGTATTTTTTAATTTTTATTTTTCAGAAATCAACTCATAATGCGAGAGGTGAGTTGAGCCTCGGGCCACATGACGAGGTATTTTTAATTTTCATTTTTTCAAAAAATCAACTCATATTGCGAGAGGTGAGTTGATCGGGCACATGCCAAGGTATTTTTTTAATTTTTGTTTTTCAAAAAATCAACTCATAATGCGGAGGTGAGTTGAGCCTCGAGTCGCACGCCGAGGTATTTTCAATTTCTGTTTTTTCAAAAAAAATCAACTCATATTGCGAGATGTAAGTTGAGCCTTGGGCCACATGCCGAGGTATTTTTTAACTTCTGTTTTTCAAAAAGGAACTCATAATGCGAGAGGTGAGTTGAGCCTAGGGCCGCACGCCGATGTATTTTCACTTTCCGTTTTTTCAAAAAATCAACTCATATTGCAAGAGGTGAGTTAAGCCTCGGGTCACATGCCGAGTTATTTTTCATTTCTGTTTTTTTAAATCAACTCATAATGCGAGATGTGAGTTGAGCCCCGGGTACACGCTGAGGTATTTTTCAATTTTTGTTTTTTCAAAAATCAACTCATAATGCTAGAGGTGAGTTGAGCCTCTGGTCACATACCGAGGTATTTTTCAATTTCTGTTTTCAAAAGTCAACTCATAATGCGAGAGGTGAGTTGAGCCTCAGGCACATGCCGAGGTATCTTTCAATTTATGTTTTTTCAAAAAAAAAAAGACAAACGAACAAAATTCAGTGCTTTTAAGTCTTCGCTCTATCCCTGTTTCACAACAATAAGCAAAGAGGGGCAACAGTAATCACTAAATTTTGTCCGGGTCAAATTTTATTTTTTTTTCAAAATTACATTTTGAAAATAAACACATTTGAAAATAAACACATAAACTTAGATATAACGTAAAAAAACCTATTGAACATAGATATAACGTAAAAAAACCTATTGAAAAAAGAATACAAATAATAAATTTGAAAGCTCTTTTTATAATTTTTATAGAATTCAACATCTTATATTCATAGAATTTTTAAAAGAAAAATCATAAACTTTGTCATCAAGTTTGACCAAATCAAGATTCTACATGCTATTTCATCCTCATGGATGCCAATAATTCAATTAAATCAAAACAAAAAATTTATACGTATAATTAAATTAAAATTAACATATCACATTACACACGAAATTAACGTTGATATATAAATATAATATTAATCCTTTTTTAATAAAATGGAAAATAGAAATTGCCGTTAAATTCCACCTGATAGAAAATAATGACAAACCAAATTTGAAGAAAAAAATATTGGAGTTCAAACAAGGTGGCTGGAAAGTATTATCCAAATATATTATTTTGTAAGCTTTTAACTTTCGCAGAAATAAGCAACGAAATTGTAACGCGATCAATATAATATATTATCAATAAGTATTGTCGATTGAATCTTAAATCGATTGACATTAAATCGATTGGTGGACTTCAATATGCATGTCTTACCAGACCCGATATAGCCTTTGCTGTAAACAAACTCAGTCAGTTCATGCACTGTCCAACTGACAAGCACTGGGTGGCAGTCAAATGAGTGCCACGATATCTCCAAGGAACTATAGAGTTTGGCCTGTATTACACTCCAACGGATCAGGTTGATGTTATAGCTTTTTCAGACTCGAATTGGTGCAGCTCTCTCGAAGATAGGAGGTCTACTTCTGGTTTCTGCATTTACATAGGTGGCAACCTCGTTGGTTGGTTGTCCAAGAAGCAGCATATAGTGGCGCGCTCCACATCTGAGGCAGAATTTAGAAGTGTCGCCAATACTGCGGCTGATATCACTTGGTTTATTCATCTTCTGACTGATCTTGGAGAGTAGTGTTGTGGGATTCCAACTATATGGTGTGATAATTCTGGTGCAGTCCAGATATCAGCAAATCCGGTTCTTCATTCAAAGATGAAACATGTCAAACTTGATCTTCATTTTGTCCGGGAAAAAGTAGTAAAGGGTGACCTTCAAATCAATCATATTGCTGCACACAATCAAGTTGCAGATCTATTCACTAAACCTTTAAGTGAATCTCAATTTGTTGCGCTGCGATCAAAGCTTGGATTATGTCAACACTGCTCAGTATCCACTGCTTTTGTTTTCTCAGAGGAGGAGAAAACAGGGGGAATATTAGGCAGTAAGAATGATATTCAGGTGTTCGATGATATGCCTGAGTTAAGCACAACATAGCTTACTCGCAAGGTGTTTGTGCTGGTTTATTTTCTAGTTTAGCATTTCTGTTATGATTAGTACAGCTGTAACTAGTTTGTAATTTTTGTTATCGATTTATCTAGAACACCTGAACTGCTATAAGTAGCCTAGGTGCTACTCTTCATTCTTATGCTTAAAATGATGATTAAAAAAATAGAGTGTTACACTCACAAAATCTCTCTCTCGTGTTTCTCATATTTCTTCTTCCTTTGATTCTTTATCTGTTATCTTCTTCTACTTCATGAATGTTTGTGATTTCAGTATCTGTTATGCTTGCTTTCAGAATACATCACTGTTATTTTTCATATTGTAAGCAGCTTTTCGACATAATGATAAGTAATTTTTCTTTTAAAAAAAATGTCAAGACTCAATTATTTAATTCATGATATCCAATATCTCTTACACTACTTGAACGGGTGGCCATATTCCCATTTCAAAGAAAAAAAAAAAACTCCCATTTCTGGTTTTCATTTTAATTAAGTGGATGAACTTAGTTTTAGCTTGAATTGTTTTGACTTCACGCATTTCTTGTCGGATCGTTGCAGAGAAAACTACAAGAGGAAACGTCCAAGTGAACCTTCACCATAGCGACTTCTAATAGAAGAATCCAAAATTAATAAGATATCAGTTCAGTCGACTAACATTTACTAAGTTTTTTGTTTTTGTTTCTGAATTTGAGTAAGCTGTTTGAAACGTTATCGACTTTTGACTATAGGTTTTATGTATTATTTAATACTCAAATTTAATATATTTTTTAATGTGGTATATGTATTATTTTTTGTTCAGTCTAGTATTTATATTTGACAAAAGTTATATATTTTGATACCCAAAGGCAATGGTGTTAACTTTTTAATATTTAATTCGAGTTTTAGAGTTTGATGAAAATTCATTAAAGCTATATATTAACAATTAATTTTCATTAAATTAACCCTAAAAACTGAACTAAACACTAAAATATTAGCACCGTTACCTTTAGGTATTAAAATGTGTATAGCCACAAGTATCACATTGGACAGAAAACATAGATACCTCATTTAAAAATATATCAAACTTAAGTACCAAATTATGTATTAAGCCTAATATTTATATATCGAGATTATGTATGGTTGATGGGTGTCGAATCCACCAATATAAACCTACGCCTTAAATTGCAAATTATGCAGTATAGGGAGTAGGGTCGATCCCTCAGAGACTGGTTTACTGTAAATTGTCGCTCGCTTGACCAGATTTATGTCGGGGCAGCTGTCGTGCCCAAGACGTTTCGAGGGAAATAAAAATTGATGACCTGAAATAAACAGAAAAATAATGTGAAAAGTAAAAGTTGAAAACAGAGTAATAAAAACTGTGAAATAAATATTAAGGAAAATTAATTAGAATGAGCTCAGCTTTAGACACGAATTTTCCTCGTCTTTGAACCGATCCTCGAAATTGGATGAACTCCTCTTTTCCAATAAGCTAGTTATAGCTACCAAGGATGCCTTGGACACCAACTCTTCCTTGTGTAAATTAGTTATGGAACGTCCAATAACTAATTCTTACCGATCGAACAACCAAGAAACGTTCGTGATTTAGAACTCCAGCAGCTTTGCGTTCTAGAAGAGCCTAGCTCGAACCAATGCCCTCAACCGCGTGGGACATTTAAATTCGGTTACTACTTCCCTTGACGGAACCAAACAGTAGTCTCCACTTGGCACGCCAATGTGTTCACAGAAATTCAATTAGAAACGTTCCTTTCGGAATTCCAACTGTACGTCTAACCACACTAAATCAAACGACGTCTTTTTTGACTTAGTATTGATCTGACTTTATGAGCTGACAAAATCATACTCTTAATCCGGAGAAGTAATAAGTACTGGAATTTTAGGAGTTAAATGGCTCGGGTTCGTAACTCACGGGTTTTGACGAGTCTAATTTCGGCCTAAAGCTGAAAATGGGTTTAGTTGGCTAAGGTTTGGGGTATGTTGGTATTTGATAAATTAAATAAGGTAGAAATGGTGAAAAGATGGGTGATGTGATTGCGTATGGGGGGTGAAAAATATATATATATATATATATATTAAAGTGGGGTGGTTGAAAAAAAGGAATTTGAAAAGGAGTTGTAAATGGTAAGTAGTAACAAGCTGGAAGTTTTTAGGAATTGAAAGTTAAAGAAACTAAAGACAATAAATAAATTTGTGAAAAGTTGAAAATAAAGGTGAAATGGAAGGTAGGCTACTGGAACTAATAAATTGAAGGAAAACTATCTAAAGAAACAACAAAGGCTACGTGAGAAAGGAGAGAATTGACAGATAAAAGCTTAATATTTTTTGATTGATTCATTAAAATGAACAATGTAGCATCTATTTATACTAGTGGCCTTACTAAATTAAGAGCCAACTAGTATAGAAAATCAAGGAAAAATAATTCATGATATAAAAATATCCCAAAATTATCTCCCACTAAATCAACAATTTCAGCTAATTATTCTTGGAAATATTCTGCTTTGACCCTCCTTCTTTGCTTCTTTCTTCAATCTAGCCCAATTGTTTCCTTTTTCTTCTATTTAGCCCCAAATTGCATTCCTGCACAAAATTCAATAAATATGGTAAAATTAGTGGTGCGTTCTCATAAATTAACCAAATTAATTACATAAAATATGTAACTTTAGCATTTAATCAATGGTTTGTATAATGTGTAATCGTATTTACATGTATGATATGAATGCATTATATTCATAAAAGAAAATTTCAAAATTCAAATTAATCGAATTGAGTTATTCGAGATATTCAATTTTTTTAGTCAGCTCAAATAAGTATTTTAATTTTTCGTGTTCTAATCAAGTTTTGAGTTGAATTTTACAACTCGAATAGCACCAATAATTCAAATAACTAGAATAATAAATTGTTGTAAATACTCCTTTGTCCCTATCAATTTAGAAAATAAGTAAAATTACAAAATAATTAAAATAATTTTCAAAAATTTAAAATATTTATAAAAAATCCAAATTTTCATAATTTTTTAAATTTAAAAAATTAAAAACTCTTTAAAAGATTCTAAAGAATATATAAAGAAGTTTAAAATTTTAAAAATTTCCAAAATAATAATTTTGAGGAGCTAAACAAGTAAATTATTAATTCAAACTTATCATATTGAAATATCCTTTTTTCCCTCTTCTTTTACTTTAAATTTTTTTTTCAAATTTATATACACTCTAATTAACAAAATTTAATTTAACAAGTTTTTTAAATTTAATTTAAATAATTTTATTAAATTAAATTCAATGCTCAACCTATTAATATTCCCATCAAATTTCCCATTCTCTTGACCACATATTGTTGGGGTGAGTGTTAACATAAATTTTCAACATCAAACATACAAGCTCCACAACAAACAAAGTTACCTATAGTGCAAATAATAGTATAATTTCCCAACAAATGAAAAAAAAAGTACTTTAATATATCAAAACTAAAATATAATTTTTCACACATATCAAAATAAGGGAATTAACTATACTGACAAATGCACAATACAAAAATTGGGACCATGTGTCTATTTCACAGACAGTGTTTAGTGAAGATTCACAAGAAAGCTTTGAAGAATGGGATCATGTGTCTCTTTTCAACAATCACAAACACAACATATGAAGACAAATCCATGCTTACCTTTCTGCTTTTCAGTAACAGTTTTTGTGGGTTTTAGGGATTTTTAAGGGTTTAGTGATTTCTAGATTTAATATTTTTTTGAATAGACGGTGTGTTTATTTGTGATTAGTGTAAAAATAATAGTATCAGTGAGATTAGATATTATAGCGTAAAACAAAACAAAAAATAAACGCACTGCACTAAAAATAAACGTCCATTCAAAAGGGCACTTAATATTTCACAGTCGAGATTTCATTACAATAAATGTGAAGATGGGTTCATGGAACAAATTTTTGTTTAGGTTTTGTTTTCGAAAGAATTTTTTTCTTATTTTTGTTATAAACTTTTTTTTTCGTGATTTGAGGGTTTAATTAGGTGTAAAACAATTCGAAGTTGAATTGATTTTTTGGAAAAATTAATTTCAAGGGCTTATTGTACCAATAAGTCTTTTTAAAAATATTTTGTAAGTTTTTAGAATTGGATCAGTGTCGAACTAATTAAACCATCGGTTTGTCGGTCTAGATGGTTCGAGTAAATAAATAATTAAAAAATTCATAAAAGTAAAAGAAGATAAAAACTAGTTTAACTAATTTTTTTAACCTAGTTCGTACCAGTTCCTGCTCAATTGGTCTGAAGCTTTTCTCTAAATAATATTATGCCAATCAATTCTCAGTCTAACCGATTTGACTGACTAATTTAGTTCAAATAAATATGATATTTTGAATTTTTTTGAAGTGGAGAAGAGAATGAGATAATAAATTAAGTTTATTTTTAATTAATAGAAATTAAAGGAGAATTGAAAAAAACAATTTAAATTTTTTTCAATACATGTGGTGTAATATGACTGGTAGTTGGAATACATGTGGTATAATCTGATTTGTTGAGATGAAAAACTTAATGAGTGTTAGTTAAATACCTAAAAGAAGTACCAATTTAACTTACGATTTGTAAGTTTAGGTATCTGTTAGGTCCAAAAAAAGCTAAATGCCAAGTAGGTATATATTGCCAAGTTTAATAACACTATATTGTTGCTGAACGAATGTGTGTGCCATTAACTTAGCTGGTATCAGGATCAACCGAAAAGTATTAAAATGCCCTTCATATAGAATATAAGTTACATTGCAGTGTCAGCATCAAAAAAATTATTTTTTTATCCCTGACCCAATCAGCAAGTAATGATTACACATTCATGCATTTTGGTGCTGACCATCAGAGTGTCGGCATTGCCCAACATTGTAGATTACAGGTCATTTTCGTTATAGGTTTTGAATCTAAGTCATTTTCGTAAATAATAAATTTTTTGGGTCATTTTTGAAAAAAAAATTCTTACTTAGATCTTTTAATTTCCTTCAAATCAGTATATTATGAGTGCAAAACAGAGGTTTGTAGCTGAAGTTATGATTAAAATACTAGAGTTGCAATATGTGAAAGTCTAAACTGTAAAACTTGCCAAAAATAAACTTTAAACTTTTTTTTCTCAAATTATTCCCTAAATTAATAATAGATAAAATATAAGTATAAATAATATAATTATTAACATAACTAGCATAAGGTAAAAAATATGACTGATAAATAGAGAAATTAAACAATTATCAATAGTTTACGATTTTCTTTTGTAAAGCTCAAGATTAGTTAATCTTGGTGTGGGAATCAGATGTAAAGGGTTCTTTTTACCCATAACGATTCCAAATTTACCAGAAAGATCAACCTTTTCGCCTTGGGGCAATTTCCACTCAAAAGAATGCAGCAATGAGGCCAATATGAAAGATAACATCTTCTCCCCCAAGTTAATGCCTGGACACTTTCTCCTTCCGGACCCGAACGGCAAATATCGAAAATCATTTCCATGGAAATCTAATCTTCCAGGCTCATTTAAAAACCTCTCAGGTTGAAATTCCATAGGATTGTCCCAAATATTAGGGTCCATGTGAATGGACCACGTATTTAGGAACACCCTACAACCCTTCGGTATGGTATAGCCACCCACAGTGAGAGATCGGGCTGAACATCGGGGAATAAGGAGCGGCACTACTGGATGTAATCGGAAGGTTTCCTTTATCACTGCATTTAGGTATCTTAAATTAGGCAAGTGAAACTCTTCAACAGTGTTGTTTACCCCAATGACATCATTTAATTCTTTCTTCACTTTCTCCATTATTTCTGGATGTTGCATCAGCTCTGACATTGCCCACTCTATTGAACCCGAAGTAGTATCTGTTCCAGCCACCACAATGTTCTAATTTAAAATACATTAGCACCCAAAACAAATAAAAGGAAGAAGAAAAAAATAGGATAGTTAAAAACATAGAAACTTACTACTAGGATACCCTTGATTTGATTCATTGTAAGTGATGAAGGGTTATCTTGGTTGTTATGTAAATCCAAGAGCATCTGTAACACATCAGATTTTTGTTCACCAGTTTCCTTCTTCATTCTTTCTTCAATCACTGAATCCAAAAATTCATTGAACGATTGACGGATTTTCTTCATTCCCCTCTCAATGCCTTGTATGTCAAACCAAGCAATCGATGGAAAAATATCGGAAATGTTTGGTTTTCCCAAAAACACCATTATCTCTGCAAAAATCTTTTTGAACTGACTCTCCACGATAGTCCTTTGCTCTCCTTGGATTTCGCCTCCCCACACCATGTTGCCGATCAAACTGGTTAACGTACGAAATGCCAATTCACCGACATCAATCAGCTTACCGACGTTTTCATACACATCCCCCACCATTTTCATCACTTTTTCTCGCCGTAGATCATAACAGGCGTTAAGATTAGCGTTGCTAAGCATATCGGATGCGAGAATTTTGCGCTTGTTTTTCCAGCTGGGACTGCTGTAAGAGTCGAATGCAATATCATTAGAGCCGAAGGTAATAATCTGTGCAGCAATGGGAGGTTCTCGCTCTGAAAAGGCTATATCATGGTCACGAACCACTTCTTTTACAAGCGATGGAGAGCTAATTACTACGATTAGCTTGTTTCCAAGCCAAAGTTTGTAGATAGGACCGTAAACTCCGGCCAACTCCGTAAAGACCAGATGGAGATTATCGAATCCAAGAAATGGAAGATACCCCACTATTGGCAACCCAAGGGGACCAGGCGGTAATGGAGTCATCGGTTTCCTTGCCTTTAGAAATAGGTACCAGAGTGAAAGCCCCAACATGGCAACCAGAAATGGGAAAGCTGCTGGTAAGAATCCATCTTTCTGGTTGCCACCATTCAACAGCCATGAAAGCAAGCTATGAGCTGTTTGGAACATCTTTTTCGCTTTTGTGAGGAAAACCAGGAAATTTTTACACTGAGATTTACCCGGTAAGTGCAGTGCTTACTAAGAAGTGACCATAATTTATAGTACTAAAATAGCATTCAGCACACCAGCAGTGAATTATCGGCGTCCATGATTTATTTTGGTTTTTAAAAAAATTCATTTTCAATTTAATTTAATTTATGCAAGAATTTATAAAGTGAATTTAAAATATTTGTATAACATATTTCGGTGAATTATTAATCTAACTAATTTGATTTAGTTGATTAATTGAAATTTGCAGACCCAAAATTTTAAAAAACTTCCAATCGATCCCTATCTTTGCTGCTGTTGATGATGATGTTCCTCTTGCATCCTTTGTTCCTCAAGTCGCAAGAAAGCAGACAAAGAGACCTAATCTCTATTTTATCTCTTTCCTTAATAAGAAGACTTATTACAGCAAAATTGAAGAAGCTTTCTTCTTATTTTATCTCTATCTTATCTCTTTTCCTTGATAAGAAGACTTATATATTGATGTCTTTGCTTACAGATTTTGTATGATTATTCAGTAAATGAACTTATTTGAGTGTATAATTAAATAGTTTTAAACTTTCATTGAAAATGTACTAATGAGAAAGTGTTAGTATATTATTATGAGATATTATTTTTTAGTAATTTGATTTTTACGTAATTATTACTGTATAGATATATATATATTCTTGAGATTTATCAATAAAATTTAAGAGATTACCCCATTTTTGTCGTGGTATTTGAATAAGGTTTTTGAATTTTTTTTTTCTTTCATCATTCTAAATGGCTTGCGGTGAGTGTTCTCCTCCACCACCATCAAAGAAGATGACAATTCCTGGCTTTACTATTGTGCAATAAATATATATATTCTTCATGTCTATCAATAAAATTTAAGAAATTACTCTATTCTTGTCAGAAAGAGTTCATTTTTTTAAATATTACAAGAGTGAAGTTACAACAAGCGTGAATAAGCTTAAGCTTAAATCATATTTTATGTTGTTAAGACTATAATGAATTATTTAGTAGACATGACCTCATAAACATAAAATTGGATCTAAACTACGTAACCAATTAATTTTATTCATCATTTCACTTCTCCATTACTTTTTTAATTTTTAGTATTTTCTTAAGTTGCAACTAACATACAGCTGAACCCGTCATTCAACACTTTTATAATTATAATTATTAATAATGTTCTTCTCATCAACTAGTGGCGAAACTAGGGGGGCTGGCAGTGCCTCAGCCCCCTTAAAATGATTTTTTTTCATATGGTCCTTTTAAAATTTTTAAAATTTTAAATTAATAAAGGTAAAATTACACTTTTCCCCCTTAAAAATATAAAAAATTGATTTAATCCTTTAAAAATTACAAAAATATAGTCTATTAAAATGGTAAAATTATATTTTTTTTCTATCGTAAAAGTTACAATTTAATTTTGGCCCTCCCTAAAAAAATTTTCTGGTTTCGCTCCTGTCATCAACCTTATGTTATAGTAATATTAAATAAATAAATAAATATATATATATATATATATATATATATATATATCTAATGCATTTGTTTCATGTTTTTTATAACAAATAATTAATAAAAAATAAAAAAATTACAACTGTGTTAATAAAACTTTTTTTTTTATCAAAATAGATAGGTTTCAAGTTTCTTTAGGATAAAAATTTATTAATCAATATAAGGTAATTAGAATTATTTTATTTTATTAATAATATTTTCATTATTAGTGTTACGATTACTAACTTCGAATGCATACTAAATTACAGTTATAAAGACGTATTACTACAACAAAGATACATACAAATTATTCATTTAAAAGTTCAAAATATCATTATTTTTAATGCATTGATAATGCAACTAATTTATTTACACCCATTGTGTAGATATTAATAATAAAAAATATGGATATGCAACATTTTCATATTCTTTTAATTATATTTAATAATTATTATTTAGATTAATTACAATGATGTTAAGTATGATTTGAGTTCTTTTCTTATAATTTTTTTATAATAAATAATTAAAAATATATACTCACGTGCAATGCAGATGAGTTTGAAACTTTCCAAGAAACTTTTGAAGAAATAAAAATAACATTTTATATTTTAGTGTATTGAAATTCGAATAATATTTTTTTATTATTAAATTTAGAAGTAGAAAAATGTTTTATTAAGTTTGAAATTACCGTACGTTAGAATTCGTGTTGCTTTTGTTATTATTTAGATTACTTATTCAGTTTTGACTTAGACTTATATTTTAATAATATATAAAATTGTTGATTGAGTCTTATCTAAGTAGACCTGTCCATGGGCCGGACGGCCCGGTCCGGCCCGACGGCCTGCCCGAAATATGGGAGGGTTCGGGTAAAAATATAAGCCCGAAATATGGGTTTGGGCAAAAAAATTAGGCCCGTTTAGAAAATAGGCCGGGCCTCGGGCACAACTTTTTTGGCCCGGGCCCAGCCCGGCCCGGCCCGGCCCGAATATAATAAATATATTTTTTATTTTATTTTTTAATTTTAAAATATTTTTAAAATACTTTTATTTTTATTTTTTTATTTTTAAAATATTTTTTTGGTGTTATTAAAAAAAGGGCCGGGCCGAGCCGGGCTCGGGCTTAAGATTTTTTCCCGGGCCGAGCCTGGACAAAATTTTAGGCCCATATTTCGGGCCGGGCAGGGCCCGGGCCTAGGAGTCAGGCAGAAATTTTTTCTGAGCCCGGCCCGAACCCAGCCCGACCTAGCCGATGGACAGGTCTATATCTAAGTAGGTATTGATATTATATCCCGTGTAAGAAAACATGAGTTTGAATACGTTGAAACACGCTATTTTCTTATTTAAGAGTTGGGGGAGACTATAAGTAATTTTAGGCATCGTATAAAAAATAAACAAAAATTAAGAATAATAAACACATAAACTTAGATATAACGTAAAAAAAAAAAAACTATTGAAAAAAAGAATACAAATAATAAATTTGAAATTATAGAATTCAACATCTTATATTCATAGAATTTTTAAAAGAAAAATCATAAACTTTGTCGTCAAGTTTGACCAAATCAAGATTCTACATGCTATTTCATCCTCATGGATGCCAATAATTCAATTAAATCAAAACAAAAAATTTATACGTATAATTAAATTAAAATTAACATATCACATTACACACGAAATTAACGTTGATATATAAATATAATATTAATCCTTTTTTAATAAAATGGAAAATAGAAATTGCTGTTAAATTCCACCCGATAGAAAGTAATGACAAACCAAATTTGAAGAAAAAGTCAATTTCTCCTTGAATAATATTGGAGTTCAAACAAGGTGGCTGGAAAGTATTATCCAAATATCTTATTTTGTAAGCTTTTAACTTTTGCAGAAATAAGCAACGAAATTGTAACGCAATCAATATACTATATCATCAACAAGTATTGTTGATTGAATATTAAATCAATTGATATCAATATCGTTTATGTTAATATAAAAGTCAAAATACATTTTACCCAAAAAAAATTAATAGGGTAGGGCCGTAGTCCACAATACTGATTATTTTGTTTTCATTCAACCCTCCATACTGACATCACTACAGAAGAAAACAAACCAAAAATATTTATAAAGTTAAGAAGATGAGTTTTGACTGGAAGTGTTGGGCAGGTTGGTACCGGCCGGCAAGGGAACGCCATTGTTCTGGTGCTGCCATTCCTAAATCCTTTGGAGCCAACGTAAGAGATTGAAGAAGCCCCCATAAAATAATGGATTATTATTGGACTTTTAGTCCAAATAAATTTAGTAATAATCATCATTTATGTCCTACCATATAGTCAGTCCATGTTTGGAAAGATAGATTCCGCTGCCTTGAATTAAATACACTACACCATGATGCACATGGCAGACCCCAAGTGTCCCCTCCCACCAATTTTTTTAATAACAAAATAACAAGTACGCCATGCTTTATTAATTCTCTTTATTATAGTTTCTTCAAAATTTCCCCCCTAACCATGGCATAAATAATAATAATTTTTACCTATTTCATTTTCTTTAAGGTGATTAATATATGTTTCATAACCAGGTTAAGTTGGGTATGTGTTAATTCGTATTAAAATCGATTTTTAGCCCGGTTTAATGTACAACTACTTTTAACCTAAATGTTATTGAACAAAATTAACAATTGTTTGAATGTTTGTTGTATATTTTCACCCTAAAAGGCAACGATTGGATAAATTTTTTTTTGTCAAAAATAAGCTGATATTTATTAATTCAGGCTCAAAAATCAGAACTGAAAAGCCACCAAAAAAATAGTAAAGGAAACGGCAAAGTAAACAAAACAGCTGTCCAGCATAGAAAATAAATGAATCCTAGAAATTAACGAGCAAAATTAAAGCAAAAGAACCTCATGAGCCTGCAGAAGCGCCGTTTCAACATCCAATATCAGCCAAACCAGCTCTCCTCAACACCTGCCACAATAACATGCAACCAAGAGCAAACAGCGCTTTGCAACCGAAAAATGGAGATTCAATGAACCTTCTCCAACCTCAAAGCGAACAAACAGAGAACTCAGTTCCTCTGAATCCAAAGCAACCAGTCGTTCTCCACCACCAACCTCACAGAATTCGGAATACCAGCAACCCAGTTCCCGCATGCTCCTCTTCTCTGTCCTTCCAACGCCAAAACGTGAGCCGCACTATTAATCGCCCGAGGCACATAAGTGTAAGTGACTTCTTCAAACAGTTGTTGTAAACACCGAATATGAAAAGTAATCGGCCTAAGAACCGATCTATCTTCCTCTTTTTTCATGATAGATTTGATGACCGTCAAAGAGTCACCTTCCACGATCAGCCGCCCAAAGCCCATCATACGTGCGAATAGCAACGCCCTTTCGCAAGCTCGTGCCTCTGCCACAAAAGCATCAGACATCCTCAAACAGATAAGTATCAGCCCCTACAACCCTTCCTCTGCTATCTCTGGCTAATACTGCTGTTATAGTAAGCTTCTTTTCCGGTAAATAAGACGCGTCAAAATTAAGCTTAATAATATCAGAATCAGGAGGCCACCAAATATCTTTGCCCCGACAACCAGAAGACAAAAAAGGATTCTTGTTAACTAACCAAATATCATGGTCATACCCCTAATGAATCCCAATAACTTTGACATTGAGAACTTAACCCCTTCATTGACCAACTTATTTCTATGATACCAAAGGCACCATAAAGAGATTGAAATGAGTCTGCTTTGTCGACCATCATCTGCAAGAAATGTACTAACAAAACGATTTTTATAATCCAGTGAAGCATCAAAAGGAGGGAGTTTAATTTGCAACGAAGTCCACACACTCCGCAGAACCCCATAGGACCACAACAAATGCTCAGTGTCCTCCAACTCTTCCTTACATAGCAGGCGCGCAGTTTCCACACACAAGGTTCTACGCTTTAGATTGCCATAATGAGGCACCAGATTATTAAACACCCTCCAAACATGTATTTTAATTTTACTAGGGATGTTCAAAGCCCATAGATCAGTATAAAAACATTTGTAGTCCTCATTACTATTGGACAAACTATTCTGTAACCGTTCTGTAAAGAGAACCCGATAACCACTCCTAACAGTAAACTCACCTGAACCTTCATGCTTCCAGACCAGTACATCCTCTGGTCTCTGTTCAGAGATTGGAATAGAGAAAATACGATTTGCTGTGTCGATGTCCACTAACCTATGGACCAACTCTCTGTTTCAGGTATTGTCCCCATTACTAAAGAGTTGATTAACCGTTGTCCAGGCAGGCCAAATTTTCTGAACCAGAATTCTGTTATTTTCTCTTCCAGGTAACCAAGGATCATTCCAGATATTGACACGAACACCATTACCCACTCGCCATAAAATCCCATCTCCAATCAGCTCCCGAGCACTGCAGATACTCCTCCAGGTAAAGGAAGGGTAAGATCCAACCTTTGCTGTTAAAATATCAGAGAAAGGAAAATAACGGGCTTTTAAAACCTTGGCTAACAGACACTGAGGCTGGGATAAAATGCACCACACCTGTTTTGCTAATAAGGCTTTATTAAATAAAAATAGATTTTTAAACCCCAAGCCTCCCAAATATTTTGGTTTACACAACGCATCCCAATTACTCCAATGGATACCCTTTGAATTTTTATTATTCGACCACCAGAAACGATTCATAATACCTTCAAGCTTACAACATAACGTCTTTGGCATCTGAAAGCACTGCATAGCATAGATTGACATTGCCTGTAAAACTAATTTTATAAAAACCTCCTTACCCCCTATTGACAGATAGCGCATACTCCATCCTTCAACGAGTTTCCTAAAACGATCCACAAAATGAGCAAAAGCCCACTTTTTCCTCCTACCCACCATCATAGGCAATCTAAGGTACTTTTCAGGGTTAGAGGCCAAGCGGACCCCTAACAGATTAATAATCTCCTCCTGAACGTCAGAAGCAACATTTGCACCAAAATATGTGAGGGATTTATCAAAATTTACTCTCTGGCCCAAAACCATTTCATACTTTTGGATAATGTCCCGAACCAACTCAGCACCCTCACGTGTTGCATCACCGAACAGAATGCAATCATCGGCAAAGAATAAATGGTTGATCGAAAACTTCTCTCTACCTATAAGTGCCCCCATCATCTTTCTTTTGACTTTCGCTTCTTGAAGAAGCAGAGAAAACCCTTCCGCGCAAATTAAGAACAGGTAAGGACTAAGAGGATCCCCTTGTCGTAGTCCTCTAGAAGGTGAAAACCAATCACTATTAGATCCATTAAGGCTAACAGAGTATGAAACAGAACAGACAAAACGCATAATGAGGGTAATCCAATCCATATGAAAACCCAAATGTTTCATCATTCCCGCCAAATAATCCCATTCCACTCTATCATATGCTTTGCTCATATCGAGCTTAAGCGTAAAATTACCTTTCTTGCCTCTCCTCTTCATTTTTAAAGAATGAAGTATCTCATATGCAACCAGTACATTATCAAAAATAAGCCTACTTGGAATAAAAGCTCCTTGGCTTTCATGAATGCAGTTCCCCAGTAAATCACTCATGCGTAAGACCAACACCTTCGCAATAATTTTATAAATAACATTACAAAGGCTTATAGGTCTGAAATGCGACATATTTTTCGGTTTATCAACCTTAGGAATCAAAATTATGCGCGTTTTATTGATATCACCTATATCTGAATGTCCGTGCAGAATAGATAAACAAAATTGGGAAACTTCAGGACCAATAATATGCCAATACCGTTGAAAGAAAAGAGCCGAAAAAGCATCCACTCCAGGGGCTTTTAAAGGTGCCAAAGATTTGATAGCATTTACAATTTCCTCCTCCGTGAATTGTTTTAGTAACCTTTCATTCATTCGATCAGTAATCTTTCTTTCAACTAAGCCAAACAAATGCTCATCCGAACCACTTTCAGATGCAGAAAAAAGCTTACCAAAGTAGTCAGTTGCAATCTGTAAAAATTCCTCAAGTGAGGTAGTCCTCCTACCAGCAGCATCTTCCAGTTCTGAGATCTTACCACGAAAATGTCGTTGTACAGCAACCTTGTGAAAAAAGCTAGTATTTCAGTCCCCATTCTGTAGCTAATTAACGCGGGCACATTGTTCCCAGTATAATTCTTCCTTATCAGCTTCCAGATTGAGTCCTAATTGGACCTCCATAATCTCTACTAAAATCTCATCAGAAGGGTCTTGATTATAAAGATTAGATAATCTATCTTCAAGCACAAGTCGGTTTCTCCTCTTAGTACTACTATTGAGCTTACTCCACTTTACCATTTGATGACCCATTTTCTCCAATTTATTCAATACACCATCAGATTCTTCTTCCCACCATCTTCTAACCATCCCTTCAAACGAACTATCTAAACACCACTTAGCCTCAAATCTAAACGGCTTCACACGACTGCTTTGATAATTCCATACCACCCCCATCGTATCCAAAAGAAGAGGACAATGATCAGAGAAAGAGTGACTCAAATGTTCAAGACGATACCCCAGAAAAAGATTTACCCAATTTAGAGATGCAACCCCATGATCCAGACGTTCCTTTATATTTGATGAAGCAAACCGTCTTCGTTCCCATGTAAACCATCGGCCAACGAATCCTAAGTCATTAAGATTACAGTCATCAAGGGCTCTACAAAAATCCCCCATTTGACGGTCCGATCTGAGTCGACCTCCCTTCTTTTCAAAAGAACTTGTAATTTCATTGAAATCCCCCAAAACCACCCAAGGCATGGCCGAATCATAATTCAACTGACGAAGCAAATCCCACGAACCTCCTCTATGCCTTTCATCTGGATGTCCATAGAACCCCGTTAACCGCCAATTATCACCACAATCGTTATCCTGGACCTCAACATCAATGTGAAAAAAAGAAAAACTTTTAAGTTGAATAAGTGTATTCCCTTTCCATCTTAATGACAACCTACCTCTTGTACCAAATGCACCAACATCGATTCCATTCTCAAACCCGCACTTTAATCTAACTAACTCTATTTTTTTGAACTCAATTTTGTTTCCATAAGAAACAAAATACGGGGATTAATGGCTCGTAGCTTATTTTTGAGCCTTGCAACTGTTCGTGGTCTCCCCAAACCACGAACATTCCAGCTTAGGACTCTCATTGAGCCCGGCTGCTCTGACCCGCAGAGCTAGCCGAAATATCCATTGACCTTGATCCCGCATTAGCATCCATAAGGACACATGAATTCTCCACTGTTCTCTGTCGTTTTTTACCATCAGACAACATAATTGGAACATTTTCCTCAACTAAAACCAACTCCATAGGCCCATAAACGACTTCATCAGATTTTAAAGCATCAATACACCCATCACGCCCCTTATTTGAATTACCAACACCCCGACTATGCGCAGAACCCAAAGGAATGAGATTGGGATTAATAGAGAGATTCGGATTACCAACACAACCCCTGGAATTAAGACCTAAACCTTTCCCCACATTACCCGAGTTACCCTGTGTAAAGCCTGCCCAGTTTTCATCATTGCACGGTGACCCATCCGCTGCTCGAAGCCATCTGCTCACCACCCTACTCTGATTTCTAGCCACCGCACGTGTCGATAGGTCCCAACCAAAAATAATTTTTGAGGGATCAATAGATAGCCGATGAGGACAGTAGCTCTCCCTATGCCCCAACTTTCCACAAATAAAATAGAACAAGCTTAACTTCTCGTACTTGAACCAGGCATAAACAACCATAGACTTACCAATCAGAACTTTCTTTTTGCGTTTCAAAGGGGCAGCAACATTTAAACAGACACGTATACATAAATAATTCTGAATCCCCAAAGTCGGAATGGACGTGTCATACTCAAGAAATTTTCCACAGAAATCACCCAATTGTTTTGCCATCGACACACTCATCAACCCCGGAGGTAATTCATGAACCTGTATCCAAAACTCCGTATGGTTTAACTCCATCACTATAGGGTTTACCCCAATTGGAACTTTTTGTAAAATTATTAAATGGTTATTAAAAAACCACGGAATTCCCGCAACAACTCTTTCAATATCCACCTCATGAAAAAACTGAAAAAGGTATCGTTTCTCCCCTATCTCCGTTATGCAGATCCCTCCTATAGGATGCCAAAGATCAGCCATTGTATTACGCAATGAGGGAAAATGAACGACACTATCTGTTAGACAATGACCCACCAAGCATAGTTGATGAACACAACCCGACGCTCCATCATGCTCTTGAAGTGCTTCCTCCTCATCGTCCAATAACCTCAAATTTTCCAAAGCATCCTCCATCCCAACCACCACAAGCCGTCAATCGAAACAAAGAAATGAAATTGGATGTAAAACCCCCAGTAAAATCAGACCAAGAACGCCGAAGAAGAGAACCTAAACCAGAATACCAAAGAATCGTGCCAAAAGACGGCAGACAAAGAGCCCGTGCCAATACGGCAGACCAAAATGACAACTTTACGATTGGATAAATTTTGAATGGAAACTGATTTGGTATTTTCATCTTTATATATATTGATTTAAAATAAATATGAAATAATTTTGATTTCAATTAAAATTATAAATTAAAATAATAATTTAAAATGAGCAATTAATATATGATTAGATTTTTAATCCAAAAAATTATTATTGCAGTTAATTTATTGAAAAATATTAAATACATTAATATTATTTTAATTTAGTAAGGATAAATTTGTAAATTATTATTACATTTTTAGAAAATTATTTAGTGAATCAAACGTAATAATAAAACATTCTAAGGATTTTTAATCAACGCATTTCGATTTATACCAAACGTTGCAAAGTAACTTCCTAGCAATCACATCCTAAAGAATCACATTTTGTTAGAATCATAACATGGGAAAACGCCAAATGCTACCTAATATTAAAATAAATAAAATAAAACTGAATTAATGAAAAATATTTTCCATTAAGTGGTAAGTAGCTCTTATTTACTTAATTATCATTTTCCACATGTTTATTTTGTAAAAAAATTTCTATCTGATTGCTTTTGTTTTAGATTATCAAATATGTGTAAAAAAAATTAAACCATTGGAAAAAATTATTTTCATATTTGCGTTGTTAACAATTATTGAATAATATTTATGGGTTGTGCTGAGCATATGGATGATATTTAACCCATCAATAAAAATCATATCACTTTAGGAAACATATTTTGGAGATTGGATCGAATCAGATTACCCTATTAAATCCCTTGGATCGTGGATATTGGATTGAATTAGAACACTGATTACTTAACTGTGAGGAGTCCATGTTTACATTGTACTTTATTATTATATTATATTATATTCAACTTATCTTATTGTTATTTTATAGGGATTAATATAGATTTCTTTATGTTAGCAAGTCTCAAAATATTCTATATTTAATTGAGACTTGTATACGTCACTGTAGTGAGAGATTTAAGCACTTAATCTATCATTGTGAGGAACTTTATTTTCTTAGGAACACATATAAGATTCGTCACTACAAACAGGATAATGGTAACCCCACGATTAATTACTTCATTTATGAATTTCATAGTAATAGAAATACATGTCCTACCGAAACAGAATTTGTAACTTGCTATCCTCTTGCCTAGCGGGCAAGGATTTACCTCCATGGAAAAGATGATTCATTCGGATCCGCATGAAAGCCCAACTCCATTGCATTGCCAGAATCCATTACAGATCAATAGGTTTTGTTTTCTAAATTCAATTTGAGTAGATACTAAAAATAAGATAAGTAAGTGGAGAATAGAAAGGAAGGATAAATGAGGGGAACAAATAATTACAGCGAGTTCTTCGTCTTTGTAGCCTTCGACACAAGAAAAGGAATTTTACACACCCTTTTCTTGTGTCGAAATAATAACAATTCCGGGACCCGTTCGTCAAAGATTTCTATTCTTAGTTTCGATTTTTCTAGATTTTTCAGAACCCTTTATTTTTTCAATTGTGTGTGGTTTTTCTTGCTGAATTCACACGGGTGAATTTAGTGGTGAGAATATCATTCTTCAAAGTGTAAAGTGCAAGTGTTGAAATAATGAATATTTCTCACTAAGTTAGACTCTGCAGACATAGTAAATTGAATTGCGTAAACAACTTGTGTCTTCTATTAGTTTATTGTTTTACTTGTAGTAGTGAAGAAGTGCACACCCCCTTGTCACTCGTTTTAAATACTTAGCTTATTTCTTAGCAACAGTTTTAAAATTTCAATTGGTACCAGAGTCTTGCCACTTAAAATAGTTAGTTTTAACATTAAATTTTGAAAAAATAAAGACAATTTGTATTTAATAAGATATCCATTTTAGATACTGTGAAGGTACTAAAACTTTTTTCGCACCTAATTAACTTCTGATTCTGTAAATTTTTTTATTTCCAAAATATTGACTAATTTTTTCCTTTAAAAAGATGATTTTATAAATTTCTAAAAACACATAGCCAAAAAAAGAAAAATTGATGATAATACTTATTATAATTAAACCCTTGTGTTTTTCAACATTGAAATTTCAAAAAATGTTCTAAAATTGTTAATCTAATTTTTAATTTTAATTGAAAATTGATTACGACTCAAGTAATTCAAAATTACTCAAATTTAGATTTCAAAATTGAACATGAAATACTCGATTTGAAAACCTCGAATGATTCAAATTTGGATTGTCCTAAATTTGAAATGATCAGAAAACAAAACTAATCGAACCTAAAATATAAACTTAAAAATTAATTTCTCTATGTAAGTTCAATGTCTCAATTGAGTAAAAAAAATCATGATTATTTGAACCAAATTGAATTGGTTAAACAAGAATAAAAATCTGGTTAAGTCTATGGTCGGATATTTTGAAAATGAAAATTGGATTAATTGATTTTTTTTTTTTTTTAGAGGTTATGATTAAACCAAATTTCAGAGCCTGAAGACTATATGAGGCCAAGTTCAGCCAAGTCATTCATAGTTGCTTTTATCCTCTAATTAAATCTTCTATATAAAATCATGTCTACTTTCTTATCACTTCCACTATTTTTTTATTGTGAATCATCATCTTTTTTCTCTAGCTCCGCCTAGAATGTTGCAGACAGCTTACACCTTGTATCCATGGCTATTAGATTTGAGCAAGCCGAAAGATGGACTCTTTCGAGCTGGCTTATCCTTTGTCATGGTCATACTTGCAATTTCACTTTGGCACCTATGGTTCGCTAAGAAGTCCAAGAAGATCGTCGCTCAGTTGCCGCCAGGCCCTCGAGGGTTGCCGATAGTGGGATATCTTCCATTTCTTGGAACCGATAATCTTCACCTGTCCTTCACCGAACTGGCTGCAACCTATGGTCCCATCTTCAAACTTTGGCTTGGCAACAAGCTATGTGTCGTAATTAGCTCACCGGAACTAGCAAAAGAAGTGGTTCGTGACCATGATGTAACATTCTCTGAACGAGATCCACCCATTGCTGCACAAGTTGCTAGCTTTGGTTGCAATGATATTGCATTCGATTCTTACAGCAATCCTCGATGGAAAAACAAACGTAAAGTTCTTGCAACCGAGTTGCTTACCAATGCTAGGCTGAATGCTTGTTATGGTCTACGAAGAGAACAAGTAATGAATGGCCTTAAAGATGTGTATGAAAATGTTGGCAAGCCAATTGATATTGGGAAATGGACATATTTAGTGGCATTAAATGTGGCCATCAGCATGATTTTGGGAGGTGAACTCCCAGGTGAGAAAGGGGCCGCCATTGAAGGTAACTTGAAAGAGAATTCGTCTGAATCAATGGTGTTACTGGGAAAACCGAACGTCTCTGATATTTTTCCGGCGATTGCACGGTTTGACATACAAGGTATTGAGAGGGGAATGAGGAAAATCAACCAACGGTTCAATCGACTTCTTGAATCTGTAATTGAAATGGCCATTGATAAGGAAAAAGATAAGAAGAGTAGTGAACAAAAATTAGGCTTCTTAGAGCTGCTATTGCATTTGGAACGCAATGACAACGAAGATAATGCATCACCTCTTACAATGGATGAAGTCAAGGGTCTGCTCGTGGTAAGTTGTGAATTTGGTTTTCATTTTTTTAATTTGTTAGATATTTATTTATTTATTTTTGGAATTGAATTTTTTTTTTGAATATTACACTAAAAATAACTAATAGCAGAAATTTACCCTTGTATAAAATAGAATATTAACAACTTTCATGTTAAAACATGTTAATTTAACAATCTTTAATATATATAAGCATGAATTTTAAGAAATTGAACTAATAAAGATACCGTTAAATATATTATTAAATTGACATTAAAATAATAATTTATTAATATTATTATGTGATAATAATAAAAATTAATATGATAGTGTATTAATGTGAAATTAATTAATTTGATCATATCTTTTAAAAGTTCTAGTTAAAAAATAATATAATATATTATTAATTAATAAAATTATAAATCTATAAAATCATTGAATATAACTGGATAAATTAAAAATAAAAACCAAGTTTTTTAATTAAATAAATACATGTTAATAAATGATAATTTTAAAATCATTTTTTATAAAATTAATAAAAACTAAATGTGCGAGACAACCATTATATATATATATATATATATATATATATATATATATATAAATATATTGATAATATAATCTACAATTTATTTATTTATCCTTAATTTATATGTAAAAACTCAAAAGAAAATAAATATATTTTATAATTAAATTAAATATTATTTTTTATAAATATTAATTGCATCTAATTAAATTTATTCAATTCAATACAAATCTCAACTCAACAAATAGTTTGACTCATAACTATTTGAGAAATTAAGATGAAGAAAGTCAATTAATTAAAATTTAGTATTTTGCATTATCTATGTTTCTTATTATTATTATTTTTTAAAATTTTTAATATAATTATAATTACTTATACCAATTAAAACTAATTTTTAGCACTATAAATATATGCATTGGTAAGATATTTTCATTTAAAATAACATCTACAGAGTTAAATGAAAAAAATAAAATTTTAGTGTTATGTACTTAACATATGAACTAGTATATATAAAATAAATAAATTATAAAAAATATTAATATAATTATTTAAATTTTAATAAATTGATATTAATATTCAAACTATGATAAATTTTTGTATTGTTTTAACATTAAATAATATTAATATAAGTTAATTAAATATTTTTTTAAAATATTTTGTAATTATATTATTGTTTTTCAATTCATTAATGATTTTAAACAAAATTGAATGTTTTAAAAATATTATAAAATTAATATACCCAACCGACTACGAAAATAAAAACTAATTACTATATATATAATATACCCTTTATCTTTGCTTTCTAGTTTGGGTAATTAATGCTATTAATTGTGAACTTTTAGGATATATTGGTGGGTGGTACAGATACTACTACAACTATGGTAGAGTGGACAATGGCAGTGCTAATGCAACATCCAGAAATAATGGAGAAAGTGAAGAAAGAATTAAGTGATGTTGTTGGGGTAAACAACACCGTTGAAGAGTTTCACTTGTCTAATTTAAGTTACCTAAACGCTGTGATAAAGGAAACCTTCCGACTGCATCCAGCACTACCGCTCCTTGTTCCTCGATGTCCAGCCCGATCCGTCCATCTCAATGGCTATACCATACCAAAGGGCAGTAGGTTGTTCATAAACATGTGGTGCATTTACAGGGATCCTCGTATTTGGGAGAATCCTTTAAAATTTCGACCAGAAAGATTCTTAAATGATCCTGATAATTCAAATTATTATGCAAATGATTTTCGGTTCATGCTTATCTCCTAATTTGTTAAGGATGGTAGAGTAAGTCGAAAAATAGATCCTACTTTACAAAAAATCAGTTGGAAATTGTGAGCTTAAGAGAAGAGAAAGAGGTGAAGATCGGAGCCTGTATCACCATAGAGATAAAGCAAGATGTCATTAAGTTACTCTAAGAATTTAAAGATGTTTTCGCAGGATCAAGATATGCTTGAGCTACTAAGACGTGTGGACGTTGTTGAGGTTAAGAAAATCTTGAAAGAGGTCCATAAGGGTGTCTGAGGAACACATACTAATGGTTTTGCAATGGCCAAGCAAATCATGAGATTTGGGTACTGCTGGTCTACCATGGAAGGGGATTGCATCAGTTATACCAAGAAATGCCATAAGTGCCAAATTTACGGAGACAAGATTTATATGCCTCATTCATCTCTTCATGTTATGACTTTTCCGTGGTCTTTCTTTATGTGGGGCATGGAGGTCATTGGAAAGATCTCGCCAAAAACTTCTGGCTGTCATCGAATCACCTTTGTGGTCATCAATTACTTCACTAGGTGGGTGGAAGCTGCTTCATATGCCAATATCACAAAGCTGACAGTCTATAAATTCTTGAAAAAAAGAAATCATATGTCAGTATAGAATGCCAAAAAGGATCATATCTGACAATGCATTAAATTTGAACAACAACACGATATCAGAAGTTTGCAGTCTATTCAAGATTAACACCATGTTGCCCCAAAATGAACGGTACAGTGGAGGAAAAAAACAAAAAAAATAAAAAAAACTCTACCGGGGTAACTTATTTCTCATTAGTATATAGAATAGAGGCAATTTTACCCATTGAAGTTGATATTCCTTTCTTTCGAGTCTTGTCAGAGCTGAAGTTAGATAAAGCAGAATGGATCCAGGCCTGATATGATTAGTTAAATTTGATTGAAGAGAAAAGGTTGAAAGCTATCCGTCATGGTTAAATGTACCAAAAGCGAATGATGCAAGCTCACTAAAAAAGGTTCACTCTAGAGAATTCTATGAGGGGGACCTGATATCGAAGAAGATCCTTCCCATTCAAATGGACTTTAGAAGAAAGTGGATGCCAAACTGGAAAGGACCTTATGTGGAAGGCCTTATTTGAAAAAGCGTCGATATTGACTAAGATGGATGGTAAGAACCTACCTAATCTTAAGGATTCTGATTCAATGAATAAATACTTCACTTGAAAAAAAAACGAAAGGAAAAAAGAAAAGAAAAGAAGAACGAAAAAGAAAAAGGAGAGGCCAAGGTAAAAACCTGCAAAGGGCGCCTTGAGACCAATGGGGTTTTGAATTGAAAACCCAGGAATGGGTAGTTCAAATTTTGATCGAAGATGGGGCATGCGGTAATCTTGTCCTCTCCGAATTAATAAGAAGGATAGATGCTACATCTTGGGGCATCAACAAAGTCTTCTCGGACTTCTAAACACATATCAAGTTCAAAAGGGTCCTCAAGAAGTTTGGGGCAGAGAAGCTCATGCTACGATATCTGGGGCACCTATTTCCATTTTATTCATTTTTTTTGTATTTTGACAAAATACGCCATCTTGATTAATTTATTCTCATTCTAGCAAAACTTGCTATCTTGATTAATTTATTCTGAGCTTTGCTCTCAACAAAACTTCATTTTGTCCATTTTGATAATCTTTTTCAAGCATTTTTAATTGAAATAACGATTAATGGACTCACAATATTCAAGTAGAAGGAGTTCTACATATTACTCTGAAAGCTTCTAAATAGTACAAGGACCTGAAACAGAGCTATTGTTTAGAACTAACCAACTTAAGCGTTAGAAGCATTGGAGAAAGAATAGTTTAAAATATGACTATTTCTTTGGTTTTTCTGTCAAAGATATCGGCTGAACAAGAAGGCATCAGTGATAGAACCTTAATGAACAGCGAGTAATGACAACCTAAGCATTAAAAAGGGATCATTCTCATGACATTCTACAAATATCATATATACACATCTAGTTAGGAGTATTTGATTCATTCTAATCATGACATCCTAAACACTAGGCATAAATAGGTCCATGAAATGGATTTTGCAAGTCATGTTCCCCAAAGAACAGATCAATGAAGTTACCCATACCCCTGAAGTTGCGGTTGGATGGATTAAAGTCATTATATCCAGCCTGACCTCTCTGAATTTACAGTGGAACAGACTGAAGATAGCAGATCTTATCTTCCTGTATCGGCAATGAAGCAGATCGAAGACACCAGCCTCGCCTCCCTGAGTTTGCAGTGGAGCATACTGAAGATTGTAGATCTTGTCTTCCTGTACTGGCAATGAAGCAGATTAAAGACAAGTCCTATCTCTTTGGCATTACGGTGGAAAAGATTGAAGCCACAACGGCGAATCTTACTTCTCTGGCGGTGCAGTAGAATAGATTGAAGCTACAACAGCGAATCTTGTTTCCCCAACATTGCAATTAAAAATATTAAAGCCACAACGGTGAATCTTACTTCCCTGGCGGTGCAGTGGAGCAGATTGAAGCTACAACGACAAATCTTACTTTCCCGATATTATAATTAAAAAGATTGAAGCCACAACGGTGAATCTTACTTCCCTGGCAGTACAATGGAACAGATTGAAGCTACAACGGTGAATCTTGCTTCCCCGACATTGCAATTAAAAAGATTGAAGCCACAACTACGAATCTTGCTTCCCCGACATTGCAATTAAAAAGATTGAAGCCGCAACGTCGAATCTTACTTCCCCGACATTACAGTTAATTAGACTGAAGATAGCGAATCTTATTTCCCTGAAGTTGCAGTGGAACAGATTGAAGAAACCAATCCTATCTCCCTGAAGTTGCAGTGGAGTAGACAGAAGAAACCAATCTTATCTCCCTGAAGTTACAGTGGAACAGATTGAAGAAACCAATCCTATCTCCCTGAAGTTGCAGTGGAGCGAATTAAAACCACAGATCTTATCTCTCTGAAGTTACAGTAGAGCAGATCGCATCCAGTCTTATCTCCCTGAAGTTGTAGTGGAGCAGACAAATGAAACTAACCTTATCTCCCTAATGTTGCAGTGGAGCAGGTTGAAGCCACAAGTCTTATCTCCCTGAAGTTGCAGTGGAGTAGACTAAAACCACAAATCTCATCCCCATGGAGCTATAGCAGAGTAGATTGAAGTCATATCTCTCTAAAGATGCCGTAAAGTGGATCAAAGCAATAAGACGCAGTGGACTAGAATGAGGCTACTTGAAGAAGAACGGCACCAAGAAGTCAAGACTCAGTGAGACTGGGTAAAATTGGTCTTTCTTAGTCTTTGCTCTATTCTTGTTACACGACAATGAGCAAAGAGGGGCAGCTGTATGGCCCAAATTTTGCTACAGCCCAAAAGCCCAAACCTAACAGGCCAAACTTTAAAATTTTTTCAGCCAAAGCAAAAACCCTAACTGCCTTGCTGCTGGCCGTCGCTCCTGCCCCATGGTCAGCCACCTGCGTCGCACACCTCTGCCACCACCGTTAGCCTCTGACACCTGCAAAATAGCAAACCACACGCAACAACAGAACAGGCCAAACAACAAAACAAAAAAAAAAAGAAATTTAGGGGTTTTCAAATTGGCTATAAAGGCCAAAATCTTAACATTGTATTCTTCTTCTCGATCTTTTACGAACATTAGAAATAAAAAACAACATTTTCAAAGGTGATTTTTTTTCGGTTTCAAATCTCTGATGATTTCTCTGTTATCGTGGTGCCTTTTTATGTTTTTTTTATACATGCGAAGAACATAGAAAATAAAAAGGGGGAGAGAGGACTCGCCCCATACCTCGTCTTCACGCCATCGGATGGTTCTCTTTCGTCGTCGGAGCCAAATCCAAAGAACGCCAGGAGCCTCCTTCTTCTGATTCTTTAAGGTTGAGAGGGCTTAACCCTCAAGGATCCGGCGAAACATGGGCTTAAAAACATGTTTTTTACGCGATGCCGGCGGAGCCACAACGGCGCTACGGCGGCCCGTGGCCGGGCTCAGGTCAGATTTGGAGAGGCCAAAGTGGGGGCTGAGATTTTGTTTTTTTTGTTGTTGAAAAATGAAAGAGAGGTTTTTTTTTTTGATTTTCGCTATTTATATAGGGTAAAAAACGATGCCGTTTTGGGCTTAAGCAACAATGGACAAAACGATGCCGTTTTATGTCTGACCTGAAAACCAGACCCGGTTAACAGAGGATCCGCGCATTTTCAAGGCCGAATGGGCTATTTGCGCTGTGGATCCTTCCGCTTTGTTACTTGTCTTCAATTCGGCCATTTTGTCCCTTTTAGCATTTTCAATTCGACCCCATTTCTTTCGCATTTGCTCCAAATTGGTCCTGCGCAAAACGACGCGCATAAGAGATGGGGATATTGCCCAGTCAGTCCCTCATCCTTCGAGCGTGTTATATTGTGGTCCCTGGCAGTGCACCTTTTATTATTTACAATATTTACCCCGAATTTTAATTCCATTACAACCTCGTCCTCAGTCTATTTAATTTATTTATTTATTAAAAGTGTTCTTTTACCATCATTTGTCTTAAGTTTTTATATTTATTATTTATTTGAACTATTTTATATATAATTTATTTAAATTTCTTTTATATATTATTTATTGTAAATTTATCTATATATCTTTCAAATTTTTATGTGTATATATATTTTAAAAAAACTGTTTCATATGTTATTTTTTTATATTATTTATTTTAAAGTGTTTTACTGTTTTTTTATTTTTAGTTTTTTTATATATTCTATTTAATTGGAACCCTCTTTTATTTATTTTGAATTGTCCTTAAATTATTTATTTTGAATTATTATTTTCTTTAAATTGTTTATATTCTATTATGTTTCGTCTTCTTTAGTTATTAATATTTGTATTTGATGTGTGGTGTAAGTATTGCCATTATGTGTATTATTTCGTTTACTCGTATTTCCATGCTATGGTAATTCATTCATATATCATGTTGTTCGAAAATTATTTCACCATATTATAAATTGTCACCCCCATCGACGCAACCCTTTTGTTCACGCATTATTTCAAACATTACATTTTTTTACGCAAACATGCAAAAATGACAATTACAAATAAGGCAATATTCTGTGTATTGGCTATTCGAGAAAATTGTACCCTAACTTACGGAGTTTCGATTTTCCTCGATAAATCCAAGTACATGAATCTTTTCAAACAAAAGTTTTTAAATGTTCTCGGTAATTAAAGATCGTGTTCTAACTTACGGAATATGGTCTTTTCTAAAATCGAGATAATCGAATGTCTTTCAAATAAGTGAATTTTTCGGCATGTATTCTCGTATTAGGTATTCGATACGTTGTGTCCTAACACATTGGATATGACATGTTATTTTCTCGATATGAGGATTTTTCTAAAAATAATAAAGGCAATATTTTGCATTTGGAAATTCGAGAAAGCGTGCCCTAACGTTCTGGGTTTTGATTTCTCGTTTGACCAAATAGCCAAATATCCTCTTGAAACTTCAAAATATGGGTTTTTGAAACCATAAGGTGATCTTGGTTTCGATGGTTTAAAGTATCATGTCCTAACGTGCTAGATGTGATATTCCCTCAGAACAAGAAAATCTTAAATTTCAATCCATGTTATATGAGTTTTTTTTAAGGATCTTATTTTTTAAAAACTCTTTAAAGTTTTCAATCTTCGGCACTAATACACTAATTAATCAACTAGGTACCAATTTTGGGCGCATCGAGGGTGCTAGTCCTTCCTCGTGCGTAACCGACTCCCGAACCCGTTTTTTTGGATTTTTGTAGACCAAAAAAATAATGTTTTAATAAATCAAACTATTTATTAAAACGATCAAACTGCGAGGTGATCCGATCACACCTCATTAAAAAAAAGATTGGTGGCGACTCCCATATTCGTTTTCATTTTTAAAATTCAAGTCGACTCCGTTTTCACAAAAAGAATGGTGTCGACAGATCTCTTTTAAAAAAATTGTCAAACTGACAAATATTGGTTGCGGTGGTAAAGTTAATAGCACCTTAAAAACGATACGGGTTTAAATTTTGGAGATAACATTTTTAACATTAGTAGCCACGAATCTTAAACGTGAACAATAAACTGGACATAAAAAATACCGAAAATAATGTCAATATTAGCCGCTCAACTTTTCATATTGTTGCTAAGCAATGCTACGGGTTCAATATCTTCTATGATGTCTTTTATGTTATTACTTGTTTATCATAGCATACGCTTAAAAACTATCGATTTTTCAATAGTTGTGTAGGGATGACATCTTTTGATGCTAGCTAGAAAGATCACTCATTGGTATTGATGTTATGGCTAAAATTCAGTAAAAAACACAGTTGATTGAACTGCATAGAAATGGGATGAATATATAAGAGATTTCAAAATTTTAAAAGAAAGTTAAATTAAAAAATAGATAGATTATGGTCATGCTAACAGTACTTTATACAATAGAAAGTTTCGATTCACTGGATTACAATTTGTGGAGGAGATGACATCATTATTTGATGAGAAATTGTGCTATAAAAAGAAGATTTAATCATTTTACTTTCATGGAATGTTGAACGCAATGCTTCTTTTTTCAAAAAAAATGGTTGTGCCTACACAAGCAGTTGAAGTAACACATGAGCCATATCATCAATAGTTGAGAGATGTATTTAAGGTAATAAAAATTACTTATTATATGATTATATCTTATTTATTTATTATAATAATAATAATATTTTTTTACCATAACAATAATAAATATTATTAAAAATATATAGCTAAAATATTACTTGAAAAAAATATAAAAGAACCATAAAAAATAATTAATCAATTGTAATTATCTTTCCATTTAGGCTAAGTAAAATAACTTAGAATCATTAAAAATAAGATAAAATTGTAAAAATTTCACCTTAGGAATATAAGACTGATGATTATCTTATACGAGTATATTGATACCATTTGTTTTTAGAGTATAATAAAATAATAATTAGATAATTAAAAAAGACATTTTAGTTTAGGATTTAGAGTTTGAGGTTTGAGATTTAAGGTTCGAGTTTGAGGTTATAGATTTAGGTTTAAGGTTTAAGGTTCGAGGTTATAGATTTAGGATTCAAGTTTAGGATTTAGAGTTTAAGGTTTGAGATTTTAGATTCAGGATTTGGGGTTGGGAGTAAAAAAATAATCAAAATTATGAGAATAACAAAAAAAAATTGAAATATCATTAAATAATTGAAAAGAGACCATAAATAATATGGTGAGAAGGGTCATAAAATAATTTCTCTATGTAAGTTGAAGGTCTCAATTGAGTAAAAAAAAAAAAAATCAACAAACTAGAATAAAAATCTGGTTGAGTCTATGGTCGGATATTTTGAAAAAGAAAATTGGATTAATTGATTTTTTTTTTTTTTTTTTCAAAATAGTTTCAGAGGTTATGCTTAAACGAAATATCAGAGCCTGAAGACCATATGAGGCCAAGTTCCAGCCAAGTCATTCATAGTTGCTTTTATCCTCTAATTAAATCTCCTATATAAAATCATGTCTACTTTCTTATTGTGAATCATCATTTTTTTTTTCTCTAGCTCCCCCTAGAATGTTGCAGACAGCTTACACCTTGTATCCATGGCTATTAGATTTGAGCAAGCCGAAAGATGGACTCTTTCGAGCTGTCTTATCCTTTGTCATGGTCATACTTGCAATTTCACTTTGGCACCTATGGTTCGTTAAGAAGTCCAAGAAGATCGTCGCTCAGTTGCCGCCGGGTCCTCGAGGGTTGCCGATAGTGGGATATCTTCCATTTCTTGGAACCGATAATCTTCACCTGTCCTTCACCGAACTGGCTGCAACCTATGGTCCCATCTTCAAACTTTGGCTTGGCAACAAGCTATGTGTCGTAATTAGCTCACCGGAACTAGCAAAAGAAGTGGTTCGTGACCATGATGTAACATTCTCTGAACGAGATCCACCCATTGCTGCACAAGTTGCTAGCTTTGGTTGCAATGATATTGCATTCGATTCTTACAGCAATCCTCGATGGAAAAACAAACGTAAAGTTCTTGCAACCGAGTTGCTTACCAATGCTAGGCTGAATGCTTGTTATGGTCTACGAAGAGAACAAGTAATGAATGGCCTTAAAGATGTGTATGAAAATGTTGGCAAGCCAATTGATATTGGGAAATGGACATATTTAGTGGCATTAAATGTGTCCATCAGCATGATTTTGGGAGGTGAACTCCCAGGTGAGAAAGGGGCCGCCATTGAAGGTAACTTGAAAGAGAATTCGTCTGAATCAATGGTGTTAATGGGAAAACCGAACGTCTCCGATATTTTTCCGGCGATTGCACGGTTTGACATACAAGGTATTGAGAGGGGAATGAGGAAAATCAACCAACAGTTCAATCGACTTCTTGAATCTGTAATTGAAGTGGCCATTGATAAGGAAAAAGATAAGAAGAGGAGTGAACAAAAATTAGGCTTCTTAGAGCTGCTATTGCATTTGGAAGGCAATAACAACGAAGATAATGCATCACCTCTTACAATGGATGAAGTCAAGGGTCTGCTCGTGGTAAGTTGTGAATTTGGTTTTCATTTTTTTAATTTGTTAGTTATTTATTTATTTATTTTTGGAATTTTGAATTTTTTTTTTTTTGAATATTACACTAAAAATAACTAATAGCACAATTGAATATTAACAACTTTCATGTTAAAACAAATTAATTTAACAATCTTTAATATATATAAGCATGAGTTTTAAGATACATTTTATTGTTAAATATATTATTAAATTGACATTAAAATAATAATTTATTAATATTATTATGTGATAATAATAAAAGTTAACATGATAGTATATCAATGTGAAATTAATTAATTTGATCATATCTTTTAAAAGTTTTAGTTAAAAAATAAGAAAATATATTATTAATTAATAAAATTATAAATCTATAAAATCATTGAATATAATTGGATAAATTAAAAACAAAAACTAAGTTTTTTTAATTAAATAAACACAATTGATATATAAATATGATTTTATTTTAAATATGTTAATAATTAATAATTTTAAAATAATTTTTATATAATTAAAAACTAAATGTGCGAGACTAACATTATATATATAAAAATAATTTTTATATAATTAAAAACTAAATGTGCGAGACTAACATTATATATATAAAAATAATATCAATATACTGATAATATAATCTACAATGTATGAATTTATTTATTTATCCTTAATTTATATGTAAAAACTCAAAAGAAAATAAATATATTTTATAATTAAATTAAATATTATTTTTTATAAATATTAATTGCATCTAATTAAATTTATTCAATTCAACTCAAATCTCAACTCAACAAATAGTTTGACACATATCTATTTGAGAAATTAAGATGAAGAAAGTTAATTAATTAAAATTTAGTATTTTGCATTATCTATGTTTCTTATTATTTTTTTAAAAAATTATAATATAATTATAATTACTTATACCAATTAAAACTAATTTTTAGCACTATAAATATATGTATTGGTAAGATATTTTTATTTAAAATAATATCTACAGAGTTAAATGAAAAAAATAAAATTTTAGTGTTATGTACTTAACATATGAACTAGTATATATAAAATAAATAAATTATAAAAAATATTAATATAATTATTTAAATTTTAATAAATTGATATTAATATTCAAACTATGATAAATTTTTGTATTGTTTTAACATTAAATAATATTAATATAAGTTAATTAAATATTTTTTTAAAAATATTTTGTAATCATATTATTATTTTTCAATTCATTAATGATTTTAAACAAATGTTTTAAAAATATTATAAATTAATATACCCAACCGACTACGAAAATAAAAAGTAATTAATTACTATATATATAATATACCCTTTATCTTTGCATAATATACCCTTTTATCTTTGCTTTCTAGTTTGGGTAATTAATGCTATTAATTTTGGACTTTTAGGATATATTGGTGGGTGGTACAGATACTACTACAACTATGGTAGAGTGGACAATGGCAGAGCTAATGCAACATCCAGAAATAATGGAGAAAGTGAAGAAAGAATTAAGTGATGTTGTTGGGGTAAGCAACACTGTTGAAGAGTTTCATTTGTCTAATTTAAGTTACCTAAATGCTGTGATAAAGGAAACCTTCCGACTGCATCCAGCACTACCGCTCCTTGTTCCTCGATGTCCGGCCCGATCCGTCCATCTCAATGGCTATACCATACCAAAGGGCAGTAGGTTGTTCATAAACATGTGGTGCATTCATAGGGATCCTGGTATTTGGGAGAATCATTTAGAATTTCGACCAGAAAGATTCTTAAATGATCCTGATAATTCAAATTATTATGGAAATGATTTTCGGTTCATGCCATTCGGGTCCGGAAGGAGAAAGTGCCCAGGAATACCCTTAGGGGAGAAGATATTGTTTTTCATATTGGCTTCATTGTTGCATTCTTTTGAGTGGAAATTGCCACACGGAACAGTGCTTGACATGTCCGGCAAATTTGGAATTGTTATGAAGAAAAAGGAACCTATACTTCTTATTCCTACACCAAGATTGACAAATCTTGATGCTAATGGTTAAAAACGCAAAAAAAGACGATGATTGAATCTCTTATCCGCACTTTAATAATTAAATTTAGAATTTATTAATGTATCTCCTTGTTTTATATTTAATGCATTTTAAACTATAATTGTCTTTTTATGTTGTAGGTATCCAATATGGCATTGATATTGGATATTTTAGTAATAAAGCGCATATAGTACATTGAATTTAATTCGAAAAAAAATCAAAAAACAATTTGAATTAAGACGATTTGGAGATTTTTTAAAATAGAAATTATAATTGTAATTATATAAATCAAATCAAATTTTAAGTTTATTAATTTATAATGAAAAACAAATTAATTAAAAATTAATATTTTTAATGATTTAATTTTGTTGTTTTAAGTTTTGTCGAGGCTTACAATCTCAATTTCAACTTGATTTCACTTCAATTTTAAATAGTTTTCAATTTAATTTTGGCATCAAATGGGGTAGATATTTGGATATCTACTTGTGTTTTTTTGCAAAAATAATAATAAAATCAAAGTTTTATTTTAAATAAACTAAAATTATGTTTTTAGAAAAAAAAAAAATCATGTCGGGGTTTGGGTGAAAGATCATTTAAATTCAAAGGCCAAAATGTTTTATTTTCCAAGCACAATTTTTAATGTTAAACCAAATTGGTTTTAGTCTAGTCAGAGGCCAAATTAGGAACAATATCAATATCAATCCCTTTTATTTCTCATTTGCTTCAGATTTTGAAATCTTGAGTGGTAAATTTGCCAATTAGGCCTCTTTGCCTTTTACATTTTTTGTTTTTCAAAATTAAGCTTCTTTTTAGTAAAAGATCACACTACATTTTTTTTTCGAAATTAGATTTTTTTAAAGTTTTTTAATTTTAATTTCAATTAGTTTTTTCTTTTCTTTCTTTATTTTATGATTTGAATTTTAAAATTTCAATTTTACTCCTTCTAATGAGAATAATTTTTTTTCAATTAAATAAATTTAGTCTTTTCTTTATTATGCTTGTTAAACTTTATTTCCATATTGTTTGCAAATTTTCTTCTTCTTCTTTTTTTTTTAATGCATTTTGGTTGAATAAAAAAACAAACAAACGGTACAATTTTTTTTAATGAAAAAGAGTGAAAAATAATAAGTGGATAATGAGCTAGTTATAAAGTTATATTTATCAAAAAATTTAATTATATTCTTTATTTAATTTTTTAAAATATTTCAAGTAAATTTTATAATTTAAATTCAATATTTAATTTTTCAACACTTAACTTAAAAATTCTAAATAAAAGTTATTGATTATTTTTATTTATTTGAAAAATAATTTTTAAAAAAATTATTTATAAAAAAATTATAAAAAATCATCAAACAAAATTGACAACAGATCTGAATTCTTATCAATGTGTCGAAAGACATCGACCATAAATGTAAACATCTTTAAAGGCCAACGGACTGGCCAGCTCCACATTTGTATTTTGTCCACACACCAGACGTGGCTCACCCCACCCCTCTATTAACTCCACATAATTTTCTTTTCTTTTACATAAATTATGAAACTAAAAAACAGCACATTTAAAAAAAATTATGTGATTAATTTTGAATCGATTTAAATTAAATTAAATTAAATTAAATTAAATTAAATTGATATTAATTTTAAAAATTTTGAATCAATTGTGTTAAAAAGACCTTTCTCAAAGTTTACCTCATTTGTATTTTGTCCACACACCACATCTAACTTATCCCCTCTACTAATTCCAAATAAATTAAATATTAAAAAAATTATATAATTAAGCTATTTAAATTGTGAAATTGATCTCTTTTAAAAAAAATAGTCAAACTGACAAATATTGGTTGCGGTGGTAAAGTTAATAGCACCTTAAAAAAGATACGGGTTTAAATTTTGGAGATAACATTTTTAACATGAGTAGCCACGAATCCTGAACATGAACAATAAACTGGGCATAAAAAATACCGAAAATAATGTCAATATTAGCCGGTCAACTTTTCATATTGTTGCTAAGCAATGCTATGGGTTCAATATCTTCTATGATGTCTTTTATGTTATTACTTGTTTATCATAGCATACGCTTAAAAACTATCGATTTTTCAATAGTTGTGTGGGGATGACATCTTTTGATGCTAGCTAGAAAGATCACTCATTGGTATTGACCAAATAAGCACAGTAGGGTGATCTGGTTATGGCTAAAATTCAGTAAAAAAACACAGTTGATTGGACTGCATAGAAATGGGATGAATATATTAAGAGATTTCAAAATTTTAAAAGAAAGTTAAATTCAAAAATAGATAGATTATGGTCAAGCCAACAGTACTTTTTACAATAGAAAGTTTCGATTCACTGGATTACAAATAGTGGAGGAGATGACATCATTATTTGATGAGAAATTGTGCTATAAAAAGAAGATTTAATCATTTTACTTTCATGGAATGTTGAACGCAATGCTTCTTTTTTCAAAAGAAATGGTTGTGCCGACACAAGCAGTTGAAGTAACACATGAGCCATATCATCAATAATTGAGAGATGTATTTAAGGTAATAAATTACTTATTATACGATTATATCTTATTTATTTATTTATTATAATAATATTTTTTCTTATTAATTGCAAATAGGGTGCTAATGGTGAACTTGATGGGGCTTATTCATGCAATAATACCAATTAATGTGCTGGTTATATGTGATTTTAATTTGAAATTTGCATTTGTGTGGGCTAAATGGGAAGGTGTAACACATAGTAGAAACCATGAAAATTCAAAAAAAATAGTTTTCCATATCATCCACAAAGTTAGTATAATTTTTCTATAATTAATTTTGTAATAAACTCATAAAGTGTTTAATATAAATTTTACAGATAAATATTATTTCTATGTATTCATTGTTAGAGTATAGAGACCGCTAGTCTGTTATTATTCTGGTACGTAGTCTGGTATGAAGTTGGTTAACAGCAGTTACTCATATATAAGTATATAAACTCTAGCAATATTTTCTGTATTTTCTAATCTTTCAATATCGTTCACTGTTTTACATAATAATCTAGTTACTAACATGGTATCAATCGCCTAATTTCCAGGTACTTGCTTCCGCTGCCGATCCATGGCTAATTCAATAGATTCTACTTCTGCTGGTCATACTAATCCACTTTCCAGCTCACATTTGGTTCAGTCATTTCTGCGTCGTGACACCGTGAAATTGGATGAAGGGAATTTTGTGCAATGGCAGCAACATGTTCGTTTAATGTTGCAAGGATATTTAAAGGGCACGTTACCTGCTCTGCCTAGATTTGTGGCATTTTCGGAAAGTGTTTAACTCCGAAGCCTGATGTGTCCTTGTTTGTTCAACAAGATAAGTTGCTCGCCTCTTGACTTCTATCTACTATTAGTGCTTCCTTATTGTCTTGTTTATAATTTCTTTTAATGATAAATAATTTTTCTTTAAAAAATAATGTCAAGACTCAATTATTTAATTCGTGATATCCAATATCTCTTCCACTACTTGTATGGGTGGCCATATTCCCATTTCAAAGAAAAAAAAAAATCCCATTTCTGGTTTTCATTTTAATTGAGTGGATGAACTTAGTTTTAGCTTGAATTGCTTTGACTTTACGCATTTCTTGTCAGATCGTTGCAGAGAAAACTACAAGAGGAAACGTCCAAGTGAACCTTCACCATAGCGACTTCTCATAGAAGAATCCAAAATTAATAAGATATCAGTTCAGTCGATTGCATTTATTAAGGGTGAGTTTGGATGGGCGGTGCGTTTATTTGCGGTTAGTGTAAAAACAGCGGTGGCGGTGAGATTAGATACTGTAGCAACACTCATAATAATATTTATTAATTTATAAAAGGGAGAGTTTATAGTAATTACTCAACTAAGTTGGGACATCGTTGATAAGTGATAGCTACATAATTCGCTTTTTGAATATAATATAGATTTAAAAGGTTATACAATTGTTTTCCCTTTTGAAATTATATACTAGAATTTATAAAGATAATGTGATTTTAATATTTGAAATATCATATATATATATGTTCAAATTAAATTTAAAAAAAATATATTTAAAAATTATATTTCATATATCGTAATATTAATGACTTTAAATATAATTTAAATTAAATTAATTTTTACATTTCAATATAATGTCACAATAATATTAAATACTTAAAATAAAAAAATTACAATTTCTAAAAATATATTTTCAAAAAATAATTTTTAGCCTTTGGACTTCTCCGCACACAGGTAATCATATGAACAAAAAAGATAACAAGATGTGTGATGACTAACAATTTCTTTTTATGGTATAATTAAAGGGTTAGCGTTCACACACAAAGTAGGGGCATACCCATACTATACATACGTATGCGTTAGTTCAAAAGAAACTACTCAAATAAAAGCCTATTACTTAATCTTTGGAAGCTTTAACCAAAGTGAATTTTACGAGTGAATCCCTTAATCATCATAATAATTATGCGAATTATACTTCTACTAAATATACGAGTAAATATGTCATATTATATTTATCAAATATAATTTATTTTTGTAATGATAAAAAGTGGGAACCAAAACAATAATCTACCAAAATGCAATGATTAATTCTACTAAATATATGATTAATTTATTTTGATTAATTATACTTCTACTAAATATATGAGTAAATGTGTCATAATATTGATTAATTCGAAAAATATAATGACTAGAATTAATCAAAATTAAAAATATTTTAAAATTTTAGTTATCATATTAAAATTTTTTCTCAAAGTTGAAGTAGGAAATATTCTTTTTATCCAAACCAATAACGTAGTTGCACTATAAATCATGGTCCCTTTTCAGCAATAATAGACACAGCAGTGACAGCACCTCGTGATAAGCTCAGTGGGTTCACCTTAAAATTTCTTGGTTTTCCTCCCAAAGCAACAAGATGTTGCAAACAGCTTGCATCTCGTTTTCATGGCTGTTGAATAGCAACCAGAAAGATGGACTGTTCCCAGCATCTTTCTCATTTCTGGTTGCCATATTGGGAATTTCACTCTTGTACTCATTTTGGAAGGCAAGGAAACCGATGGCTCCATTACCACCTGGTCCCCGTGGGTTGCCAATCCTGGGGTATCTTCCATTTCTTGGATTCGATAATCTCCATCTGGTCTTTACGGAGTTGGGTGGAGTTTATGGTCCCATTTACAAGCTTTGGCTTGGGAACAAGCTAACCGTAGTAATTAGCTCTCCATCGCTTGTAAAAGAAGTGGTTCGTGACCATGATATAGCATTTTCAGAGCGAGAACCTCCCATTGCTGCACAGATTATTACCTTTGGCTCCAATGATATTGCGTTCGACTCTTACAGCAGTCCCAGCTGGAAAAACAAGCGCAAAGTTCTCGCGACCGATATGCTAAGCAACGCTAACCTTAATGCCTGTTATGATCTACGACGAAAGCAAGTGATGAAAATGGTCGAGGATGTGTATGAAAACGTTGGCAAGCCAATTGATATCGGCGAATTGGCATTCTGTACGTTAGTCAATTTGATCGGAAAGATGGTGTGGGGAGGAGCACTCCGAGGAGAGAAAGGGACTGCGGTTGAGGGTCGCTTCAAAGAGATTTCTTCGCAGATGGTGGTGTTAGTGGGAAAACCAAACATTTCCGATATTTTCCCCGCGATTGCATGGTTCGACATGCAAGGTATCCAGAGGGGAATTAAGAAAATCCGTCAATCGTTCAATGAACTTTTAGAGTCTGTGATTGAACTCAGAATGAACACGGTGACTGAGAAAGAAACGAGTGAACAAAAATTCGACTTCTTACAATTGCTCTTGGATTTACACAAGAACCAAGATAGCCCTTCATCACTTACGATGAATCAAGTAAAGGGCCTTCTCATGGTAAGATTTTATGATTTTTAGCTATCATACATTATTTTTCCTTCTTTAATTCGTTTTGAGTAATTGGTGGTTTGTAATAGGACATTGTGGTGGGTGCAACAGATACCACTTCAACTACGATAGAGTGGGCAATGGCAGAGCTAATGCAACATCCAGAAATAATGGAGAAAGTGAAGAAAGAATTAACTGATGTTGTTGGGGTAAATGACATCATTGAAGAGTTTCACTTGCCTAATTTAAGTTACCTAAATGCAGTGATAAAGGAGACCTTCAGATTGCATCCACCCCTGCCCCTTCTTATTCCTCGTTGTTCTGCTCAATCACTCACTGTGGGTGGCTATACCATACCAAAGGGTAGCAAGGTGTTTTTAAACATGTGGTTCATTCACACGGACCCCAATATTTGGGACAACCCTTCAGAATTTCGACCCGAAAGGTTCTTGGATGAGCCTGGAAAGTTCGATTTTCTCGGAAATGATTTCCGATATATGCCATTTGGGTCAGGAAGGAGACGGTGTCCAGGCATAACCCTAGGGGAGAAGATGTTATCTTTCATATTGGCCTCATTGCTGCATTCTTTTGAATGGAAATTGCCCCAAGGCGAACAGCTTGATCTTTCCAGCAAATTTGGAATTGTTATGAAGAAAAAGAACCCTTTACGTCTTATTCCCATACCAAGATTGTCTGATCATGTCCTTTACAAAAAGTAATGGTTATAAACTATTATTATATGTATCTCCTTTTGCAAATTACTGTTGTCTATAAATCTTGGCATGTCATCTAGGACTGGGATATCAACTCTGATGTCACGATTTTATTGATATCTTTTATTCGATTGAATAAAAAAATGATGATTAAGACTTAGTAAATCTATCTTTGAAATTTAAATTTGATTTCCTTCCCTCATGTAATTTTTATTTTTTTATATTTTTGCCTAAAACCCTAGCTGTATTGTCCCATGCTGTAACCCTAGATATAAATATTATTTAATTTTCTGTTCAACATCTTTGGATCATTTATTCTTTTCTCTTTGCTGTCCCACCCTCCTCTCTTCCTCTCATTCTTCAATTTTTCCTCATCCTTGCCTTGCTGCCCCTAAAACCCTAATTTGTCCATCTTTGTGCCGCCTCTTTCTTCCCTTCCTCCATTTGTGGCCGCCACACCCCATTGATCGTCTCCTCCTCTTGTTTTCTTTTAATTTTTATTCATCTCTTCACTTCTCTGTTGTGGTTGAACTTTACTGCTGATTTTTTGCCATTGCCACACCTATTTGCTCTCATTTTCCTTCATTTTGTTGTTGAAATCAGCCTCCTATCTCGGCCGATTGTGGTGTTCAATTGTTTTCTGTTGATTCCTTATCTTGTATCCGAAAATTAGGAAGTGTAAGTTATTAACATGGTATCACTCGCCTAATTTCCAGGTGTAATAGGCCCAATTTGCCCGAGCCCAAAAGCACAAACAAAAAATAAACCAAATATAAAAACAAATAAAATTAAAATGCCATTATTGAACAGTCAAGTTTTTTACAAACACTAAGCCCAGATTACAGACCCAACTAAACCCAAAACCCAACTACAAAGTAGCCCAAACCCGAGTTTCCTAATACCCAACATAATCAGCCCAATACAAATCTAACCCCAATCAGGAAACCCTAGAAGATCCAGGCACCGCAGCCAAGCCTCCACACGTGATGTTCGCTCCTCCCACGAGTGCCCGCCTCCTCACGCACGTAGCGCCATCACGAGCCTCCAGCTGGCCTTCGTACGGCTGTACCTGCAACGAATGCACACAAACAAGCAGCAGGCAAAAGAAGCAAAATAGCAGAAAGGGCCAGTGAATAAATAGATTTATTTTATTTTATTTGCGGTAATTTCATTCAATTTTGGCTATAAAAGGGCCTAAAGAATATGTACTCAGGATCCTTTCTTACGCATTCAGAATACAAAAGAGAAAAAATATTGAAAGGTGATTTCCTAGGGTTTCTTTTATTTTTTCTTTTGCAGATTGTTTCTCTATTTTCTTTTTTTTCCTTCACTTTTTACGTTGGCTAATAGTTTCCTAAAGAAGGAAGCGGTAAAAGATAGGGAAACGTACCTGGTGACGAGATCCTGGCCCTCTCCGTCCTCATCGGAGCATGGGCTAGGTTCAGAAACCGTTCAAATGCCCTCCGTACAGAGCGACGCATGGGGGAGGGCCTCTCTGCCTTAGGTTTTCTTTCAAAATAAAAGAGGGCTACTGATACTTTAGGTTTTTTTTTTTTGGTTTTTAAGCAACATAAGACGACGTCGTTTGACGCCAATGCTATGGTTTCAAAACGGCGTCGTTACAGGCCTGCAAGCCGTGCGGTGACCCGACCCGGGGAAGGATCTGCGCGTCTAGCCTTTCTGGTCTTTTTGCGCTCCAAGTCCTCCTTGTTTGCGTTTGATTTCAAGCTAGTTTATGTTCCTTCTTTAAATTGGATTGCGTAATTTCCTGCGAATTTCATTCCGGTCCTTATGCAACGCAGCGTTTTGGGGACAGGATATTTCTTGTTTCAGTCCCCCATGTTATTCGAGCATTGCACATTGGCCCTTACTTTGTTTATTTATGTTTTTTCCCGATTAATTTCGTTTTAGTTGCAATTTAATCCTTTTTGTGCTGTTTGTTTCTTTTTAATTAGTTTAATATTTTCATTATTATTATTATTATTATTATTATTATTATTATTATTATTATTATTATTATTATTGTTACCATTATTATTATTATTAGTTTTTTTTACTTAATCTTATTACATAGATCCTTTTATTTTATTATACGATATTATTTTATGTTTTTATTACTTATTTTCACAAATATTTTATTATATACATTTCATATTATCTTAGTATATATATATATATATATATATATATAAAAATTCATATATGTATATATACACATTTAGCTTCAAAATTTTTCATAATAATATCTCATGTTTTTCCATATATATTTATATATAATATTGAATTATTTTAAGTATACATATGTATATAAATGATATGCTATTAATTTCAAATTGTAAATTTTACTTTTTTTTTATGCACAAATATTCTATTCCTTTTAAATTTGCTATTCTATTTTACTCATTTTAATTTTTACATATATTATGACTATACGTATACCATTATCTACATTAAGATTTTTGCTTATATAAATTAAAATGTACATATTAATTCTAAGATTTTTTCTTTTTTTTTTCCTTACATTTCTTTTGTAAATATTCATTTAAACATTTTCTTTGTTTTTAGCATTATTATCAAATTGTTTTTTCTTCATATTATTTATTTATTTATTTTATTTGTAATCAAAGTATCTTTAGGAATGTAACTATTAATTTATTAGATATCTAATTATTAATATTGGTGTATTATATGCTTGATTGTTCCTCAATGTAAATTTAGTCTGCCATTTACCATTTGTTTTGTATATTGCTATTCAATTATGTTGTTTGTAAGAATTGTATTTTTTTAAAGCGCTACAATCATTGTATTTCATAGTTCCCAAAAAAGGCTTGATGTGCATAAGTTCTCGATGGAATTGTGCCCTAACTTACTGGGCTTCAATTCTTCTCGATGAATTTGGATGATCAAGTATTCATTTTGGTAAAACCATACAATTTTAAAAAATAAAGCTTTCAGGATTTCAAAATGTTGGATCCTAACTTACTGGATGTGACATTCTGTTATCCCGGGTTTAAAATAAAGGCAATATCTGATATTTAGGAATTTTGTGAAATTGAACCCTAACTTACTGGGTTTTGATTTTCTCATTTGACCCAAATAATCAGATATCCTTATGCATGAGTTTTAAAAGTCAAAAGATAAACTTAATTTCGCGGATTTAAAATGTTACACTCTAACTTACTGAGTGTGACAATCTATTTCCTTGAAATAAATGAGTTTCATCCTCCGATTCGTTTTATTCAAATTTTCTTTTCAAAGGATTGTATTCTAAAATCTTTTCAAATTCTCGACACTAATACATTAAACAATCGATTCGGTACCAATTTTGGGCGTTACGAGGGTGCTAACCCTTCCTCGTGCGTAACCGACTCCCGGACCTATTTTCTCAAATCTCGCAGACCTAAAATTTATTTTTAATGGTGAACCGATCACACCTTAATAAAAGATCGGTGGCGACTCCCGTTTTATTTTCAAAGTCGATCCCCAGTTTTTTTAAACATACAAATGGTTTCGACACCAGGTACTTGCTTCCGCTACCGATCCATGGCTAATTCAACAGGTTCTACTTCTGTTAGTCACACTAGTCCGTTTTCCAGCTCACATTTGGTTCAGTCATTTCTATGTCATGATACCGTGAAATTGGATGAAGGGAATTTCGTGCAATGGCAGCAACATGTTCGTTTAATCACAGAAGGATATGAGTTACAAGGATATTTAGAGGACACGTTACCTGCTCCGCCTAGATTTGTGGCATCTCCGAAAGGTGTTTTAACTCCGAATCCTAATGCGTCCTTGTTTGTTCAACAAGATAAGTTTCTAGCCTCTTAGCTTCTATCTATAATTAATGTTTCCTTATTGTCTTGTTTATAATTTCTTTTAATGATAAATAATTTTTCTTTAAAAAAAAAATGTCAAGCTCAATTATTTAATTCATGATATCCAATATCTCTTCCACTTGTATGGGTGGCCATATTCCCATTTCAAAGAAAAAAAAAAATCCCATTTCTGGTTTTCATTTTAATTGAGTGGATGAACTTAGCTTTAGCTTGAATTGTTTTGACTTTACGCATTTCTTGTCGGATCGTTGCAGAGAAAACTACAAGAGGAAACGTCCAAGTGAACCTTCACCATAGCGACTTCTCATAGAAGAATCCAAAATTAATAAGATATCAGTTCAGTCGACTGCATTTACTAAGTTTTTTGTTTTTGTTTCTGGATTTGAGTAACCTGTTTGAAACGTTATCAACTTTTGACTATGGGTTTAATGTATTATTTAATACTCAAATTTAATATATTTTTTAATGTGGTATATGTATTATTTTTTGTTCAATTATCTAGTATTTATATTTTACAAAAGTTATATATTTTGATTCCCAAAGGCAATTGTGTTAACTTTTTAATATTTAATTCGAGTTTTAGAGTTTGATGAAAATTCATTAAAGCTATATATTAACAATTAACTTTCATCAAATTAACCTTAAAACCCGAACTAAACACTAAAATATTAGCACTGTTACCTTTAGGTATTAAAATGTATAGCCACAAGTATCACATTGGACAGAAAACATAGATACCACATTTAAAAAATTATCAAATTTAAGTACCAAATTATGTAATAAGCCTAATATTTATATATCGAGATTATGTATGGTTTGTATAATGTGTAATCGTATTTACATGTATGATATGAATGCATTATATTCATAAAATAAAATTTCAAAATTCAACTTAATCGAATTGAGTTATTCGGGATATTCAATTTTTTTAGTCAGCTCGAATAAATATTTCAATTTTTCGGGTTCGAATCAAGTTTTGAGTTGAATTGTACAACTCGAATAGCACCAATAATTCAAATAACTAGAATAATAAATTGTTGTAAATACTCCTTTGCCCCTGTCAATTTGAAAAATAAGAAAAATTACAAAATAATTAAAATAATTTTCAAAAATTTAAAATATTTATAAAAAAATCTTTAAAAGATTCTAAAGAATATATAAAAAAGTTAAAAATTTTAAAAATTTTCAAAATAATAATTTTGAGGAGCTAAACAAGTAAATTATTAATTCAAATTTATCATACTAGAAATATCTTTTTTTCCTCTTATTTTACTTTAAAAATTTTTCCAAATTTATGTACACTCTAATTAAAAAATTTTAATTTAACAAGTTTTTTAATTTAATTTAAATAATTTTATTAAATTAAATTCAATGCTCAACCTATTAATATTCCCATCAAATTTTCCCATTCTCTTGACCACATATTGTTGGGGTGAGTGTTAACATGATTTTTCAACATCAAACATACAAGCTCCACAACAAACAAAGTTATCTATAGTGCAAATAAGAGTATAATTTCCCAACAAATGAAAAAAAAAAAGTACTTTAATATATCAAAACTAAAATATAATTTTTCACACATATCAAAATAAGAGAATTAACTATACTGACAAATGCACGAGACAAAAATTGGGACCATGTGTCTATTTCACAGACAGTGTATAGTGAAGATTCACAAGAAAGCTTTGAAGAATGGGATCATTTGTCTCTTTTCAACAATCACAAACACAATTCACATATGAAGACAAATCCATGCTTACCTTTCTGCTTTTATAACCACAACAAATTTCAAAGTTTCAGTAACAGTTTTTGTGGGTTTTAGGGATTTTAAGGGTTTAGTGATTTCTAGATTTAATATTTTTTTAAAGTATGGTGTTTTTATTTGTGATTATTGTAAAAACAACAGTGATAGTGAGATTAGATAATGTAGCGTAAAACAAAATAAAAATTAAACGCACCGCATTAAAAATAAACGTCTATTCGAAAGGGAACTTAATATTTCACTGTCTAAGTTTCATTACAATAAATGTGCAGATGGGTTCATGGAACAAATTTTTGTTTAGGTTTTGTTTTCGAACGAAATTTTTTTCTTTTTTTTTTTGTTATAAACTTTTTTTTTCTTTTTAGTGATTTGAGGGTTTAAATGGGTGCAAAACAATTTGAAGGAGTTGAATTGATTTTTTGGAAAAATTTCAAGGGCTTATTGTACCAATAAGTCTTCTTAAAAATATTTTGTAAGTTTTTAGAATTGGATCAGTGTCGAACTAATTAAACCATTGGTTTATCGGTCTAGATGGTTCGAGTAAATAATTAATTAAAAAAATCATAAAAATAAAAGAAGATAAAAACTAGTTTAACTAATTTTTTTAACCTGGTTCGTACCAGTTCCTGTTCAATTGGTCTGAAGCCTTTCTTTAAACAATATTATGCCGATCAATTCTCGGTCTAATCAATTTGATTGACTAATTTAGTTCAAATAAATATGATATTTTGAATTTTTTTGAAGTGGAGAAGAGAATGAGATAATAAATTAAATTTATTTTTAATTAATAGAAATTAAAGGAGAATTGAATAAAATAATTTAAATTATTTTTCAATACATGTGGTGTAATATGATTGGTAGTTGAATACATGTGGTATAATTTGATTTGTTGAGATAAAAATCTTAACGAGTGTTAGTTAGATACCTAAAAGAAGTACCAATTTAACTTACAGTTTGTAAGTTTAGGTATCCGTTGGGTCCAAAAAAAAGCTAAATGCCAAGTAGGTACATATTGCCAAGTTTAATAATACTATATTGTTGCTGAACGAGTGTGTGTGCCCTTCACTTAGCTGGTATCAGGATTAACCGAAAAGTACTAAAATGCCGTTTATATAGAATATAAGTTACATTGCAGTGTCGGCATCAAAAAAAATATTTTTTATCCCCGACCCAATCAACAAGCAATGATTACACAGTGATGCATTTTGGTGTTGACCATCGGAGTGTCGGCATCGCCCAACATTATAGATTATAGGTCATTTTTGTTATAGGTTTTGAATCTAAGTCATTTTTGTAAATAATAAATTTTTCGGTTCATTTAAAAAAAAAAGTCTTACTTAGATCTTTTAATTTCCTTCAAATCAGTATATTATGAGTGCAAAACAGAGGGTTGTAGCTCAAATTATGATAAAAATACTAAAGTTGCAATATGTGAAAGTCTAAGCTGTAAAACTTGCCAAAAATAAACTTTAAACTTTTTTTTCTCAAATTATACCCTAAATTAATAATAGATAAAATATAAGTATAAATAATATAATTATTAACATAACTAGCATAAGGTGAAAAATATGACTGATAAATAGAGAAATTGGACAATTATCAATAGTTTACGATTTTCTTTTGTAAAGCTCAAGATTAGTTAATCTTGGTGTGGGAATCAAATGTAAAGGGTTCTTTTTACCCATAATGATTCCAAATTTACCAGAAAGGTCAACCTTTTCGTCTTGGGGCAATTTCCACTCAAAAGAATGCAGCAATGAGGCCAATATGAAAGATAACATCTTCTCCCCCAAGTTAATGCCTGGACACTTTCTCCTTCCGGACCCGAACGGCAAATATCGAAAATCATTTCCACGGAAATCTAATTTTTCAGGTTCATTTAAAAACCTCTCAGGTTGAAATTCCATAGGATTGTCCCAAATATTAGGGTCCCTGTGAATGGACCACGTATTTAGGAACACCCTACTACCCTTTGGTATGGTATAGCCACCCACAGTGAGCGATCGGGCTGAACATCGGGGAACAAGGAGCGGCAATACTGGATGTAATCGGAAGGTTTCCTTTATCACTGCATTTAGGTATCTTAAATTAGGCAAGTGAAACTCTTCAACAGTGTTGTTTACCCCAATGACATCATTTAATTCTTTCTTCACTTTCTCCATTATTTCTGGATGTTGCATCAGCTCTGACATTGCCCACTCTATTGAACCCGAAGTAGTATCTGTTCCAGCCACCACAATGTTCTAATTTAAAATACATTAGCACCCAAAACAGATAAAAGGAAGAAGAAAAAAATAGGATAGTTAAAAACATAGAAACTTACTACTAGGATACCCTTGATTTGATTCATTGTAAGTGATGAAGGGCTATCTTGGTTCTTATGTAAATCCAAGAGCATCTGTAACACATCAGATTTTTGTTCACCAGTTTCCTTCTTCATTCTTTCTTGAATCACTGAATCCAAAAATTCATTGAACAATTGACGGATTTTCTTCATTCCCCTCTCAATGCCTTGTATGTCAAACCAAGCAATTGATGGAAAAACATCGGAAATGTTTGGTTTTCCCAAAAACACCATTATCTCTGCAAAAATCTTTTTGAACTGACTCTCCACGATAGTCCTTTGCTCTCCTTGGATTTCGCCTCCCCACACCATGTTGCCGATCAAACTGGTTAACGTACGAAATGCCAATTCACCGACATCAATCAGCTTACCGACGTTTTCATACACATCCCCCACCATTTCCATCACTTTTTCTCGCCGTAGATCATAACAGGCATTAAGATTAGCGCTGCTAAGCATATCGGATGCGAGAATTTTGCGCTTGTGTTTCCAGCTGGGACTGCTGTAAGAGTCGAATGCAATATCATTAGTGCCGAAGGTAATAATCTGCGCAGCAATGGGAGATTCTCGCTCTGAAAAGGCTATATCATGGTCACGAACCACTTCTTTTACAAGCGATGGAGAGCTAATTACTACGATTAGCTTGTTTCCAAGCCAAAGTTTGTAGATAGGACCGTAAACTCCGGCCAACTCCGTAAAGACCAGATGGAGATTATCGAATCCAAGAAATGGAAGATACCCCACTATTGGCAACCCAAGGGGACCAGGCGGTAATGGAGCCATCGGTTTCCTTGCCTTTAGAAATAGGTACCAGAGTGAAAGCCCCAACATGGCAACCAGAAATAGTAAAGCTGCTGGTAAGAATCCATCTTTCTGGTTGCCACCATTCAACAGCCATGAAAGCAAGCTGTAAGCTGTTTGGAACATCTTTTTCGCTTTTGTGAGGAAAACCAGGAAATTTTTACACTGAGATTTACCCGGTACGTGCAGTGCCTACTAAGAAGTGACCATAATTTATAGTACTAAAATAGCTGTTTGGTAATTTATTTTGTTTTTTTTTTAATTCATTTTCAATTTAATTTAATTTATGCAAGAATTTATAAATGAATTTAAAATATTTATATAACATATTTCGGTGAATTATTAATCTAACTAATTTGATTTAGTTGATTAATTGAAATATGCTGACCCAAAATTTTAAAAAACTCCTAATCGATCCCTGTCTTTGCTGCTGTTGATGATGATGTTCCTCTTGCATCCTTTGTTCCTCAAATCGCAAGAAAGCGGACAAAGAGACTTATTACAGCGAAACTCTATTTTGTCTCTTTCCTTAATAAGAAACTTTTTACAGCAAAACTGAAGAAGCTTTCTTCCTATTTTATCTCCATCTTATCTCTTTCCTTGATAAGAAGACTTATATATTAATGTCTTTGCTTACAGATTTTGTATGATTATTCAGTAAATGAACTTATTTGAGTGTATAATTAAATCGTTCTAAATTTTCATTGAAAATGTACTAATGAGAAAGTGTTAGTATATTATTATGAGATATTATCTTTTAGTAATTTGATTTCTATGTAATTATTACTATATATATATATATACTCTTGAGATTTATCAATAAAATTTAAGAGATTACCCCATTCTTGTCATGGTATCTGAATAAGGTTTTTGAAATTTTTTTTTCTTTTATCATTCTAAATGGCTCGCGGTGAGTGTTCTCCTCCTCCACCACCACCAGTTCTTCATTGCTTTTGAAAAGTGCTGTGAAAAAGTGCTTTTGAGAAATAAAATGTCTATTTTAGATATGTTATTATCAAGTAACAAATATGCATTTAAATAATATTTAAATTAGTTAATATTATTATATTTTAGTAAGAATATAAAAAAATTATTATAACTTATTGTTAATATTTTAATATATGAAGTATAAATTTTAAATATTTTTAAGCAATAAATAATAATTATTTATAAAATTTAATTAGAATATATAAACTATATTTTAAATATTTAAATATAACCATTAAATATTTGTAATTAGTATTTTAAAAAAATATTTTTTAATTTTTAATTAATGATTTTAACACAATTGTAATTAAGCACCAAGAAAAAAAATAAAAATACCATGTTATTGGATGGGTGAAAAAATAATTAAGCACCAAAAGTGCTTTTGGGAGAGGAAAAACTAAAATTTTTAGCTTCTCCTTTTCAGCTCATTGTCAGAAGTGCTTTTCAAAAGCACTTCTGAAAAGCTAAAAATTTCAGCCAAAAGCAGCTTGTTCTTCACAGCTTTTCTTTCGAAAGTGCTTTTGGAGTCAGAAATGTTTTTTTTAAGCAATGAAGAACTGGAGTCTTGATGTCTATCAATAAAATTTAAGAAATTACCCTATTCTTGTCAGAAAGAGTTCATTTTTAAAATTTTACGAGAGTGAAGTTACAACAAGCGTGAATAAGCTTAAGCTTAAATCATATTTTCTGTTGTTAAGACTATAATGAATTATTTAGTAGACATGACCTCATAAACATAAAATTGGATCTAAACTACGTAACCAATTAATTTTATTCATCATTTTACTTCTCCATTACTTTTTTTAATTTTTAGTGTTTTCTTAAGTTGCAACTAACATATAGCTTAACCCGTCATTCAACACTTTCATAATTATAATTATTAATAATGTTTTTCTCACCGACTAGTGGCGAAACTAGGGGGGCTGGCAGGGCCTGGCCCCGGCCCCCTTAAAATGATTTTTTTCATATGATCCCTTTAAAATTTTTAAAAATTTAAATTAATAAAGGTAAAATTACACTCTGCCCCCTTAAAAATATAAAAAATTGATTTTTTTATCGTAAAAGTTACAATTTAATTTTGGCTCTCCCTAAAAAAATTTTCTAGTTTTTCCCCTGTCATCAACCTTATGTTAATATTAAATATATATATATATATAGATCTAATACATTTGTTTCATGTCTTTTATAACAAATAATTAATAAAAAATAATTACAACTGTGTTAATAAAACTTTTTTTTTATCAAAATAGATAGGTTTCAAGTTTCTTTAGGGTAAAAATTTATTAATCAATATAAAGTAATTAGAATTATTTTATTTTATTAATAATATTTTCCTTATTAGTGTTACGATTACTAACTTCGAATGCATACTAAATTACACTTATAAACATGTATTACTACAACAAAGATACATACAAATTATTCATTTAAAAGTTCAAAATAACCTTATTTTTAATGCATTGATAATACAACTAATTTATTCACCCATTTTGTAGATATTAAAATAATAAAAAATATGGATATGCAACATTTTCATATTTTTTTAATTATATTTAATAGTTATTGTTTAGATTAATTACAATGATGTTAAGTATGATTTGAGTTCTTTTCTTATAAAATTTGTTATAAACTTTCCAAGAAACTTTTGAAGAAATAAAAATAACATTTTATTTTTTATTATACTGAGATTCGAATAATATTTTTTATTATTATTATATTTAGAAGTAGAAGAATGTTTTATTAAGTTTGAAATTACCGTCCGTTGGAATTCGTGTTGCTTTTGTTATTATTTAAATTACTTATTCAATTTTGACTTAGACTTATATTTTAATAATATATAAAATTACTAATTGAGTCTTATCTAAGTAGGTATTGATATTGTATCCAGTGCAAGAAAACATGAGTTTGAATACGTTGAAACACACTATTTTCTTATTTAAGGGTTGGGAGAGACTATAAGTAATTTTAAGTATTGTATAAAAAAGAACAATAATTAAGAATAATAAACACATAAATGCAGATATAACGTAAAAAAATTTATTGAAAAAAATACAAATGATAAATTTGAAAGTTCTTTTTATAATTGTTATAGAATTCAACATCGTATGTTCATAGAATTTTCAAAAGAAAAATCAAAAACTTTGTCATCAAGTTTGACCAAATCAAGATTCTACATGCTATTTCATCCTCATGGAATTCAATTAAATTAAAATTAATATATCACATTACACACTAAATTAACGTTGATATATGAATATAATATTAACCCTTTTCAATAAAATGGAAAATAGAAATTGCTGTTAAATTCTACCCCATAGAAAATAATGACAAACCAAATTTGAAGAAAAAGTATATTTCTCCTTGAATAATATTGGAGTTCAAACAAGGTGGCTGGAAAGTACTATCCAAATATCTTATTTTGTAAGCTTTTACTTTTACAGAAATAAGCAACGAAATTGTAATGCGATCAATATAATATATTATCAATAAGTATTGTCAATTGAATTTTAAATCAATTGATATCAATATCGTTTTAGGCATTGTACCAAATATATATATGTCAGTATAAGAGTCAAAATACATTTTACCCCGAAAAAATCTAATAATGTAGAGCTGTCGTCCACAATACTGACTTATTTTGTTTTCATTCAACCCTCAATACTGACATCACTACAGAAGAACAAACCAGAAATATTTATAAAGTTAAGAAGATGAGCTTTGACTGGAAGTGTTGGGCAGGTTGGTACCGGCAAGGGAACGCCATTGTTCTGGTGCTGCCATTCCTATATCCTTTGGAGCCAACGTAAGAGATTGAAGAAGCCCCCATAAAATAATGGATTATTATTGGACTTTTAGTCCAAATGATAGCAGTAATAATCATCATTTATGTCCTACTATACGGTCAGTCCATGTTTGGAAAGATAGATTCCGCTGCCTCGAATTGAATACACTACACAATGACGCACATGGCAGACCCCAAGTGTCCCCTCCCACCAGTTATTTTGGGCAAATTGCACATAAAAACCCTATTTTTTTAAAATTTACCGAAATAGGCCCAATAAATAATTATTTACCGGAATGGGCCCATTTCCCCGAAAGCGCGTCCACGTCAGCGCGATGTCAGGGTACGTGACAGGAAAACGCTCCCTCAAGGATGCGTTTTGCCCGTTTTTGGGTTTTAAGGTTTAGGGTTTTAGGGTTTAGGGTTAAAAATTAAATAAATAAGGGATTAGAGTTTAAAGTAGAGGTGTTCATGTGTCGAGTAGGGCCTGATTCGGGCCAGGCCCAAAAAAATTTTAGCCCACTTCCTAGGCCCAGGCTCGGCCTGGCCCGAAATATGGGCCTAAAATTTTGTCCAGGCCAGGTGCAGGAAAAAGTTTCTAAGCTCGAGCCCGGCCCGCCCAGACCCATTTTTTAATAAACACCAAAAATTACTTTAAATATAAAAAGAATAAAAAATAATTTTAAAATATTTTAAAATTAAAGAATAAAAATATTTATTTATTATATATTCGGGCTGGGCCGTTTCAGGCTCGAGCCAAAAAAGTGGTGCCCGAGGCCCAGCCCGTTTTCTAAACGGGTCTCACTTTTTTGCCCAAACCCATATTTCGGGCCTATATTTTTACCCGAACCCTCCCATATTTTTTGCCCGGCCCATGAATGCCTCTAATTTAGGGTATGTCAATTAAATTATTTAAAAAAATTTCAAAACTAGATTAGTTTTTCGTGTTTATTATTTTTTAAGAAAAAATCAATGAAATTAGGGTTTACGGTTACTTGAGTAATTTAATTAAAAATATTTTAAAAATTAGATTAGGGTTAGGGTTAGGGTTAGGGTTAGGGTAGGGTGTTTTTAAGTTAAGGGTTTTTAAGGAAAAATCAAATAAATTAGAGTTTAGAGTTTAGGGTTTGTCAATTAAAATATTTATAAATTTTTTAAAATTGGATTAGTTTTCGTGTTTATTATGTTTTAAGAAAAAATTAATTAAATTAGGGTTTAGGGTTACTTGAGTAATTTAATTAAAAAATTTTAAAAATTAGATTAGGGTTAGGGTTTAGGGTGTTTTTAAGTTAAGGGTTTTTAAAAAGATCATATATTATTTATATTTTTTAAATCGAAAATTGGTACAAATATTTAAAATATTAACTTATTTAAAAGAAAATCTATTTTATTAAAAATATTAAAGTAAATTACAATTACTTTATTCAAAACAATATTTTATTTTATTAAATGAAATAATATAGAAATATTCAACATACTTATTTAAAAGAATTTCTATTATATTAAAAATGTAAAAGTAAATTTCTATTTTAGTACGAAGTGTAGAAATATAGAAGAATTTCTATTTTTTTACATCAAATAATATCAAAATATTCAAAACGTTTGTACAAATATATTAAAATAAAAATCAATCTTTGTGCACGCCAGATTCAGTGCCACATGGCGGCCGTCGACGGTTACGCGCTGGATTCGTCCTTTGTCCAGCTTCCGGCAAGGTTATGGTTGCTCCAGTGGGGTTATGGTTGCTCCAGTGGGGATTCTGGTTTCTCCGGTAGGGTATCTGGCTGTCGGTGTTGGGACGATGAGCCACCTTGATAGAATAGTGACTGTGGAGGTGTTTGCATCACCAACGGCGAAGCTGTTTGAAACCCATACGGTGATGGAGATTGGTAAAAAGAAGAGCTCCCTGGCGGCCCCTCTTACGACCCTTCGTGCGACGTAGGTATATACATCGGCGGTCCACTTGGCGTAACGGAAAATGGAGATGAATCGGGCCATGGACTCTAACTTGCCATAGGACTCGGAAAAGGAAACATATAAGGGATAGGATATATAAAAGGGTTAGGATACGCACTTGGCATCATCGGAAAAGGCTGTGCCGTGGGCATCATCAGTTGAACTGCTGGGTCGGGTGACTGTGTCGATGCTCTCGCTGGGCCTAGTGATTGAATGGCCGCTGATGATGGGCTGGGTGAATGTCTGGGCCTCGTTGATGGGCCTGCGTCGTCGTCCCTTCGTCTTGGATTTAAAGGCCCACGCCGTTCCCTTTGGACATGTAATTGCCGTTGCCTCTTCTCTGCCGACAGTAAATACAGCTTGCCATGGATCCTAAACCATGGCATGTATTCCGGCACGCACGCTAACCATGGCATGTATTCCGGCACGCACACTAACTCTAGAACGATGATCGGTTCCGAGTAGGTATATAATCATTCCGATCTTCCCACATTTGGATGTAGTACAACCAGAATCTCGGCTAATCTGTATGCAATTGCCGTAGGTCGATTTTCTGATGATCATCAAACACCTCAAGTGCCACGAGAATCGGTTGTCTACATCCAAATTGCCGTAATACTCTATCTGACTGGTGCATCTCCACGGTCGCATAGTTGACCAATGGTACTTTCGCATGCCAAGCGTTCGGATTTTGGAGGTACTCATCCGGAATTACTGCCTGAATTGTTGGATCCCCGTATGGTGTCCATTGAAACTATATGAACATGATAGAAATATTAGTTATATACATAATACATAATAATATATACTAAATACTAAATGCCAATCGACTAGCTCATGATGGAAATATCAATTTTATTTAATACTTACTTGTACTTCCGACTGTTGGTCTAATAGAAGTCGTATATCTTCAAGAGAGGTAGGTAATCGAGCATAACTTGTCGGATGGTTCCACCTAATTAAATAATTTTTTTAGCATACTATTATTTTTAAAATCTACGTAATAATTGTAAAATCTAATATAAAATTTACCTCATTATGAGTGGGAATGTATATGGGTGGTCCACTCGAGAACGTAAAAATGGAAAACGAAACCGTGCCCATGACTGCAGTAGTGATAGGCAACCTCCGATTTTTACTTTACTAGGTCGCGTCACCCCACACATCTCCTGATATAATGTTGCCAACACGGCAGACCCCCAATTCAATTCACTAGTTACTCTAAAATCAACGAGTTTCAGCAGCCATCTTAGATGTATGAGGTTCCGTGACAAGTCCGACATCAGATAACCTCCAATTATCTGAAGAATATATGCCCGAGCATATCGGATTCTTTCTACTTTGGTTGAATCATCATCTGGATCCAGGAATGTGTCTCGTAACTAGCCCATCTCGATCCGACCTCCGTTAATTTTCTTCAGAATAGCTCCCAAAATCTCGTAGCACACTGCTCCCCAATCGCCAGATTGAACATACCCGGTGACTGGGTACCCGTCCACCGGTAATCCCAATTGCAGATTGACATCTTCCAAAGTGATAGTGCACTCTCCACATGGAAGATGGAATGTGTGCATCTCGGGTCTCCACCTCTCAATCCAGGAATGTGTCTCGTAACTAGCCCATCTCGATCCGACCTCCGTTAATTTTCTTCGGAATAGCTCCCAAAATCTCGTAGCACACTGCTCCCCAATCGCCAGATTGAACATACCCGGTGACTGGGTACCCGTCCACCGGTAATCCCAATTGCAGATTGACATCTTCCAAAGTGATAGTGCACTCTCCACATGGAAGATGGAATGTGTGCGTCTCGGGTCTCCACCTCTCAATCAACGCACTGATAAGTTTCGAGTCCAACTTGCATCCTCGGCCTACCGTCGCCAAGTGCCAAAAACCCGCTTCCCGAAAGTGATTCTCTACCAACGGTGATGGAGGACCATGCATATTACGGATATAGCATTCCAATATCCGATCTATAGACTTTTATAACAAATAATAAATTAATAATTATTTAAAAATGCATAAATAAAAAAATCTTAAATAATATTTAAAAAATAATTTTAACACTTACCATTTTCATTTGTTCGACGGATATGTGCTTGTTATCAAGACGAATCAATTCTCCTGCCATTGCTAAATTCGTACAAATTTTTACAATTTAAAAAAATTTAAAAAAATTAGAATTTTTTTAAAAATAATTAAAAATAGGGATTTAAGAGAAATTTGAGAGGAAATTGAGAGCAAATTGAGAGGACATTGAGGTGTTGTTGAGAGAACAATAGAGAAATGATTAATTTCTGAAAAAAAAAATGAAGGGGTGGGGGTTTTTATAGTTTTTTTATACCGTTGGGGGGTTCACCAACAGTCAAAAAATAGCCGTTGCACTGTTCACGAGCGGGGAAAACGCGTCCCTAGGGACGCGCTGATGTGGCAGGAAAATGCGTCCACGTTAGCGCGCTTTCTGTCCATGTGGACAAAGCGCACCCTTGAGGACGCGTTTTGTTGCCACGTCAGCAGATAGCGCGCTGATGTGGACTTGTTTTCTCGGTATGGGCCCATTCCGGTAAATAATTATTTACCGGACCCTTTTCGATAAATTTTAAAAAATAGGGCTTTTTTTTTGTAATTTGCCCAATTTTTTTAATAACAAAATAACAAGTACGCCATGCTTTATTAATTCTCTTTATTATAGTTTCTTCAAAATTTCCCCCCTAACCATGGCATAAAATATAATAATTTTTACCTATTTCATTTTCTTTTAAGGGGATTAATATATGTTTTCATAACCAGGTTAAGTTGTGTATGTGTTAATTCGTGTTGAAATTGATTTTTTAGTCCTGTTGAATGGATCCGTTTCGATTCTTTATTCAATCAGTTCAAAGTCTTTTAAATTAGTACTCCAATCGACTCTTGATTCAATTGATTTAGATAATATTAGGACAAATTAATTTAATGTCATAGAGTGTATCATAATTACTAAAACATGTTTTTAGAGAACTAAAACTTTTAAAAATATCATAAATCATAAACTCGTTTGTTTCACATCATTTGATATTATAGAAAATTAAATATAGTTGTTTTATGTTGAAAGTTAAATATTGTACGATATTCATAAAAATAAAAGAAGATAAAAACTAGTTTAACTAATTTTTTTTAATCTGGTTCGTACTAGTTCCTCCTCAATTGGTTTGAAGCCTTTCTCTAAACAATATTATGCCTATCAATTCTCGGTCTAACCGATTTGACAGACTAATTTAGTTCAAATAAATATGATATTTTGAATTTTTTTGAAGTGGAGAAGAGAATGAGATAATAAATTAAATTTATTTTTAATTAATAGAAATTAAAGGAGAATTGAAAAAAATAAATTAAATTATTTTTCAATACATGTGGTGTAATATGATTGGTAGTTGAAACATGTGGTATAATTTGATTTGTTGAGATGAAAACGTAACGAGTGTTAGTTAGATACTAAAAAGAAGTACCAATTTAACTTACAATTTGTAAGTTTAGGTATTTGTTAGGTCCAAAAAAAGCTAAATGCCAAGTAGGTACATATTGCCAAGTTTAATAATACTATATTGTTGCTGAACGAGTGTGTGTACCCTTAACTTAGCTGGTAGCAGGATCAACCGAAAAGTACTAAAATGTCGTTCATATAGAATATAAGTTACATTGCAGTGTCAGCATAAAAAAAAATTTTTTATCCCCGACCCAATCAACAAGCTAGAGGTGCTCATGGGCTAGGCCGGGCCCAGAAAAAATTTTGGCTCACGTCCTAGGCCCGACCCGAAATATGGGCCTAAAATTTTGTCTAGGCCTAGCTCGAGAAAAATTCCTAAGCCCGAGCCCAGCCCGGCCCGATTTTAATAAACACTAAAAATTTATTTTAAAAATAAAAAATAAAAAAATATTTTAAAACTATTTTAAAATTAAAAAATAAAAATATATATTTATTATATTCGGGCCGGGCCGGGCCCGGGCCAAAAAAGTGGTGCCCGAGGCCCGGCCTATTTTCTAAACGGGTCTCTTTTTTTTGCCCAAACCCATATTTTGGGCCTATATTTTTACCCGAATCCTCCCACATTTCGGACGGGACGTCGGGCTGGGCTGAGCCGCCTGGCCCATGAGCACCTCTACAACAAGCAATGATTGCACAGTGATGAACTTTGGTGCTGACCATCGGAGTGTCGGCATCGCCCAACATTATAGATTACAGGTCATTTTCGTTATAGGTTTTGAATCTAAGTCATTTTCGTAAATAATAAATTTTTCGGGTCATTTTTGAAAAAAAAATGTCTTACTTAGATCTTTTAATTTCCTTCAAATCAGTATATTATGAGTGCAAAACAGAGGGTTGTAGCTCAAATTATGATAAAAATACCAAAGTTGCAGTATGTGAAAGTCTCAGCTGTAAAACTTGCCAAAAATAAACTTTAAACTTTTTTTTCTCAAATTATACCCTAAATTAATAATAGATAAAATATAAGTATAAATAATATAATTATTAACATAACTAGCATAAGGTGAAAAATATGACTGATAAATAGAGAAATTGGACAATTATCAATAGTTTACGATTTTCTTTTGTAAAGCTCAAGATTAGTTAATCTTGGCGTGGGAATCAGATGTAAAGGGTTCTTTTTACCCATAATGATTCCAAATTTACCAGAAAGGTCAACTTTTTCGTCTTGGGGCAATTTCCACTCAAAAGAATGCAGCAATGAGGCCAATATGAAAGATAACATCTTCTCCCCGAAGTTAATGCCTAGACACTTTCTCCTTCCGGACCCGAACGGCAAATATCAAAAATCATGTCCACGGAAATCTAATTTTCCAGGCTCATTTAAAAACCTCTCAGGTTGAAATTCCATAAGATTGTCCCAAATATTAGGGTCCCTGTGAATGGACCACGTATTTAGGAACACCCTACTACCCTTTGGTATGGTATAGCCACCCACAGTGAGCGATCGGGCTGAACATCGGGGAACAATGAGCGGGGGTTTTTTACACAAATAGGATGAAAAAAAAAAATTTTACTGAAATAGGGTGTTAGAAAAAGTATTTACCAAAATGGGTTACATTTTCATTGGAGCCTATTAGATATGCGCCAATGAATAAAAAATAATAATTTTTTAAATAAAATATTTTTTATATTTTTTAATAATTTTTTTAAAAAATACGGGTCAAAATACGGTCAACTGGTCGGGTCGGGTCGGGTGGCGCCTATCAGGTAGGCGCCAATGAAGGTGCCTCATAGAGAGGCGCCAATGGTGGCCTTCTGCGAAGAGAAGAAGAAGAAGAAAGAAAAAAAAGGTAATGTATTTTTTTATTAAATAATTTTGTTTATAATTTAAAAAGTTTATAGTTTGTGAATTTTTTAGAAGATATTTTAGAAGATATTGTGAATTTTTTGTTATTAATTATTAATTATAAATTATCTATATTTAGTGTTTATAGTTTAGATTAGAATTTTGTATGAATATTCTAACTTGTATGAATACTGTAATTTTTTTATGAATATTGTAAGGTTGTATGAATATTGTAATTATTTTATAATTAAATTTGTATTTATAGTTTTGGATTAGTATTTTGTATGAATATTGTAATTTTTTGTATGAATATTGTAATTTTGTATGAATATTATAATTTTTTTTATGAATATTGTAATATTATAATTTTGTATAAATATTGCAATTTTTTGTATGAATATTGTAATTTTGTAATTTTGTATGAATATTGTAATTTTTTTGTATGAATATTGCAATTTTTTTGTATGAATATTGTAATTTTGTAATTTTGTATGAATATTGTAATATTGTAATTTTGTATGAATATTGTAATGTCGGGATATATTGTAATATTGTAATTTTTTGTATGAATATTGTAATTATTTTATAATTAATTTGTTAGTAATTTAGGATTATGTTATAAATTTTGTGTTTGTAATTATTTAAAATTTAATTTATTAGTAATTTAGGATTAAGCTAAAATTTATGTCTGTGTTGGGGTATTTATTGGGAAAAATTAGAGCATTGGCGCCTCTCAGTATGGCACCAATAATGGCGCCTCCCAGATAGGCACCGCCATTGGCGCCTCTGAGATAGGCGCCAATACTATGTATTATACGGGATATATACTAACCCGGGAAAATATTTAATTATATTTTATTCAAAAAAATTTATTATTTTTTTATACATTGGCGCCTATCTAATAGGCTCCAATGAAAAAGTAACCCATTTTGGTAAATACTTTTTCTGACACCCTATTTCAGTAGATTTTTTTTTTTTCACCCTATTTGTGTAAAAAACCCAAGGAGCGGCAATACTGAATGTAATCGGAAGGTTTCCTTTATCACTGCATTTAGGTATCTTAAATTAGGCAAGTGAAACTCTTCAACAGTGTTGTTTACCCCAATGACATCATTTAATTCCTTCTTCACTTTGTCCATTATTTCTGGATGTTGCATCAACTCTGACATTGCCCTCTCTGTTGAACCCGAAGTAGTATCTGTTCCACTCACCACAATGTTCTAATTTAAAATACGTTAGCACCCAAAACAAATAAAAGGAAGAAGACAAAAATAGGATAGTTAAAAACATAGAAACTTACTACTAGGATACCCTTGATTTGATTCATTGTAAGTGATGAAGGGCTATCTTTGTTTTTATGTAAATCCAAGAGCATCTGTAACACATCAGATTTTTGTTCACCATTTTCCTTCTTCATTCTTTCTTCAATCACTGAATCCAAAAATTCATTGAACGATTGACGGATTTTCTTCATTCCCCTCTCAATGCTTTGTATGTCAAACCAAGCAATCAATGGAAAAATATCAGAAATGTTTGATTTTCCCAAAAACACCATTATCTCTGCAAAAGTCTTTTTGAACTGACTCTCCACGATAGTCCTTTGCTCTCCTTGGATTTCGCCTCCCCACACCATGTTGCCGATCAAACTGGTTAACGTACGAAATGCCAATTCACCGACATCAATCAGCTTACCGACGTTTTCATACACATCCCCCACCATTTCCATCGGATGCGAGAATTTTGCGCTTTGTGTTTCCAGCTGGGACTGCTGTAAGAGTCGAATGCAATATCATTAGAGCCGAAGGTAATAATCTGCGCAGCAATGGGAGATTCTCGCTCTGAAGAGGCTATATCATGGTGACGAACCACTTCTTTTACAAGCGATGGAGAGCTAATTACTACGATTAGCTTGTTTCCAAGCCAAAGTTTGTAGATAGGACCGTAAACTCCGGCCAACTCCGTAAAGACCAGATGGAGATTATCGAATCCAAGAAATGGAAGATACCCCACTATTGGCAACCCAAGGGGACCAGGCGGTAATGGAGCTATCGGTTTCCTTGCCTTTAGAAATAGGTACCAGAGTGAAAGCCCCAACATGGCAACCAGAAATAGGAAAGCTGCTGGTAAGAATCCATCTTTCTGGTTGCCACCATTCAACAGCCATGAAAGCAAGCTGTAAGCTGTTTGGAACATCTTTTTCGCTTTTGTGAGGAAAACCAGGAAATTTTTACACTGAGATTTACCCGGTAAGTGCAATGCCTACTAAGAAGTGACCATAATTTATAGTACTAAAATAGCTGTTTGGTAATTTATTTTGTTTTTTTTAATTCATTTTCAATTTAATTTAATTTATGCAAGAATTTATAAATGAACTTAAAATATTTATATAACATATTTCGGTGAATTATTAATCTAACTAATTTGATTTAGTTGATTAATTGAAATATGCTGACCCAAAATTTTAAAAAACTTCTAATCGATCCCTGTCTTTGCTGCTGTTGATGATGATGTTCCTCTTACATCCTTTGTTCCTCAAATCGCAAGAAAGCGGACAAAGAGACTTATTACAGCAAAACTCTATTTTGTCTCTTTCCTTAATAAGAAGACTTATTACAGCCAAACTGAAGAAGCTTTCTTCTTAGTTTATCTCCATCTTATCTCTTTCCTTGATAAGAAGACTTATATATTAATGTCTTTGCTTACAGATTTTGTATGATTATTCAGTAAATGAACTTATTTGAGTGTATAATTAAATCGTTCTAAATTTTCATTGAAAATGTACTAATGAGAAAGTGTTAGTATATTATTATGAGATATTATCTTTTAGTAATTTGATTTCTATGTAATTATTACTATATATATATATATATATATATATATATATATATATATATACTCTTGAGATTTATCAATAACATTTAAGAGATTACCCCATTCTTGTCATGGTATCTGAATAAGGTTTTTGAAATTTTTTTTTCTTTTATCATTCTAAATGGCTCGCGGTGAGTGTTCTCCTCCTCCACCACCAGCAGTTCTTCATTGCTTTTAAAAAGTGTTTTTGAAAGGTGCTGTAGAGAAGTGCTTTTGAAAAGTTTGGTTTAAAATTGAGTGTTTAGCATTACTGTCAAAAAATGCTTTTGAGAAATAAAATGTCCATTTTAGATATGTTATTATCAAGTAACAAATATGCATTTAAATAATATTTAAATTAGTTAATATTATTATATTTTAGTAAGAATATAAAAAATTATTATAACTTGTTGTTAATATTTTAATATATGAAGTATAAATTTTAAATATTTTTAAGCAATAAATAATAATTATTTATAAAATTTAATTAGAATATATAAACTATATTTTAAATATTTAAATATAACCATTAAACATTTGTAATTAGTATTTTAAAAAAATATTTTTTTATTTTTAATTAATTATTTTAACACAATTGTAATTAAGCACCAAGAAAAAAAATAAAAATATTATGTTATTTGAGGGGTGAAAAAGTAATTAAGCACCAAAAGTGCTTTTGAGAGAGGAAAAACTAAAATTTTTAGCTTCTCCTTTTTAGTTCCTTTTCAGAAGTGTTTTTCAAAAGCACTTCTGAAAAGCTACAAATTTCAGCCAAAAATAGCTTGTTCTTCACAGCTTTTCCTTCAAAAGTGCTTTTGGAATCAGAAGTGCTTTTTTTAAGCAATGAAGAACTGGCCCATAGTCTTGATGTCTATCAATAAAATTTAAGAAATTACCCTATTCTTGTCAGAAAGAGTTCATTTTAAAAATTTTACGAGAGTGAAGTTACAACAAGCGTGAATAAGCTTAAGCTTAAATCATATTTTATGTTGTTAAGACTATAATGAATTATTTAGTAGACATGACCTCATAAACATAAAATTGGATCTAAACTACGTAACCAATTAATTTTATTCATCATTTTACTTCTCCATTACTTTTTTTAAATTTTTAGTGTTTTCTTAAGTTGCAACTAACATATAGCTTAACCCGTCATTCAACACTTTCATAATTATAATTATTAATAATGTTCTTCTCAACGACTAGTGGCGAAACTAGGGGGCTGGCAGGGCCTGGCCCCATCCCCTCTAAAATGATTTTTTTTCATATGATCCCTTTAAAATTTTTAAAATTTTAAATTAACAAAGGTAAAATTACACTTTGCCCCCTTAAAAATATAAAAAAATTGATTTTTTTATCGTAAAAGTTACAATTTAATTTTGACTCCCTCTAAAAAAATTTTCTAGTTTCGCCCCTGTCGTCAACCTTATGTTAATATTATATATATATATTTAATACATTTGTTTCATGTTTTTTATAACAAATAATTAATAAAAAAAATTACAACTGTGTTAATAAAACTTTTTTTTATCAAAATAGATAGGTTTCAAGTTTCTTTAGGGTAAAAATTTATTAATCAATATAAAGTAATTAGAATTATTTTATTTTATTAATAATATTTTCATTATTAGTGTTACAATTACTAACTTCGAATGCATACTAAATTACACTTATAAAGATGTATTACTACAACAAAGATACATCCAAATTATTCATTTAAAAGTTCAAAATAACATTATTTTTAATGCATTGATAATACAACTAATTTAGCTACACCCATTTTGTAGATATTAAAATAATAAAAAATATGGATATGCAACATTTTCATATTTTTTAATTATATTTAATAGTTATTATTTAGATTAAGTACAATGATGTTAAGTATGATTTGAGTTCTTTTCTTATAAATTTTTATAATAAATAATTAAAAATATATACTCACGTGCAATGCAGGTGAGTTTGAAACTTTCGAAGAAATAAAAATAACATTTTATTTTTAGTAGATTGAAATTCGAATAATATTTTATTATTATTATTAAATTTAGAAGTAGAAAAATGTTTTATTAAGTTTGAAATTGCCGTCCGTTAGAATTCGTGTTGCTTTTGTTATTATTTAGATTACTTATTCAATTTTGACTTAGACTTATATTTTAATAATATATAAAATTGTTGATTGAGTCTTATCTAAGTAAGTATTGGCATTGTATCAAGTGCAGAAAACATGAGTTTGAATGCGTTGAAACACACTATTTTTCTCTTTAAGGATTGGGAGAGGCTATAAATAATTTTAAGCATTGTACAAAAAAGAACAAAAATTAATAATAATAAACACATAAACTCAAATATAATATAAAAAATTATTAAAAAAAATACAAATGATAAATTTGAAAGCTATTTTTATAATTTTTATAGAATTCAACATCGTATGCTCATAGAATTTTCAAAAGAAAAATCAAAAACTTTGTCGTCAAGTTTGACCAAATCAAAATTCTACATGCTATTTCATCCTAAATTAAAATTAATATATCACATTACATACTAAATTAACGTTGATATATGAATATAATATTAACCATTTTCAATAAAATGGAAAATAGAAATTGCTGTTAAATTCTACCCCATAGAAAATAATGACAAACCAAATTTGAAGAAAAAGTATATTTCATCTCCTTGAATAATATTGGAGTTCAAACAAGGTGGCTGGAAAGTATTATCCAAATATCTTATTTTGTAAGCTTTTAACTTTCGCAGAAATAAGCAACGAAATTGTAACGCGATCAATATAATATATTATCAATAAGTATTATTGATTGAATCTTAAATCGATTGATATTAATAATGTTTTAGGTATTTTACCAAATATATATGTCAGTATAAGAGTTAAAATACATTTTACCCCGAAAAAATTATTAGTGTAGAGCCGTAGTCCACAGTACTGCCTTATTTTGTTTTCATTCAACCCTCAATACTGACATCACTACAGAAGAAAACAAACCAAAAATATTTATAAAGTTAGATGAGTTTTAACTGGAAGTGTTGGGCAGGTTGGTGCCGGCAATGGAACGCCATTGTTCTGGTGCTGCCATTCCTATATCCTTTGGGGCCAACGTAAGAGATTGAACAAGCCCCCATAAAATAATGGATTATTATTGGACTTTTAGTCCAATTGATAGTAGTAATAATCATCATTTATGTCCTACTATACGGTCAGTCCATGTTTGGAAAGATAGATTCCGCTGCCTTGAATTGAATACACTACACAGTGACGCACATGACGCACATGGGAGACCCCAAGTGTCCCCGCCCACCAAATTTTTTAATAACAAAATAACAAGTACGCCATGCTTTATTAATTCTCTTTATTATAGTTTATTCAAAATTTCCCCCCTAACCATGGCATAAATAATAATAATTTTTACCTATTTCATTTTCTTTAAGGTGATTAATATATGTTTTCATAACCAGGTTAAGTTGGGTATGTGTTAATTCGTGTTGAAATCGATCTTTTAGCCCGGTTGAATAGGTCCGTTTCGATTCTTTATTCAATCAGTTCAAAATTTTTCAAATCAGTACTTCAATTGACTATTGATTCAATTGATTTGACCGATTGATTCGATTCGATTTAGATAATATTAGAACAAATTAATTTAATGTTATAGAGTGTATCATAATTACTAAAACATGTTTGTAGAGAACTAAAACTTTTAAAAATATCATAAATCATAAACTCGTTTGTTACACATCATTTGATATTATAGAAAATTAAATATAGTTGGTTTATGTTGAAAGTTAAATATTTTTAAATACAAGTTAATAATTTTAATTTGTAATGTTATTCAATGATAATTACTTGTACGATATTAGTTTGAAATTAAATATTGCATGAAGGACTAACAAATATACAAATTAATTTTCATTAAAGTAATACGGCAGTGCCCATCGACTCTGACTGTTATGCTGGCGGTTAGCTCTCTCGTTGGACTTGAATTTCAGCAAATTACAAGTCTACAACTACGTGCTTTAACTTCATTATTTTAGAGAAGTAGACCATTGGCTCTGTGCTACGTACGTAGTAGGAGTACTATAAATTATGGCCACTTCGCAGCAATATTATTGCAGTTCCTGGTTGGTTACCTCTGTGTTTTCAACTTAAAATTTCTTGGTTTTCTTCAAGAAGGAAGAAGATGTTGCAAATAGCTTTCAGCTCGTATTCATGGCTGTTGACTGCTAGCCACCAGAAAGATGGAATGTTGTTCCCAGTAGCTTTGTCATTTTTGGTAGCCATATTGGGCATTTCATTGTGGCACGTATGGACCATAAGAAAGCCAAAGAAAGACATCGCCCCATTACCGCCGGGTCCCCGTGGGTTGCCAATAGTGGGATATCTTCCATATCTTGGAACTGATAATCTTCACTTGGTGTTTACAGATTTGGCTGCAGCTTACGGTCCCATCTACAAGCTTTGGCTCGGAAACAAATTATGCGTAGTCATCAGCTCGGCACCACTGGCGAAAGAAGTGGTTCGTGACAACGACATCACATTTTCGGAGAGGGATCCTCCCGTTTGTGCAAAGATTATTACCTTTGGCCTCAATGATATTGTATTTGATTCTTACAGTAGTCCAGATTGGAGAATGAAGAGAAAAGTGCTGGTACGTGAAATGCTTAGCCATAGTAGCATTAAAGCTTGTTATGGTCTAAGGAGGGAACAAGTGCTTAAAGGCGTACAAAATGTTGCTCAAAGTGCTGGCAAGCCAATTGATTTTGGTGAAACGGCATTTTTAACATCAATCAATGCGATGATGAGCATGCTGTGGGGTGGCAAACAGGGAGGAGAGCAGAAAGGGGCCGACGTTTGGGGCCAATTTCGAGATCTCATAACCGAACTAATGGTGATACTTGGAAAACCAAACGTTTCTGATATTTTCCCGGTGCTTGCAAGGTTTGACATACAGGGATTGGAGAAGGAGATGACTAAAATCGTTAATTCTTTCGATAAGCTTTTCAACTCCATGATTGAAGAAAGAGAGAACTTTAGCAACAAATTGAGCAAAGAAGATGGAAACACTGAAGCAAAAGACTTCTTGCAGCTTCTTTTGGACCTCAAGCAGAAGAACGATAGCGGAATATCGATAACAATGAATCAAGTCAAGGCCTTGCTCATGGTAAGCTTCTTCATCTATCATAATGCATAGATCATCTTTCTTTTTTATTACCTTATTTTCTTGGGATGCTAATAAGTTTTTTTTTTAATCAGGACATTGTGGTGGGTGGAACTGATACAACATCAACCATGATGGAATGGACAATGGCTGAACTAATTGCAAATCCTGAAGCAATGAAAAAGGTGAAGCAAGAAATAGACGATGTTGTCGGTTCGGATGCCGCCGTCGATGAGACTCACTTGCCTAAGTTGCGCTATCTAGATGCTGCAGTAAAGGAGACCTTCCGATTGCACCCACCGATGCCACTCCTTGTACCCCGTTGCCCAGGCGACTTAAGCAACGTTGGTGGCTATAGCGTACCAAAGGGCACCAGGGTCTTCTTAAACATTTGGTGTATTCAGAGGGATCCACAGCTTTGGGAAAATCCTTTAGAATTCAAGCCTGAGAGGTTCTTGACTGATCATGAGAAGCTCGATTATTTAGGAAATGATTCCCGGTACATGCCGTTTGGTTCAGGAAGGAGAATGTGTGCCGGAGTATCTCTCGGTGAAAAGATGTTGTATTCCTCCTTGGCGGCAATGATCCATGCTTATGATTGGAATTTGGCCGACGGTGAAGAAAATGACTTGATTGGCTTATTTGGAATTATCATGAAGAAAAAGAAGCCTTTAATTCTTGTTCCTACACCAAGACCATCAAATCTCCAGCACTATATGAAGTAACTTTACTATTGTATTTCTTTTATACCACTTTATTTCCTCTTTGTCATGTTTAGGCAACAATTCTAAGTAATAAGTTTGGCTATATGGTGAAGAATAATGTGTTTATTATACATCATAAGCAATGAGCTCTTTCCCGACCCTAGAGCAATACAATGATACTGTGTATTAAGTGAAATCAACAAATCTTTTATTCTAAAATGCATTTTTGTGCTCAAGATTTTGAATTTGCTTAAATTCTTACTATTCAACTCGATTACAGAAAATTAGGTACAATATCTAAATTGCCCATATCCTCATAAGTTCTCAGCTAGTTGCCCTATAAAGGACAGGCGTGATGGTGATCTCAGTGTGCATCGAAAGCCTACAGGCGAACGTGAACTGGAGGTGGTTTCGTGGTAAATGTCAAAGCTATGGAAAGTTACTAGATGCTTTCTTACCTCAAAAGAGAAGTAAAAGGAGTTTATAAGGTTTAACCACAGTTACAAAACAAGAAAAACAAAGATTAAAGAAAACCAAATCCTTTCCTCTTCTCTACATTAGGGACCTCTCCATGCCAGTACAAAATCTAAGATCACATATTAAAACGATAAACTAGATCAAATCCAAGACAATCACTCATCTACTAGAGAATGAATAAGACCTTCTAGCTGCTCAAGACATCTGTTTCATGACACTCAGCTAGGATGATTGATGTTTTGCCTCTGTCCCCACAACCTCTTGAACCACCGTCGGAGCTTCTTCGATCCACCAGACATCATGTTTTCGCCGAAATCCTTCCTTGGCCAGTAGGTGGGCTACTCGATTTCCCCCTCTTTATATGTTAGAACTTGATTCTGTTGAACATGGACTGCAATGCAACAAAAGGCCATGAAGCAAACAAGCAGCTGCAGCAGACCAGCATTCGAGCAGGACCAGAAGCAGCTTGGTTCTTTTGTTTACTTTTGATTATTTTGTAATGCTATCAAAGCTTGAATGTAACTAGACCTTAGAGTTGTTAGGATTTGAATTTGATAGATGTAATGGCTGAATTATTCAGCTCTTTAATTTGTATTATTTTGTAGTGCAACTTGCTAAAACTGATGGGAGCAGTTACAAATGTTAGGTAACTGTCATACTTTTTTTGTAACACCATATATTTTAAAGTTTCAATGAGAAAATTGATTTTTCTTCATCGGTTACTGGTTGTTCTTAGTCTTCCATCTTTTTTATTTTTTTTTGCTGTTTTGTGAGCTTATGCTCTGTGAAGTTTCATTTTTCTTTGTTTGCTGCTGCCATTGTTCCAACAAATGGTAATCAGAGCCTCCTATCTTTGAGGACCTCTGTTGCTTAAGTTTTAGTTTTCAAAACAAAGTCAGAATCGTGTTTGCAAAGTCAGTTTCAGCAGCATGAGTTTCGCTCCTCCTCCACCACTAGTTTTTGCTGGAGACAACGACCACATTTGGGTAGTCAAGATGAAGACATATCTCCAAGCACTTGACCTCTGGAGTTCAGTTGAAAGTGATGTCGAGCCACCACCATTAAGAGAAAATCCTACCATTGCTCAGATCAGACAACATGGTGAGGAACGAGCAAAGAAGCACAAAGCCATGGCCTGTCTGCAGAATGGTGTGTCTGATGTTATCTTTACTCGCATCATGGCCTGTGACTCTCCTAAGCAGGCTGGGACAGGCTGAAAGAGGAGTTTATGGGATCAGACAAGACCAGGCAGTAAGTAACAAGTCATCAACCTGAGAAGGGAGTTTGAAAATTTAAAAATGAAGGAGTCAGAAACTATTAAACAGTATTCTGATAGAATAATGGCTACTGTCAATAACATAAGACTCCTAGGAGAGGATTTTAGTGACAGTAGAGTGGTTGAGAAGGTGATTACCACTCTTCCAGAGAGATTTGAATCAAAAATCTCCTCACTGGAGGATTCGAGGGACCTCACAACCATTTCATTGTCTGAATTGGTTAATTCTCTCTATGCACTCGAGCAGAGGAGAGCTAGCAGATAGGAGGAGAACCCTGAAGGAGCCTTTCAAGCAAGAGCCAGAGAAGGTTCTAGCTCAAATCAGAGAGCTAAGAAACCTTAGTTTGAAAGAAAGGACAAAGCAAGGAGAGAAGCAAATAGAGAAGCAGGCAGAATGAGGTTTCCACCATGCATTCACTGCAAAAAGACTAATCATTTGGAGAAATTTTGTTGGACCAGACCAGACATACAGTGTAAGAGTTGCAAGCAGTATGGCCATCATGAGAAGATTTGTAAAAATCATGAGAAGCCTTAAGATCAGCCAGTACAAGCCAAGACTGCTGAAGACATACAAGCTCAAGAGGAGCATGTATTCACTGCCTCATGTTTTGCAGTCAACAATAAGTGTAGTTGGTTTGTGGACAGTGGTTGCTCACACCACATGGCTACTGATGAGAGTTTGTTTAAGAACCTTGACAGGAGCTATGTATCGAAGGTCAGGATAGGTAATAGGAACTTGATTGAAGCAAAGGGCAGAGGTGATGTTGTGATCTACACTAGATCAGGTAACAAAGTCATTCTGATGTTCTCTTTGTGCCTGAAATTGATCAGAATTTGCTTAGTGTAGGCCATTTAGTCAAGAAAGGCTATTCTCTAGTTTTCAAGAATGATTCTTGTGTTATAAGTGATGCTCATGGTAGGGAGATAGTCTCAGCACCTATGGCAGACAAGTGTTTCATGTTGGATGTGAGTCAGCTTGAGAAAAGTGCCTATACAAGCTCAGTTGATAATACTGGTCTTTGGCACAAGAGGTTTGGCCATGTTAATCTCAAGTCACTCGATTTGCTGCACAAAATGAGTATGACAGAGGACATGGTGAAGGTTAATGCAAGTGAATCAGTTTGTGAGGTGTGTCAGCTTGGTAAATAGGCTAGGCTGCCTTTTCCAGCAAGCCAGGCATGGAGGGCTCGAGACAGACTTGAGCTGGTGCGCTCAGATGTCTGTGGACCAATGAAGACACCTTCATTGAATGGCAGTAAGTACTTTATATTGTTTATTGATGATTTGACTAGATTTTGCTAGGTTTACTTTATGAAACAGAAGTCAGAGGTGTTTGGAAAGTTCAAGGCTTGGGCAGAAAATCAAGCAGGCTGCAAGATTAAGGCCTTAAGGACAGACAATGGTTCTGAATACTTGTTTGAAAGATTCCAGAAGCTATGTGAGCAGGCTGGAATCCATCATCAGCTGACCACAATGTTCACTCCTCAGCAAAATGGAGTAAGTGAGAGGAAGAATAGGACAGTGATGAACATGACTAGGTGTTTGTTGTTCCAAAGCAAGCTTCCAGGCATTTTTTGGGTTGAAGGTGTCAATACTTCAGTATACTTGCTCAATAGGCTGCCAACACATGCTGTGAAGGACAAGACCCCTTTTGAAGCTTGGTATGGTCTTAAACCTGTTGTCTCGCATTTAAAATTGTTTGGCTGCATATGTTATGTACTTGTACCAGCAGAAAGAAGGACAAAACTTGAGAAGAGGTCAATTGCTGGCATATTTGTTGGCTACAGTAGCTGTAAGAAGGGCTACAGAATATTTGATCCCTCGACCAAGAAGATTTTGGTAAGTAGGGATGTTAAATTTGATGAAACAAGGTTTTAGAACTTTGATGGTTCAGATACAAGTCAGTTTGAAGAAGAGAAAGGTGATAGCAACCTGGAATTGGCAGAAAGTGAAGTCAGTAATGCCAATGTTGATGATGATTCTGTGAGAGGGACCAGGTCCATTGCTGATATCTACCAGAGATGCAATGTAGCCATTGTTGAACCCTCAAGCTATGAAGAGGCTGCTAGAAGTAAGAGTTGGAAGAAAGCTATGGAGTCTGAGACTGATATGATGCATAAGAATGACACTTGGGATCTAGTGGACAGACCTGAACAGAAGAAAGTCATTGGTGTCAAGTGGGTTTACAAGGTCAAGTTCAATGCAGATGGCTCTCTGAATAAGCACAAGGCAAGGCTTGTGGTGAAAGGGTACATCCAACAGTTTGGCAATGATTTTGAGGAAACTTTTGCTCCAGTAGTAAGGCTGGGAACTATAAAGTTGTTGTTTGCCTTGGCTGCACAGAAATAGTGGAAGGTTCACCAGCTTGATGTCAAGTCAGCCTTCTTAAATGGCTTCCTTAAAGAGGAGATTTATGTTGGACAGCTTGATGGATTTAAAGTTCAAGGAAAGGAATACAAGGTTTATAGGCTAAAGAAGGCACTTTATGGTTTGAAGTAGGCCCCTCGAGCCTGGTATGACAGAATTGATGAATATCTGTCTAAACTCAACTTTGAGAAAAGCTTGAGTGAACCAACTTTGTTTGTGACTGGAAGCAAAATTGAGCTGATTCAAGAGTTTAAGGAGAAAATGCAAGTCATGTTCGATATGACAGACTTGGGAACTATGAGCTATTTCCTTGGTATGGAAGTGAGTCAGGTTGATCAAGGCATTTTCATTAGTCAGCATGCATTTGCCTTAAAGATACTCACTAAATTTCATATGGAAAATTGCAAGCCAGTGAGCACACATCTGGTTATAGGACTGAAGTTGAGCAGCTATGGAAATGAAGAAAAAGTGGATGAAAGGGAGTATAAAAGTCTAATTGGATGTTTACTATACTTAACAGCAACTAGACCTGATCTTATGCACTCGGTCAGTTTGCTATCTCGTTTCATGCATAGCTGCAACACATCACATTTAAAGGCAGCAAAGAGAATCCTCAGGTATGTCAAAGGAACCTTGAAATTTGGAGTGATGTTCAAGTCAGGAAGTAAGCTGAAGTTAACTGGCTACTCAGACAATGACTAGGGAGGTTCGATTGATGATATGAGGAGTACCTCAGGCTACCTTTTTACACTTGGTTCGGGAGCTTTCTGTTGGAGCTCTAAAAAGCAACAAACGGTTGCTCAATCAACTGCTGTGGCAGAGTATATAGCAGCAGCTAGAGCAGTAAGCCAGGCTATTTGGCTTAGAAAATTGTTGTGTGATTTGAATAAGGAACAATTTGAACCTACCGAGATTATGGTTGATAATCAGTCAGCAATAGCTATCTCCAAGAATGTTGTTTTTCATGGCAAAACTAAACATTTTAAACTTAAATTCTATTTTGTTCGAGAGGCAGTGCAATCAAAGGATGTAAGTCTTGCACATTGTAGCTCACAAGACCAATTGGCTGATATTCTGACAAAGCCTCTTGGTACTATGAGGTTTGAATTTCTTAGAGAATCAGTTGGTGTTTGTTGCCTACAGTCCAAGGAGGAGTGTTGAACATGGACTGCAATGCAACAAAAGGCCAGGAAACAGACAAGCAGCTGCAGCAGACCAGCATTCGAGCAGGACCAGAAGCAGCTTGGTTCTTTTGTTTACTTTTGATTATTTTGTAATGCTATCAAAGCTTGAATGTAACTAGACCTTAGAGTTGTTAGGATTTGAATTTGATAGATGTAATGGCTGAATTATTCAGTTCTTTAATTTGCATTATTTTGTAATGCAACTTGCTAAAAAGAGCAGTTACAAATGTTAGGTAACTGTCATACTTTTTTTGTAACACCATATATTTCAAAGTTTCAATAAGAAAATTGATTTTGCTTCATCGGTTACTGGTTGTTCTTAGTCTTCCATCTTTTTCATTGTTTTTCTTTGCTATTTTGTGAGCTTATGCTCTGTAAAGTTTCATTTTTCTTTGTTTGCTGCTGCCATTGTTCCAACAGATTCTTTCAAAGCTCGCAGAAATTTATTTCGCTTCCCAGATAAATTTACTAGTTATCAATTTGTCAATGCATGTCGCTTTAAGCTTCTTTATTACCGCCAAGGAGTCGCCTTCTACTTCCACAAACCAGAAACCCATCTCCTGAGTGAATCTGATCGCTTAGGTACTTGCTAAGGCCTCTGTAGTTAGAACATCAAGTATGTAACGATTCCATAAGCAAGTTGTGTCCATAATAAATCCTTCATTGTTTTTTTAGGATAATACATGTACTTGATGCTTCTAGATCCTTGTTGAAGCTTACATCGAAGTTTACCCGAACAAAAAGCTCCAAAGGAGGTCGCCACCCTATTGACTCTGTTGACTTAAGCTTTAACTGTTCCCTTGTTAGTGTTTCTAATTCTCTAGCATAACCCAATACAAAGGTAAAAGTCTCAAAACTTGTTTGCTGTTTGCTTTCATGCACCAACCTATTCCTTGAGAGCTAAATTGCCCAAATTGCTACAATAATAATTAGCTTTTGATAATTGCTCCTCCCATTGAATAATTGTCCAACCGACTTACCAAAGAGTGCTCTACTTGGCTTATCACCCAATTGATTCCCAATTTGTACCAAACCTGTAAGGCTATTGTGCAATCTAAGCATGTTTTTAGACTGCAAAGTAAGGGGAGAATAGGTCTCTTCGATTGGGTGCCATGCTATCTACCAATTCAATTCACAAGCTCATGATCTAAATTTGTAGAGATTTGAAAATATAGTTCGGTTGATTGATAATATAACATTTCATTTTACATCATATTTTACCTTAAAATGTTACCTTAAATTTTTCTTAAAAATTACATTCGTGAAATTTGATTTTAAAATTAATATAAAGTATTTGATAAATGCATTTCACTTTTATTGTTGAGAAAGAAAAAAAAATATGATCCTTTTCTTTTAGGGAAATAAATATACTTAAAAAAAATAATTCCATATGTATGTAATTTCCAGTCAATAATATATTACTAAAATACATTTGATCTTGATAATAATACGATTTTTTTTTCTTTCTGGGAGACAAATTAATTGTCTGCAGCATTGTTGTGAGATGGCCAATCATGCAATAGCTCGTACAAATGGCGAACAGTTTAAATGCGAATCACTTAGCGGATTGTTATTTAACGAACTGTCTCGTGGACTGACATTATGCAGACAATCTATATGATACAAGTCTGGCGGACTGTCAAGTGAGAACAAATTTGTGGACACATGAAGCTGCAATCTGTATGACGGGATTGAAGAAATGTGGAGTATATTCGTGAAATGTTGTTGGTGCTGTAACAGAAATAACAGACTCGGCAAGTGTCTTGGGCAACAAGCCTCGATGCTTGCTGAGCAAACAAGTGAATTCGAGCAAAAGAAAGAAAAAAAGCTAAAGGAAAAATGGAGAGAAAATTGATGAACAAACTGATTTCATTCATTAAAAAACAATGGCATGAAGCCAGTACATAAATCAAGCACTAAGCTTGTCAAAAACAGCAAGTAATCACCTAAACATTACCTACCTCCACTAATTACATAGGAACTTGAAATTTTAGCTTGTAAACCTATACAAAGATGTGTTTACAGCTCATACACAAGCTAATTACATACTTAACTTAGTTAGAAATGAACTAAGACTCATTTCATGAACTAAAGATTACAAAATGAACAAAAACAGCTTGCATCAGCAGCTCCTGCATGGTCTGGTCTTCATGCTGTCGAGTGTTGGCTGCATGCTGACCAACTTCATCAAATGTGCCTGCGGACTGTATCCGCAGTTAGAATGAAGTTGTTTTGGTGCACGCTACCAGTGATGAGTGCGTGTTTGTTTTAGATAAAATCAACCTTAATTGGTAGATTTTTTTTATGTGTTTAAGTAATGATTCACATATTTGGTTAATTTATTTTATGTACTCTTGTAAAATAATTCATATATATTGTAAAGTTTGAAAAAAATGAAATATAGAGCAGACTCGATATACTGCTAATTCTCTGTTTTGCTTTCTTTGTTTGTTCTTTAACACCCACAAGTATCCTCCTCCAGGCATGAACTAGGATGATATGGTTAGAGAGAAAGGGATTCTCAAGTGGCAATCAAGATTTCAAGAGGAAGCACTAGACCTGCAAACAGGTAAGTCTTTCTCAAAAGCTGGGGCAGCTCGAAGAATTGGATTGCTTTCGAAGAAATTGACAGGCTTTAGCTCAAACCCTGATGTCACTGTTGGCATTACAGGGAAATCTTCTTGGCATGGAATGTGATGGAATCCCAATGTGTACCACATCACGATATCCTTATTTTCAATAGAACGATCCCTGTCCTCGATGGATTAAAGTAGAAAATCAGGTAGAACGTATGCATTACAACAATTGATTCATTTATCGAGTTTTATACCTTTCAGACCACACAGCAAGAGTGTCATCTCCCCTACTTTGATAAGTTAGAAGCCCACCAGCCCATTGTTCACTCTTGTTATAAGGAGTCACCCATATCTATTCAAAAAAAAAGAGCTCAATAAAGAGTGCAAAATCATTAACTCAAGAGCAAAAAAAGGATAAAAGGGTTTTACCTGGTTGTTGGTGAAGGCGCTTCTTAGTTGTGGAGGATCATCATGATCAAGCAAACTAGCTGCAGTTCCTCCAGGAACAATCTTGTATCCTGTTGGATTTCCTAGCCTAGACCTTTTAGAAGGATTAATCATATGAAACTCTGAGGGATCATACAAGTTAAGCTTAATTTGTGCATCTTTTTCAGTCTTAGCTATTTTTCTCTTAGCTTTCAAGTAGCTCTTCCTAGGGGATTCCCCTGGGAAACTCCGTTCCTTAACAAGATTAACATTAACAAACGAATTGTTCGCCCCATCGATATCCATGTCGAGGTGAAAGGTAACAAAGTGATCGTGAACTACTCCGATAAGATTCTCGGAAATGAGAGGACCCGACATGGCATCTTGGTTAGGCGCTTGATGGTAACGACTGCCTTTCACCATTAGCATTCCTGAAAGCCCTACCTGTACAAAGTTAAATCATACAAAATGAATGGCAAACACTATTGCTGAGGAAGAAGTTGATGAAAATTAATAGCATAAGAGAATGACCTTAACATTTATTAAACCATCTGTTTGAAACTCCCAATCAAAGATGTAATCGTAGTTTCCCACTGATGCTGCCATACGAGCAACGAGAGTTACTTTTGGTCTTGCCTCCCTAATCTACAAGTACAATAATGGAAATAGAAAAACAAATTAAAATATGTTTTCATTGATTATAATTTTTATAATGTTTGCAATCTACTCTCTGTATTTGAAAAGCTAAAATCAAGTTCTCTTAAATTTTTTTACTTTAAAAATGATTTATTTATGAAGTTGGTATGATTATAGAGTTACAACGATACTAGAATAAAAGTTTCACCTCTATTAAATTAAATAGGATTGTGTTAAATTCATATTATTCTTATGAAGTTGGTATGATTATAGAGCTATAACGATGTTAAAATAAAAGTTTCACCTCTATTAGATTAAATAGAATCGTGTTAAGTTTAGATTATTTTATATCTTAATTAAACATTAAAAATAGATAGAAATCAACTTTTGAAACATGTCGCAAGACTCTCGTTCTTAAAAATTTCTTTTTTTGGTAAAAAAGTATTTTCTTACTATCAATTATTTTCCCATTTACTCAAATTCATATCAAGCAATAAGCATACAATATATGACACGTTTTTAATTGGATGTTGTAGACAACATGAGAGGAATTATTATTTAAGTACATTTTCCCCCGAACAACTTTAGTACTTAAGTGAAAAGAATAATATAATTTGTGGGCTTATTTCGTAGTTAAGCTTATTTTAAAAGTATCAGGGTTTATTATTGTTACTATTGTTGGAGTTATTATTACCTGGAAATCAGTGAGTAGGCCCTCTGAATGGCGCCAACTGATGTCGCCGGCATAGCGCTCAAACAGGCAAATCATGTTGGGTTGAACAAATGGGTTTCCATCGGGAGTAGCAAAAATGCCGTCCATGTAATAAGAGTGCCTTGGACAATCATTTAGTGGCACAAGTGGAAGGGCTGACATCCCTAAACCATACTCACCAGCATCCATATACGACTTAAAATACCAGGACTCATCAAGGTCCATGTATGGTACAAAAAGTTCTGAAGCGAACCCTTTGTACATCACATCCCTCAGCTCACCATTCTCCGAGTCCCGTACCATGACTCTTGAAATCACCAAACCAGCGCGGTGGTCAGCCTTGAGGTGAAACACCCAGTTGGCCCACTTCACTATATGCCCATCTTCAACTCTAAAACTTGGTCCTTTTGGTTGTTCTATGGAAATTGGGTTCAATGGTTCCATTTGTGGTTCCTTCGTTTGAGCTGTGTACCTGTAATCTGTATCGGTACTTTTTGGAATGGGGATTTCTCGGCCCGTATCAGAGAATTTCAGCACCTCCAATGTATCCAAGTCCACCGTCATGACGAGCCCTTCAATGGGTCTCATGTAGAAATTGGGTGTGCTTTGGTTAGAGTAACACAGGACCTTTACAACTCTTTTGCCTTCTTCATTTGGCCCAAACCAGCCTGCCGAAGGTGGTAAGCATATCAAATCTGATGATGAGACCCCTCGGGCGGCAATGGATTTCTTGAACTCCGCATTAGAGAACGGCACTTTAGACGCTGCCAAAATATCATCCACAGATAGCATCGGATAGCCTGAGCTTGAATTGATGGCATGGCTAGTGATACTGCTAGAATCCAAGTCCACGGTAAGCACATGGGACTGGCCATTCAACAGAGCCAAAACTTGTGCTTTTCTTGGAAGAAGTGCGTCACCTTTGCTCCACTTCAGAACCTGGACCTTGTCTGGTTCATCTAGCAGTACAGTGTGAATAGTAGGGAAGGTAAATGAAAAGGGTACATAAGATGAGAGGATGGTCCGGACCTTGTTGATTTCCTGCACAGTAAGAGGGTCCAGTGGATGATGAGGGGCCTCAGCTGAGTGGTCTATCGAAGTTTGAGCTTGTGTCTCCAACACTGAGCTGGCCTTGGAGTTTGAGAAAATCCGGTTGGACCATGGAGTTTGCAGTGTGGAATTAGGCAATGATGAATTGGTAGAACGGTACCATGAACCTACAACAATGAATAAAACTAAACATGAAATGAAACAGAAATGAATACATGATGATTTTTCCATGATCAGATCAGACTGGTTGTTTCTCTAATTGTGAATTTGTAATTGAGCTTTTCATGGCCACAAGAGAATGTCGCCGTCCCAATAGAATTATTTAAATCACTGTATGACGATTGTCCATTAAAATATTCTGACGGCTAAGGTGATTAGAATTGACTAGGTAAGAAAGGAATCTCCTTTTTTAACCTAAAATATTCCAACTTGATAATTTTAAATATATGATTAATTTTTTTAGTAAGGGTAAATAATATTAAATTGTTAGTAAATTTATATTTTGATCACTCAATTAAAAAAGTTACAAAATAATCACTAAACTATTCGAAAGTTTTCATTTAAGTCACAGAACTATTTAAGAGTTTTTATTAAGTCATTAAGCTGTTAAGTTTTTTTTTTTTTAATCCAGCTAGCGAGCTTCAAATGGAAATTTGATGATCAATACAATCGATTAGCACCCATAGACGAGTAGAGGAACATATTTTAGATCCAAGTCGATCTAACGGTCAATGTCAAAGATTAGAGGAACATACTAGGAAAAGTAATGCATAGGTTGACTTAAAAAGTTCAAACCATCCAAAGAAAATTACTTAAGTATATTTATCCGAGAAATTAACAAGGAGAAAAAAGTGGTAAAAGTTTGAAACGATGCACCTTCGTAGGATGAAAAACCATTAAAGATTGAGATGAAAGAGAGAAAATATACAGAGCTCCCATGATAAAAGAATGAATTAAGTAATGTGATCAGTGACTAAAAAGTGAAAAAATTGGAAGAATTCATAAAAAGAACCCTTTCTCCTAATTCCAAAAAATAGAGAGAGAGGTGCTTGTGAGATCCACGTTGAGACTCTGTGCTTAATTTTTGAGTTTTTTTCTCTTTACTTTCTAATTTAAATTATTCAAAAAATAGGTTGATTAAATCTTAGTTTAATTGATATCGATATTGTTGTCAGTGTAGGAAGATGTGGGTTCGAGTGCGCTGAAGCACACTATCCTCCTATTTAGGAGTCGAGAAGGATAGTTTTAGGAATTGTATAAAAAAACATATAAAAAATATTAAAAAATATAAGAAATATTTATCTATTATCAAACATGTTGGAACATTTTTAAATATTTATAGTGTTTTAATAACTATAAATGAATGGATGTAATTAATCAAAAGTTATATTATTTGATTTTTTTGAAAAAGAATTATAACTATTTAAATAATATTATTTGAATAATTATAATATTAAATGAATAATTATGTGTTTATTTTAAAGACATTATTATTCAGAAAGACACCTATTCAAATATGCCTCTATAAAGAGACATGAAAATTCCTATAAATAGGGATGAGATTTCATTTGAAAATCACACCAACAAATTCTAATATTCTTTCTTTCATTCCTTTATTTTCTAATATTATTAGATTATTTTATAAAGTATTACTGCAGAAATTCTTTATAGAAATTGAGTTTCTTGTCATACATTGCTCAGTGTGTAGTGGGCTATTCTCGTCAGTGCAAAACGCAAATAGTCATTGGTTCCATTGTATCCTCGAGGTTAATTTACTTGGAACTCATTTGCACACCGAAAATAGGTGAGGCGAATATAACCTTAAAGATAGTGACTTGATACATGCCTTAAAACCTTGTCCTATTTCTTCTTTTTCTGTTCGAGTTCCGTTCGTGTGTTCGAGATTTTCTTCACCGAAGATTTGTACTAACAAACACATCTTTTAAATAAATGGTCCAGCACAACGTTAATATCATATCAAATTTTCAAATTAATTCACACAATAATATTACCTAAACCCCTCCGATTGCTAAAATGATTTTTTGGAATTTACAATCAACAATACATTACTAAAATACATTTGATAGTGATAATAATATGATCTTTTTTTTCTCGAAGGTAGATAAATTGTATGATATATTCTATTGCAGGCATGAACTGGGATCTTATGGTAAGAGGAGCTTTCAAGTGCTAATCAAGACTTCAAGAGGAAGCACTAGGCCCACAAACAGGTAAATCTTTCTCAAAAGCTGGGGCAGCTCGAAGAATTGGGTTGCTTTCGAAGAAATTGACAGGCTTTAGCTCAAACCCTGATGTCACTGTTGGCATTACAGGGAAATCTTCTTGGCATGGAATGTGATGGAACCCCAAGGTGTACCACAACACGATATCCTTATTTTCAATAGAACGATCCCTGTTCTCGATGGATTAAAGCAGAAAATCAGGGTAGAACGTATGCATTATAACAATTGATTCATTTATCGAGTTTTATACCTTTCAGACCACACAGCAAGAGTGTCATCTCCCCTACTTTGATAAGTTAGAAGCCCGCCCGCCCATTGCTCACTCTTGTTATAAGGAGTCACCCATATCTATTCAAAAAAAGAGCTCAATAAAGAGTGCAAAATCATTAACTCAAGAGCAAAAAAAGGATAAAAGGGTTTTACCTGGTTGTTGGTGAAGGCGCTTCTTAGTTGTGGAGGATCATCATGATCAAGCAAACTAGCTGCAGTTCCTCCAGGAACAATCTTGTATCCTGTTGGATTTCCTAGCCTAGACCTTTTAGAAGGATTAATCATATGAAACTCTGAGGGATCATACAATTTAAGCTTAATTTGTGCATCTTTTTCAGTCTTAGCTATTTTTCTCTTAGCTTTCAAGTAGCTCTTCCTAGGGGATTCCCCTGGTAAACTCCGTTCCTTAACAAGATTAACATTAACAAACGAATTGTTCGCCCCATCGATATCCATGTCGAGGTGAAAGGTAACAAAGTGATCGTGAACTACTCCGATAAGATTCTCGGAAATGAGAGGACTTGACATGGCATCTTGGTTAGGCGCTTGATGGTAAGGACTGCCTTTTACCATTAGCATTCCTGAAAGCCCTACCTGTACAAAGTTAAATCATACAAAATGAATGGCAAATACTATTGCTGAGGAAGAAGTTGATGAAAATTAATAGCATAAAAAAATGACCTTAACATTTATTAAACCATCTGTTTGAAACTCCCAATCAAAGATGTAATCGTAGTTTCCCACTGATGCTGCCATACGAGCAACGAGAGTTACTTTTGGTCTTGCCTCCCTAATCTACAAGTACAATAATGGAAATAGAAAAACAAATTAAAATATGTTTTTATTAACCAAGCAGTGAACTATCAAGCTGTTAAGCTAAGGAAACAAGAAGAATGCATCGAAATATCATTGAAGAAGAAAACCTACTCTTTACAACGTTTACAAAGACAGTTATTTATAATACTGTAGGAGAGGTGGTAAAACAGTCAGTGAATGGTAATAACAGTGTACTATGGGTGCTAACAACCTGGGAATATTTTAGCCACGTAGTGTAACAGAATTTGGATTTGAAAATCACTTGTTTATTTCTAATTCTTCCTCTATCATTCACCCTGCTTCTTTTCCTTCCTTCTTTGCGAAAGTGGCAGCTGTAGTTGAAGGAAGCACACGTAGTTTCAAGCGTTGACTGCAGAAGGCAGATAGCAGTAGAGGTTTTGTAAGTGCATCTGCGATTTGACGATTTGCTGGCACAGAGTTGACTTGGAATTTGCCTGCCATAACTTTTTCTCTTACAAAATGAAGGTCCAGATCCACATGTTTTGTTTTGGAATAAAGAACCGGATTTGCAGCCATAGCAACAGTGCTAGTGTTGTCACACTAGATTTTTGACACATTGGCTGTATGCACATCCAGATCAGCAAGAATTGCTTGGACCCATATGAGTTCAGAAGCAGCATCAGCGATGGATCTATATTCTGCTTCTGCAGTTGACCTGGAGACTGCCCTTTGCTTCTTGGAACTCCAGGAGATGAGATTTGCACCTAAAAAGAGGCAATAGCCTGAGGTAGATCGTCTGTCATCTGTATCGCTTCCCCAGTCTACATCTGAGTACATGGTGAGATTCATGGATTTGTTTGCTGTAAACTACAGTCCATAGTCAAGGGTACCTCGTAAGTATCTTAAGATTCTTTTAACTGTAGTCCAGTGGGTGTCTCTGGGTTGTTGCATGTACTGAGCAGCCTTGTTGACACTGAAATTAATATCAGGACGAGTGTGACATATATACTGTAGTGCACCAATCACACTCCTGTAGAGAGTTGGATCAGAAAAAAAGATTTCCTTCAGCTTTGGAGAGTTTGGGATATGCTGCCATTGGAGTACTTGCAGTGTTAGCTTCATGCATACCAGCCCTACCAAGAACATCCAGAATGTATTTCTTCTGATTAAGAAGAAGACCTGTGGTGGACCTGTGAACTTCTATACCAAGGAAGAGTTTTAACTCTCCGAGATCCTTGAGAGAGAACTTTGCATGAAGTTGAGAGACCACAAAGTCTATGAAGGCAGGTGAACCTCCTGTAATGAGAATATCATCCACATAGACAATGAGTAAGGTTGTAACTCCAGCATGTTTGTGCAGAAATAAGGGTGCAGAAATAAGGATGAGTCTGCTTTTGACGAGGTGAACTGAATAGAGGTCAGAAATTGTTTGAGTTTATAGAACCAGTTTCTTGGTGCCTGCCTTAACCCATACAAGGCCTTGTTAAGTTTGCATACTAAGGTTGTTCCATTTGCTGCCAGTTTTTCGAAGCCAGGTGGCTGAGACATATACACATCTTCATGAAGTTCCCCCTTTAAAAAAGCATTATTTATGTCTACTTGTCGGAGAGGCCACGAATTGGAGACAGTAAGAGATATGAAGATGTTAATGGTAGGGGTTTTGACAACTGGACTATAAGTTTCCAGAAAATCAAATCCTGGAACTTGAGAGTAGCCTTTAGCTACAAGGCGAGCTTTGTATCTGGAAATTGAGCCATCAGGGTGTCTCTTAGTTTTGAATAGCCATTTACATCCAATAGCTTTCCTATTGCTTGATGGACAAGAGACCATGTGTTATTGTGAAGTAAAGCATTATATTCAGCTAAAATTGCTTCTTTCCAGTGAGGAGTATTCATGGCAGCATAAATATCAGATGGTTCCTGATCACAACTAGCAACTGTAAGGATTCTAGGTTTGAAGATACCTAACTTGCTTCGGGTGGTCATGCCGTGAGTATTAAGATTAGTTGGTGCAGGATAAGCAGTAGTAGCAATGGTAGGCTGCTCAGAGGGATAAATAGTAGGCGGAGTGGGAGAGGGCAGAGGTACAGTTGCTGGTTAAGTGGGCTGCCTATGATCGAGTGATGTAGAAAGTACAGGTGGCTTAAAGGACCCAAAAACAGGTAATGCAGGAGATAGATATGTGTCAGTTGTGGGTTGAGTAGTAGATGCTGGGGCAGTAGAGAAAGGAAAAACATGTTCATTGAACTTGACATGTCTGCTGATGTAGATTCTGCCAGATGGAGAGAGGCATCTATAACCAAGATGGTTTGGGCTGTAGCCAATGAAGGTACATGGCTCAGTTCTGAAACTCAGCTTATGATTGTGATAAGGCCGTAAATATGGAAAGCATTGGCAGCCAAAGACTTTGAGGAAATCATAGTCCGGAGATGTAGAGTAAAGTGTAGAGTGTGGAGTATCCCCTTGAAGAACTTTGGTGGGAAGTCTGTTAATCAGATATACAGCAGTCTGGAAGGCTTCTGGCCAAAATTTTATAGGCATGGAGGCTTGAGCAAGTAAGGTAAGTCCAAGGTCTACTATGTGCCTGTGTTTCCTTTCAACTATTCCATTCTGCTGAGAAGTATGTGGACAGGTGATTCGATGTTGTATGCCATGTTGAGCAAGGAGTTGGAGGAAGGGTCTGAACTCCCCACCCTAATCAGTTTGTACAGCAAGAAGGTTGGTGTTTAGTTTTTTTCAACAAGTGTCTTAAACAACTGGAATGCAGTAAGAGCTTCATCTTTAGATTTCAACAAGTATAGCCAACAATTTTTACTGTATGCATCTATACAGGACATATAATAAAGAAAGCCATTAGACTGAACAGGTGCTGGGCCCCACAGATCAATTTCAACAAGTTCTAATAGTTTGGTATAAACAGTGGTAGATGGTTGAAATAGAAGTCTATGATTTTTACCCAGCTGACAAGCAACACAGAGTAAGTTTTTCTTCAGTCTAGGTACAGGTTTATTACAAACTCGCATAGCAGTAACAAGTAATTCAGGTGCAGGGTGTCCTAGTCTATGGTGCCATAGCCAGTAAGTGGTATCGTGATCAGCAACTTCGAACTGAAAGGTCGCAGTAGAGACTGGGAACACCTTTGAAGTTGGTTCAAGAAATCTGTACAGGCCATCTTGCTCAATGCCATGGAGTAAAGTGGCTCCTGTGTGCTCATCCTTAACAACACAGTGAGTAGAATGAAATTCAAAGAAAATATCATTATCACGGCAGAGCTTAGACACAGAGACTAGGTTCTTAGTAATATGAGGAACATGCAGTAATTGATCAAGTAATAATAATTTGGAGGCAGTATGCACTGAATTCTTTCCCACACAAGTAATAGGTAATGTATTCCCATTGGCAACAGAAACCTTACCCGAGCCAGGAGAGGAATTCCCAAGAGAAAGATTGGAGAGGTCATTTGTTATGTGATGCGTTGCACCTGAATCGGGGTACCAAGCCTGAGAGGAGAGATTCAAGGTGGGGACTGTAACAGTGTTGGCTTGAGCAGGTAAAGAAGTCTGCGACATACCGGAGGGCTGAACAACAGTCGTAACAGACGACCCAGAGTGAGCATAAGGAGTGTACCCTTCGGAGTACATATTGCCGTCGCTATCATAGAAGATGGTGTAGTTGGCAGAGGGATTCAGAGGAGAATGACGAGTCGGTCAAGATTGGTATGAGGGTGAGTCATTATATCGATCCCAGCAACGATCGGCCAAGTGACCTCTTTTCCCACACAATTGACACTGTGGCCGATTGTTAGGGTTGGAATAACCACCGCGACGGCCGCGAGTTGAAGAGGACGGGTTAGATGGGCGAGGAGGAGCAGGGAAGAAAGTAGTCGAGGGATAGGATTGTTGATTGGAAAAGGTTAGGTTCGGTGAATAATGGGCTGAGTGTAAGGAGACGGGTGATGTAATATGGGCTGTAGTGGATTGAGGGTAGATTTGGGCTTGGGAATTAAAAAGTGAGGCTGAGATAGCTTGGTCGGTGTGGGTGATAGGGTTTGGGGAAGAAAAAGGGTGATACTGATTTGTGTTGATGGAGATAGGGAATCGAATGGGATCTTTAAGGCGAGTATCAGCGTCGGTGAGAACGGAAACAACACTATCAAGAGTGTACGGTTGCTAGCTGGTGGTGATGACGGCAACAAAGGAATCAAATTCTGTGGGTAGGCCGTTCAAGATGGTGGCGATGTGTTCAAGTTCGGAGACTGGGTTGCCACACGCCGCAAGAGTGCCGGTAATATCTTTTATCTGGGCAAGGTATTGGGCCATTGAAAGGTGATTCTTTTTCATAGCACGGAGTTTGCAGTGCAAGTGCATCATCTTGATGGTGGAGAGCTTGGAGAATAACCGAAGGAGACAGTCCCAGATGGCGCAGGCTGTGTCTACCCCGACAAGACGAGGGAGAACATCAGGGCCGACGTTGGACAGAAGCCAAGAAGCGAGGCCAGAGTCCTGCTGAAGGTAGTGTTTATATGCGGGGTTACGAGTTTGTTCACCAGAGGCAAGGGTTAAAAACTTTGGTGGAGGAGGAATGGTACTGTCAAGAAAATCCTCCAAGTCATGAATACGAAGGGTTAAAAGAACTTGTTGCTTCCATAGAAGGAAGTTGGAGTCATCGAGGCGGATGTTAATCCATTTGTTGGTGAAGGGTTGAGGTGGGTTTGCTGGGCGAGGGGTGGGAGCGAGGATAGAGTCCTCATTGTCGGAGTCAGACATAGTGCGAAGGGTAAGAGAGGACCAGAGGTGCTACTAGGCAGTGGCTACTGAGACCATATTAACCAAGCAGTGAACTATCAAGCTGTTAAGCTAAGGAAACAAGAAGAATGCATCGAAATATCATTGAAGAAGAAAACCTACTCTTTACAACGTTTACAGAGACAGTTATTTATAATACTGTAGGAGAGGTGGTAAAACAGACGGTGAATGGTAATAACAGTGTACTATGGGTGCTAACAACCTGGGAATATTTTAGCCACGTAGTGTAACAGAATTTGGATTTGAAAATCACTTGTTTATTTCTAATTCTTCCTCTATCAGTTTTCATTGATTATAATTTTTATAATGTTTGCAATCTACTCTCTGTATTTGAAAAGCTAAAATCAAGTTCTCTTAATTTTTTTTACTTTAAAAATGATTTATTTATGAAGTTGGTATGATTATAGAGCTACAACGATGCTAGAATAAAAGTTTCACCTCTATTAAATTAAATAGGATTGTGTTAAATTCATATTATTCTTATGAAGTTGGTATGATTATAGAGCTATAACGATGTTAAAATAAAAGTTTCACCTCTATTAGATTAAATAGAATCGTGTTAAGTTTAGATTATTTTATATCTTAATTAAACATTAAAAATAGATAGAAATCAACTTTTAAAACATGTCGCAAGACTCAAATTCATATCAAGCAATAAGCATACAACATGAGAGGAATTATTATTTAAGTACATTTTCCCCCGAACAACTTTAGTACTTAAGTGAAAAGAATAATATAATTTGTGGGCTTATTTCGTAGTTAAGCTTATTTTTAAAGTATCAGGGTCTATTATTGTTACTATTGTTGGAGTTATTATTACCTGGAAATCAGTGAGTAGGCCCTCTGAATGTCGCCAACTGATGTCGCCGGCATAGCGCTCAAACAGGCAAATCATGTTGGGTTGAACAAATGGGTTTCCATCGGGAGTAGCAAAAATGCCGTCCATGTAATAAGAGTGCCTTGGACAATCATTTAGTGGCACAAGTGGAAGGGCTGACATCCCTAAACCATACTCACCAGCATCCATATACGACTTAAAATACCAGGACTCATCAGGGTCCATGTATGGTACAAAAAATTCTGAAGCGAACCCTTTGTACATCACATCCCTCAGCTCACCATTCTCCGAGTCCCGTACCATGACTCTTGAAATCACCAAACCAGCGCGGTGGTCAGCCTTGAGGTGAAACACCCAGTTGGCCCACTTCACTATATGCCCATCTTCAACTCTAAAACTTGGTCCTTTTGGTTGTTCTATGGAAATTGGGTTCAATGGTTCCATTTGTGGTTCCTTCGTTTGAGCTGTGTACCTGTAATCTGTATCGGTACTTTTTGGAATGGGGATTTCTCGGCCCGTATCAGAGAATTTCAGCACCTCCAATGTATCCAAGTCCACCGTCATGACGAGCCCTTCAATGGGTCTCATGTAGAAATTGGGTGTGCCTTCGTTAGAGAAACACAGGACCTTTACAACTCTTTTGCCTTCTTCATTTGGCCCAAACCAGCCTGCCGAAGGTGGTAAGCATATCAAATCTGATGATGAGACCCCTCGGGCGGCAATGGATTTGTTGAACTCCGCATTAGAGAACGGCACTTTAGAGGCTGCCAAAATATCATCCACAGATAGCATCGGATAGCCTGAGCTTGAATTGATGGCATGGCTAGTGATACTGCTAGAATCCAAGTCCACGGTAACCACATGGGACTGGCCATTCAACAGAGCCAAAACTTGTGCTTTTCTTGGAAGAAGTGCGTCACCTTTGCTCCACTTCAGAACCTGTACCTTGTCTGGTTCATCGAGCAGTATAGTATGAATAGTAGGGAAGGTAAATGAAAAGGGTTCATAAGATGAGAGGATGTTCCGGACCCTGTTGATTTCTTTCACAGTAAGAGGATCAAGTGGATGGTGAGGGGTCTCAGCTGAGTGATCTATCGGTTTTTGAGTTTGCAGTGAGTAACCAGGCAACGATGAAATGCTAGAACGGTACCATGAACCTACAATAACGAATAAAACCAAGCATGACATGAAACAGAAATGAAGACATGAAGTTTTCTCCATAATTTCCCCTAAAAGCTAAAGGTAATTCAGATCAGAGTGGCAAAGCCTTTATTGTTGCTTCGGTTGTGATATGAAAGATGAAATTTCCAAGGCCACATGATTGTGGCCTTACCTAACAGAACTTGTCATTTATCATCGTCGGTACCTGTTGTAATTATATGCAGTGATTCAAATAAAAAGTTATAATTTGGTTATTAACTAAAAAATACTATTATTTATAGTGATAGTTTTTTTTTTAATTCAAAAGTTATGTTTTTAATTATTAATAAATATTCATAATTATTCCTTAGATATTTATTAAATAATTATATTTATTATTAAAGATATAACTGTCCACTTAGGTAATAATGTCTCTATGAAGAGTGTAATAGGCCAATTTAGCCAGGACTCATAAAAAATAAGAAATCCAAAATAATAAAATAAAGTCTAAGTCCAATACAAAATTATATTATTTGGCCCGATCAGAATGGCCCATTACTTGAAAAGATTGAAGGTTCATCTACAAGCTTATGGAAACATGTTTTTCAAGGATATTCAATCTTAGATATGATATATGCAATCTTAGAAGATATGATTTTGTAATCTTAGAGATTTAATTTGTAGATACCCTTTAATCTTAGCCGTTGATGTAATGGATCTGTACCGTTGGATTTTGGGAGGCTCAACCATAAATAGAGGCCTCTCCCTTCATTGTAACACACTGGAGTTGGGAGTAATAATAATTATTAAGAGTATTCACTCAAATTTCTCTCTCTCTTGCGTTCTTATTTTCTGTGACTTGTTCTTATTTTGTTGATTTGTGTATAATTTATTTATTGATTTGTATATTGTTGATTTCAAATCTCTTTTTCCCTTATTATTCATTTTCAAATTCATTATTTTCAAATTTGTTTACATTTTATTTTGCCTTATATTTTTTTATTTTAAATTCATTGGTCTTTGATTATTGATGCTATTTAATCCTCTATTTGTTATTTTAGTTTTATTATTATTATTAAATTAATTATTTTAATATTATTAATACTATTATGTGGCATCATTAATCTTGTATCATTATTATTTACTTTTTTATGCCTTTAAATTTCAAATTTTGTTATATATATGCATGTATACATACATACGTTTTATAATATATACATATACGTACACATTTTTTAATTTTTATAAATATATATATACACATACTTTTATATATTTTCTATGTTTCATAATTTTATATACATACTTATATATATATATATATATATATATATATATATATATATATATATATTTTATATTTTATTTACATATTAAAATATGTATATTTATATATATTTTTTATTTTTTTATTTCACATACATATATATTTTTCTTATATGTACATATATATATTTTTATATTTTATAATTTTTATCTATTTTCTTTGTTATTATTATTGCTTTACTTGATGTTTATTTATTTATTTATTTATTCACATGACCATTATTATCATTATTATATTCTTTAAATGCTTCGGTTTTATTTGTTTATTTACTTGATATTATATATACATGATTGATTTGTTTTTTATTTATCTTTTCATTATTATTATTATTATTTTTATTTTTATTTTTGTTCTTGATCATGCTATTTATATTTATATTATCACAATTGTTACTCCATTATATAATTTTTACCCAAATTCGTATAAAGAGAAAATTTTGAAAAATAAAGGCAATACTCGGTATTTGGAATCTTCGAGAGGATTGAGCCCTAACGTATTGGGTTCCAACTCTTTCGTTGAATCTGAATAATCGAGAATGCTTTTTAATCAAAACATAAATAAAAAGTTCATTATCGAGAATTCAATACGTTGTGTCCTAACGCATTGGATATAACATGTTTTCTCGAGATGAGGATTTTTTTCTAAATATAATAAAGGTAATATTCAATGTTTAGAATTTTGAGAAATTGTGCCCTAACGTATTGGGCTGCGATTTCTTCATCTGACTTAAAAAATTGAATATCCTTTTAAATTTTATTGCACAAGTTTTTTGGACAAGCTCGTTTTTGAGGAAGTGAAATATCATGCTCTAACTCATTGAGTGTGACATTTTCTCTTTTTAAAATGAGAGGGTCTTATCGAGTAACTTGTTTTATATAAGTTTTTTTAAAAAAAACAAAAGATCGTATTTTAAATCTCTTCAAAATTTTCAATTTTCGACATTAAGACATTAATTAATTAACTAGGTACCAATTTTTGGGCTTTACAAGGGTGCTAATCCTTCCTCGTACGTAACCGACTTTCGAACCCGTTTTTTTGAATTTCGTGGACCAAAAGCGTTGTTTTAATAAAGTCAAATCGCTTATTAAAAATAATCACTTTTTGAGGTGACCTGATCACACCTAAATAAAAAGGATCGGTGGCGACTCCCATTTTCATTTTTTTTTCAAAATCCAAGTCAACCCCGTTTTTCAAAATAAAAATGGTTTCGACAAAGAGAAATAAGATCTTTTATAAATAAGAGTCAACTTTCATTTGTATGAGATACCTAAAAATATAGAAATAAAGTTTTTTTCTATTTCTGCCACCTTCTTTTGCATTCATATATTGTTCTATAAAGAATTACTGCAAAAATTCTTTATAGAAATTAATATTGTTGCTATGCTCTACTCAATACTCAGTGGACTGTTTCTATCAGTGTAAAACGTAGACAGTCATTGGGCTTCATTGTATCCTTGAGATTTATTTATCAGTAACTCTTTTGCATACTATAATATAGGTGGGGGCGAATAGAACATTAAAGAAAGTGACATTGATACACGCCTTGAAGTATTCGTTAATTTCTTATAAGTTTATTTTTATCTTCACACACAACAATTTTAAGGTTTTATTTTCGCATTTTATGAGAAATTAAAAAAGACTTGTCTGTCACCACGTATTCACATGCCAGTACAAGCACGGTACTATGAGGACGGATATTGGCAAATGTAGTTGCATCAAGGTTAGTGACCTTGTCAAATTTTGATTTAAAAGAAATCTTTATTGCAAGAAAAGGTATGTTAAATTTATTGTTTTACTCTAATTACATGATTTAGATTTCAATTATTATGTGTTTATTGAATTGTATTATGCAAAAGATGTGGGCAATGGCGGAGCCAGGATGTTAATCTTGGGGGGGAGCTAAAATTAGACGTGTTATGTAACAATCGATTTAAACATATAAACAATTGATTCAAAAGAAACAATATTCCAACATAACAATCGAATTAAATATATAAACAATCGATTCAAAAGAAGCAGTATTCCAACATGACAATCGATTTAAATGTAAAAAACCAATTCAAAAGAAGCAATATTCCAAAAATTAAAAAGAAATAACATATCATTACTTAAAAGTGTACACGACGTTCTTTCAAGGAAATAAAATCACTAAATATAAAGACTGAATCAAAAGTTTCAGCAATCTCTCTCTCGATATAAACAACAAAATTATCTATAAGAAACTCTTCCTTCATTTTGTTGCGAAACCTTATTTTGACAATTGTCATCACTGAAAATTCTCTTTCTGTAGTAGCAGTTGAATCAGGAAGAGTCAACAAAAGACGGATTAATCTATCAACAAGAAAATATACCTTTGATATATGTGTCTCTGCTAATCCTTCACAAAGATTAGAAATTGTGGACAAATTTTACAATTTCAGATGATTTGGAACATTTTACTTATAATGTTGCAGCTGATACTTGAAGATTACTTTCTCTTACTCAGAGAAATAAAAAGGATAATATTTTTCCACAATACAACAAATATAATCCATACTGAAGGATTTATAAGCATCCTTAGGATCCAAAGCAGAGCTAAAAGGTAAGAAGATCAATTGTCCGTTCATTAAATTTACTATTTAGCTCAAGAAGTGAGAATTTATAATATTGAAATCAATATGTTGGTGACGACCACGTTTTACCACATACGGAGAATCTATATCAAGAACCTCAATATTGTACTTTTCACAAAATGTTTTCACAACTTCCAACAAATTGTCCCAACCATCTTCTCTCAACTTTTGTTTCAAAGGTTTGGTGTTTGAGACTAAATGCATAACATTTACTATATCTTGGGATTTTTGTTATAGATGTTGACAAAGAATATCTGTAATACTCATTATCTCTTTCATTAGATGTAACGCTCCAAACTCGGCCTAGATGTTATGGCCAAATCTCGGAAGTTACATTAACAATACTTGAAATTATTTACTTTTTGAAATTGACTAGGGTTGAGGTGTTTTCTGAAAACTTAAAAATTTAAATACTTAATGATTTTTTTTTCTTTGAAAAAAATAGTAAAGTGCAACATTATATTATAATGTCATTTTAAGTCATTTGAAAATAAATATTTTGTATTATAATTATTTATTAAAAAGGTTTTGGGTAAAAATCTTTCGCAACGGACTTTCATAAAACTACTTAGAAAATTACGTATTATAATTTTGTTTTAAACCACGTAAAATCGTAAATAGTTTAAATGAACTCCATATTCTAAAATACTTGAAATCGCATAAATTTTTTTATGCATGCATAGCAGTTCTAAGTTATAAAATAACCAACAACCCAAATTAAAAGAAGTGTCCAAAGTCCACAAACAGAAACCACATAGTTTAAAAATCTATAAAATAAACCATTTGAGAGGCTCCACCGAATGCTAAATCCAAGCTCTATGTCCGAGTATTACCTAAAAGGTTATAGCACTAAAGGGGTGAGCTTTTAAAGCCCAGTGTGGGTCTTTTAACAAATAAATGTAATTAAACACATAATGATCAATCAAGTAAATATTTCACTTTATGCATATGATCATGGCTATGTTGTTTTATAAAATATTTACGCAATTTTATTTAAAACATCCTACCCATCTTCGGTACACACCACAATCGAGTTCCCCAGAACTCGTCCATCCAAACACTCCAATTTGTGAACAGTGTCACAGTAATGCAGATAAACTGCCACTTAATAATATTGTGGACAAGCCACCACTTTTGCAGATAAACTGCCACTTTATAATATTGTGGACAAGCCACCACTTTTCTAGATAAACTGTCACTTCCTCATCCTTTCACATATCCCACACCATGCATGTGATATGGCCACAAAAATCAATTTTTCACTTTGGCATGTGAGACATGCTCATTATATCACTTATCACTTAAAATCACATAGGCATGCTTAACATGCTGATCACATATTTACACAATATATATATCAATATTTCACATTTTATAAATCATATGAAACTCACATAACATGAGAATGAGATTGTAACACCCCTTACCCATATTCGACACCGGAATAGGGTACGAGGCATTACCAGAGTTTACTAATTAATTTTCAGACATTTCATTTTTATCTAACGTTCATATTTATAACCAATCAAAATCAAAACATTAATGAGCTAACGTTAACCAAATTAACTTATACACGCCATAATAACCAGAATCAAATCATCCAAAATTACCGATAGAACCAATGGATAATGTGATATATCTCCAACAAGCTTCCGATAATCATTTCAAAACATCTAATAACTATAAAAATTCCATAAATTGTTAAACTTTCAAATTATTAACATGCTTTTATAATTCTTCACAATATAAATAATGCAACATTTTCTACTAACCACAATCAAGCTTCCGATAATCATCTCACTGCATCTAATAATTGTACATATTACCAATAATAATTCAATTTCAATAATAAAACACATATCCATATAATATTCATCATAAAATAACATTCACTTTAATTAAAATTATACAGAATATAATTCATACGAACTTACCTGGCTAATATGCAGAAATACCAAGATACAAGGGCATTTTGGTCATTTTCCATTTTTTCTCGATTTTCTACCCGATCTTGATCTAAATTAATTTTTCATTTAATAAAACAACTCATTTCATGCAATTTGGTATTTTTGACATTTTCCAAAATTACCCCTAAAGTTTTACTTTTATTCAATTTAGTCCCAGAGCCCAAATCATGCAAATTAACCATTTATAATGCAAACCCATGCTAACAGAATATCCATACATTTATTTTCCTCCTCCTCCTCTCCATTCCACATCCTTAATATATATAACATGCTTATATGTAACATTATCTACAATTTCACATTTATTTATATTCATTCAAAGCTGTCTACTTGAGTCATAGTCACTAAATTATTTATATCTTGAGCTACAGAACTCCAAATTGAGATCCGTTAATTTTCTCTGAAACTAGACTCACATATCTTCTTACCATAAAATTTTAAGAATTTTTAGTTTAGCCAATAAGTACAGTTTATTCTTTAAAGTCATCCCTATTCTGCTGTCTGACAGTTTCGACCCTTCTTCACTAAAAATTAATTATCTCATCATACGAGATTCAGATGATGTTACCGTTTATTTCTATTAAAAATAGACTCAGTAAGGATTTAAACATATAAATTTAAGCCTCTAATTATTTTTCTCCAATTTTTGATGATTTTCAAAATTCAGTACAGGGGAACCCGAAATCATTCTGACCTTATCTCACAAAACCTATTATATCTCATAATTTACAATTCCATTTCTTACAACGTTTATTTTATGAGAAACTAGACTCAATAAGCTTTAATTTAATATTTTTTTCATCCTCTAATTCAATTTATACGATTTTTGGTAGATTTTCAAAGTCAGACCACTGCTGCTGTTTCAAAACTATTTTAGTGTAAAATGTTGATAACTAAATTTATAACACTTTCCTTTCCTTTCTCTTCAATATTTTCCATCACTTTCTCTTATTTCCCTTTACTAACATAACAAGAATATAGAACCTTATATAATGAAACTTTACCTTTACATTAATTTCCTACTTTTTCAATAATATCAAACTCAAAAGTATATAAAAATCTTGATGTTCTTACCTTATGCCATTGATTTCAATCTTTAACTTGATTTTCTCCCTCCTCCAGCTTCTATTTCTTGAATCTAACTTGATATTCTAGCTCCCCATAGTCTCCTTGTCATCTTTCTCTCTTGATGGATATGGAAATTCTTTTGATTTCTAAGTGAAAATGGTAGATTTTTGGTGAAAGGACCAAATTGTAAAGAAAGCAAAGCTTTCTTTCTTCCCATCTTCTTCTCACGTTAATGCATGCAAAAATGGTGGGAATGGATGGATACTTTTCATCCTTCTTTCCACATATATATATACTAAATAAATTAATAATAATAAAATAATATCATTAAAAAATCAAATTAAAATATTAATAAACTAATATTTATTTATTTATTAATCTAAAATATCTCCAACATCATCATTATCTTCTAGATTTCTCTCTCTTCTAATTGACCATTTTGCCCTTCATGATCTTTTAAAATTCCATCCTTGAGTCATCACTTAATTTGGTAAAATTGTGATTTAGTCCCTCAAACTTCTTCACCTTTTTCAATTTGGTCCTAATCCATCCATTTTTCTTAGTTTCTAGATTATTCCTCCCTTAAAATATTTACACTATTGGTCCTTCAACTTTTTCATATTTACACTTTAACCCCTCAAGTTTTGAGTATTTACTCTTGGGCAACAAAACTTTTCTCTCACTTTTGTAATTTAATCCTTTCTTGGATTAATATGTCATAAATATACTTTCCAATGTTGACATAACTCAATTACCCTTTTTTCACTATATTTTCTTATTTTATCATATCAGTATTTTCATGCAACCTTCCTATCATAATGCAACCCATGTCATAATTTTAAAATAAATTTTTTCCTTGTCGAATTTGTGGTCCCGAAACCACTGTTCCATCTAGCCCCAAAATCGGGCTGTTACAACTCTCCCCCCCTTTAGGGATTTTCGTCCTCGAAAATCTTACCAGAAGAAATTACTTCCAACTCCATGAAATACTTTCACTAACAATCTGATATTTCTTTAAAAACTGAGTTCATTTATTACACTAGGCTCAACTCTGTTTGCCTTACTAATTATTTGACCACTGAACTCTTTAGTTCACATTCATGAGTTTATTCAACATGATTCTCGTATAAATTTCATCATAAAACAATACTGATAAGGGGGTGATGGTGAGGTCGTAAAGCCTCTAACTTACTCTCGTAAATACATATATATATCTTAACTTTCATCATCAATGTAATACCATCATAACCACCTAGTTTATTCATATATTTTATCACATTTAGGGGTCACACGCCCTTGTGTCTACCCGTGTGGACAAAAATCAGGCTATTTTTCAAGCCTTATTTCTCACTTATTTGATCTTTTACCTTCACCAATATTTTAATACATTCAAGTACCAATTTAAGATATTCAACTAAGCCTTATAGTTTTCACCATTTGTTCATTTCATAGCCCATACCAATAACCATCATTTTCTTGTATTTCAGATAAATACATATTTAAACATAAACATGCAATTCACTATTCTTCCTGTCAATCACAATTTTAAATGACAGATTCATGTAAATGAGCTCAAAATCATTAGCTATTTAATTTCTGTCACTTAAATTCACATACACATAATTTATTAACATAACCTGTCAAACACAACATCTGGATGATGAGATCACATAATTGAGCTCAATTTCACTATTCAATATGGTTTATCACATAAAATTTGCTTAACACTTACCACAATTTGTCAAATTAGAGAACGCCTTACGGAATTAAGTATCTCATTTTCTCGATGCCATAGTCTAACTATGGTCTTACATGTAATCACATATCACATACCGATGCCACAGCCCAGCTATGGTCTTATACGGAATCACATATCACTTACCGAAAGTACTCATACCTGCGTTCTACTCAATTTAATTTTCCAATTCAATTTCCAGCAAGTTGATTTTCTGCGTCATAGTCACTAATTTATTTTTATCTGGAGTTGTAGGGTTCCAAATTGAATTCCGTAAATTTTACCAAAAACTAGACTCATATACCTTTCTACCATAAAATTTTCAGAATTTTTGGATTAGCCAATTAGTACAGTTTATTCTCTAAATATTCCCTTGTTTCACTACCTGACAGTTCTGACCTCTCCTTACTAAAATTTACTTAACTCTCTGTAAAAAATTTAAAAAAATGTTCTCGTTTATTCCACTTAAAAATAGACTTATTAAGGAATTCAAGCATGTAAGCCTCAAGCCATAATTATTTTTGTACAATTTTTGATGATTTTCCAAAGTTAGAACAGGGGAATTCAAAATCAATTCAACCCTGTCTTAATAAAATTCAGATATCCCAAAATATAAAACTCTTTTGCTTCCTTTTTTTTCTTTCATATGAAAATAGACTCATTCAGCTTTAATTTCATATATTATTCATCATTTAAATCATTTTCCACCATTTATGGTGAATTTTCAAAGTTGCCTCACTGTTGTTGTTCAAAACAGTTTTGTATTTAAATTTGCTCTTTTGTAGTTTTGATATTTCCTCCCATCTTACACATGGGTTGACAAAGTATCAAACCCAAATATTCCTCACATAATCTTGTCCACCATATATATATTCACCTTTCCAATTTCCTCGTCGAACACTCGGAATGTTATCCGTTATCGGTGGATTCAGCACTTAGCAACCACCAATGAATCGGGGAATCAGCACTCAGCAACCCCTTGGGGGAATCAGCACTTAGCAACCCCCTTCACATTTAAAATACGGTGGAATCAGCACTTAGCAACCACCAATGAATCGGGGAATCAGCACTTAGCAACCCCTTGGGGGAATCAGCACTTAGCAACCCCCTTCACATTTAAAATACGGTGGGATCAGCACTTAGCAACCACCTTATATTCAGTGATACCGGTTCACATAGTAGCTTGCACATAGTACTACACATGTGACCATCACTTTCCGATACACGTAGTAGCCTGCACATAGTACTACACACGTGATCGAAGCTACCCGGTACGCATAGTAGCCTGCACATAGTACTACACATGCGACCTATCATTCTGGTACACGTAGTAGCCTGCACATAGTACTACACACGTGACCATCACTTTCACCTTTACATAGTGGCCTTCACACAGTCCGTGCCACACATGTGATCATTTCTGTCACTTCATTCGTATCCCTTTTTATTCTGAAGGTTCAACCGGAAAATTCCTCACTTTTTCTCACTTTTCTTTTTCACTAATCAAAGTCAATTCCTCGTCTTTCTTGACTTATAATAACACATTTAATTTATTTAACACTCATATTATTCAATCCAGTCCAAAAATCACACTTTGGCAAAATTACATTTTTCCCCTAGAGTTTCACAAAATTATGATTTTGCCCTTATGCTCGTAAAATAATTTTTTTTCATTCAATTTCCTTTCATTTTAGGCCTAGCCGACCCATTTTCATAACTATAGTAGTCCACAATTCTCACCTATTCAAGCAAAAGTATATAAAAACACATTCCGTCTATTTAAGTAAATTCACTTACCATATTCACTTAATCAAATATGTTAAGCACATAGCATCATATGATCACCAACATACTTGGATGAGCTTATCACAACATAATTTTTTTCACGAATTTCTATTCTTACCTTTCCAAATTCCAACATAACATGAGCATATTTTATTTATCTCAATATTGTATTCAGTATTATCAAAAATAACTCGGTTGAAAATCATCTCTCTCTTAATAAAAAAAATTTTTTATTAGAGCCCGAAGATATCACACTATTACAAGTAATAACATGGCATGTATTTTTACACTTATCATATGCTACGTTCGGTCCAAGAACCGACTAAACCGTAGCTCTGATACCACTAAATGTAACACCCCTTACCCATATTCGACACCGGAATAGGGTACGAGGCATTACCAGAGTTTACTAATTAATTTTCAGACATTTCATTTTTATCTAACGTTCATATTTATAACCAATCAAAATCAAAACATTAATGAGCTAACGTTAACCAAATTAACTTATACACGCCATAATAACTAGAATTAAATCATCCAAAATTACCGATAGAACCAATGGATAATGTGATATATCTCCAACAAGCTTCCGATAATCATTTCAAAACATCTAATAACTATAAAAATTCCATAAATTGTTAAACTTTCAAATTATTAACATGCTTTTATAATTCTTCACAATATAAATAATGCAACATTTTCTACTAACCACAATTAAGCTTCCGATAATCATCTCACTGCATCTAATAATTGTACATATTACCAATAATAATTCAATTTCAATAATAAAACACATATCCATATAATATTCATCATAAAATAACATTCACTTTAATTAAAATTATACAGAATATAATTCATACGAACTTACCAGGCTAATATGCAGAAATACCAAGATACAAGGGCATTTTGGTCATTTTCCATTTTTTCTCGATTTTCTACCCGATCTTGATCTAAATTAATTTTTCATTTAATAAAACAACTCATTTCATGCAATTTGGTATTTTTGACATTTTCCAAAATTACCCCTAAAGTTTTACTTTTATTCAATTTAGTCCCAGAGCCCAAATCATGCAAATTAACCATTTATAATGCAAACCCATGCTAGCAGAATATCCATACATTTATTTTCCTCCTCCTCCTCTCCATTCCACATCCTTAATATATATAACATGCTTATATGTAACATTATCTACAATTTCACATTTATTTATATTCATTCAAAGCTGTCCACTTGAGTCATAATCACTAAATTATTTATATTCCAAATTGAGATCCGTTAATTTTCTCTGAAACTAGACTCACATATCTTCTTACCATAAAATTTTAAGAATTTTTAGTTTAGCCAATAAGTACAGTTTATTCTTTAAAGTCATCCCTATTCTGCTGTCTGACAGTTTCGACCCTTCTTCACTAAAAATTAATTATCTCATCATACGGGATTCAGATGATGTTACCATTTATTTCTATTAAAAATACACTCAGTAAGGATTTAAACATATAAATTTAAGCCTCTAATTATTTTTCTCCAATTTTTGATGATTTTCAAAATTCAGTACAGGGGAACCCAAAATCATTCTGACCTTATCTCACAAAACCTATTATATCTCATAATTTACAATTCCATTGCTTACAACGTTTCTTTTATGAGAAACTAGACTCAATAAGCTTTAATTTAATATTTTTTTCATCCTCTAATTCAATTTATAAGATTTTTGGTAGATTTTCAAAATCAGACCACTGCTGCTGTTTCAAAACTATTTTAGTGTAAAATGTTGATAACTAAATTTATAACACTTTCCTTTCCTTTCTCTTCAATATTTTCCATTACTTTCTCTTATTTCCCTTTACTAACATAACAAGAATATAGAACCTTATATAATGAAACTTTACCTTTACATTAATTTCCTACTTTTTCAATAATATCAAACTCAAAAGTATATAAAAATCTTGATGTTCTTACCTTATGCCATTGATTTCAATCTTTAACTTGATTTTCTCCCTCCTCCAGCTTCTATTTCTTGAATCTAACTTGATATTCTAGCTCCCCATAGTCTCCTTGTCATCTTTCTCTCTTGATGGATATGGAAATTCTTTTGATTTCTAAGTGAAAATGGTGGATTTTTGGTGAAAGGACCAAATTGTAAAGAAAGCAAAGCTTTCTTTCTTCCCCTCTTCTTCTCACGTTAATGCATGCAAAAATGGTGGGAATGGATGGATACTTTTCATCCTTCTTTCCACATATATATATACTAAATAAATTAATAATAATAAAATAATATCATTAAAAAATCAAATTAAAATATTAATAAACTAATATTTATTTATTTATTAATCTAAAATATCTCCAACATCATCATTATCTTCTAGATTTCTCTCTCTTCTAATTGACCATTTTGCCCTTCATGATCTTTTAAAATTCCATCCTTGAGTCATCACTTAATTTGGTAAAATTGTGATTTAGTCCCTCAAACTTCTTCACCTTTTTCAATTTGGTCCTAATCCATCCATTTTTCTTAGTTTCTAGATTATTCCTCCCTTAAAATATTTACACTATTGGTCCTTCAACTTTTTCATATTTACACTTTAACCCCTCAAGTTTCGAGTATTTACTCTTGGGCAACAAAACTTTTCTCACTTTTGTAATTTAAGCCTTTCTTGGATTAATATGTCATAAATATACTTTCCAATGTTGACATAACTCAATTACCCTTTTTATCACTATATTTTCTTATTTTAGCATATCAGTATTTTCATGCAACCTTCCTATCATAATGCAACCCATGTCATAATTTTAAAATAAATTTTTTCCTTGTCGAATTTGTGGTCCCGAAACCACTGTTCCATCTAGCCCCAAAATCGGGCTGTTACAGAGATTTTCATACATTTTATATCAATAATAATAATCAAGATCACACATCATACAAATCACAAAAAACAACAATTTAGTCTCACTTACTTGGATATTCCAATTCGATGGGTTTTTATTCCTCTTTTCGAATACATAGAGTATTCTTGATAAGCACCATTTAATAATACTAATAAAATTTCAACAACATGAAACATATTTTCATATTTTTTTTAATTAATGTACAACCCACACCTGATTGTAAATCTGATGTGTTACAACTCTCTAAGACGCCTACACTTGGATCTATCCAATGGATCACCTAGTCACACAAACGATAGTCCTTTGTTAAAGTTTACCATGATCATCATAAGAGATAAGTTTATTAAACGAATCTCCCATTTGACACTGACCCTTGTAAATTAAGAATCGTGATTCCTTTCATGAGTTTGACAATTTTTCGTGTTGATGTTGATCGGCCCTTCAAAAAGACATCATAACTAAAAGTTAATAAACAAGGAAAAAACTCACCATAACTCTTATGAATATTCAGTCAAGAGAGAAAAGTGAGGGAGGAGTGGTTCTCATTCAACCCTTGTACTTACTCTATCTCGGTCGAAAAAGAGAGATCGATGGATCGTCTTGATTTCGATCATGAAAAATGGAACGATCTAAAAAAGAGGTTGATTAAGAGTAAGTTTATAAAATAAAGACTTAGAATATAAGAAAATAAGTGAAATAAATAGTGCAGGATTTTTTTTACACAATCATCAGCGGTGGTGCTACAACGGCGACAACTGTGGTGGTCCGGAGACGGAGGTGGGAGTTCAACAAAGGAGAAGAAAAGAATATGGGTTCGGTCACTCACTTAAAAGAGGAGAAATGAGAAAAGAGAAAAATAAGAAAAAGAGAGGAGTTGAGTAGTGGTTGCCATAGTGGTGGAGGCTAACACTAAGGGCGATGGTGGAACAAAAAGAAGAAGAGAAGACGAGGATGGGTGATGGAGTGGGTATTTTTAGATCGAATGGTGGTGGCTAATAGTGGAAAAATTGAAACCAAAATCAAAATAATGGTGGTTCAAGGTGGTGCAAAAGGGGAGGAAGAGAGAAAATAGAAGAGCAAAGAAGATGAATGGCAATGAAAAGGAAAAGAATGAAAAGATGGAACAAAAGGGTGTTCTTCATCTTGTCTAGGTTTAATGAATCACACAAGGTAAAGGTGAAGAGAATGGTATGTTGAGGGGACAAATGAGCAAAAAGGGGATCATGGGAGTGAAAAGGGAGCTTAATGGGGGAAAGTTGACTCACATACAAGGAAAGAATCTGGAATTGAACATAGAACCTTTAGGAAATTAATTAAGCTCTTAACGACTTGACCACTCACTTGCTTGTTATCATTTTAACAAAAAAAATATTTAAAAGCATGGGATGACCTTTGCTAAGGGTTTAAAACAAATTTGCACTAAATAGAAATTAAGGAGGGGGAAGGGATTTGAACTCAGATCATCAAAGACAGCTCCACCACTACTCAATCACTATAATCGATATTTATTATCAAATGTAATAAGGTCATCTAAAAAAATTCAGATGTGACCATTCTTGGTTCATTAACCCAGCTTTTACTAACTCGGTTTTTGGGATGTGACACTAGATATAAGATAAAAATAAAATCAAAAGATGTAATCTTCTTATATGCTGCAGCTGAATCCCCATGGATAGAATAATTAAAGCCACTTTCAATAATATTTTCTAGAACAGAACAAGTAGCATCAAACATCGTTATCAAGCTACAAACATAACTAAAATGAGAGCTCCAATGGGTTTCCGTAGCTCGTTTCACAGTGCCAATTTGGTTAAGTCCTTTACCAATTTCAAGTTCATAAATTGCCAACATATTTGCAATTTCAATTGCTTGGGCAACTTGTAATTGATCATGGCATTTGCAAGATGCACTAATTATATGAATAATAAAGTTAAAATTAGAGAAAATATTATGAATAGGAATTACCTCTCGAGAAGCAGCAACTAGTGCCAACTAGAGTCGATGAACCAAGCAATGAACATAATATGCATAGGGACAATCATTTAAAAACAATGCTTGCAAACTGTTCCATTCACCCCGCATGTTGCTAGCACCATCATATCATTGACCTCAGATATTTTGAACATCAAGACAATGCCGAGGAAGAATAACACATACTTCCTCTTTCAAAGTTATTGGTGCAATATCTTGGACATGTACAATATCAAAGAAATGCTCTTTTATAAATCCTTTCCCATCAACATATCTCAAAATAATAGCCCTTTGCTCCCTTTTAGATTCATCATGTGCCTCATTGATAATGATAAAAAATTTAGAATTTCCAATGCCTTCACGAATTTTATGACGCACTTTATTTGCAAGAATATGTAAAATCTCCTTTTGGATCATATGAGAAGTACATTTAGCATTTTTTGGAGCATTGTCCAAAACAACTTTGGAAACTTTATTAATATAGGAAGCTAACAGTGTAATTAATTCAACAAAATTACCTCGATTTCTTGAATTAGAAGTTTCATCATGACCTCTAAAAGTACATCCTTGCAAAGTTAACCATTGAACAACATCAATTGAAGTCTTGACTTATAAGTGGTTACCTTTTTTTTTATCTAAACTTTGTGCATCGATAACCTTGCCAATGTACCGAGATTGATTTAACAAATCTTGACAATTTTTCTAAGCATTATTATGTGAAGAGCATGGATCTTGGCCAATATGATTCAAGAAAGCACACCTTTTTTTATTATTAAGTTTTTTTCCAATTATTAAAATTTTTAACCGTGAATGCATCTGTTCCATGATGAACAATCTGTTTTAAAAAAAGATAACATGAGAAATAATATATTGCATCTTTAGTAAAGGAATACTAATTAAGTAAATTTGCAAAACCAAAAAGACTAAAATCTTCGAGGATAGTTATCACCAAAAAGTTGATAATCAGAAAGTGGCTAAACTAGGAGAAAACATTGGGACAAGCAACGTGAAAATTAGAGAGAAAACAAGCAGACCAAAGGACCTCCCCACCCTTGCAATCATTCATAGCCAATAATGGCGAAACACATCCCAAGAAGCAGAGGAACGAACAACCCGAGATCAGAGGCACATGGGATCCTCCTTTAGACCCCACAGCAAGTAAACCAACACTAACAAGCCAAGATCAGTCATCGTAGTCGATCAACTTTCAACTAAGTTGAGCTTATTTGTTTTTATATAAAATAATATAGATACCATTTTTAATGCGAAACTCATTCAACCTATTGTGTCTCGCACGCTAAGCGGAAATATTCATAGTTTTTGTAGGGATTTTTGTCATGTTTGGGGTCATTGATTGTTGTTTTTTATTTGGTTTTTCTTACTTTGCTAGAGTCTTTCAGCTTTCGTGAATGTACTACTCAATGTATATCATTTATATGAATCACCTTCATGGATATATGGATCTTTTTTTTCTCAAAACAAGAAAACAATTGGGCTCTGAATGCAAAGAAAGTCGAAATTAAATTATAATTTTTGCGATAGTAAAAATGCAATTTCTCCATTTTAATAGCTTATATCTTCAAATTTTTTAAAGGACTAAATCAAAATTTTATCATTTTTAAGGGGGTCAATGTAAAATTGTACCTTTATTCATTTAAAATTTTTAAAATTTTAAAGAGCTTAAATAGAAAATTTTTCATTTTAGGGGCCCCTGCCAGCCCGTAGTTACGCCCGGACCCAAATGTATAAATTTAATACAAGTAACAGATTAAACTAAAAATATAAGTACTAAATTGGAAAAAAATGAGAAACTTAAGCATCAAATCAGAGATTAAGCCAAGTGAAAAAAAAAATTAAAGGAATAATAATTGGAAAGAACAGCTAATACTCAGAAAGTTAGAAAACAATAATAAAAGGGACAAATAAATAAATAAAAACGGGGGGATCGTCTATCGAATATCGATTTCATTGATTGTTTCAAAACATATCGATTTAATTGAATGAATGAATGTAAGAGTCAGTGGATTCAACAATGAAAGGCGTCTACTCGGCGCCCGGAGATTATATCCACTTCAAGTCCCAAGTCCCTCTTCACAAGATCCCTGTAATTTTTTTTTATTTCGTTTTTTGTAATTTTTATAAAATCTTGATCATGGGTTTAAAGGTTTTCGCTTACTGTGTATGTTTTTGTTTTAGCTATGGTCTATTGTGTGGTTGTCATGTTGGTGATAATTTCGATTGCGGAATTGCCAAGTGTTGTTCAAGCTTGTCCTATAATTTGTTTAATTCTATGTTTTACTTTTATAAATTTATAATTCAAGCTGTTGTATTAATTTTGTTTCATCTGTGAATGTGCTTTTCTTTATTAAGCCACTGATCCATATGAACTTTGATTTCCCCATTGAGAAATTCTTTTTAAGGGATTTCAATTTAATATCTGAAGGGTTTTTTTTGGATTATGTAAATTATTGAATTTTTATCTGCCCAGGTTTACTAGTTGACATTGTTATTTCACTGGGGAAGAATGTATTTTGATTCTATGAGAAGTTATTAACCAGTTTGTAGTTGTCTGGTTTTCCTTAATGCTGCTGAAGTTTTGTTATTATTTTTAAACTTCTATGCTTATGATTTTGGATTCCTTCTCTTCTCTATGGTGTAACTTGGCAGCTGTTTTTAAGTATATGGTTGGTCATATAAGGTACATTTTGATTTCTGATAAGTATTATGCTTTTTTTTCAAGTCTTGGATAGTTGACCAGTCCTTCTTGGTTTTTATATTGCTTAGCATGTGTCTCGAAAGGAGACACACAGCACGTCTCTGCTATTACTTCTTATACTTATTTTTGAAGTTTCATATTGTTTTCACAGATTGGCACAAAGCAGTGGCGATATTATGATTTTGGTCCCAAAGTAGTTCCTCCACTTATATGTCTTCCTGGAACTGCTGGGACAGCAGATGTCTACTACAAACAGATCATGTCCTTGTCCATGAAGGTTGTAAGATATTTATTATAATCTCTTTGATAATATCTTGGTACTTTTTTTCCCCTTGTTTTAGTTCTTGGGAGCTGAGAGAGGCTGTTTTATCTCTCTAAACCCACAAGAACAATAGAAGGAAACCTTCATAGGCTATCAGTTCTTTTTTATGGCTGCTATATTTGTCTCCTTATTGCTTTTAGTATTAAGATATATTGGATGTTTTGTAGTTCTGTAACTTCGGTTTTGTGTTGGAGAGTTGGTTCCTAATTCCTTATAACCACTGCCAGCCTGAAAGGCTCCCATTTCATTTGTTGGTTGGTGGAAACATTTTACTTGTTTTTTGTAGATGGATTTTCAGAGAACTATATGGTCTCTTACCAAACATTATGTTTATGACGGTGACGTATTTTTACTTGTTTCGTCTAATAGTTTAAATTTCACAAATGTTCAGGGTTATCGGGTAATTTCTGTTGATATTCCATGTGTTTGGAATCATCAAGAGTGGATTCAAGGTTTCGAAAAGTTCTTGGATGCCATTGATGTTCACCATGTGAGAACTTATTTAATTTTATGGCATATCCTTCATTCCTTCCCTACCTACAGCATCTGTTTTTTCCTTTTCTGCGGATATTTGATATTTATTATTCCTTTTATATCTTTCGGAATGAAGAATAGGCTGCCTACATAAAGTGACACAATATTTTACTCAATTACTTTCATAGTAAGTTCGTTTCATGGTTCTAAAATGGCAATCTTATCCCAATTTGCTGGTTTATGGCAGCAGCTGTTAATTTGAATTCTAGCATTTGCGTGGTAAACTGAGTAACATATCTTTTACAGATACATTTATATGGCACATCTCTTGGAGGCTTCCTAGCTCAACTTTTTGCCCAACATCGTCCTAGACGGGTTAAATCCTTAATTCTATCAAATACATTTTTGGAGACAAGCAGTTTTTCAGCGGCAATGCGTTGGGCACCTATGTATGTCTCTACTTTCTTCTTATCAACTCTAGGCTGGATTACATTATAGTTGTTTTATTTGTTGGATTGTGCATGCAGTGATCATTTTCATAAGGTTTGCCTCATAGCGTGCTTTAAATTTATTGGCATTTTGAAAACAAATAACTATTCATGTGCAGTTTAGTGTGGCATCGAGTAAAGGACAATTTTCCTTGCAATGAGTCAATTCCTGTAAATTGACCACCTGCTTTTATGCGTGCATTTATTGGGTGAATGAAAAAGTGTATTCATTTTGCTTTCACATATTTTTTTCTATATGAGCTAGTATTGCCTGTGATATAGGTTTACCTATTGCTATACATAGGTGTATATTAACTATTAAGTTTAATCAATACTTTTTAGTTTCTGCTCAGTTTTTTCTCCTTTCATGATCTTTATTACTTGTTTCTTGTAAAAATGAGTGTTCCTAAAATATTACCTTGTCACATGCAGTGTTGGTTGGGCCCCATCTTTTTTGTTGAAACGATACATCTTAACAGGAATACATGATGGACCTCAAGAACCTTTCATCGCTGATTCTGTAGATTTCGTTGTTTCACAGGTAAGTTTCTAGGAACATAGACCATTTTTCTTTTTTGGTTTATTGTGACCATCATTTTGTGTGAGGCACATGTTGCTTTCATATAGTTTTCACATGAGATCTTGAAGCAATCTTGCGTCAAGTTCATAAATGTACAATGCATTTTTGGTCTTCCGCCTGGTAGTTTATAAATGTACAATGCATTTCACATCCTCTTCTGCTGTTAGAATTGGTCATCCTGGCAAGAAAAAGTTCTTGTTTCCGTAAGCTAGATGTAATACTAGTACAGTTTTGCTAGATTTTTAACTTTGTTCTATCAATTTAGAAATGTAATAAGGTAAGGTGGATCTCACTCCGTGTATCATCTTTATGTTCAGTGAAATTCTGAACGCTTTTACTTTTCTATAGGCTATCTGAGGCCCATATGTGACAATCATTTCAGGTCGAAACTCTCTCAAGAGATGACTTAGCATCCAGGTTGGCTTTCACAGTTGATAATGCTTCAGTTGGACCTCTTCTACTTTCAGATTCATTCATTACTATAATGGATGTAAGTTGTCTGAAACTCACTTTTCATGGGTTTGTACACAAACATATTTCAAGTATTCATGCTTTTATAGGAAACAAGGGTTATTTCCTACGTACATCATTAGCCTTTTTTCCTTTAAAAGTGAATGAAATATATATTGTAATTTTTTAAGTGTGATTTTATAATAATTTTTCGTTGAGTTCTTCATTGTTACTTGGATGCTTAAAATAAGCTTTAGCTTATGGCTCTATTATTAACATTGACTATGTGGTCTTGTAGACAAATGACTACTCTTCAATTCCTCAAGAACTCAAAGATCAGCTCGGTGAGAGGTATCCCGCTGCTAGGCGAGCTTATCTGAAAACAGGCGGGGATTTCCCATTTCTTTCCCGCCCAGATGAAGTTAACCTACATCTTCAGGTACATAACGTGTAATGCTTAAATACATGACTTGTCTCATAATGTTTAGTACTGTCAGTATATTCAGAAGCCTGTTATTTCTACCGGTGTGTTAAACATGGCAGCTGCACCTTAGACGAGTTGGAGTAGAAGCTAAGCCAGATTTGGTTCGAACCATCCCAAAAGATGGGAGCCCCGGCAAAGAGAATGATGAAAAGGATCATGATGACCAACCAAACGGCAATGGGGGCAATCCCGAAAGTACTTCCAAAGAAAGCCAGTCACCTCCGGCTCCTGAAAGTTCAGAATATCACGGCCTATATGATCAGCTACTCAGCAGTGCAAAAGTCATTTCCATAGGTCGCGAAGATTCAACATTGATGAAGGATCAACACATTTTAGCCACTGGAGTCCTCCTTCAGTTGACTTGGGAGTTCTTTATCTTCTCATTGCTTCCCATTTATGTTTGCTCATTGTACATTACTCAAATAATGTTTGGAAATTCAGAAAACTGGTGTAAAATAGAACATAACTTAGCAGTTTCTTTCTCATTGTTGTTGTTCACTGATTTTTCTCATGTTTTTTTTTTAGCTATTTTAGTATTGTTAACTGAGTTGATAATTTTTAAGAGTTTATTGATCATGAAATCACGTGTAATATAATTACTTAATCCGAGGTTATGGTTGTTGAATTTTTTATATTTAAACATTATTTTAATTCAATGAAAAATAGATTTGCATTTGCAAATGTTCTACTTTCTTCTTGCCTTTATTTCTATTTCTTGAAGTTACAGCTAAACTGAAATTCAAACAAAATGGCATCAAAGCTCTCTTCTAGAAGAATTTATAATCTATGAAACACGGACACATGGAGGAGCCCCTTGTTCAGGTGTCTTGTACCATGTGAACAGCCAAGCCAGGCCGAAAACCTGGTGAACTTTTAATGCATGTAAGGCAGTCTATGCGACTGCTGTATGTTGCTGATCTCGAAACCATTCTGAGGGCCACCATGCTGCTGTAATTGCTTCAACCTTTATATCTTCCTGTCCCAGTATTGTCAATGAATCAGACCCTTTGAAGGCTTCTTCTAGCCGCAAGACACCCATTCCACAAAAACCAAATGCAGTGATCACACTCCCTGTTTTCTTACCGGAGGCAGTGTTAATCACCTCCGAACCAGCAGTAACTTTCCTTTCTACCTCTGAAATAACAGAAAGGTGTTAGCCGTGTTGTCACAAAGGTAATTAACTTTGTCAAATCCTACCCAAGGGAGATTACCGTTTCCGTTATTATCAAGAAACTTTAAAGGAAGCAAAGGTTTGCGAATAACCCCCCTGTGGTGTGTACGAGCTATAAGCTCTTGCCCGACATAGCACCCTTTATCGAAGCTGATTGCATTTAGGCCTGCAAAATTGTATTCAAGTGGAATTGCCTCCCCTAAACAACATAATAACAATGTCACAAACAGAAGCAAACTATAAAATCGAAGTTGAAACATGCAAGAAATATTCGAGAAACTTTAGTATACCATTAGCAGCAAATCAAACAAGCACCTTTTGGAATTTCAGTTGAGCCTTCTGCAACTCCCTTTTCTAATCTCCACAAAAGGTATTTCTCTTCATCCGTTTCTTTATCGGACTCAGCTAAAGGTGCTGCAACAGAGAAAATAATACATATAAGCGACAAATAGGTAGCATGCATGAGCGGTGCGACTCTTAGGAAACAATACATCTTAAAACTGATTGTTATCTGAAAGCCAATGACGAAAGTTCGGTGAACTCACGCGTGGTACCAGATGGGAAAATTCCCCTAAAACCGAGACAATCCAATCTAGGATCCTTAAACCATTGCCATCCAACATCATTTCCATGTGAAGCTGAATTGCCAGAACGATCGTCGCCACCCCTCCAACCAACTGAAGCTGCCACTGGTTCTTCAACGGATGGGGTCGTTTCAGACAGACCCCGACCATACCTCTGCCAGCAATAGAAGTCTTCTGCCACATTCTCAATATCAACTTTAGACCTCAACCGGTATCTGCAACATTAAGTAAATGCAACAAGCAATATGCAACAAGCAATAACAGCAATTTTAGAGTTCCTATTACTATAAAAGACAAGCACACATCACACTAGTTGGCATAATGATCAATGCCTTAAAAGAAACAAGAACAGTTTAGATTTAATTCAACAAACAATATAGAATTCATGCTGATTGTGAGTTAAAAAAAACAAGAACATACTAATTACTTATCTTCTTTAAACAACCAAAAAAAAAAAATTGTTCTTTGAAAATCTAAATTCAATCAAAATTATAAATAAATAAATAAACAACCTTTAAGGAAAACTAAAAATACCCACTTCTTAAGAGTAGCCAACAACTCATCCAAGACCGACCCATCAACATCGGCCAAAATCTCCACCGACCCGTTCCTGTCCAGCTTCTCCTCCGGCCGGGATTGTCTATACAAGAAGAAGTCATTCAAAAACCTTCCTTGAGGAGTCAAAAGAGCTGCATACATAGGCGGAACTACGGGCGAGTTATCTTCATGTGGGGATTCACCGAACCTCCGTACATCGTTGGATAAAAGACCCTGAAGGAATTTGATGGTGTCGGGTCCCGAGAATCGTATTACGGACCGGGACTTTAAGTGAGAGCAAAGAGGACCGGCATTTTGAAGTTGGTGAAGGTGACGATGGTGGATGAGAAGACATGGCCTGAAACGGTTCATTTTGGAGTCGTTTTGGGATGAAGAGTTGGTTTGTAATATTTGTTATAAGTTAGTATGTAGGTTCACACGTAGCCTTCGTTCAAGTTTTAGGATCGTGACATAAACACGTTTGGAGCAAGATTACTACGAAGTACACACACAACAGATGTTCGACGAATTTCCTGAATGAGATTTGGAAATGTTTGGATTTGGGGCATATATTAGGGTAAAGTACATAGATGATAAGTTTTTGGAACCAAAAATAAAAAATTATAATTTAGATTCATTCGTCGTTAATTTATCATTAAATACATCCATTTTAGTGTCCACTAAATTTTTTTGTTTAGAATTAAGTTTTTTTTTTTTTTTTCAAAAGAAGACTCGGGCTTTTACAAGAATTGATTTATTCCTTATAAAATTTCGGGTTTTTTTTTTAAAAACTAAAATTAATTCTAAAAAGATTAAGTGACCAAAATGAGTGTATTCAATGACAATTTAATAATAGATTGATTAAAATAATAAATTTATGTAATGACGATGACTAAAATGATAAAAATGTGTAGCAACAATGCTTAAATTGCAAACTTTTTAGGCCCTCCCGAAAAAAAATTTAGAAAATTGCAATCTTATCTCCCTATAAAATATCAAATTATAAATTAATATAAGAGAAAATTATGTTTTGGCCCCCCAAAATTGAAAAATATTCTATTTAATCCTTTCAAAAATGATAAAATCTATATTTGACATCTCAAAAATTTGTAATTCAATTTTAACCCTTCAAAAAAAAATTGGATTCACCCTTGCCAACTGTGTAATTTACCCATATATTATATTGTCACGTCAAGTCGTCAAGTAAGTTTATTTATTCAAACGGACATTGCATTTTATTTCAATATCGTAAAAAAATATTTTTTTAAAAAAATAGGTTTTTTTAATTTACTTTTAAAAATATGTTTAAAATGGAAGAGGAGTTTTTTTTTTTTTTTAACTCATAGCCAAATTTGTATTTGAATAATTTGTTGTTAATGAGATGATCTTATTTGAATATCGAGGTCAGTTTTTAGGATTCTTTTTTGAATTCTTATACTTAGTTGATATAGATTCTAAACAGATATAGCATGACCTTAACATCTACAGGTGTTTGAACCACACAAATTCAAGATCGATGCTTGACAAATCAAGCATAGGCATCCTTATTATATTAGGAGTTGCACAAGTTGTGTAGCTTGGGTAAGTTCACCAAGTACGAGAGCTAGGTTGGGTTCAAAATATATGAGAGCTTAAGCAATTTAAGCAGCATGGCCTCTGCCTTAATCACGACGTCACAGATTTCTTCGTTCATCAAGTTGGCCAACTTTGGCAGCTTCACCACACACTTTCATGTTCTTCTTTCGATGCCATGAGATTGCATGAATTCTTGGAAAGTGAGGAAGATCTTTCAGTCGACATAGATATGGATTACCGTAAGCCTTAAACCATTTGTTATAAATTGAGTATGGTGCAAAATTATCATCTTCTACAACCTCTGAGATATGCCCAAGGCAATTGGCCCGAAACATACAACAAATTGCGCTCCTCTTTTCTCTGTATCCATATCAAATCCAATTACCATGATACTGATAAAAGGCATGTCATAATCGTAGACTTCCTTCCAATTGTATGTTCCAACTGTTAGGAAATTAGCTAAAGATGGGAGATATGTTGAATGAACTTTGTTAAACTTTTATGGCAGCATCACACCTCCAATCAATGGGAGGATGTAAGCTATAGCAAGACGCTCAATATTAAAAGGAGTTGGACGTTGTGGGAGCTCGTTGAAGTACCTCCTTAACCATGTAAAATTAATTTAAAAACCATTGGAGTTGAACTTATAGTCAGTACCCTTCTGAACACTACATCTTCCAGCTTTATTATAGAGAAAAACGTATGGATCTCAAGTCTATCGTTCAATCTAAACAAAAAGAAATGCTAAAACGAAAGTAAAATCTCCTAACTTGACTAACGTGATGAAAATTACCACCTCTTAAGTACTAATATCGAGTCGAAAATTCATTTTATTTTCAAGTTACTACGATATCAAGACACTAAATATCTTTCCATTATCGTTGCATGGTAAGCGACATGTTGTTCCATTTTCAATAAGAAGCAACCATTATACAACTTTAAAAATCAAATGTAGAAAATTTAAGGTGTACAAGATAGTATAGAAGATGTATAAAGGATTTTAGGATTTTGTATAGAAAAGAAACAATTGGGATAAGATTTCGACACCCACGACTGGTGAGGTTGTTTTAATTTATGAGATTTTCTTTTATTTTAAAAGACCAGTTAAGGTTTGGGAGTTTCTTTGAGTTTTTAAAGAAATCTCGACAATCATGAGTGTCGAGTAACTTTAAATATTTAAAAAAAATTTCGATTCAAACTAAATCTTAATAGATCAGGTTAAGTTTTTTTAAAAATTATACAAAGATTTCGACTCTTTTAAGTGTCTAAGTTTATTCATAATTTAAAAATCATGAATTAGGCACAACAAGAAGATTAAAAGAGGGATGTTACATTAAATAAACTTCAATATTTATAAATACCGAAATATTCTCCAAAAACCATTATTTTCTAGCATATTTAAATAAGAAATCCTTTGTGGTGATAAACATCAAATTTAGAAATATTATCCACAGAAACTCAAATCCAATAATTAAGAACATTTGACTTGGCAAAGCTTATTCAAGCAAGGTATTCAAAGCTAAATCGTTTAGTTTTTGGAGCTTAGTGAAATTCAGGCTTTATCCAATTCATGATCATTAAAATTCATTTTTTTTTTATACTTAATATCAACATTGAAAACGACCACATCTTATATACTCAAATTCAACCGCTAATTTTTAATCTTTTTCTATAGTTTAGTGGTAAATAACTGTTCTCCATTACTTCTCAGATAAGTTTTTCTATTAAAAAGTGTTTTTCTCTAAAATGTAATAAAAAACAGATGTCAGTGTAGAAAATTTTTAACTTATTTTAAGTGCTTTTTCACATATGAAAAAACAGAAATTTTTAGCTTTTTTCAGCCCAAAAGTGCTTTTGACTGGTATTTTATTTTTTTAACCTTACTATTTCTTCTTCCAAATAGACGTTAGAAGACTTTTTTTTCCCTTTTCTCTTTTGTCTGAACTTTACTTTTTCCTCTGGTTCTTTGTTCGTCTTCTCCACCGGTGGGTTTATCTTTTTCTTCTCTTCTTCTTCTCTTTAATTGATTATTATGCTTTAGTTTTTAGTTATTTTCTATTGTTTGATTTTATGAAATAATTATGAAATATTTAATTATTATATTTAAATATTTAAATATAGTTTATATATTCTAATTAAATTTAATAAATAATTAATATTAATTACTTAGAAATATTTAAAATTAGTATTATATATTAACAATAAGTTATAATAAATTATTTTTTATATTTTTACTAAAATATCATAATATTAACTAATTTAAATATTATTTAAATACATATTTATTACTTTATTTTATAATATTATGTCTAAAATAGACATTTTATTTCTTAAAAGCACTTTTTGACAGCAATACTATAAACACTTAAATTTTTCAAAAGCATTTCTCAAAAGCACTTTTTCACAACACTTTTTAAAATCACTTTTCAAAAGCATTGCCAAACTAGCCCTTAATATTTGTCAAAAACTTAATCAATAAATTCATCCTTTCGCCTCCACTTGGGAACTAATTAAATTACATTAAATCATTTTAACAAATACTTAATATAAAAATAAATAAGGGATCAATATTATTTTTTACAAATTATATAAAAATAAAAAATGATATAATTTAATTTATAAAGTAATATTTTTTAATTATTATTTAATTAACACGTAACATTAATTTAATTAAAACCTACAATAACACATTGTTGATATGGTAGTATTAAATTAATTTATATATAATTATTATTAATTTATGGAATTTTTATTGCTTTGGGATGACGAAGACTATGATTAAATTAAGTGAAGATGATTCAATAGATATTTTCTTTCTATTTATTTTGCGTGCCAAAAATAAAATCCAACATTCACACTACCAATAAATGGGCTGCCATCGTCTTCACATCACATTCACATGGAAGCAAAATCACATCCCTACATATGCCTTATTGCTGTCTACCTACACCTTTTTAATTATCAATCCAAACCCGTAAAAATTTGATCCTTCGAAGATATAAACTATTAAAATTGTGCAATTATATTTTAGCTTTTATACAAATATACAACTTAATTTATTCCTCAAAAAATTTTTGGCTTCACCCTTAAATATGATGATCCGGATCTAAATTATTTAAACAAGTAAATCAAAATAATATATACTTAAAATGGTTAAAACTCGAAATTGACCCAAACTCAAAATTAACTTAAATTAAAATGATCTAAAATTGTTAAAATCTGAATTAACCCATCGAAGTAAAATATATTTGTATATTTAAGTAGAAAACTTTGATTTGGTTTAGACAATTACTTTTACATCATGACATTCAATATTCTTTTATATATATAGAATAGTTGTACGCAGTTTAAAAATTTTTATATTATGAATATTTTAATAATTCAATCGTCATATTTCAGGTTTCATTCATATAAATTATGCATGTCAAGTTTAGAGTAAATTAAAATTTTCTAACTATTTATTTTATATAAAAATATTTTAACCGTTAAATATATATTAATATAGATATTTTTTTTTAAATCAATATGATAAAGATCATGAATAAATTCAAAAATTTTAATGCATGATAAATACAAATATCAACCATTAAATTACTAAAATATTAATCATAAAAAAAAAATTGAATATATAGATAACACAGTGTGAAAGAGGGAAAGTTAGACAACTTACTATATATACCGAATTAGCTTATGGAATGATAACATAAAGAAAAGGACATCAATATAATGAAAATTATGCATGTAAAAGTATCTAGACAGCGGCTAATAAACATGAAAACGAGCAGCAAGCAAGATTGTACGTATAAAACACTAATTAATCAATTGATAAACAGGCTAGCATTAACTTTAAATATTTTTCTCAAAGTAGGCTAAGCCGCGTAAATACTTCCCTTTCATCTCTTTTGAATACTCAATTTTAATTAACCCAAGTTGCCAAAAATCAAGGCCAAGCACCGAGTAATGTTGCTTTGAAATATCCGTTGATCATTTGGGTTATCTGCAATGAATGTACTATTGAAACAGACAATTCCAAAGGTCATGAAATAACCAGGTTGTTTCACATCAGTCATGGTGGAAACAATCTACACGTTGGGTTTGTCATTGTCTTGTTTTGTTTTAAACGGCTCAACACGTATCAGTTTTGATAAAATTTTGTTTTGTCTCCAATATAAAACCTGACACCTTACTGTTCTTTTCATTTTCGGATTTATCTTGAAAATCGTTGAAGAAATGAAGCTGGTTTGGTGTCCCGAGACGGCAGCCAAGGCTTATATTGATACTGTTGAACTTGTAAGCATTTAATTTAAGCAATTTTCTGAAATTTTTTATTTCATTCATGCCTGGTTAATTGTTTTTGTTTTGCAGTGTGGTGTTTGTAATGATTCTGGTATAGCGGAGCTTGTTTCATCAATGGCTGCTGGGTGGAATGCGAGCTTCATTGTGGAGGCGTGGTCGCACGGTGGAGGTACCGCGACAAGCATCGGTTTAACTGTTGCTTGTAGACATACAAATGGAAGACACGTATGTATAGTTCCTGATGAAAGATCGAGATTAGAATACGTTAAAGCCCTGGAAGTGGCCGGCATGTCACCAGAAGTGATTGTTGGCGAGCCTGAGAAGTTAATGAGTGGATTAAACGGCATAGATTTCCTGGTGGTGGATAGTCAGCAGAATCGCTTTTCCAGGGTATTAAAGCTAGCGAAGCTTAGTAACAAGGGGGCAGTTATGGTATGCAAGAACACTAATTCCAGAAGTGCCTCAAGTTTCAGTTGGAGAAATGTCGTCTATGATGGATCGCATTGGCTCATTCGTTCCATCTTTCTTCCGGTAGGGGAAGGATTGGATATAGCACATGTAGGGAGCTGTGCTGGAAATTCGAGTTCAAGAGAAGGTAAAAGGAGGTGGATCAAGCATGTCAATCGACGAACGGGGGAAGAATTTGCCATACGAAAGTAAAATAATGTCCAATTTCTCCTCTTGAAAAGGAGATCATTCATTTACTTGTTGAATTGTATTTAGATTCTTGATTCTTAACATGATGAGAGATTTTAGACCTTAGAACATTCATATTAACTTCATTGAATAAATCACTAATGGTTTCCATGCAAAAATTTTGGTGTGTAATGTCTATAACAATGATGTGTCTCGGTAGCCTATGTTGGATATATGGTTATATTACATCAAGAGATGGTAGCTCTTTTGCCTAACCATGAATAACTTTAAGGACAAAATACTCCTTCAGGCTCCATTCCAGCCGTCTACTTCTCGACTGAGATTCAATGATCTTCAGACACTATGAACTTGAAGAGTTGTGACACCACATTTTAGTCCCAACTGTCCCGGCTTCTTCGAAATGCTTTCTTGTCTGAAAGGACCTTCTTGCTTTTAAGGCGTTTTTGCTCCCCAATTGCAGCCCTGCAAGAAGCATGGAAACACAAAATAAATTCGCAATTGGCACAGGTATTGCCAAACAGGTAAAACAGCTGCGCATGGCACTTGTAAATGCAATGAAATCATACATCTTTGCGATTTTCTTCTTTTGTTCTTCCGATGGAGGTGGTGGCACATAAGCAGCAGCATCAATGATTGCCTGTTTGGCTCAAGCAAAATGGACAAAAATATGATCAAGTCATCACCATATTCAGAAACCAAAAGATCAACAGCAAATCATACAACTGCCAATATCTCACACTACGTTCAATTCAATTGCATCTTTGATGGATAACAACCAAATGATAGGCATTAGAAAGACTGTTAACGAACCTGTAGTTTTGCCAAAGCATCATCGATGTTTCCCCTGAACAAAGTTCAATTCAAATGAATACATACATAACGCACTAAAAGGAAACAGAACAACAAAAATAAACAGGGAGAGAAACAAACTTTTGCGTCCTAGTCTTGGTTGATGATATCACGATTTCTCCATCCTTGTTTATACGGTTCTTTTCCTGTTCATAGTGAGTTTAGGTTATTGAAAAATGAGAATTCCTGGACATAACCAGATGAAAGGAAATCTAAACTGCAAGCAAATGTGAATTAGTACAATCGAGGTCATATCTCTGAAACCCACAAAGCACTGTTAGCACTCCAAATTCAAGCACTTTCATCCATGTTGATGCTGTTTACAGTTCATTTGCACTTTCGTCCGTATAGCGTGATTTTCTTCTTGCCACTTTTATGACCTCTGATCATATCGTCACGCTTTTTCTTCTACCTTACGCAAATTCCCAGCAGACTTAACCAAAAGTACCATTTAAGTTCCCTTAAACAATCCTGAACTAGCCACGGACTTCACATAACTACTATTATGTTGGTTTAGCTATGATCTCAGCAAACGGCTCTAAATTACTACTGTATAAAAGCTACATTGCTTGATGATAATACCATAACTCCACGAACAGGACAAGCTATAAATAGAAGAGAAAGAAAAGGAAGAAGTAATAGTTGCTTGCTTCTGCTAATCTTGGCAAAACATTGCTTAAAGCCTTCTCATTTACAGCCATGGCACGATACTTTGGAGCTTTTCTCGATTATGTGAGAATCAAGTATAAAATCACAGGGTTGTAAAAGTAAAATCAATGCACAAGTACAAATCAGCTTCATTTCAGTTCTTATCTCGAAGGCAAACGAATAGCAATATCATAAATTCTTTAAAAGATAATAGATGGCAGTCACAAACCATTTGCATAATCCTCTCTCTAATCCTGTCACTAAGCCAATAAGCCTGTTTTACATTGAACCGCATGTCCACCTTGGTGTTAACTGCACATGTAGCAACAAAAGTAAATCCACTATAAATCTTAGCAACAAGAGATGACATAGATTCTCAAACATGAAGAAGATATATACAATATACCCTTGTTTACATTTTGACCACCAGGTCCACCACTCCTTGCGAAACTCACCGTAACATGATCTGTAAACAAGAATTCAGCACCATAAATGTTTTTTGGCTCTTTGTAACTGCCCTAAAATGAAAAATTGAAGTTTTCGCCCCTCTAAAATCTAAAAAGTTATGAATTCATACATGATAAAATTGCAATTCAACCTCTAGCTCCTAAAATGATAAAATTGTGATTTCAGCCTTTCTAAAGATTATAAAGTTTAAAGCTTACAATAAAAATAAATAAACTTCAGGTCCATTCAAATTTTTAATTTAATTTCGGCCATCCAAAAAAAAAAATCCCGACTTCTCCTCTGACAGAAATAAACCCTATAACAGTAAAGCATATCGAATATCATTAGTTACCCAAAGTGATTTGAGGAGTGGGCTCATTCCCGGCGGAGCTGGCTCGCTCTTCCGCTTCCTGAAGGAGCTGCTGCATTTGCGAGAGACGAGCGGAGACTTTTCTGTCGGCATCGGCGTCGGGTGCGGCGCAACGAATGGGACTAAAACTGATTCCACGATTGGGCGTCAGTCGGACGATGGGGTTACGGGAACAGGGAAGAAACGGCCGACCGGAGAATGAGATGAAAGATAACGGCGGTTGATGGAGGAGTTGTTTCATAATCATGTTAGCACTTGTCCTAATAACTGACATTTGGAACTCTAGAAATGGCACTTTTGTCTTTAAAAACTTGAGAGTATGTGGTTCAAAATGTTTCTGCACATCAGTTGTTTCTGGTTTGGGTTTTGTGGAATTTTGGGGTTCGGGTTTATTTTTAAGGAGTATTTGAGTGAACTCAGTGGCTTGGGTTGCTGCTTCTTTTTGTGTGTGTTTTTCGTTTGACAAGGCACGTTGTCTTTCTTGGATTATATTTTTTTAATACTAGTATAGGTTTAAAAATTAGGATTAAGCAAAAAAAAAAAATCGTTTTATAAATAGGTCGGACTTCATGTAAATTTTTTATCTCGGGTCTGACTCGACCCAAATTTATGAGAAAAAAAATTACAATTGTATTTTGCTATCATTTCCCTATCATATTGCTACTACTTTTGATTTGTTTCCAGTTATAAATTTAGATTATCTAAATTCTTATATTTTTTAAATTTTTAAATTTTAATCTTAAATATATAAAATAATAAATTATAAAATGTTTGATGCATCAAATTTTAAAAATAACATAAATTTATTTAATAAATTTAATAATTATTATTTGATGAAAATCGAACTGGAATTTTAGTATTTAAAAATAAAAGAATTTTAAAAAATAAATAAAAATACAAGAATTAAATTACTCAAATAATGAGATAATTTAACCAAAACGAAGGGCAAATTGCAATACCTTAAGTGCCAAAATTCAAACATTTACATGTTCCAATACGTGAGCTAACGTACCGACACCTCATATGCGGTATTAGATTCAAGAGTTCCATCAACTAATTTCAAATATTCATATAATTCATCCTAGATTCAATTTATTTTGAGATTAGTGTAATATTGAAAATTTATGCACAGGTTAAAAGTGCCCTACACTAGATGACATCAAAACTTAAATTCACAAATGTAACTGAAGTTTCCAGGATCATATTAATATAATAATATTCAACACAAATGCACAAGGAAGAAACCATGAAAAGGCAAAGTTTTATGCATTAAAAAATCCATATTATAATGTTGTAATATCCATACACAACCTAAAAGGGTGTCCATTTGCAGAAATTGTCTATACCTCTCTGCATTAATCACCACAACACCAAAAAGGTCTTGTACTACAGAAACAGACACATGACAAAGATATGCTATCGATGGTCCGAAAACTGAAGAACTAGATAGGTAGTTATGTCCAAAAAAAGGGCATGTTGATATGTTATATGAGAGAACACAATAAAAACTCTCTAGATGATCAACTCAGTGCTTCAAAGTTCAAACTTGGCTCTTTTTCTTCCCTAGTGTCTGAGAAATCTTATCTTTAAGGGCTCCCAAACCTTTCGCCTTTGTAGAATTCTGGCCGCGTGATGGCCCTGCACTGTCTTTGGCATCCATCATTGCTTTTCCCGACTGCTGAGAACGCTCGGTAGAAGGAAGTGCCCATCCTCCATGACTTGCTTGCCCATTCTGACCCCGACTTGTCCCTGAGACAATATTTCAAAATGGTTAAATCAATCGCGAAGTCTAGGTAACACGAAAATGAGCATGCTTAATGCATTCGAAGACAAATCTTACCTGTTGTATCATGAACATTAGAACTTCCAGACCAGCCAGGCAAATGCTTTCTAGCATTTCCATTCCAAGCTTCTTCAAAACCAGAAAGCTCATCTGTGTAACATTCACAGATTCGGATCATATACATTAACTGCCCTGGACAAGTATATATGCCTCTACAAACAAGTATAACATACCCGACTGCCACATATAACTGTTCTTATCTTACCTTCATTCAAATTGTGCAAGGCCTGCATTGTTTCCACCCTACCATCCGAATTCAGCTTTCTCGTAACCGAATGACCCTACATCGAAAATTCTCATAAATTAACTCTAAAATCACACTAATAGCAAATAACATTTTGAGAGGTACCTTGTCATGAAGTCCCCTTGAAACCCGGTGGCTTGCTTGACCTGTAGCTGTGTTAGCTTCTTTGCTTTCTTCAAAGGTAATCTACACCACAACAATGTAATGCGAAACACATAAAACAAATTCAAGGGCTTATAAATGAACATATCATTAAATACTTACCCCATCACTTCCACTCCTCCTTGTTTTGGATGAAGTATAGTAAGCCCCATTAGCACCACCATACGTAACGGTGGAGCTTTGAAACGTAAAGCTACGAGTTTGAGGTGGTTGCTGTTGTCGTTGATATGAACCATTATAGCCATTCATATACTGCAAATGGCCATTCCTTCTCTCAGATTGTTCAGCTTCATCATCTGGTACCTCGACATGAGGTTCATCCTTAGACCTACCATGTTTTCTGGGATTTTCTTTCATCTCTTTTTCATCATCAGAATCTAATTCTTGGATAATAGGACCGCTTGGTCGTTTTGGCTCTGGGGCTTGTTCAATGAACCCAGATGGGTGCATATCAGGGAAAGGATTATGACCAGGGCCAAAGAAGCTTGATTCAAACATGCTATCAAAAGGACGTGTGAAGAAAGGATCATCAAAAGGGTCCCTTCCATTAAAGAAATTGGATAGTAAACTTTTATGACCCCCAAAACCACCAAAGGGATCACCACCAAATTCAAAGAATGGATACCTTCCGCCTCTGCCGCCCTGCATTTTGTTTTATCTTCTAAACTCTGCAACGGAATTTAAAAACTTTTTTACATACAAAAAATGAAGCGATCGTGTACCATTCCAGAAACGATAATTTCGATCAAAAACCACAAAAACCAACCATTTAAGGGAACATTTTCACGTAAAAAATCACTGAAAGATAATACATAATTAGCAAGAAACAACGTGATCATCGTAACATATACGAAAATTAAACCCAAAAAGAAATAGAGAAAGATGGTACCTTTGAAATGAAAAAGCGGGGAAATTCAGGCAAATTTGGGGAGATGATCGAAAACCCAAAGTGCTAGGATGAATGATCGAAATGTGGTTTTAAGTGTCTATTTATTTGTATGGATTATTTTGAGGATTTTTTTTAGAAATATATGTTTATGGTTTCTCTGATTTTGTACGAAAGAGATGGAAAGAAAGTTCTAGTAGATGGCCGAGTTCTCCCGAATAATTAACACCTCGATGCCCACGTGTGAAGCCATATATATTATTAATCCCGTGAGTGCTGTTCGATGAAATAAATAGTTAATAATGAAATATTTATTTAAGAACCAAGTTTAAGGGACGGTAAGGGTTCGGTCCTCGATATAAATTATTAAAATGATAAAATTTTACTATTTTAATTATTTATGATTAAATAATTTTTTTATTATTTTTAGAAAGATAAATTGTAATTTTATCATATACTAATTTAAAATTGTATAAATTATAAAAAGTATTAAAAGTAAAATTTTTCATTTTAGGCCGGCCACCTTACTCTACCTTTGTGGCTGGTCCTTGTCGAACAATCTAGTCAATAACTCCCCAAGCTTAGTGATGTTATAAACTAACCATTTAGATTTTAACCTATAAGATATACAATAACTTAAGTTACTAGACTCTCAATAATAATGATGGTAATGATCGATTGAGTATTAACTCAATTGGTATGGGTATTGTTGTCAATATAGGAGGACATGCGTTCGAGTGTACTGAAGCACATTATCAATAGCTTTAGGCATTGTCTCAAAAATAAGACTACACGATTGGAGCATAATCTTTTTCCTAACTCAGGACTACATGATTGTTCAGCCTTTCTTGAATAAATTCTCCCATGAATACATGGTTCACAAGCTGGTCCATATCATGTATACCTCTGATTAACAACAACTTCATCTTGTCTCTTCGATTTTATTTTTCAAGAATTACTTATCTTAATTCAATCTAAAAAGATGGTGAATTTAGATACATGGAGTTTAAATTCAACAAAAATCTCAAATTCATTAAGAAAATAAATCAAAGATTACATAAAATTTAAGCGAAATGCCAACATCCATTGTAGCCCTAGAAAAATAAATTTAGTTCATGCTAATTAAAAAAAAACACAAAACCATGGAGTTTCACTATCATAACTATCATAAGAAAGGATGTTTATGTAAGAAAAAAATTAAGGAGGTTTGAATTTGTCTAGATCGGTTAATTAGATAGGTAAGATTGGAAATCAGTTAAAGTATTTGTTTGAAGAATGATTTTAAATCAGATAAATTGAGAGTTGACACGAATCAGTTGAATTGAGCTTTTTTATTTTTTTTATTTTTTGAAATTCTTAATGTTTTTTAATCGGACAAGCGATTCAATTTTAAAAACATTAAAAAAAAAAGAGTTAAAGTAGAGATGTTAACGGATCAAGTTGGGTTCCAATCCTTAAAAAATTTTAGGACTTAACTTGAGCTTGATCCAGTTTGATCAATCAAAATGACCTATTTCATTATTCAAAAATAATAATAAATTAATTTTATATTGTACTTTATAAAAATTGTGGAATTAGTTCGTGTACTTTAATTTGATATTTTTAATCTTCGTACGTTTCAAATTTAAAAATGTTGGTCATCACCAAATAAAAACAGTTAAATCATTAAGTTCTATTATTTTCAAAATTTGATACGGCAAATATATTAGCATATGTGTAATATCATGTTACTTTATTAATTCTACATACTACTCATTGAAAATCTAATTAATCGATTAATGACGGTGATTTGCGTCAAAACTAAAATTTCAAATTTTAAAAATTACACCGACTGAAATTGATTGAATTAAAATACCCAAAACTAATATTAAATTTAAACTTTTATATTAATATTTATATATTTTATTTTTAAATTTAAATAAAAATATTTTAAAATTATTGCCCAATATGGCCGAAGCGAGCGGGCCATCGAGCCCATGAACATGTGTAAATCAAGGTTCTTTGCCTCCTTTTTTCTCCAAATTCTTCTCCCTAGCAAATTTATTGATAGTTTGCTCTGTTCTTGAAAATTAAAATAGGGACTAGTTTAAGGACCTTACATGAATAAAACAAACTAGTCAAAGGGACCTTTTAGCATATTAGCCAAAAATATTCATAAATCATTGATTTCTTTTTTTTGGTTACCCAAGGTACTGGAGTTTCACATTCAGTAGGCTCATTAAGGGGGTAAACGCTAACCATGAGTTTTGAAGTTACTACAAGGTGAAAATCAAACCCTCAACCACCGGTTAAAATAAGAGAGACCCTCACCATTTCACGCAACTCCCATGTTTATTTACCTATTACCACTATAAATAATAAGCACTAATAACCACATGCAAGAACTTTAACTAGACCAACACACCATGACATTTCATGTACAAATGTTTATAAATCACAGATATTTACTAGTCTTAATTAAAGGAAAAGTCATTTCAAATTAGCTTAAGCCCAAACTATTCCAAAATTCAGTACATCAAATGAAAAATCATAACTACATCATACATTTCATGAACAAATAATTATTTTCACTTCCTACCAAACCAACAAAGCTCATTGTCATTTCTAACACAATATGGTTAGTGGTACTACAACCATGGAGTTTAGATAAAAGAGTTTCACAACAGACAGGCAGCGAGATGTTAATGTTGTTCGTTGCGCGGCTGCTTTGTCTTTTGACCCACCGGGCTTTCTGCTTTTCTCTTCTTGATTTCACCGACTAGTCTCTTGACGTAAGCTATGTATCCGTCAACATTGAATTTCCTTTTGCATCCAGCATAGTTCATGTATCGTATTTTCCCGAAAACGGGTCTCTCTCGCCATCCCTAATTTAATTGCCAGTGAAACAAATGTAGGATAGCACGAATAAGAAGGCAACAAGAGGCATTGTCATGAATCAAACCATAAGACAGAAACTAAAACAACAAAGACAAACCTGGTCGTGCACACCGCATATTGACCACATGCAACCAACGTAACCATTTGGATCCCTCCCATCAATTTCGTACTGCAACAAAGAGTTTCATGTCACTTTTGCATTGATATCAAGAGAAGGAAAATGTATCATTAATTACCTTGTCATTTAGATATATGCATATTTCAAGTGCCTCTTTAGGTCCTTTTGTCCACTCCAGAATCTTTTTTGCCCAATACATGCTGTATATGGTTTTGAAATTTAGAACAAGCAGATCCCGAATAACCGAGAAGAGATATGCAAACTACATTCTCAACTTGCAATAAAAAAGAAAAAAGTAGAGTTTATCGAGAAGTCACTTGCCGCATAAAGCCGTGCATTTTCCCATAATGAACCATCTCAAGCTGTGAAGCATTCCAAAGCTGAAAGTAGGGGCAGAATAATAAAAACTTAGAGCGAAAACAAAAACCCTCGGCATAGGAAAGTCAACAGTTTGCTTACGGGATCCGCCGTTTGTGCCTTCTCCAATTGCTCCATCCTACAAATTCAAGAGTTATTTGCAATTCACTCGAAACAAAGTGAATGATCAAGACAACAGAAAACCACTCACGTGTAAGTATGTTCTCGTTTATCAGAGGCATGGTCCATCAATGTCTTTCGTGCCCATTCCCATGCCCCCTGCATAGTATCATAATTCGGCTGATAATAGCAAAAGTTATCGGCAAGTTCTCTGCGCACAATCAACTCTTCTAAAAACGTATCAACTGCCTTCAGCGTAGCAAGTAAGATGAAACAATGAACACCATGGATCAGACATTAAAAAAAGCCAGCTATAGAATGATTAGAGAATCAATTGCTACAAACCTGAGCATTAAGTTTCCGAAAACTACGTGCCTCTAAGGCACATCTCTGTGCAGATATCTGACCAAAATGCAGATAAGGAGACAAACAAGAAAGAGCTCGCGGTTTTAAAGGATTATTCCGGTCCATACTATAACTCTTCAACCTTTTTGTCAAGAAACCATCTTTATTTCCCATCAATACTTCCATTGCTGCAGTTTCTCCGGGTTCGCACCATTCAATTTCAGGTACTTCAGCCCCATTCCTGGCCATAAAAAAACACCAGCATTATCAACCCAAAAGTTACTCTCATCTCAACTCCACCCAAATGTACAAATTTCTAACCTCAAAACATCGGCAATGAGACCATCCCAATCTAAAAACCGATCCGTTGCATCGTCCCACTTCTTATTCGGTGGTTGCAGAGTCGGAAAATCGATTAAGTACTCAGGAATCAGTTTATTTATCTTACCCCTAATTGTCTTAGCACTATACTCCAGCTTATCCGATGCAAGCCAAACAGGAACTACATTATGAGCATCAACCTCATGTATAGTCACTGAATCACTCACTCTTTTACAAATTTCATCTTTACATTTTCGAATCTGCCTTAATGGTGAGAAATCTGTAACTAAAAGTGAAGCTTTACATTCTCCAAGAAACTTTGGTATTGTTTCTTCAGCTGTTCCCTAAAGAATAAACACATAATTCACAACCTTTTACATGAACAATGCTAATAAAGTCATTCATTTAATACACAATTTACTTGAACATTCAAAACAAATTGCTGAAACACTTTGGACTATAATTGCCAAAACCCTAAAACAAAAAATGGGTTTAATTAAAAAAAAACCATAAAAACACTTACTTGAAACAAGAAGAATGGAATCTGGGTATGTTCAATACTTTTCTGTAATTGACGTAAACCCTTAAGCATGAACCCTAATTGCCTTGCTTTAGCCCCTAAGAATTGATAAAGATTGAAAGCTATAGCGACGGGCACATTGGCCTTGTTGGCTTGATCAACGGCGTGGATCAAAGCCCAGTTGTCGTTCAACCGTTGATCTCTAAACATCCAGTACACAACGGGACCATTTTGCGATGGATGAGACCCTTCCTTAAGGACATGAATCCGACCCAGTTGTACGGAGGTTGGTTTGGTTGAAGCTGAAGGTAGAGAAGCCATGGAGAGGATAAAGAGGGAGGGAAGCGAAGGGCGTTTGCTAAAGTGCGCCAGTAGGGTGGAGGGCGTAGTTTAGCAAGGCGGGCGGGATTGATTGAGGAAGAAGAGAAATTGGAGGGAAGCTGGCAACCAGATACCGTTTGAAGTTGTGGTTTTGAAACGATATACGTGGATAAGATAAAAATCTGACACGTGGTACTTAGTCACGAAATAGACTTAATTTGGTTATTAACTTTACCCGCGAACTACAGGATTCAACTGTTTTTTAATATATAATTATAGTTAAAATTTGCCACAAGTCCCTGTACGTTTGGAAATTAGGAATTTAGTCCCTGTACATTTATTTCATGGAATTTAGTCCTTTACTTTTCACATTTCAAAATTCAGGTCCTACTGTTAACACTATTAATTTTTTTGGTTAAATTCAAGTTAATTACAGTGTCATTTTTTAATTATATGACTACCAAGTGAGTATGTTTATTATTTTAAAAATGTCATAGTAGCAAATTTAACAAAAAAAAATATCACTGTTAACAATTGGACCTGATTTTTAAAAACTAAAAAATTAAAGGGACTAAATTCCATGAAATAGAAGTATTTGGACTAAACTTCTAATTTTTGAAAGTATAGGGACTTATGACATATTTTAACCTATAATTATATATCATATGTTTATTAAAATTTTAATATATAATTATTGAAATAATTATAAGACTTAATTTCACCTTACATCTCCAAATTATGACCATTATTTTAAACTGGTCATAAACTTCAAAACATTCTGATTACATCCTAAACTATCAATGTTATATCAATCAGGTATTTTTGTTATTAAAACCATTAAATGACACGTAAAATCTTATGCAGCTGACTTTAAAATGAAAATTTTATAGAAATAGAATGTTGGCGTATAACTTTAAAAACTAAAAAACAAAGCAAAACGGGAAAAAAAGTGAACAATAAAGTTTCTATAAAAGTTTCAAAACCGTAAAATTAAGGTTTTTTAAAACATCATTTTTACAATTTTCATTTTTTTTTTAAGTTTCCATTTAATATTATGACACATAAGATCTAGCATGCCATTTAACAGTTAAATTAACGATTTTTAGTAATCTAGGGACCTAAATGATATAACCCTGATAGCTTGAGATGTAATTAGAATGACTCTAATCATAGTTTGGGGATGTCATTTAAAGACCAATTTAGAATGAGGGTCATAATTTGGGGATGTTTGTGCAATTAAATCTAATCATAACGGGTGAAAATATTTTTATTGATTAAAAATATTTTTTTAAAAAAATCAAATCAAATGACAAATTATTGCGAGTACAAATTGTTCTAGGTTAAATTATGGTTATGGTCCCTTTATTATGTTTAAATTTAAATTTTAATAGTTATACTTTAATTTGACATAATTTGATTCCTCTACTTTTATAATATTATTAGTTAATCCAAATATATGACACCCTTAATTATTCTAGTCAAAATATTAAGGTAGCTTTTTTTTAAAGAAAATACTAATTCAAACTTATCATGATGAAATAATTTTTTCGTGTGTGATAGAAAGATATTTCAAAGAAAATTTGACGTCAATATTTTAACTATAATTGTTAAGGATATTAACTATATGGATTAACTAATGTCATTGTAAAAATAGATGAACAAATTATGTTAAAGTAAAATATAAAAATTAAATCCTAAATGTGAACAAAGAAGAGGGATCAAAATTGCAATTTGTAAAAATAGATTAGAAGAAACAATTTTGTTTTTCTTCATTGAATGTGATAGTGTCTTGGAGAAGAGGTACAAAGAGATGTTTATCTTGATTCTAATCATGAGATGGCGAGTTCTTTGAAGAAAAGACAAACTAAAATTTGCAGATTAGTTAAGTGGATTCCACTTAAGGATGGATGACATAAGGTGAATGCCGATGGTGTTGTTAGTAATGTGCTTAGGAATGCTTCAGCTGGTGGTTTAATCTATGACCAACATGGCAATTGGATTGCCAGTTTTTTTAAAAATATTGGTTGTTGTTCTGTACTCAATGCCGAGCTTTGGGGTGCTTTTGAGGGACTACAAGTAACTTGAAATCTAGAGCTAAAAAGGGTGGTGCTTGAGATGGATAGTTCTACAACTATTCATTTGATTCAAGCAACTTCAATACAATAGCATTGCTCAGCTGTGTTACGAGTTATTAAAGATCTATTCCAACTATCTTGGATGGTTCGAGTTACACATGTATTTAGAGAGGGTAACCGGGTAGCCGATGGTTTAGCATCAATGGCATCCTCAAGACCTCCGAGTAGTATATCTACATACAACTGTCAGATGAAGTTCTCCAACTGCTACATGATGATTGCTCTAGAATAGCTTGGCCTCGCCTTGCCTAGTTATAGTTTTTATCCTTCTTCTTGTACCAAAAAAAAATATCATGTATACAATTGTACCAAATCAAAGTTCATGTATCAAATTACATATTTGATCAAAGCTTGTATATAGTTTTGAGATTTATTCTTTTTTGTATTTTCATAATTCTCTCTCTCTCTCTCTCTCTCTATAGAAATCTCTAGCTTTTTTTAAAGAATTTTAATTTTTTATAATTTTTATATTAAATTAGAGTCAAATTCACAAAAAGTATAAAAGTTAAAAAACTAAATTTATTATTTCATTAGTTAAAAAAAGTGTCATGTCATCATTTTGTTAATCACTTAACGGTCAAGTGATATAAAAAATATTCTCAAAAATATTAATGATAAAATTATAATTTTTTTACTTGAGTGATGAAAAATGAAAATTAATACATAATTGAAAGACTATTAATTTAGTTTATCCTAATTTTTATTAGAGGGTTAATATAGGAGTGATGTTATATTTTAAACTTAGCATCTTTTTATAATTTATAACATATAAAAATAAAATCTATAACTTTTAAAAATAATATTTATAATGTATGACACTAATAGTAGCTAAGCCTAAAATTTATATGTATTGTTTTTATGCACTTAATGTATTATAAATTTATATAAATTTTGCAAGTAAAAAAATTGTTTTGTGTATATTTTAATTGATAATGTGACTTGATTTAATCACAATAAAATTTTTAAATTCACAAATTAAAATTAAGAAATTAAAAAATTATCACGTGTTATTTCTTTCTTATTTTTTACTACAAAATTTATATGTGTTACCCTTCTAATATATGGGATGTATTTCGCATTTATTAGAAGTTTTGCAGACACTTAGGAAGACATTCGACGATTTACCAAAAAAGAGGTAAAATAAAGGTGACATTGCAACGAGAAGACAAGCGACGTTGTGACGAAACTCCAAATGAACGTGGCGGCAACGTCGTGACGAGCATACATGGGACGTCACGACGATTTCTCTAAGTTATGCGGCCACATTTTAGACTCCAAGTAGGACTTCTTCTCCCAAGTAAACTCTGATTATTCCAGTGATATTTTAGTATGATTAGAAATCTAATCTAAGCCTATTTAAAAGAGACCAATTAAGAGGCAATTAAAGATGTAGTACTACAGAGCTTTTCTTTTGGGGGCGACAAGATGTAGTAGCCGATGAATTTTGATGAGAGTTTTCGTGGCAACTTTAAGAGAATTTTGTGAAACCTCTTTTGCGAGAGCTTTGGGTGTGAGATTTGTATTCGAGGTTTGGGTTTTAGTATTCTCATTGTACTCTCATTTTACTTACTCCATTAATGATAAGCCAATGCCTCATTTGCTCCTAGTTTTTCCCTCTTTGACGGTTTTTCATGTAAAATATTTATATTCGTTTTTCTCCACTTTTACTATTTTATTGTTTATATGGGTTGATCCACAACATAATCCTATTTATAAAGTTTAAATATCCCATTAATACCAAATAATCTTATTATTTAAATTCATTTAAATGAGTACCGAGAAAATATGAAATCAAGTTTTGATACAATACTTACTTTTACACATAATTTTTTCAACCTTTAAATTAGAAAAAAAAAATTATTTAAACACATTCCAACCGCATCTTTCTTACAATAACAATAATGTTGACTAAATTAAAATTGAATCGAAAGTTGGGTTGTAAATTCCAAGTTGTGCATTTTGTTTTTCTAAATTTTGTGATAGTCGTTGTGCCATCATGATCAAAGGATCTCTTTCACATTAACTCTTTATCTTAATTATTTTATTTTATTTTAATCTAAATCGCAAAACATGCTTCCATTCTCGTGGTATAATTATAATTTTAATCCTTTTTAAATAATAATTTAATACAATCTCTTGCCTTCTTCATTAATAAAAAAAAAAATTACCTTTTTCAGTGTCAACGAAATTTTCAATTTAAATCATTTTGATACAACTTATTAACTTCAACCTTCAAAAGTTAAAAAAAAAAAAAAAATTATTTCGACCTATCACATAATTTCCCGTCGCTTTTGCTTGCAAGCTCAGCTGAAGATCATACAGCATTTAATCAGAATCCGACATAAAGCATGACTAAATTTGCTGCTTTGCTCCTTGTTTTCAATGTTGTCTGTCACTATGTCGTTATCATACACATCCAGTTTGCTTTAAAGATTTCAACTTTTGCTATATATACTTCAAAACATCATACACTTTAATTAAGTTGGGTGCCTGAAATGTGCGGTAAATTCCATGTTCCATTTAGGTTTCTGTCACTTTCATTACAGCTAGAAAATCTTTCACACTTTTAGACATTTGTGTTCTTCTTGGTCGGTTTTGTAAAGTTATCAGGGGCTTTAGGGTTCTTTCTTTCTTCTATGAAACGAAATCATGATTTGGTGGAAAACTTTTTTTTACAAAACCCTTTCAGTTAGTTTCTGTTGGGTTTTGTTTGTTCTTTTATCTGTTTAATCAAATCATTGTCGGTTTTCGTTTAATCTATAACTTGAGAATCTTGATTTAGTTCATAATGTGCTTATTGACAAAGTTAATTATATCATTCCATGTTTTCCCAGTTGCTTAAAATGGATTATATCGGTTAGTTAGATTAATTGGATCAAAAAAATTAAGGTATCGTTTTAAAGAGAGGTGAAAAAAATTTTATTTGTGAATTTATACAGATCGGTTAAATTAAATTTTGTAATTTTTTAATTTCTTATAGAAAATTAATAATTATTTAATTTGAACTAAATGGGCCGAAAACTAATAATCTGACTAATTCGAACACTGATTCAATTCTAAAACCATTGGTAAACAGTCAAAAAGCTATATATATACATACATATATGTTGAATCGTTAAGTAATAAATATATAGAGGGGTGAAACCATAAACTTTTTGGAGAAATATTAAATTATTAAAATTTTATTAGAGTTAAAAATATAATTTTATCATTGTTTTTATAAAATTCTTGAGGTTAAAATGTAATTTTCATATATTAACTTATAACTTATAAAATTCTAGAGAATTTAAAGAGAAAATTTTTCATTTTAAGAGATTAGGCACTCGTAAACGTACCCCAATATCACATCACCTGTCTCGTAAATTAAATGATCAAATCTGTTGAAACTTGAAATAAGCCTAGACAAGCAACCTCCCTACGTTAAATAATTACAAGTCAAAAACGTTGGCTACGCTATTATTTTAGGTTAGGGTTATTTTAGATTCAGTTTATTTTTGAGTTTGGGTTCATTTTGGTATTGCATTTGAATTTCAGATTTTTGACTTTCAAAATTTTCAAGTTAAATTATTATGTATTTAAATCATTTCAAACTTTGGTTACTTCAAATGCAAGGCACTTTAAGTTATTCGAGTTCGAATTGCTTTGAATTCAAATAATTTGTAGTTTAGTTTATTTTGAATTTAGGGTTAGCTGAGGTTTAAATAAATTTGTGTTCGAGTTAAATATGTTGCACCTATTATTTTTTTATCAAATTGAATTTGAGTTGACGGAATATATTTTTCAAGTTAAAATCAAAATTAGTATTTCTATTTGCTTCTACAAATAAAATAATATAGTTTGATAGAGAAAGACTATATATGTGTGTTCTCTTAATAGTCTTGGAGTGGTTCACGTGGTAGATAATATGAAGGAAAAATTTTTATTTGAGATCACGGGATTAAATTATAAATTTGGAGGGGTCAAAATATAATAATATCATTTTATTGATCTATAATTTTTAAAGAGATGAAAATATGTTTTTTACCATGACCAAACATTTTAATGCTGAGTTTGAACATATATATTAATTTCGGTAGATGTAGACTAAGAATTGGAATTCAGTCTCTCTAAGTTTTGGATTTTAAAATTTAAATTTAATTATTAACACGGTTAATTTTTTTTGTTAAATTTGGTGCTGTAATATTTTGAAATAAAAAACACTACTCACTTAACAGCCATGCAATGAAAAAAAAAGATGTTGTAACTAAAAAAATATTAACAATATTAACAGTTAGGCCTGAATTTTGAAATCTAAAAAGTAAAGGGGACTAAATTCTTAGAAATACAAGTAGAGGGACTATAAGCATATTTTAACCAAAACTTGATATGTGATTGGTACAGAAATAAGACATGTTTGGTGAGATCTGAAACAAGGACTACATAGTATTTACTAAAAACTTTAGCAAGAAAAGACTGATATATTATCTCTCAGCTAGAAAGTCAAGGTTTGTGAGTCATCGTGACCCTATCCCAACAACTTAAAAAGTAAAAGATAGCAAAAGGAGGACACAATTTTCAACAAGAAAATTATGTAATCCTATGCTGACAAATTGAGCAACCCATAAGCAACTCAGTTGTGGCAATGGTTGGACATCTAAATTCCAAATTCAAATCCGAACCCAAAAACTTAATTTGATTAATATGTATCAATTTGATTTAATGATAATTACTTAATCATTCGAATATATTTAATCCGAGCTCATATGCTTTGTATGAGTAACTTTAAATTGATTCAAACTCGTAACATCTGAACTTGAAAATTCTGAATTTTTGAAATAGAGATATTTAAAAATTTGGCCGACTGATGTTTCGATTCTACAAAATTATCCAAACTCAAACTGAGCTTGACTTGATTATCCTTAATGATTGATGTTTCCAAATTATCCTTAATGAAATCAGTATCAAATAACTCATATTTAATAATAGTCTACGGAACTTAAGTTTATTTTGATTATATAATCTCGAATCTTCCAAGTTAAGCTAAAAGAAAAGAAAAAGAAAATCCTTACAATTAATTAAATTAATTCCTTGTTCTTCACTGGGTAAAGAATTGATGAAAATAAATATCAAATTTATATATAAACTTTGATTTAATGTGCAATTTCATACATGAACTTTGATTTAGTGTAACTATACACGTGAAACTTGAATTGTGGTTTATATGTATACATGAAAATTTAATTTTGATTCAATTGTATACATTTAAAGAAATGAATACATAAATTTATTTCATATTGAATGAATATAATTGTTTGTGTATAAATATATATCAACATAAAATGGTGCTAATTTCATAATACTGTTAGTGATTTATGAAAATTGAACCAAATTAAAATTTTATGTATAAAATCGCACAAAATCAATGTTCATATATGACAATGCACATTGGATCAAATTGCATATATAGTTTTAATATTTATCATTTTTCTTTTCAATAAACCTTAAGTTTCAACCTTCGTCTCTTATTTTTGAAAATTTTAATTTTTTTTATTCTCAAAATAATCTAATTTTAGTTAAATTGAGTTAGAGAGCTAATTTTATATAGATATATTTTACGTCTTTAAAAACTAACGACATATCTTTATTTTATTACGCCTAAAACTTAAGGCTTTTAAGGACATCTTTTTTAGGGTAAATGGCTTAGTGGGTCACCTAACTTTTGGGGTATTTTTATTTTGGTCACCCAAAATAAAAAGCTTTCAATTTAATCATTGGTGTTACAATAATTAATCGTTTTAGTCACTCAATCGTTTTGATGTGGCATTACACTTCATGTCCATATAAGCACTCCTTGTTGGTAAATAATTTCTCTGTTATTATGTATTTTTTAATCCATTTTATTTCTCCTATTTTTACTGTAAAGTAAGAATCCTAAACTCAAATTTGTGTTTTTTTTTTTTTTCCTGATAAGGTTCATTGTCTACCTCGTGAGAGAATAGGGGAACGAAATTGAAGCCTCAGCAGCAACAAATATATAGACGAGGCATTTCTACTTCATCAATGTTGTTACATCTCTTCGAATTCTTCAGCTTTCAAGGAGCTTGATCCTAGCAAAATGAAATCTCGTTACTCGAATCTGTTCATGAAACTTCACGATCAATAGTGTGACAACCGACCAGTCACCTCATCCAAAAATAATGGCGATGCTTCTAAATTTTCCAAGGACATGTCCACAAATAACGGTGTCCCATTTTTGGTAATCGAACAAAAAATGAAAAAGGATGGCAAAAATCAGGTTGCCTGCAATGAACAATGAAGAGAGGAAATGATTTATGGGGATATGATTTTCTCACTATTGCTCTTTGACCTACTTGCCCGATCCGGCCACTAGGTCAAGGTATTAGAATGCTAAATTTGTTGTCAAAGCAACAACAGATGTGTTTTGTTACTCTAGATTTATTTAATGAATATTGCGATGTAACAAACTTAGATTTCTCAATTAATCTTCTATATTGAATTCATTCCAGTAAAATTTCGAGTAACAATTTGTTTCAAATCATTTTATTAAGTATAAAACTACTTTTTGGAATCAAAGTATTAGTACTTTTTTATAGGGTATCGATATCAAATTAAGCATCGATGTTTGGAAAAATTTAGCAAAAATCAAAAGTATCGATACCCTTGTCATAGTATCGATACCTTCCTCAAAGTATTGATACCCTTGACAGTATTGATACCATTTTATGGTTCGATGTTTGAAAAATTAAGGGAAAATTTTGCCTAAGTTTCAAACCTATATCACTTCAGTCCCTGCACTAATCTCAAAATTCAACCAATCCAATTCACAATTCAACCACATAAGCTCAATTTTAATTTCAATAATCATATAATTCATCATCAACTCTTTTGGTTAAGGCTAAACTTTTAAGATTAAAAAAAGTATCCAAGTTCTACATTTAGGTCCATTAAAACATTTCATTTATAACCAACATTACCTATGTACATGCCAAAAGTAATTAAGTACATTAGTCCTTCAACTTTCTCTACAATACCATGCATGATTCATACTTTACTTTGGTAAAAATTTCATTTCTGGTTCCTCCTCCTTTTTCCTCTAATTCAATGTAATCATTTCAAATTTTTGATTTTCTTACTTTTACCCCAACACTTTCCATTTTCCTACAATTAAGTCAATACCTTGAATTAATTTTTCTCATCTCGAAAGTATTTCTAATTTTCTACCAGCTTTAACTACTTTCTATACTATTACTCGAAATTCCTATTTTATCTATTTTATAAAATTCTCTAATATTCTTGACCCAACTTAATATTGTTCCTAACTCCGAGGCATAACGAGGATGTTACAATATAGCTTAAGAGTATCAAAGTGGTTGGGTTCAAGACATAAGGCTGCTTCATAGTCTCTAACTACGGATGCATGATCACCCTTCGAGTCATGGAAAGCAACTCAAAAATGTGGTCTGGCTTGCAAGCTAGTGCTCTTGTGAGATCTAAAATTGCTTCGTTTTCTTTGTGATCATTCATTAGAACTAGAAAGGCAAAAACTTCATGCTAGGGGCTGAATCTGCATATATGGCCCCAGCTATGAGTAAGGAAGTTGGCAAGCCACAATAGCACATTGGGATAGCATTGGGTAAACCAATTTGTTGTCATTGAAGCTTTAATTTCATTTCCCTATTTTCCCACGAGGCAGACAATGAACCTTATGGAAAAAATATTTTCTAGGTTATGGTTTTTTACGATAAAAATAGGTGAAATAAAATGAATTTTAAAAAAATTACATGATTACTTGGAAACTATTTACCAGCAAGGAGTGCTTATGTGGACATGAAGTGTAATTCCACATCAAACATCTTTATTAAGAAAATGGTTGGGTGATTAAAACGATTAATTATTGAAATGGCAATAGTTTTTTCATTTAGGTGACTAAAATAAAAGTGTCCAAAAACTTAGGTGATGAACTAAGTAATTTACCTTTTTATAGGATGCCTCCTTTTACGCAGTGGCTTGGCCTTAAAAAAGGGAAAATTGTTATGTTATCCCTTTAAAATTTATAATATTATAAATTAGTATAATAAAAATTCACATTTTGCCCCTAATAAGTCAGCATTACCAATATTTTCTAAGCCTGGCTAATAAGTTAGCATTACCAATAAATATTTTTCTTCTCAAAAACCTTTTTCTTTTGGAAATGACGAAAATACCATTGTGGAAAGAATTTCAACCTAATTTCAACCTAGGAAGTAGAGGACATTTTAAGATTTTGTAATGTTAAATATTTGATGAAAATAATGGGTTACCAAATCCTACCCCTAATGTTACTATACTTGTGGACCCACTAAAATAATTGTACTCATAAAGAAATAATAATAAAATCAACCAAGATTGACAATTAGAATTTCTTTAAAAAAAATAAAGTAAAAAGTAAAATAAGGGATTTTGAATTTTTGGTCAATCAAATAATGTTAATTGGAGACCAAGGACTTTTTCAACACACCACAGTAAACAGGTCATTGAATCCCACTTTCCTCCTAAAAATTAAACTAAAATTAACCTCATTTTGTGATATTTACTTTTTATTTTTATTTTAAAAATTTAATCCTCATTAACACCATTAAAATTCTTTTATTAAATTAGTTGGTGTGACAATTTAAAATAAAATAATACTTCCTACCTTAACCAGTGGTCCAGGGTTCGATCCTCGCCCTGGGTATGAAGCAGCTTTATAAAACTCGTGACCAACATCTACTCCCTTAATGGGTCTACAGAATGCGGATGATTAGTTACTGGACTTGCTCCAATAGATACCTTAAGAAATGACAAAAATAAAATAGAAGTCATTTAATATAATATATATTTTAATAAACTTGAAATTAACAAAAAAAATTACTAGAATTAACAATTGGACTTAAATTTTTAAATCTAAAAAATAAAGAGATTACATTCCTTAAAATAAAAATAAAATAAAATAAATTCCAAATGCATAAAGAACCCAAAGACTTAAAATATATTTTAACCACCAAGAAGTGTTGAGTGTAATGGTAAAGCACATTGTACTTCGAAAACAAATATCTAATTTCAAACCTTGAAAATGACATTGTTGAGAGGTACAACCATAAAGTTCGATTATAAAAAGAAATATATTTTAACCTATTAAACTCCAATTTTTATTTGAATATTTATGGACAGTTAGTGAACCAATCTACTATAACTAAAAAATAGCTTAAAGATTTGTTTAATCATTGTAATTAAAATAATAAGTAAAACAAATTAGTTATGAGATTAAGTGAAAATAAAATATGGTTGGTTGGTTATAATTGAAAGCTAAGCTTCAAAAAAGAAGGTTTTTATTACTTTATTATGATTGAAATTTTATTCTATTAAAAATTGAATTGAAAAATGATTTTAATTTTTTTTTTTTAAAAATTGTTTTAATTAAAGTAATAAAGAAGATACTTTTTCTTGTGATGATGTATGACTCTTTGTTGCAACATATTGAGTCTGTCTCGAAATTCCCCGGACGGTCACATGGGTGCAATTATTTAAGAATGTTTGATATAATTATTATAATAATTGTTAAATTACTTTATAATATATATACTTTATTAGAGACTCAAATATCAGTTTCTCTTTACGATGATATATATTGTGGAGTGTGACTCGTATTTATTAGACACGTTGCAAGTATTTGGACTAGAGTCGACGAGCATTCGAAGAAATGTCAAAACAAGCCTGATGCCAGGACGACATGACGAGAAGAATGAGATGTTGTGACGTCACAACGTGTTCTCCTATTTGGTAACCACGTTTTAGACTTCAAGCAAAACTTCTTCTCCAAATTGGACTCTGATTATTTCAGAAATATTTTAGTATGATTAGAAGTCTAATCTAAGCCTATTTGAAGGAGCCATTGTCTCCTTGTTTAGACACGCCAATCAACTACAGGGCTTTCTTTTTTGGGCGACAAGATGTAGTCGCGGATGAGTTTTGGTGAGAGTTTTCGTGGTAATTATGGAGAATATTTTATATCCTTTTTGTGAGTGTCTTATGAAATTTAGGGTTTTATTTGCCGGTTTGCTCCTTGAAATTTTGAGTTTTTATTTGAGGTTTTGAGTAATGTACATTTAGGTTTATTTTCTCTATAGTGTACTCTTATTTGTTTACTCAATTAGTGAAAAATCAAAACTTTCTTTGCCCGTGATTTTTTTCCTCTTTAGAGGAGTTTTTCACGTAAAATATTTATATTAATTTTTTTTCTATTTTTACTATCTCGTTGTTTATACGGTCGATCTTTACCATATATTATTATTAATTATAATATAAAAAAAATACCTCACAAATTAGAAAACGGGACCAACAAAAACGCTTTAGGCACAGTCGTGTCTCACTGGGGATGTCTACTCCAATTAATCACATGCAATGATCAAGGACGATGCTAAAGGGAAAGGCAAGGGCCTTTGCTGCCAAAAAAAGGTATATTCTCATTTAATCCTTATAAAAATTGTAAAGTTTCTATGTAATACAATAGTAAAATTACACCTTAATCCCAAAAACCCTATCCTAAAAATGATTTTAGTATGCTTTCATTCACCTTCATCATCTCTTTAACCTTACAGTTACTCCATTGAAATCCTTCCTTACTCCTTATTTCCATCATTTTCCTCCCCTAAATTAAGCATCGAAAAGAGTCCCAAAGAAAAAGCTATAGCGCCCCCATTGTTTACCCTTCATTTTGCATGATATCGATCCTTAGATCCCAACAAGCACCTTCCAAGCCAACCTCTTTCGAGGAATAATTGAGTTAGTGATTATTGAATAGTAGTGCATACGTAACGGCCCACGTTGATGTCCATTAGCAAGTTAATGGAAGAGTGACTTAAATGGTCAATTTCAAATATGATTGGTATGGTTTATCCATAAAATGAAAAAACAATTCATTTAAATATGGTTAAATTTAGATAAACTATTATTCTATTTAAATTCAATAGGAGACGACAATGTTTTTAGAACTCAATAGGTCATTGAACCAGTTAGACCGCCACTTCAATCATCCAAAGTAATTAAAAAAATAATTAGAAAATAGAAAAAAATCTTTTAAAAAAACTATAAACACAAATAAATAACAATAATGATATAAACATAAATTAAACCTTCTAAATTCAATTAAAATATTAACATTATCATTCCTAAATCATAATTGAAATTTTGAAAATTAAATCACCAAAACAAACATTAACAACAAAAATTCAAGTAAATAACATAACTAATCTCTAAACTCAAGTCAAGATGCATATAAAATCTAATATCATCCACCTAATTAAAATCATTTCAAGAAATGAATACATTAACAAAGTCAACGACTAATTATTAAGTCACCTAAATTTTATAAAACTTGCTTTATTATACTTAATATTTATTTTAAATTAAAAAGATTTATGACTCGATTTTTTTCTTTCGACTTGACTCGATAAATTTTCAAATCAAATTTGATTGAGAAAATAAGTTTTCCCTAATAAATTTGTTTTAATTTTTTTTCATTTTATTTAGAATCTAAACCATATTTGATATTAGGGACGAAACTAGGAGCTGGCTATATTTTCTATTTAAGTCCTTTAAAATTTTTAAAATTTTAAATTTATAAAAGTAAAATTACACTTTAACTCCCCTAAAAATGATAAAAGTTTAATTTAATCTTTTAAAAATTAAAAAAACACATACTATTAAAATGATGAAAATTTTAACCTCCTAAAAGAATTTTTAACTTCACCCTTGTTTGATACCTAAACTAGGAACCTATCCGAAATAATTCCAACAACATATGAGAGACCATGCATTGATTGCCAATTTTTTGCCTTAAATGTTAGTAGCACATGATTTGAAAGTTGTAACTTTTACACTAAATTGACGGCATTGAGTAAGGTATTATTATTCCTCACCCATCATCATACATCATACATTTTGTTTGAGGGGTCATACATCATATATAAACAAAAACGGGTCCGGGTCCGGGTTTTTTTTTTAATAATTTCATTATAGATTCTATTTTTTTTACACAACGTCTAGAACTACCTATAACTCTTCCCAAATCCATAGCCCCTCATGCATCGATAATAATAGACTCAATCGACCAACTGAGCTAAAATTTAATCGACTTTTTTTTCTCTCAAGATCAACAATCATCATTAATTATCGATTTAATCAACTGATTTATAATTGAATAAAAATTGAAGGATTTGTTTTATGTGTAGCGAATGAAGAAGCAGATCCAAATCATGCAACTAGAATGGATTCTAATAATATAAATAATAAAACGTGCAATATTGAATTAAAAAACATCTCATAAAAAAAAAGTGACGTAAGGTGTGGAAAAGAGGGTGGCGTGGATGGTACGGAGATTGACCAATAAGATCCAAATCCCATGAATCATCATCCCCCACAGTAGTTGACCACGTGACTATTCCTGTTCCTATTCTCAATTTTATTATATACTCTAGTCTTTTTTTAGTTGCGTCAAGGTTTCCACTCTTCCTTTTGTTACTTTCCCCAAACGCACTACGCCCCAAATTATATAACCTATTATTAAAATGGGTAAAACAACGTTTAGCCCCTCAACTTTGTAATTTTTCAACTTAGTCTCTAAATCCATGAAGTGAATATCAAAATATCATATCATCAGATGAACCGAAATTAAATTTAGTTGCTAAATTCCATGTCTAATGTAACCCCAAAAAAGTTGAGAAATTAAGACGAGAAATATTGTCCAATTTTAAGATAAATGTTTACTCTATTAAATTGAAAAGAAAAACGAACCAAATTTTATCTATTTGAATCGATTTATTTATGAGTTACTTGTTCTCATATTATTAAAAAAAAGTAAATTTAATTAAATGAGAGTAATTATGCTTTTTCTTTCATTTTAAAACTTAAAAGTTAGTCGATCGAGTTCTAACTCGATTAGTATAAGCATTGTTTTCAATGCAGGAAGACATAAGTTTAAGTGCACTGAAACGCAGTGACATAAAAGTAGATATGATCATAAAAGTTACACTAAATTACGTATATCTCGATACAATTCACACATCGAACTAGCAAATGTACGTAGTGACATAACAATTAGGTATGAAAAACTCGAGTTTATGTATTTTGCCAACAATGCCAAGATGTGGTTGATGGAATAAAAAATATTTAAATAACAAATTTAATAAAAACTGAATTTATTATACCTTTGTTTGCGGTGAGGTGGGGGGCCTAATTTTAAACTGAAAGCTCTTTGTGTGCCGACAGTCAACATCTGAAAATAATTTTTATAAAACCATCAGGGCCGTACACGTGGTCCCTCTCCAGAGGTATGGACGGCTCTGATGCGTATCGTAGCTCGTCAAGGTTGGGGCTAAAAATGAACCCATCATGATGATTTCTTTCACATGGACCCCTACCGTACGGTAACATAAACCATCATACAAAGCACATGATTGTGACACGTGCCGTCGAATTATATGTAACACACACCCATATCATTATTAACCCCCATTTTTATTAATTAATTTTTTTAATGATGTGACACATCATTATTTTAACGCGTAAGTATTGAAAAATTCTAATTGGAGAATTGCGATCTAAACAGTTGACTATAATTAATTTTGTTTTAAAGAGTTTGAGCTGTAATTATGAAAATTTCCCCTTTTTCTCGAAATAAAAATCATAATAATTTTTAATTAATTAATATAGAAATTCATACTAATTTAATTTGATTTTTCGAAGGTTCGACTTGCATCCTATTTTTACAAATATTTTGATAATTTTTTTATTTTATGACTTAATGGTAGGAATTCAATTTGAAATCAACATTTCTTAAATAATAATAAAAGCATCCAAAATTTATAAAAATAAAATATTAAAAATATAGAAGTAATCATGATTTTTTTATATACATGAATTATGGGATCTATAGGCATAGGACCACATTGCAAAAAAGTACATAAATTTTTTTTTTAAAAAATGTTCATATCTTAGACAGATGAGGACATAAATAATTAACTCAACTGAGGGTGCAGGTAAAAGAAACATAAAGAGGTAAGGCTTTTTGGCAGTATGTAAAAATCTAGTCTCAAACAATCTAATTTTACTCAAAACAAAGGCTTATTATTATATGTCTAATATCCCCATGTGAGGGAACAGTCACTGAAAATAACTCAAGTTTTTTATACATAAAAAGAAGTATGAGGCACATTCATAAACACCTCAATGCCCTCTAAACATCATCTCAATTTTGTATAATAAAAGTAAGGTTTTTTTTTTTTTAGGTATAAAGTTTAAAGTTTGAATCCATTTAAATATGATCTTGAATTTATATAATACAAGCAAGGTTTAGGATTTAAAAGTTAGAGTTTTTTTCTGTGTCCCGAATTTGTATAGTATAGAATTTAAAGTTTATGATTTAGAGTTTAGGATTTATTTTAGTATTCGTAAACATGACCTTAATTTTGTATGATTTTGTATGGACGGATAAAGTTTTAGGACTTATTCGATGCCTCTTGAACATGATCTCAACTTTGTATAGTAAAAGGAATGTCTTTTTATGTATACGGCATTTAGGGTTTATTTCGATGTCCCGTACACATGATCTTGAATTTGTATTGTAAAAGTAGTGTCTTTTTATGCATAGGGTTTATTTTGGTACCCTCAAACATGATTTTGAATTTGTATAGTAAAAGAAATGCCTTTTTATATATACAGTTTGAGGTTTAGGGTTTTTTTGGATACCCTTAAACATGATCTCGAATTTGTATAACAAAAGTAATGTATTTTATGTACAAGGTTCAAGGATTAAGGTTTAAAGTTTATTGTTTAGGATTTATTTTAGTACCCTAAACATTTGTTAAGTCGAGTGGTAAAGAACTCGATATCCTTTAAACATAATCTTAAATTTGAGTTTATGAATAAAAAAATAATATCGAAAAGATTTTCTCTACTTAAATATTCGATTCCACTCAACTTCAAATTTAATCAACCGATTTATATTAGAGCACCAAAATAAAAGAAGAAGCAGCAGACAAAAAAACTGACCAAGCTGAGACAATTTTAATGGAGGTAGCTAATGGGCAGCTGAGAAAATTTCAAAAGAGAATAATGAGCACTTCAATGAGTAAAACCAAGAATAAAGTGCAAATATATATATAAAGAGAGGGTGTTGTATGATGATTATTAAGCATTGGTAGATGCAAAGATTCTTTGTATAAAGAAAAATGTCTGTCGTCCTATACTAATCATTATATTTTCTTTTCTTTTCTTTTCTTTTCTTTTCTTTTTAACCAAACAGAAAGAAAAAAAAAACGAGTGGAGTAAAGCATACCATACGATGAGAAAAAGAAAAGATTAGTAGATGAGTTTGGTGAGCAGTCAGCATTAAACAATTCTTGCCGACAACAATATCTGTATATATTTTATGGTAACATAGAACAGTAATTAACATAAATTTACTTCACTTTTTTTTTTTTTTTACCATATTTGCTTTTTTAACTGTGGATGGGTGGGGGGTGAATCCAATTCTGTGGAAGCATTATGCACCAAGAGGGTCTCTTAATTTAATCTTTAGTTTTTAGTTAAATTTAGTAATTAACATTTTAAAATGAAATCGTTTTTTAACGAAAATATTTACTAAAATATTAATTTTTTAACTATAGTAGCGTGGCATATTACTATTTATCTTTTATGTCAAGTCAACAAATAATTTAAAAAAACAAAAATTATAAAAAATAGTATGAAGTACACTAATTGTCATGCAAACTTATTGCGTTTTAAAATTTAATGTATTAATCAATATTTCTGTTTAAAATATATTTAAAAAGTTACTAGTGAGGTTAACTCTTTAAAAAAAAAAAGAGAGTAAATTTAGCTTAACAAATAAGGACTAAATTGATAATATATAAATATTAAAGGCTAAATTTCACATTATAAAAAAGGAAGGGGAAAGCCAGATAGTTTCTTGAACAATCCATATTTGGTTTCCATGAAGGGTTCCAACATTGAACAGTGTTAGCTTACTATAATTAGAAGAAAGTGCAATTTGGTTGATAACTTGCCATTTTCAATTCACTCCTTATCTGCCTCCTTTAATATCTACAATAAATATATATATATATATATATATATATATATATATATCTGCTCTGCAACTCAATGCCCTTTACTCTTTTGAGCTTGCTTTTCTTTTTCCCTTTTTTGACACAAAAAACTACCTGTTGTAATCTCTTCCACAGCTTTCTCACTGACCCAACTTTTTTACAGTGAAGATATGGTAAAAATGGCTTAAGTAATGGAGGAACCAATGTAGGATCTCTTCTCCATGGTGGTGTTTTGGAGGGTCCTCTTTTAAGACCTTTCTTGCTATCATGGGGGGATGGCATTAACCAATAACATTGCATGTACATTATGAGGTTTGGAATGTTTAAAAGACAAGTTACCCCTCAAAGATGATTTGATGTGTAAAAAAAAAGGGGGGGGGGGAGGGGGAACAAACCAAAGCTTAGAAAAAGACTTCCACTTCTTCCATGGTGGGACAATCTAATCTCCCCCAAAGACAAAAAAACAGGAGATTTGTAAGATAAGATGGAAACAGTTAGAAGTGGTTCTCCAGCTAGAATGGTCTGGTCTTCGGTGTCCTTCTGAGGTTGCCTGTCCCACATCGCCTTTGCAGTGTCCACCCAACCGGTTCATGGGCAAACATGTACTTCTTTCTGCCCAAAAGCAACTGTCTTCGGTGGTCTCTCCGGCCTGACAATATCTTAAGTCACATGCTTCGGCCAAACCAAAAGAGACATTTGGGAGTAAAAAAATCATGGAAACCCTTATACTTGCATCACAAGTCATAGAAACTAAACACACTTTGACATACAAAAGGCAGAAACCTTATGGAATTCGGGTATCTGTTGGACTGATACGAGCGTGGTCCAGGCAAATGACCTGTCTTTGGTGCAAGAACGAACCTAAGCTTGGAACCTGTCTAAATATCACATGTAATGGACCATTAAGCAGCAAAATTTCTAGTACCAAAGACTAGAATTAGTCTTCCTCCCAATCATTTTACCATACACTCAAAAGGGCAAATGATAACGAAATCGGACATGTGTGAAATTTGTATAAACAAAGAGTGTGGATCAAGCTAAAGGAAATGAGATGATCAATCATACAAAGCACCCACAAATTTCAAATAAATATTGAAAAGAAAGAACAAGGGACCAGTTATGTTTCCATTATATCAATTATAAAAAGTTTCAGTTCATCTAAATAAAGAAAAACCTTTTTCAGACAGAAAGGTCATTTGTCTTCAAAAGATTGATTACTACATCAAAGAACACACTAAAATGGCGAATCCGCCTAGACGAGGAACCACTTTTTCGCGTTCATACCAAAATAAATCTTTCCCCTTTATAGATATTATTTTGTTTAATCAAAAATGCAAAGAGGAAAAGAATTTACAAATGTTCTTCCTGTTCTTGAACTTGTATATTCAAGCAGCATTTGTGTTTCTTAATAAACAAGAAGACTTTTTTTTTTTGCAAATCCAAAAGCCCCAAAATCAAGCTCAACAGTGGTGGGAAATATACAATGTTTAGTTCACAATCATTCCCTTTTTTCCTTCCCACTTGACTCTCTTAAAATCATCTAAAATAAGTAAAACTAGTAAAAAGAATTTCAAAAATCCTAATTTTTTATCAAATTTCTAAAATGGTGAAAAAAAAGGTCACACTGAGGATGTTTCAACAAGAACCTCATTTAGCACATCATCCTCATTGTTTGCTAATGCGAAAAGCTGTGCATCCTTCTCTTCGTCGCTGGAAAAATCGCGCCGCTCGAGCTTGTTATGTGCTGCGATAAATATCAACTTTTGAGCTTTTTCAATGCTTACCCTTGAATGTCCATGAGCTGCTATCCATCTTAACATGGACCAGTTGCATTTGAATCCACATGAAGTTGCGTGTAGGAATATAAGCCTAGCTGCAACTTTTCCGAGGAACTTGAACTCGGTTAGATACGTTTCCCATACGAGCCTACTGCTTTGCGGGTTAACAATTTTCATTTTCCCAGTGATGGGATCTCGCTCCTTCATTTGTACTGCTCGTGCATATACCGGATCAAGCCCTTCGGTTCTCCATTTCATAAGTTCCATAAGTGCAATATGAGCTTCTTCCGTTGATACAAGCCTGGTTATGAGCTTGTCAACATCTTTTTCTTGCTCTGGTGTCAAGCATTTGAATGGAGGAAGGTACTTTCCACTCATGTCTTTTATCAAATAAAGAGGATCGAGAATATACGCAGCGGACCAAGCTGGGTGGTAGTTCTTCTTGAACCGTCTTTCGAGCACTTTCTCTACCGGACCTTCTGGAATTTGAAACTTTGAACACCATTCCTTCACTTTGGTTCTAAGTTCATCCCAAAGTGGTAAACATTGTCCAACAAGTGGTCTTTCGGTTTCAATCTCATGAGCCATTTCTTTGATCAATTTAACCAACGAATGCACCGCCTCTAAATCGTTCCAAAACCCCATATCTCGAATCATCTCCGCGACTTCCCTAGCAACTGGATCTTCCATGGATACCAACTTATACGTTTCGTCGAGTAGAACCAACTGAAGTGCTTGAGAAGAGTTCAGTATATCTTCAACCATTGTGTACACCGGTCCAAATTCGTGATCACGCAAAGGCACTCTCAATAACCTAGCAATCCCACACTCCTGCAATTGATACTTTTGAAAACTACTTTGGATTTGACTGGTGTTGTTTATGAAATTTGCAACCTTCAAGGCATTCTCTGTCACTGTCTTGAACAAGGGAAGTTCCTTGGTGAAGTCCTTCATTAAACTGTTGAAACCTTGAAATTGACAAGAAAGGTTAACCATCCAATGATGCTGACTCTCTAAATTCCTTAAAGCTTTAGACTTGAATTTATCAGCAACAATCCCTGCACATTGTTGAACAGCATTCCCACAAATACCTGTTAATGTCTCCAACAAGACCTCTTCTGCATATTTAGAAGGGGCTGAACCAGTAAAGAAAATTGCTTTTCTATACAAACTAGTCCCATTAGGCAAATTCACAGTCAAATTCACCAAGCTTTCTTCTCCACTAGAAAAGTTCTTAACTTTCCATCCATCAGCTGCAATTTGAAAGAACATGGCATCTCTAATCCTTGCTTCTGATTCAGCTTTCACTTCCTCGTACTTAACATCCAATCTAGACCCAACAAGCTCCCTTGTTGAAACTGGTGGTAACCCAACTTGGTTAAGAAAAGCTCTGAACTTTGGATGTTCAAGACTTGAAAATGAAACCGACCCACAACATTCATACATCCAATCAGCTAAAAAACCAACAGCACACTCAATTTGGGATTTGCTTAAAGTTGGTCCAGGTGATGCTTTAGGACTTTTTAGCTTCTTCACTCTATCTTCCAACATAGCCAAAGCACCTAAATCTTCTCTTCCACCAGACAAAACCAAATGTTGTTGTTGTGGTAACAAGTTTCCAGTTCCACCACTTGCTATCACAACCGCCCCTGGTGAGGGTGAATAAGCTAACTCCCCACAAAACCTTGATGGGTCAACAATAGCCAAAGGAGTAGCTTGATAAGAACAACCTGAACCGGAAACAGAACCAGAACCCGAAGCAACAAGGACACCACCAGTGGCTGTCACGGTAACCGAAGATGAACTTCGTTTTCTACTACTTTGTGTTGCTGTTGGAGTTATCATCGCTGTCGGAGATGGTGAAACAGATGAAATGGGTTTAGCAAGGGAGTTAAAGTTAGGACAAGTTCCTCGCTTTAAATGTTCTGAAGCTGTTCTTGAAGGATTGGAAGCTGAGAAAACGGCGTCGCACAAAGAACACCGGAGTTTCACAGCTTTGGGAAGTCCGGTATCGGTGTTGTGAACAAGCATAGGCTCAAGATGAGCCCAATACCAAGCTCCTTTACCTTTTATTGCCTTGGTTCGAACCATGACTAACCCTTCGTATCTCTTGTGTACGGCCTTGGCTGCTAATTCATCGGCCGACACTGAGTCCGGCGGAGTAGTTGTCGTATTAGTCGTGGCAGCCATTGCAAATAAACTCGAAATGAGAAAAACAAAAACAAAGAAATTTTGGCAACGCTTCTGATTATATAAACGACAACATTTTAAGGGTTCTTGCATTTAACCGGGAAAATCCACCGGCAACGGCCGGATCTTGATTTCCCGGCGACTTTCCATGCAGTTTCTTTGTTATTGAGTCTCTCTCTCTCTCTTTTTGAAATTTCAAAGTAAAAAAAGAAAGTGAGAGAGGTGAAATGGGTAGGGACGTAGGGTAAGGTAAGAGAAGAAAAAAAAAATAAAGGGAAAGAATACGAGGGAAACAGAGAGAAAGAATGATATAACCACGCGCTTCAACGCGCCGTCGAGATGAGCGTGGGGAACAAGTGAAAGAAGGGATAGATGTTGATGTCTTGATGTAAACTGGTGTAATGAAAGTAACACCAAAGTCCAAACGTACGAAAACATTTACTACCTGACACTGGTTGTCACCAACAGGTGATTGGAGAGTATACTTCACGCGCTTTAAAAGGGTTCTAGTTTTGGTATCACTTTCATGTTTTTCATCCCACTTTTTTTTTTTTTTTAATTTTCTTTTTCTTTTTTGTGTTGTTGGGGTCTTGTTTGTCCTTGTCTTCTTTTTTATTTTATTTTATTTTAATTTTGGTAATTTTCATATTATTTGAAAAATAAATAAATATTTCTTTCCTTCTTTCTTTTTGGGCAAACAAAGTATAGCAGTATTGAGTTAAAATGGGTTTCCTTTTATTACCTGTTGGTGTTGATGTATGTGTTTTTTTAATTACAGAATATGGACATAAAAAGGGTAACCTAGGAATTTAATGAAAATTTTTTTTCCCTAATTTCAACCAATTTTCCTTCTAGGCTTTGGACAGTGTTGACCAAAGTTAACCAAAACTTGGCCTTGAAAAAGTTCCACCAAACACCCTACCCCTATATAATCAAGCTTTGGTATTTTTCACTTTTTCATTTTTCTTTATTTTAAATAATTTATTATAAAATTTAACGAATTGTATTTTTTAATTATTTTTCATCGTATTATTACATGTTATGATAATATTGCATCGTGATAATCGATGAGTGTTTTGTGTAGTAGTAAGATATGTTTCATTATCAAAGAGAATTCAGGTTTAAATCTTTGAGATGATAATGTTAATTGAAACACCCATGAACCTTGAAATGTTTAGTCATGGTTTGGGAATCGAATTGAGAACACTTGGGATATCGATTCAAAACAAGAGGTTGTATCATTTGATTGAACATTTTGGGTTCAGTTAAAATGATTCTACATTGACAACAAATATTCGTTGGATCAAGAATCAGTCAAAATACCAATCCGAAGAGAGGTAAAAACTAATTGACCTATGAATCGGTACGAATCAGTTGAACTAGACTGAAAAAAATAATTGAACCAAATTTTATTTGATTTAAACCAGATAATCCAATCAAATCGATGGATCCAACCACCAATTTTCAAAAATATTGTTTAAAATTGAAAATTAATAATATTGTAGCAAGTAATTATGTTTTATTTATATTTAATTTCAAAACACATGGGTTACTAATTAATTCCTCATCATACACTCATTACTGACATTTAATGGGTAAAATAAATTTGATTTGATTTTGATGGGAGGCTCCTTCATTTATCAATAAAAAAAGGAAACTACTTAAAAGGTAAATTGATTAAAATAGAACAAAAGAATTAAAAATTTCAAATTGGCTATTTAATCACATCAATAACCTTTTTTACTTTCTTTTTCAACTTAAATTTTTGTAATAAAGCTAAATCATGGCACAAATACATTAAGTGATGTCATCATAGACACAATCATTCATTTCAGATTGTAATCTAAAAATAAATCAATATTTGTATATTCATTTTCTTTTTCCATGTACAAAATACCCCCAATTGGATTATTTATATTCAAGGAACGAAATTTTTGGAAGATTTGTCATCTAGGGACCGGTTTGAGAAATCTTTATTTTTATATTGTAAAAATTAATAATAAAGGAGTCATGTTGTATATTTTATAATCTTTAAAGGATTAATATTAACGATTTACTTCTTTTTTTAAAAAAAATCAGTTGTTAAAAAAGTTTAAATATGTCAAAAGTCTTTGTACTTTTGCGAAATTTTTAAAATTTAATCATTGCATTAATTTTAAGACATTGAATTTTTATACTTTTTTTGAAATTTAACATCATTGGCCCAATTGTTAATATTGCCTATTTTGCGATTAATGAGGTTGAATCGAGACAAAAATGGTAAGTTGGCAAGGAAAAAGATGACAATTTTTTTTTTTTAATTTCCAAAAACATGTTGTTTTGAGCTTAGTTCTTAGAATGTGTTGGTATAAGACAAAATTTAAGCCTTAACGTTTATTCATTTTGTCACTTGAGTCTTAGTTCTATGTTCTTCTTTTGATCACTTTGGCGATCTACCTTCAAATTTTAGCCAATTTACATATTTTAATGAAAAAGTTTATGAATTTGTTAAAATTTTAACATCATTAACATGGTAGCATGCATGATAGTTTTACATGTTCTGTTTTTAAATGATTTTACATGAGTTTGTTTTTAAAATTTTATGAAGTACATGCGAACTGACATACTCGTTCCCATGTCCGTGCTATTATAATTTCAACATTCCAATCAATTTTTCATCTAAAAAAGATAATTTAACCAAATTTTAAAACTTGAAAGACGAAGTAGTAAAGAAACGAGTTAAGGCCAAAGTGTATTAAAAGCTAAATTTGTTATCATAATATTCTTTATTAGGATTTAACTGACCAAGATTTCCGAACCCCTCGAGATTTTTCTAATATCACTTGATCATGCCAATCTCATTAACCAAAAAAAGTTGTTAAACCCGAAAAAATTTAAAATAAATAACTCAACATCTTACATTTAAAATGTAAAAAATAAATTTTAAATTTGGCAAGAATATATATATATATGCCAAAGTTTCATTAAGATGTCTAGATCAAGTAAATTTCAAGTTTGAGGTAAAAAAAAAAAAGAAAAAGAAAAATCTAAGTTAAAATTTCTTTCCAAACATGAAATTTTTTTCCCTAATGTATTGTGATTAGTGTGGGGGAGGAGATTAAGTAAGAAAACATATCTTTTTAAAACAAAGGTTGTTACTGATTAAACCCTAAATTAATGGGAAAGGGCTAAGATTAAATTGTTAAAATGAAGTTTAGTTGGTCCTTAAATGGAGCAAGCTGTTTTTATATAAAAAGACATTAATTAGGAGAAGGAAAAGGTCAATTTTTATTTCCATTGAAACAATAAAACCATATGTCACCCAACTGTCATCCACCTTTTTTCAATTTTGAATTCTTTACAATTTTTGGATACCATAATTTATTTGGTAGTTTTGTTTTGGGTAAACTATACTTATGGTCCCTCTAAAACTAGGGTTTGTCTTATTTTGGTCACTTCAAATTCTTTTTCAATTTAGTCACTCTAAATAAGATAATTGTGTGAATTAGTCACCGCAATTTCTTTTTCAATTCTTTTTAAATGGAGCCAACTATACTTATGTCTTATTTTGCGTTTTCTCTTAACGGATTGCTAATTTGGCACATTAGCACATTGAATGATTGACACGTGATATTTTTTATTGACTTTTGATTAAAGTTTAGGAACTTTCCTATAATCAGTCCAAATCTTTTTCTCCCTAGAAAAAAAATAAAAATCTTTGGAAATTTTGATGAAATTCAAACAAAAGAAAAAAAAAATTGTTCAAAAGTGGTCGTTTTCAAAACTTTTATTCTTTGTTCGTTTGGAGGTATTTGTCCCTTGTTCACTATCTTTCCAACAAAAAGGGAAATATTATCAAATTTTCCATCTATAAATAAATTAAGTTTTATATAAAAGTTGTATGTGTGGGGTGTTTTCAATATTGACTTGTTATTAATGGAGAAAACCTCCTCAGTAGTTAGCAGATTTGGTGACACATTCACATGTTTTCTATCTACTTTTGGTTGTAATTTGTTAATGTATTAACCAATGGAATAATAATTATAATTTATTTTCTAAATCATTGGAAATCCATTTATGTAAAAATATCCATTTTTAAAAAAAAAATTTAAGTATTTGATAAAAACGAAATTTTCATTACAATCAACTATGCATCTTTATTATTGTTATATCCTTATTTCAGCATAACATGTGACAAGTTGTTGGACAGTCCGTAAATGATCTTCTATCAGGAACGGTCTACATACAACCCTCAATAAGGAGCCATTCGTATCAACCATTTGTATGGGGTAGCCTTGAGACAACTTGCTACGCACCTCTTGTACAACACCAAGGACGAGAATGCCAAAGCATAACCACGCATTACACTCCATGAAGACAACTGACCTTAATTACTCCACCATCTGACCAACACGCACAACCATGCAGGACACTATACTGTCGCCTACATGACACTACAAGACAGGGGGTAACCCCCTATATAAGCTTGAGTGCATGAGAGACCAATGGTGGACTCATTTTCCTCTAAAAAACCCTACACAACAACCCCAACAATCTTTCTTCTTCTCCTTACTCCGGCTCTTCGCCTGTTACAGATGAATTTGTACTTCTCTCCACCGTCATCTCCTCCTTACTGGTGACTTGCATTAACAATTATCTTCTTTTTATTTTTTATATAATGATCATGTTTTGAGTATTATATTTATAGAAATTTTGATATTAAATATTTTTAATATATAAAATTTAAAATAATATTGTATTCTTGACATTTATATCATATTTTTAATCCTATTTCATTTTCTTTCTCATGTTTATAACTATGAAATATGAAGCATGCTTTAAAAACCAGGGAGAATAATAGTACTGAAAAAAAAAGAAAAAAAATAAGGACAAAGCTTAGGGGTAAGACCCTTTGTTCCCTTAATTAAATGGTGTAATTGCACTTTTAATACATCTTAAAAACTAATAGTTCAATTTAATCTTTCTAATTTTGGGTAAATGAAAAATATATATTTTTTTAGTCCTCCAAAAAATTAATAATTTAATTGAAATCATTTTAACTTTAACCCTTTCAAAGTTTCTTATTTTTATTTTAACCCAACATAAAAACCATTAGCAACTCATCTATTTATTGGACAAAAAGTCAAAAGAAAAAACAACACATTGTTGATCGAATCCATCTACATAAAAAGAAAATTAATTAATGATGGCAATATTTACCCATCAACTCAAACTTAGCAGTGTTCTTACACATTCATACTTGATGTTCTTAGCTACTACCAAACCCCACTACTACATTAATGTTCAACAAATGCAAAATACAATGTTTGAAGCACAGATTATCATTAGGTTTGGCCTCAATTAATCATGATTATTGTGTCTATTTTCTTTTTCCTTTTGACATCAATTTCAACTTTGAACTACATACATATAGGTCTTGATGTAGCCTTTGTCATTTCATTTAGCTCTCTATATGGAGCCATTTTTTGGGTTTTAAATGTGCATATTTTTGCTTTACAAGTATATATATGAATAATTAATGTAATAAAAGAATTTTACAAGATAATTTAGGATTAGGGGTGGTCTTGTTTTTTTAGACACTTAAAGTTTACAATGTTATGTTTAGTAAAATTTTTATTTTGACCCTCAAAAATTTATAATTCAATTTTGATCCCTCGCTATAAAATTTTCGACTACCCTTATTTAGGATGTGATTTATTTTTTAAATTTCACTAATTGTTTATAAAATAATTATCCTATATATATATTGTTGATATTGGTTATTAGCAAGGGCAAGACATGGAAGAGATAGTAATAGAGATAAGAAAGTCGAATCACTTGTGGTAAGCGAAAAGCCAGCGTAAACAATGAGAGAAAAGGTGGAAGGAGAAAATAAGGGAAATCTTGAGCTAGGTATGCTACTAGGGTTGCTAAAAAGAGTCGATCTCTCATTCATCGCGCCTTGGGGTATTTATAGGTAGGGAGTCTCCTCTCCAATTATATCACAACACCAACAATCTCGATGTATGGTAAAAGTGTGGTTGGCCGAGTGGCAAGGTCGTTATATGCTGGTTGTTGGCAAGTGTAGGACGGCTTTGACATTCCCTTTGCTTAGTTGGTCTTATTTTGATGAGTGTGTACTCACTAACCGTAGGTGGTTTAATAGGGGATCCACTATTAACAGGTAGCTATTGACGGGTGATCTTCTCGTGAAGCGTGCGGATGGTTGCCACTGAAATGAGATGAAGGGCCATTCATGAGTATTTCTTAAACAGATTGCTGTGATGCCATGTGTCCGAGTTGGGTAGGGGTATAACATATATGTTCTTTTATGGGGAAAATGGGTATAATTGCTATCTTATTTTGAAAATGTCAAAACTTTCCTCATCAATTGCTTTTAAATGGGTTTTAGTATAAATTAGCAAAATTCAAATCAGTCCAAAGTTTTATGTTTTCCCCCTCCAAATTTTGAATTGTAGGGATGTCACCCATAAAAAGAATTTTTTATTTTATTTTTTCTTCCTTTTAATGTTTGACTCGTTATTGAATTATGAAAAATTAGCATCATATTCCGTACTATAAATTGAAATTCAAAACCTTATATTTTATTCAAAAGGAATTAAATACAATATCTTATATACATTTTTCTTTCTAGCCCTTGTTGAAAATGAAGAAGTAAACATCTTAGTCTATAATAAATATTTTATGAAACCATTATTTCATGTCAACATACATTATTTTCATCTAAATGATGCCTTGTAGTCAATTTTGAAGAAAAAAAAATAAGCATTTATAAAATATTACATTTAACAATTAAATAATATTTATTTACTTTAGCATCTTTATTCTGGGTAAAAGTACCAAAACTCCCTATATTATATTCTAGATTGTATTTTAGTTTTTCTATTGAAAAAATAGACAAATTAACCCATGTACGTCAAATGAGTGAGCAAAACAGTCTTTCTGTTAAATCGTATCGTTAAATGTTTGTTTTAGTGTTTATATATAAGGTATAATAACAAATTTAACCCTCAACCTTTACACATTTATTCAATTTGGCCCATACTCTTTTATTGGAAGTAAATTAGAAATTTTTGAAACTAATAAGACTAAAGGGTCAAAAAGGCATTAGTAAAAAAACAAAAAAAATCAATTAAGCCCTTTTAAAATTAAAAATTAGAACTTTTTAATTAAAAAATAACAATACCGACTCATTAAAAGAGTAGATGACAATTTTTTAAAAAATATATTATAACCATTAGATTTTAATAGGTCAATATTGTTATTTTTTAATAAAATATTTATAATTTTAAAATGTTTATAATTTTTTTTAATAACTTTTGTTTATAATTTTTAAATTTTAAATGGGCTTAATTGTTTTTTTTATTATTTTGCTACTAAGGCATTTTTTATCCTTTAGCCTTATTAGTTTCAAAATTTTCTAATTTACATCCAATAAAACAATAGGGGTCAAATTGAATAAATGCGTGAATGTTGAGAGCTAAATTTATTATTATACCTTATAGATAAACACCAAATTTTAGTAGAACGGTTGTATTGCTCACTCATCTAACATACATGGGGCAATTCAATTTAGGGTATAATACAATTTTTAATACAGAGCTAAAATTCAATTTAGGGTATAATACAAGAGTTTTTGTGATACTTCTATAGTTTATTGTGTCAATTTTTTTTTGTTCTTTTGACATCAATTAGGATTTGAATTCAAAGACTTCAATTTTCCTTATTATAAAATTTTTTACTTCACCCCTATTTAGGATGTTGTCGTGTTTCCTTATAAAATAAAATAACAAGACAAAAAAAACACACACGATAACATCCTAAATTCGTTTGTGTTTTTTTTTTTTAAATTTCATTGACAGTGTATAAAATAATTACCTATATAAAATTTTGTGCAAATTGAAATACTAAAATAATCATGGAAAATAATATGTATAATTGCTATCTTATTTTGAAAATGTCAATTGCTTTCAATTTTCAAATGGATTTTAGTATAAATTAGAAAATTTCAATTAAGTCCAATGTTTAGGTTTTTTGCCTTCAAAGTTTTGCATTCTAGGGATGTCAATTATAAAAAAGATTTCTTTTTCCTTTTTTCTTTCTTCCTTCTAATGTTTGAGTCATTATTGAATTATGAAAATTCCAAACCTTAAATTTCATTTAAAAGGAATTAAATAAAGAAGATAGTATTTGTTTTTGTTTTCATTTTAGCCCTTGTTGAAAATGAAGAAGTAAACATTGCAGCCTATAATAAATATTTTATGAAATCATTACTTCATGAAAACATATATTTTTCATCTAATTTATGTGTAGAAATCAATTTTGAAAAAGAAAAAAAAACACAAATGAGCTATTTATAAAACATTACATTTAATAATTAAATAATAAATATGTTGAAATTAGTTTCCCTATCATTAAATGAATTAATTTAGTCCATGTACTATTAAAAAGAATCAAATAAGTCCAAATTCCAATAGAGTTAATATTTATTATTTAAAAAATGTCATTTACTATTAACAAAGTTAAAATTTTAAAAGCTTTTTATGGTTCTTCAAATTAAAAAAAAATTAATTTTTATGTCGTTTTAATAGTATAAGGATTAGATTGATACATTTAATAATATAGGGACTAATTCGATCCGGTCCCTATAATAGAATGACTTAGAAGATACTTTCACCAAAAAGAACCCACCCCAAAATTAATTAAATTAAAACACATTCCTCAAAGTCCCATTCATTACGGGGTTCACCAAATTACAATAAAGTGGACCAAATCCATATCACAAAATCAACAAAGTGGACCAAATTGAAACAAAACTTGGTTGTTCTTGTTCTAATTCTTTTATCAGTGACCCCATTGTTCAGCTAAGGGTCCATGATTAACCTAGTGATTTATGCCACGTGGAAATTATGGATGAACAATTCTTTTTCACCCCACACAATGATGCTATGAAAAAGAATGGCATAAAGTTTGGGAAATGATGAGAAAAGTCATTAGCAATTTCCCCCCTCTTCCCCTCTCTTTATAAAAGGTGGGGGATTAGATAGGGACCCAAAAACCCTATTGAAAGCTGAAACTTGTTTTTGCAAAATTATGAACCAGCTGGCTTTGATCAACCACGTGATTTTATTTGGACCCACCCCGTTTTTTTATTTTTGGTGAAATCCTTGTGGTTTGATTACTTACATCTGGACCTCACTTAAAGTTAACAAGATTGGACAATTATACCAAATTTTATATACTAAAGTTTTCATTTTTTTTTCTTTTCTCATTGTTCAGTCCAATAAACCCAATTTTAGGGCTATGAAAATATTAGACCCAAAAAGCTTGATTTTTTAGCCCAACATATAGATTTTGAATCAAGGTGACCTATCTACTTTGTATAGGTTTGGTCTATTGATCTAACCTAATCTGATTTGAGTGTAAGGTTTATTTGTCATACACCTTCAACATCAACTTGAAAGGTACTTCATTGAAATTCACTTAACTCATTCGAATTTGAAATAATTTAAATTTAAATTAATTTTGTATTTAAACTTAAATTGAATAGAATTGGAGTCGATAGGATTATGTTAGATTTCGGAGTTAAACTCTTTAAATTTTAAAATCCAAGTTAAGGAAAAATTATTTTATGGATCCTTCTTATCATATCATTTGGGCTCATTTTCTAATTATTTAATAACACTTCAACAATTTTTTTATGTCGTTCATACATAATTTTGGCAAATTTTTTACCCTAAACATTGAATCATAAACCCTAAACTTAGAACCTTAAATTTTAAACCATGAACCCTAAACGTCAAACATAAAACTATGAACTGTAAATTAACTTATCCAAAAATCAACCCACTCACATAATTTATTATCTAAATTTACAGATTAATCCCAGTTCATACTTCATAGTCTAATTTGTAACCATTATTTAAAATTGTAGTGCTTGGATGGTTTTTTATTTGCAAATTAAAAATTTGTAGTTATTAATTATTTCTATTTAGCTGAAAAAATATTTATGTCAAACGCTTAAAAATCTTATCAAATACTATCCATAATAAAATCCAAAAATCCAAAAAATTCTCAAACTCAACTCAATCAAGAGATAAGCAGTGAAAAAAAAATTGAATGAAACAAATATGAATATGAATACCATTATCATTCATTGCATTATAAAATTCTCAAACTCAACTCAATCAAGAGACAAGCACAGATGATGAATTTCAACCAAAGTTTTGATGATCAGAGAAAGATTATCATTCATTGCATTATAAAATAATTTTATATTATTTTAATGTCGAATCTTGCATTTTTCCAGGTTATAATAACCATTTTTTTCGAGGAATGGCATTGTTGGTGGGCAACAACTATAGCCATGGCGGCACAAACACCAGAAAGTTTTACTGTTCTACTCTCAACCTTTTAAGTCTTTAAGACAGACACTTAACTTTCCTTTGACTACTATCGGTTTCGAATCTTTCAATCGTTTCTGAGACAAGCAAAGCCAACGAAACACCTTTCCTCTCTATTTCTTCCTAATAATGTCAATGACAAGTTAAGCAAACAAACCCTTGACTGTTGATCACCCACCATACTCAAATCCTGTTTAAGCTTCATCTTCAAGGACAGAAATAAGGGAAAAAGAGAGCCATGTTAGATATCTTCATATGGCTTATTTCTTTCTTCATCATCATTGCCATTATTGTTCTCCTCATTTATCAGGTCAATTTCCTTTATAAACCCTACAATCTTTCTTCTTTTTTTCTCTCCTGGGTTTGCTTCTTTTTTGTTTGAATTTTACATTATGCTTTGGTATTAGCTTCGTGGGTATTTGTTATTTAGTTGATTTCTTTGTTTATTTGCATCAAAATCACTTAAATAAACGCAAAGTTTAGTGCTTTCTGTTCAGAAATAAAGAGAAAAGATCAAAAGATGGTATTTTTGGGATGTATTTGTCTGGGTGTATTGAATTTTGTTGTAAAAAAGCTTATATTTTTGTGAATTTATTTGAGAAGAATCTAGGGTTTGAAGTTAAATCTGTAGAACCAATTTGGGGCTTTCTTTTGTGGCTTAATAGCATAGAGGCCCCTGAACTAGGAGTTAAATTATATTTTGGCCCTTTCACTCAAAAAATAAGTACAATAGATCAAATAGCAAATTAGTCTACATGAGGTATATGTAGCATGCCACGTGTTGCTGTTGGGTTGTTCAATCCTAAGTTTTTAATAGTATAAATGGATAAAATTTTGGTAAAAAGACCTCTCCAATCCCTCTCAAAGAAATCAAAGCAATTTAATACCTATCAATTTTGAAAGTAAGCAACTGAGGACAATTAATCATGGCGTTAATGTTTTTCATCAATTGTACATGATTTTGATTGATATAATAATTTAGCCCTCAAATTTTACACATTCTATCAAATTGGTGCCAATTTAACAAATTTATCCGGCAATATTTGTGTGAATGTTGAGGCTGGATTTTTAGAATTAAGGCTAAAATGACAAAATATATAACATTGAAGGTTAAATTTGTTATTATATCAATCAAAATTTTATACAATTGATGGAACACATTAATGCCTCTTTAGTTGGTCACTTTCGAAATTGACAGGGATGAAATTGTTCTAATTGTTTTTAGAGGGATTGGAGAGGTCTTTTTAGCTAAAATTTTTAACAGAAATGATCAACTTGCTTTTTAATCTAACACAGATGAACTAATTTATCCATTTTTTTAGTCATGGAGCAAAATGTCCGGTTTAAACTATGTTCATTGGTTGATTGTTCTGTGTATATATATAAGAACTTAGTATGAAACTTAAAAGCTTTGATGAATTTTGCTGCAGCTCACATGCTTGGCTGATCTAGAGTTCGATTACATCAATCCGTACGACTCTTCATCTCGGATAAACAAAGTCGTCTTGCCAGAATTCTTCGTGCAAGGATTTTTATGCTTATTCTATCTAGTAACAGGACATTGGTTCATGTCACTGTTATGCACTCCATATTTATACTACAATGTCAAAGTGTAAGTTCTTTTTTCTCTCTTCTTCTAATTCGAATAATAGTTTTCGTTAGCTTCAGTTCACGGTTAAGCCCCCGTCTGGTTGATCAATTCTCTTTAGTTCGAAGAACTTGTTTGATACCGTGAATAATCGAAAGATTTGTGCACAGAGACATGCATCAATTGATATAGGTAGCAATGGAACTTTTGTTATATTCCTTCACTTTGCTGGTATTTCGATCCTCCCTTGTCGTGCATTAGGTTAAATTAACTTATTGCTTGCGTTAGTCATGGCGCTATCGTGCTGTTAAGGTTTATGATTTTCTGAGGGCTGTTCTAATTGTACGTGCTCATGGTTGTTTTCCCGAACTTTCTGTTGTAATCAGTTACATGTTGAAACAACACCTGGTCGATGTCACAGAGATATTTAACTCGCTTAATAGGGAGAAGAACCGACGCTACTATAAACTCGCCTACCTTGTCATTCTCCTATTTATCTCCTTATTCTGGTAAGTTCTGTTGTTATTACAAATACACAAAATTCTTCCCTCTAAACATGCGCTTGCTAACATAGGAACTTGTATATGTATTTGTTTAGGATTATCTTCTCTGCATTAGAATACGAAGATGATTAACCGGACCCCGGCAGCTTTCTTAATCGGAACGTGCATCGGCTGTTTACATTTGATGTCTTTGTTTCAGCTTCTTCTGTTGTAAGTTGCAACTGATATAACCATAAATTTCGAAGTTGTAAGATTGGGAGAATTTTCAGTTGATTTTAGATGAATATATATTTTCAGCATCCGGTTTTTGTCAGTACATCAAATATAAGTCGTTTATACTACTTATTCAAACAAATAGTAGTTTCGAATTTCATTTGAATTAACTCGACTCAGACCATTCAGTTATCGAATCATCTTTTTCATTTAACCATTCTTCCTTCCATCCATTATTGACCTTAGCTATGAAGTCTTCGATTCTTTGCTGCAAATCATCACTGTATTGTCCTTCTTCAGCAAACCAACCATCATTGTCATCACTGTCACAATCATCATCTTCATAATAGCCATCGGAACAACCGGTATCATCTCTGCATACATCAACCATATCTGCACATTGTTGAGTATCATCAAAGGAAGCCCCCACTTCACATGACGAGCCCAAATGCGTGAATTCTCCATCAACTTCATTCGTAGATTGTTTATGACTCGCAAAAGTTACAGATATAAGCATGGCGTTAAACAACACGAACAAAGAAACCGGATTATGCAAGAACTCGAGATTGCGGGTAGACAAAGATCTCAACAACAAAAGGGAAACTACAAAGAGAATCAAACATGAACAAAAGAGCTTCATTCAAGTGTCTACTAACAGAACATATATTTGTCTGTGTCTGTATTCATTGTTGGTTGTCCCTTTTGTTATGAGGGCTACAATTTATAGAAGTTTAAAAGAAAAAAAAAGAGGTGATTTCCCAGAACAAGTAATGGGGGTTTGTTTATTAATTTATTTTTCTCAAGTAATGAAGACTTTGAAGCATAAGATAGGATATTAAGGAAGTTACTCGGCAAGTTTTGTTTATGCTGTCTGTTAAGACAGGTAAAGAAAGTACCAACATGAAACATGGTTAACTGTAACTTTTAATCTTAAACTAATCTGACAGACCATCTAGATTTGGTTTCTTGTGAGTTTAGTTCTTTTTCAGGTATTTGAAGAATGTGATGCGGATATAGAAGAATCTAAGACCAAGATTTGCAATTGATTGCTGTTCAAGTTTCCAAGTACTACGTCTTTGTACAAAACTAAATTATAAGTCAAACCCAAGCTTTACGCGTACTAGCTGTATATAAATATATTACATCACAAGTGATCAACAAGTCAACATTCAACGACAGCATTCAGATTATAAGTAGGCTATGTTGGAAGATTTATCCAAGGATTTGGACATATGAAGCTCTTTGTGAAAGAAAATTATATCAGTTTAAAATATGTGTTAAGTTTGGACCCGAATATTTAAAGTTTGAATTTAGTTTAATTTGGTCTATTTTTAAGTTTTTATTATGATATTTTTTTTGGGATAATATTAATTTTTGGCCCCTGAACGTTGCAACCAGACCACTTTGGTACCTGTACTTTTTTTTGGTCCAGTTTGGTATCTAAGCTTGGCAACTAGATTTATTTTAGTCCTTGAATTTGAAAAATATCAAAGTTTGATAACGTGGCATGTTGATATTATGATGATATGACACAATCTTAGAGTGTCATATATAATGTTCTAGTAATTGGACCAGTGGTTGAACTAGTCAAACTATTGGTTCCAAATTCAATCGGTTTGATCGATTCAACGACTAGGCCAACAATAATTAAATAAATAATTAAAAATCATAAAAAAAATATTAAACCTAATCAACCTATTCAACTACTTTTTTTTTTAATTTTCAATTTTTACTAGTTTTAAGCAATTTTCGATTCAATCGGTTCATGTTTCAACCCCTTTATTTGGACCAATATATCGGTCGATTTTCAATCCAATTAGTCAGGTTGACCAATCCATTCATGTTCCAAGAACATTGGTCACATCATCAAATTTCAACCGAATCCAGATTCAAGGATCAAAATGGATCGAGTTGCCAATTACCAAAATAAATTTAGTTGCGAAATTCATGAGACAAATTAAATAGACTTGAATTATCTATCTGCAAATATGAAAAAGATTAGATAAAATCCAAAACCCAAGCAGATTTTGGTCAATATTATTTAATTTCATTCTCCTGAGATATAAAATAATTTGATTTGAAGTTAACAAGTAAAATATTTGATATATAAAGCCTAACCTACCAAAAAACCATCAAGTCATTTTCCATGGCAACTGATCATTCCTTAGTGATTGATTTATATTTTATAGCTTTCAGTTTACATCGAAAACAATTGGATCTTGATTGCTCGATTAGGGTTTTTCGCATCTGACTTTTTTTTTTTTTCCTTAGTCTAATGCTTAAATTTGAGATTGAATTTTTTTTATCTAGATTATTAATACTATTAAATGCTATTGATGAGGATTTTTTTTAATGTGAATTTATTCATTGATTAATAACTGCAAAAATTGCTCACCAATTCCAAGAAAAGGCCAATTCTTTTGATAAAACATTACATTTAAAAATATTCTACATGACACAACAATGGCGGAAACCCCTATCTCTAATCAGCTCACTAACTAAAAACTATTGTTTGAAAATAAATAGGGTGAAAAAAAAAAACCCAAAATGAAAATGAACATGCTGGTGGTACCTGTGAGAATTATCGATGAGCTTACACATAAATAAAACAACATCAAAGGTGTGGGGACTGGGAATGATATTTCATCAATTGTGTACTTTGGATTACCAGTGCTGTCAGTATCGAACGTAAGGGAATTTTAGATTAGATTCCGGGCAACGATACGTTAATGTCAGCAGGCTTATTCGTTGTATCTGATGGCATGGAAGGCCAAGTATCGTTGTTGCCGCGGAAGGATGTGGAGATGTTTGATTTTGGGTCAGCACAAGAAATGGGAATAGCGGCCATCACTGTGGCAGCAGATACGGGTTCAAATTTCTGTTTCTTGGGGTTCTGTTCGTGTTGGTTCCCTGCGAGGAAACTGCCTACTACGACCTGGTTTGAAACAGCCAAATGTGAGGGACTTAGATGTTCGGTTTAAGTCGAGAAAAGCCAGAAAACTGGAGAAAAATGGTGAAATCGAACCTGCACGGGGCCAGCAGCTACTAGGAGACCGGCAACTCCACCGCCTACAACACGCCCGTCTGGACTTGCTAATGAAACACTCATTCCACCGGATCGGCTTCTTGTTCCACCAGTGTCATTTGGCATGAAAGAACCCGATAAGGACAGTATCTCGAAACGTCCCTGCAAGAAATTTACATAGATAAGGGATGTGCTTCATGTTCATGCAATAGTTTTCAACATAACTAATCCTAGACATAAAGCATTACCTCATATGTCAATGTACCCCCGGAAGAATCAGGTTGACGAAGAGTGACACTCGAGATCACCCCGTTTGCAGAAAGAATGCATATAGCTCGAGGCCCTTGTTGAGAAAACGAAATAATCTTCATTGTGACATCCTAAAACAATCAAAAAAAAAATCACCAACATACGCAAATCATATTTTATCCAGCAATCAAATTATGGAGTTTTAACATCCATGCCAAATAAAAGTATCACGCAACCTCGACACATAACTTCAAAGATAACAGTCGTGTTTACAACATACCTCACCGGCATTAACCGTGATGATATGCGGCGTAAAATTAGCCCCAACAGAGCATGCAACCCATTCCCCTGCAAATAGACAAAGTCTTACAAAATCAGCCACCGGATAAAACAATGTAGGACATAATGAGTGCAAAGTAGCAAGTTTCCCCAGAGATAAGCACATTGTAACCAAGACTCAAAACAAACTAACAACAAGCATGGAGGCCTATAAGGTCATTGCCTAGCTCAAATCCAACAAAGATAGCTGTATTTAGGTGAAGTACTCTCATCAATTATGACTCCAGGGTTCGAACTTGGAACATACTGGGAAATTTAAGTAACTAGGATTTGAATCATTTGCTAGTTCTAAAAGCTCATACAATTGACATATAGTCACAAAATACCACCAAACATCTAAGAACATTAATACAAGCTGAGTGACCCAGAGAGCATAAAAGCAGGTAGTAAGGACCAGGCAACAATTAGCAGAACCAAGTCTGTTCACCATCACTTGGTATAAAGGATGCCAAGTGGCAAAGGACACTCATAACAATGAAGATTCCACCATTCTCACATATTATACATACCAAACCAAACCCATAAAAACTCTCACTATCCTTCAAAAAACACTATCCACATACACACATATACACAATTATCAAGAGATCTTTCAAGTAGGGGCAACTAGTGAAACAGCTCTAAGGTCCCACTTCACAATACATAAAAAACCCAACACTAGAAACAACAATATCCACCATAAAAACATCAAAGAAACCCAACTTTTTTAAGTACCAAATCACTTGGAACAAAAAAGGGTATCTATAAAAATGGCTAAGGGTTTTTTTCTTACCTATATTTTCCACCTCGAACTTAGCTTTTGAAACCGGCGTCGGAGACTTCACTTTTCCTCTTTTCGCGGCTGAGAAGTCTATAACCGGAGGCGGAGCTGCCGTTGATATGGGTTTTGGAGAGAGTGCCATAGTGACTGAACCGTCCGGTCCATATTTTCTTGGCCTTCCTCTTTTTTTCTTCAACGGCATCCCCACCACCGAAGCCGGTGGTGGGACGGGTTGAGCTGCTGACTGTGGTTGAGGCTGCGACGGTGGAACGGATCCGGGAGTTGGGTTTTGGGTCGGGTTTTCGGACCTTGGAGCTATATGATAATCCGATGGAGCATCGGATCCTACCACCTTAACTCCACCAGTTGCAGTATTTGTAGTTACAATTTCTCTTGACTCCATAGCTAACAACTTACACCTTTGCAACAAAAAAAAAAAAATTACAAAATACAAAAATGGTTTTTTATCAAAAACACATTTGGATTTTTAGCTCAAACAACTAAAACCAAGATCAAATTTTTACCCCCAAAAAAGTACAAATTTCCAAGTTCAAAACCAGGAAAATAATTGAGTTTTAATGGTACTAATATAGGGTTTTGAACTTAAAAATTCGTTTTTTTTTACAGAAAAATTATGAAGGGGTTTCTAAATTTTTTTGAAATTTTTTTTTGGAGTATGGGATTTGAGAAGGAAAAATAAAAATGAAAAAGGATTATGATTTTGAGCTCTCTGTAAATTTTTTTTCCCTTAAAAATAAAAAAAAGGGAAAATGGTATGAGATATATAAAAAAGAAAGTTTTTTTATATTATTATTGATATATATTGTTGAGCTAGCTAATTTGCTTCCTAACCTTTTTAATAAAATAATGAGGGGAAAGGTAATTATTCAATAAATGGGGCTTTAATGAAAAATATTATTATTTTTTTGTAATGATTAATTATTTTACTATATTAAATATTGGTATTTGTGTTTGGTTGGAATCTGATAAATAAAAAATTATATATTAAAATGAAAAATTAGAAAGTGGCCAGATGATTTTTCCTTTTCTTTTTTCAAAATTTTTTTAAAGTACAATGAAAGTGGGGTATATATTTATAAATATTTATTTTTTTATTATTTTGAGTGAATAACAAGTAATATTAGGTTGCCAAAACTTGAAGAAATTGTCTAATAAGGGAAAAACAAATACTAGCAATTTAACCCCTTTTTATTTAAAAAATTAAGAATATTATATAAAATTAAAAATTAAGAATTTCCCAAGAAAAGAAGCTCCTCATAAAATTAGTATGAAATATAATCTCTCACCAAACATACATCACTCCCACCCAAACCCCATGTGAAAAGTGCTTTTTTACAGACATGATATAACAAATATCTTATTATTTAAATCAATAAATAAATTTACTTTCAATTTTCCCTTTTTTCTAGAATAGATCTGGGCTTCACGAGAAATAATTACTTACATATAAAATATAAAGCACGATGATCATTTTCAATCTTCTTTTTTCTTTTTAGTTTTATTTAAAAGTAAAATATTTATTAAATACGAATAAAATAATGATTTTTTAATGCTAAAAAAAAAGTAAAATTATTGAAAACCCTTTAATGTGGAATATTGAAATCAAATCCAACCAAATCCAATTTTTTAAAGCAAAATGGCAGAAAAAAAAATATTAGTCATATTAAAAAATTAAAAAAAAAGTTTAATGGAAAATGAAAGTAATCATGTAATTGCATAAAAATAATAATTAATTAATGTGTTAATGGGATGGACCACAAGCATTGACCCAACAAAAATGCAAGAAAATATTAACAAATTTTGGAAAAGCAAGTTACCAAAAACAAAGAAATAATATTAAAAGAATTTGGGTAAGATAAGAACACAAATTATTTAATTATTATTTATTAATATTGGTGATGAAACCGATGAATATTAATTTGTTTCTTTAATTGTATTAATAATGACAATTATTATTTAAATATTTAATTGTAGAAATCACGAGCCTCCTTTAATTTCTTTAATTTAGTAATCAGACCTAACTCTTTTTTATTATTTTTAATTATTTTTAATTTTTTGGTTTCTAGCTCATTCGAAAGGAGAAAATTGGAATAAATTATTTATAAATTCTAAATTATTTCTCCATAAAAAAATAACAGTTGAGGTTAAATTTAAGCTAAGTGGTGCTCCTATTGCATGTCTATGTCAGCTGGTTGAAACTTTGGAAAATAATATTACCAATATTCTATTTTGTTTCTTTTAAATATTTTATAATTGTTAAATTATTTGTTGGCGTATCATATCAGATAAATAGTATCATAAATAATAATAAGAAGTCACGCGGATTGTCATGTCAATATTATTAAAAATTAATATTTCTTTTAAATAAAAATTATTTGATTATTTTTAAAAATTAATAATTAAATTTAAATTGCCGGCATTCCAATGAAGTTTTAGTTTCCACTAAATTTATCATTATGATGAATGCATTACTACTTTCATGTAGCTGTGTATAAGGGTGATTGGCTTGGTTGGGTCCGGTTTAGGTTAGATTTAGATAAAGTTTTTGTTCACGGGTTAGTTCAATCCGGTTTGAATCTTAATAAAAATAATTTTAGAAATATGTTTATTTAAATTTAATTAAAAAAATATAGAAAGGGATCTATTTATACTGGTTTCAATCTTTTTATAGTTTTTTATAGGATCAATATTTTAATAAATTAGACGTCATATTTCATGTTTCATTTAAGTAGATCATGGATGTCAAGTTTGGCATAAATTAAAATTTTTTAACTATTTGTTTCATGTAAAAAACTTTCAACTGTTAAGTACATAGTAACAGAGACAATATTTTAGATTGATATGATAGAGGTATCGGGTCCATTCAAAAATTTAAATGCACGACAAGTACAAATATATTGATAATAAGAGTTTTGGGGTGGTTTGGGTTAGGCTAAGTTCAAGCCCAAACTTAAAAAAATTGAGCCTTAACTCGACTTAGCCAATGACACTTCTATTTTCATGGACCATTTATGATTCATATAAGCTCGCTTATATATATATATATTATAAAAGGTATGTTTGTTTTTATTTTACTAATTTTATATATATTTTTCTTTTATTAAGTTTTAAAACATAAATAACATAAATGTTTTTTTAATGATATTATAGTATGTATATTTAATTTTTTTTATATGACATGAGATATAAAAATAAAAGAAAAATCAGAATATAAAAATGAAAAAGAAGAAATGGTTTAAAAATGTGGAAGCCCAAATGGAACAAGTGTGGATTCAAAGAGCAATGGAAAGGAGTGTACCTTATTTTATCATGATGTGAATGTGAAGGACAGAAGAGACAAAGGAAGAATCTAGGAGTTGCTCTTTTTATGGTAAAAGGTCAATTTCATTTTAGATTTTTGAGCCATTGCTTCTCCAACCTTTCATTTTTTAGTTTGGACTTCTTCTACTATCATTCTTTCACTTTAAGTTTGGTTTTTCTTTTTCAACTTAACAATACATGTCCAATCTAGGCATTGAAAGGTCAAACGCTCAATACTACTCTTTTTTCTTTTTGGTCTCCAATGTGGTGAGGAGGAGGGGATTAAACTCAAAGAGGGCAATAACCATAGGAGAATCTATGTGTACATCTTGTTTTCTCAAGGACCCCCCCCATCAACATATTTGGTCTGGTCAAACAAAACAACTGCAGATAGAAATATGAAGAATTTTCGTGAAAATTTTGAAGGATCGAAAAATCAATTCTTCAAATTAAGTCACATACCAATAATTTAACTGATTCAAGTATCAGAGATGATAAGGATGCAATAATACTCTAATGTAATAGCAATTATTCTAAAAATTGCTATTGCAATCCTAAGTACATTTTATAATCTCATATTCAGCCCAAATGGGAATTGAACTTTCTAAAGAAAATATTATCCTTATTTCATGTCGATGGTTATCGTGTAAGGCCTGCCCTTAAGCTTTTTGGGCCTTTAAACTTGTTTGACCAAATGCCACCCTAACTCTATAAATGTGTTATTTTAACCCCCATTATCTAATTATTCTAGTTATTGATACTAATGTTCTTGTTTTTTTATTTAAATTTAGTGAGTTTTGGTCGATGGTAGTGGTATTGTCGTTAGTACAGGAGGACGTGGGTTTGAGTTAGAGGTGTTCATGGGCAGCGTCGGGCCCGGCCCGAAATATGGGCTTAAAATTTTGTCTAAGCCCGGCCCGGAAAAAATTCATAAGCTCAAGCCCGGCCTGGCCCATTTTTTTAATAAACATCAAAAATTTATTTTAAAAATAAAAAAATAAAAAAAGTATTTTAAAAATATTTTAAAATTAAAAAATAAAAATAAAAATAAAAATATATTTATTATATTTGGGCCAGGCCGGGCCGGGCCCGGGCAAAAAAAGTGGTGCTCGAGGCCCGGCTCGTTTTCTAAACGGGCCTCATTTTTTTGCCCAAACCCATATCTTGGGCCTATATTTTTACCCGAACCCTATCATATTTCGGGCGGGCCGTCAGATCGGGCCGGGCCGTTCGGCCCATGAGCATCTCTAGTTTGAGTGCACTGAAACGCATTATCCTCTTATTTAAGGGTTGGGAAGGGACTATAAATAGTTTTAGGCATTATATAAAAAAGAAATCAAATCATATATTCAAAGATTTTAGGATTTAAAGAGTAAATGTAGACTGCTAGGTTTATAATAAAAATTAGATTATGTTTACCGCCAATAATGTGGGTAAAAGAAAAAACTTTATATAAAATTATACAAAAGATTCATTCATCAGTTGAAGCATAGGTAGAGTATATATTGCGTTAGAGTTGTGTGACCCGAATCCTATTTGATCTGGCCTAAAAAATTTGAGGTGCAATTCGCTTGTTAAATAAATAAAATAGAGAGACAAAATAGGAGATCTGTGGGGGTAAAAGACCAAGGGTTGTTTAACCCTTAAAATGTAGAAAACCTCTTGTATCAATTTTTTTAACATTAGTAAATTTCTCGTGGTTTTTCTTGATAAAATTTTTCACATAAAATCTGTGTATTCTAATTTTTCTTCTTATTACTTTGCGATCATTTCGACTACTATTATCGACGTATAGTATAACATATATAAAATTTCATTAAACTTAGATTCAATCCTTTAACATAGTGATTTTTACTTGTTTTATGTAAAGATTTTAGTTAAAAATATTAAAATTATAAAGTAGTATTATAATAATATTTATTATCTCTAATATTCGGCTATATCGTCACACCAACTTAATCTAGAAATAGTAAGAATGATTGCATCAAAATAGCACCAAAACAATAATAATTTGAAAATTTAAAAATTGCAAGTATGAATGTAAGACAAATATCATTAATTTTAAACGAAAGTGATTTATCTATCAATGGTGTTGCAAGCTTGATGATGTACTCTTCTTAAATAATGCTGGAATCTCAGGTCAAGTATATAGAAGCCAAACATGTAGGAGCCTATAGAAAGATGAGACAACAATGGTTGCCTTTCTATTTTTATATAATAAATTAATAAAATAAGAGATGATTAGTATTAATTGGCTTAAATTATCATTGAAATACGGCATTATATTATAGTTTTTTTTTTTTTTTGTTAGTTAACAAGAAAGGCCAAGAATCTCCTTTAGAGGGAAATGCTTTTGTTGTGTACATTGTGTGGGGATGTAAACAAGAAGCACTTGAAAGCTAGCAACACCAACTAAGACAAAGGCATAGACAAATTAAAGCATTCAAGTGATAGAGAATTTTAATTCAAAGAACAAAATGGCAAATTATATGAAAACAAATCTCTACACAGAATTTGTTTTCGTGGATAACCCCCATACACTCACACACAAAATGTTATATATATGTCAATTTCAATCCTCATGTGTTAGTACAAGGCATATATATGCATATGTACTATTGGAATTGAGTTAGGCATAAACTTTTGAGGTGTAAACACTGTGGAGTTGAAAGATATGTTAATTGAAAGCTAGGGTTGGAAACATAAGAAGGAGACTTGAAGTAGCTAGGTGCAATGAAACGGGAAATTCATGAAACCGACCTAGTTTTTTTGGTGCATAAGGTTGCCTAATTAAGTTTTCCTATAGTCTAGCTTGAAAAATGGGATTGTGAGGAACTCCATTTTTGGGTGATGACGATCATGGGAGAAATTTTAAGTGGGTATCAAATTGGATGGGCCATCGGATCAAGTCAAGTTGGATAATCTGAAAAATGTGTGGTAAGCTTTTTCAATTAATTACCATCATTGAGAAAACTCTTAAAAAATAAGATATTTCAAAAGAATTTTCACTCGATCCCACATCATTAAGGAAGAAAGGGGTTTGACACTTGTATAAATAACATAAGTGGTTGGTTTCAAAATGCACCAAGTGAATCTTTTCACTTTCTTTCATTCACGTTGAGTATCTTCTCCGCGTGTTGTTCCTGCCCCTTTTCTTATAACAAAAGAGTTTGTTGAATAAGGATAAACAAAGAGCTTGTGAAATGGTAGTGTCCAAGACAGCTTAAGCTTTTGCAAGGACAAAGCCAGGAAGTTTATCTTTGGAGAGCCCAAATTAAATTATAAATTCTAAAGAGATCAAAGTATAATTTTACCTTTGTATATGCTTGTTATTTTAGAATTTGAAAGGGATTAATTGAACTTTTTTCATCTTTGGAGGGGAGCAAAGTGTACTTTTACCATTAAACTAACTTATAATTTTAAAAACTTTAAAGAACTAAATTGAATTTTTACCATTTTAAAGGGGTTGAGCCCCTGCCTACCCCCTTGGTGTCGTCCTTGAGCTTCTTGAGCTTCTGGGTGATGATTATCAGGAGAGCTTTTTTAGTGGGTTAATATATATTTTGCCCTCTAAAAACCAATATATAAGAAAACAAAGATAATGAAATAATGCCTTCAACAAAATAGAAAACAAACAAATTAATATCTTTTGCCTAAGGGTGTGTTTAGACAACAAAGAGTATACAAGATGTAATTGTAATTACTAAGGTAGTAATTACACCCTCTTGTAATAACAAGGAATTCCTTAAACGCGTTTGACGGATAGAATGTTATGTCATGTTTTGTAGTATAAATTGTAATTACATAACTATATAATTTAAATTCCAAAAAAGAATATTAGTTGTTATAAAAATATCAATAATGCTTAAGAAAAAATATTCTAAACAAGTAACAAAACTTAAAATCAAACAATCATATATAATATGTTAATCCAAGAAAGTATTCGGCAATACAATTAATAATAAAATTAACAAAAAGATAAACATTTTATGCAATTTTGTCTAACTATTATTCATTATTTGTTCGATTATTCTCTATAGCATTAAACATATACTCATCACTATCAACTGGTTCTTGACCACATATAAATAAATAATAAATATTATGCAATTTACTTAAATGTTTTATAAATATTTTTATAAACCATATAATTTAGTTAATTATTTAGTAGGTAAAAATGTATGGGAAATAATCTCTCATCAAGCTTGTTATAGATTAATTAGATGAGATAAATAACATATATTTATATTTAAATATATATGCATTAAAATTAATTTACTATCGGTATTGTATAAAATAAAAATTTAAAGTTAAATCATGTATGGACATGCGGTAGGATAATTTGATTTAGTGTAATTGCATAAATACTCCAATTCTCACTCACTCACAGTGTAATTAAAGTGTTCCAATTATACTCAATTTAGTGGGTTCAAATTAAAAGTTAACTAGAAATTTCAAAGTCAATTTTTATTGATAACTTCAAAAGAGGTTAGAATCTTGTGAAATTTCATAGTAAAGAAATCTCTTTTGATTCTTTTCTTGAGTTTGAACTTTGATTTAAGAGTGATTTGACTTGATTTGAAGGAGAGATGCTTAGATAGAAATTTGATTTGAATTTGGACTCAAGGGTCATTGAGACTTGAAAACGGGTTTGGACCTTCTGTCTTTAATTTATTTGGATCTAAATGTGACTTTCTTCAAAAATGACTTTTGACTTTTTCTCCACAATTGAATTGGATTGGAAGGTGACTTTTCTTGAAAACGAGTAGGTGTTCGTCAAAATTTCTTCAATTGATTTGGATCGAAAGGTGCCTTTATTCAAAAAAGACTTTTCTTTAAAACGAGTATGGTGTTTGTTAGAATTTCTTTAAGTCCTTCAACTTCTTTAAAGATTGCTATAGAGATCTTCTGGGCTTTTTGAATTTGTGAATATATAGAATAGCTTGGGGTAACCCTTTTTTATAATCCTTCAACCCTCAATCCTTCACCCCACAGATCTTCAATTTTACCTTTCTATTTTGTTTCTTTAATAAGTGAGTTATATTTCGAACTTTTCAAGCTGAATTAAATAGGATTTAAATCATACAACTTTAACAACTATAAAATATAAAATTAAAAATAAAATAAAATGGTGATTGTACAAGGGTGCTGCCTTCTTTTAGCAACACCCTTTTAAATTAAATATTATTTTTATTAAAATGTTATTTTTTTATAAGTGATACAATTTGGCATGTTGACGGCATCATTTATTATTGTTCAAAATGATTCATTTTCGTAATTATTTTTTTCGTATTATTTTAATAAGGAAAACCTAAAGAATTTCTAAAGCTGCAAACATTTTTTAAATTATCAGACATGGCTTTGATCAAATGAGGACTTCTGCAATTTGGTCCCCTCCGATTCCCACTCAAATAGTTCGAATGATCCATCACCCATATTTAGCTGTAAAATTGATCCCATGAATGATTTGTTTTAGGAAAACTCAAAGCAAAACTTTACGAAGCCATATCACAGTATGTTTTGGAATATATGCTGGCTGGGACAATGGGAGATGGGTTGGAGAATATTAACACTTAATTATATTTACTTTAGTGGGACACAATGCACATCGAATTATCACTTCACATTACAAACGTTTGACAACAATTAATATCTTTCAAATTATATACCTACGGAGCTTAAATTATGTAGATTGAGTCTTAACTCGATTGGTATGGGCATTATTGTCAATGCAGGAGGATGTGGGTTCGAGTGCGCTAAAGCGCATTATCTTCCTATTTACGAGTTGAGGAGTGTTTATGAATAGTTTTAAAGTTTCAAGCTTGATAATATCTTTTTATTTAAATAATATTGGAATCTTGGGTGAAGTATATAGAAGCCAAATAAATAGGAGCCTATAGAAAGAAGAGACAACAATGGTTGGCTTCCTGTTTTTATATTATAATCAATAAAATAAGAGATAAATTGCAGTAATTGGGTTAGAAAGTCATTGAAATGTGGCATTCTATTTTATATAATAGTATTTTGAGTTGGTTAACAAGTAAAGCCAAGAATCTCCTTTAGAGAAATAAGGGATGTAAACAAGAAGTTTGAAAGCTAGCTATGCCAAATAGTAACACCAACTAAGAAAAAGCCATAGACAAAATTAAAAGCGTAAAGAATCTTAATACAAAGAATAAAAGAGAGACTTGTATGCAAACAATCTCTCTACAAAATATTTCCATTCTTAGATAACAAAAATAATATAAAAAATATATATGTTTGATCAGTTATAATATAAAATTCAATCAATATAATATATATAGACGAAAAATCAAATAAAATTCACTCCTGTATATTCGAATTGTGAAGAGGGAGACTCATGAACCAAACCCAATTTTTAGTTTTCTTGGTGGATAATGAATGTTGCCTAATTAAGTTATGCTAAGTCTAGTTTGAATAATTTGTTAGAGAAAGGCATTCCATTTTGGGTGTAAAATTCACATGGGAGAGGGTTTTTTTTTTAGGTAAAATTGAAGAGCAAAAGCTTTAGAAGCCATGACAATATGTTTTGGAATAAAAGTTGGTAGGGACAATGGGGCTTGGCAATTTTGATTCTTTTAATTAATTTTTTTAAACGTTATCCCAGTATAAAGTTAAGCATGTAATAGATTTCGTTACTGATGAGACTTGAATATTGATACTTTCAAAACATTGATAGATAATTGATCAATTATATTAACTCGTAATTACGTTTAATAGATTTAGAATTTACATTTTTTTTCATTCAAATGTTATTATATATTTGTTTTGTTTTTATTTTTCGTAGTTTCAAACTCTTGGGTGTTTTATAATATTTTTTATGATTATTAAATTCAAAGTTGAATAAAAATTTTATAAAAATTATAGAATTTTTTATCATTGGACGTAACAAGTAAGAAAGGATAAACCAACATTTACTTTTTGAATTTAACAACTTTTCTTAATCATTGAATTTTTTTGTCCACATTAATCTTTGAATTTTGTAATCTTTTAAATTTTGATCCCTGTGATGATTTGGCACTCTAAAATTTAGTTATGACATCACCTAAAATTTTTAAGTGATAGCATGGTACAATATCAAAGTCTCACGCCATCACATAATTAAAACTGAAAAAAGTTGTAAAATTCCAAGACTAATATGATGCAAAAAATTTTAAGGATCAAATGAGAATAGTTTATTAAATTAAAATAGAGTTATTAAATGAGAATAGTTTATTAAATTAAAATAGAGTTATTACTTACTTAATAATAAATAAGGAGGGCTTAGAAGGTAATTAGCCACATTTCAATTTTAGTGCGCATAGCAGCAATTCACTTTCAAAATTTTAAATGGTAAATTTGCATGTCAGGTCCTTGAAACTGCAAATGGTCACTTAATTAAAATTCTCTCATTTAATAACTTTATTTTAATTTTAAAAAATTAAGTATTACTTAATAGTTTATTAAATTAAAATAGAGTTATTAAATGAGAATAGTTTATTAAATTAAAATAGAGTTATTAAATAAAAAAATAAGTTGAAGGGGAATAAAAAGAAAAAAGAAATAAGGAGGGCTTAGAAGGTAATTAGTCACATTTTATTCCTTTGGCACCATTGGTGCCGCCAATCACTTTGGAACCATTGGTGCCACCAATCTCTTTGGCACCTTTGGTGCCGCCAATGTGATTGGCCTGATCAGGCTGGTCTCAACTTAAGCTTTTGCAGTTTTTTTTGTTTTTTAATATATTTTCGTAAATAATAAAAAAATAATATTTTGATAAATAAAAAAAGTTATAATATTTTGATTAATTTTTATTTTTTTATAATATTTTTATAAAAAACCCTAAATAAGAAGGCCAACAAAACAGAAAAACAAAAACTAATATGAAAAGGAGAGCCATTGATATCAGAGAAACTAAGCTACTGCAGTGCAGGCCATCATCCATCAAACTTCAGCCTTAAACCATGTGCACTACCCTCCAGCAGTATCAGTGTCAGTGTCAGCGTCAGCGTCAAACCCACCATAACCGGCGCACTTGCCGGCATGTGAGCCAAGGACTGCCTTAAAAGTCTTACCCCAAACCTCACGCGGTTAACTGTTTTTAAACTCCCCCCCCCCCCCCCCCCGCTCAAATTTCTATGTGATCCATACCTACAGCTACATGTCTTTTAAGGTCAAAAGTATGTCTTAGTTGTTTCCCACCTCTTACAATACAAATCGCCCAAAATTTTCCCATTTTGAAAGTGAGCAGCAAACAATAATTAATCATAGTGTTAATAATTTCCGTTAATTATGCATAATTTTGATCGTATAATAACAAATTTAACCTTCAATGTTTATATATTTTGTGTAAATGCTGGTAGAATGTGTTAATGCTGTGTGCTAAATTTATTACTATATCAATGAAAAATATGTATAATTGATAGAAGAATATTAATATTGTTATTAATTGTTCACTTTTAAAATTTATAAAAATTAAATAGCTCTGAATTTTTAGAAAAACCAATTTGCTCAATATTGAAATTGAGAGATCGGATAGATCTTTTTCTAGTAAAAATAATATGAAGGCCCCCGTACCAGTAGTCGGATTGCATTTTAGCCACTCTACTAAAAAAAATAGGTAAATTAGTCTTTGTAGGTTAAATTTAAAGAGCAAAATAGTCCTTTTTGTTAAAAAGTTAGTTCTTATACATCAGCATGAGGTACGCATGACACTTCATATGTAACTATATAGTTATTTCATCAACTATGTCAGTTTTTAATAGTAAAAATAGATAATTTTTTAAATAAACTGGACAATTTACTTTTTAATCTAATATATAAAAATTAATTTACTCATTTTTTAGTAATACACTAGGTTGCATGGAAATTTTACCTCTTTCTCTGAAATGGGACACCCCCATAGTCCACAGATTAATGGGTAAATTTTGAAACAGTCCAGCTATTTACAGCTGTTTGGAGAGGTTTTTACCAGCATGTGTTGAGTGAATCGAAACAACCTATATAACCCTTCAATTAATTAAACCTTTCGACAACAGAGGATCTTGTCGGGAAAGGCAGATAAAAATAAACATGGTAAAGACAAGCAGCCGACTTTTACTTTTGCTTCTCTTGTCTTTTTGACTACTTTCATTGCCAATTTGATTCAATTTAATTAATTATTTTTTAAAAGCAAAAATAGTGAAGAGCCCTCTAGGTAGTAGTGTTAGTAGTAGCTATAGGCACCAACTTTTGGACCAATCGTTGAAGTTCAATTTTATTAGATAAATTATAATTTATAATCTCATATGGGACCTTCAATAATCTACTACATCATCGGCTGCTCTGCCTGTTCATATAAAGATTAAAAAAGAAAAAAAAAGACAAAGCAATGAGGACAACAATAACAACAAGCTAGGGCTCATGTCAATGCATGAACAAGGTCTTTAACAATGGTTTTCTAGTTATTTTTAGTTTACTATAGAGATGCTTTAGCCAAAATACATAATAATGTTAATAATATCAATTTGATTTGTTTCACATTCATTTATGCATGAAAATCTCATAGATTAAGTCTTACCAATTTATACCCTAAATTCTCAACTAAACCTAGGGATGAATTCATGATTTTTTTTAAGGCGAAAAAAAATCAAATTATATAAATTTTGAGAGATAAATTGTAACTTTATCATGCATGAACTTACAATTTTATCATTTTTGAAGGGACTAAATAAAAATCTTTTCATTTAGAGGGAGACAAAAGGTGGGTTTAGATGGGCGGTGGGTTGCGGTGCAGTGCGTTTAGTTACTTTTTGTCTCACACTACAATATCGCTATAGTATCTAGTCTCACCGTCACCGCTGCTTTTACACTAGCCGCAAGTAAACGCACCGTCCATCCAAATCCACCCAAAGTAGGATTTTACCATATATAAACTTTTAATTTCGTTGTTTATACGGACACTAAAAAGCGATCTTTTATTTTTAAGAAGGATCAAGACCCCTACCTGCCCCTTGTATTCGTCTCTAACTAAGTTGATGATGTTGTGTTTATTATTAATAGGGGAGACCCCTAAAATAGGAAATTGTTGCTTTAGACCTTTCAAAATTCATAAAATTTTAAATTCATATATAATAAAATTATAATTTAGCCCAAAAAATACTAGAATTTCAAAATTACATTTTAACAATTATAAAAATATATAACTTAAATTTTCATCCCTATCTCTAACCCTAATAAAAGGAATTCCACTATAAATTTCTACCATGATTACTTGTCTATGTGGCTTAATTGATTGTTGAAGACTTTATAATAACTCTATACATCTAAAAAGTTAGGCTAGATTTTTCAAATCACCTAACCTTCACTACCCATTTAAATGAATGGCTAATGTTCAATTTGTTATTTTAGGCCACTTGATTTTAATTCAAAGTAGTTGGATGAATTTAGGGCTAAACATAAAAAGAGATTGCTTGGTTTATTAAGCTGACACTTAAAATGCTACCCCTCCTATATGCTAATAGCTACCCAAATTTTAGGGTAGATTAGGTTTACTTTTATATAAAGCAAGATGTTAATAACAAAAAGAAAAAGAAAATTAAATAAGTTTTATTTTCATCTTTTTCTCCTTTGATTATTTCAAAGTTGCTTATTTATCACTTTCCATGTGCTTGATTTAATGGATTTACACATTTACACATCGGATTAGAAGGTAAAGTATCGTGCAAACTTTTGTATGTTGCAATAAAGAATAAATCGATTTTTTTAAATAAAAGTTTCGTTCATTTCTACACATGTAGATCATATTAATTTTAATTATAATATAAAGATCTCCATAATACTTTTACTGACACAAACAATATCCAAGCAAAATGGTACACTAATAAATAAATAAAAACAAGTCAAACATTATAATTAATTAATACTAAAAAGGTGGTATATGTACAAATGTTGTGTAATAATAATGAACCATATTTTTTTTTCTACCTAATCTTGTTTTTTTTTTCTCTAATCTATAGCATAAATTCACAAACCCCAAACAAGACTAGGGGGTAAATATAAAAAAATGGTGGAGCTGCCTTTCAACATTGGCTATATGATTTCCCCTATCCATTCAACCACCCAAAATCTCAACAACAACAACAATCACCAAATTTTTGCAGCTACTTTTTTCATATTTACACAAAAGGGGCCCCAAATCCCAACTCTTAAGCAAAGAATATGCCAATTTGCCAACCGATGAAACAAATCTTTCTTTTTGCAATTTTTCCATTCAAGAATAGGATTTAATCAACCCCAAGTTGTATAGATTCCTTCTCACTAGGCTACCAAGTGATAACAATACCGCCCCACCGACCCCGACAGCTTGTTGCTCTTCGGGTTCGGCTTTTTCATGGTAAACCGAAGGTAGTTCCTTGACCTTTAAGTTACCTAAACCGATCTTTTGTCGTACTGCTTCGATGGTTTTGGGATCGGCTAGGTTTCCCGTTGCGTCGGTTACGTAAAAAACATTTAGAGCTACATCGCTCGTGGTTGATATCTCAGCTCTCGTCACGTTAAGACCATTTTCTCTGAATGTTCTAGTCACGTCGGCTAATAAACATTGTCTATCCGATGTGCATAACTCGAGCCTTACACCCTGAAATCAAATCACAAAGGGATGAACATTAGAAATCAAAAGATTCAATCTTTGAATAAAAGATATGTTCTTGGAATAGAATTATACCTCGGATGCTCTTCTTCCGACTGCAGCTTGTAAACATTGGATTAAACGATGTCGTTCGGGTTCTGAACTAACCAGTATTCCGTCTCTGTGCCTAATATAAAATTCCTGTAAGAAACACAAACTAGTTTTAAGTAAACAAACCGAAACCATGTAATAAAATGTTAACAGATTTTATGAACAAAGAAGCAATTTGAAGTACCAAATATGCTTTATCGCCTGATGTTTTGATAGTGGCATGAAACACAACATATTGCATATCTGTCAATGTGCAAACAACATCAAACAGGAGTTTAGTTCGGTCCTTGCATTGAACATTGACAACAGAATAACCCCTTTCCACCCAGTTTTGCACGGTGACAGCCGACAACTCCGACTTATGTTCCAAAATCGGTTTCCGTTCATAATCACGATCTGCGAACATCATTTGATGCAACCTTCTTTCGGTATGAGTTACGGCCATAGAAACAGTGGTTTTCGCGCTACGAATATCATTATCTCCTTTCAAAACATTCCTTAAACGTGCTTCAATTTTGTCGATTTGTTGCGAGTCTTCGATTGGCGACCCTGAATTACAGTCTTTAACGAAAATCAAAGATGCAATTCGACCGTTATGAGTCCATACTTTAGCATCAACCACATCGCATTGCAAGTCGGCTAAAACCGCGAATACTTCAGATAAAAGACCGATTCTATCGGTGCCGGTTAATTCCAAGGCTGTTAAACCATTAAATCCATGGCTTCTATCACAATGAGTGGTCTCAATGGACTGTATAAACCACACAAAAACACAACAAAAAAAAAAATCAGTTTCATAGCAAATTAAAAGGGGCATTCAATGATTGGAATGAACTGTGAAAAAATTACCTGTTCAATGTAGCTAATAACACTCTCATCAGTTAATTTGTTTCCATTCAAATCAGTCACATGAAAAACTGCAAATTTAAAAAAAAAAAAAAAAAACCCAGAAATATTAATAAACTAAAAGAGAAAACTTTATATTAAAAATCAATTTTTGTTTCAAGTAAAAATATCAGCTTACCATCCATAAACCACTGTCCATCAGATGAAATATAAGCCTTTTTAATTGAAAGATTCAGATCCGTTAAAACTTGAACAGCATCCAACAAAATTTCATGTCTTCTAGCACTATCAACCTGATCAAAATAATAAAAAAAACCCAAAAAACAGGAACTTGAATGAGTCAAAATTTGAAAATTCAAAAGAAAAACAGGAGACCCACAAGCCAAAATTTTGGGCGGTGTGTTAATATTTGAAGAAGGTTTCGTAAAAAGCTAACCTTGACCAGAGTCGCAGTGGGACAAACACCATTGTCGATCACAACCCTGTAAGAAACACACAAGAACATAAATTAAAAAAACCCAGAAAAAAAAAACATAAGAAAATCCAGAATCAAAATCAAACAGAACACAAACCTGGGTGTACTCATCCTTATAACAAGCTTTTCATATTCATCAAGACAGGCATGCCACTCCATTTTTTTTAGATTGTTGTTTCTTTGAAGAACCCCAAGAAAGATGGAAGCTTGAAAGGGAAAAGGAAGCCTTTTTATGTGTAGAAAAGACGGGAAAAACAAAAATGGTGTTGGCTGAATCAAACAAGGCTAAATGCCAGTTATGCTCAAAACACTTGCACTTTGTGTTTTGTTCTTCGACTAAATCGCTATTAACAACTGCCCACCAAACTTTTTTTTTTCTTCCCTCGTTTTTGTCTCTGGGAAAAGAATATTGAAGTTTTTTTGTAAGCGCAAAGCACGCCTTTGTTATATTAAGACTTAACCTTCCCCTTATATATGTATTTTTAAGATTCATAAATAAATTTTTTTATACGGAAAGGGTGATGGGAAATGGTTTAATTTTCATTTTAGTCCTTCTATTATGTTGAACTTTAGAATTTAATATCTCAAGTTTAATTTGATATAACTGGGTCCTTTTCCTATCATGTTATTAGTTAATCTAAACTGACTAGCTTATGGTACATCCTGGACGTGGGTAAAAATTACGTATAAAAATGTAAAAAGATAAAAATACTCTCATAATAATAATATAACTTAATTTATATATAAAAGGGTGTTTTAGTATTTTTTTAACTGAATTGAAACCCGATTAATTTATGACACCAACTTAATCAAGAACTTAATATAAATTTAAATAGATAAAAATCAATAATTTTCAGTTAATCATGAATTTATATAAGTTTTTTATGAAACCAAAAAACAATATTATCAATTTGGGCTTGATAATAACATTGTAAAAATATTAACATAGTAGAGGGACTAAAAACTAAATTAGACCATGGGAAATGAAGAGAGGGAATTTAAAAGAGGAGAGAGAGTCACATGGCGTGAGTAACGCCTGCCCGAAAAGTCTGCCCGCGCTGACCCAATAACACTCCCCACTCGTCAAACTTTTTAATACTCCACGTGTCGCTTGATCCCCAATCTTGGTAGTTCATAAGTCCAGCTCGGATGCCACCTGTACTTATGCCCACACGATACTATTGCGTTCCTTTGACTCAATATTTTAAAAGTAGTATTCACTAATCAACGGTCATGGATCTATCCACGTCGATAAAGCGGGGACCATCTTGGCTTGAAATTTAAGTTTTAAACTTTTGCCGACCGGAATTATGACGTCCCTCACGTGACAACATCCTCTCTCGAATCGGTTTTTCTTCTGTCAGGTTTCTCGGCCGGTTTTTTTCTGTGTAATCTAATCTTTGTGATCTTTACTTTGGCTTATAATTCCATTCGAATTCCTTTTATACCCTCAACTTTTTCATATTGATTAACTTTAATAATGGGCACATCTGTCTTTTTATTCATTTAAAAAGAAAAAAATATATTAGATCGATCCCATCTAGAAAAAGGAAGGCCGTAAAATTGAAGATTCGGACCCATACTATTGGACCGATTTGTTATTAGGGTAAGGAGTGAGCGTAATTGCTAAGCATATTCATATTCCTTTTAGTACGGCCATGATACATGAGAGGGCAAATATGGTAAAATAAAATTATTAGAGCCGATTAGGGTATTATCGGTAAAGGTTGAAGTTTCGAAATTTTAAAGTTTGAATATTTTGAATTAGTTCGAATTATTATCCATTGTGTACCATGTTGGTTAAATTTTATATCGTGATTGGTCGGACATATGTATATTTGTAATTTATATTTATTTTTAATATTTATTATTTTTATTAAAAAAGTTGTGAGATGGTAAAATATCTACTAATGAGATAATGTATTTTATAAGATTTTTAGTTAGAAATTAAATTTTGAATTTTATCTTTCTATAATCCTTATTATTAAAAATAGTATTGTAAATGCTAAAAAAAAAAAGAAAGGAAAAAGGAAAGAAAAATCACGTGGACGCCATTAATTGGTCGGGAGGCAGCGCGCATGGGTTTAGACGTAGTCGTGGAGGCACGCTTTCGGACTTATTACGTCTTTTACTCCTTAAACTGTGGTGAGGTGTTTTTCCTTTGGTTAAAATCTGTTGTTAGCCCTGTATTTTGATGACATTTGAGTTTTAGTCCTTATACCTCTTATTTTTTTTAATTTAAAAATCTAGTTCAAGTCATTAACTTCATTTATAATTTTTATTAAATTTTATTAATTTAACATGTTTATTTTTTATCAATCACAGTCTAACCAAAATTCTAAATGGATAGAAAATACTTACGATTTTATTAAGTGGACTGATATTTTCGATTGAATTTTTAATTTTTAAAGTAAGGGGACTGAATTCAAATTTTGTCAAAATACAGAGACTAACAGCATATTTTAACCTTTTTCTTTTTTATATATTTTTTAAATTCTTTTGGACTGATGTACTCGAACGTGTCCATTATACAAGTCATTGCCCTACGACATGCTGTCATAAACATACACACTTGTTGCCATTTTCTGTAGATCACGTGCTGGGTTGTCAGTGAACACGTTCTCTCCGGTTTACTTAGACCGTTTCCAACAGTTAACTGTCAACGGAAAAAAAAAAATTGAGAAACAGCAACCGCCGTCTCATTTCTTTGAAAACACAATTGACTGCCACGTGGCAATCAGAGCATTTAATTCCCTTTTACCTCTTCGCATCTGTTAACAGCGACAGTTATTGGCGGTTAAACTTTATTATGCTTTTACTTTGATCTCCTTTTGCCTTTTAAAAAGTCTAATTAAAGTGATAATTACTACATTAATCTCAAAAATTATTTTTATTTATAATTAATATAAAAATTGTTTTTTTTTCTACCTAACATTCAAAATTTTGTTCTTATCTACTTTTAATTAGAGGCATATCTTCATTCAGAAATCGGAACCCTAAAGCTAAAGGGATCAGCATCGGATTGGGTATGGCGGTGATTTTCCCACCAAATCCAGCACGATGGTGGCGTCACGTCAGCCCTCATATATCCATGTCCACACAACCAGGAAAAAGAAAGCATTTAAAAATTTTCACAATATTTTAATTTTTTATAATGGTTTTTATATTTTGTTACATAATATTGAATTGTTGAATGTTTTAATTTTAAAATTCTTAAAAAAATAATTTTTTAAAATAAATTAATTGTACATCTATTAATTTGGGATAATATTGTCCAAATAATTCGAGTTTAGTGAACAGTTAGGTGGCTATTTGGAGGAACGAAGGGTCAAGTACGGGGCGAAAATAAAGCGAAACGTGAATGACAGCTCAGCAAGTCGGCGGCTGGGTCACTTAGTAATTTAACTTTAAAAAAGAAAATTAAGATTTTTTTATTTTATTTAACTTCGAAATTAATTGTTTATTTTTGGGTGGTCGGGAACGGGGGCTTTTGTCTTTTTTACCGTTATTCAACTAATTTTGGCGTCAAATTCGAAAACCTGCTTTATTCACACTTAAAAGGGCGGGAGTTCAAAAGGATGTGGGCTAGGATTCAATACAGCGGCGCCGCATTTCTCTCCGATACACACTCCAATCATGTTTTCCTCTTACGGGATTAAACATGTTCATTCGTTGAATTTATTTGGAATTTTTTTAATTTTTAAAATCAGTTACTTTTCTTTTTAATATGTGAAGTTCAAGTTTTTCACGGAACGGGTTTAAATACATTTAAAATTTTACCGGCATATTTATAATAAATTTCATATCATATTTAAGTTAACATTTAATAGGTAAATTTTGTTATGGCATTTCCCGACCCGAAGCCCAAATATAATATTGAACTATTGACCCACAACCAGAGTAGATGCGGAAGAATTTGGGCCCCACAAATTAGAGACATCAAGGGCTCGTGGGGGGAACTCACGAGCCAGGTTCACATGTTCCTGGGTATTAGCAGGAAAATGGTGCGAAGTCAAGTGAGCGGTTAGTTGAACATGTGTTAAGCCTAAAACGATATATGTGTTGGCATGCATGGAGCCTACCTAAAATGTCATTTCAATTAACAATAATCGATTCCCTTCACCGAGAGGACACATAGCAAGACACTCAACAAGTTTATATAATTAAATTGATAGGGAAATTTGATTAATATAATACATATATTTTAAGGACTAAATTAAAAAAATTAAAATTTAAGATTCTCCTAAAATTAAGTTTGACTCGTTTTAGCACATTGCATGTTATTTGTACGTTTAGTAGTCAAAGATACTAAAATCTTCTCAACCAAAGGATCTTGGCCATGTGATTCCCTGAGCTCAACTCATGTGCTTTGCCCACCATTACACTATATGGCTTTTTTCTCATAAATTTCTTTTTACAAAATTAATTTCAATGTCAAATTAAACAATTTAATGACGTCATCCGATATAGAAACAAACTAAATTACAAATCAATCATCGTGGCCATTTTTTTTTAAATTATTGATTGAAATAAAATTATATTTTTGATGAAATAAAATTGTAATTTCCTAAATCATTTTTCATAAAAGTATGAAAAAATATTTCAAAACACGTGGAATTTATTGGATCATCTTTTTCTTAAATAGAGACAACAGCAAAAGACAATGACATTTATTTACTCGTTTTATTTTCTTCTAAATTGAGGTTTATATAAACTTTTCAGTCACTTACAAGATTTTATGGCTTGCCATCAAGCATGTGTCTTTTTTAAAGGAAATTTAATTAAATCCCGTATATATATATATATATATATTACAATTAAAAATCAATATGACAATAACATGCGACATCATGTGAAGGCTTTTGAGAGACGTTCACGGGTGGATCTCCATTCGCTTATCACTTGACATTATTTGGTTTGCTCCTCACTTGGCGATCACACAAATAGTCCCCTATCTTATAGCATTTAGCTAATCATTCATCCTCAAGTCACTAGCTTTTCAATTTAAACACTTAAATCACTAGGATTCACATGAGCATAACAACTTCGAACTGCTTCAAAGAAATAACAAAATGGGTCCTATCACATATGTTCTCATGCACTCCGTGATAACGACATATTGATAACGACTTTCCAAATCGCTACTATCAGACAAGAAAAACTTCCCTATAGATATCCTCCATAGTAATGAGAAATAGTCTTTCTTCCCCATTAGTAACCTAAACACTAAATCGTGTAGAGAATATTCTTACGTCTTTGAAAAAAAATTCCCTATCTCGATAAGGCATTCACAATTTCAGATATAACTGATTTTGCTTATCAGACAGTCAGATCTCAATCAAATGGCTGATAATATTTCTACTTCACAGCAAGTGATAATGGGAGACCGTGGAGCTAACAAATAAAACGTAAACACAAAGCCAACAACAACAACAACAAAAAAAGCCATTTATACGGTATTGCTTGCCTTGCAAGGCTGGTTTTTCAAAATAAACCATTTGATTACTTGATTGACCTTAAATTTTTTAAGTGTTTCTAAATAGTATTTAAAAATAGTTAATATGTCATTTACAATAATTAAAAATAATTAACACCAAACACTTTTTGGTTACTTAGAGTTGAAGCACTTTAGGGGCGGTTGGGGTTTAGAGAGAAGCTTTAATTAAATGATTAATTAAATGATGGGTGATTTCATGTTTTGACAATGGGGTAAACTACCAAAATAGTCACTTTTGTTTGGCTCAAGTTACATTTTAGTCACTTATGTTTGAAATGTTACGTTTTAGTCACTTATGTTATCACGTTGTAACATTTTAGTCACTGAGCCGTTAGTTTCTGTTAACGGTGTAACTAGTAAACTGATGCGGCAAGTTAAATCATCATTTCAAACAAAAATTCTAGGTTAATTTATACAATCGGTCCCCATATTTTTTTGTTTGGAGAAATTTAATTTTTTCTTTTATGTTTTTTTAACTTTCTTTCTTTTCCATTCTCTTATGCTTCTCTCTTTGTTTTCCTCCCTTCTCCATTTCTTTCAACGTAATTTTTCTATGTTTTATTTTTTTGGAGAATTTAATTTTTTCGAGTGAGGCGAGCTTGTGGACTAGTTACAAATGGAAAGCATAAAAAACTATGTTAAAAGAAATGAAGAAGGGAGGAAAATAGAGGGAGAAGCATAAGAGAATGGAAAAAAAAGTTAGAAGAACATAAAAGAAATTTTTTAATTTGTTGAAAATGAAAAAATATAGGGACCAATTGTAGAATTTAACCTAAAATTTTCATTTGAAATGATGATTTAAGGTGCCACATTAACTTACCGTTACACCATTGTTGACAATTAACGACTCAGTGCCTAAAATGTTACAACACGATAACGTAAGTGACTAAAACGTAACATTTCAAACATAAGTGACTAAAATGTAACCTAAGGCAAACAAAAGTGACTATTTTGATAGTTTACCCTTTGACAATGTGATTAAATGATTATTTTGTTTAGGGATTAATACCAAATTTATATATGAAGTTTAGTTGAATATGTAATTCGATATATAAGTTTTAATTTGATGTTATTGTACATGAGAAATTTAAATTGTGGTTTAGAGATAGATCCTTATGGGGTCTACAGGGCCTTGGTACCCCTCCAAATTTCGAGAAATTTTGATTTCTCCCTTGAAATTAAAAAAAAATTAATTAGCCCCCTACAAGTTTTAGAAAATTTTGTTTCTCCCTTGAAGTTTTTCTAGAATTTTAATTAGGCCTTCTCAAAGTCATGAAGTTTCTCATTATCCCTTTTATTTAAAAAAAATGTAATTAAGTTCTCTTAAATTTTTTGAACATTTTCATTAATCTAAAAAAAATTATAAATTTTAATTAGACCCTCAATTTTTTTTTAAATCTCATTAAACTCTTAAAATTATTGAAAATTTTATGTTCATAAAACTATTTTATTCTCATTTACTTTTGTTCGATACCATAAAATTTTGATTGATGGTTGAATTAATTAGATTATTAATTTTAGTTCAATCATGACAAAATCAAAAATCAAAAAATACAATAAAAATAGAAGCTTGAAAATTTATTTTATAAATAATAACAACACTATTATATACTTAAAAACTAATTTCAACCTGATTCAAAAAATTTTTAATCGGTTTTTAACTATTTTGATTGATTTAATAATTATTTCTCAAATTAACCAGTTCAATCAATTAACTCGATTTGTCTGCTTTTTTATTTATATTAATATCATTTTCCACTCTCTTTTTCATATAAATTACTACTTTTCTCAATAAATAATTAATACACTTTACTTATGAAACCTAACGAAATTAATACATTTTAACATATTATTTTCCAACAAAGAATAAGTAAATGCAAATAGCTAGCAGTTATTCCATCAAGTCCAGCCAGCTGGAAACCCTTAATCTGGTTGTTGTGAAAAGAAAAGAAAAACCCTAAATTGTCAAAGACTATAGCCATTGAAGCAAATTTGAAGTCAATTTAGGAGGTAGACTTTGGATGTGGGTCATTTGGTTGTCTTCGAGTAGGCATCAAATCCAAATTACCTACTCATTATGTGCCCCTTCCTTTAAAATATTTGAGAACAAATCTTGATTAATTCCATTCCGATTGCTCCATCTAACAAACAACAATTTCTTGATCTTTTACCTTCTTTTTTAATGATTATGCTTCAACAATTTACAACTTTTGGGGGGTTTAACTAAGTAATTATATTGGGTGATTTGAAAGGTGTTTGACAATCCTTAGTCATGGAGATTTTTGAATTGGTTGATTTGATGTAATAATAATGAATTGAATCAGGTAAAAGGTAAGTAATAACTCTCTTCTAATTCTCTTAGATAGCTATTAATTAAAATATCAAAAAGTGTCTCGAAGTATAAGTTTTAAGTCTTAAATTTTATATCATCAATCTTTCGATACTTTTCAAAATAAGTTGTAAATTTGATCTATAAAGTATGAAAAGAAAAGATAAATTACACCAGCAGTCACTCAACTTTAGGGTAGCTGACAAAACAGTCTCCTTGGTTTCATTTCAGTCACTCAAATTTAAAAAAAAATGACAAAACAGTCACTAACGTTATAAAAAAGTGACAAAGCAGTCACTGATTAACAGTTTCCGTTAAGACATTGTAGTGTTAGAATTAAGTGACCCGAATCCTTATTTAAATAAAATATAGTGGTAAAATAAAATAAAAGTAAAATCCCTATAGAATTATACTTCTTTTATTTTATCTTAGAATAAGGTTTTTTAAACCTTATTAAACTCCATCTATTTGATATTGATTAGAATAAGGTATTTCAATCTTACTACACTCCTATTAGAATATAGTTTTACAAGCCTATAAATAGACATAGTCTACTCCTCTTGTAATCAATTCGAATTCGACATAGTGAATTTTCTTCTCCTCTGCCCGTGGTTTTTTCCCGAAAGGGTTTCCACGTAAAATTTGTGTATTATTTTTTTCTCTCTCTTTTTTCTTTGCGATAAATTGTCATTACCAACATTCTATTATTTTTTCAAGCAGGACTGTTAACTAGCTGATGTGGCCAGTTAACTTACGACGTTGGTGAAGCAGCTGATAGGTCAAGGTTTGGGGTGGGTTTAGGGAAAAAATTTGAAGGGTTGGGTTGGTTTAGGGCAAAACAATAGAAATTGGTTGTGATTAAGGGGAGGAGAAAAAAAAAATCTGAAGAGTTTGATTCTCAGCAATGAAGCACTAAATCACATGACTTAGTCATCTACATTCTCCTTCTAAATACCTACTCTTCATCTCAAGATCCTTGACATACATCTTCTTCATCTCCCTTGATCTCACAACTGTATCTCTGTTTCTCAACTATCTGAAAAAGAAACCATTTAGATCCATCAATTGCAGTAATACCATTTATTATATTCAGTTTTGGGTATTTGCAAAATACTTGGGTTTGTATGAAAATTGGGAAGGTCAATCAAGCCTTAAAAGTAAAACTAGATTGAAATTGAGTTCCTCAGGTAAGCCATTACGCCTCTACCTCAAATTAGACATGCAACTAACAAAATTGAAACAAAATGAAGTTTTAAAGAACAATAAACAAAGACTAATAAATTGGGAATATCAATTTATACCTTTTTTGTTTCTTAGCAATCGTATCGTATTTATCGACGTAGGTGTGGGTCTGGCTCTGTTTGTACAAATCACCACCGTCGACGCCAACCACATCACCGCTGTTACAAAGAGGTGACTAGTAAATCAGCCAAGAAATCATCATCAGGGACAAGTTGAGTCTCAACCATATGATCAAAATTATCATCCTCCGTCAAAACCTTCTTGATCTCTCCAACCCACAAAGACACCGCCATTTCTTCATCAGGATTCTGGGTCAAACAAGGTTGAGGAGGAGGTTTCGTTACCTGTTTCGGTTCATTATCTAAGATATCTTTGAAATTAGGTAAATTGGCCTCAAGCAAAAGGGTATCCCAATTGATTTCCTTCATGAAAACCCAAAGATTTATGGAAGGGGAAATTTAAGTCTTATAAAATTTACAGAGGAGGGAACATGTTTTTCATCTGTTTTATCTCCAAGCATCTCTATTTTTTCTCTTCTCATTCTTCTTATTCTTCTTCTCTTATTATTTTATTGTATAAACCTTGAATTGCTACTGATATGGTTGTTTAAATTGATGCTAATCGACCAGCTAGATGGTTAATGATACCAAGCAAGCCGTCATCTGCCACGTCACTTTACCGTTACGTCTATAACGAAAAACGACAAAAAGGACTATTTTGCCACTTTTTAAAAGTTGAGTGACTGAAATAAAACAAAGGTGACTGTTTTGTTAGCTACCTCAAAGTTGAGTGACTGTTGGTGTAATTTACCTTAAAAAAACAAATAGAAGAATATAAATCTAATTAGACTCTCGTAATGGGATACATATTAAAATTAAACATGAACTTTGATGTAATGTGCAATGTACATAAATTTTGATTTTGTGTGATTTTATATATTAAATTTTAATTTGATTAATTTTTCACAAATCATTAACAACACTATCGAATTAGCAAAAGAAATCAACAAGAGGTGTATCAAAAAAGAAGAAGAAGAAATCAATAAAGAAAAAGGTGGTGGTTACAATGAGATAGATTTACTTAAGACAAGCCGAGAGTCGAAGCTGGAAGTTAAGGAAGGGGAGAATGAATGAGGAGGCTATAGGATGCTAAGTAACAAATGAATGCTTGGGAAGAAGGAGATCCCTAGTTCTTCATGTGTTGGGGTATATATAGGGAGGTCCCTTTGTCATGTGGTGCCATGTCACCAACAATAAGGATGGCAGGCTTTTCATGTGGTCGACTAGGTTGCTGGTCCGTTACATTTTAATTGTCTCCATGTATAATACTATGTGGCCCTGCGTGGACATTCTTCTTATTGAGGCTGTATGAGGTTGTTATGCCTTGATGGTCCTTCTATGGTGCCCCTTTGAGGCCAAAAGCGAGTGTCCTCTCAATTGGTTTAAGTGGAATTCACAGTTGGCTAGTCATGTATAGCCTAACAGGTGGTTCGCCATGAAAGGTATTCGACTTGGGGGAGGTTGGAGGCTTTGTGGGTACCTATTTGGGTTCTCACCAAGCCACTCATTGTTCTGCCACATGGCCTTATTGGGGAAAGGGTATAACAAAAATAAATGTATGTATTTATTTCTTTAAATGTGTACAATTGAACCAAAATCAAAGTTTCATGCATACATATGAACAACAATATAAGTTTCAAGTGTATATTACACCAATTAAAAGTTCATATATAAAACTGTTAAAGATTGTGTGACTCGAATCTTGTCACTTGTTAAAGAAATAAATACAATGGCAAAATAAGGGGATCTTTAGAGGCGAAAGGCTGAGAATCGTAGGGTTTTTCAACCCTTAAATAGATGTAGTCAAAACTCCTCTTGAACTATTCGTTTTTCATCATTAGTAATTTTCTCCTCCTCTGCCCATGATTTTTTCCCGAGAGGGTTTCCACGTAAAATCTATATGTTCCTATTTTTCTTTTCTCATTGCTTCGCGATTATTCTATCGCCGACGTTTATTATAACACAAACGATATATTAAAATAAAATTTATATATAAATTTAATATTTAGCCCGTCGTTATATAATGTAAAATCAAATTTTAGATTTTATTAAGCTATACCTATTTTTTGGAGCAAAATTGAAGCAATAATTGGTTAACCACTGTTTTTTACTAGTTTAGTTTTAGATTGATAGGATCAAATCATATTATAGTGCAATGTGACATGAGAGAAATGACCTAACAACTTATTCATTCCTTTGGTCATGTTTTCTCGCCCTATCCATGGAGGAGGCAAAATTAATAAATTATTACCTTAAACAATGTGATTAGTTACTGCTTAATCAATTTAAAAGAAATTAAACTATTTGAATGCTGAGTACATATTTGGATTTATTTAACAATAAAGCTAATTATGTTCCTAATTTGGTGTACATTTTTGGTACGTGGTCTTGTAGTTTTGGTTCTTGTTTCTAGCTTTCATTACAAATTGGTAGGCAGACAGGTCCAACTAATTTCATTTACTGGCATGAGTATTAGACACACGTTTTGCTAACATGTTTTGCTTTTCATGTTCGATAATGACATTTTTGTATGTATTTTCTTGCTATCATGTTTAAATCCTTGCAAAATTACCTTCCTAGTATAAGAGTTTGTTAAGTATTGTTTTTGGACGAAGTAAAATGTTTTAAAAAAGGGTCGAGATTAAATCATACATTTCTATGTGAGTTACAATGCAATTTTATCATTGTATTGACTTATATTTTTATAGTTTTCAAAATGAATAATCGAAATTCTAAGATCTTTTCTGAATTGCTTGAATGAGTTTCATCTTTCGTATTTAGATGATATTTTCATATTTCCAAAAAAATAATTATATATTTGAGTATGTAATTTTAATTTACATTCATTAAATTACATATTTACTACATGCAAAAACACACTTTTGAATGCGTAATTACCTTTATATTTATTAAATAATCGCATATTTGCATAATATATACTCATGAAGTTATATGTATGTTTTCTAGTACGTAAATCACATTTCTTAATATCCATCACATTTTATTTTTTATTTTATAGAATTTTTAATTTTATTTTAAATATAAAACATTATTTACTTATGATAAATTAACAAATTATATAATAATATCATTTTCAGTATGGTGTTTTTACTTTCTCATAATATTTTGTTCTCACCAATGTTAAAATTAGGGTTGTTTAAATGGTTAATCGAATCGAACTAGTATTAATCAAACTTTTTAATCCTTTAACCGTTAATCGAATCGATTTTTTTTCAAAAAAAATTAACCAAACCGAAATATTTCGGTTAATTCGGCCGGTTAACCCCATTAACCGAAATTTATATGTTTTGTTTTTTTTTTGGTTAAAACAAGTATAAAACTTATAAAATAAATAAATTTATAATGTTCATTTGACCAAATTAACTGAACTAGTAATAGCCTAATGCATATAATATGTAATATTATTTATTAAGTTCGGTTAATTACCCAATTTCGAACTGAATTAACCGTTAACCAAAATTTCAAAAAAATTTTAACCGACCTCCGAACGAACTAGATCGGTTAACCGAATGATTAACCAAATTAGATTAATTTAATCGATTAATTCGATTTTAACCCGTAAAATATCTTAAATCATTTTCTTATAGAACTATAAAACAAAATTGATTTAATTAAAAGAAGTAAAAAAAGTCCAAAATAAAAAATAATATAAAAAATTAGTAATCAAATTAAACTGAATCGATTATGATGAATAGTTCAAAAAATTCAACCGAAAGAAACCAAACCGGAATCACCCTAATGAAAAGGGTGGCCCATTTGGAGATATGGTATCTAGTGGTGCACATGCAGCAGATCTTTTGCTATCCTATAGGGCTCCAAAATCTTCTTAGTTTAGTGAGCTAAAGAAATTTCGGTTCTTTCTTTCTTGACCTTTGACTCACTAGTTTCGAACCGCCCAAAAGAAAGACATTGACTCACTAGTTTTAACATTCTCTGCTACTGTTTTCTACCCTCTTTAGTCTTCTTCTAAAACCAAACAGGTCTGAAAATAAAAGTGGGAACCACTTGATTGTTCACATTTTTTCTTCGTTCGGTGGGGTAGTGGTACAGGTGTCACGGAGCAGACGAGCATGATTTGCTCGATTAATGGTCGAAGCCTGTGTCCCAGGCTGAAAGAGGATCCCCACACACCACAATCCCACACCAAAATTTGACACTTGCAAATAATGTATACGGCACAAATATACTAAGAATTGACATAATTCAAATTAAGTCGAACTAATCAAACTAAAACCACAAATGGTGGAACTCGGATTAAGACTAAGATAAATTAATACTGAGAATTGGAATAATCTAAATTAACACTAACTAATAACCTAAAACTTACACATATAGTTACAAACGATGAATCTCACATGAAATACACAGCACCCAAAGTCTCTGCCATCCTCATCTATACCAAGTTTTTTGATCATGTTTTATCATTGTTATCAGTCATTAAGGTGGATAGCATGCCCAATCGGCTATTTAAGCTAACACCTATGGCCTTTCCTCAAGTAAGCCCAAAGAATATAGTTTGTGGGCTTTCTTTTAGGATCCAATCTCAGCTCAAATCCAATTTTGTATGATATTTATTTGTACCTTTCCTAGGCTAAAAAGAAATTAGAACACAAATTATTAAAGTATTTATATTTATATAAATATTAATAATACTTTACACATGCTTATAATTAAGGGTGTTCAAATAATAACCGAATCGAATTATTATTAACCGAACTATTCGAAATGTAAAAAATTTTAACCATTAAATGAACTGAAATATTTCGGTTAATTCAATTAGAATTAATCGAATTAATCGAAATTTATATGTTTTTGCCTTTTGATTAAAATAAACATAACACATAAAAAGTTCATATAAATTGATGTATTTATTCCTTTAATGTATATGATTGAATCAGAATTAAAATATCAAGTATATATTTAAATCACAATTAAAGTTTTACGTGTCTGACTGCACCAAATTGAAGTTTATATATATAATTGTATGTTAAATCAAATTGATGTATAATTTTAACTGTTGTAAAATATTAGAATTGATGGGCATGGAAACGATGCCGTTTCAGTTGTTTTTCATCCACAATATCTTGCCTATCCAAACTCGGCACTCATTTTCTAGTTTCTGGATCAAAGAAAAAAAATGGCAGCTGCCCGGTCTCTCTCAAATCCATCTCCCACCACCTCACTAATTTCCCAATCCAGAAACCAATCAAAACCCACTTCTCCTCCTTCACTTCTAAAGCCCCACAGTCTACAAAGTCCTTGGCTTGGCTTCAAAATTTCCTTTCAGCCATCAAAAACCAGACCCTACTTGCCCAACAATCGCACCATCACTGCAACTATCTCCTTAAGTCTCCCCACTTCGTAAAATCCTCATTTTCCTTATCTTTTCTTCATTAACTAAGCTGCAATATCTTTTTTATTTTTGGGTTCTGTTTTTTCTAATGTAATTTTTATGGTTTTAGGAAAACAGATAGGGTTGCTTCAGCTGGGAAAGTTCCCAAGTAAGCTCAGCTCATTTGGTTTTTTTTCCATGTACATAAATTTCATACCTTTTTGTTTTTTGTTTTTATTGAGATAATGAGTAAAATACAGATGGTCAAGGAGAGCGATAAAGTCATTTGCTATGGCTGAATTGGAAGCTAGGAAACTCAAGTATCCAACTACTGGAACTGAGTCGTTGCTCATGGGCATATTGATTGAAGGTAATCACATTTTTTGCTACCCATTTCCATTTAAAGCTCTTGTAATAGTCCCAACAGGGAAGGGGCAATGTGTGTTAATTGATAATGTTAGTCATTATTGAAAATGAGAATCAGAGTTATTGAGAAGTGAGCTACCGTGGGTCAATAGGATGCAAAAGCTTGTTGTTAGCATGGTTTCCATCAAGCAAATGTGTAATATGTTACGTTTTAGCACTGCCTTAGTTGGTAGGTACTAATAACATACTTGCATGATAAGCAAGCGCTTTTGGGGTATAAAGTTTTGAGGCATCTTTGTATACTGGTTGGTCAATTAAATAAGAAACCTTTTCTCTCTTTACAGCTTGAAGCTGTCCCATTGATTTAGTTACAAGACTGGTATTTCCCTGTAATGCACTGCAACAGCACTATTTCTCTTTCTTGTCGGAGTAGTATTTGATAGTTTTCATGTTGTTAATTGTTTTCAAATTTGTCATTAATTTCCTTCTCTTAATGTTGAATAACATGTTAGAAGTAAAAGTATAACCTTTCTGTGAATGGGAATATATTTGTTCAATTGTAGTACTGTTAATGGTGAATAATATACCAACAAGTGTTGAGTGCAATGATAAGGCACATTGCATTCCCAAGGAGAGAATGTAGGTTTAGATCTTGGAGATGACATTACTGGGAGGGGCAGCCTCCAATCCCGGTCATGGACCGTAAAATGGACATGGAGGGTACCAAAAAAAGATGGTGAATTACATGTTAGAAGTAATAGTATGTACATGGCTGGGGCAGTACAAGATGGGTTCTCTGCAAAATCATTGTTTTTAGTTTTCTTTTTGTGGAACAGAATAGAAGTTTTTCAAAGACGGGAAAAGCAAGTGCTGGATTTCATTTTGTTGTCAATTTTATTATCAGTTGTGTTGGAAAATCCCTGTACTTCACCAATACCTGTACCTTTAGTGAAGTGACAAGAAAATTAGGCCATGTTTGTGAGAACATTGTGAAAGTGAAAGAATATGCAATTGTTAATTTTGATTTGGCTGCTGTATTCAGGGTTGCATAATGCACGTGTTCAAAGTTCATGCATTTCTCATACGTTACAGTTTGGGTCCTTTTGGAATCCATCTTTGCAATGCAAAAATATTCATCAGATGTTCTAAAAACTCATAATTCTGTAAATGTTATACCATGCCATATTTGAAGTTCATTTGCTGGGCAGGAACTAATCTGGCTGCAAAATTTTTGCGTGCAAATGGTATCACTCTTTCCAAGGTTCGTGATGAGACTGTCAAATTATTAGGAAAGGGTGACATGTTCTTTTTCAGTCCCGAGCATCCTCCTTTGACAGAAGATGCTCAAAGGGCACTTGATTGGGCTGTTGATGAGAAACTAAAATCTGGTAAATTTCCATTTTTTCTTTAGTTCTTTTTATAGCAGAATTTGTTTTTTCTTTAAGGTGCTCAAGTTTACGAATCAGTTAAACAATTACAAGATATGGGATAAGGATGTATCTGGTTCTATTAATTTCTTATTATGACTTCATAAAGTACACTGAACAAGAAAAAGCAGTAATATGAATTCCTCAGTTTTCATTATTCCATACTTGATGTGGTTTATTCTTCAAATTGCAGGTGGTGATGGGGAAATTACAACAACTCATTTGCTTCTTGGCATTTGGTCTGAAGTGGAATCACCTGGTCACAAGATAATGGCAGCTCTTGGCTTCAATGATGCCAAATCTAAGGAGCTCACTTCGAGTTCTGAACCTGAATCTGTAGATGGGTAATACATGTCTTTGGTACTCATTGTGAGATGTAATTATTCTTGTTATTCGAATGATGAATCCATCTTTCGAGTGATGTTGCCGGTCATGCCTATCCATGCACTCATAAAAGTTAAAAAAAGAACCTGGCATTTTGCTTCCCTGTTTAGCTTGTTTGTTTGGGCTGTATTCTGGATGGACATATGAACATGATCATCGTTCTCCAGCATTTAAAGAAAGGTGCTGAATTCTTCAAAAATTTGTTTGCAACATTCTTCAAGATCATATCAAGTTCTTCATATGTAGAATTTAGGCTCATTAAAATAGGCCTGAATGATAATTCACGAGGATTAAAAATTCCTCTGTATTACACTTAATGGGTGAAAGCAGATTGGAGATTGTTGTTAGTGTCTATGTTATGCTGTGTGGCTTGCTTTGAAGCTCTAACAATCTTATCATCGTGTGCTTTTCATACTTCGTTGTCATTTACCTTGTTAACTGTTTCCAGATTCCCATCAGAGGCAAGTATATGTGCCTTATCGGCTTCTTCATGCCACCTTATTCTCACTACCATCATCAACAACAATGCCAAACATGTTGCCATCCCAACTAAAAATCCTAGCAATAACCCGCTCAGTCCAAGTGCAGCTTTGAAGGCCAGTACAACACCCAACGGTAAAGCTAAGAGATAGAAGCCCCCAAGATTGGCATACATCGCCAACCATGGTCGAGCTGTTCCACGAACAATTCCTCCACAAACAGCTAAGGGGAAGTTTACAACTTCAATCACTGCCATTAGCAACATCATCTTTTTCACTCCTGTTATGATCCCTTTTTCATGGCTAAATAAAGGTGCCTCTTGCACCCACCATTATCAATGCCCCAAAGCAACCAGAAATTGTGCTCACTGCAAGTGATACGTATGCTGACTGGTAGGCTGCAACAGGCTGGTTTGCACCGAGCTCATTTGATACACGAGTGGATGCACATGTGGCTAGTGACAACATCACAGAGTAGAGCAAGTAGTCGAAGTTCAGAACGATAGCAATCACTCCGACTGCCTGCTTGGCATTTTGTAGCCTTCCGGTAAGCAAGACCAAAATCTCATAGCACCACCATTCAAGGCAGGTGGTAAGACAACATGGTCCACTAAGCTTGAGCAGTCTAAGCCAGTCTTCAACATGTTGATCCCACCAGCCTCCCTCATTCCATTTCCCTCCCTTTCTAATCTCTTTCGCCACTACATACAAGACTAGAAGGATTGCAGCTATGAGATCACTTATCCAGATTGCCATTGAAACCCCTTCAAGACCCTTAGCTTTTGCAAGAAAAATATTGATGGGGATGTGAAAAGCAAGCGCTAAAGCCGAGCTAAACATAATGGGGATTGTTATGCTTTGAGAGCTCCAATAGGCCTTGAGAGGGCATAGCAATGAAGTGACAACCAAGTCAGGGAGAAGATAGAAAAGATATGTCTTTGCAACAGCTGAAATGTCTTCTTTTTGGCCAAAATGGATTAGAATTTTATCAACATTAAGCCATAGGAAAGAAACAGGCAGTGTAGTTAACAGTAACAAGATTATGGTCATCAAAAGTGTCTTGTGAAGGAGCCTGAAGTTTTTAGCTCCAAAAGCTTGACCACAGATAGGTTCCATGGCGCCACAAAGTCCATTGAGGACGGAGAAACCTGTGACATTAGCGAAGGTGAAACCGAGTGTGCCACCAGCTAACTGGAGCTCCCCTAGCCTGCCTAGAAAAGCTGTAGTCACCGTGATCTTCACAAACCAGGTTAAGTTCATGGCCATCAATGGAAGTGCTAGTCCTCTCTGTATTTTCAGCTCTGAAAGCATTATCTGTATTAGGTTGGCCGGCCATTTCTTGGTGGGATATGAAACTGAAGGTGACTGAGATGGTTTGTCAGTTGGGATCTCTTCCACTCTTGATGTTGCAGTTGCAGGCATTATGGAAGTAAATTGGTGGCGTTGCTCCAAAATCCGAATATATAAGATGGGAAATCTGGTTTCTTAAATAAGAATGAATTGAAGGCTTAGTGTTTGCTAGTGCACGAGTTTTCTGTGAGGATATCAGTTTCTGAAGGAGCAAATGAGGTTATTTGTTGCAAGTTCGTAACAGCCAATTAATGAAAAGAGAGTTGGGCTGTTGATTTATAGTGCGTGATGATAAGGCAAAGTTGCAAAGGACAAATCACCTTCATATCTCGTGAGATATTCGTTTCAGTGGTTTTTTTTCTTTCCTTAGAATATTTACTATTGCTGCTTTGGAATAGTTTTACTATCTAACTAACCTTTCTATTTAGCACTTGATTCATTGCTTAAATAGTAACTAAGATTGTCCTGTAAGGTAACCAACCAGACGCTTTGCATGCTTTCTTTTGTTCATAAAGGGCGAATATAGCATTGAAACAAGGGTAGTTGAAAAATCATCTCCATGTGAGAAGTTTTAAGAGGAAACTAAATAAAGAACATTATCACATAATATTCAAGAGAAAAACATGATGTTTTCATCTGGTTTTCATTTACCCTTTGCATTGCATTGCAATTCTAAGGGGTAAAATGATTGGAGGATTACTATAATGAAGGTGGGAGATTTGGTGTAAAAGGCGTAAGCAATAATGCGGTGGTCCTTCATCTGTTAGCTGCTTTGCGTTTTGAGGATGAATGGGGTTTCACTAAAAATTCTAAGCTATAAGGAATCGAAAGTGGGGTAGCTAGGCCACTCCATATCTAAGCTTTTTGCTTTCATTTTCTAAAGTAAATAATAGTTTATTTAATATTCTTATCACTTCATATTTCTTCAGTTTACAAGTAAATAATAGTTTATTTAATATTCTTATCACTTCATATTTCTTCAGTTTACATTCAACTGAGTTTACTTCTCTACATTTGTATCGTGCAATTAGGCAGGACAATATGAGGTTGAATAAATCAGTTACATGTATTCTTACAGATAAGTGCAGAGACATGGCTACTTAATCAGTGGAAAAGAGGAATTAGAGTATATGTCGAATGGAATCAATAGTATTTTATGTGAAAAGTTCTTAGGAATCACATGTAGAAGGAATGTAAGGAGTGCTACTTTAACGGAAGCATTGTAGAAAGTAACGGCTTTTTCACCGAGGCTTGATTCCGTTCGGTTTTCTCAATTTTTTTTCTCAGCCATATTGTTCACTAACAGATTATATGTTATTGCCTTAATTTAGTAGCCTGAGAGGGAAGAAAACATTGGACCTTTCGAGATAAACAGGATCCCAATTACCATATCTTGTCATAGTGGAAGTAAAAGGGGCTAAGAATACAACTTTGTAAGATATGCTATCAGTGGGATTTCAAAGAACTATGCACCACTTCCCAATATTAGAAAAAAGGGTAGTTTTTCCTAAAAAGGAAGAGGCACCTGGTTTTCTTTCTGTTGGTTTTTCTTTGTAAGGAAGAAAAGAAAGACAAACCAAAGTTTGTGACTTGTTACATTTTTCAGTTTCAGTACATAATTTACATGCAAAGTGTAGCCTTATATATAGGAAAAATATTACCAACTGCAATTAGACAAGTTGGAAAGCCTAAGAACTTGAAATTACACATTGGCAATAGCACCGTTAAAATTATCCTATCAAAATTTAAGAGAAATAAAATAAGCTAACAACTTTTCTAAACAAGTTGGCAACTTGCCAACATGTATCAAACATCGGGATAGTCACCTCAACTTGGCATAGTCAGTTAGCATCTTGATAGTTCACCCTTCAATAGCTTAGAGTATGCCAATCAGCTAGGCAGCTTGCGTCTTGTGTATCCGCGAGTCTTGTTCGTATTTGGACAATCCGCCATACACGAGTCTTGTTCGTATTTGGACAATCCGCCAGATAGTCCGCCAAAGGTTGTCTGCTAGATAGTTCTCCAACTGACAATCCACCACTCTTCTTGCATTTGGCCTATCCGTCGGATGACTTACACCATTGTTGTTCACGGGACTGCATGTCCTTGATTTGTTCGCACTTTGCTTGTCCGCCAAATGTGCGAGCTGTTGCATGAATGGGCTCTCAGAACACTTTCAATTTCACTTTCTAATTGTATAGAAAAGAAAAGATAGAGAAACCAATCTATTTTGGTTTGATGCAGATGTTGCAGTCCACTAGGTTGGAGATGTATGCACGGTAGCATAGTGTTATTATCAAAGAAACTAATGAACTACCAATCCTCTATCATTGATTGCACACAAATTTTATCATAATGAGCTGTTTGGATGCAATGAAAATTCAAGTCTCTAATCTCTATACATCGCCCTTCACTGCAGCAAGGGAAAAAAATCAACCATATACTTCTATCGTTGGAAAGATCCAATGGCCTCTCAAAAGTTCTAAAAGGATACGAAATATACGAAATAGGTATGTCGGCAGATATTATTACTCTGAGCAGCAGCAAGTGAACTAGAGAGCAAAAGGGTAGTAAACTGTCGATTTATAATCTCTATTAAGATATGTTCTTGAAATTGTTCAAGAAAATTTTGTGTGCGTTCTCGACAGGCATTGGCCTTATTTGATGAAAGATGCACGGTCGGAAATGATTGAGCAATATCTGGCTGGAAAGCCACCTCATCTTCCAACTTCTTTGGTTTCTCTTCATCTAATTAAGCAATCTTAGGCTATTCGGAGATAAGTCCCAAGTTGCAATTTATATCGGTCCTATAATAATTAAGCTTTGAAGATTATGTGTTTAGTGAAAGCCACACTGTCAAAGGGCCAACTCCTGTTGGTAAACATTGCACTAAGTTGATAAATTAGGAATACGAGTTAAATAATTTGAGGCGTGTAAGGCACTACTTTTAAGAATATTTTGTCGTAATGTGTATTTTTAGGGCTCAACAAGCTCATTCGTTATAAAAATACGGGAAAGAATCAACAATAAATCACGACGAAAAGTACTCAACAATCACAAAAAAATGAAGAGGACGAGCAAGGGAGGAATAATAGAGTTTTTTTATGGTGTGTTTAGAATGAAAGTGAGCCAAGATATTTTAGAATAGCAAATGTAAGTTGAGTAAAATAAAGTAAGAGGATTTGCCTTAAACAAAAATAATTTTAAAAAATGGTTTAACTAATTTAGGCTTGACTAAATATAGCTTCGTATAAGCTATTTTTAGCTTGAACCTTTTAGAAATTTAGTAAATAAAAAATCCAGAAACAAAGGGTTTGGATGCCGTCATGTATCACTTGGGGGGGGGGGGCTGGGGGATCGATCAATTTACACTGATCTTTTGAGTCCAGTTCTCATGCGCACTTGATGGGTTTTGAATCCACTAAAAATAATATTCTTACGCTTAAATAGTATATAAATAGTAATATATAAAGTAGGGTCGATCCCACAAAAATTGAGATATCTAAAATTGTTGTTCGATTTAACCAAGTTGCATGTTAGGCAACTGTGGTGCCTAAGATGTGTGACAATCTGTGTCAAAATAAAAAGGGAGAATTAAATCTAGTTAAAATGAAAACAATAGAAATAATTAAAATCAAAATAGCAGTAAAATAAACAAAAACGAAATTATATTGACTAAATTGATGTGATGATGTTCTAACTTTAGGCTCGATTTTAGCTTCGGTTTTAAACCAATCTTTAATAACAAGTTTTCTCCTTTAATTGGTAAGTCAGTTATAGTGATCGAGGATGCTTTAGACCAATAATTCTTCCATGTGTAAATTAATTGCGAGAATGCTCGACATATAACCCTTACTGAATGAACAACCACAAAACACGTATCCACGATTTAACTCTTCGGTAGCCTTACGAACTAGAAGGGCCCAACTCAAATCAACGACCTCAATTGCGTAGATCGTTTAAATACCATTGCTATTTCCCTTGATGAATCCAACCACTCACTCAATTGGACATTCCAGTGACGAAGCTAAAGGAGTTGACAGGTCCTGCCCCTAAAATAAAAAATTCCTTTATAATTTATAAAATTTTAAATTAATAAAAAAAATTAAATTAATAAACATAAATTTATACTTGGTCCCTCAAATGATTCAAATGCTACGATTCTTATCCTAGTTAACTACACCTATATCACCTAATAATTAATTAGCTTTCTTGTTCCAATTCCACTCTTTACTGGTTTAAATATTGGTTGGAATTTATGGTAAGCTTAATCAAGTGACACTAATGGGGGCAAACCAATCATGATATTATTATTATAGTATTTGATTTGATTTTTAGTGGAATCAGAGTTGTACCTCTTAACTTTGTTTCACTCCATAAATGATGGGTGCATGATGACAACACAGCTTGAATAACTTTCCAAGTGAGTCAAGGAAAGAAACACTAAAAAGATAGAGACAGCAAAAAGAAAAATAAAGTTAAAATTTTCTGGTACTCAAGTTTAAGGCCTCTCATTTTCAGGTCTCCACTTAACTCTTATAATTGCCAAACAAAATGGATGAGTTTTCTTTGCCAAATTTGAAAATGGTTCCATGTAAGTTATCTATCAATTGAAATGCACCCAAAAGTGTTCCAACTATCCGCATTTTAGTGTTATGTGTGAATTCTCAACCCTTAAGTCTTGTATACAAATTAAATGGTTCCATAGACATTTTTGGGATGGCCTAGGAAAATCTAAGCTCTGTGCGGTATCATCTTCAACACCTCACCGCACTTAAAGAGATTCATTGCATATTCAGAACTTCAATGGAGTGTAAGCTTAGCTGGACATGTTGGGAAACCTAGCACTTTGCTTCCCTGTTTAGCTTGTTTCTTTGAGCTGTATTCTGAATGGACATATGAGCAAGACCATTGTTCTCCAGCATCCCTGTAAAGCTGTTGCATTCTGCAAATTCTTGTCTAGGACATTCTTCAAGGTCATATGAAGTTCTTCATATGTAGAATTCATGGCATTGAAGCTCTAACAATCTTATCATCGTGTGCTTTTCATACTTCGTTGTCATTTACCTTGTTAACTGTTTCCAGATTCCCATCAGAGGCAAGTATATGCGCCTTATCGGCTTCTTCATGCCACTTTATTCTCACAACCATCACCAACAACAATGCCAAACATGTTGCCATCCCAACTAAAAGTCCTATCAATAACCCGCTCAGTCCAAGTGCAGCTTTGAAGGCCAAAACAACACCCAACGGTAAAGCTAAGAGATAGAAGCCCCCAAGGTTTGCATACATCGCCAACCATGGCCGAGCTGTTCCACGAACAATTCCTCCACAAACAGCTAAGGGGAAGTTTACAACTTCAATCACTGCCATTAGCAGCATCATCTTTTTCACTCCTGTTATGATTCCTTTGTCATGGCTAAACAGAGGAGCCCAAACGCCTCTCGCTCCCACCATTGCCAATGCACCAACGCAACCGGAAATTGTGCTCACTGCAAGAGTTACGTATGCAGACTGGTAGGCGGCTATGGGCTGGTTTGAACCGAGCTCATTAGATACACGAGTAGATGCACACGTGGCTAGTGACAACATCACAGAGTAGAGCAAGTAGTCGAAGTTCAGAACGATAGCAATCACTCCGACTGCCTGCTTGGCATTCCGTAGCCTTCCGGTAAGCAAGACTAGAATCTCATAGCACCACCATTCAAGGCAGGTGGTAAGACAACATGGTCCACTAAGCTTGAGCAGTCTAAGCAAGTCTTCAACTCTTTGATCCCACCATCCTCCCTCATTCCATTTCTCTCCCTTTCTATTCTCTTTCACCACTACATACAAGACCAGAAGGATTGCAGCTATGAGATCGCTTATCCAGATTGCCATCGAAACCCCTTCAATACCCTTAGCTTTTGCAAGAAAGATATTGATGGGGATGTGAAGAGCAAGCGCTAAAGCCGAGCTAAACATGATGGGGATAGTTATGCTTTGAGAGCTCAAATAGGCCTTGAGAGGGCATAGCACTGAAGTGACAACCAAATCAGGGAGAAGATAGAAAAGATACGTCTTTGCAACAGCTGAAATGTCTTCTTTTTGGCCAAAATGGATTAGAATTTTATCAACATTAAGCCACAAGAACGAAACAGGCAGTGTAGTTAACAGTAACAAGATTATGGCCATCAAAAGTGTCTTGTGAAGGAGCCCGAAGTTTTTAGCTCCAAAAGCTTGACCACAGATAGGTTCCATGGCACCACAAAGTCCATTGAGGACGGAGAAACCGGTGACATTAGCGAAGGTGAAACCGAGTGTGCCACCGGCTAACTGGAGCTCCCCAAGCCTGCCTAGAAAAGCTGTAGTCACCGCGACCTTCACAAACCAGGTTAAGTTCATGGCCACCAATGGAAGTGCTAGTCCTCTCTGTATTTTCAGCTCTGAAAGCATTATCTGCAATAGGTTGGCCGGCCATTTCTTGGTGGGATATGAAACTGAAGGTGACTGAGATGGTTTGTCAGTTGGGATCTCTTCCATTCTTGATGTTGCAGTTGCAGGCATTATGGAAGTAAATTGTTGGGGTTGCTCCAAAATCCGAATATATAAGATGGGAAATCTGGTTTGTTTAAATAAGAAAGAATTGATGGCTGAATGCCTGCTAGTGCATGAGTTTCGTGAGGTTATTAATTTCTTAAGGAGCAAATATGGTGGCTGTTTATTGCAAGCTCGTTACAGCCAATTAATGAAGAGAGAGTTGGGTGGTCGATTTATAGTGCGTGATGATAAGGCAAAACATCTTCACATCTCGTGAGATATTCGTTCATTGGTTTTTCTTTCATTAGAATATTTACTTTTACTATCTAATTAACCATTCTCTTTAGCACCTGATTCATTTGATTAACTAGTAACTAGGATGTCGTGTAAGGCATCCAATCAGATGCTTTGCATGCTTTCTTTTGTTCATATAGGGCGAATATCGCTTTGAAACAAGGGTAATTGAAAACTCATCCCTATGTGAGAAGTTTCAAAAGAAAACTAAATAAAGAACATGATCACATAATTTGCGAGAGAAAAACAACAGAATGTTGACATCTGGTTTCAGTTGCCATTGCATTGCAATTATAAAGGTGTACAATAATTGGAGGATTAATATAATGAAGGTGGGATATTTGGTGTAAAAGGTGGGAGCAATAATGCTGTGGCTTTTGATGAAGAATGGGGTTTTGCTGAAAATTCTATGCTATAAGGAATCAAAAGTGGGGTAGGTAGGGCAGTCCATATCTAAGTATTTTGCTTTCATTTTCTAAAGTATGTAATAGTTTATTTAATATTCTTATCACTTCATATTTTATCAGTTTACATACAACTTTATAGGATATAAAACAGAACTAAGTTATAACTTCAGTGTTAAAAGCTGTTGGATGCATTGATAAAAAGTATTGCATCTCCTTTTAGAGCACTCAAGTTAAAATTTTGAAGACGAAATTGTTGAAAGAGAAAATCATGTATTTGTAAAAATTAATAATTTAAATCGTAAAACGAACATGAATGATACTTTCATTATACAAAAAAAAAAAAATTACCTCTCTCTAAGAGTCTTGCAATTAGGTAGAATTAGAGTATAAGTTCAATGAAATCAGTAGTATTTTATGTGAAAAGTTCTTAGGAATGTACTGCCAAAACCCTAAGGAATTAATCACATATAGGAGGAGTGTAAGGAGTGCTACTTTAACGGAAGCATTGTGCAAAGTAAGGATTTGTGGAACTATCAGATTATGTTATTGGCTTAATTCAGTAGCCTGAAAGGTAGGATAACATAGGACTTTTTGAGATAAACAACACCATTACCATATCTTATCATAGTGAGAGTAAAATATTCAATCATTGGGATTTCAAACAACTATGCACCACATCCCAAAAAAGGGTATCTTTATTTTTTTAGAAAAAAGAAGAGGCACCTGGTTTTAATTTCATTTTCACTTTTTAATAACATAGATAAGAAATGATAGACACCAATCTTATTTGGTTTGATGTAGATGTTGCAGAGTCGAGTAGGTTGGAGATGCATGCACGGCAGCATAGTGTTATTATCTAATTAATAAACCATATGTTGAAAGTTGGCAACAATGCAGCAACAAGCAAATGTCCAATATGTAATTGATTGATTAAAATTTTTTGTAATATGTGACTTACGTTTAGTTTGTTTGTAATTTTTGTTTTGCTAAGGATTAGTCAAATACTTAGCTGATTTAGTAGTCTCTTAGGTTATTATTAAGCTGATTTTACAGTTTGGATACTAGCACAAGTAATGTTTTGTTTTCTTCTAATGTAATGAAGCTACTTATGTACATGTAATGTTGCTTATTCAAGTAATGAGAGTTGTAAATTTTTCCTCTCAACCAACGCCTGTTTTGCTTCCGTTTTTCATCTTTCAAACACAAATTTTATTTATTGTTTTTGATCTTTGTATGCTGACATAACTCAACAAATGGTATCAATAGCCTGTCATCTTTGAGGGCCTTTTGCTGTGTGTTGTTCATTTTGAGTGATCCGTGCTTGAAAGAAAAGAAACATAAGCTGTTTTTGTTGGTTTGTTTAGTTGTTGCAAAAGAATGAGTTTCTCACCACCACCACCACCACCACCACCACCACCTGTTTTTGCTGGTGAAAATTACAATATTTAGGCTATAAAAATGAAAACATACTTGCAGGCTTATGATCTGTGGAGTGTTGTTCAAGCTGACACAGAGCCACCACCTTTGAGAGCTAATCCAACCAGCTCAAATTAGGCAGCACAATGAAGATTGTGCCAAAAAGTATAAGGCTATGTCATGCCTTCAAAATGGAGTCTCAGATGTAATCTTCACAAGGATAATAGCTTGTGACACTCCAAAGCAGGCCTAGGACAGACTCAAGGAAGAGTTTCAAGGGTCAGATAAAACCAGGCAGCAGCAGTTGATCAACCTAATGAGGGACTTCGAGAATCTGAAGATGAAGGAGTCTGAATCCATCAAGCAGTATTTTGACAGGATTATGGCTACAGTTAAGAATATTAGGCTTATTGGGGATGATTTCAGTGTCAAAAGAATAGTTGAAAAGGTCATTACAACTTTTTCAGAGAAGTATGAGTAAAAAATTTCTTCCTTGGATGACTCTAGGGACCTATCAGCTATATCTTTGACAGAGCTAATAAATGCTCTCTATGTACAAGAGTAGAAAAGGGCAAACAGGATGGAGGAGCATTCTGAAAGAGCCTTTCAGGCTAGAAGCAAAGAAAGATCAAGGTCGAGCTCAAGTTACAAGGGCAAGAAACCTTGGTCTGAAAAGAAAGAAAACGGAAAATAAAGATGCTGCAAAAAAGAAGTTTCCACCATGCACTCACTGCAAGAATTCCACTCATTTAGAAAAGTATTGCTGGTATAGGCCTGACATTCAATGTAGAAGTTGCAAGCAACTTGGTCACATGGAAAAAGTTTGTAAAAACAAGGCAAAAACACAGTCATAGCAACAGAATTAAGCTCAAGCTATTGAGGATGTTCAAGCTCAGGAGGAGCATATTTTTACTGCTTTTTGTTTTGCAAGTTCGAGCAAGGTCAGAAATAATTAGTTGATTGACAGTGGTTGCACTCATGTATCAGACAAAGGCATGTTTAGGGAACTAGATACCAGCTTTGTGTCCAAGGTCAGAATTAGGATTGGTGAATTCATTGAGGCCAAAGGCAAAGGGAAAGCAGTGATCTGCACTTAATCAGGTAATAAAACGATTTCAGAAGTTCTTTTTATACCATATAATGACCAGAATTTACTTAGTGTTGGTCAGTTGTTAGAGAAGAGTTATTCCCTTATTTTTGAAAGAAAAACTTGTGTGATTAAGGATCTTTTTGGTCAAGAGCTTGTGACAGCAGCTATGCATGATAGATCCTTCACTCTAGATGTGAGTCAGTTAGAAGCAAAGGCATATATTACTCTAACTGATGAATCATGTTTGTGGCACAAGAGATTGGGACATGTGAACTATAAGTAACTTGGTTTACTGCATAAGATGAGCCTAGTTGAAGACATGTCCAATATTGAGCCTAAAAATGAAGTATGTGAGGCCTGTCAGCTTGGCAAGTAGACTAGACTACCTTTTCCTGTTAACAAAGCTTAGAGAGCTCAAGAGAGGCTCTAACTAGTCTATACTGATATTTGTGGACCTATAAAGACCTCCTCTTTAAATGGCAGCAAGTATTTTGTGTTGTTCATTGATGATTGCACCAGATTCTATTGGGTGAGTTTTTTGAAACAAAAGTTAGAGGTGGTTGGTTTCTTTTGCAAGTTTAAGGCCTTAGTTGAGAATCAAGCAAGTTGTAAGTTGAAGGTATTGAAGTTAGACAATGGGACTGAATATGTGTCTCAAAAGTTTCAGGAGATTTATGATGAAGCTGGAATTCAGCATCAGTTAACCACCATCTCAATATGACCAGGTGTTTGTTGTTTGAAGGGAAAATGCGTAACATTTTTTGGGCTGAGGCAGTAAATACCTCTGTGTATTTACTCAATAGACTACCAACAAATGCAGTCAAAGGCAAAACACCCTTTGAAGCTTGGTTTGAACACAAGCCTACTGTCTCACACTTGAAGGTGTTTGGCTGTATATGCTACACACTTGTGCCAGCTGAAAAAAGAACCAAGCTAGAAAAGAGGTACATGCCTAGAGTCTTTGTTAGCTATAGTAGCATAAAGAAAGGGTATAGGGTCTTTAATCTATCCACTAAAAGAATTGTTGTGAGCAAAGATGTAAAATTCAATGAAGGCAGCTGTTGGAAATGGGATGGAATAGATGCAAGCCTGTCTGAGCAAGACCAACAAGATCTTGACTTGCAACATATTGAGAATGAAGCTGAAATTGAGGAAGTATATGATGATGTACCTGTCAGAGGTACAAGGACTATTATGGACATCTATGAAAGATGTGATATGACCATTGTTGAGCCTTTCAACTTTAATGAGGCTGCAAAGGAGGGTTGCTGGAAAAAAGCAATAGAGGTAGAAATGGAAATGATTCACAAAAAAGATACATGGGAGTTGGTTGATAGGCAGATGGATTTCTCATGGAAGAGATCTTTGTTGACCAGCCAGATGGATTCAAGGTTCTTGGTGAAGAGCACAAGGTTTACAAGCTCAAGAAGGCTTTGTATGGCCTAAAACAGGCTCCAAGGGCCTGGTATGCCAGAAGCATTAGTGAGCCTACACTCTATGTGAAGAAATTTGAGAAAGAAACTTTACTGATTGTGTCATTGTATGTGGATGATTTACTAGTTATTAGCTGTAGGAATGAATTGATTGAAGAATTCAAGAAACAGATGCAAGATGTCTTTGAGATGACTGATGTAGGTTTGATGACCTACTTTCTTGGTATGAAAGTAAATAAGAATGAGCATGGCATCTTCATAAGCCAACATGCTTTTGCTCTAAAGATTTTAAGCAAGTTTTGCATGGAAAACAGCAAACCTGCTAGCACTCCTGTGGCACAAGGAGAAAAACTCTCCAGCAATAGTGACCATGAACGAGTGGATGAGAAGGGCTACAGAAGTCTAGTTGGTTGCCTGCTCTATTTGACAGCAACAAGGCCAGATATCATGTATGCAGTCAGCCTTCTATCAAGGTTCATGCATTGTTGCAATGTTGCTCATTTCAAGGCTGCAAAAAGAGTCTTAAGGTATGTCAAAAGGACCTTAAGCTATAGAGTGAAGTTTGTGAAGGTTGAGGAGCTGAAACTGGTTGGCTATTCAGATAGTGACTGGGCAGGCTCAATTGATGACATGAAGACCACATCGAGCTATTTTTTCACTTTAGGTTCAGGGGTTTTTTGTTAGAGTTCTAAGAAACAACAAATAGTAACTCAATCCACTGCAAAGGCAGAGTACATTGCAGCTGTGACTGCTGTTAATCAAGCCATTTGGCTTAGAAAACTTTTGAGTGACTTGAATGTTGATCAAGAGGAAACAACAGAGATCAAAGTGGATAACCAGTCAGCTGTTGCTATTGCCAAGAATCCTGTAATTCATGGCAAGACCAAGCACTTCAAGATCAAGTATCATTTTGTAAGGGAGACAGAACTATCAAGGGAAGTCAATTTGACTCACTGCTATTCGGAGGTTCAGCTTGCAGACATTCTGACCAAGCCATTTGCTAATGCAAGGTTAGAGTATTTGAGGAAAAGAATTGGAGTCTGCTGCTTTGTGGCCAAGGAGGAGTGTTGAAAGTTGGCAAACCAAGCAATTCAAGATCAAGTATCATTTTGTAAGGGAGACAAAACTATCAAGGGAAGTCAATTTGACTCACTGCTGTTTGGAGGTTCAGCTTGTAGACATTCTGACCAAGCCACTAGTTAATGCAAGGTTTGAGTATTTGAGGAAAGGAATTGGAGTCTGCTGCTTTGTGGCCAAGGAGGAGTATTGAAAGTTGACAACAATGCAACAACAAGCAAATGTCCAATGTGTAATTGGTTGATTAAAACTTTTTGTAACATGTGACTTATGTTTAGTTTGTTTGTAATTTTTGTTTTGCCAAGGATTAGTCAAGTACTTAGCTGATTTAATAGCCTTAGGTTATCATTAAGCTGATTTTATAGTTTGGATACTAGCACAAGTAATGTTTTGTTTTCTTCCAATGTAATGAAGATACTTATGTACATGTAATGTTGATTATTCAAGTAATGAGAGTTGTCAATTTTTCCTCTCAACCAACGCCTGTTTTGCTTTTGTTTTTCATCTTTCAAACACAAATTTTATTGTTTTTGATCTTTGTATGCTGACATAACTCAACACCATATCAATCCTCTATCATTTGATTCTACACAAATTTTTACAATAATGGGCTGTTTTGATGCAATCAAAGTTCAAGCCTGTATACACATACTCTTGAAGTTAATGATTGGCAGGATTCGCAGCTGCACTATAAGGGCCTTATTTGATGAAAGATGCATGGTCGGAAATGATTGAGCAATATCTGGCTGGAAAGCCACCTCATCTTCCAACTTCTTTTGTTTTCTTTATCTAATTAAGCACTCGTAGGCTATTCAGATAAGTCCCAAATTGCAATTATATGGAAGCTTTAATAATTAAGCTTTGAAGATTGTGAATTTTGTGCAAAGCCACACTGTCAAATGGCCAATTCCGACCCCATAAATTACAAAAAGAATCAGTCAAAGCAATGAAAAGGGATAAAGGCAAAGACCAAGGATACCCCATAGTGTTACCAATTCTCTAGTTTTGATTGCAGGGATAATGACCAATAACCTAAATTCAATCCACCATTCTCAATAAGCTATCTCCATACCCAATCTGTGACTAAAAACATCAATAACTTCCATGAGAGTTTATGGTAAAGCTTAATCAAAGTATACAAGCTCATTGACACTAATGGGGGCAAACCAATCATGATATTATTATTATAGTATTTGATTTAATTTTTTTAGTGGAATCAAAGTTGTACCTCTTAACTTTGTTTCACTCCATAAATGATGGGTGCATGATGACAACACAGCTGGATTTACTTGCCAATTGAGTCAAGGAAGGAAACGCTAAAAAGATAGACAGAGACGTAACACAAAAGAAGCAAAATAAAGTTCAATTTTTCTTGTACTCCTCTTAAATCTTTGATCATTGTCACAAAAAAAAAAAATGCAAGAGTTTTATTGGTTTCAATTTTGAAAATGATCCCATTTAAGTTATTAGTGATAGATTTTGATAATGAATATTGTACCCATTAACATTTATTGATAGCAAAATAATTGTCGAAGAAAGCTACTTCATGATTTAATTAAAGCTACATTCAAACATTTCACAGTGTCAATTATGATGATAATGATTTATCTGTAATTAATTCATTTGATCTTATGAATTAGTAATAGAACTTAAGAAATCAAATTTCAACAGGACAAATCAGGTAATGAACTTTTAAATGGGCCGTTCTGGCTATGGAAATTTGGATCAATTAAGTGGATTCGTCTCAATTTTGGGCCACTTAACAAATAATTTTGCTGCAAATCAGATTCATTTCATGAATATACATAATAATCAGTTCAACAAATACTTACATTAATGTGTTATTGTATTGTACACAATAATCATAATCAAGAATGCAATATTATACCCCGACAAAATTCACATTACGCTTTACGAAAACTTATTATACACCGTCGATAAATCATTAACCACATTATTTAATAATTCATACAAATCAATCAACTTGTAGTTGATAATGGCAATGCACTTACCACACGGTTTTGTCATTGCACATGTAGAAACCACAAATTTCGTTACTTAATAATATGAGATTTCAAGAGCATCTGATAATCAAAGTTTACTCTTAGATTATTCCTTATTTTAAATCATATACATGTCTTTTAAATTTCATAGCAAATATACTCTTTTTTCTATTAAAATAAATTCCCATAATTCTATTCCAGATATTGCCTAGCTTTTAAACACATATGGTTCATTCTTTAGGCTTATATCAGTGCTTCTTAACATTATAGCACCTAATGATACTGTCTACTCTTCAATGGTCATTATAAAATTCCTACTAAATTCATGGACTACACACCTTAGCTAGGCTATTCAAGTTTCTAAATTCTCAACGAGGTTTTTAATCAACCATTTTGATCTTGCCTTTGCTTGGAATGTCACCACTTTCCTTTGCTTGAAAATTAAACCAATAACAAAATCCAAGCTAATAATTACTATGATGAGGGAAGAGAATATCATTAAAATAAAACATATTAAATCAAATAGTAAATTAGTTATTTTTGTTAAAATTTTTATTTATTTCTAGTTACTGTACATCAACATGAGGTACGTGTAGCATGTCATATGTTACTGTTTGATTATTTTATCAACTACATCGGTTTTTAACAGTACAAATAAATAAAATTTTTAACAAAAAAAATAAATCTACTCTTTAATCTAATATATAAAAACTAATTTACTCATTTTAAAAAAATATAATCGACTTTCATTACGTAAATCTATAATACTTTTACCTCACCTCATTATTTCGATTGGCCCCAATCGCAATAATAACAAGAGGGAGAGAGAGAATGGCTCCTCAATCAGACTTTTCAAAGCCATGCAAACCAAGGGCGTAGCTAGGGGTTTGACAATGGCCCCGATACTCCTTAAAATGAAAAATTTTTATTCAGGTCTTTTAAAATTTTTAAAATTTTAAATTAGTAAAGATAAAATTGCACTCTGACGTTCTAAAAATAATTCAAATCTGATTTAATCTTTTAAAAAATGATAAATATATAAACTATTAAAATGATGAAATTGTATTTTTACTATCGTAAAAATTACCATTTAATTTCGACTCTTCCAAAAAATAATTTCTAACTTTACCCTTGATGCAGACCAAACATAAAAATTGTCTCCATATTATAATTAACCTCATTTTCTCTCTCTCTCTCTTTTTTTCTTTAAAAATTGAAAACACAAATCAAATTTGAAAATCATGATTTTATGAAGACCAATAATTAAGATTGAAATACTATATAATATTACATGTTGATACATTACTTAAATATGATTCAAATAAAGTTTTCACTATTCAATAAATCGTTATCGAATAAATACTAATAAAATAGTATTATTAAGGCTTCTTTTAGATAGTTGATGTGTTTATCTTAAGTGAAGTTAAAAATAACGGTTATAATGAGATTAATTACTGTAGAAATAAAATTGAATATTGTAGCGGTAAAATTAAAATCAACGTGGGATGTGTGTTAAGATCCAAATGCAGATAAAGTAAAAATGAAAATTGACTATTAAAGATATTAATTTAAAGTATGGTTATAATATAATAAATAATTATTTAATATCATTATATATTAACGCCATTTTTTAGTTACATTGGTACACCAATAAATTTAACCAAAAAAATTAACAATATTAATAATTAAACCTAAATTTTAAAATCTAAAAAGTAGAGATTAAATTTTTAAAAATAAAAATAAAATAAAAATATAATGATTAAAATTTAAATTTGTAAAAAATTTATTGACTTATAACTTATTTTAACCAATATAATATTATTTGAAACCCAAGTAATATTTTGCCTACGTACCTCTAGTTTCAAAGGCGGATCAGCCAAATAAAGGTTGTTATTATTAGGTTAAAATATGACGTAGGTTCATGCCCTCATTACAAATTTAGAATTTTGTCTATTTATTTTTATTTTTAGAAATTCAGTCTTTTTACTTTTTATATTTCAAAATTTATGTAAAATTATTGGTACTGCTTTTTTTATTATTATTAAATTTGTTGGTGTGATCTTTTACAATTAATAAAATTACTCGCTTGGTAGTGATGGAACTAAAAAATTACATTATTGTAACCTGTATCCGTCGCCAGAATGGGGTTTCGAAGCATTGCCGAGTAACCATAATCTAATTCATTGGTTTCAAAACATTTCAAAAATCATAATATAATTCATATCATTAACATGCATAACATCCCTCATTCAAGCCTTCGAGGCATAAAAATCACTTTAAAAATGTTTCAGGACTAAATCGAGAACATTCAAAAATTTTAGGAAAAAATTAGAAAATTTCAACTGGAGAACTTAGCAAAGAATAAATCAGAAAAATAATTCAATGATAATCAAGAAGATAAACAATACCCAGGAAAGAATCCACCTATACCTCATCTATCATTATGAATCTGAATTAAATGATTTATTCACTTGGTATCTTGATCCATAAAAATCCCTAAAATTATGCTAATATCTCTTTCAAGAGTAAGAGCAACTAACTCTAGGTTGATTAATTGAAATTTCTTTCTAATTAAAACCCTTATTATCGCATTAACTCGATCTATGGATTCCTCTATTAGATTTGACTATAATATGGTAGATTTATGTCGTCCTATTTCTAGGATTGCATGCAAGTCCACTCAATTATGCTAGATCTACTCTTAAACAGAGACTTTTCCTCATTTGATTTAAGCATATTAAACATGAATTAATATTCTAAAAATATTAAAACAAGAGATAAACACACATAACTAAGAACAAAATTCAAGTATTTATCGCATAAAACATAAATCAAATAACAAAATTTATCATAGGGTTCATCTCCCCTAAGTATCTAGAGAATTAGTTCATAATTATAAATAAAAATATTTCTCAGACAGAATAACCACAAAAAATAAAGAAACTTATAAAAACTTCAAAGAAATTAAAAGGAGGTCTTTAATCTTGATGGAAATCTGTTTCAGAGTTGGCTTCAATAATGTTCTTCGAGTTGTTTTCTTAAATACTCTCTGATCGCCCCCTCTTCTCTTCTTCTATTTGGTATTTATAGACTTTAGAATACCCAAAAAGCCTTAAAGATTTGACGATAGAAAGGTTTGATGGAATAGAAGCATTGCCAGACTGGTTGAGAAATCTCTCTTCTCTAATGCGTCTATATTTGAGTGGTTTTGGAAAGCTAAAGAGTCTTCCTCACCAACTTCAACTCCTCACTGCCCTTAAAGATTTGACTATGCAGGGGATTCATGAAATAGAAGCCTTGCCGGAATGGTTGGGAAATCTCTCTTCTCTAAGGCATCTATATTTGAGTGGTTTTCGGAAGCTAAAGAGTTTTACTCACTAACTTCAACTCCTTTATACCCTTGAATATTTAACGATAGAAGAGTTTTAAGGAATAGAAGCCTTGCCAGAGTCATTCAGAAATCTCTCTTCTCTAAGGAGGCTGTGTATCCGTTCATGCAAGAAGCTCATGTGCCTACCTTCTGTAGATGTTATGAGAAGCCTCTCCAAATTAAAAGAATTGACATTGCAAATTGTTCTAAATTAGAGACAAGATATGAGAGGGAGAGTGGCCCTGAATGGTCCAAGATTTCCCACATTCCACGTATATATATATATTAATGATCAGTGGTAAGTTCAATATCTTAAACCATAACACTCTGCATCTTTTGGCTTTTGATGAAAAATATATCATTTTCACTTTGAATCCTTGTTATAATTATCTATTCCATTTGTTCTTTTCATTCTAAGATGTTTTGGTGCCTTAATGGCATATATAATTTTAAGGAAAAACCTTCGAGTATAGTGAGTGGTCGTGAATGGGGAATCACATTTCACATATATGTATTAGTTTTCGGATGTAAGTTCACAACTTTGCATCTTTCGGCTTTTGATATAGTATATAATAATCCTCTCTTGATACTTTTTATAGTTATTGTTGAACATGGACTACAATGCAACAAAAGGCCAGGAAGCAGACCAGCAGCTGCAGTAGACCAGCATTCGAGCAGGACCAGAAGCAGTTTAGTCATTTTGTTTACTTTTGTTCATTTTGTAATGTTATCCTAGCTGAAATGTAACTAAACTTTAGAGTTGTTACGATATGAATTTGATGGATGTAATGGCTGAATTATTCAGCTTTTCAATTTGTATCATTTTGTATTGCAACTTGCTAAAACTGATGGGAGCAATTACAAGTTTAGGTAACTGTCATACTAATTTTGTAACACTTTATATTTCAAATGAAATGGAAAGTAAATGTAATCCATTCGGTTATATGTTTTTGTTCTTAAGTTTTCTGTTTTGTTTTTCTTTCTTTTCTGCTTGCTATTCGAGAGCTTATGCTCTTGGTGTTTCATTTGTTTGATTAATATTGCCATTATTTCAATAAATGGTAATCAGAGCCTCTTATCTTTGAAGACCTCTGTTGCTTAAGTTTCAGTTTTAAAACAAACTCAGAATTGTGTTTGCAAAGTCAGTTTCAGCGGCATGAGTTTTGCTCCTCCTCCACCACCTGTTTTTGCTGGAGACAACTACCATATTTGGGTAGTCAAGATGAAGACTTATCTTCAAGCACTTGACTTCTGGAGTGTAGTTGAAAGTGATGTTGAGCCACCACCACTGAGAGCAAATCCTACAATTGCTCAGATTAGGCAGCATGGTAAGGAACGAGCCAAGAAGCACAAAGTCATGACCTGTCTGCAGAATGGTGTGGCTGATGTTATTTTCACTTGCATCATGGCCTGTGACTCTCCTAAGCAGGCATGTGATAGGCTAAAAGAGGAGTTTATGGGATCAGACAAGACCAGGCAGCAACAAGTCATCAACCTGAGAAGGGAGTTTAAAAATTTAAAGATGAAGGAGTTAGAAACTATTAAACAGTATTCTGACAGAATCATGGCTACTGTCAATAACATAAGACTCCTAGGAGAGGATTTTAGTGACAGTAGAGTGGTTGAAAAGGTGATTACCACTCTTCCAGAGAGATTTGAATCAAAAATCTCCTCACTGGAGGACTCGAGGGACCTCACAGCCATTTCCTTGTCTAAATTAGTTAACTCTCTTTATGCACTCGAGCAGAGGAGGGCTAACAGACAGGAGGAGAATCCTGAAGGAGCATTTCAAGTAAAAGTCAGAGAAGGTTCTAGCTCAAATCAGAGAGCTAAGAAACCTTGGTTTGAAAGAAGGGACAAAGCAAAGAAATGAGCAAACAGAGAAGCAGGCAGAAGGAGGTTTCCACCATGCATTCACTGCAAAAAGACCAATCACTTAGAGAAATTTTGCTGGACCAGACCAGACATTCAGTGTAAGAGCTGTAAGCAGTATGGCCATCATGAGAAAAATTGTAGAAATCATGAGAAAGCTCAAGTTCAGCCAATTCAAGCCAAGACTGCTGAGGATATACAAGCTCAGGAGGAGCATGTATTAACTGCCTCATGTTTTGCAGTCAACAACAAGTGTAGTTGGCTTGTGGACAGTGGCTATTCACACCATATGGCTGCAGATGAGAGCCTGTTCAAGGATCTTGACAGGAGCTATGTCTCGAAGGTCAGAATAGGCAATGGGAACTTGATTAAGGCAAAGGGCAGAGGTAATGTTGTGATCAACACTGGATCAAGTAACAAGGTTATCTCAGATGTGCTTTATTTGCCTGAAATTGATCAGAACCTACTAAGTGTAGGCCAGTTAGTTAAGAAAGGCTATTCACTAGTTTTCAAGAATGATTCTTGTGTTATAAGTGATGCTTATGGTAGGGAGATAGTCTCAGCACCTATGGCAGACAAATGTTTCATGCTGGATGTGAGTCAACTTGAGAAAAGTGCCTATACAAGCTCAGTTGACAATACTGATCTTTGGCACAAGAGGTTTGGCCATGTTAATCTCAGGGCACTCGATTTGCTGCACAAAATGAGTATGACAGAGGTCATGGTTAAGGTTAATGCAAGTGAATCAGTTTGTGAGGTGTGTCAGCTTGGTAAACAGGCAAGGTTGCCTTTTCCAGCTAACCAAGCATGGAGGGCTCAAGACAGACTTGTGCTAGTGCACTCAGATGTCTGTAGACCAATGAAGACCCCTTCATTGAATGGCAGTAAGTATTTTATACTGTTTATTGATGATTTGACTAGATTTTGCTGGGTTTACTTTATGAAACAGAAGTCAGAGGTGTTTGAAATGTTTGCAAAGTTTAAGGCTTCGACAAAAAATCAAACAGGCTGCAAGATTAAGGCCTTAAGGACAGACAATGGTTCAGAATACTTGTCTGAAAGATTCCAGAAGCTATGTGAGCAAGCTGGAATCCATCATCAGCTGACCACAGTGTACACTCCTCAGCAAAATGGAGTGTGTGAAAGGAAGAACAGGACAGTGATGAACATGACCAGGTGTTTGTTGTTCCAAAGCAGGCTTCCAGGCATTTTTTTGGGCTGAAGGTGTCAATACCTTAGTGTACTTGCTCAATAGGCTGCCAACACATGCTGTGAAGGACAATACCCCTTTTGAAGCATAGTATGGTCTCAAACCTGTTGTCTCACACTTAAAATTGTTTGGCTGCATATGTTATGTACTTGTACCAGCAGAAAGAATGACCAAACTTGAGAAGAGATCAATTGCTGGCATATTTGTTGGCTATAGTAGCTGTAAGAAGGGCTACAGGATATTTGATCCCTCGACCAAGAAAATTTTGGTAAGTAGGGATGTTAAATTTGATGAAACAAGGTTTTAGAACTTTGATGGTTCAGATACAAGTCAGTTTGAAGAAGAGAAAGATGACAGCAATCTGGAATTGGTAGAAAGTGAAGTCAGTAGTGCCAATGTTGATGATGCTCCTGTGAGAGGGACCAGGTCCATTGCTGATATCTACTAGAGATGCAATGTAGCCATTGCTGAACCCTCAAGCTATGAAGAGGCTGCTAGAAACAAGAGCTGGAGGAAAGCTATGGAGGCTGAAATCAATATGATCCACAAGAATGACACTTGGGATCTAATTGACAGACCTGAACAGAAGAAAGTCATTGGTGTCAAGTGGGTTTACAAGGCAAAGTTCAATGCATATGGCTCTTTGAACAAGCACAAGGCAAGGCTTGTGGTGAAAGGGTATAGCCAGCAGTTTGGCATTGACTTTGAGGAAACATTTGCTCTAGTAGCAAGGCTGGACACTATAAAGTTACTGTTTGCCTTGGCTGCACAGAAACAGTGGAAGGTCCACCAACTTGATGTCAAGTCAGCCTTCTTAAATGGCTTCCTTAAAGAGGAGATTTATGTTAAACAGCCTGATGGACTTAAAGTTCAAGGAAAGGAGGACAAGGTTTATAAGCTGAAGAAGGCACTTTATGGACTGAAACAGGCTCCTCGAGCCTGGTATGACAGAATTGATGAATATCTGTCTAAACTCAATTTTGAGAAGAGTTTGAGTGAGCCAACTCTTTTTGTGAAAAAGTCCAAAGATGAGACACTGTTGATTGTGTCAATATATGTGGATGATCTGTTGGTGACTGGAAGCAAAATTGAACTGATTTAAGAGTTCAAGGAGAAAATGCAAGTCATGTTCGATATGACAGACTTGGGAATTATGAGTTATTTCCTTGGTATGGAAGTGAGTCAGATTGATCAAGGGGTTTTCATCAGTCAACATGCATTTGCCTTGAAATTACTCACTAAATTCCACATGGAAAATTGCAAGACAGTGAGTACACCTCTGGTCATAGGACAGAAATTAAGCAGCTTTGGAAATGAAGAAAAAGTGGATAAAAGGGAGTATAGAAGTCTAATTGGATGTTTGCTATACTTAATAGCAACTAGGCCTGATCTTATGCATTCGGTCAGTTTGCTATCATGTTTCATGCATAGATGCAATACATCACATTTAAAGGCAGCAAAGAGAATACTCAGGTATGTTAAAGGAACCTTGAAGTTTGGAGTGATGTTCAAGTCAGGAAGTGAGCTAAAATTAACTGGCTACTCAAACAGTGATTGGGGAGGTTCGATTGATGACATGAGGAGTACCTCAGGCTATCTTTTTACACTTGGTTCGGGAGCTTTCTGTTGGAGCTCTAAAAAGCAACAAACGGTTGCTCAATCAACTGCTGAAGTAGAGTACATAGCAGCAGCTGGAGCAGTAAGCCAAGCTATTTGGCTTAGGAAATTGCTATGTGATTTGAATGAGGAACAAATTGAACCTACTCAGATTATGGTTGATAATCAATCAGCAATAGCTATTTCCAAGAATGCTATTTTTCATGGCAAAACAAAACATTTTAAACTTAAATTCTATTTTGTTCGAGCAGCAGTGCAATCAAAGGATGTAAGTCTTGCACATTGCAGCTCACAAGACCAATTGGCTGACATTTTGACAAAGCCTCTTGGTACTATGAGGTCTGAATTTCTCAGAGATTTAGTTGGTGTTTGTTGCCTACAGTCCACGGAGGAGTGTTGAACATGGACTGCAATGCAACAAAAGGCCAGGAAGCAGACCAGCATTCGAGCAGGACCAGAAGCAGCTTAGTCATTTTGTTTACTTTTGTTCATTTTGTAATGTTATCCTAGCTGAAATGTAACTAAACTTTAGAGTTGTTACGATATGAATTTGATGGATGTAATGGCTGAATTATTCAGCTTTTCAATTTGTATCATTTTGTATTGCAACTTGCTAAAACTGATGGGAGCAGTTACAAGTTTAGGTAACTGTCATACTAATTTTGTAACACTTTATATTTCAAATGAAATAGAAAGTAAATGTAATCCATTCGGTTATATGTTTTTGTTCTTAAGTTTTCTGTTTTGTTTTTCTTTCTTTTCTGCTTGCTGTTCGAGAGCTTATGCTCTTGGTGTTTCATTTGTTTGATTGCTGCTGCCATTGTTTCAACAGTTATTCGCTTTGTTCTTCTCATCCTAAGCTACTTGGTTCAGTCTCATATAAAACCTTCTTTTAAAATTATTTGGCTTTTTTGGCATAATGTTGCACGATTTAGTTTGGGCATGGATACTTTTGAGCCTATCAGTTCGAGCACCAAATTATGAATTGAATCTACGGACACAAAAGTACTGTTTCTAATTTCCTTTCCATGAAAATTATGACATTTTTCCTTTCCATCTTATTGCTGCCCTCTCTAACAAACTTCTCAAATCATATTGTATTATAAGTTATCTATATTCATTTAAGGTAAGTGGTGTATGATCATTGATAAAAATTTCCATGGATATTTTATAAGGAAATTTCTTTTCTTTTCGAACTTTTATTCTTTTGTATTTGAGAATCATAGATCATGCAACCAATAAAGACCAGCTTTGATTTGCAGTCGTGATTGGAACTTTTGTGATTGACAACAAATTCACCATACTTTGGATTCTAATCAGAAGCTTCCTTGCAAGAACTGATGTTAAGTTGTGATCAATGAGGAAGTTTCTTGCAAGACTTCGATTTCCTTCTCATTCAATTTATGGCACTTCATTCTATGATTATCTTTGCAATTTACAAACTGACTTATGTTTTTATTTGATAAAGATTTTGTGGTTTCTAATTTAAGGACGGTGAGATTTTCATGTTTTAACCTTTTGTTAAAACAAGTACTGCTAACATTTCAAGAATTATCCAGTGTTCACACTCATGAAATTTCTGAATCAATCTCTTTGGATGTGAAGGGAGATGCTGATAGGGCTTGAGTCAGAGTGAATTTATCTTGTTTTCAACATTGAAGAGCTATAATATAAAAGACAGCTTTGGTTCAGCAATGCAACGTTGAACAACTCTTCGATCGGAGGTTCGTTCGATATATGTATCAGCTGATATTTGGACAATGGTTAGAATGTTTGAGGATTTCGATTGTGTACAGCTGGATTTTTCATCAGGATTTTGTAGCTTCAGGTTTTCTTGTTTCTCTTTGCTTGAAATTATTTGTTGATAGTTTTGTTAAAGTTTTAGGTAATTTGTTGCGACTTTATATTGTGATTTTGTAGCAAAAATTTGAGTATAATGAAACTTTTACGTGACTTTCAAATCCGTAATTTTTACTTCCATAAAAAAAAATTCATGTCTCATTTAATTAATTCTTTATGATTATTGATTTGCTAGCAATAAACAATAATAAATTTCGGGAGCACAAAGCGCTAACAATAAATCAACCACACACCTGCGCGTGAAATGCTAATAGAATTCCCAGGGGCACAAGCAACCCGCACAATAATCATAATAAAAAATATACTCGACAAAACTCACCCTACAGTTTACAAAAACTTATATTCCATCGATACATCTTTAACCAAACTATTCAATAATTTATACAAATCAATCAACGAATTACTTAACACTTGTAATTAATAATGGCAATGCACTTACCTCAAGGTTGTCATTGCATGTAGAAAGCACAAATTTCGTTACTTAATAACATGAGATTTCAAGAGCATCAACTGGTAATCAAAATTACTTAGCTTATGCCTTATTTTAAATCATCTATTTATCAGTCACCAATTCCATGTCTTTTAAATTTCATAGCAAATATACTCTTTTTCTTTTTCTATTAAAATAAATTCCCATAATTCTATTCCGATATTGCCTAGCTTTTAAACAAATATGGTTCATTCTTTAGGCTTACATCAACGTTATACCACCTAATAATACTATCTATATTCCTACTAAATTCATGGACTACACACCTTAGCTAGGCTATCCAAATTTCTAAATTCTCGACAAGGTTTTTAATCAACCATTTTGATCTTGCCTTTGCTTGGAATGTCACCGTTTTCCTTTACTTGAAAATTAAACCAATATCAAAATCCAAGCTAATAATTACTATGATGAAGGAAGAGAATATCATTAAATAGGAATATAGAAGATTTCACTTAGATCGAAGGTGTAGTGGTGATCAGGGAAGAGAATACCTTGGTAAATGTTGGAAGTTATGGTTTGGATGTTCTAATGGGAGTACCGACATGTGTTGGAAATGTGTCAACTGATAAAGTGAATGGGGTTTTGATGTTAACGAAATCAATTAAAAATCTGACTAAGGTAAGTGTATTTTTTTAAATTATGCTAATATCTTTTTTAAGACTAAGAGTAACTGACTTTAAGTTGATTAATTGAAATTTCTTTCTAATTAAAACTCATATTATCGCATTAACTCAATTTATAAATTCTCCTATTAGATTTGACTCTAATCCGATAGGTTTATATCGAGCATTGCATGCAACTCCACTCAATTACGTTAGATCTACTCTTAAACATGGTCTATTCCTCCTCTAATTTAAGCACATCAAACATGAATCAATAGTCTAGAAATATCAAATCAAGAATTAAGCACATATAATTGAGAAAAAACATCTAAGTATTTATTCTGTAGAATAGAAATCAAACAACAGAATTCATCATAGGGTTCATCTCCCTAGCTATTTAGAAAATTAGTTCACAATAGCAAAAAAAAAAAATTCCAAAATCAATATAACCACGAGAAACAAAGAAACTCATAATAAACTTCAAAGAAATCAAAAGGATATCTTCAATCTTAATGAAAATCTACTTCAGAGTCAGCTTCAATAATATTTTTCAAGTTGTTTTCTTCAATATTCTCTAGCAGCTCTCTCCCATCTTCTTATTTTTGTCATATGTAATTCTTAGAATGTCCAAAAAAATCCTAAAAAACACGTTTTCCCGCAGGTTTGTAGTGCGATTCGCGATTTCCACATGGTCTGGCACATGATATTGTGGTAGCTCGTGTGGCTCACACGGCCGTGTGTCTAGCCCGTGTGGAAAGGTCCAACCCGTGTGGCTCCTTAAACTTATTCTAATTTTTAGGTTTTCGCTTGTTTTTCGCTCATTTTTCTTCCAAATGTTCTCTTAAATATAGAAATATGAATTTAAAGAATTAGGAGCATAAAATTTACCATTTTAAATCGAATAATCATTCAAAAATGCATCAAGAATAAGGTTAAAACATGTTACTTTTGGCGCTTATTAGATCTAATTAATGATTTAATTGCTGAAAATTTATCAATAGAGGATGTGGCCGCCTGTCCAAAGAAGGGCAGGGCAGGGTGGTTGAATCGAGCCAAAATGAAGATGGAAATATGGGACAAATTGATGGTCCAATAGTGTACGAGGACAGGTTGGATAAGAATGATCAAGGAAGGATGGTTAGCGCAGAGGCAGTGCCTAATTCCATTGATGAAGAGTTGGGGCAGGATTTGCAGAACCAGCAAATTGAATCTCCTGGATGCAATCATAAGGTGAGGGCAATAAATGCTATAGAAGATCTTTTTCTTTCATCTTTTGAGAAGAAACAAAAAAACAATGCTGAAAAGAAGAAATGGAAAATAAAGGAAAGGTGGGGTGGTTGATATCCCCCAATCTAATCAGAGTTGTTAATGCATCTCTTTCAGAATCAAATTTCTTGGACGGAAAACTGATGGTTTTGAAAGAAGCGAAAACGGAATGGGAGATTAGTAAAATGGTGGGTCTTCGAGTTTGGGGCCATGAGGGTGAGGAGATCAAAGATTTGGCAGCAATAGAAATGAGAAGATTATAGGAGTAGTGTTGACACCATTTTTCGGATGAAAACGGGGTCGACTTGGGTTTTGAAAATAAAAATGAAAATGGGAGTCGCCACCAATCTTTTTTGATGAGGTGTGATCGGGTCACCTTTAAAAGAAGTTGTTTTTAATAAACAATTTAATTTTATTAAAACAACGAGTTTGGTCTGCAAAAATCAAAGAAATAGGTTCGGGAGTCGGTTACGCACGAGGAAGGATTAGCACCCTCGATACGCCCAAAATTGGTACCTAGTTGATTAATTAATGTCTTAATGTCGAAAATTAGAAACCTTGAAGAGATTTAGAAATACGATCCTTTATTAAAACGTTTAAAATTTTCAGGAAGAGGGACATATTTCACGTTATTCGATAAAGAGAATCACATCCAGTAAGTTAGGACACAATATCTCAAATTCTCGATACGCGAACAAAAATGCATATGTGAAAGATATTTGACCATCTTGGATTAAAAGGGGTCACGTCCAGTAAGTTAGGACGCAATCCTTTTTTAATTCCCGAGATCATTAAAAATTTGAGTTTGAAAAGATTCACGTATTTAGATTCATTGTGAAAATAGAAACCCAGTAAGTTAGGGTACGACTTTCTCAAATCTAAACACGAAATTTTATTTATTCAAAAATCATAATTTATACATTAAATGAAAAATAATTTAACGTGTAATAGTAGAAATAAAACATGATGTTAATGCTTGTAACGAAACAATAATAAATTTGATAATGTAAGTATGAATAATACAAGTAATAACAAATAAAAGATAAATAAATAAAAAACGAATTAAACACGCAAAAGAATAAGCAAATACACTATTCAAATGAAAGTGGGCATGAATAAATAAAAGAAAATAAACACAGCTCGAAATAACAAAACCATAAAAGAAATAAAAATATAAATACATGTATATATATATTTTAGAATTATGAAAATATAAAAAATATTTAAAATATGTATACATATATCTATATGTAATAAAATACGTAGAAATAGATATAGGTATGTGTAAGTATGAAAAATAAAATTATAATGAAAAATAAAATTATAAAATATATTTATAATAACTTTAAAATGTATGTGTATATGTATTAGGAAAATGTATATATTTACACACAAAATAGAATAAAGTAAAATAAAATATGTACATATATATATATTATAAAAAATATGCGTTTGTATATGTAAATATATAACAAGGATTTAAAATTAAAAAGTATAAACATAATAATAATAATAATGATAATAATAATAATAATAATAGTGTAATATAATGGTAATAATAATATTAAAATAATTAATTTAATGATAAAAACTAAAATAACAAATAAGGATTAAATAAAAAATAAACTAAAAGTTGGGGTTTAAATTCGCAAATAAGTAAAAGAGGTGATTCGGGGTTGAAATGGAACGCGCCTAAAGACTGAAGGACTGATCAGGCAATATGCCCCCAGTCCCAGAGTGCGGCGTTTCAATGCAAATGACCGCACATGATCAAAGGACCAGACTGAAGCGGAAACCAAAATTCACAGCCCAAATCTAAAAGAAACAAAAAGGTTGGATTGAGCTTCATCGCAAAATAGAGGGACTAAACGCATAAATTACCCATTTGGGCAAGGCATGCGCATATCCCACCAAAAGGCATAGTTTACTTTGTGCCTTTTAAACCCCTTTTATTATTATTTTGTTCATTTTTCTTTCTCCTTAGAAAAAAAAACCTGGAGAAGGCTCTCTCTCTCCCCTCTCAAATTTGGCCTTTGGGTCTCCTCAGCCCCGCCATAGCGCCACCGTTCGTGGCGGCCAGAGGTTCAAGATCGGACCTTTTTGGTCCCTTTTTGCAGCGTATGGCCTCTAGACCACGGATCTAAGGCGGGACTTCGAGAAATATGAGCCCAAGACCCAAATACGAGGAGAAAACCATTCGACTTCTTCCCCGGCTCCAGCGATGACGAAGACGGGCTCCGACGCCGGTTTTTGAAGCGAACAGGTACAACTTTCCTTTTTCTTTTGATTTTGTTTTTTTTAAAAAATAAAAAAAAGTAAAAAAAAACTAGATCTAGAAAAAAAATTACCTTCTCTGATTCAAAATATGCCTTTTTTGTTGCTATTGTTCGTGTAAAAATTACAAGTAATGGCTCATGGCCTTTATAACCAATTACTCTTTCGTTTTTGCTATTCTTTTTGCTTTTATTTTTGTTGTATTCTACTGTGTTTTTCCTTGCAGGTGTTCATGGCCGACACAATGAGTGGGTGGGACAAGGGCGGAAGAGCCTCGGGATGAGGCGCGAGCGGTACGCCCGAGGAAGCGGCGCACATAGCTGGTGGGGCAGAGGAGCGGCGCGAGCCAAAGGGCAGGGAACCCTAGGGTTCCCTGTGTTGTTTAGCTTTTGGGCCCCAATGGGCCGTTTTATGTTTGGGCCTAGGTCCCTCTTTTTGTTTTTTTTAGCTGAAAATAGACTGTAATAATATTTAGGCCCGGGCAAAAAATGGGCTTTTATAGCTGCCCCTCTTTGCTCATTTTCGTGTAACGAGAATAGAGCAAAGACATCAAAAGGGCCCATTTTGCCTGGTCTTGCCGAGCCTTGACTTTTTGGTACTTATCTTCTTCAAGTAGCCTCATTTCAGTCCACTGTGTTTTGTTGCTTCAGTCCACTTCATTTCAACTTCAGATACGCCTTGTAGCATCCATCTACTCTGCTACGACTCCATGGGGATGAGATTTGGATTTTTAGTCTGCTCCATTGTAATCTCAGAAAGATGAGATCCTTTATTCTAATCCGCTCCACTGTAATCTCAGGGAGATAGGATTACTGGCTTCAATCTGCTCCACTGTAATCTCAGGGAGATAAGCTCTGAAATTTTCGGTCTGCTCCTGTAATCTCAGGGAGATAAGACCTGATGTGATCCGCTATACTGTAACTTCAGAAAGATGAGATCCTTTGTTTTAATCCACTCCTGTAATCTCAGGCAGATAGGATTATTGGCTTCAATCTGCTCCACTGTAATCTCAGGGAGATAAGATCTGAAATTTTTCGGTCTGCTCCTGTAATCTCAGGGAGATAAGACCTGATGTGATCCGCTCTACTGTAACTTCAGAAAGATGAGATCCTTTGTTTTAATCCGCTCCTGTAATCTCAGGGAGATAGGATTATTGGCTTCAATCTGCTCCACTCTAATCTCAGGGAGATGAGATCTGAAACTCTTTGGCCTGCTCCACTGTAATCTCAGGGAAATAAGACCTGATGCGATCCTCAACCAGCTCTGCTACCACCGAGAGAGACAAGGTTTGTATCTTTGATCTGTTTTGCTGACAATGCAGGAAGACAAGGTCTGCAATCTTTAGCCAGCTCGACTGCAACCGCTAGAGGCAAGGCTTTCTTCGATTTCACTGATCTGTTCTCTAGGGAACATGACCTGTATAATGAACCTAATTATGCCTAATGATTAGGATGACATGCTCAAAATGATCAAATGCTCCTAACTAGACATGTGAATGGTGTTTGCGTGAATGCGAATTTTTTTTTTAGAATAATCCTGCTTGGATTGTCATTACTCAAAGTTCGTCTGTCGTATTATAACATCTTCCCGCTTGACTGACTCTTTGAAGAGACATTTAGCCAGGTTGCCCCACTGTAGTTTAATCCATTGGGGCGCAAAATTTGTATCATCGTTCTTCCACTGAAATCTGAGGGTATAAATTTATGACTTTTCCTCAATTTTCTCCTGTCACAATTCAAGGATTTAAGATCTAAATCCTTCTGGTCCCTTACACCATTCCCAGGGTGTCCTACCAAAAACTCATGTGCAAATGAGGGCTCTCTCTCCTGAGGTCATCTGGTCATTTTGTTTAATCAATGCATTTGGCAACAAAACCCAAAGAGGAAGTCCGAACTCAGAATCTTCATTCTTAATTTTTCTCAACCCTTAAATTTGGTGTGTTCTAAACAATAGTTCTGCTTTATGTTCCTATGCCGTTTAGAAACTTTTCAGAGTAATACGCAAAACTTCTTTTGTGGAAATTTTATTAGTCCATTAATTATTATTCTAATGTGACACGCTTGCAAAAAAATATGACAATGGATAAAAATAAAGCTGGTTCTGAACATAACTCAAAATGAATAAAATAGAAGGACAATGAAGAAATTGATTGGGAATGTATATCTTGGAATAGAATAAAGTGTTCCTAGAACAACAAATTCAAAAATAATATGGGAATTGGATGCCCCCAGATATCGTAGCTTGAACTTCTCTGTTCAACTTTCTGAAGACCAATATGAGTTTGACACGTGTCTAGGAGATCTACATTACTTCGTTGATGCCTCAAGATGTCGACTGCCCATTCTCGTTGATTTAGGTATAACAAGATCGCCGCATGCCCCAATCCGATCAATACTTGAGCTGTTCTGATCACCTCATACCCGATTCTATTCGAGTCGCCCTTTTCTGGGTTTTCAACTCAAATCCCCTTTGGCCTAAGGCGCCCATTGTGGGTTTTCCCCTTAGCCTCTCCAAGTTTTTTTTTTTTAGGGCAAAGAGCCCTTTTCGAGTTTTCACTTTTGGCTCCCATTTCTTTCAAGCGAAGTATTTCTTGACAGAATCTGTGTTTACAGGATTTGGTAGATTTTTACCGTCCATTTCACTTAGAATCAGAGCTCCGCCAGAAAAGGCCTTCTTTACAACATAAGGACCCTCCCAATTTGGCATCCATTTTCCTCTAAAATCTTTTTGCATAGGAAGAATCTTTTTTAGCACCAAGTCCCCTTCACGAAATTCTCTGGGGCGGATCTTTTTATTATAAGCTCGCATCATTCGTTTCTGGTACATTTGCCCATGGTGAATAGCTTTTAACCTTTTTCCTTCTATTAGGTTCAACTGATCGTAACGAGCTTGGACCCATTCGGCCTCGTCCAACTGTAGTTCAGATAACACCCGTAGAGAAGGGATTTCAACTTCAATGGGTAATACTGCCTCCATTCCATAAACCAGAGAAAAAGGTGTTGCCCCGGTAGAAGTTCTAATGGATGTTCGATAGGCAAGGAGAGCAAATGGTAACTTCTCGTGCCAATCCCTGTAAGTTTCAGTCATTTTCCCCACGATTCTTTTAATGTTCTTATTAGCCGCCTCAACTGCGCCATTCATTTTTGGACGATATGGAGATGAGTTATGATGTTTAATTTTAAACTGACTGCAAACCTCAGCTATCGTACTATTATTCAAATTCAGCGCATTGTCGGATATGATCTTCTCAGGCATTCCATATCGACAAATGATCTTCTTTTTTAAGAATTTGCTGACTGCTAACTTCGTGACATTTGCGTATGAAGCAGCCTCCACCCACTTGGTAAAGTAATCAATAACCACAAAGATGAAGCGATGCCCATTGGAAGCCTTTGGTGAGATCGGCCCAATAACATCCATACCCCACATGGAAAATGGCCAAGGAGAGGTCATGACGTGAAGTGGTGAAGGAGCCGCATGTATTTTGTCACCATAGATTTGGCACTTGTGGCACTTCTTGGCATAGTCAATACAGTCTCCTTCCATGGTGGGCTAGTAGTATCTGAACCTCATGATCTGTCTGGCCATCATGAAACCGTTGGCGTATGTCCCACAGATACCCTCATGGACTTCTTCCAAAATTCTCTTGGCTTCCACAGCATCCACACATCTTAACAACACTTGATCCTTTCTTCTTTTGTATAACACTTCCCCATCCAGGACATATTCAATGGCCATTCTTCTCAGAGTTCTTTTGTCATTATCTGTCGCTTGAGTAGGGTACTCCCGATTCTTCACATACTGAAGGATACTCTGATACCAAGGATAATCATCTTTTCTCTCTTCCTCAATATTGTAGCAATGAGCTGGGGCCTCATAGATACTCATCTGAATAGGCCTCATTACCTCCAGTCTATTTACCTGAATCATCGAAGCTAGAGTAGCCAGTGCATCAGCCATTTGGTTTTCCTCTCGTGGGAGATAACAGAAGGTGATATCATCAAATTCATCAGCCAGTTCGAGGACCAGTCTTCTATAACTGATTAATTTAGGGTCTCTAGTCTCCCATTCCCCTTTGAGTTGGTATATTACCAATGCTGAATCCCCATATACTCTTAGCACTTTGATGTTTCGTTCAATGGCTGCACGAATGCCCATAATACATGCTTCATATTCTGCCATATTGTTGGTGCAATCGAAGTCTAATTTGCTAGCAACGGGATAATGATCTCTATTTGGGGATACCAAGACTGCCCCAATCCCGTTACCTGTAGCATTCGAAGCTCCATCGAAATTTAATCTCCATACATTGTCCATCTAAGAATTCTCTTCGGCGTTTGCTACGTACATCAGGTCCTCATTTGGAAAATCAAAGTCCAAGGACTCATAGTCGTCTAAGGCTCTACTAGCTAGGAAATCAGCTATTGCACTCCCTTTTATGGCCTTTTGACTGACATATACTATGTCAAATTCCGAGAGCAGGATCTGCCATCTAGCCATTCTCCCATTTAAAGCAGTCGATTCCATCATATACTTTAAAGGATCCAACTTTGAAATCAGCCAAGTCGTATGATACAACATATACTGCCTTAGTCTTCGGGCTGCCCAGATTAAAGCGCAACACAACCTCTCAATTGATGAGTATCTCGTTTCACAATCAGTAAATTTCTTGCTGAGGTAGTATATTGCCTTTTCTTTCTTTCCGGTTTCATCATGTTGGCCCAATACGCATCCCATGGACTTCTCAAACACTGTTAGATACAGTATCAATGGCCTATCTGGACTTGGCGGCGATAGTACTGGAGCATTAGCCAAGTATTGCTTTATCTTGTCGAAAGCCCCCTGACATTCATCATCCCATTCACCCGGATTATGTTTCTTCAAAAGACGGAATACAGGATCACATTTCTCCGTCAGCTGTGAGATAAACCGAGCAATGTAATTCAATCTCCCTAGGAAACCTCGAACTTCCTTCTGAGTGCGCGGGGGAGGTAAATCTCGTATAGCTTTTACTTTGTCTGGGTCAACCTCAATCCCCTTTCTACTAACTATGAAGCCTAATAACTTCCCTGATCTGGCTCCAAATGTGCATTTAGCCGGGTTAAGTTTGAGCTGATATTTTCTCAATCTCAAAAATAACTTTTTCAAGACTTGAACATGCCCTTCTTCCGTTCTGGATTTTGCAATCATATCATCAACATAAACTTCAATCTCTTTATGCATCATGTCGTGAAACAAAGTCACCATAGCTCTTTGATACGTTGCACCCGCATTCTTCAATCCGAATGGCATTACCTTGTAGCAAAATGTCCCCCACAAGGTAATAAATGTGGTTTTCCTCATGTCTTCAGGATGCATCTTTATCTGATTGTATCCAGAGAAGCCATCCATGAAAGAAAACAAGGAGTAGCCCGCCGTATTATCTACCAAAGTATCAATATGAGGCAGTGGAAAATTGTCTTTGGGATTAGCTTTGTTCAAATCCCTATAATCTACACACATTCGTACCTTTCCATCCTTTTTGGGAACAGGGACGATGTTCGCTACCCATTCTGAATACTTGACCTCTTGTAAAAATCCAGCGTCGAATTGTCTTTTGACTTCTTCTTTTATTTTCAACACAATATCAGGTCTCATTCTCCTGAGCTTCTGCTGAACGGGTTTACAATCTTCCTTTATGGGCAGGCGATGTACCACAATACTAGTACTCAACCCGGGCATATCTTGGTATGACCATGCAAAAACATCTTTGAATTCTCGAAGTAACTCAACAAGGTCATGTTTTGTCTTGGCGGTGATATCAGTTCCGATTTTCACTTCCTTTCCTTCCTCTAGACTCACAGTTTCTAACGATTCCTTATGAGGTAAGATTTCTTTATCATCTTGCTCCACCATTCTTAACAAATCCGGGGACACCCCACAGTCCTCATCATTTTCGAAGTCATGAGATCCCTCTAAATACATTTCTTGCTCAAAAATAGGCTCCGCGTTGGAAACAGCGTCATTCATGCCATTGATATCTGGGGACCTATGATGGAATGCATCAAAGAATATACAAAGTATATACAATAAGGTTACGAATGAAGAAAAAGTTATTCGGAAGACAATCAATCACATGGAAGATGAAAAGAGAAAAATGATGAATGTAAATACGCATTTTATTAGAATAACGATGCTTATGCTCAAGTCAATTTCACAAAAGATTTCATATCGTTTTTTAGGTTAAAACAACAGGAATGTTTTGAGCATTACTCTGAATAAGCCTTAAAGACTACAGGAATTTCCTCCACAGTCCAGTTGTTTAGCTCACTCCCAGATTCATAAGGGCAAATTTCCAACATGGCCTTTTTCTCTGTTGTTTCCGCAGCGTTGACACGGACATTTCCCAACATTCTTTCAATATCTTTAGTACTGGGCCCTCCACGCTCAGAATGAATAAATCCTCCTGACACAAAAGATGTGGATATGTGGGGAAAGGTTAAAGGTTCGCCTTTAGCTTCATACCCGCTCAGACGCGCCCTTCTTTTCTCTTGTCTTTTTTCTACTTCTTTTTTCTTTTGTTTCACGTCTGGCTTGTACCGTAAGCCAAAACTATCAAACTTCCCCTTCAGCATAGGTGCTTCAATCCTTCCTTGCAGATATCTTCCCAATCCTTTCCCAGGTGAGGCTCCTCTACCTATCATCAATCGCAGCCCCATCTCAGTAGTCCTGGATATCTTCGGTACTGGAATTCTACTTCCTTCAGCGATAAACATTGCGTTCACAAATTCTAGTAACCGAAAGGAACATTCTAGTGCCTCCTCATCGATTCCCACATAGGGTGCCTCACTAGTCATCATTGCGATAATATCCTCCTCTGCATCTATCATTACCACTCGGCCTTCCGATATCAACTTTACTTTCTGATGTAGTGATGAAGGTACAGCTCCGGCTGAATGTATCCATGGTCTTCCTAGTAGACAGCTGTAGGAAGGCTTGATGTCCATTACCAAGAAGTCCACCTCATAAGTGATTGGACCAATCTTTAATGGTATTTCAATTCTCCCCATAACCTTCTTTTCTGTTCCATCAAATGCCCTCACTACGCTTTGGCATGTTTTCATGTGTGAACTATCTACCGGTAATCGTCTTAGAGTAGATAAAGGCAATACGTTCAGCGCAGATCCATTATCGGTCAAGGCCCCCGGGAGTGTGTATCCTTTACATCGGACAGTAATATGCAAGGCTTTAGTAGATCCCCTCCCTCCGGATGGTATTTCGTCATCATTGAAGAAGATAAAATTGTCAGCGCCTATATTGTTGACTAATCGATCTAGCTTGTTTACCGAAATGTCATCGGCCACATATGTTTCGTTTAGTACCTTCAAAAGTGCATTTCTATGTACTTCTGAGCTTAGGAGTAAAGCTAATACGGAAATACGGGCTGGCTGTTTGTGCAGTTGCTCCACAACACTATATTCACTGTGTTTCAAGAATTTTAAAAACTCCATCGCTTCTTCTTCTTTTATTGGCTCATTAATCAATGGTTCAACTTCTACGGCTTTCCCTTTTCTTTGTTCCTTCTTCAGATTCTCTTCCTTTGATAGTTCTGCTTGATCATCATATCGTTTCCCATTGCGCGTATAGGAACCTATTCCTTGACTTCTTTCCGCTCCTCTTCCCAAGATAGTCACATTGCACCCGTAATTCCATGGCACCATTTTGTTATCCTTATATGAGAAATTTGACGGCTTCTGGATTATAATTTTTGGTGCTACCTGAGCCCTAGCCTCATTATTCTTAGGGCAAGAGATAATAATCACAGGGCAGTTTGCTTTTGGAATCCTCGTTCCTGACTCTGTTGCGCATATGCTCCTCCCTTCTTCGGCATTCTCACAGAACTTCATCTCTTTGTTATCCATCATACTTTGAACCAAGGCCTTGAATGCATCACAATCTTGGATTTCGTGCCCTGTTCTATGGTGGAATTCATAATAATTTCCTGTCTCGTTCCCTTCCTCGCAGTCTGAAGTAACTAGCCCTCTCATTGCCATCTCTCTCCAGACTTGCTTTAATGGAGTCTTTACTTCCGTAATGTCAGTCTTGACTCTTTCTCCCGTGCCTTCACTCAACATATTCACTCCCTTATCATCATGACTGGGTAATGGATTCTCCGTATTCGGTGAGTTATCAATTTCAATAATACCCCGTTTGATAAGCCCCTCTACTATCTTCTTGAAAGCAGTGCAATTTTCTATTGAGTGTCCTGTGATTCCGGCATGATAGTCGCATTGCGCGTTCATGTCATACCACTTCGGATACGGGGGTTGTAGAGGATCCAAGTAACGAGGCGCAACAACACGTTCATTAAATAAATTCTGATACAGCTCCTTATATGTCATTGGAATAGGAGTGAACTGGCGCTTCTCAGTGTTTTGCCACATTCCTGATTCTTGTTTCGATGAGCTCTGCTGGTTAGTTGCAGCCTTCCTTGGTCGATTCACAGTGATCGACTTACTATAGGCGCTCACATTGTTCACCTCATTCTCTCTTTTCCTCGGGGCTGTCCTTCTATTACTCTCCCCTCCATCTATCTTCCCACTCTTAATGGCATGCTCGATCATTTCACCGTCCATTATCATGTCATAGAAATTCTTTGAAGCGCTTCCCAACATATGAGTGATGAACGGGGCTTTCAAGGTATTAATAAAAAGCGCTGTCATTTCCTTTTCTAAAAGCGGTGGTTGTACCTGTACTGCCACCTCTTTCCACCTCTGCGCATACTGTCTAAAGCTTTCACTCGCTTTCTTCTCTAAATTCTGCAAAGTTAGCCTGTCAGGCATCATTTCTGAGACATGATTGTACTGTCTCATGAAAGCCTGTGCCAAATCTCTCCAAGTGGCAATTTTGGTCCGGCTCAGCTGGTTGTACCACTTTGACGCTGCTCCTGTAAGACTTTCCTGAAAGCAATGTATTAATAATTGATCATTATTAATATACCCAGTCATTCTCCTACAAAACATAGTAATATGGGCCCCAGGGCAGCTGGTCCCATTATATTTTTCAAATTCTGGCATCTTAAATTTGTAAGGAAGCACCAAGTCTGGAACCAAGCTTAGATCCTTTGCATCTATTCCGTGATAATTGTCAATACTTTCTATAGCTCTAAGCTTCTCTTCAATCCACTTCCATTTCTCCTCAAACCGCTTCGGAAACTCCTCCCTTACCTTGTCTTTCTCAGCTGCTTCATCGAAATCCGGGACAGCAATATTATTCAGGTTATCATGAGGATTAGAGCCTGATCCGGGTTGAAAGTTCATTGATATTGGAGCATCACCTTGGAATTGCTGAGGCCTAATCGACACAGAGGGTTTTCGCGGAGGTAGCTCAGTCTGGACTTGCATCTGCGGAGGCGTGAAACCTGGAGGGTAAAGCGGTTCATCATTATTTTCTTCTTCGTTAATAATCATAGGACTTTTCCCTTTATCTACTCCTTTTAGTAGCTGCGTCATCTTGGTCACCAGGTCGTTTTGAGACTCCAACATCTTTTGTGTCATGTCATGTTGAATTTTTTCCAGTTGTTCCTTCATTTGCCTCTGTAGCTGATCTTGCATCTCTTTTTGCATTTGCTCCAGTTTTTCCAACCTTTGATCCATGATTTTTGACTTGACACGGGTACCGTAATGGTGTACTGTTGGCAAATTTTTGTTGTTTTCCAGATTAACTGAAGCACAATTTTAACTAATTAAAACCTATTTTTAGATAATCATGAATGTATGAAATGCAAATGCATGAATGCAAAGGAAAGAGGCGCTGATCCTAATTCAACATCATTTAGAAAACTCAACTAGAACAAAAATTTCTTTACATAAAATAGATTATGTATACAGCTTTGCCCTTATACTTAAGGCCTTGATTTTCCTAAGAAGCCAAGCTAATTTCTGGCCCCGGTCTGATACCGATTCATACTTCAAACTTAATAGATCAGCCTGAACCGCCAGGGTTTGCAAATGATCAGCTACTTCGCGTACTTGAACCACCGCCTCACCCATAACATAATCCCTTTCTCCAATCTGATCTTGGGACCGATGGAACTGCTCTTGCCACTGCTCATTATCTCTTTCTAGAAGCGCTATTCGGAGTTCGCTGTTTTGCAATGCATCCTCAAGCTCTCTTACTTGTCCCTTTAATTCTCCAATTTTGTTCAAGCTTGTCTTCAATTCAACTGCTGAATTGCGACTGCGGTGCTGGTGAAGTGACCTTTCTAGCTCAGTTATTTGGGCCTTCAATTCTATTTTCTCATTTTGACAACCCAATAGACTCTTTTCCAAAGCTATCTCTCGAGCTCGAGTATCCTGAAATTTCCTCTCCCATTGATATGCTTTTGTCTTTTCCTCCTGGATTTCTTATCGCCATTGTTCTGACGTCTTACCCAAGCTGACAGTTCTTATTGACCTACGTAATTTCTTGTAATCCGTCTTCAGGCTATCCAAGTCTTCTTCTGCCTTGTTTTTCCCTTTCCTCAATTTGTTGGCCTCTGATCTTTGAATGTCCATATCCAATCCTAATTGCATTTTTTCTTCTTCTAACTGCTCTATCTTCTTCACTAACTCTAAACTCCTCTTTTCGAATTCTTGCTTGATGATTTCTATCTCAGAGGGTAATACTTGTAGATGTTCTTCTAAAGACCGAGCAGTTTCTGGATTTGGGGCTGGGATATTGTCGTTGACCCTTTGATCACGCCACTGACTGTACTCTGGGTGTAACACCCCTTACCCGAGACCGTTGCCGGAGTCGAGCACGAGGCATTACTTAGCTTACTTTACTAATTCGGAGCATAAAAAGTTACTTTGAAAAATTAAATTCATTATTTACCGCAATCTGTCTAATCGCGCAGCAGTTACTAAATCGATTATAACTCAAGCTACAGAACTTGAAATTTAATTCTGTAAAATTTCCCTGAAACTAGACTCATATATCTTCCTACCATAAAAATTTTAGAATTTTTGGTGCAGCCAATTAGTACAGTTTATTAGTTAAAGTTTCCCCTGTTTCACCACTCGACTGCTCTGACCTCTTGACACTAAAAATAAATTTTCTCCTATTATGATTATCATATAGTGTTCCCACTTGTTTTTACAGAAAATAGACTCAATAAGGATTTTATACATGTAAATTACAACCCATAATTATTTTTTTACAATTTTTAGTGATTTTCTAAACTCGGAACAGGGGACCCAAAAACTGTTCTGAACCTGTTTCACAAAATTCCACATATCTCAAAATAATCTATTTTGTTAATTTGTTATTTTTACATGAAAATAGACTCAATAAGCTTTCATTCTATATATCATACACCTTCTAATTCATTTTATACTATCCTAGGTGATTTTTCAAAATCACGTCACTGTGCTGCCTGATTCTGTTTCTTTGCAAAATTTTACTCCTTTTATGTTTTCCATGCAAGATTTATCACCTAACTTATATAATAATAAACACCTTCTTTCTTAGTCATTTTAACAACCTTTCACCATCAAATACTAACATAACATTCTTTAGCAAAACCATATATATACAAACATTCAAAATAATTAAGTCCCTATACATGCCATAACTTAAACATTGTTCTCTATAAAATACCGAGTTGTAGTCGTTGATAGTGTGAACGATCTCCGACGTCTTTAAGTCCTCGAAAGTAGCTTTGCAATACTATAAGAAAAAGAAAAATAAAAGAAGTAAGCATTAAGCTTAGTAAGTTTACTAGCAAATAAATAACAACATTAAACACAAATAATTAAGCTCAAATGTCTATATCTCTAGTTTACTCTTTAGTTGATCTCATTCTAGTTCTCTTACTTGTTTACCTAGTATACTCGTATGCATAACTTACTCTTTCTTGTTGCATCGTTGAATATCAATTGATAATATAATAAATTCTTAACTCTTATAACTTACCTGAGCTTGCCATTCATGCTTTTAACTGAACTTTCATGAACATAATTCGTTTACTAGCCCGTTGAGCTACATTGGAATAATAAGGATACTCGGGTCTCCTCTGATAATAACATGCCAAAGCCATGTCCCAGACATGGTCTTACATGGGATGTTCTCATGCCGGTGCCCATGCCATGTCCCAGACATGGTCTTACAGGGGACCTCTCATCTCGGTGCCAACGCCATGTCCCAGACATGGTCTTACATGGGACCGCTCATCTCGGTGCCAACGCCATGTCCCAGACATGGTCTTACATGGGACCTATCATCTCGGTGCCAACGCCATGTCCCAGACATGGTCTTACATGGGACCTCTTTACCCAAATGTCATGACATTCGTATCCAGTACCATCCTTATGTATCAACGGGACTTTTTAATTTTAATTTTAATTCTCTATCATTTCATGCTTGGATCAACATTAAATAAACTCATAAAATAAATACATAATTGCTGGAAAATAACAATATTAATAATAATTATTGAAATATTGTATTTATTTACCGTAAACTTACCTCGGTATCAATTATAGCTCGATTCTTCAATTTAGTCCTCAACTTTGTTCTTTCCTTTGTTTACTCTCGAATTCTGTTCTTCTTGATCTAAAATAGCAAATTTAACTTATTTAATACTCACATTTATCAAAACAGCCCTCGACTCTAACTTTTTCAAAATTATGATTTTGCCCCTAAACTTTTACATAATTATATTTTTGCCCCTAGGCTCGGAAATTAAATTTCATCTCTTATTCTTAAGTTTTATAACATGCTGAACATTTTTGTCTTCTATGACAACATCAAATTCTCACTCTAACACTTACTTATGTACATTAGGGATTTTTACCGATTATGTCGTTTTACTCGTTTTCGCTTAAAATCGGCTAGCAAAAGTTGTTTAACATAATTTATAGCTTCATATTCTATCATAAAACATCAAAATAAACACTTTTCACCTATGGGTATTTTTCCAAATATAAACCCTAGGTTAAATTATTGCTAGAATAAGCTAAATTAAGCTACCGGGACTCCAAAAACGTAAAGAACATTAAAAACGGGGCTTGGGATCACTTACTATGGAGCTTGGAAGCTTGAAAACCCTAACTATGGCTTCCCCCCTTGCTGATTTCGTCCTAATGAGGAAGATGATGATTTTTGCCATCTTTTTTCCTTTTAATTATTTTTATTACTAGATTACCAAATTGCCCCTAACTTAAAAATTTTCTATTTCACTTATCTCATGTCCATTTTTGTCTAGCAAGTTACCAATGGTCTAATTACCATATAAGGACCTCCAATTTAAAGTTTCATAACAATTGGACACCTCTAACATGTAGAACTCAACTTTTGCACTTTTTACAATTTAGTCCTTTTGACTAAATTGAGTGCCCAAACGTCGAAATTTTCGAACGAAATTTTCACGAAATCATTTTGTAAAATCATGGACCATAAAAATATAAGAAAAATAAATTTTTCCTCATCGGATTTGTGGTCCCGAAACCACTGTTCCGATAACCTTAAATTTGGGCCATTACACTGGGGTCGTTACCGGACCCATAGCTAAGATCTTCATTCGACGAGTCTGGTTCCATGCATTAGACATTTCTCGAACCTTTCTCTTGTAATCGTCTTCTTTATAAGAAAATTCACATTGAGCCTTTGGGAAAAAAAACCTGGAGAAGGCTCTCTCTCTCCCCTCTCAAATTTGGCCTTTGGGTCTCCTCAGCCCCGCCATAGTGCCACCGTTCGTGGCGGCCGGAGGTTCAAGATCGGACCTTTTTGGTCCCTTTTTGCAGCGTATGGCCTCTAGACCACGGATCTAAGGCGGGACTTCGAGAAATATGAGCCCAAGACCCAAATACGAGGAGAAAACCATTCGACTTCTTCCCCGGCTCCAGCGATGACGAAGACGGGCTCCGACGCCGGTTTTTGAAGCGAACAGGTACAACTTTCCTTTTTCTTTTGATTTTGTTTTTTTTTAAATAAAAAAAAAGTAAAAAAAAACTAGATCTAGAAAAAAAATTACCTTCTCTGATTCAAAATATGCCTTTTTTGTTGCTATTGTTCGTGTAAAAATTACAAGTAATGGCTTATGGCCTTTATAACCGATTACTCTTTCATTTTTGCTATTCTTTTTGCTTTTATTTTTGTTGTATTCTACTGTGTTTTTCCTTGCAGGTGTTCATGGCCGACACAATGAGTGGGTGGGACAAGGGCGGAAGAGCCTCGGGATGAGGCGCGAGCGGTACGCCCGAGGAAGCGGCGCACATGGCTGGTGGGGCAGAGGAGCGGCGCGAGTCAAAGGGCAGGGAACCCTAGGGTTCCCTGTGTTGTTTAGCTTTTGGGCCCCAATGGGCCGTTTTATGTTTGGGCCTAGGTCCCTCTTTTTGTTTTTTTTTTAGCTGAAAATGGACTGTAATAATATTTAGGCCCGGGCAAAAAATGGGCTTTTACAAGTAGGATAGTGGTGGCTACTTGGAGGGTGGTATAAACTAGTGTTCATGTATTTGAATTAACATCTATAGTGTTTGTTTTAACATGTTGGTTTTAATAGGATGTGTTGATTATCTTCGTTATGTCGATTTGAAGAATCTCGAGACCCTTACTCGTTGAGTGGAAACGTTAGCCTTAGTGAAGAATCGGAGGACAGCTATGGTGTGTGGATATCAGACCTAAAGCAGGAACTTGTTAAGACATCTTGTTTCCGGGGCCATGATTGCTTCTGCAGTTTTTTGAGGAATATTTGCTTTATATTTGTCTCTGTTATATGTAGGCTTTTAAAGTGCGAAGTTAGAAAATTTTTTTGAGTAATTTTATTATTTTAATAGTTTATATATTTATAAATTTTAAAAAATTAAATTAAAATTTTATTATTTTTAAAGATATCAAAGTAAAATTTTATTAGTATTAATTTAAATTTCATAAATTATAAAAAAACTTAAATAAAAAAAATTATTTTAGATGGACCAGTACCCTACCAGCCCCACTTCACCACTGATGCCTTGTGCCTGGTCTGCTTTGGCATCATAAGTGTCTTGGGTGATGTTTTGGTGCTTTGTTGGTTATGGTGGGTGTCTAACATACTTCCATTTTGTAATTTTCTTTTATTATTAATAAATTTCTGGCTTTGAAAAAAAATTCTAATTAGAAAAAAATTATTACTACCAAAAACATCAAGCTTTGGTATGCTATTTATGAATGCTCTTTAATAAATAGGGTAAACTACTACTATACATTATAGTTTCGAATATTAAAATGAGATATTGAGTTCATTAAAGTCAAAACATGTAATGCATTGTTTCTAACTTGTTTAGAGCACTAAATATTATATCTCATACTTGATCTGATTGTCGAATCCGAATGCGTGATGTCACATTACACTGTAGAAACAACTCGATTTATTTGATTATATAACCATAAAATTATAATTATAATTATCATTCAAACCAATTTAATCAATCAATCATATTCACAATTATACATTCATAATGTCTAAGTTTCAAATTCATCATTTTACGAAATTATGAAAGATTGAATTTAGAGTTAGGATTTGAATCCAAATTCAACTATCAAGTTTCAATGTTGTATCTTGAGACAGGGGACTTCTTGTCTCAAGACTGTCTCGAGATTGACCTTGTTTTTATTTTAGGTATTTTTTATTTGAAATTAATCTATCTCAAGACAATTGATATTGTGTCTTGAGACATGGTTAGAATTGATCATGGGCCGAAAAGGTGGACCTAAATTTTTGTCAAAGCTTAACGCGGATAAAAATGCTAAAACTGGAGTCCGGCTAGATCGTATTAAATTTTTTATATAAAAATAAATTTTAAAAATATAATACATCAAATACATTAAAAAATTAAAATAAATGTTTCCCAACAAATGAAAAAAATTAAAAATTTTATAAGAAAATATTTTTTTATCCAAAGTCCTCATCACTTTCTCTCTCTACTTTATAAGTGTTCATAGATGACTATCTACACTAAGCATAATAAAACCTTGTTCCTACACAATCCATTTCATTTCCAACTTGTTTTTCCATAATTCAAGCTTGAAAACTACTAAAACATTCGTGGATCATGTGATTATATAACCCTATTTTTTTGTTTGGACTAAAAAATGGGCTTGAAATTTTGTTTCAGCTTGGCCTGAATAAAAATATTAAAACTTGAGTTTGACTTATCTGTCTTAAAATTTTTTATATTAATTTTTATATAAAATAAATTTAAAAAACATAATACGTCAAATATACTAAAAACATTAAAATAAATGTTTCCTAGCAAATGAAAAAAAATTAAACTTCAATAACAAACATATGTGCAATTTAATAAATAAATGCCTCTAAAATAGTAGAAAAACTAAAAATAAAACAAGAGTTATATAATATCTAAAAAATAACAACAAAATAGTAGCAATATAATAGCAAAATGACAGCAAAACAATAACAAAAAAGAGTAAAAAACCGTAACAATTTTTTTTTTGTAAATATGGGCCGGATCCAGGCCGAAAAAGCTTACCAAAAACATAACTTATTTAAAAAATGAACCTTATTTTTTTTGTTTAAACCTATTTTTTGAATTTATATTTTTATCTAAATTCTTTCACTTTTTGAACGGGCCTTTAAGACTCGATCTAACCCATAATCAATTGTATGAAAAGCCCTCTTTCTCTAGATTTTTCTAAGCATTCAATAATGGCGAGCGAAGGAGTTCTGTTCATCTGGCGTCACAAACTTATAATGTAGCAAAAATTAAAAAGAATTGAGGTTCCTAAGTCCTAACCTTGTAGATGGTACACGACACATGCATTTCTCCTTTCTTTTCTTTCTAGTTTCGGCGCTGCAGGAGAAGAAACTTCATTCATCTTTCCTCTACTTTACCTAATATTTTTCTAATAGATTAAAATTTATTAATAAATCTAATGGTTGAGATCTTACCATGAAAACATTAGTGGAATTTGATGGATGAGATTAGGACCATGTTTTCATTAGGGCTTAGGCTTTGCTTAATAATTCATCTAATTTCTCTAGTTTAATCAATTTACAATTTAATTCTTGTACTATATTTATAATTACTTAATAATTCAATCTTATAATTTTATATTTACCTTCTAACTGCTTCATTAAAATTTCTATACTAATTTGATCTAAAAATTTCGGCCTTAAAATTAAAATTTCGGACGTGAATAAAAACAACATATTATGATTTAAATAAATAATAATATTTTAAAATATATTTTTGTGGGAAATCAAATCAAACTAAAACACATCCATTTCGTCGACAGGTCTAATCCCTTTAAACACGTTGGTCTACTGTCATTGCAAAAGAAACGAGTTGTTCATTTGGAAAAAAGAAAAAGGAGGACTGTTCTAACAAGACATTTTGCCTACTTTAAAGTTGCATTGTTAGAAAGTAAACATTAAACTGCAATGATATGACAGATCTATTTTTTGTTAAATTAGCATATAAATTAAACGACTATAAGTCCATTATGATGGCCTACAAATAAATGGGGCAAATTGCCAAAAAAAGTCCTATTTTTTAAAAATTTATCGAAATGGATCCGGTATTTTATTATTTATTGGAATGGGCCATTTTCCCCGAAATCGCGTCCACGTCAGCACGATGTTAGGGGACGTGTCAGAACATCTCGTCCACGTCAGTGCGCTTTGCTTACGTGGACACAAATCGCGCCTACGAGGATGCGATTTGCTGACGTGGATGAACAGTTTATGTCTTTTAGGTTGGAAAACTTTGAAAGGCCATAACTTTTGGCTCGGTTGTCCGATTGAGACGATTTTTTTGATTTCAAATAACTTTTTGAGATCTACGCGCTGATAAACGGCCGAAGGCGGTTTGCCGCAGTTTTCGTCGAAAAAGATCCCTTTTTGCCCCTAAATTTTAATTTTTTTGGTTTAGAATTAAATTTCGAAACATTCAAATCATTATTTGCCTTATTTATTTGAAGTAAACACCGAATTTTTTTTACAGAATTGTTGTATTATTTTTTCTGATTTGACACGTGTATGGAATAGGTCCGATAAATCGTTAGAACGTAAGTAATATAATTAAGATAATAACAGTATTTCTATGATATATCAATTAATTAGTTTAGCTTAGTTGGTTAAGATGCTTGCTCCTTTCCCTTAGTACCTTGGTTCAAATCTTGTTGGTAACAATTTTGAATCTTTTTGGTACTTGTTGCTATTGATGTAATATTGATGAGTTAATTGATTAAAAAATAAATACAAGTACAAAAAGATTCAAAATTTATTTTTTCAAAATACCAAAAAAGTCCTATATTTTTAAAATTTATCGAAATGGGCCCGGTATTTTATTTTTTTGACCGTTGGGTACTGTTCACGCGCGGGCCGAAATCGCATCCACATCAGCATCTGGCGCTGACGTGGACGCGATTTCCTGACGCGTACCCTGACATTGCGCTGACGTGGATGCGATTTCCCGGAAAAAGGACCATTCCGGTAAATAATTAAAAAATGGGCCCATTTCGGTAATTTTTGAAAAAAAGGGCTTTTATTGGTAAATTGCCCCAAATAAATGTGTAACGAAGATATTTATATTTAAAAATAAGTAATTTTGTTTCAATAAGTTAAATTAAAAAATAAATTAATTATTTTATTAAAATTTTTATTTTTTATTGTTAAAAATTAATCATTATGCGTCAATATGAAATACGTGTGACATGTTATGTGTTACTATCAGATTACTTTAGTAATTATATTAATTTTTAACAATATAAAAAATAATTATTTAAAAAAAAATCAGTCTACAATCTATGCTTTAATCTAACATATATAAAATTAATTTACTATTTTTTAATAAAAATCAAAATCTTCACTTCATAATTTTCATAATACTTTCACCTCACCTTCCTCGTTATTTCAGTCAACCCCACTCGCATTTCTCAACTAGACTTTTCAAAGTCATGCAAATTACATTATGATTGACCTCAAATGTTCTCTATTTTTAAAAAGAAAAAAAGAAAAAAGAAAAGAAAATCAAAACACAAATCAAAAAATTTGAAAAACGTGATTTTATGAAGATCAAGGATTCAAATAAAGTATTCGCTATTCAGTAAATCGTTATCAAATAAATATTGATAAAAATATTACAAGTAACTATTACTTTTTTAGAAAAATGGTGTGTTTATTTTTAGTGAAGTTAAAAATAATAGTAGTGGTGAAATTTATTTTCGTAGAAATGAAATTAAAATTAATACGGGATGTACATTTAAATTCAAATGTAGTTATGACGGTGAGGTGAGAATGAAAATTGAATATTAAATATATTAGTTTAAAATGTAGTTATAATAAAATAAATAATTATTTAATACTATTATATATTAACATCATTTTTTAGTTACATGACTATCAAGTGATTTTTTTATTTTAAAATGGCACATCAGCAAAGTTAATAAAAAAATAACAATATTAATAATTGAACTTGAAAATAAAAGTAAAGACTAAATTTCTGAAAATAAAAGTTTAAAATTAATTTTTGAATATTAATAATTAAATTTGTGAATAAATTGACTTATATGACATACTTTAACCATTATAATATTATTTGAAACCCAAATAAATTTTAAATCAACAATAAGCAAAATATATCACTCATAATTTGATTTAGTTTGAAATCATTTACCAAATTAATTAACCAAATTAATTAAAAATTAAAATTATGCTAATTAGAGTGATTTTTTTACAAATATTATATTATTTATATAATTTTATTGTATATTTAAAATTTGTATTTTCTATGTTTTTTGTTTCACTTCATTTTGAATTTTGTCACTTTATTTTTGTTTAATTATTTTTTCATTAAATTTTAATTTTTTATTCAATTTTAATATTAAATTTTAATTTCAAATACTTTGAAGATAAATATAATAAAAAATAATATTTTAATATAATAATTAAAAATAATAAATTAATATAATATCAGCAATTAATAAAAAAACAGTTATGTATAAAAAGAGTAAACTTTATTTTTTTAATTTCAAATATCTTTTATTAAATAAAAATTCTATTTCAAATTTATTATTTTTTAATACTTTATAATTGAACTTCTTGTTAACTATCAAAACAAAATATTTGAAATAATATTTTTATTAAAATTTAATTTCAAATAATCAAAATCATTAGTAAGCAGTAAACTTTAATTAAAAATCAAAATTAGATGTAAATCCACTAAAATTTAAAATTTAGTGGTAAAATTTAATCTCATAGAAGCTGTGTGATAAATTTAATTGCACTCTAAAAGAATAATGACAAATTCTAATCAAAATAAAAGATAGTAACAAATTTTAATATTCACCAATAATATAGCAACAAATTTGCATTTTCAATCTTTTTTAAGAATAATACAACTAGAATATCAAAATAAAAAAATAATATAATCACAAATGATACGTGTTTGCAAAATAACTAGAATTAACTCAGTACAAAACATATCTGGTTTGAAAATCAAAATATATTTAGATCTAATTAAAACTTAATTCGAAGTTACATATGTGTTTGTTTTTGTTTCACTGAAAATAATTTTCAGAAAATAATTTTTAGAAAATATATTGATTTTTTTAAAAGCTAATATTTTTAGTGTTTAAATAATTTTGCGTAAATTAATTTTTGTTCTTTGGAATTTTTTCTTAAAATCAGTTTTTTAAAATTTATTTTTAGTGAAACATAAATAAATACCGAAATAGGTTGTCAGATAGATTAATTATCGAAATAGTATGTTTTTTTTAATGGCGCCTATCTAACAGGCGCCAATGAATTTTTTATATTAAATTTTTTTCTTTTAATAAAATATTATTAATTTTTTTCCTGAATCAGTATATGATCCATTTTTTATAATATAATTGTATCCCTTTTATCTTGTCGGCAATAGATTAAAATTAAACTTATTGATTAATGTTGGTACCGAGTCGGGTTTATGTAATGTATTTAGATCAATTTTTAAGTTTGGATTCGGCTCAGCTCAAAAAATGAATTTATATTTTTGCCCAAATTTGACTCAATTTAATAACAGTAAATTCGGGTCTGGCCTAACTCGTTCATATTTGATTTTTTTAGACTAGTTTTTATTTAAAAATAAATTTCTAAAAAATATAATACTAAAAAACGTTAAAATAAAAGTTTTCTAACACATTAGAAATACATTAAAAATATTTATATTAAAAAATACTATTATAAATATAATAAATATTTTATTGTATTAAATATAATTTTTAAAAATTTATATTTTGGGTTGAGTTACTTAGTTTGGTAAGTTTTTTTTTTTTTAGATTTTGGGTAATGGATTTAATTGTTATTGAATTGGTGATTTAATATAAATATAAATATAAATATAAATATAAATATAAATATAAATAGAAATATAAATATTATTTAACATATATAATTAATATCATATTGTTATAACATAATATACTAGAGTCAAGCCGAGCTCAGACCAAAAATTATATCCAAAGCTCGACTCATATAGAAAATGGGTCATATACTGATCCGGAAAAAAAATTAATAATATTTTATTAAAAGAAAAAATTTAATATAAAAAATTCATTGGCGCCTGTCAAATAGGCGCCATTAAAAAACATACCATTTTGGTAATTAATCTATCTAACAACATATTTCGGTATTTAATTTTTTTAATATATTCCTGTAAAAAACCTAAATAGTCTTGGAGGAAAAATTATATGCAAAAACGACTCATTTGTTATAGTATTAGTCAGTGCCGTTTAATCAATCGGTGGTATCATTTTCTTTTTTCTCTAATCATGACTTAATCATCAGTGTTTTAAAAAAAGATTTTTTTGTACCACCTGACACAATAGTGGCACTGGACTGAAGTACGATTATGTAAAATGTTTAGAAATCAAATGAAGTAATTGCTTGTTTTTGATTGGTTGGAAAAAAAATTACAAATATAAGATAACAAAAATAAACTCTTTTCATTTTTTAAAAAAATAATAAAATTAAAAATATATATAATATTCTTATTTAAATTATCCAAGTATATCATTTAAAAATTTTCGTTAAATTAAAAATTATCAAATACAATATTACTTGAAACCCAAATACTAGACCATTTTACCAATAAAGGCCCATTTCTAACTTTATTTACGAAAATAGACCACTTTTTTCATTATTTACCGGAATGGGCTGAAAACACTAAAACGCTTCCACAAAAGAGCGTTTTAAGGGAAAATTCTAGCAAAATGTGTCCCTGAGGGAGCGATTTTGCCATGTCAGCACAAAACGCGCTGACGTGAACGCGCTTTGTTAATGTGGCAAAATCGCTCCCTCAGGGACGCGTTTTAGCCCATATTTTTCTAGTGTTAGGGCTATTTGCATGTTTAGTGCCTAGGGTTTGTGGGTTTAGGTTTTAGGATTATAGTGTTAGTGTTTTGTTAAAATAATTTAGTATTTTATTTATTTAGGGTTTAAGAAATTTAAAAAATAAATTAGGGCTATATGAAGTAGCGATGTTAAATGTATAGTAGTATTGTTGGGAAGATCACAAAATTTTTTGTACCATATTTTGGATTGTATATTAGTCTCTCTATTGAAAAACAAATAAATTAATCCTTCAAAAAGTTATAAAATGATCACTAAACTATTTGAGTTTCCATTTCAGTTAATGGGCAATTAAATTATTATTGTATAGTACTATCTGTTCGCACTCCTTATACTAATCAAAAGCTCCCATTTTCCTTATTTTTTATAGTTCAATTTTTCATTACAAATTTGCGAATCAAAATTCAAACAAATTTTTTTATTTTTTTTATATTTTTGACATTGATTGTTAGATTGTAGTTCACTAGCCAAACTTAAAAAAAAAAAAAACAACAACTTAACAATCTAATGACTTAAATAAAAACTTTCGAATAGTTTAATAACTTATATAAAAACTTTTGAATAGTTTAGTGGTCATTTTGTAACTTTATGAAGTTGGGTAACCAAAATATAAACTAAATAATAGTTTAGTGACATTGAGTGTAGTTTACTCTTAATATAATATTATGTTAGATTCAAGTTAATTTTTACATAAAAATCAAGCTTACTCTTTAAATGTTCTTTTTTTGGAAAACAACTTATGTTTTTCAAAAGAGGAATTCAATTTCTAGAAAAAATGATTTATTTTTTATTAATTTGTATCTCATTTTTTGTTTATTAAATTATTTTTTATGAAACAAATTTGAAAAATGTAAAAAAAAAAAATTTATAAATCAATTTTCATGAAGTAGAGACAACTTAAGTTTGAAGGGAAACTCAGCATATAATATTTACACAAAATGATACTTAAAACTTGAAAAGTTTCATTCTTAATGTCTCTATTATACCTAGAGATATACATGGGTCGAACCGGATCAAGGCTCAACTTAAAAAAAATGTCAAACTTGGTTCCAAGCATCTCACACCCAATAAGCCTATATTACTGTTTGAATAATAATACTTTTTAAAACAGACTTTTAAGGTAAGAGATTATGGATGGTGTAGAGGTTGTCGTTGATGAATCAAATGTGACCTAAGTAGGGAATTTTTTTTCTTTATTCTTCTTTTTCTACTCCTGCAAGTTAATTGGGGGATGCTGTAGAGACTGCCGTTTCCATGTGGGATGCCAACATGGCAAGTTAATTGGCTACCTCAGCTTTCTGTTACGTCTATAACGGTAGTAATCGATTTGTCATTTTTTTAAAGTTGAGTGACTGAATTGAACCACAGTGACTGTTTTACCAGCTACATCAAAGTTGAGTAACTGTTGGTGTAATTTACCCTTAAATTAATTAGTCATTATGGACTCGTTGAAATCAAATATATTTTCTTATTAATTCTATAACAGTAATGTTTTTATGATTTTAGTAGTAGTAGAATTGAGTTTAGAAACTAATTTAATTAATTAATTATTATTTATTTATTTTGGAAAATAAAAATAATTATTAGATTGGATTAAATTATAAAGTGTTAGGCCAAAAGTTAAATAAACACATATAATTAAACCCAATACATAATAGGCCTATCTAAACCCTTGTGTGAACACAAGGGGCGACAACCCTGATAAAATTAACGAGGTGTGTCGCGCCTCCTTGCTCTAATTAGAGTGGGAGCATATTTTTATTTAAATAACATTATTCACTAATGACCTGTTCAACTAGGGTTTTTGTACCTCTCATGTAAATAGATAGCACCGATTGACTTAAAAACACATTCATAAATTATCTAGTTATCATTATTTTGCTAGAAAGTAGTGAGAATTTATTTACTTAAAATAAATTTTATTTTCAGAGAATTTCGATATATTCCGATTTTTATGGAGAGAACTAACTTTCCAACTGGAACTAAGTAAATCATTTTATTTTCTATTATTTGGTTCGTGTTACTCAAACTCATACTCGATGTAATTTGTAGAACAATGATAGCAGAGAATGTCATTTAGTTGAAAGTCGGGATTGACATGAATCCTCTTTCACAAAGCACATGTATGATAGGATCGACATGGGTAGAACTTAGGCATGATATTAATACGTTTTATACTTGCCTAAGCGCAACCCAACTCAAAATATAAGCCTAAAATTTTATTCAAATTTACTAATATTTATAAATTGATAACTCAAGCCCATTTTAGACTTATCTATTTTATTTTTAAATAATTTAAAATTTATTAAAATTATTTTTAATTTAAAATTTATTAAAATTTAATATATAATCATCTTAATATTTTTTTATTATTTATATTATAATTATATTATTTACAATTATAAATTTAATTTTATATAACTCGGTTGATATTTTAAGCGAAATAAATGTTAGAGAGAGATGACATTTAAAAGACATTGTAGTATGATAACAAAAGAGAAGGTGGACTGTTCTAAGACCATACATTTTGCCTACCACTTATATTTGAAGATAATACTATAAACTAAACAAGAAATTTTAAAAAATCCCAAAATAATGTCATACATTTAGTACACAAAACTCACTTCAATTAATTTTACTGAAGCAATTCATCTTTCATTTCTTCTCTCCATTTCGATTCCTGGACTCGGTATCTTGTTGCTTTAATTTTCTGGGTTAGAAATCTTTTCTTTTCTTCTTTATTTTCAATGATATTTTTTCAAGTTATTTCTTAACATTTCAATCCTTTCAGATTGCAGAAGCAAAGATGGCAGAAGTTCTTTTGGGTGCTATTTTGGAAGAAGCGGTGTCTAAAGCGAATTCAATTGCCACTAACCAAATCAGCCGTATATGGAATTTCAAGGAGGAGCTGACAAGACTGGGTGACTCACTAGAAATGATGGAAGCTTTCTTGCAAGATGCAGAGGACATGCAAACAAAGAAGGACGCAGTGAAGCTTTGGTTGCAGAGGCTCAAAGATGTTGCTGATGAGGCTGCTGATGTCCTTGATGAGTTTGACTATGAAATTCTCCGAAGGAAACTGAAGATACGGAACCAAATTCGAAGGAAGGTACTCGACTTCCTTTCTTCTAACAATTCCATTTTATTTCGTCTCAAGATGGCTAATAAAATTAAGGACATCCTTGAAACACTGGATCGCCTTAACAAAGACGCCAGTTCATTTGGTCTTCAGCAGAGAGCTACAGAACATGTGTCTCCTGTACCTAGAAGATCAAATGTGGAGACGTTCTCTGTGATGGATGACTCGACCATTGTTGGAAGGGAAAATGATGTCTCAAAGGTGGTTGACCTGTTAGTCAATCCTAAAGATGAGCAGGTTGTTTCTGTTGTACCTATAGTAGGTATGGCAGGTCTTGGCAAAAGTGCATTGGCAAAGCTGGTGTATGATGATCTGCGTGTGAAAAGGCATTTTGATGTCAAATCCTGGGTCTGTGTTTCTGATCATTTTGATGTCAAAAAGATTTTAGGAGCGATGTTTGAACAGCTTACTGGTGATAGACATACCTCAATGCCAGAAAATATGGATGCAATGATTATGAAGCTCAAGGAGAAGATTGAACAGGCCAAAGGAGAAAAAGATCAGATCAAGTATCTTATTGTACTTGATGATGTGTGGGATGTTAAGAAATGGGAGGATCTAAAGCTTTGTCTGAAAGGAATCAGTACAAATGGCGGGAATGGAGTTATTGTGACAACACGCAAAGAAGATGTAGCATCAACAGTGCAAGCACTTTCGGATCAAAGGCATCAACCAGGAAGACTAGAAGATGAAGAATGCTGGTCCGTAATTAAACAACTAGCATTGACACCGTCTCCAATGTCTCACGATTTAGAGCCTATTGGAAAGGAGATTGCTAAGCAGTGTCGAGGTGTGCCATTGTTAGCTAAAGTTATTGGAGGGACAATGAGCAAAGAAAGGAGTCGCCGCACATGGTTGGAAATTCAAAGAAGTGGAGTATGGGGTTCACCGGACAGTGTGTTAAAAGTGGAAAGTGTGTTAAAATTAAGTTTTGATCGCTTGCCTTCTCCATCTTTGAAGAAGTGTTTTGCGTACTGTGCCATGTTTCCGAAAGATTATTGCTTTGAAACAGAGGAATTGAAGCAACTGTGGATGGCTGAAGGATTTCTTGGCAGCTCTATGGCAATGGTGGATATTGGTGACAAATACTTGAATGAGTTGTTATCAAATTCCTTATTTCAAGATGTCGAGAAGGACAAATTTGGGAATATTCTCACATTCAAGATGCACGACTTGGTGCATGATTTATCTTTGTCTGTGTCAAAGTTTGATACTTTGTTTTTTCAAGAGAATTCCAGCCTCACCTCAAATGAGTGTTCTCATATTCGTCATCTCAATGTTGGGTGTGATGGGGAATCATTACCAGAAATTTTAACGGCGGTTGTTCCGAAATTATACTCACTGTTTTCAGATATTGATGTGTTCAAGAAACTATCAAAAATCTTCACAAGATTAAGAGTCCTAAAGTTTGTTGGTGCTACTAATATTTGTGAGCTGCCAGATTCCCTTGGAGAATTGAAGCGCTTGAGGTATTTGGATGTCTCAAGGACTTCTATCAAAGCACTGCCGAAGTCCGCAACCAAACTTTACCATCTCCAAACATTAAGGCTCTTGGGTTTACCGGGACTAACACTTCCGGATGGATTGGAAATTTTGACAAGCTTGAAGCACTTGTATTTTGATAAAAAAGAACATCAACTAGTTAATATTGGAAACCTAACTTGTCTTCAAACATTACCCATATTTTTTGTGGGATCAGAAAGGGGACATTCGATTAAGGAGTTAGGATCCCCAAACGAACTGCGTGGAGAATTGAAGATATGCCATCTTGAGGGTGTTAGAGACAAACAAGAGGCTAATGGAGCAAATCTACACCTAAAAAAAAATTTATGCAAGTTGATATTTAAATTTGAAGTGAGTCATAGTGGGAGTGGTCGTTATAACAGTGAGGAAGTGATGGAAGGTCTCCAACCACACTCAAATTTGCAAAGCTTAACTGTTTCGGATTACGGAGGTAAAAGCTTTCCCTCATGGATGTTAAGACCTGTTGGTGATTCTAATACTGATCTGTTTTTGCTTAACAATTTGATGGAGCTGAATTTTTTGAATGGCATCAACTGTGAAAGTCTTCCACCTCTGGGTCAATTGCACAATCTCCAGTATCTTAAGTTGAGAAATCTGACGAAAGTGAAACGCATGGGTAATGAATTTTATTGCAACGAGATTGTTGATGGTATGAATAAGGTGATCCAGGCGTTTCCTGCATTGAAAAAATTCACCTTAAGTGGGATGGAAAGTCTAGAAGAATGGCCAGCAATGGCGGAAACAAAGATGATCTTGTTTCCATCTCTTGAAAAGCTTCGCATTTTCAGTTGTGAAAAATTGAGCAAGATTGGAGATGGATTATCTACCTCCACTTGTCTCAAAGAATTATATTTATCTGGTTGTCATAATTTAAGTTCGATCCCAAATTTGGAAGGATTTTCCTCTCTTCAATATCTGTCAGTTATATGTTGCAAGAAATTGGAAGTTCTTCCAATAACTGGAGGGTGTTCATCTCTTGAAAAGCTTTGCATTTCCCGTTGTGAAAAATTAAGCAAGATTGGAGAGGGATTATCTACCTCCACTTGTCTCAAAGAATTAGATTTATTTCGTTGTCGTAATTTAAGTTCGATCCCAAATTTGGAAGGATTTTCCTCTCTTCAATATCTGTCAGTTCTATGGTGCAAGAAATTGGAAGTTCTTCCAATAACTGGAGGATGTTCATCTCTTGAAAACCTTCGCATTTTCAGTTGTGAAAAATTAAGCAAGATTGGAGATGGATTATCTACCTCCACTTGTCTCAAAGAATTAGATCTAGACGATTGTCCTGATTTAAGTTCGATCCCAAATTTGGAAGGATTTTCCTCTCTTCAATATCTGTCAGTTACATGTTGCAAGAAATTGGAAGTTCTTCCAATAACTGGAGGGTGTTCATCTCTTGAAAAGCTTTGCATTTCCCGTTGTGAAAAATTAAGCAAGATTGGAGAGGGATTATCTACCTCCACTTGTCTCAAAGAATTAGATTTATTTCGTTGTCGTAATTTAAGTTCGATCCCAAATTTGGAAGGATTTTCCTCTCTTCAATATCTGTCAGTTCTATGGTGCAAGAAATTGGAAGTTCTTCCAATAACTGGAGGATGTTCATCTCTTGAAAACCTTCGCATTTTCAGTTGTGAAAAATTAAGCAAGATTGGAGATGGATTATCTACCTCCACTTGTCTCAAAGAATTAAATCTAGACTATTGTCCTGATTTAAGTTCGATCCCAAATTTGGAAGGATTTTCCTCTCTTCAATATCTGTTAGTTAAACGGTGCGACAAATTGGAAGTTCTTCCAATAACTGGAGGGTGTTCATCTCTTGAAAAGCTTTGCATTTCCCGTTGTGAAAAATTAAGCAAGATTGGAGATGGATTATCTACCTCCACTTGTCTCAAAGAATTAGATCTAGACGATTGTCCTGATTTAAGTTCGATCCCAAATTTGGAAGGATTTTCCTCGCTTCAATATCTGTCAGTTAAACGGTGCGACAAATTGGAAGTTCTTCCAATAACTGGAGGGTGTTCATCTCTTGAAAAGTTTTGCATTTCCCGTTGTGAAAAATTAAGCAAGATTGGAGAAGGATTATCTACCTCCACTTGTCTCGAAGAATTAGATCTAGACGATTGTCCTGATTTAAGTTCGATCCCAAATTTGGAAGGATTTTCCTCTCTTCAATATCTGTCAGTTCTATGGTGCAACAAATTGGAAGTTCTTCCAATAACTGGACGATGTTCATCTCTTGAAAAGCTTCGCATTTCCAGTTGTGAAAAATTAAGCAAGATTGGAGATGGATTATCTACCTCCACTTGTCTCGAAGAATTAGATATAGACGATTGTCCTGATTTAAGTTCGATCCCAAATTTGGAAGGATTTTCCTCTCTTCAATATCTGTCAGTTAAACGGTGCGACAAATTGGAAGTTCTTCCAATAACTGGAGGGTGTTATTCTCTTGAAAAGCTTTGCATTTCCCGTTGTGAAAAATTAAGCAAGATTGGAGATGGATTATCTACCTCCACTTGTCTCGAAGAATTAGATCTAGACGACTGTCCTGATTTAAGTTCGATCCCAAATTTGGAAGGATTTTCCTCTCTTCAATATCTGTCAGTTAAACGGTGCGACAAATTGGAAGTTCTTCCAATAACTGGAGGGTGTTCATCTCTTGAAAAGCTTTGCATTTCCCGTTGTGAAAAATTAAGCAAGATTGGAGATGGATTATCTACCTCCACTTGTCTCAAAGAATTAGATTTATTTGGTTGTCGTAGTTTAAGTTCGATCCCAAATTTGGAAGGATTTTCCTCTCTTCAATATCTGTCAGTTCTATGGTGCAACAAATTGGAAGTTCTTCCAATAACTGGACGATGTTCATCTCTTGAAAAGCTTCGCATTTCCAGTTGTGAAAAATTAAGCAAGATTGGAGATGGATTACCTACCTCCACTTGTCTCAAAGAATTAGATCTAGACGATTGTCCTGATTTAAGTTCGATCCCAAATTTGGAAGGATTTTCCTCTCTTCAATATCTATCAGTTAAACGGTGCGACAAATTGGAAGTTCTTCCAATAACTGGAGGGTGTTCATCTCTTGAAAAGTTTTGCATTTCCCGTTGTGAAAAATTAAGCAAGATTGAAGATGGATTATCTACCTCCACTTGTCTCAACAAATTAGATCTAGACTATTGTCCTGATTTAAGTTCGATCCCAAATTTGGAAGGATTTTCCTCTCTTCAATATCTGTCAGTTAAAAGGTGCGACCAATTGGAGAGCTTTCCACTAAAAGCACCACTGTCATCCCTTAAAGAATTGAGGATACGTGATTGCCCTAATTTGAAGCCCATTCCAAGTTTAGATGGACCCTCTTCTCTCACAAAATTAGAATTTGAGAATGTAGGCGAAGATTGGAGTCGTCTGCTACGAAATATGTTGCAATCCAACGTTTCCCTTTGCAGTCTAACAATATTAAATTTGCCTGATCCGACATGGATTCAAGATGACAGCCTTGGTAGGCTTAACTGCTTGAGAGCATTAGCTACCGGTGGTTTCTCAGAAGAGCTGCAAGAATTCCCATGGCCCAGTTCCATTCAATATCTCAGTGCCTCCCTTCTAGTTCTAAAACTGACTGGTTGGGAAAAGCTAAAGAGTCTTCCTCACCAACTTCAGTTCTTCACTGCCCTCGAAAAAATGACGATAGAAGGGTTTCAAGGAGTAGAAGCCTTTCCAGAGTGGTTGGGAAATCTCTCTTCTCTAAAGCGTCTATATTTGAGTGGTTTTGGAAAGCTAAAGAGCCTTCCTTACCAACTTCATCTCCCCACTGCCCTTGAAGATTTGACATTCATGGGGTTTCAAGGAATAGAAGCCTTTCCAGAGCGGTTGGGAAATCTCTCTTCTCTAAAGCGTCTATATTTGAGTGGTTTTGGAAAGCTAAAGAGTCTTCCTCACCAACTTCATCTCCCCACTACCCTTGAAGATTTGACTATTCACAGTTTTCATGAAATAGAAGCCTTGCCAGACTCGTTCAGAAATCTATCTTCTCTAGAGCGTCTGAGTATTGGGTTATGTGATAAGCTCATGTACTTGCCTTCTGTAGATGTTATGCGAAGCCTCTCCAAATTAGAAATAATTGACATTGTAGGTTGTCCTCAATTAAAGACAAGATGTGAGAGGGAAAGTGGCCCTGAATGGTGCAAGATTTCCCACATTCCATATGTATTTATTAATGATTGGAGGTAAGTTCAGTTACTTGAACCATAATTCTGCATCTTTTGGCTTTTGATATAAAATATACTAATCCTCTCTTGATACTTTTTATGGTTATACCCTTTGTTCTTCTCATCCTAATTTACTTGATTTTGTCTCATATAAATCCTTCTTTTAAATTTTTTTGGCTTTTGTGGCATAATGTTGCAGGATTTAGTTTGGGCATCGAATCTTTTGAGACTATCAGTTTGAGAACCAAATTATGAATTGAATCCGTGGACACAAAAGTAAGTTGTGCTTCTAATTTCCTTTCCATGAAAATTATGATATTATGCCTTTAGATTTTGCCTTGATAAATAATTCCATGGATATCATTAGTCCCTTTTCTCATACCTCATATTTTTAACTTAAATTTTGATAATGATTTCATGGATATGTTGTCTTTCCTACACAAATATCTCATTGCAGCCCTCTCTTACGAAGTTCTCAAATCATATTGTATTGTCAGTTATCTATATTCATTTGAAATGAAATTCATTTCGCAGATCCGGGTTTTATGTGTAGCCGCCCTTGGTGAGATATTTAAGGTAAGTGGTGTATGACCATTGAGAAAAACTTCAACTAGCTTTATTACGAAATTTCTTTTCTTTCCGAACTTTTATTCTTTTGTATTTGAGAATCATAGATCATGCAACCAATAAAGAACAGCTTTGAATTGCAATTGTGATTGGTACTTTTGTGATTGACAACAAATTCACCATACTTTGGATTCTAATCAGAAGCTTGTATCTTGTTTTGCATTGCATTTGTGTCTCCTTGCAAGAACTGATGTTGTGATCAATGAGCAAGTTTCTTGCAAGACTTCGATTTCCTTCTCATGCAATTTACGACACTTCATTCTATGATGTGATTATCTTTGCAATTTACAAACTGGCTTTTAAGTTTTTATTTGATAAAGATTTTGTGGATATGGTAAGTCTCTTTCTATATATAGTCATTCGCAATGTACAACTCAATTGAATCACATAACTCCATAAAACATTCATTTAGTTTGGAACTACAAGTCTCATATATTGCTTTGTTTATCCTTTTTTTCTGCTATTCTAATTTAAGGACGATGAGATTTTCATGTTTTAACCTTTTGTTAAAACCAGTACTGCTTATGTTCCATGAATTATCCAGTATCCACTCATGAAATTTCTGATTTCTCTTTGGATGTAAAGGGAGATGCTGATAGGGCTCGAGTCAGAGTGAATTGTTCTCCTTTTCAACATTGAAGAGCTTATAAAAGACAGCTTTGGTTCTCCAATTCAGGGGTTTATCTGATGTCTGTCTGAGCTGATTTTTGGACAATGGCTAATAGGCTCGAGGATTTTGATTGTGCAAGGTTGGATTTTTCATTCGGATTTTGTATCTTTAGGTTTTTCATTTTCAATGTTAGTCATATTTGGGTGATATCCAATACTTTCCAGCGAATAGTTTTGTTGGAGTTGTATGCTTTTTATTGTGGTTTTTACCCTCAAGTCCCTTTGTTTTTACCCTCAACCCTTTGCTTCAAGGGGGTTTTCCACGTAAAAGATCACATGTTTTGTTTAATTGGTTCCTTACGATTATTGAGTTTTATTTTGTGCAATTAAGTTTACTATAAATATTAATTGATATAAAAAACAGTATAAGTTTTTATGCCAAATAGTCTTAAAGTTGTAAATGCTCCTAAAAATTAACTCACGAGATCCTGATTAGAGGTGCTCACATGAACGGCAGCTTAACATTTGGGTTGAGTTATTACACTGTATTAATATAACTTATATTTATTCAAGTTCGGTCGAATTCGAAATATTAGTCTAATTTTTTTCTAAACTCATTCATATTTCTAAATGCCCCAACCTCAGCCTTATGTTTAAAGTTTAAACCTCCATTCACATAATGATATATGTTTAATTAATTCATTTGACCTTATCAAATAGTAATACTTCAAGTTTCAACTTGATTATTATATTTTCTCAAAGGCTTTTAAACAAGTCGGCCTTGCTATGAAATTTTGGATCCACTAATTGAGTTTAGCTTAATTTTGGCTCACTTAATCAATTATTTATTTCATGGGTCAGACCAAGAATTTTGCTGCAAAATCTTGCACATCCAAAATTTTGATATTACAAATCAAAGAAAATGATTAATCCAACTTCCACAAATGACTAATTCAAGTTTGAAACTCATCGTAATTAAAATGTGGGTTTTCAATTCTCAACCTAAATTATTGTTATGGGTTGATTTTAGTTTAATTAATTAGATCATTGTTTGAATTTGTTCTAGCTAATAATTTGTTCTATAATGATTTGATGATACATATATATCATTTTATGTTTTAAAAATAATTATTATATGATACATATATATTATTTTCTTGTGTTTTAATGGGTTTTTCATGTAAAAAATTACATGTCTCATTTAATTTGTTCCTTATAATTATTTTGTTTTCTTTTGAGCTGATTGGTGATATATTATACTATTAAGTTTGCCATAATTATTAATTAATATTTATTAAGAATTAAAGGACACCAATTATACATCTAAACAATGTTGAATGTATTCGATTTCATCCCATCAATATTCAAAGATTGCCCCACATTTCAGATTTACATCTTTGACTGCATTTTTGTTAGTTATATGAAGTAGCGATGTTGTTAAATGTATAGTAGTATTGTTGGGAAGATCACAAAATTTTTTGTACCATATTTTGGATTGTATATTAGTGTCTTTATTGAAAAACAAATAAATTAATCCTTCAAAAAGTTATAAAATGATCACTAAACTATTTGAGTTTCTATTTCAGTCAATGGGCAATTAAATTGTTATTGTATGGTCTTATCTGTTCGCACTCCTTACACTAATCAAAAGCTTCTATTTTCCTTATTTTTTATAGTTTAATTTTTCATTATAAATTTGTGAATCAAAATTTAAATATTTTTTTATATATTTTTGACATTGATTGTTAGATTGTAGTTCACTAGCCAAACTTTAAAAAAAAAAAAAAAAAAAACTTAACGACCTAGTGAATTAAATAAAAATTTTCAAATAGTTTAGTAACTTAAATGAAAACTTTTGAATAGTTTAGTGGTCATTTTGTAATTTTATGAAGTTGGGTAACCAAAATATAAACTTAATAATAGTTTAATGACCTTGAGTGTAGTTTACCCTTAATATAATATTATGTTAGATTCAAGTTAATTTTTACATAAAAATCAAGCTTACTCTTAAAATGTTCTTTTTTTGGAAAAAAAAAAACTTATGTTTTTCAAAAGAGGAATTCAATTTCTAGAAAAAAATGATTTATTTTTTATTGACTTGTATCACATTTTTTGTTTACCAAATTATTTTTTATGAAACAAATTTGAAAAATGTAAAAAAAATCTATAAATTATTTTTCATGAAAATAGAGACAACTTATATTTGAAAGGAAACTCAGCATATAATATTTACATAAAATGACACTTAAAACTTGAAAAAGGCTCATTTTAATATCTTTATCATACCTAGAGATATACATGGGTTGAACCGGATCAAGACTCAACTTAAAAAATTGTCAAACCCGGTTCCAAGAATCTAACACCCAATAAGCCTATATTACGGTTTGAATAATAATATTTTTTAAAACACACTTTTATATTAATATTTATATATTTTTATAATAAAAAATCATTTAACTCAGGTTAGATAAATCAAGTTAGGGAAACATTTTTATCCAAATTAAATCAAATTGATCAAATCGGGTGGATCATCCAATTCCTCAACATGTCTAATCATTATGAGTCATGATTAGAGGTGTTTATGGGTTGAGTTTAGATATGATATTAACACACTTTATACTTACCAAACGTAATTCAGTTTAAAATATGAGTCTAAAATTTTACTCAGATTTACCAATATTAATAAATTGCTAATTCAAATCCATTTTAGGCTTGTACATATTAATTAAAAAAATAAAATATATTTATATTGTTTTTAATTTAATATTTATTAAAACTATATATATTCATCTTAACTGTAATAGCCTAATTTTTAGTGGTGTCGGAAACAGTGATTCGAGATCACTAAATCCGACTAGTGAGTTTTAAAATTTAATAAATAAATACATATGAGTCAAGTGTGATTATAGAAGAATTTTAGATTAGTGAATTTTGTGATTTAAAAAGAAATTAATAAGTAAATTGGGTCTAAAACAAGGTATCAAAACCTCGAACTCATAAACCAAGTCATAAATACTTTTAGAAATATTTATAGAGTGTCATTGAGTTGGTATTAAAGTTTCGTTAGAAAATTCTAACGTTTGAATGGTCAATTAATTAAAAAAGACTAAATTAAGAATAGTGCAAAATTTGTTAAATTATAATTAATAGCTTAAGTGACTAATAAAGAGGGATTTAAAAGGCAATTAGGCCCAAATTATATGGGCTGGACGGTTTGGGCAAGAAAATCAGCAAGAAAACAAGGAGAAACAAGGGTAAAATTAGAAATTTTGCAAATTAAACATATAAAACAAAGACAAAATTTGAAAAATCTAGATATTTCTTCATAATTCAGCAGCAAAAACACCATAGGAGGTCTGAAACAAGCTGGTTTCTCATATTTTTATACCATGTGAGTTCAACTCTTGGCTTTCTTTGAAATTTTTATGTTTTGTGATTTTTACAACTAGGTTCAACTATTGAATTCATTAGTTTTTGATTCCATGTGTGATTTTGTAAGTTACCATGAATAAGTGCTGGAAGTTTATGATGAATTATCATAGATTTGAAGCTTTAATTTCATTATTTTATGATTTTATTAAGTGATTTTAGTAGAAAATGATTTTTAGGACCTAATTATGAAAAAGTTAGGAATTGGGGTTTTGTACTAAAATTATGAATTTTAAAGGCTGTATAATAGCCTAAAATGATTAGATAAAGTGTTATTTGAGGAAAATTTTGTTCAATTGAACTGTTAATTGAGTATGGACTAAATTTTAAAAACTATAAATTTTAGGGTAAAAGTATAATTTTAAAAATTGAAGGGCATAAATTGCAAAGTGAATTAGTATTGAAATAAATGCTAATGAATGAAAAAAATGTATATTATAGATTGGGAATCTGAAGAGAAACAAGAAAAATAAAAAGTCGCTGATTAGTTCCTGAAATATTACAACCCCTACAAATTGGCCCAGGTAAGTTCATACAGCTGAACTTTTATGATTAATTGTTAATGGGGGAATGATATAATGTATTAATTCGTGTTTTGTAGTTGAATTATGATTATTGTAAAAACAAGTAAAAATCAAATTTTAAGTTCAAATTAAGGGATACGCAAGATTGAGTACGTTTAGTAACCAGTGATGAATTAACGAATAAGTCCATGGTGGATCCATGGTAAAGTGTGGAACGTAGGTATGGCATTTCAGTAAAGAAAACCATACTGAGTTGTGGAACGTAAATATGGTATTACAGTAAAGAAAACCATAATGAGTTGTGGAACGTAGGTATGATATTTCAGTAAAGAAAACCATACTGAGTTGTGAAAAGTAGGTATGGTATTTCAGTGAAGAAAACCATACTGAGTTATAGCATTGTAAAGGATTCAAGCAAATCGTGGCACCGGGCAAACGACGTACTCAAATCCGTAAGATGATCCTTAATTTGACAAGTATTTGTAAGTGCAATTGAAGCTAAATGTTGGAAATAACTTGGTATCTGATATTGAGCTAGATTGAGTAAATTCATTGTTTAAGATTGTGGTTGGTAAGAAATATTGTATTATACTTGTTTATTATTATTGTTAGTGAAATTTTGGTAAGATTTTATTATGAGCCTATGAACTTACTAAGTTTTCTGTAAGCTTATTTGCGTGTGTTTATTGTTTCTTGTAGATTGACGTATAAACGTTCGGAGGATCAGATCTACATCAAGGATCACACAATTCAGATTTACCTCGGTAGATTTTGTTAAACAACTTTTTGATTTATATGGCATATATAGGGGTTGAAGTAAAAAGTAATAGTATGAATGATTAAGTATGAAAAGTAAATCTGAATGTGATGGTTGTGTTAGATATTGAAATATATATGTTTTAGCTTGAAACGGTTGATTGGTTGGACTTTATTAGTATATAAATGTGTTTTTGTGCAGGAGGATAGTATGAAGGTAAGAAAAGTGGACTTAAATGGTCCGATTTTGTGTGTTTGATTGTGTTTAAGTCTGGTAATGCCTTGTACCTTATTCCGACGTCGGACACGGGTAAGGGTGTTAAATTAACATTTTTTAATGTTTACATTATAATATTATTATTTACTATTATAAATTTAATTTTTATGTATTATAAATTACATAATATATAAAAATATAGAATATAAAACATTATAAATTTTTAAAAACAAATAGAATTAAATCGAATCTTATATATTTAAGTGTGAACTCGATTTATATTTTAAACAAAATTAATTAATTTTATAAAATAAATCTAAATTTTTATTTAAATCTCCACAAATTTTAGACAAACTTTCAACGGATATAGTCATGAATCAAGAGGCATGGTGATGACATTTAAAACACGTTATTGTACAATCATAAAAAAAGAAAAGGAGTGTTCTAAGACCATACATTTTACCAACCACTTGCCTGCCTCTTGAACACAAAAGCTTTAAAGCTGCAATGATATGACAATACGGGCATTTATTTGTTTCTATCAACTTAAGGTACATGGTATTAAGATTTTAGGGTGCATTGTAATATGATTTACATACAGCAATGGTCTCATTCCACTGCATCTGCATCATCCATCTTCGGCCCTTTTACCAAAATGGCCCCAAAAAAATTATATTTATAAAAATAATTTAAATTTAAAAATAATTATTAAAATAATTTAAAATGAACAGTATCCACTCGTTTTTCACTAATGATTGCCTAATTATTGTGTCAGACTTAAAAATTAATTTTTTAAGTTTTGACCTGTCAATGGCCGGAACCTATATATTTTTTTTAAAAATTATATAATACTGATATACGAAAAAAAAGAAAAAAATTTTGGGTGCTGGCCTGTCAATGGCCGGCACCCAATGCACAGTAAAAATTTTTTTTCGTGTCAGAATCAGATATAAATATACGAAAAAAATAAAAAAAATTTGGTGCTGGCCTGTCAATGGCCGACACCCAATACAAATTTTTAAAAAATTCTTTTTTTTCGTGTCAGAATCAGATATAAATATACAAAAAAATAAAAAAAATTTGGGGTGCTGGCCTGTCAATGGCCGGCACCCAGTACAAATTTTAAAAAAAGAAAAAAAATTCATGTCAGAATCAGATATAAATATACAAAAAAAAATTGGGTGCTGGCCTGTCAATGGCCGGCACCCAGTACAAATTTAAAAAAAATTCTTTTTTTCGTGTCAGAATCAGATATAAATATACGAAAAAAATTTTATATCTGATTCTGACACGAAAAAAAGAATTTTTTTAAATTGTACTGGGTGCCGGCCATTGACAGGCCAGCACCCAAAAATTTTTTTATTTAATTTTTCGTATATTTATATCTGATTCTGACACGAATTTTTTTTCTTTTTTTAAAATTTGTACTGGGTGCCGGCCATTGACAGGCAAGCACCCAAAATTTTTTTTGTTTTTTTCATATATTTATATCTAATTTTGACACGAAAAAAAAAAAAAAATTTTACTGTGCACTGGGTGCCGGCCATTGACAGGCTAGCACCCAAAAAAAATTTTCTTTTTTTCTTTTTTCTTTTTCGTATATCAATATTATACAATTTTTTTAAAAAAATACATGAATTCTGACTATTGACAAACTAAAACTAAAAAAATTAATTTTTTTAAGTCTGACATAATAATTAGATAATCATTAATGTAAAAACCGAGTGAATATTATTCATTTTAAGTTATTTTAATAATTATTTTTAAATCTGAATTATTTTTATAAATATAATATTTTTTTAGATTTGATAAAAGGGCCTCCATCCTCTTATTGGTGATGAAGCCTAAAACCCGCCATTGTTGATACATTGATTTCCCTGTCTGACACCATGTTTCTTACCCATGACTGAAGGTCCTCTTTTATCTCCAACGTAATTATTTCAGTCGGCCCCAATCGCAATAATGGTAGGAGAGAGACTTTCCAACGCCATGCAGACCAAACATGGAAACTGTCTCCACATTATCACTCACTCATATCCTCTCTAGTTTTTTTTTAAAAGGGTTAACGTGTAAATTTCGCAGTTCAAATTGAAATTTATACCATAATGTTATATTTTAAGTTATATTTATCAATATACTTTAAAGCAAAAAAAAATTTACCACTATATTTTAGTTTTATTCTTAAAATATAATGATAAATACTAAACAAAATAATATATAGTGACAAATTTTAAATATTCACTAATAATATAATAGTAAATTCCCATTTTAACCCTTTTTTTAAGATTAATTTTCAAAAAAACAAATCAATAAATTTGAAAAACCTAATTTTATGAATATCAAAAATTAAGATTTAAATAATATAATAGTATACATTGATACCTTATTCAAAGGCATAAAAATTATAAAAACAACATAAAAATTTTAACAAGTTTGTTATTATTAAGTTTTACATTCTTCGTGACTAGAGGTGCTCTTGGGCAGGGCGGCCCGGCCTGGCCCAGCCCAACAGCCCGCCCAAAATATGGGAGGTTCGGGTAAAAATATAGGCCCGAAATATAGCTTGGACAAAAAAAAGGCCCGTTTAGAAAATGGGTCGAGCCTCGGGCACCACTTTTTTGGCCCGAACCCTGCTCGACCCGGCCAATATAATAAATATATTTTTTTTTAATTTTAAAATATTTTTAAAATACTTTTAAAATACTTTTTTTATTTTTTAAAATTTTTAAATATTTTTAAAATACTTTTTTAATTTTTTTAATTTTTAAAATAATTTTTTGGTATTTATTAAAAATGGGCCGGGCCGAATTGGGCCCGAGCCTAGGACTCAAGCCGAAATTCTTTTCTGGGCCCAGCTTGAACCCGGCCCAAACAAATAAGGTTTTTTTTTAAATAAATAATCTAAAAATATTAATTAACTGCAAAATAGTATGGGTTTTTTTATTGGAATATATTGAAAAATTTTAAATACCGAAATAGGTTGTCAGATAGATTAATTATCGAAATGGTATTTTTTTTTAATAGCGCCTATCTATGTAACACCCCTTACCCGTATTCGATGCCGGAATAGGGTACGAGGTATTACCAGAACACATACACTTTTAACCATATTAAACCGAATTGTAAAATTTCATCTAAACTAAAACTTTCAAGTTGTTATTCTTGATTCGCTAATTAGGGTTTACGTAGCCCAATATACTCATAATATTTCATTTCCTCGTCGTATGAATTTTAAAATTTCCATTTACTTATTGAATTCATCACAAATACCTGAATTGATCCGTATCATTACATATTCTCATGTCGTCACATTTTCCTATTTAACTATTGTAATATATCAATTACTCAATATCTTATAAGCTAAGTGTCACATGTACATTATCCATTCATCTCCCTTACAACTATCAATATTAGCCACAAAGATAGAACAAATTTTCTTTATTCGATATTAAATCAAAACATGTTCCTTCATTACCAACTACCCTTACTAAATATACACCTTAAATTAGCCCAAGTGTTTAACCATTCACCCATGACATAAATATATTATATCTATTATTACATAATATAGATGTGCTACCCAAATCATAATTCACCTCACATAGTAACTAAGTTAATTTTTATCATTTGTCAAATAAATTACAAAACAAATTATATAACAAAATATAGATACATTTTAAACCTCGCCAATAAACAAATTCTCATGGCGTTAAATAATTATCACGCATCAAAGACAAACGATTTGATATTTCCATCACATAAATCGGATTAATCAGTGCAACCTCAATTATGTAATCATCCTTTTAACTTACTTAACCAAGCCAAATTGTACCATCATCTCACACATAAAATGACCCATCTATCATATTTCTCAATTATGTCACTTAATAGATCAAATATACCTAACCTTTATCATCATGATCAATCCACAACCAAAATACATCCATATATCTAAATTACCACACACATATATATATATATCATACACACATACTATAAAACTTTATTTTCCCCATGAGCTTAAACCATGACCAATTATAGACAAATCATTCATATATTCTCTCATTTTCCTCCTTCTTCTCTCCATTCCACATCATTAATGTGTATAATACATTTAAGCAACATTTTCCATACTATCACTATTTTTCTGTATGTAAATTTAAGCTGTCTATCTGAGTCAGAGTCACTAATTTATTTATATCTCGAGCTACAGAGCTTCAAATTAAGATCCGTTAATTTTTCCTGAAACTACATTCACATATCTTCTTACCATAAAATTTTCAGAATTTTTAGTTTAACCAATAAGTATAGTTTATTCTTTAAAGTTTCCCTTGTTGCATTGCTCGACAGTTCTGACATCTCTTCACTAAAAATTGATTATCTCATTGTACAGAATTCGGATAGTATTTCCGTTTATTCCTCATGAAAATAGACTCGTTTAGGATTCTAAAAATATGAGGTTTAACCCATAATTAATTTTGTACAATTTTTAATGATTTTCCAAAGTCAGAACAGGGGATTCCGAAATTATTCTGACTCTGTCTCACAAAATTTAGCATATCTCATGATTTACAATTACATTGCTTACACCGTTTCTTCTATGAGACTTGATAAGCTTTAATTTCATATTTTACTCATCTTCTAATTCGATTCTAATGATTTTTGGTGATTTTTCAAAGTTGGCACACTGCTGCTGCCCAAAACTATTTTAATGCAACATTTTGATTACCATTTTGACCCTAAACTTTTAACACATGACAATTTCATCTCTAGGCTAGGAAAATGAAATTATTGCAATTTAATCCTTGATTCAAGCCTAATAATTCTCATACATATCAATAACAGCCCATAGATTCCATGAAATTTCAGAATTTTTCCACAATTTCAATACTTTTCAACTTAATCCCTAAAACATATTTTCACCCAAAATTCTTTAATAAAACACCTTTAAACATCCATTAACATATCAATTTCATCATAAAATTACAAAAATCATATGAACTTATCAATGTTATCTATCTAAACTTCCAACAAAATGAGAAACTAGTAGAATACTAGGTTGGACCTAATTGTAAAAGTCTCAAAATATAAAAATTTTAAGGAAAAAGTAAGAATTTCACTTACTTGAAGCTAAAATATGTAATACCAGCTCTAAACCCTCTTCCATGGCTGTTTCCCACCGAAATTTCAAGAATAAATGGTCTTGAAATCCTTGAAATAAATTTTGGCCACACAAACTTTATTGTAATTCCAATTTTGTCCTTAAATACATAAAAATCTTTGATTTTTTAACGGTATGCCGCCTCTGCCACTTAAGTTGGTCCATTTACTCCTTTAGTACTTTCTTATTTAATTGTTAAGCTATTTAATCACTTTAGCAAGTTTTGCATCTTTTCAATTTAGTCCTTTTTAATTAATTGACTGCCGAAACGTTAAAATTTTCTGACGAAACTTTAACACTACCATATTGACACTCCGTAAATATTTATAAAAATATTTTCGGCTTGATTTATAACATCGAGGTCTCGATACCTCTTTTCCTCAAATTCTTAACTTAATAAATTTTTATAAAACACAAATTACTAATTCAAAAATCTCTTAAAAATCATATTTGACCCGTAATTATTAAATAATAAAATTATATAAATGTGTTTTTGTGTAGGAGGATAGTATGAAGGTAAGAAAAGTAGACTTAAATGGTCCGGTTTTGTGTGTTTGATTGTGTTTAAGTCTGGTAATGAATTGTACCCTGTTCCGACGTCGGACACGGGTAAGGTGTGTTACATTAACATTTTTTAATGTTTACATTATGATATTATTATTTACTATTATAGATTTAATTATTATGTATTATAAATTACATAATATTTAAAAATAATAGAATATAAAACATTATAAATTTTTAAAAACAAATAGAATTAAATCGAATCTTATATATTTAAGTCTGAACTCGATTTATATTTTAAACAAAATTAATTAATTTTATAAAATAAATCTAAATTTTTTATTTAAATCTCCGCAAATTTTAGACAAACTTTCAACGGATATAGTCATGAATCAAGAGGTATAGTGATGACATTTAAAACACGTTATTGTACAATCATAACAAAAGAAAAGGAGTGTTCTACGACCATACATTTTCCCAACCACTTGCCTGCCTCTTAAACACAAAAGCTTTAAAGCTGCAATGATATGACAATACGTGCATTTATTTGTTTCTATCAACTTAACGTACATGGTATTAATATTTTAGGGTGCATTGATATATGATTTACAGCAATGATCTCATTCCACTGCATCTGCATCATCCATCTTCTTATTGGTGATGAAGCCTAAAACCCGCCATTGTTGATACATTGATTTCCCTGTCTGACACCATGTTTCTTACCCATGACTGAAGGTCCTCTTTTATCTCCAACGCAATTATTTCAGTCGGCCCCAATCGCAATAATGATAGGAGAGAGAGACTTTCCAACGCCATGCAGACCAAACATGGAAACTGTCTCCACATTATCACTCACTCATATCCTCTCTAGTTTTTTTTCTAAAAGGGTTAATGTGTAAATTTTTCAGTTCAAATTGAAATTTATACCATAATGTTATATTTTAAGTTATATTTATCAATATACTTTAAACCAAAAAAAAAAAATTTACCACTATATTTTAGTTTTATTCTTAAAATATAATGATAAATACTAATCAAAATAATATATAGTGACAAATTTTAAATATTCACTAATAATATAATAATAAATTCCCATTTTAACCCTTTTTTAAGATTAATTTTCAAAAAAACAAATCAATAAATTTGAAAAACCTAATTTTATGAATATCAAAAATTAAGATTTAAATAATATAATATTATACATTGATACCTTATTCAAAGGCATAAGGAATCTCTATAAAGTAAATCGCATTTCTATTTTCGGTCTTTAATTTTTTTTTGTTCATTTCATTTTTAATGTTATATGATCTCAATTTAATTCTTTAGATGTTAAAAGCTAATGGTTGAAATATTCATCCAATCATATGTTACAATCATATGTTACTATAGAGGTGCTCATGGGCCGGGCGGCCCGGCCCGATGGCCCGACGGCCCGCCCGAAATATGGGAGGGTTTGGGCAAAAATATAGGCCCGAAATATGGGCTTGGGCTTAAAAATGAGGCCCGTTTAGAAAACGGGCCGGGCCTCGGGCACCACTTTTTTGGCCCGGGCCTGGCCTGGCCCGGCCCGGCCCGAATATAATAAATATATATGTTTTATTTTTAAAAATATTTTTAAAATACTGTTTTTTTAATTTTTTTATTTTTAAAATATTTTTAAAATGCTTTTTTTAATTTTTAAATTTTTTTTGGTGTTTATTAAAAAATGGGCCGGGCCGGGCCGGGCTCGGGCTTAGGAATTTTTCCCCGGGCCGGGCCTGGACAAAATTTCAGGCCCATATTTCGGGCTGGGCCCGGGCCTAGGATACGGGCCGAAATTTTTTATGGGCCCGGCCCGAACCTTTAAAAATGAAAAATTACAAAAAAAGTTATTAAAATTATTTAAAATAGAAAATGGGTCATATACAGATCCAGAAAAAATTAATAATATTTTATTAAAAGAAAAAAAATTTAATATAAAAAATTCATTAGCGCCTGTCAGAGAGGCGCCATTAAAAAGAAAAAAATAATATAAAAAATTCATTAGCACCTGTCAGATAGGCGCCATTAAAAAAACATACCATTTCGGTAATTAATCTATCTGACAACCTATTTCGGTATTTAATTTTTTTAATATATTCCTATAAAAAACCCAAATAGTCTTAGAGGAAAAATTATATGCAAAAACGACTCATTTGTTATAGTATTAGTCGGTGCCGTTTAATCAATCGGCGGTATCACTTTCTTTTTTCTCTAATCATGATTAATCATCAGTGTTTTACAAAAAGATTTTTTTGTACCACCTAACACAATAGTGGCACTGAACTGAAGTACGATTATGTAAAATGTTTAGAAACCAGATGAAGTAATTGCCTGTTTTTGATTGGTTGGAAAAAAATTACAAATATAAGATAACAAAAATAAACTATTTTCATTTTTTTTAAATAATAAAATTAAAAAATATATAATATTCTTATTTAAATTATCCAAATATATCCTTTAAAAATTTTCGTTAAATTTATCTAAATTTAAATATTTTCGTTAAATTAAAAATTATCAAATACAATATTACTTGAAACCCAAATACTAGACCATTTTACCAATAAAGACCCATTTCCAACTTTATTTACGAAAATAGACCACTTTTTTCGTTATTTACCGGAATGGGCTGAAAACACTAAAATGCGTCCACAAAATAGCGTTTTAAGGGGAAATTCTAGCAAAACGTGTCCCTGAGGGAGCAATTTTGCCATGTCAGCACAGAATACGCTGACGTGAACGCGCTTTGCTAACGTGGCAAAATCGCTCCCTCAGGGACGCACTTTAGCCCGTGTTTTTCTAGTGTTAGGGCTATTTGCATGTTTAGTGCCTAGGGTTTGTGGGTTTAGGTTTTAGGATTATAGTGTTAGTATTTTGTTAATATAATTTAGGATTTTATTTATTGAAGGTTTAAGAAATTTTAAAAATAAATTAGGGTTATATGAAGTAGCGATGTTGTTAAATGTATAGTAGTATTGTTGGGAAGATCACAAAATTTTTTGTACTATATTTTGGATTGTATATTAGTCTCTTTATTGAAAAACAAATAAATTAATTCTTCAAAAAGTTATAAAATGATTACTAAATTATCTAAGTTTCCATTTCAGTCAATTGGCAATTAAATTATTATTGTATAGCCTTATTTGTTCGCACTCCTTCTACTAATCAAAAGCTCCCATTTTCCTTATTTTTTTATAGTTTAATTTTTCATTACAAATTTGCGAATCAAAATTCAAACAAATTTTTTTATTTTTTTATATTTTTGACATTGATTGTTAGATTGTAGTTCACTAGCCAAACTTTAAAAAAAAAAACAACTTAACAATCTAATAACTTAAATAAAAACTTTCGAATAGTTTAGTAACTTAAATGAAAACTTTTGAATAGTTTAGTGATCATTTTGTAACTTTATGAAGTTGGGTAACCAAAATATAAACTTAATAATAGTTTCATGACATTGAATGTAGTTTACTCTTAATATAATATTATGTTAGATTCAAGTTAATATAATATTACTCTTTAAATGTTCTTTTTTTGGAAAACAACTTATGTTTTTCAAAAGAGGAATTCGATTCGTAGAAAAAAATGATTTATTTTTTATTGACTTGTATCTCATTTTTGTTTATTAAATTATTTTTTATGAAACAAATTTAAAAAATGTAAAAAAAAAATAAATCTATAAATCATTTTTCATGAAGTAGAAACAACTTAAATTTGAAAGGAAACTTAGCATATAATATTTACACAAAATGACACTTAAAACTTGAAAAGTTTCATTCTTAATGTCTTTATAATACCTAGAGATATACATGGGTCGAACTAGATCAAGGCTCAACTTAAAAAAAATGTCAAACCCGGTTCCAAGCATCTCACACCCAATAAGCCTATATTACTGTTTGAATAATAATACTTTTTAAAACAGACTTTTAGGGTAAGAGATTATGGATGGTGTAAAGGTTGCCGTTGATGAATCAAATGTGACCTAAGTGGGGAATTTTTTTTCTTTATTCTTCTTTTTCTACCACTGCAAGTTAATGGGGGGATGCTATAGAGACTACCGTTTCCACGTGGGATGCCAACATGGCAAGTTAATTGGCTACCTCAGCTTTCTGTTACGTCTATAACGGTAGTAACCGATTTGTCATTTTTTTAAAGTTGAGCGACTGAATTGAACCACAATGACTGTTTTACCAGCTACATCAAAGTTGAGTGACTGTTGGTGCAATTTACCCTTAAATTAATTAGTCATTATAGATTTGTTGAATCAAATATATTTTCTTATTAATTCTACTACAGTAATATTTTTATGATTTTAGTAGTAGTAGAATTGAGTTTAGAAACTAATTTAATTAATTAATTTTTATTTATTTATTTTGGAAAATAAAAATAATTATTAGATTGGATTAAATTATAAAGTGTTAGGCCAAAAGTTAAATAAACACATATAATTAAACCCAATACATAATAGGCCTATCTAAACCCATGTGTGAACACAAGGGGCGACAACCCTAATAAAATTAACAAGGTGTGTCACGCCTCCTTGCTCTAATTAGAGTGGGAGCATATTTTTATTTAAATAACATTATTTGTTAAGGGCTTGTTCAACTAGGGTTCTTGTACCTCTCCTGTAAATAGATAGCATCGGTTGACTTAAAAACACACTTCATAAATTATCTAGTTATCATTATTTTGCTAGAAAGTAGTGAGAATTTATTTACTTAAAATAAATTTTATTTTCGGAGAATTTCGATATATACCGATTTTTATGGAGAGAACTAACTTTCCAACTGGAAGTAAGTAAATCATTTTATTTTCTATTATTTGGTTCGTGTTACTCAAACTCATACTCGATGTAATTTGTGGAACAAGGATAGCAGAGAATGTCATTTAGTTGAAAGCTGGGATCAACATGAATCTTCTTTCACAATGCACATGTATGATAGGATCGACATGGGTCGAACTTAGGCATGATATTAACACGTTTTATACTTGCCTAAGAGCAATCCAACTCAAAATATGAGCTTAAAATTTTATTCAAATTTACTAATATTTATAAATTGATAACTCAAGCTCATTTTAAACTTATCCATTTTATTTTTAAATAATTTAAAATTTATTTATATTAATTTTAATTTAATATTTATTAAAATTTAATATATAATCATCTTAATATTTTTTATTATTTATATTATAATTATATTATTTACAATTATAATAAATTTAATTTTATATAACTCGGTTGATATTTTAGGCGAAATAAATGTTAGAGAAACTTTGATCAGAGATGACATTTAAAAGACACTGTAGTATGGTAACAAAAGAGAAGGTGGACTGTTCTAAGACCATACATTTTGCCTACCACTTACCTGCCACTTGAACACAAAAGCTTCAAAGCTGCAATGATATGACAACACGACACGGCCATTGATATATGATAAAATTTTTTTTATTTTAATCTTATTATTATATTTGAAGATAATACTATAAACTAAACAAGAAATTTTAAAAAATCCCAAAATAATGTCATACATTTAGTACACAAAACTCACTTCAATTAATTTTACTGAAGCAATTCATCTTTCATTTCTTCTCTCCATTTCGATTCCTGGACTCGGTATCTTGTTGCTTTAATTTTCTGGGTTAGAAATCTCTTCTTTTCCTCTTTATTTTCAATGATATTTTTTCAAGTTATTTCTTAACATTTCAATCCTTTTAGATTGCAGAAGCAAAGATGGCAGAAGTTCTTTTGGGTGCTATTTTGGAAGAAGCGGTGTCTAAAGCGTATTCAATTGCCACTAACCAAATCAGCAGTATATGGAATTTCAAGAAGGAGCTGAGAAGACTGGGTGACTCACTAAAAATGATGAACTCTTTCTTGCAAGATGCGGAGAAAAAGCAAACAGAGATGGACGCAGTGAATATTTGGTTGCAGAGCCTCAAAGATGTTGCTGAAGACGCTGCTGCTGTCCTTGATGAGTTTGACTATGAAATTCTCCGAAGGAAACTGAAGATTCGGTGCCAAATTCGAAGGAAGTTAGTCGACTTCCTTTCTTCTAACAATTCCATTTTATATCGTCTCCGGATGTCTAAAAAAATTAAGGACATCCTGGAAACACTGGATGGCCTTAACAAAGACGCCAGTTCATATGGTCTTCAGCAGAGAGCTACAGAACATGTGTCTACTGTACCTAGAAGATCAAATGTGGAGACGTTCTCTGTGATGGATGACTCGACCATTGTTGGAAGGGAAAATGATGTCTCAAAGGTGGTTGACCTGTTAGTCAATCCTAAAGATGGGCAGGTTGTTTCTGTTGTACCTATAGTAGGTATGGCAGGTCTTGGCAAAACTGCATTGGCAAAGCTGGTGTATGATGATCTGCGTGTGAAAAGGCATTTTGATGTCAAATCCTGGGTCTGTGTTTCTGATCATTTTGTTGTCAAAAAGATTTTAGGGGCGATGTTTGAACAGCTTACTGGTGATAGGCATACCTCAATGCCAGAAAATATGGATGCAATGATTATGAAGCTCAAGGAGAAGATTGAACGGGCCAAAGGAGAAAAAGATCAGATCAAGTATCTTCTTGTACTTGATGATGTGTGGGATGTTAAGGAATGGGAGGTTCTAAAGGTTTGTCTGAAATCAATCAGTACAAATGGCGGGAATGGAGTTGTTGTGACAACACGCAAAGAAGATGTAGCATCAGCAGTGCAAGCACTTTCGGATCAAAGGCATCAACCAGGAAGACTAGAAGATGAAGAATGCTGGTCCGTAATTAAACAACTAGCATTGACACCCTCTCCAATGTCTCACGATTTAGAGCCTATTGGAAAGGAGATTGCTAAGCAGTGTCGAGGTGTGCCATTGTTAGCTAAAGTTATTGGAGGGACAATGAGCAAAGAAAGGAGTCGCCGCACATGGTTGGAAATTCAAAAAAGTGGAGTATGGGGTTCACCGGACAGTGTGTTAAAAGTGGAAAGTGTGTTAAAATTAAGTTTTGATCGCTTGCCTTCTTCATCTTTGAAGAAGTGTTTTGCGTACTGTGCCATGTTCCCTAAAGACTATTGCTTTGAAACAGAGGAATTGAAGGAACTGTGGATGGCTGAAGGATTTCTTGGCAGCTCTATGAAAATTGTGGATATTTTGGAGGACTTGTTATCAAATTCCTTACTTCAAGATGTCAAGAAGGATAAATTCGGGAATATTCTCACATTCAAGATGCACGACTTGGTGCATGATTTATCTTTGTCTGTGTCAAAGTTTGATACTTTGTTTTTTCAAGAGAATTCCAGTCTCTCCTCAAAAGAGTGTTCTCATATTCGTCATCTCAATGTTGGGGGTGATGGGGAATCATTACCAGAAGTTTTAACGGCGGTTGTTCCAAAATTATACTCACTGTTTTCGGAGATTGATGTGTTCAAGAAACTATCAAAAAGCTTCACAAGATTAAGAGTCTTAAAGTTTGTTGGCGCTGCTAATATTTGTGAGTTGCCAGATTCCCTTGGAGAATTAAAGCACTTGAGGTATTTGGACATCTCATGGACTTCTATTGAAGCACTGCCCAAGTCCACTACCAAACTTTACAATCTGCAAACATTGAGGCTCTTGGGTTTACTGAGACTCACCTTTCCGGATGGATTGGAAAAGTTGATAAGCTTGAAGCACTTATATTTTGATATAAAAGAACTTCAGCCAGTTAATATTGGTAACCTAACTTGGCTTCAAACATTACCCATATTTATTGTGGGATCAGAAAGGGGATGTTCGATTAAGGAGTTAGGATCCCTAAACGAACTGCATGGAGAACTGGAGATACGCCATCTTGAGGGTGTTAGAGACAAACAAGAGGCTAGTGGAGCAAATCTGCACCGTAAAGAAAATTTATGCAAGGTGATATTTGATTTTGGAGGGTGTGATAGTGGTTGTCGTGGATATAACAGTGAGGAAGTGATGGAAGGTCTCCAACCACACTCAAAATTGCAAAGCTTAACTGTTTCGGATTACAGAGGTGAAAGCTTTCCCTCATGGATGTTAAGACCTGTTGGTGCTGATACGTTTTTGCTTGACAATTTGATGGAGCTGAATTTTTTCGATGGCATCAACTGTGAAAGTCTTCCGCCTCTGGGTCAATTGCACAATCTCCAGTATCTTAAGTTGAGAAATCTGACGAAAGTGAAACGCATGGGTAATGAATTTTATTGCAACGAAAGTGTTGATGGTATGAATAAGGTGATCAAGGTGTTTCGTGCGTTGAAAAAATTCACCTTAAGTGGGATGGAAAGTCTAGAAGAATGGACAGCAATGTCGGAAACAAAGATGATCATGTTTCCTTGCTTGGAGAAGCTGAAGATTTGGCGTTGTCCCTTGTTGAAAAGTGTTCCACTAACGGGACAATGTTATTCTCTTGAAAAGCTTCGCATTGTCAATTGTGAAAAATTAAGCAAGATTGGAGATGGATTATCTACCTCCACTTGTCTCAAAGAATTAGATCTAGACTATTGTCCTGATTTAAGTTCGATCCCAAATTTGGAAGGATTTTCCTCTCTTCAATATCTGTCAGTTCAAAGCTGCGACAAATTGGAAGTTCTTCCAATAACTGGAGGATGTTCATCTCTTGAAAAGCTTCGCATTTCCAGTTGTGAAAAATTAAGCAAGATTGGGGATGGATTATCTACCTCCACTTGTCTCAAAGAATTAGATCTAGACTGTTGTCCTGATTTAAGTTCGGTACCAAATTTGGAAGGATTTTCCTCTCTTAAATATCTGTCAGTTCAAAGCTGCGACAAATTGGAAGTTCTTCCAATAACTGGAGGATGTTCATCTCTTGAAAAGCTTTACATTTTAGATTGTGAAAAATTAAGCAAGATTGGAGATGGATTATCTACCTCCACTTGTCTCAAAGAATTCCATCTAGGATATTGTCCTAATTTAAGTTCGATTCCAAATTTGGAAGGATTTTCCTCTCTTCAATATCTGTCAGTTCAGGTGTGCGACAAATTGGAAGTTCTTCCAATAACTGGAGGATGTTCATCTCTTGAAAAGCTTTACATTTCCTATTGTGAAAAATTAAGCAAGATTGGAGATGGATTATCTTCCTCCACTTGTCTCAAAGAGTTAGATCTAACCTGTTGTCCTGATTTAAGTTTGATCCCAAAGTTGGAAGGATTTTCCTCTCTTCATTATCTGGCAGTTCGAGGCTGCAACAAATTGGAAGTTCTTCCAATAACTGGAGGATGTTCATCTCTTGAAAAGCTTCGCATTTTCAATTGTGAAAATTTAAGCAAGATTGGTGATGGATTATCTACCTCCACTTGTCTCAAAAAATTAGATCTAGACTATTGTCCTAATTTAAGTTCGATCCCAAATTTGGAAGGATTTTCGGTTGATGGCTGTGACAAATTGGAGAGCTTTCCACTAAAAGCACCGCTGTCATCCCTTAAAAAATTGATGATAGGTGGTTGCCCTAATTTGAAGCCCATTCCAAGTTTAGATGGACTCTCTTCTCTCAAAGAATTAGAATTTGAGGAAGTAGGCGAAGGATGGAGTCGTCTGCTAGCAAATATGTTGCAATCCAACGTTTCCCTTTGCAGTCTAACAATATTAAATTTTCCTGATCTGATATGGATTCAAGATGACAGCCTTGGTAGGCTTAACTGCTTGAGAGAATTAGCTATCGGTGGTTTCTCAGAAGAGCTACAAGAATTCCCGTGGCCCAGTTCCATTCAATATCTCAGTGCCTCCCTTCTAGTTCTAAAACTGACTGGTTGGGAAAAGCTAAGGAGTCTTCCTCACCAACTTCAGTTCTTCACTGCCCTCGAAGAATTGAGGATAGAAAGGTTTCAAGGAGTAGAAGCCTTTCCAGAGTGGTTGGGAAATCTCTCTTCTCTAAAGCGTCTGAGTATCGGGTTATGTGTTAAGCTCATGTACTTGCCTTCTGTAGATGTTATGCGAAGCCTCTCCAAATTAGAAAGAATTCACATTCAAGGCTGTCCTCAATTAAAGACAAGATGTGAGAGGGAGAGTGGCCCTGAATGGTCCAAGATTTCCCACATTCCACATGTATTTATTAATGGTTGTAGGTAAGTTCAGTTACTTGAACCACAACTCTGCATCTTTTGGCTTTTGATATAAAATATACTAATCCTCTCTTGATACTTTTTATAGTTACACCCTTTGTTCTTCTCATCCTAAGTTACTTGATTTTGCCTCGTATAAATCCTTCTTTTAAAATTTTTTGGCATAATGTTGCAGGATTTAGTTTGGGCATGGAATCTTTTGAGACTATCAGTTTGAGAACCAAATTATGAATTAAATCCGTGGACACAAAAGTAAGTTGTGCTTCTAATTTCCTTTCCATGAAAATTATGATATTATGCCTTTAGATTTTGCCTTGATAAATAATTCCATGGATATCATAAGTCCCTTTTCTCATCTCTCATATTTTTAACTTAAATTTTGATAAAGATTTCATGGATTTGTTGTCTTTCCTACACAAATATCTCATTGCAGCCCTCTCTTACTAAGTTCTCAAATCATACTGTATTGTAAGTTAATATTCATTTGAAATGAAATTCATTTCGCAGATCCGGGTTTTATGTGTAGGCGCCCTTGGTGACATATTTAAGGTAAGTGGTGTATGACCATTGAGAATAACTTCAACTAGCTTTATTACGAAATTTCTTTTCTTTCCGAACTTTTATTCTTTTGTATTTGAGAATCATAGATCATGCAACCAATAAAGAACAGCTTTGAATTGCAATTGTGATTGGTACTTTTGTGATTGACAACAAATTCACCATACTTTGGATTCTAATCAGAAGCTTGTATCTTGTTTTGCATTGCATTTGTGTCTCCTTGCAAGAACTGATGTTAAATTGTGATCAATGAGCAAGTTTCTTGCAAGACTTCGATTTCCTTCTCATGCAATTTATGACACTTCATTCTATGATGTGATTATCTTTGCAATTTACAAAGTGGCTTTTATGTTTTCATTTGATAAAGATTTTGTGGATATGGTAAGTCTCTTTCTATATATCGTCATTTGCAATGTACAACTAAATTGAATCACATAACTCCATAAAACATTCATTTAGTTTGGAACAAGAAGTCTCATATATTGCTTTGTTTATCCTTTTTTTCTGCTATTCTAATTTAAGGAGGATGAGATTTTCATGTTTTAACCTTTTGTTAAAACCAGTACTGCTTATGTTCCATGAATTATCCAGTATCCACTCATGAAATTTCTGATTTCTCTTTGGATGTAAAGGGAGATGCTGATAGGGCTTGAGTCAGAGTGAATTGTTCTCCTTTTCAACATTGAAGAGCTATAATATAAAAGGCAGCTTTGAGCTGATTTTTGGACAATGGCCAGTAGGCTCGCGGATTTCGATTGTGCAAGGTTGGCATTTTCATACGGATTTTGTAGCTTTTGGTTTTTTATTTTCAATGTTAGTCATATTGAGGTGATATTCTCAACTTTTTTCCTTAGTTTGCTTGAGATTTTTTGTTGATAGTCTTGTTAGAGTTGTATGCTCTTTATTGTGGCTTTGTATTTGATCTCGTAGCGAACCTTTGAATGTAGTGAAGTTTTTGAGTGGACTTTCAAGTCCCGTAGTTTTTATCCTTTGCTTGGGTTTTTTCCGTAAAAAAATCACTTGTCTTGTTTAATTAATTTTTTGTGATTACTGTGTTTTATTTTATGTTGATTGGTGATATATGGTGCTATAAAGTTTACTATTATTATTAATTGATATAAAAGAAAACATTACGAGTTTTTATGCCAAACTAGTTTTAAATTTGTAAATCCTCTTAATAATTAACTTAGGAGAACCTGTTAGGGGTGTTTGGGTTGACCTATTGTAGAGTATTAATATTGAATATATATGTTTTAAAGTTATTCATATTTCTAAATGCCCCAAGCTCACTCTTATGTTTAAAGTTTAAACCTCCATTCACAATGTAAATGATGATGATAATAATGGTGATAAGGATTATCATAAATTAATTCATTCGACCTTACTGTATTTTCTCAAACTTGTAAAAGGCTTTAAACAAGCCGGCCTTGCTATGAAAATTTGGATCCACTAATTGAGTTTAGCTCCATTTTGGCTCACTTAATTAATTATTTATTTCATGGGTTAGACCACGAATTTTGCTGCAAAAACTTGCACATCCAAAATTCTGATGCCATAAAAATAAAATAAAATGTTTAATCCAACTTCAATTATTAATTCGGGTTTGAGACTCATTACATGTTCAATTCTCACCATAAGTTATTGTTATGTGTGGGTAGTTTAATTAATTAGTTCATAGTTTGGATTTGTTCTAACCCGTAATTTGTTTTATAATAATTTGATCACACCCAGTGATTATTAAAACATTTATTTATACTTATAATTTAATTATATTGTACTTGTAAATTTTAAAAATAATTATTGTAATGATGATACATATATATACCATATCCTTTGTAGATTGGTTAATAGTAAAAATAGTACTACTATATGTATGGATATAATTTATATTTCCAAAAGGCTAAAAAAATCTATTTATAATGTAACATATCGTCTCAAAATCTTCAATTTGGTCTTCAATATCTAGAATATTTCCGTACAACCATGAATATATAAAATTTCTTTACATATTTGAAGTAACTGACCAAATCTTTTAGCAATCTTTCTTTTTATTTTAGTTTTTAACATTAAACTTTATAAAGCTATTTTTCCAAGTTATTTTACATTACGTTAACAATGTCAAACTTTTACTACTTAATTCACATTTTAGTCCCTAAAGTATATCACTTTTTCTATTTTGATTCTTAAAGTTTTTTTGCTCACTTCAGTCCCTAATGTTATTAGAGTTTCTAGTTTACTATTTTGGACATTTAAGAACTAAGGTTGAGATATTTAGCCAATCATATGTTTCCATGTGTCACATGATAATGATATCATCTTTCGATAAATCTTAAAAGAATCTTAAAAAATGGGGAAAATTTTTCAAAAAATTACTAAAAATAGGGGAAAAAAACAAAGTTACAAAAACAATACAAAAATGCAAAATATAGAAATTAAATAATTATTTTTTAAAAATAGAAATTTAAATATTTTAAAATATTTAGGTGATAAATTTAGGATAAGTTTTTTAATTATTTAAATAATGAAAAATAATGTTATTTTTTTCCATCATGTTATTTATTATTTAAATGATTATTTAATTAAAATAATATTTTTTTCATTATTTAAATAATTTGAAAAAAAAACTTATCCAAATTTATTACCTAAAAAATCTACCAATTATAAGTTTCGATTAATTAAATTATAAAACAACTACCATAAGTAATATTCTTCCAAAAGAATGATCTCCTGTTCAAGCTTTAGTAAATGCGATTTATAAAAATCTAAAAAAATTAAAATTTCTAATTTTTTAAATAGTAAAATTTAGTATTTTTATATTTTATATTTTTTGTAAATTTTAAATTTTTAATATTTTTTGTAATTTTTAAAAAAATTACAATTTTTAAGGGTTTTTTTTTCAAATGATGGTGTCACAGTGATGTCATGGTATGATATGTGGCAAGATATAATTGGTTGGCTTTTTTTTTTTAACTCCTAAAAGATTGAACAGAAAATGTATGATATCATTAGGGACTAAATTATGAATATCTGATAACATTAGGGATTGAAGTAATAAAAAAAATGACCAAAATGAAAAAAACAAATATACTTCAAGAACTAAGGTGTATATTAAGCCAACTTCTATGATTTTTAGATTGTAACTAAAAAGTTACAATATCTATTCTATATAATTAAACATAAAAGAACTTAATAATTAAACATCTCTTACAATATCTTTAAAGGATAATATAATTTTTACTCCTTAAATTTGATAATTAGGTCTATTTTGATATCTGTATTTTTTATTGGTCCACTTTGGAACTTAAAGTTGACAACTAATTTCGGTTTGGTCCCTAGACCTAAATTCTGTCAAAATTTGATGATCTAACCAGTGTTACTAGAATAGTACCAGATTGGACGGTTTGAGAACTGATTTATATAATAGTCCAAACAAAGGGATCGAACCAATTGGCTTAGAAATTGCTTGAAATCTACAACAATCGAAAATCGGGACAAAATCGACAACTGAACAAGTTGAACAACTTTAAATTTAAAAAGATATATGAATTTTTAATTATTATTTGTCCAATTGTTAGACTGATCGAACTAGTTAAATAAAAAACTGGTGGTTTAACTTGTTTAAGTACCAGTTCGATTATTAAAACACTAAATGTGACACTCTTAGATTGTACCACAACATCACTTGAAAATTTATATAAATTTTTTTAATTTTCAAGTGATGATGTGGCATAATCTCAAAGTACCATATCATCAAAATTTTATATTCTTAATTGTCAAGTTTAAGTGCTAAAGTAGACAAAAAAAAATACAAATACTAAAGTAAAGCTGATTACCAAATTAAGAGATTAAAAATGATATTAATCCTATCTTTAATTTCTCAAACCCTAACTAATTATATTCACATGAAACATAAATCTACTTCCGACTCATAAAATTTTAAAAAATATAGTAATATAATGAGAAGTAAATTAACATTGAATCCGGGATTTGTGATGATATGATCAAATGAGGTGGGAAGCATCTAATCTTTAATTGAGTTCTGTTGACATGTGAAAGCTAATAGGTGTTGAACTGGTAAGAGCTACGAGAAAAAGCATAAACCATGGCATCTATATATATATATATATATAACATTATATTATGACAGCTGATTCCAGGCAATGGGGTTGCACTTCACATGTTGTTTAATTTATTTGTTTTCTTCCTTATCTTTCGTTTAACTTTTTCTTCCTTAATAATTAAGAAGTGCAAGATTGTGACTGGTTGATTTGTTTAATGGATTATTATTATTATTATATGAAGTTGATTAAGATAAGGGATTTAAAATATGGTATGTATGAGTCACTTGTTAGCATTCAAAGTTGTGATATTTTCTAAGTTTTCATCAGAAAGGCTTCTTTGCATGTAACGATGATGTAAGGAATTTGGTATTAAGGGTTAAAATAATATTTAAAGATGTAGAGAGACATTTTATGTGAAATAGGTTAAATTGAATAATTAATATTTTGGAGGACATAGAAATCTAATTTCTTTTTCCATTCAAACAAAGCTAAAATGAGTTAATTTGTATTGTTAATTTTTAAGTGAGATTAAAAGTGAAATTGCAACATCTAATCAAGCATGGTCCTCTTGACTTTGTCCCATTGGTTTTTCAATTTCATAAAAAAGTAATTGTAATCATCTATTAAAATTATTAAAATTATTAAGAGTATAAAAATTATAAAAAAATAGTTTACATTTTTAAACAATTAATTAATTGTAAACGTGACATACACGTGAATGTCATGTAAGCAAAGTTAACAAATGTTAACTTTTTCATCCATTTTGGAGTGATTTGACAAACAATGCAAGTTCCAGGACTAAAATAGGTAAAAATTAAGTGAAATGCTAAGATGACTTTTTTCTAATAAAGTTGGAGGACCAAATAAGTCATTATGCCTAATTTTTAAAAAATAATATTTAATTATTTATTTAATCAAGGGTATCAGGTAAGTGGATGTCGAGGTTCGAACCCTCAACTTGGTATCAACTAGAATTTCATTTCAACTTGGTATCAACTTAGTCGATTAAGGGATTATATTTAGGGACAAAAATATCAAAATTATACATAAACTTTGATTTAATATATAATGTCATACATGAACTTTGATTTTTTGTGATTTTATATATGAAATTTTGATTTGATTCAATTTTTATAAACCACTAACAATATTATCGAATTAACATTATTTTATGTTGATATATTGCATATACAAACACTTATATTAATCAAGTATGAAAACATATGTATTCATTTTTTTAATGTGTACCATTGAATTAAAATTAAAGTTATATATATACATATGAACTACAATTCAAGTATCATATGAACGACTCTGCAGAAAGAAAAGAATTTTTTTTTTAAGTAACGATGTGTTTCTTAAGTGAATGATAAATATTTTTAATAGACTTAATTAATTATTTTCAAAATAAATTGTAAGTTTCGCGTAAAGATAAATTTTTTTTAGCATTTAAAAATATCTTATATAAAGAAATTTGAAACTAAAAAAAGTGCTTTTATAATACAATTTATTGAATCCAAATTCACAGATCACTTAATTTGTAACACCAAAATCAAATATTTGGTAATATATTAAATTATATAACAATCACATTATGAGCAAAGAAAAAATATAAAATAAACACTAAAATTGAACCACATCCAAATAATTTTAAATATTTTAACTTCCCCATAGTTATTTCAAAATTATAGTTTTAGCTATTTAATATAGAAAAAAAATACAAAATTATTGAATGATATAAATGCTTATAATAAAATTTGTTGTTTTTAGTTTTTTCCTAATTGAGTTGTTGAGTTGGTGTATGATTAGTATATATAACTATACAAATTTGCTTAATTATCCTCTGACTTATACTCAAATTGCGTCTGATATAGTATATTTAATGTGTTCCAAAATCTACACTTTCAACTCATTATTGCTATTACTTTTTTGGCTAACATTTATTAGAGTTTAATAATATACATTGAATCTTTGTCATAATATATACTAATCCTTAGAATAGGGAATGTGCAAGGTTTTATATGTATATGGTTGCAAGTTAATAAATTATGTATTGAACTATGACATGAATTTCGACAAGATTGAGTTTCCCACAAATACAAAAGAAATTAAAAAGCTTAAAATATTCCATAGGTTGCTCTACAATTTTAAGATTTGGAATTTAATCTCTATACTTTTATTATAAGAATTTAGCCATCTACTTTTCATATTTTAAAATTCAGGTCTAATTGTTAATATTATTATTATTATTGTTAAATATGTTAGTGTGACATTTTAAAATAAAAAAAAAATACTCTCTTGGTAGCCATGTAATTAAAAAATAATAATTAACCTGAATTTAACAAAAAAATTAACAGGCTTAATAGTTAAACTTGAATTATAAAAATTCATTTTACAAAAGAATAAAAACCTCTACCAATTTAGTTTGGTGATAAGGCGCACATTGCACTACTAAAAAGAAAATACAAATTCAAACATTGGAAATGATATTATTGGAAACTCCAATGTAAACGATAAAACTTATATATATATATTAAAAAAAAACCTCTTATTTATTGAATTCATCTTAAAAGAAAACAGTAATTTTTTTTAAAAAAATCATAACATCTTCATGATAAGGGTGAAATAATAGACTTGTGTTTCTTATTCTTTTACATAGAATAAAAAATAAAAATCTTATTATTGGACACTCTTCTCATAAATACCTTAATAAGTTTCTTTTTATTTTTATTTTCTTGAGATTGAGAAATTATTTATTTAGGATAGCATCAAATTTTATTTTACTAATTAGAAATTATACTTCAAACCCTAACATTCCTATTCTTGTAATAAAAATATTAGGTCAAATTTTATAGAAGTTCCTGTATTATGTATTTTAGATACATTTAGTGACTTTTTGCAATTCCATATGCAATTAAGAACGGATGGTTTAGTTAAAATAGATTTAGGTTTTGCTGTTGTTGGGAATTTTGAGGGACAACCATGGGGTTGGATCATTGGCTTTAATCATCAATTGAGAAATTGCTCAATCCTTAAGGCTGAACTATGGGGTATCTTGGATGGTCTGATACTTGTGCAAGAGAAGCAACGTAATAAAGTGTTAATTCAAACAGATAGCTTGGAAGCTATTGAAGCTATCCAAGATTAGGTCTCAATGCATTCTAGGTCGACGCTTATTAGGTGGATCTATCATTTCTTGAATAGTGTAGAGGACTGGGTAACCGAGTACATCCCAAGGGAAGAAAACATAGAAGCTAATAGATTGGCTAAAATAGACTTTAATAAAGAGGATAGGTTGCATTTATTTACAAACAACTCTTTTGATTTAGGATAATTGTTTGTAATTTCTTCTCACAAAAAAAAATGCAATTCCATAATAATACTTTAAATTAATTAATGATATAGTCCATGCAAATGTCACAAGCCGCAGATGGGGTACTAGAGGTCAACAGCGGAGCCAAGTAGAGGCCTAGGGGTCATGGCCCCCCAAAGTTTATTTTTTTCAATTTAGTCCTTTGTAAATATATTATGGCCCTCTAAAAAATATAAGTAGGTCCCCCAAAGGTTTAAGATTTTTACAATTTCTCTCTTTGTATATATATTATAGCCCTCCTAAAAATATAAGTAGACCCCTCCCAAAAATATTTTTATACATCTAACTTAAACTTGACTCCCCAATATTAACATATGGACTCCGTCACTGCTAAAGTTACATAAACTAAAACCAATTCAATTGTTGATTAATAGAATTAACCAAAATTTGGTTGATTAATAGAAAATTCAATTAATTTATTTTTATTAAATTAAAAAAATATTAATTTATCGAAGTTAGATTTTATTTAATGTGCACAGAAAGAGAGGAAAGATATATCTCAGATTGTAGTAATTAATAGCTCAATCGAGATCATAGATGCTACAGCACGAGTTTAATTAAGAATTTAAGGATAATTTAAGAAGCGTATAAAAAAATTTAATAAAGGGTGTTGCGCAAAAGGTATAAATTAAAATGAAGGTCTTTGTTGCATTAGGAAAATACATTATATTTTGAAGGAATTAACCCAAGTTAGAATTTTGAAAATAATACTGATTGAGGGACAAATCCAAAAAATATTAAATTTTATAAACCATAAAATGAATAATAATGATTCTATAATTAAAAAAAAAAAAAAAAAAACTAAGGCCTCCATCTGCATGCATGAGGAAAGAGATAAAAAGCCGACAAAGAGCATCTTTTGATACATAGGATTTCGTCCCCATTGCAACTCAAGCGAGATAAGCGTCTTCTTGATATGTGAGAAAATGGTTAGAAAGGTGATTGAAAGTTGAAACTAAGGCTTGCTGTCCTTGTTTTTATTCCTTGAATCTAGCTGTTAGCTACCCTAGCAATCAATCCAACAACACTATATTACCAATGCCTCTCCTGCTGCCTAAAACTGCTCCCTGCACTGCACTGCAATTCAATGCAATGCGATGCCAGTTTGCCCTTTGCCTCGTGCTTTCTCTGTCAGCGCCTCCCACGCGTCTTTTCTCACCAACTCTCACGCCCCCAAACACTCTGGATTATGCGGTCAAACCTTACTTTCCCACCTGCTTTCCCCTCACATACGAACATTAACATGTTAATTAATGTAGTCATCGTTTTCATAACCTTCATCAAAATAAAACTTGTTTATATATATATTATCTACAATGGGTTGAACGTGTTAGAATTGTTCAAACTTCTTACGTTTGAGATAAGAATTAACCAGCAATAGAGGGATGGCATATGGTCCTATCACCTATGTATTTGTTTATATATATATACTTATAGCAGATGCCACTTGGATATGCTTTAAACTTTGATATACATAATGAAAGGGTTGATGAAAAAGAATTCATTGTAGATAAGGACTGTGTAATAAGGGGGGTATTTAAGGTGAGTTAAAGTAGACACCATAGTATTATTATATTGCACATTAAGAAAAGAAAGAGAAAGAACGTGGGGTGCTGCTGGAGCAGACAAATTAAGATCAGAGAAGAAGTGGGGACCTTACTCCACCGCCCATAAGGTACCCCTTAAACACGCAGGCTTTGTCAAAAACCAATCCCAATCCCCACCTATTCCTTTCTCTTGGTATATCAAACCCTAACCTCTTCCAACCCCAGTTTTATCTCAGGCTCTATATGGTCAATTCAGCTGGTGAAACCCCAAATCAATTCAGCTTATGGGTTCTGGTTTAGGGAATTAAAAGAAGAGATTGTAGAACGAGTGCAAAATTCAAGCGATGGATCCAGTTACATCACATGGTCTTTCACTTCCACCTCCATTTAATTTTAGAGATTTCAATCTTCACCATCACCACCAGCAGCATCAGCATCAGCATCAGCATCAACAAGAACAAGAACATCAACATCAATTTCATCACCAAAATTCCGAAGACGAACAAAGTGGAAGCAGCAGTGGTTTAAAGAAACGGGATCGAGACGATAACAACAACAACAGTAGCAGCGGTGGAAATAACGAAGAGAAAGACCTTAGTTTACAAGGCACTGGTGAAGGAGAGATCAATAGAAGACCAAGAGGCAGACCTGCTGGTTCCAAGAACAAGCCTAAACCACCAATCATCGTAACCCGAGACAGTGCCAATGCTCTCCGTACTCATGTTATGGAAATAGGTGATGGTTGTGACATTGTTGAAAGCGTTGCAACATTTGCAAGAAGACGCCAAAGAGGGGTTTGTATAATGAGTGGAGCCGGGACTGTAACAAACGTAACCCTTAGACAACCAGCTTCAGCAGGTGCAGTTGTGACTTTACATGGTAGATTCGAGATATTATCATTAGCAGGATCATTCTTGCCACCACCAGCACCGCCTGCAGCTACGGGATTAACCATATATTTGGCTGGTGGACAAGGGCAAGTTGTAGGTGGCAGTGTTGTAGGTACACTTACATGTTCAGGCCCCGTTGTAATCATGGCAGCTTCTTTTAGTAACGCCGCTTATGAGCGGCTCCCATTAGAAGAAGAAGAGCCACAGCTTCCAATGCAAGGGGGTGCAATTGGATCACCAACTGCAGGTGGAGGGCAACTACAGCAACAAGAACAACAAGCATTAGCTGAGTCAAATGTGCCTCTTTTTCATGGATTAGCACCTAATCTTCTCAACCCTATTCAATTACCAAATGAAGCATTTTGGCCTTCTGGTCGTCCTCCATTTTAGCTAACAGTTTCCAGCACTGAATTTGTAGCTAGTTAGGAAATTTGGGTTTTCAAGAAGCAATCATTTTAGGTTTCGTTTTTCTTTTTCTTTTTTCTTTTTACTTTAATACTTCTCTTTTCTAATAGTGCATTTCATTTTATTATCTTTCAATGGAAAGCTAAACCAGCAAATACTTCATTACACATTGAACCAAACCTGCTATATCAAACATTACATTGTTGTGTTCATTTAAATCTTGATTGTTTATATATAGTCGTTAACTATTACAAATGTATGTTTCTTTGAGAAGGGGAGACTGGGGTTGTTTTTAAAAGATACGAGGGAGACATGAAAATATTTGTGGTACTGGTTATACACGTGCACTGCTCTGAACAAAGCTCCTTTTCGAGGTAATACCACGAAATACTTGCATAGAAAAGGCAATGACAATGACAATGTAGAGGCTTTAAATTTAAGTACTCTCTCCCTACCTGTCTATTTTGTTTTTGGATTCAAAGAACTGCGGATTGGACAGCTGTTTCGAAAGATTCAATTACCTAAAATCCAGTTCAGATTCTCTGCACTGCAACTCTCTTTGTCTTAGACTCCCCACAGGCCACAGCTGGCTTTTGTTGTCTTAAAAGGTTAAGCTTAGTTAGACTTATCCGCTCTATCATCTACCGTATTCTTTTCATTGAATTGGGTTTTCTATTGTAATTTATATGCCCAATAGTTGAGTTTATTTTATAACGTAGAAATTCCTAAGAAGTATAAAATTTCTAGGATTTAAGAAAAATTAATGGGATTTAAGAAAAATAGAAAATAAATCTTATGAGAGTTTGTAACTTTTTTTTATTTTTGATGAAAAATGGAATTTTCATTAATTTAAAGAAACAGTTAAGCTGCTACAAAGAACAAAAAATATTGTATAGTAACTATACTTTAGGTTATATAAATAAATTAACCAATGATGCCCCAAGAAGCGCAAAGTGAAGCATTAACATGGTGAGTTCTATTGATTGGTCTTCCTCCTAAACGAGCTCGTACAATCTCTTTAATATGCACCAAGACAGCATCTTCAGTCAAGAAAGATGCACCGAAATTCCTCTTGTTCCTCTATCTCTATATCACATATAAATATGCACTCCAAGTAAGTTTGAGTATAGTAACAAGCGAGACTTTCTTTTAAGTTTCAATATCACCTAAGCTAACTCTTGCCTCCAAGTTCCCACAACCCTATGAAACCAAAAAATTCTTTTGGGGGAAGGAGGAAGAATTAAATTGTATATTTTTATTATAGTAAAAATATAATTTAATAGCCTATATTTTTATAAAATTTAAAAAATTAAATCAAATTTTTATTATTTTTGAAGGGTCAAAAATACAATTTTACTATTATTTATTTAAAATTTTATAAATTATAAAAAAAAGCCTCAATAATAAGTTTTTCATTTTAGGAATCGAGGAATTCACATAATTTTTTTTATTTCTAATTTTTTATAATTATTAAATTATTTATTAGCATAACATATAAAAAAATAGTACTACATCAGCATTATTCCAACCATCACATCATCAAAATTAGTTAAATCAATAATTATTAACAGATACATTATTAATGCGGTTAAAATTTAAGTTCGTCTCTTTCAATTAAACATATTATATATTTTTCAGTTTGAAGGATTAATTAAATGAAAAAAAAATTGATATTATTTTCAATTTAAAGAGGGTTTTTTGAATCTTTAAGATTTTCTTTTTAACATTACAAATTTGAAATAAAAGATGCTGACATAAGACTTAAGCTCTAGTATTTATGCCAACATATAACAATCTTACCACTTTAGCTATGGCTATAGTGGTCTTAAGCCTAAAATACTAGAGCTTGGCTCTCTTATTATCCGCCTCATCATTGTACCATATATCGGCATTCAAGGCTCGAAAAGTGTTGTGGCTGCCATTGACAAAATTAGAAGATGGTTCTTGTGGGGAGTGTTACTCCAAATTTGTTGTTGTACTACTTGTTAAACAACAATAATTACAGCAACTTGTGTGGCATTATCAATCATATGATTGGATTGAGAATTTTGACTTGTATTACCTTTTTATTTATTTATTTTGAATTTTAGTGAAATAAATACATGAATTATATCTGTAATGATAATCTAAATTATAGAGAGTCCTTTTACTATTATTATTTGGTATATGATCATCCATGAATAAAGAATTATCCTATTACTATCGTTATTTTGAAGATTTGGAAGATTATCTTGTTAAGTTTAGCTAGAGGTACGAAATTTATAAGTAAAGACTACAATCTTTCATGAAGAGCACAAATTTGAGAGATCAAATCTACTTTATAGGATATCTTTTGCTTAATGCAATACTATTGTTATTTTCTTCTTATAAGAAGTGTTTAAAGCCTTGAGTAGGAATGGTTAGTTTGTTGAGTGACAGAGTTCATATTGAATGTGCCAGTGAGGCTACAACAATTGAGTAATTGGTTAAGCTTAAATCATTATTTGTACTGTGATTTAGCAATGGATTTATCTCTAGTCAAGGCCCAATAAACCAATAGACGTATTTACTCCAAACTACATAAAAATTTGTTAGTGTTCTTTCCTATTTTGTTTTTGTTTGTCATCATAGCTTGCTTCGACAAGTACACCCAATAAGTTCATACCAAACACACTTTCAAGGAGGACTAGATAATAAGAAAAAAATGAATTTAGTTAATTAGAGGAATGTATGTTTAAGCAAGACAGATGGAGGGTTAGGCATTACAGACACTGCAGTTAAAACCCTATTTCTACTAAGGAAGTAATGCTGGAGGTATGCTAGTAATAAAAATTCGTTTTGGGATCCAAATGAAAAAAAAAAAAAAGTAATCAACAAAGTGTCCTTTTCTCTCACATTTGGTAATCCCTATGAACCAACTTTGCGGTCCTTTAGCCATCGTCAACAACCTTATGGCAGATTGTTGACCTCTTCTCCTTTTCCTCTCTCTCTCCCTTCTTTTTTCCCTTTACTCTCTTTTCCCATCTGCCTTCCTATCATCTTCTTTTCCTTTTCTTCGTTTTTGACAAAATAACCTGGTCTCCCCAACTTCCACTCAGCTTTCAATTACCGAAAAGATGTAGAGACCCTCGACTTTCATGTAGTCTTTCCACAACTTCTATCCAAGACATTACCTCATTTTGCCTGGTTGGAAGCCTTCTCAACCTCGTTTTTGTTCATTCTGGCAAGGAGGCTACACAGGGTGGAGCACCGTTGACCTTTAGCTTCGAAGGCTCGTGCATGGTGGTGTTGATCGAGCTGCTCCAAATCTCTATGATTTGGATGTTGATGCCCTCTTGAAAACTCGAGATTTACGGCAACCGGTGGCCCCGACATGCTCCACGATGTAAATGGAAGCCCTTTTGGACCCTTCGCTCTTGAGTTCTCCTTGATAACAGGCTTGTAGGTCGTGAGTACAACAACTGAGTATAACAACTTGGGATTGTGGTTCGTTTTCTCTCATCATCCCACTGCAGCTTACGACTACAAATGGAAAGTGGTCGAACTAGGGTTTGTCTCCTCTCAAAAACTCGAGATTTATGGTGGTCGATGGCCCAGACATGCTCCACGATTTAAATGGTAGCCCTTTTGGACCCTTTGATCTTGACTTCTCCTTGATAACAGGCTTGTAGGTCGTGAGTACAACAACTTGGGATTGTGGTTCTTGTTTTCTCTCATCATCCCATTGCAGCTTACGACAACAAATGGAAAGTGGTCGAACTAGGGTTTGTCTCCTCTCAAGTTGGGCTAGGCTATTTTAGCCATTGTACTTCTTATTTTATTTTCTTAGTGTGAGGTGTGCCGCGTATTTTCGATCGAATAGATGACAACGCTACAACTAGAAGCTTCCCAACGTTGCCATGATAGACTACATCATGACGACGTGAATGGGGTTCCCACATAAATTGAGTTCCTTCTCCAGTTAAACTCTGTTATCTTTTTTTAGTCAAACTCTGATTACTCTAGGGATATTTTAGTATAATTTGACCTCTAATCTTAGTCTTAAGGGGGTGTTGTATCTCTATTTTGAGAGGTCAATTAAAGATGTACTACTATAGGGCTTTTTTTAGGGGTGACAAGATGTAGTCGCGTACGAGTTTTGAAGAGAGTTTTCATGGTAACTATGGAGAGAACTTTGAACCCCTTTCGAGAGAACTTTATGAGAGAGGGTTTTATCTTCTATGTTTTGGGTAATGTACATTTAGTAAATTTAGGTTTATTTTCTCCATATTGTATTCTCATTTGTTTACTCATTTAGTGAAAAGTCGAAGCTTCCTTTGTCTGTGATTTTTATCCTCTTCGGAGGAGTTTTTCACGTAAAATTTATGTGTTCGATATTTTCTATTTTTCTCTTTCGTTATTTATATGGGTCGATCCCCAAAAAATTGGTACCAGAATTTGGTTTAGATTCCGCAATCGACCCGTTCAGGATGGAAACAATGGATTCTAATATCTAGAAGTTCAATGGAATCATAGATTTCAATTTGTAGCAGTTTCGGATAAAGTAGAGTGTTTAAAGTAAGGTTGGTCGCAAAGGGTAACAGTCAAGTGGAGGGATTTGATTTCCTTGATGTTTTCTCCTATATTGTGAAGCACACGTCCATTTGTGTATCACTAGCCCTGGTTGCATTATACAACTTTGATTTGAAGGCTAGGAGTCATTTGGTTTCCAAGTCTGAGAACGGTTAGAGCTTGGTTGACATTCTACAAAGGTCGACTTCGGCCCGTGGCAGGGTCTGGAGAAGAATGTATGGTAAATACGAGTCAATTTGGAGATTTTATAGGGTGTGCATTGTATTTTCGGCCAAACAGACGGTGATGTCACGACGAGAAGCTTCCCGATGTTGCGACGATAGATGACGTCATGACGACGTGAATGGGGACGTTGCGACGTGGCGACGTGGCTACGTGTTTTCCGTATAAATCGGGTTTCTTCTCCTAGTTAAACTCTGTTATCTTTTCCCATTTAAACTTTGATTACTCTAGGGATATTTTAATATGATTAGACCTCTAATCTTAGCCTATTTAAAGGAGTTATTGTATCCATACTTAGAGAGACTAGTTAAGAGACAATTAAAGATGTAGTACTACATGGCTTTTCTTTTGGGGGTGACAATATATAGTCGCAAATGAGTTTTGGTGAGAATTTTCGTGATAACTATGAAGAAAATTTTGTTTCCAAGTTAGAACTTTGTTTTCGAGGTTTGGGTTTGTACGTTTAATATATTTAGGTTTATTTTCTCCATATTATATTCTTGTTTATTTGCTTATTTAGTGAAAAGCCGAAGCCTCTTTTTGTCTATGATTTTTATCATCTTCGGAGGAGCTTTACACGTAAAATTTGTGATTGATTTCTCTACCATTTCTATTTCTTTCTTCATACCAGTCGATCCCCAACACTCAGCTTTAGGCCTTTATACTATTTGGTTATGGCTGTACTTTCAAAAAAAAAAAAAATTTCATTACGGGGAACAGCCTTTATTGCAGAGTATGGAAGCGACACCCATGAGTGGAACCGGACAGTAATCCAGTCTAAGTTGCCCGAGAAATTATGCGAGATTGTTTTGTGAAGCATTAGGGGGCATTTGGGGTTGGTTTTAACTGGTTTTTGCCTTGCAGGTCTTTTGCATGGCTAACCAAAGAGACAAAGAAGAAATAAGGACGTAGTGAGGATTGGAACAAGTTCATGGAAAGTCCATTGCCAAAAGAAGAAGTGGCTCACGAGGATGTTGTGGAAGTAGAAAAATAAGAAATTGAACATCAAGAGGTTAGTGAAGTTAGTGAAATATTTGTTTCTTGTGAAGCAATTGAGGAACAATAAATCCCAATAGCTGATGAAGTTGAAGCTGAAATAGAGACTGAATCTGCTTCGGTAAAGGATGAAAGCTGAAGTTGAAGAAGAAAGATTGGGAAGAAACTCAAACAATTATAGAATGTCAAGATCAAGAACAAGAAGTTGAAGAGGACCACCAAGAATCTAAAGAAGAAATTATGTTGCCCCAAGATTCATTTGATTTTAACAAGCTTGAGGTTGAAGAAAATGTATCAGAAACAGAACAAGAAAATGAACACTGCAACAAGAAACTGTAGTTGAAGCAAAAAATGAGCTTAATGATTTTTATAAAAAAAATCATTTTTTAAAGTAATTTTCTATTTTTAAATTTTTTTCTGTTTTGTTTTGAATTTTTAGCATTAAGAGAAAATTGATAAATTTTGTAAACATTGATAGTTAAATTAATTAAAATTTTTAAAACTATAACTAAATTGATAAAATATAAAATATTAAAAAAATATTTATAATTGAATGATTATCTATATAAGATCTTTAACTAGATAAATTATTCGATTTTAGATTAAAAAAAATCGCTTCAAATGGCCTAAATCAATCCCAAAGTTAGAGAATAAACTCCTAATAAATAACTAGCTTGATTTAATTCTAATAAAGATTCAAAAATAGAGTGCACACTCTTTTTCATATTGTGTTAGATGGCATATTTAAGCACAATATGACAGGATGAAATTTCCTCAACACTATTAAGAAAGGTGTGTATGCAGGTGTCACATATTTGGACTTTAACAAAGCAAACTGATTGGTTTTAGGTAAAGATTTCACTTCAAATTGTCTAAATCAGGTTCATCTCTCAAAATTAAGCATCTTTAAAGATTCTCCAAAATTAAAAAGCTATTAAAACAAATCAAGCAAAAATGGAAGAAAACTCAACAAAGCTTTAGAGTAAACCCTCTCAATGTCCAATGATAGAAATGAAGTTATAGAAAGCCTCTATTTATAATTAGAATAAACTATAAAAATAGTTATTTTTATTTGTCTCAGATTATATTTTAGTCACTTGCATTATCGTCGTTTTGATACGAAGTGGTCACTCTGCCGTTAAACTCCGATACCTCCCTAACAACAGTCCTATATGACAGTCCAAATGAGTTTTAAATGCCAACTTAAACTGCTACATAGGAGCGCAATTAGGGAGGTAATAAAGCTTAACAGTAGAGTGACCACTTTGTAACAAAACGATAATATAAATAACAAAAACGACTATTTTTATAATTTACCCTTATAATTAAATCTCTTACATCTAAGTCTCAAATTCAAAACTTGTTCTAAAAGATTCAAACTTTATTATTTTCTTATCCTTACAATTCAAGTTAAGTTGAACATCTTTTAAAATATTTCAAAAATTAGACTAATATTTATAAATTAAATAAGCAAATTATACCACACCAATCGACTAAATTGATCCATTTAATTTAATTAGATGTTCCCAATTTTTAACCGTTTTTTTAAAAAAAAACTCTTTCTTATCCCCCAAATTAAAATCCAAACATCTACCACTCGTTCAAAACCAACAAGAAATTGATTGGTTAAGTAACAAGATCGATCCATCTTGACCAACTTGCACGATCTCTTTCCAGCAGGAACAAGCTATGACATTACGCACATTTTCCCAGTACGCCAGTTGTGTTCTAACTGCTTCCTGAGACCTTGGCCATCGATTTTGAACCCTAAGATTCTAATACCATAATGTCATATGCACATGACAATTGCAGATAAACTAGATGGCATAACATACATTGCATCTAATAAACATGGATATAATGAAAGATCAAAGGCAGATACAATCGAAGTAAAAATGAAAACTAGAAACATTCATTGATCCATTTTTCATTCACCCTTAAAACATCCCCCTCCCCCTCCCAAATCATATCCCACAACCCCAACCCCAACCCCAACCCAACCCCAACAAAAACACCAGTAACAACATAAATCAGTAAATCACCCCACAATATTTCCATAGACCCTAAATCTAACTGCTCTCTCGATAACTCCGAGATAGGCAGTAAGAAAAGGGAAGAAACACATTCATGATTCATCCAACAAACAACTCCCCCACCTTTCAGAACCTCTCCACCTTATCAGCTTTAACAACGGGATTTGCCTTAGCAATGGCATCACGTCCAATACCCTTGAAATCAAATGAACACTCGTGTTTTTCTGCGTACCGATGCTCCCCACAGAATGTATTCTCGCACCTGCACTTAAAACCAGTTAACCCAACCTTTTTCCTACAAATAAAACACCTGTTCGCCGCCTTTGGTTCCGGTTGTTGATTAACGGCAACAACAGCCGGTTGTTGCTGCTCAATCGATGTAGACGAAGAACCCACATGAGGCTTAAAAGTCTCCACAACGACAGGTTCATGCTTCGTTTTGATACTGAGAGATTTCTCCATAACAGCTTTCGCCTTCGCCGCTTGCTCCTCCCCAACACGGAGGTCCCGGTAACACTTTGAACATAAATTCATATTCGCCGCCGTCCCGAAAAACCCACAACCGTTTGCACAAAGCTTTGGCTCCGATGGTGGAAAGCTTGTTCCTTCATTCTGTTCAGAACCCATAATTTTTTTTTCTAATTCTGCAAGCTTTTTGCTTTTGATTTTTCTACAATCAAAGATGAACAAAATTAAGGATTTTTTTGTTGATGGATTCTTTTAGAAAGGGTCAAAAGCTAAATTATCCCCAAACGCGTATATCAATCAAATTATATAGCTTTTGATTATTTTAATATTTTCTAATTCCTAACATTTATTATATTAACGAATATACCCTCTACCAACATGCTCCTTTATAGCTGTCTATACCGACCTAGTAAGGGCCTTGTCGTCATGTTAATATATACCGTAGCCTAAACGAAAGGGTAATCTCGTCTTTCAAAAACCTAAACGAAGAATCTAGATAAAAAAATCCTTATTTTATCACAGCCGTCCATCGGGAAAAAAAATTTCAAACCACCACCAATAATTACAATCCAAATAATATTAAAAAAATCAAAAAATACCAAAAAATCAAAAAAATCAAATTAAAACCCTAAACATACCTTGTTTTTAAGCCGGCGACGATCGATGAAGAAAAAGAAACCAGGAAATTGGGTTTGATTTAAAACGAAAAGGAATTTTACGAGAAACGATTTTATAGGGAATTCAATTCCCTGAATTTCGTTTTTATTTGGGGGGGGGGGGGCAGAGAGAAACCGAAAGGAGGGGAGAAACAAGGACGAAACTGAAAAAGTGAAACAAATATTAAAAAACCCAACTCGAAACGGAGACTCTCTGGTTTTTTTTTTTTTTTTTTTGCTTTATTTGGTGGGGGAGAAGGGAGGTTGGGGTTGGTTTTGTTTCTACGATACACATGGTTTTATGTAGGTGTGGCAAGGGTACATTGTTCATTGATGGGAGTGAGAGAATGTGAGCTGTTGGATTTAATCTTTGATGATAAAGATTACTATCGGACGGTTAGTAATGAGGGAATTGATTTTTTGGGGAAGGGTGTTTAAGGGATTTTAGAAAGTTGTTAATTTTAATTAATTAATAATAATTAAAGTTGCTTCTGGAAAAAAAAGGAGGCTATACTGCTCTCTTTTGCACTCACTTCATTGACACGTCTCCTTCCGATGCAATTAAGGATGATTAAATAATAGTTAATTTTTGATGTTAATCCTTGTACTTGTATAGAATTTGAGATTTGGTCTCAATATTTTAAAAGTTCAAAATTTTAGTCCTCTCATTATTGTCGTTGGTTGTTTTTGTCAAAGTTTGTAAATTATATGTCATTATATTTTTCAATTATGGTCACCCAACTATTAGTTTTTTCAATTTAGTCAATATACTTTACGAAATTAAATATTTTAGTCAGCTGATGTGGGTCTTTTTTATTGGTCTAATAACAAAATTAGCCCTTTAATGTTTACGCACTCTATTAATTTGATCCTAAATATAAAAAAAATTCAACAAATTAGCCTTCAATGTTTACATAATTTTTCATTTTAGTTTTAATTCTAAACAATTAATAAATTTGGCCTTTAATATTTACAAAATCTATCAATTTAGTCCTAACTCTAAAAATTTTAGAAAGATATTAAAAAAATCATTTTTAACTCTTTATAGCTCATGCATAACCCATATGAGATATTGAAATAAGAAAAAGAGCATCCTCTTTCAAGTCACTTGCAACAAATTTTTTTTACTATAATTTAGGCTTCACACTGAACCAAACCAATTGATTTAGAACTAATATGGAATAATTGGTTGCATTACTACATGAACAAATAACGTTTTTAATGTCTTTATTTTCTTTTGGATCTTAATTTTTGTGTGTGTTTTATCTCAACTTTTTAGAGTTCCTCTGCAAGTGACTTGAAAGAAGGTACTTTTTGTTTCCTTATTTTAATATCTCACATAGGCAACCGTATGGTTGGAAAAATACATTGAATCTAACGAGTTATGAGCTAATTTGACCTAATAGGGTTGGGTTTTTTATTGAAGTTGGGGGTTGGGGCGTGGCGAGGCGAGACGAGTTAATTTTTAAAAATAGTCAGGTTGGGTCAGAGACGGGTTTAGAATGAAACCGCCCACCCCACTCTGAGATATTTAGGAAATTACCCTCTATACATATTTAATATCAATTAAATTAATAGTCCCTAAAATTTATCACGACTAGTTTCATTCTACCATCGCTATACTAGTCTCTTTTCACCCATATAAGGTTATTTCCTCCATTTTCTATCTTCCTAATTTAATAATTTATTAAAGAAATATTTGTTCCTTCTTTTTTCTTTTGTGTTGTAATCATAACATGTGTGCAAATATACATTAGCACACAACTCCAAAGATAAATCATTAAGCAAATCTAATAAGAAATTGTGTCAAAACATTTCATTTAAAAAATAATTAATGAATCACAATTTTACAAAAAAATTAAAAATAAAAGCCTGTTGCCATCACTAGTTAGCTGATTGGTTATAGAAGGCTAAAAATTATTTTTTAAAAAAAATATTTTTTGAATTTTTAGAGATAAGAATAAATTGATAGATTTTGTAAATATTTAGGGCCAAATTTATTTAATTTTTTTAGAGTTAGAAATAAAATGACATATTTTGTAAATACTGAGAGCTAAATTTGTTACTAGATCAATAAAAAAACCCACATAAAATAATTGTCATATTTCAATATTTAAAATATAATTTTTACACTTAAATTAAATTTTACAAAATATATATTAATTGCTTAAAAAAATATTTAAAAATTATATTTTGTATATCAAAATATAAATAATAAGCTACAATAAATTATTTTTATATTTATTCTAATTTAAGTTACTAAATTTTATACATCATAAAATTAATGAATTTGAATATCATTTCAAAGTGTTTCTTTAAAACATCATGTCTAAAAACAACGTTTTTATGGTTTTTGTTGGGTGTGCCCTGCATTTATCAGATGTTTACTTAGGCACTTAGGAAGACATTCAACAATGTGAATACAAGCGGCGTCACGACGACGCGACAAAACCTTAAACGAATGTGGCGAAAACGTCATGACGAGCATGCATGGGACGTCACAGCAATTTATCCAAGTTATGCAGCCGCATTTTAAAACTTCAAATGGAACTTCTTCTCTCAGTTGGACTTTGATTATGTCAAGGATATTTTAGTATGATTAGAACTATAATCTAAGCCTATTTAAATGGGCGATTGTATCATTGTTTTGACGTGTCAATCAATAATGGCTTTTTTTTGTACGACAAGATGTAGTCGTAGATGAGTTTTTGGTGAGAGTTTCATGGTAACTATGGAGAGAATTTTGTTTCTGAGTTAGAACTTTGTTTTTGGGGTTTGGGACTGTACGTTTAAGACTTTTAGGTTTATTTTCCCCATATTGTACTCTTGTTTGTTTACTCATTTAGTGAAAAGTCGATACCTCATTTGCTTTTGATTTTTCCCTTTTTAAGGGTTTTTCTTCATAAAATATTTGTGTTTGATCTTCTTTACTTTTCTTATTCGTTATTTATACGGGTCGATCCCCAACAAATTGGTATAAGAGTTATGGTTAAACTTTTGCAGATCGACTTGGTTGGTGACACAACAATGAATTTGGATTTCGAGAAGTTTGACAGAATCACAAATTTTAGTTTCTAGCAATTACAAAGGTAGCTAATATGGCCGAGGACAAGGGTGATGATTCATTACTCTCCACATAATTCTGTTGAAGGTGGAGTTGTGTTAGTTGTCAAACATGTGCCTGATTTAGAGAATAATCTAATCCTCTTTTGGTCTTTAGGACACGAATGGTTCGTAGAGTGTTTGAGGCAAGGTTGGTCGCAGAAGGTTATAGTCAAGTGGAAAGAGTTGATGCTTTTTCTCTTGTTCAGGTATTTCTGGTCCTTGATGCATTATACAACTTTAATTTAAAGACTAAGAGTCTTTCAATTTCCAAGTTCGAGCACGGTTTAGACTTGACTGACATTCTGCAAAATTTGAGTTAGGCCCACGGCGGGGAATGGAAAAGGAGACGTGATAAATACAAATCAATTGTTGAGATTTGTGGGGTGTGCCTCGCATTTATCAAACGTTTAGTAGGCACTTAGGAAGATGTTCCACGATTTACCGAAGAAGAGGTAAAATAGAGGTGAAGACAAGCGATGTCACGATGAAACCCCAAACAAGCGTAGCGGCGACATCATGACTAACATGCATGGGATGTCATGATGTCACGATGATTTCTTCAAGTTATATAACCACGTTTTAAGACTTCAAGCAGGATTTCTTCTACCAGTTGGACTCTAATTGTTTTAGGAATATTTTAGTATGATTAGAACTCTAATCTAAGCCTATTTAAATGGACCATTGTACCCCTATTTTGACGTGCTAATCAACAAGGGCTTTTCTTTTGGGAGCGACAAAATGTAGTCGCGGATGAGTTTTTGGTGAGAGTTTCATGGTAACTATGGAGAGAATTTGTTCCCAAGTTAGGACTTTGTTTTCGGGGTTTGGGATTACATGTTTAGTACTTTTAGGTTTATTTTCTCCATATTGTACTCTTGTTTGTTTACTCATTTAGTGAAAAGTCGATACCTCCTTTACCTGTAGTTTTTCCCTCTTCGAGGGTTTTTCACGTACAATATTTATGTTCGATCTTCTCTACTTTTCTTATTCGTTATTTATACGGGTCAATCCCAATATTTCTAATACCAGTTTTCGATAACAACATTAGATAGTGAAACCTACAATCATTTTGAAATATATTTAAAAATAACATTATTTACTTCACTTTTCAAAAACAATTTCTCAACAATTATTATAGCTAACGGAGAAAAGTATTTATTTGGATGTTTATTTATTTATTTTTTTGTCTGTTTATGCATTTGTGGATACTTTCTTAGATTGATAGATACTTTAGACCAACCACTCTTATGGTTTTAAACTAGTTTAATAACATTACCCTTAAAATAGTATTAGATACTTTATAAAGATAATAGGATTTTAATAAATTCACAATTAAACTAAAATTTATTTGATTCGTAATATCAATTTAGTTAAAATTTTCAAAAGTTTTTAAATTAATTAAAATAAATTTTTTATTACTTATCATATTACTACATTAGTATTTAAAAAGTTTTTATTTTTATAATTAAAATTTGAATATATTAAATAAATATTTTATTAAAATCAAATTTTAACTTTTCAATCTATGGTATTAAAAATTCTTATGATTTAAATTATTGAATTGCACGCATTTTAATAATATAAATATAAAACTTACCACCATAAAATAGATATACAAACATTCAACCTTTATCTAATTTCACTCCATTAGTAGCTAAAAGATAAATAAAAAATTGAATTTCATTATTATTTTCATTCGAATTTCACTCTATTAGTAGCTTAATTGGCATTTGATGTTGTTGTCAAGGTAGAAGAATATAAGTTCGAGCGTACTAAAACATGTTTATCTCTTTTTTTTTTTGTAATAAGAAAATAGATTATTCAACTAACAGTTTGTACCAGGAATTCAAAACACAAACATGCTATTCATCTTTAATTGGTGAAGGATCAAAGGGGGAGTTGTATGGAAAATTTGAACGCCAATCGGAAAATGCTTCATCATTCCAACCAACGAGTGAGCGGCATAATTTATTTTCTTTAGAATATGCTTAAAATCAACTCTTATTTAAACATTAAAGAAAATTTATAAATAATTCTAAGCCTTATATAAAAAATATAACTATTATAATTATCAAAATAATTAATATACTTTAATTATATTCAACAATAAATTACATATGTCACATGAAATAACACTGTAATGAATTATTTTTACTAATGAATTTATATGGCTACTATTAAATAATACAACAACAAAATAGTTATAATTATTTCATTGTCTAATGATGCATTTTTAGTTTTAATGTTCGGTTGGACTGTTGTTCGATAAGGCCAGCCAATCCATGAAATCCTAATGTTTAAGCCCACATTACAACATCCAATTTTATATGAACGGCCCTTATATTGTTGGAAATATAAAATTGTAACATCCTTTAATCTTGATATAGAAGTAAAACATTATCTTGTATGAAAATTTATCGATGTATGGAATAATAAAATCTCTAATTGAGTTCAGTATTACAAATCAAGTGACATCAATTTAGTTAATTAAAGTACGTTTATATGAGTCGATTAAATATTAACTCGATTAGCATGGACATTGTTATCAATATAGGAGAACGTGGGTTCGAGTGTGTTGAAGCACATTATCCTCTTATTTATGGGTTGGGTAGAGACTTTGGATAGTTCTAAGTCTTGTATAATAATGAGATTTTTTTAAAAAAAATACGGTTGTATAATAATATTTCGGATGATTATTTACTTTTTAAATATAAAGATTAAATCTCTAACTTTTAACCAATTAAATCCTATTTGATTTATATTATCAAATAGTTCTAATTATAATTATTTAAGTCTCTCTAAGGAGGATGGGATGAAGAAAGATGGATAGATTAAAGAAAATGGCTTACCAAAGTATTCTAGGGCTCATATTGCCTACGAGAAATCTCGTACCTTTATCCCTTTGCAGCCTATCATTCCCATCATTGTTGTTTCGAGAATCCATGGGACCATTGTGTGGTTGGCTGGCGTATGCATCTTTATTGTAAGTAATTTTTGTTTAGGTTATGCTTAATTTTTCATTTTTTGTTTCGTGAGATCCAAACCTGAAGCTCGGGTTTAAATATCCTAACCTTCCTTGGCCACCCTACTTGCACTAACCCATGCCCTTGTACCTTGCCATCACCCTTCCCACACAGCATCATCGTCACTATCTAGCACTACCTGTTAGTTACTGTATCTTCTTTCAACACCCAACATCAAAATATATCTTTGCTAATCCCTCTCCCACAAGCCACACTTTGACCATAAAATAAAGAACAAATTCTTTTAAAAAAAGGAGGGCACTCCAACAAAATTCTAAGTCAATTTGATGGTAGAGATAAAAGATTCGGGAAGTTGAAGGTGCAAGTCTTGACTTAAGGTTTAAGCCATGTGAGAGAGCTATTGTTAAGAGTGGTTGGAAAGAATAGAAGTGGACTTCTTTGCTAAGAATTTGGATCAAGTTCGAATCCTAAAGTTGTCACTATTAGGGAGACTTTACCTGAATACTACCTTCGGCCTGGGCAGGACTAAACTCAGACCGTAAATGGATAATGACACTTGTGTTTATACCATAAAAAGAAAGAAAAAGAAATAGGAAATAGAAAATAAAGGAAACAAAGTTAAAAATAAATAAGGAAAGTAAAAGAAAAACTAAAATAAGGAAGGATGTAAAAGAAAGAAAGAAGGTAAAAAATATAAATTTAAAATATAGAAAAATAGAAAAAGGAAAAAATAAGAGAAGAGATATAGATTTGGTGATGTACGTTGTTATAAACTTTGCGAAATTTGCACTACTGATTTTGTTGATGCTTGTTGCTTTAATGGTGCATACTTTTTCTCTTGCTGTTGTTGGTACTCATCTTGTTGATTTAACTAATCCATGAACCAATTTGTAAAACTGTTAAAGTTTATAAAAGTTGTCATTGATGAATGTTTAAAGAAATTGATATTAAATTGTTAGATTTTAAGCTTAGAAGTGAAAAATGACTAGTTTGTAAAGTAACAATAGTTAGTTTTGAACATAGGGACTAAAGTGTATAGGTTTCGAAATTGATGTGAAATTTCTATAATTATTGATGATAGAGAGTCCTAAAAGGATTTATTTGAGATCGATTTTGAAATTGAAGCTCAAATTTAAAAGTTATGGCAAATTCGATTTTAAAAACTAAATTGAATAAAATACAAAACTTTAGGGGCACTAAAAAAGAAAATTGAATTGATCCATGCATAAAATAGAATATTATAAACTATTTGGAATCGATAAATTGAATTGAATTATCGTATAGATTGGGAATTGAGCCAAACCGAGGATAACTGGGAAAAAGGCAAAATTATCGATTACTCCTTACAAATTCAACTTGTTTGCTGAATTGACCAGGTAAATTCATATGGTGTGTTTGTGTTTAAATTTTTATGTATTTAAAATTATGAATATATGCATGTTTAATTGAAATTTGGATTGTTTAAGATTTGATACAAAATGTGAGATTTGTACTAAATTGTAAAGAAATGTATATGAACTTATATGTTGAAATTGCCCTGGTGAACTTAGTTTAGGTCTTGTATACATGGATATGGATTGATTATCCATGATTATTGAGATTCAACATTTGTTGCGGATTCGAAGATACATGTGACACAGGTTTAGCTCGGACGAGTAACATGATGTCGTTTTAAAAGTTTAGCCTGGACAGGTAACTTGACATGCATATTTCAGCTTGGCCAATCAATTTGATGTGTCATTATAAAGGTTTAGCCCGGACGGGTAACCTGACACGAATATATATTTAGCTCGAATGAGCAATAGATGTGATTATTACATGTGTATTCAAGTTCGTTAACTAAATTTTATTGAGTAATATAGATGATATGAAATGAGAAATTGAGATGACACGAAATGTAGTTAATGTTAAATAAATTGTTAGTGAACTATTTGAATATGAAGTTTTGGCATAGTATGTGATTTCCATATTCATGAATGAAATGAGATTGAACTATTTGAATATAAAGTTTTGGCATAGTATGTGATTTCCATATTCATGAATGAAATGAGATTGAATAGGTTACTTAATATGTTATATAATGGTATGTTATATGCTTGAAATATAACATGGTTTGATTATGTGTTCTAACTCACCTTGTTATGTTATGTTTTACAATGTCTAGTTGATTATATCAAACTTGTAGCTTGTTGTACCTAATTGATTAATAAGGTAAGTTTTTTATTTAACACCTATGAATTTACTAAGCATTCGAAATGCTTATTCCGTTGCCTCCCTTTTTCCTTGTAGATTGCTAACTTGTGGAACGTGTCGAATGGATCTACAAGAAGCTCACACTATCTCATTATTGATTCGCTAGTCTTTCAAAAGCTCTAAAGTTTAATTATGTAACATATACATAGGTGTTATATATGTTAACTTGGGAGTGATAGTTTTGGTTTGAACCTTAGCTAATGTTTGATAATATGTGTATATTTTGGTATATGATAAGTGTAATGGGCTTATTTTGCTCGGGCCCAAGACAAATAAAATCCAAAAAAATATAAATTAAAAGTCCAAATTACAAAACAAAACAGCAGGCCCAAGATCAATATGGCCAAAAATAACCAAAAAACCCTAGCCCACAACACATAAACAAATTTTTTTAAAAAAACCCCTAAATCCAGCCGCATCGTCACTCCACGTGCAGCGTCAGCGTGCCCACCGCCCGAGGTCTGCCTCCCTTGCACCAAAATGGCAAAAAGCCGAAGTCTCCGCCTTTGTTGACTTCGCGAACCTACAAAAGAGAACAAAAAGAAGATAGACATAGAGGCAGCAAGAACAGTAGCAAACAGAGAAAGAAAAAACAAAATAATATGTATTACTTGGCTATAAAAGCCGAACCCAATGTATCCTTGTTCAGGGAGAAATACATATAAAAAGCAGAGATTTTGAAATAGATTCAAATATCAAAAGGTGTTGTATTTTTATTTTTTTGAAATAAATAAATAAATAGTAAAAAATTTACCTGTTGGTTCATCTCCCCTCGCCATCGAACACTGTCGGCGTCTGAATACCTCGAAACCTATATGGGTTCTGATGAGGGTTCAAAAGGCGACGAGGGTTGTTTTTCATTCTCGCATATTATTTTCTTTTTTGATTTCTAAACCAAAAATAGGATTTAAAAGTTTTCAAAAAAGGGGGAGGACTGAAAAGGGTTGAAAAGGCCCATTTTTGTACAGCTCCGCCCACCGACCACGGCGGGGAGGCTCGTTGGTCTCCATGGCCGGATTCTGGGTTACAAAAAGAAAGGAAGAAAGAAAATTTCTTTAAAGGGCTATTCAAATGATTTTTTTTTGTTTTTTATTATTTATAATAGGACCAATACGACGTTGTTTTGGGCCTAAGCTTCAGGCGCCAAAACGGCGTCATTTTAACATTAACCCAAAAACTGACCTGAGAGCGGCCAAGATTCGCGTGTTTTCGCGTCTAATATGTTATTTGCGGACCTGATCCTTCCGCCTTTTATTTTAGCCTACCTAAGAAACAGCGCGCATAAGGAATTAGGGATAATTTCATGTTTACCCCAAGTTCTTTTCGCGTGTGTCATTTTAACCTTTTATTCTGTTTATTTAATTACCCTTTTTAAAATTTATCCCTTTAATTTCATCCTAATTTTGATTTAATCTTTAACCTTTAATTTCAACCTTTTTCACATTTTATTTTATTTATTTATTTACCTATCATTTTTTCTTTACCCCTTTTTTACACTTAAAAAATATAGATTATTCACACTCTTTTACTTGCCTATTTTTATTATTAAATTGTTAAATTATTTTTAATGTTTTTATTATTCCCATTATTTTATTATTATTATTATTTTGATACTTTCATATCACGTTTATTTATTTTTATTATCATGCATTTCTCATGTTACTTTATTTAAAGATCATCTTATTTATTTTATTAATATCATGATATGATCATTAATCTTATTGATGTTATTATTACAATTATATTTGTAATGTTATAGTATTTCTCTACTTGTTTGTTCTAACATTCTACCCATATAGCTATTATATATTATTCCGTTTACGGCTATACTACACATTAAATTTAGATATATTCATTCATTGGTGTATCGTATCCAAATATAAATACATATTGTTTTAAACATTACATTTGTTCTTGTTTAGAAAAGGAAATTAAAAAAAAGGGGGGCAATGTTCCATATTTAGAGATTCGAGAAGTCGTGCCCTAACTTACGGGGTTCGACTTTCTCGTTGAATCCAGATGACCAAACATCATTTTAAAATATATGAGATTTAATGAAAAATAAAATAATAGGCAAGCTCATTTTCAAGGATCCGAGATGTAGTATCCTAACTTACGGGATATGACCTCTTGTTACCTCAAGATAATGGGACCTTTTACATACGTTTTGATTTATTCAAGTGATTTTAATTAAAAATAACATTATGTAAAGAAGGATCGTATTTTAAATTCTCTTCAAATTTTTTAATTCATGGCACTAAGACTTTAATTAGTCAACTAAGTACCAATTTTGGGCATTACATGGGTGCTAATCCTTCCTCGTGCATAACCAACTCCCGAACCCGTTTCCTGAATTTTGTAGACCAAAAATCTTTGTTTTAGTAAATCAAACCGTTTATTAAAGCGATCAATTTACGAGGTGACCCGATCACACCTCATAAAACAGGATTGGTGGCGACTCCTATCTTCGTTTTCAAAATAAAGTCGATTTCAAAAAAAAAAAAGGTTTCGACAATAAGCTATATATATATATGACACTTGAATGACAAATTTGGGTATGAAATTTTATGGTAAAATGATGGTATTGAATGGCTAAATGTATACTTGAATAGGTTGAATTTGTATAAGTTGAATTGATATGTTTTGGTGTCAATTTATGGTATATTGGATTGGTTGATTGGAAAATAGTTAAATGCAATGTTTGAAATGTATTTTGGTATATAGGTTGTGTAAATATGCACCAAAATTGTAAATTAAAGATGGCTAAGAGATAGGTACCAAATGGCCTAAAATGTACCAAAAATAGAGTCCACATCACGATGTCGGGCGATGGTCGTCGTGATGAGCTTTGGACTTCAGGCCACAACATGATGAGGAACCTCGTCGTCACAACGAGACCAAGTCAGTATATCACGTCGTGATGAGGAACTCTCTCATGTCATGACGTCGACTTGAAATTTTGAAATGTTTCAAATTGGTCCTAGTTTGATCTTGAGTTTACTATAGAGCATATGTAGGTTCGTATAAGACTTGAGAAAGATTGTACAACATGACTATGGTTTGATATGATTATGTGTGTATGTATTATGCTTTGGTTGGAAGGTTATATGTTTGTAATTACTCTGACAACGATTGTAGCTCAAACCTGGGGACCGAGTCAGGTAAGGGATGTTACAAGAATCCATGGCTTTTTATTTAGGATAGACGACGTCAAATGTTTTAGTCTCTTTGAGAAGGATGGCTAAAGATGATTGTTGCACTGATAGAGGCTTTAGGCCTTCAAAGACAAAGGAAGAACTATGGGGGATGTTGCAGCTTTTACTTCAAGATGTTCTCTCAGTAAAATTTAAATGATGGTAGATTAGAGACATTAATGGCTAGTAGAGTAACAGTGATTCTAGAGTTAATACCTCTTATGGGAAATCTAGTACCTTTATCCCCATTTTGCTGTTTTGGGGTATTCATGGGGATCATTGCCTGGTTGGCAGGTGTATGTGTCATCAAAAACTATTTCTTCCGGACTCTTTATTGACTCTATCACCTATTTGTCGTTAGATGTCGTTGGTTAATTTAAATGGTTATCCATTGCCGTGTTGCTTCATCTATAGGAGTTGCACCTTTTGGGCCGTTGATTATCAATTAATAAACATGCATTCTTTTGTTTCTTTTGAAAAGAACGGGAAATCTACAGCAATAGCAATCCTTTTTTGTTTGACTGAAACAAATGCTGTTACAAAAGTTGTGTGCAACAATATTTCAAGTTTTTCAGCAGCCCCATAACTTGACATCATCAATATTGTGCATTGGAAATTGCCAATCTCTATTGTTTCTGACCCTTAACCAGGAGAGCTCTGATAATGGAGATTACGTAGACAATTTATTTTATCCTTAATTAATACTCATCATATACTATAAGCATATTTGATCCCTAATTCAGATACCTTAAATATATATGTTGAGATACATGTGAAAGCAACTATGACAAATGCATAGCGTAAGAAGACGAAAATATTGCATAATGTTTTCACAAGAAAATATCATAATACTCAAGTTGACAAACAAGACACACCCCCCCAAAATTTTTTTCCCCAAGTATCAAGATGGCAAATCCATGATGTCTTGACTATGATGTTATATGATAATATGCTTTGGTTTGGCTATATCTCTAGATGGGAGAGATGATGATGTTGATGATGAATATGCATACACCAATACCAAAGAGAGCAATCGATTGCAGTGCAATAGCATAGAGAGAGAAAAAAATTGGGTGTTTTTTTTTTGGATGGATTTGACAAGCAATTGATGAGATTTGGATGATCAAGTGGAAGGGGAGAGATGGACCCCTAGACGTGGGATTAAATAGGCAGCCACCATGATTGACTCATGTGTGGGATCGAGCAAAATACGTTAAAAAACAATGGAGGGTACAATTTTTAGGGCAGCATGTACTCGAAGGGAAAGAAGAATAAGAAAAAAAATAAAGAATATGAAATTTTAGAAGAATGGAGATATGCGTATGTATTGATTTTATTGTTGACTATTGTATCTCTGATATTGCCTCAAATTCATCACCAATTTTAGTAGTTTTAGTAAAAGAAGAAATAAGTGAAGGTCATGAGTATGTCTAGTACTCTCACTTCTTCACTTGCCTCTCTACCTTTTTTTAGAGTTCAAAATTGAATCATTATCTTTATTTCTCCTAATAATACTATCTACATGTATATTTTCATTGCCGATATCATTAAAATTGACAAAATAAATCCAAATGTGAAATATCGACTCAAAAAAATTTAAATTTAAAAGAATCTTAACTCGAAATGAACTAAAATTAAAATAATTTGAGATTAAAATGAATCAAACTAAAAATAAATTTCAAACTTAAAAAAATCTAACCCAAACTATCTGATTAGAGTATTTCAATTTTCTTTTTAATTAACATCTTCCATTGCTTTACGCATCATTTAATGTGTTGAAGAAAGAGAAAAAAAAAAAGAAAAAAAGAGGGAAGCCCAGAAATAATTAAGTTCATTTAACCAAAAAATTTGAATCCAAAGTAAGAAGAGGGGATTAATGATGCCATCTCCTAACTGGGTTTTCTTTTTCACCAAACGAGAATTTCAGTTTCAAATCCATTGATTATAGTGTGGGTCTTTAACTAATTATCAGTTCACAAAATCGTTGCAATGGCAAATGTGAAGAATAATATGATTGATATTGTTGTTAGTATCCAAATTCATCAACCATATGATAAAGCAGCAGCATAAGTCAAAAGATCATTGAGGTGTCATCTTCATAAATCTTGAGTGTCGGTTTATGTGATAATTGCCAAATAGCAGCAAAACTATGAGCACTTCACAAAGTCTACCATGACAGATCACACTCTTTTCCCTCTAATTTTTTTTTAAATATTAGTTAAGTTTTTTTATTTTCTATTTAACAAAAATGAAAATGTATCAATTAAATTCATTCGATAATATTAATTGTTAATAATTATTTTTTTATTTTTTTCACGTGTCATGTTAATGACATAACATTTTTATTATTTTTTAAAATTTTTACATGAAATATTTCTTCCAAAAATTATAAATAATCATTAAAATTTAAAATATAATTTTTTAAGGAATTCAAATAATTATAATTTTATAAAGAATTCAAATTTTGAAAAAAAATTATAAAGTTATTTAAAAAGTATAAAAAGAGTTCAAATTAATAAAATGAATTTAAAAATTAATATTTCTAAAAATATTAAAAATTTCTAAAAAAAAACTATAAAAACTTTATTTAAAATTCGAATTCATTCATCTGTAATCTACGTCTAGACTATAAACCAATTTCTACCAATTCAACCCGGCCCCTTGGCTTAACTTCGTGGTTTCGTTGATCATTAAATCGAAGGAAAATCATGGCTAGTCGAAAAAGGGGACAATCGAAGAAGGAAAGAAACCATAAGCACCATTACCAGTCCTAGGCTAACTTCGATTCAAGAGTTGGTGCATGCTGCTTGACGTGGGAGGAGAGGCTATTGAGTTGACAACGACGATGACCAAGAGGAGATTTTCTGTTGTAATTGTTATAATTTTTTTATTCTTAAAAACATTTTTATAGTTTTTTTGAATTTTTTAAATAACTTTAAATGATTTTTAATGTTTTAAAATTTTACCATTTTAATTTTTTTAATTTTAAATAAATTTATTTTTTCATAATTTTGCAATTTTTTTTGAATTTCGTAATATTTTTCATTAGTTTTATAATATTTATTATAATTTATAAAATTTTTAATATTTCTTAAAATTTTTCATGTAAAAAAAAATTGGCACGTCAGAGTTTTTACAACATCGTACAAATAGACCCAAAAAAATGGAGAAGTTGCCTATCAATTAACATTTTCATTGTTTGAGTACTTAATTGAGGGTAAAAAAAAAATTTAATTGATTTTTTTAATGTTGGAGTGGGTTTTGAACCCTTAAGCTTGGTTTTATAATATGCTTGTGATTTATTACGTGAAATTAGTGAGTTGGATTAGTTTTGTATTGAATCAATCTGGAACGAGTCAATTCAAATTTTAAATGGTTTTAGTTCAATTCAATTCATACTGATTTCAGGTTTGGGTCATTTTAAATTTGGGTTGTATTAAAATTATTTGAGGTTTGGGTTTTTGAGTGGGGTCATTACCGGTCCGGATCATTTCGAGTCTGGTTGTTTTGGATTGTTTCTTTTCATGTTTAATTTATCTTTTTACTCGAATTTAAATTAAATTGTTTTGTTTTATAATAAAATCAAATTGGGTGAAACTAAAATTAAAATTCATCAGTTATCATTGTTTTTTTTTTTTTAACTTTTAGGGAAAAAGGATTAAATTTAGAGATCCATTATTGTAAAAAAATGGCGGCTACACACAAAATTACCTCTTCTCATTTTATAAATACATTGGTACTATGCCTATTTGATAATTGTATGAATACAAACATAATATCATGATCATCTATCATGAAATGTTGAGAAAAATTTATAGGTGAATGGGGGATTTGAGGAAGGGTGGGGGTTATCTTTTCTCAGGCCTTCAATATGAGGTTTGACTCTTAGAAATATGTGTTCAAAACAAGTATCATGAGAGATATAAAAAAGAAGTGGGAGAGGGAAAGCATGAATTTGAAGATGCCAATGCCACCTTCTTTCTTCTAATGGTCCACAAACCTCTAAAACCCATTACCTTTAACTATAGTCATCTAATTCTCAAGCTGATGGGGTCCCTAAAAAGGAGCAAGGTGATGCCACGGAGGAAAGAGGCCCTTGTAATTAGCCTAATTAACCCGCATATTGTAACCCCAAGTTTAATTACTAATTAATCACATCCTCCATCTGTTAAAGGTGAAAAAAAAAAAAAAACTACTTGCAATTGGCAAATTTAATGATAGAGTTTTGCAAGTGAAGGCTGTAATTATTTAGCCAGCTAGCTAATATGTCTCACTGACCAACTATTGATTTATGGTTTAAAATGATGGCAAATTGACAGCTTCAATTTCTAACAATGAGAGAACTTTACATCAAGTTTGCCTTAGAAGCAGAAAAATAATAAAAGAACAGTAATCTATGGAAGTGCAGATAGCTTGCTAGAAAAATATAACAATGGCAATTTATTACATATATCATTTGGGGTTTCAGCTGTCCATTAATAATTGTGCTACTTGAACTATCTTCCCCCAATTAATTTATCTCCTCGAGTACATTATGCACTTAGAATTATGCGCAATAAATTAGGGAAAAAAATAACAATTAAGTTAATTGCATCAAACATCTCAAAATTATATGTTAGATTATAAATTGATATCACATTTCAAACTGTTCTAATTAATTCTTTAAAATATTAATTTTTATCAATAAATTTTTTCTGTCAATCTATCAGTCAATTAGGGCATTACATGTTTGTTCAATTTTCATATAGAGATAAATTAAACACATGGAGTATATTTTAAACACTTGTATACCCAGGGTGAAACTAAAGGGGTTGGCAGGGGCCCCGCTCCCCTTAAGATGGAAAAATTTTTATTTACGCTTTTTAAATTTTTTAAAATTTTAAATTAGTAAAGTTAAAATTATACTTTAGCCTCCCCTAAAAATATAAAAGTTTGATTTAATTCTTTAAAAATTATAAATACACAAGCTATTAAAATAATAAAATTATATTTTTTCCATCGTAAAAATTATAATTTAATTTCGTTCCCTAAAAAAATTTATTATTTCGCCTCTGCGTATACCCTCAAGGACAAATCTAGAGGCAAACGAGAGCTTTGTTAATTTTTTTAATCTTTTCAAATTTTTTATAAATCAATTTAAGGTTATTTTATTAAAAAATTCATGCTTTGACTCAAAAAAATAATTTTTTTTGGCCCATAACAAAATATCCTAGCTTTTCCCTGTATACCCTATATAATAGAAAGTTCGAATATAATTTATAGAAAAAAAAAGTAGAAGCCTACCTTATGTGTGGTCTATTTTCTTTTTATGTGAGATCTAAACTGGTAATGAAGCAGGGTACCAGTAATTTGGTAAAAGATGATTGTTTCAAACAGGGGCGGTTCAATCAGTCGGAAAACAAAGAAAAATTAAGAACATGGGACACTATTTTGATGGGCACATGGGAAATGCAAGAATTTCTCTTAATCTATAAGTTGAATGTATAGCCATGTCAGAATGCTGTGGGGTTCTGTCCATTTGGAAGATATTTCACATGTGTACACTGTGATGCATCCCAATATGATTATAATTTAAAAAAAAAAAAACAATATTACTAGGATTAGTCACATATTTAAATACTTAAAATTACTTGTCTATAGGCCAAGCTATTTGATTTGAGAATTTAAACTTTGTGTTCTATCTTAATTAAGAAAGATAATTATGGAATCAAGGCCTGGGGATAGACTGAGAAGCATAGAACCTTCCATCAACTTAGTTTTGGGGTTTTTTAATTTATCGTTTGCAATCATGTCTCTCGTTGCCATCATTAGGACTAAATAGAGAAAATCCTCCCCACCCTCTCTCTTTTTTCTCCCTTTCTCTCATTTACATACCCCACCACATGGTGAAAAGCTAGTCACAAACAACCCAAGAACCCAACTATATTTATAGGAGCTTATATATATATGGCACTATCACCATCCATTTTCTTCATCTTGGTTCTTCAGTACGAAAGAAAAAAAAAAAGTTATCATACAAAGATGTGTAACAACATGACTTGGAGCCCATCTCATCCCATCTTAGTTTCTTCAAAGAGAAGGCATAGATCAAAACAAAGTAAAGTTCAAATCTACAGGCTTTCCAGGTTGGTTTATATATATGTTTCACTTTACATCTATGCATGCAAAATCTATATGTTTGTTTAACAATGCAAAATATGTGCAGGAAAAGGTGTGAAGAAGAAGATGTGAAGAAAGACATGGAACTAATGAACTTGAAGCTGTATTTGGAGAATCGAAGCATTATAGAAGAGAATGAGAAGTTAAGGAAGAGAGCTAATCTTCTACATCAAGAGAACTTGGCTTTAATGTCTGAGCTTCAGAACAAGTTTCCTCATTTGGATCGTTTTTCCACTACCCTTTTGGTTCTTCTGCAAAAACACTGATATGAGGTTTCAAGAAACAATAATCCGAACCCTCTTCTCTATCTACTATATATATACCCTTTTAGTCTCTTTAAAGCTTCCTTTGCCTTTTCTTTGATGATGTCTGTTAGCAATCTGGAAAATTGTAGCATATGACGTTTTGTTTTAACTTCTAATTAAGATAAATTAAATGATGGGATTTGAAAAGTTTCACAAAAAATCTTGATGGTCATGTTTGCATATATTTTGCTTTCTTTTTTCACCATCTTAAAGCATGTTATTACTAATGAGACATCCGAACCAGGCCAATCCGAAATCACATTGCATAAAAGTAATTGTTTTGCAATTTTAATTTGTAACAAACTTTCTCAAGAAAAAAGAATGAATGGAGTTCGAAATAAACTCCCCTTAAACATATTTAACAATGAATAGAATCATCAAGGCATTATCATCTATAGCAGAAGCAAGAACAACAACCTTGACATAAGCCTTTACAAAGGCAACAATGTAATAGGCTTTGAGACTCTAAGATCACATCAATATTGTGCTTCTAAAATCCTTTCACATCAATATTGTGCTTCTAAAATCCTTTCTTCTTGATATTCTTCTCATAATTAGTAAAGTCCTTTTGTGCCATAGTCTCCATTCTTCTCTTGCAAGAAGTGTACGAGAACTTTGGCTTTTCTGGCTCAGGAGTCAAGTCGGTAATTCCGTAGCACCAATCCTTTTTAGTACTTGTTTCGATCTTTGGAAGGAAGGGGTACATTTGTTCTCTTTGTCCTTTTTCTTATAACTTGAGGTACAAATGTAGATAGTGGGACATCAACTTCATTAGGAATGGCTAGTGCCTTTGTTTATATGCAGTCTTCATTCGAGCAAAAGCTTCTTCCACTAGTTTTGTTCCTACTACTCTAGTAAATTGTTTAGTTACAATGACAGTTGCAATTAAAGTTACACTTTCTTCAGGTTCTTCAGCAACTTTCATAAATTCATCAACAACATCCTAACCTTTTTGAATATTTATTTGAGACACTTCCTCACGGATTTTTGAACCTTAGGAGCTTCCTCACTTTGAGGATTCTTTTGTTTCAAACCCTCAATGATCTTATCTATCACCTGATCTTGAGATCCTTATTCAATCAAGCAATCAATCTCCTCAACATTTTTATAAAAAATTAACTTTTCTCTTAAAGAATCTAAGTAAATTGACAAAATCTCTTGTTCACCCATATCTTAGAGATTTTGATCCTCGGTAGTGGTTCCTTCAAATGAAGAGTAATAAGCAAGATCAACAAAGTCATCAACTAAAGGCTCTTGAGGATTTGTGCCCATACCTTCAAGTAAGTCAAAATGAGTAGTTGGGACTGATGGTGGTATGACAAATGATTCAACAACTACAAGATCAACAATGCTTGTTCCCTATTCCATAGATCACTTCACTTGGGTTTTATGCACTAATGGTTACAATGAGAGATTTTACTTAAGAGCTTTCGACTGAGGTAGATGGAGAAGAGTCTTAATTTGTTTTACTCTTGCCATTACTAAAATTGTAAAGGGGCTTGAAGAATTCTTTGAGGAGGTTTGAGTAAGAATTTAACAAAAAAATATGTAGAGAGGGATTTTCTTTTAGGGTTTTAGTAGTTGAGGTAAAGTAAAACTCAATTAATGCAATAATAATCCCTCTAAAAGACATTAAAGGAATTTTAAAATACTCCAAAATACAAAATGGCATGAGGATAGGAGTTTTGATGTGCATCAAGACTCTTAGTGAACGAACATGCCAATTGTTTTTTTAGGAGTATGCTTCAATTAAATAGCTCCACCTTTTATCAACTCCCTTATGAAACAATGTCTTATATTAATCTGCTTGATTCTAGAATGCAACACTAAGTTTTTGGAGATATTGATTGTGTTAGAGTTGTCACAATAGATAGTTGCAATTGGAGACAAATCTCCTTCTAACATTTGTTTCATCCATAAGAGCTGAGTACAACAACTTCTTATAACTAAGTACTCCATCTCTATTGTAGATATGGAAATTGAACTTTTCTTTTTACTACACCAAGTATCAGATTGGTACCAAAATAAAGAACGTCTTTCTGATTCATTACAAGCAATGTGCCATGAGAAATGGGCACTTTCGCGAAACTGCATGTCTCCACTTCATATCATGTAGCATTTTGAAACATCGGGGTCTAGTATGTCTAGGGAGACCACAACAATGATAGATTACGTCATGGGGAGTCATTACCTTCTTATTATTCTTGATCAACACAAGTTTTAAACATTTTCTAGATTATCTAAAATTTGAAGCTTTCACAAAAATAATGGGACTTTTGATAACAACATTTCCCTTGTCTACACAATCAATCCTTCCTTTGCTTGGACCTCTCCTCTCGATAGCAAGAATTTCATCAAGCTTGCTACTGTTGAAATTTAATCTCTCTAGCATAAGTTCTTCTATGTCTTTACTAGATTGTCAAGCTCTTCAGCAAGGAGTGATTCTTTAGCTTTGATTTGCTTTACCAACCTTGCATTCTCCTTTCTCAATTGACCATTTTCTTTTAACAATAAGGTATTTATATCTCATACTTGCTCCCATTTGCCAAACATGATCTTGTAAGTCTTCAAGAATTCCTCATTAGATCCACCATTAGAGTCTTCATCTAAATCAGCTTCAAATCCTTTGACTGTACTAGATGTAAAAACCATATAGTTTTTGAGATAGTCTTCATCTAAATCTAAGTTGCTAGATGAATCTTTATCACTTTGGGTCACACATAGTGACTTCTTCTTCTTTAGAGTGTTACTACACTTGGACTGGATGTGACCATATTCTTGACATTTATGGCACTGAAAACCTTTATGCTTTTTTTTTTCAAATTATTCTCTGATGATCACCCCGTTGGATTTGTTTCTGAGTGCATTCGTGCTGGATTTGAACTTCTCCATCCCCCTTGATTGCTTCTTAAAAGCCTTGTTGAAGTTCTATGTGAGTAATGTAATTTGAACTTGAAGTTCTTCAATTATAGTATTGTGGGAAGTTGGCACTTCCTCTCCCACTTGAAGAGATATATTTCTCTCATTCTTTGTCCTACTACGTTTGACCTCATCAAAGTTCATTTTGAAAGTTTGTAGAGAACTAATGAGTTCATCGATTTCTAGGCTTTCAAAGTCTTTAGTGGTGACCTTAATAGAGAATCTCTTAGGTAGAGATCTCAACACCTTTCTAACTAGTTTGGTATTGGAATATTCTTCTCCTAGAGCAAATGTAATGGCCTAAATTCTAGGTTATCGGAACAGTGGTTTCGGGACCACAAATCCGATGAGGAAAAATTTATTTTTCTTATATTTTTATGGTCTACATTTTCACAAAATGATTTCGTGAAAATTTCGTTCGAAAATTTCGACGTTTGGGCACTCAATTTAGTCAAAAGGACTAAATTATAAAAAGTGCAAAAGTTGAGTTCCACATGTTAGAGGTGTCCAATTGTTATGAAACTTTAAATTAGAGGTCCTTATATGGAAATTAGACCATTGGTTAAGTTGGTAGACAAAAATGGACATGAGATAAGTGAAATAGGAAATTTTTAAGTTAGGGGCAATTTAGTAATCTAGTAATAAAAAGAATTAAAAAGGGAAAAAGATGGCCAAAAATATCATCTTCTTCATAGTGAACGAAATCAGCAAGGGGGAAGCCATATTTAGGGTTTTCAAACTTCCAATCTCCATAGTAAGTGATCCCAAGCCCCGTTTTTAATGTTCTTTACGTTTTTGTAGTCCCGGTAGCTTAATTTAGCTTATTCTAGCAATAATTTAACCTAGGGTTTATATTTGGAAAAATACCAATAGGTGAAAAGTGTTTATTTTGATGTTTTATGATAGAATATGAAGCTAGAAATTATGTAAAACAACTTTTGCTAGCCGATTTTAAGCGAAAACGAGTAAAACAACATAATCGATAAAAATCCCTAATGTACATAAGTAAGTGTTAGAGTGAGAATTTGATGTTGTCATAGAAGATAAAAATGTTCAGCATGTTATAAAACATAAGAATAAGAGATGAAGTTTAATTTCCGAGCCTTGGGGCAAAAATGTAATTATGCAAAGGTTTAGGGGCAAAATCATAATTTTTCTAAAGTTAGAGTCGAGGGCTGTTTTGATAAATGTGAGTATTAAATGAGTTAAATTTGATATTTTAGATCAAGAAGAACGAAACTCGAGGCTAGACAAAGGAAAGAATAAAGTTGAAGGCTAAGTTGGTGAATTTGGCTATATTTGGCACCGAGGTAAGTTTACGGTAAATAAATGCAATATTTCAATAATTATTATTAATGCTGCTATTTTCCAGCAACTATGAATTTATTCCATGAATTTATCTGATGTTGATTCAAGTATAATATGATAAAGAATTAATATTTAAAAGTCCCGTTGATACATAAGGAAAGTACTGGATACAAATGTCATGACATTTGGGTAAGGAGATCCCATGTAAGACCATGTCTGGGACATGGCATTGACATCCTTGAGATCATGAGAGGTCCCCTGTAAGACCATGTCTGGGACATGGCATGGGCACCGAGATGAGAGGTCCTATGTAAGACCATGTTTGGGACATGGCGTTGGCACCGAGATGAGAGGTCCCCCGTAAGACCATGTCTGGGACATGGCATGGGCACCGACATGAGAACATCCCATGTAAGACCATGTCTGGGACATGGCTTTGGCATGTTATTACCAGAAGAGACCCGAGTATCCTTATTGTTCCAATGTAGCTCAACGGGCTAATAAACGAATCATGTTCAGGAAAGTTCAGTTAAAAACATAAATGGCAAGCTCAGGTAAGTTATAAGAGCTAAGAACTTATTATATTATCAATTGATATTCAATGATGCAGCAAGAGAAGAGTAAGTTATGCACACAAGTATACTAAGAAAACAAACAAGAGAACTAGAATGAGATTAACTAAAGAGTAAACTAGAGATATAGACACTTGAGTTTAATTAATTGTGTTTAATGTTGTTATTTATTTGCTAGTAAACTTACTAAGCTTAATGCTTACTTCTTTTATTTTTCTTTCTCTTATAGCATTGCAAAGCTGCTTCAAGGATCCTAAAGAAGTCGAAGATCGTCTACACTATCAAGAACAATTGCTCGGTATTTTATGATGAAACACGTTTGAGTTATGGCATGTATAGGGACTTAGTTATTTTGCATGTTTGTAATTATGATTTTGCTAAAGAATGGTGTGTGAGTATCTGATGATGAATGGTTATTAAAATGGTTAAGTATGAAGATGTTTGTTGTTATAAAAGTCTAGGTGATAAACTATGCATGAAAATCATGAAAGGGTAAAATCTCGTAAAGAAACAGAATTCAGGCAGCATAGTGACGTGAATTTGAAAAATCACCTAAGATGGTATAAAATTAATTAGAGGGTGAATGATATATGTAATGAAAGCTTGTTGAGTCTATTTTCATGGAAAAATAACGATTTAGCAAAAGAAAATTTATATTTTAAGATACGTGAATTTTAGTGAGACAGGGTCAGAACTGTTTTTGGAGTCCCCTATTCTGAGTTTAGAAAATCATTAAAAATTGTAAAAAAATGGTTATGATTTGGAGTTTATATTTCTAGAATCCTTAATGAGTCTATTTTCTGTAGGAGTAAGTAGGAACACCAAATGAAAATCCTATAATGAGAAAATTTATTTTTAGTAACAAGAGGTCAGAACAGTCAAATGGTGAAACAGGGGAGACTATTTAACCAATAAACTGTGCTAATTGGCTGAACCAAAAATTCTGAAAATTTTATGGCAAGTAGATATATGAGTCTAGTTTCAGGAAAAATTTACGGAATTAAATTTCGAGTTCCGTAGCTCAAGTTATAATCAATTTAGTAACTGCTGCGCGATTGGACAGGTTTTCTGTAAATAGTGAAATTAATTTTCAAAGTTAATTTTTATGCTCCGAATTAGTAAGATAAGCTAAGTAATGCCTCGCGCTCGACTCCGGCAACGGTCTCGGGTAAGGGGTGTTACAGCAAATGTCTTATTTGACAAATTGTAGAGTTTTGTGTAGAATTCCCCTATGGTCTTTGATTTTTGCATCCTCAAACTTTCAAAGCTTGAAGTTAGTATCTACATTTTTTATTACTTGAATGTGGTAGTTCTTTCATGGGTAGTCTATAGAATATCATAAGTTGTTTTGGCAATCATGCACTTTGCAATTTTCTTGAATTCTTGCAGATCTACTCTACAGATGATGGAATACAATGCTCTGAAGTTGGCAGCAAGTCATTCCCTTTCAGTTGTCCATTCTACCTTAGGTTTAGCCACTTTTCCAATTTCAATGTCAATCATAGGAGGCTCCTATCCAATAAGATTGAGTGGCAAACCTTTTCATCAATGGATTTAATGTAGACTTTCATTCGTGCCTTCTAGTAGACATAATGACTAATCTCCAACATTGGGTGACAATATGTTGATAATCCTTCCATATCTTGTAGTTAGCAACACTAGGAATTTCCATTAGTTGTGTTAAGTGGGATACCAGTTGTTGACCTAAAATAGTTGCTAAGTTTACAAGAAACCAAGTATAAGTAGAAGTGATTGCGGAAGTGGGCACTTCCGCAATAACTACGATAAGCATAATGAAAACAAGGGACAACAAAGTTGTTCACATAGTTTGGTTTTCTTATGTTTGCGGAGCCTAGCTTAGTGAGATGACTCCAAAAACAAATATAACCAATGATCCTAATTCTAAGTGAAGCACTCTTGTACTTCAAAAAGTAGATCTCTCACCACATAAAGGTTTTACAATCACAAACACACTCTCGCAAAACAATGTTCCTCACCGAACAGATAAGTGCTCTAAAAAAATTAGTACCTCAACCTATACAAGTATCTCAATTATATAAGGCTTTCAAGACTTGCTAACATAATGAAGATAAATCACGATCCAATCCGTAAAAAATCAGCTAAAATAACCTAATTCAATATAATATTAATGACCAAAGTAAAATGGATGGTTGGCAGGTAAGTCTTTAAGTTTTGATCCAATCCAACTTCCTTGATCTAAGGGATTCGATAAACGATCCAATCCGATCTTCTAGATATATTTTTCTAAGTGAATTGATCTCCATTGATGGGATTGAATCATTTGACGATATTAGCACAACCCTAAGATTTGGTTCAATAAATTGACAATCTTCTAAATATGACAAGTTGTTATTTTACCACAGTGGTGAAGGAAATGAACACTTCCCTTATCATATTGCAACAAGTTCAAATATTTCAACAATATTTCTAGCTCGGATTTTCCTATGAATCTTATTTTTCATTTCTTTTGAAGTGAAATCATTCCTAAAAAATTATGTTAATGGGATCCTTCTATTGAAACATAACACATCAATGATTGTAATTGATACATTATAATGGACTAAGTCGATAAATTGGTTGTTTGTGAATTGAGGCTTAAAATTTTAAACTACTAACATTAGGATAAAGACTAACATCATAATTAGTACACTAACGTATAACATTTTAACAATGATAATAAAAATAAGGATAATTATTTGGTTAATCTGCGGTGGAACTTTTTAACTCCATAATTAAGGTTGAAATTATGTCATGTATCCTTAAGTTGTATTTAAAAATTAAAAAAAGGAGATATATGACAAAATCTCAACTCACTGGAAAAATTAAAAAATTTCACTACCTGTGTACCAAATAAATACCCTAAAAATAATATATAAAATAGAAAAAAATCACCTATTATAATAATTTACAGTAAAAATTAATAACATTATCCACGTACCATTTAAGAATCAAAATTCTAATTTATTACAATACCATAGTGCAACTTTTTTAACATACCAGCGTTTTTAATTTCAAATTCTTTTTTAAAAAATTCCTAAAAGTTTGTGGCGGTTTTTGGTTTAGCACTCATCATTAGTGGCGCTTTTATCGTAAAACGCCACTAATTCTTATACTAAATGCTGTATTTCCCTCTTTGTTGCCAAAAAAAATATTATTTGGCACGTAAGTTTAATGGAGTTTTGCTTTAAAACGTCACTAAAATTAACCTTTTGTGGCTCGCAAAATCTAAACACTTGCGGCACTTCCATTAAAAGTGCCGTTATTTCCGCTGTTACATACATATTTTGCCGTAGTACATTTGGTTTATTGGTCATGACTTAAGGAATTGTCCACTCGTGGTGTATTTTTAGTAGTGATTTGTTCCCGTCAAAGATGTGTGAATTGTATAAAAAATTTTGTAACAAGAATTGATAAATAAATTTCTTTGATAATTATTTATGATGCATAATATAACAAGTATATAAAAATAGCTGTTTTGTTTTATTATTATTGTGCCTGTTGCATTAGAAGATTCAAACCCTTCAAAGCAAGTGGCATGTTGATAATTTAAAATAGATTCTACTAAATCTATTCAGTTAATCCTTCCTAGTTCCTAATCAAGAAGAAAACTAAGGATAAGAATCGAAAAAAAGAATAGTTTAAAATTAATGCAAAGGTCAGCAATAGTAGGCGCCCCAACCAACAAAAGGCTCAGCACTCAATCGACCTTGATGGATTCTTTAGCTTAAATCTTTGGTGACATGCTGCTGCAAATAAAAGGCCTAACTCCCTTCATCATCCTTAATTATTTGCTATCCTTGTTTCTTCTTATTGTTCTTAAACATCGGTTCTTCCTTTATTTATTTCATTTTCTGTCAAAAGCTCTCATGATTGCAATTTAGCATTCTTCAAAGATATCTCAATGTTAATGCAGAACACCACTCAAAATCAGATATTATAGCCAGACAAGGAATTGCGGTTGTCACATGTTAATGGCAGTAATTGAAATTGTAATTTAACCCCACCATGAGAGGCACAAGTCAAACTAGTCGGTTAACAAATTCACGGATCCAAACTCAAAACTATAGTCATTCAGCAACAAGCATGGGAAAATCTGCTTCTCTTAGTATTTGGGAAGCTTCCAGCATGCGAAGTCCATTATGCAAAGCAGTCTGATTGCTAGTAATTAAGCTGTAGGGTGATTTTCTGATGCAAAGCAATCTAATTCAAGAAAAAATGGGAGCAAGTCTTCACTGCCTGTTGTGTTTAACTTTATCCAGTCAGCTCCAGGAGTTCTCAGACCAATGTTGTGAATGCTTCTTTTAGGATTGGAAAAAGCCAGTCTCTTGTTCAGTTTAATAGTTCGTGCCCACCTCAGGCTTTAAGCAAGAAATATGTCAATGTCGTGACTGTCAATCCCAAACACTATACAATTTCAATTCTTCCATAGTCTCCAGCAATTAAACCAAAAGTTGTACTTTATTTTGTATCATCAACTTGGAGATTGAAAACATTGCCAATGTTATCAGTTATCTAGGAGTAGAGATCAAGAACCTGTGTTTGGCATTTTTTGGTTTGAGCTTGATCTACGGAGCGCTTCCAAAATGGCAATCCCTCAAAACATGCAATGTTGTTTCCTCGGAAGCAACCACATTGAAAGAAAAGTTAGATTTTTTCTAGTAGATACAAGTCCAGATATTAGGCAAGTTGCAAATAGATCGAGTGGCAAGTATAAAAAAATAACAATGAACATAAAAAAAAAAGCTTGGTTACATAGTTCAAAATCCTCTTATGTTTGTGGGCTTTTGTCTAGAGAGTTAATCCAATATTCTTTAACATGTACAGATAATGATTTAAGTTCTACGCACTTTTCATGCAACCACCTCATCCTCATAAATAAATCCGATCACTCTCCATTGAGACTTTCAAATATGAGTTTTATCTCTCTTATATTTACCTAGTACAAGCCTATCATTTATGAGTTTTGGCTTGCTCAACTTACAAATCAAATTCCCCCATAAATAGCCTTACAAAAAGGTCTCTAATTATGCTAATAAAAACTAGAATAAATAATGAGATTTTCGAGATATTTCCCAAGTCAATATGATCCGATCTCGATCAACAAACTTAAATTGCATTGAAACACTTTGATCCAATCTTTTAAGATTAAATTTTACACTAGTAATCATCATAGATATGCCATATATGTTTTACAAGGATCATCACTTTAAGGCCCAACTTATTTTGGCTCAAGAGATTATCAACTTAAATAAGGCAAATTTTGGTTTAATCTAGCTAGGCCTCAAGTTGCAACTACCATTACAATTGCATCTAAAAATCTCTTAATTTAGTAGTTTTTGAACAAAATAAATAATTTTCAAGACATAAAAGATCGATGAACATAAATCCCCCTTTATTAGTAATTAGCTCCCCATAATCCAAGTTAACAAGGACAATATCATAGAATGTCTATGAAAAAAGTTAAAAAGCTTTGTCTGTGTCAAAGTTTGATACTTCGATTTTTCAAAAAAATTCCAGTTTCACCACAAATGAACTTTCTCATATCCATCATCTAAATATTGGTTGTGATGGGGAATCATTACCAGAAATTTTAACAATGGTTGCTCCAAAATTGCACTCGTTGTTTTCAGAGATTTATGTGTTTAATAAACTATCAAGAACCTTCACAAGCTTGAGAGTCCCAAGTTTATTGATGATTATAATATTCTTGAGTTACCAACTTTCCTCGGAGAATTTTAGCACTTGAGGTATTTGGACATCTCAAATACTTCTATCAATGCACTTCCTGAGTCCACAACCAAGCTTTACAATCTGCACACTTCCTGATGGATTGAGAAATTTGATAAGCTTTAAGCACTTGCATTTTGATAAACAAGAACACCAGCCAGCTATGATTGGAAACCTAACTTGTCTTCAAACATTGCCCATATTTTTTGTGGGTTCGAAAAAGGGACATCGAGTTAAGGAGCTAGGATCCCTAAACGAACTTAGTGGAGAATTAAGGATATCCAACCTTGAAGATGTTATAGACAAACAAGATGCTAATAGAGCAAATATGCATTGTAAAGATAAATTATGCAAGGTGATATTTGAATGGAGCTGGGGTAACGATAATGATAAGGAAGTGATGGAAGGTCTCCAACCCCACACAAATTTGCAAACCTTTCCCTCATGGATGTTCAGACCTGTTGGTAATTCTAATACTGGTTTATTGTTGCTTGACAATTTGATAGAGTTGGAATTTATCAATTGCATCAACTGTGAAAGTCTTCCACCTTTGGGCCAATTGCATAATCTCCAATTTCTTAAGTTGGAAAACTTAACGAATGTGAAACACATGGGTAATGAATTTTATTTCAGTGAAAGTACTGATGGTATGAATGAGGTGATAAGGGTGTTTCCTGCATTGAAAGAATTCACCTTAGAGGGGATGGAAAGTCTAGAAGAATGGATTGCAATGAAAGCAACAAATGCGACCATGTTTTCCCGCTTAGAGAGGCTGGATATTTCAGGTTGTCCTTGGTTGAAAAGTGCTCCATTGACAGGACAATGTTCTTCTCTTGAAAAGCAAAGTATTTTTGAATGTGAAATTTTAAGCAAGATCAGAAACGGATTAAAGGAATAGAAGCCTTGCCAGAGTGGTTGGGCAATCTCACTTCTCTATTCATCTGTAAATCAGTTCATGCGATAAGCTCATATATCTGCCTTCTGACGATGTTATGCACAACCTCTCCAAATTAAAAGAAATTCATATTTCACATTGTCCTTAATTAGAAGCAAGATGTGCCAATGTTGGCCCTGAATGGTTCGAGATTTCCCACATTCCACAAGTAAGTTTTAATGGCAAAATGTAAGTTCAATATCTTAAACCACAACTCTGCATCTTTTGACTTTTGATACCAAATATTGCATTTCTTTCTTAATCCTTCTTATAATCATAAGCTACTTGTTTGAGTCTCAGATAAAACTTTATATTTGCTATTTATATTCTGCCTTTAGAAATTTTTTTAAACTTACATTTTCAGTTATTTTTTTAACCAATGCAAAATTTTATCCTATTTTAGTGCAATATATGATCTAAATTTGTTGTGCTAATGAAGTCAGTGTCTACTGCAGAAAACATCTGTGCTATATTACTTGGACCAGATAGAGTGGCCATGAATGTTCCAATATCTCCCAATTCCTTTTGTAATTATCCTCTTTCTTCTTTTCATTTTGGGGGCCTTTTTCAACATATAATTTTATAGAATTAGGTAGCCTATTCCAATGTTAGTAACTTTGACTGTGTCCCATAAAGTTATTTCATTCTCTATTCGTACAACAATTAGAAACAATTTGCAACTGTCAAAGTGATTTTATTTTGTTAATAATTTTGACTTGTATAGAATTAATTTTGGTTATTTTTACTTCGATTAAGAAGCAAATGCAGGGTATGTTATAATATAAAATGGAATTAAATTGTCAATTGAATCTTAGCTCAATTGGCACGAGCATTGTTGCCAATGAAGGAGGACGTGAGTTTGAGTGCGCTGAATTGCATTATCCTACAAGTACCAAATTGCATATTGGATGAAAGTTCAAGGACCAACTGTGACATTAGCCCATTGGAAAATTTAAAACTTAGAGATGATTTTGGTCATTTGGTGATATAATCCTAAATAAATGTATATATACAAATCTTAAAGAATTGTTGGTAGTTGTTGAACCATGAATACAGTTATTAATGTTTGCTAAGGAAAAGACAATGAACAAAACATTAACCAAAGTGCAAATGGTGGAAATCATGTCACTTTTGAATTATTTGAATTAACAAAGAGTTTAAAGAGAAACACAAGATTATAACAAAATCAGAAGACAAAAGGCCAAAGGGCACAAAATGTAACCCAGTAAGGGTGATGAACAATTTCGTTGTTTTTGTTTTCTACAACTTTATTTGCTTTGTCAAAATTCAAGTTTCACTCAAACTGGCAAAATGGATTTCACTCTTTGCATGACATGAAAATTAGTCACTATCAGAGTCTTTACTTACCAGATGATTTCACTAGCTGCCGAACTCGGCGAGCACAATCCGCGTATTTTTGAGCAAGAGGAGCGCATTTGGTAACGTCTTTGACATTCTCCTTGTAGCATTCCATGCAAGCATTGTTCTCAACTAAACAAGGCATAGGTTTCTGTTCTGGAATCTTGAACTCTTTCTCATGGAGATCCTTAGCTCTTTGGGTTACTTCTTGCACCATGTTGTCCTCCTGCTTCCGCAACTTCTCAACAACATTTTCACTCTCTTTAACGACAGATTGAATCGCTTCTAACTCTGCAGTTGCAGAGTAAGGAGGTTGGTTTAACGGTAGAAACATAGGAGGTGGAACTGGCCATCCTGAGCCTGTAGTCTTATTCTGTTTTTCAGAATCATCAGGTATTTGCTTCTGATCTACCTTTGTTTGTGGTTGTCGAGGCTCTCGAGGCACTCGGGGTTTAGTTTTCTTTGTTCTTTTCTTCAGTTTCTCATCATCTTCAGTAAGCCGGTTGATAAGGTTGGAACTAATCTGGATTGAAAAATCATGCATGGTGCAATCAACCTGAGACACAATACCTGATAGCGTCAACAATAAAACACGCAGTAGGCAATTCTTACCATCCAATAATTTCCAAAAGCAAGTTCATCAGGATACTATCTCAAAGCAGTAGGCAAAAGAAGCAACAATAACTCATCCAAAATAGCACAAAAACACACATCTAACTCAGCTATAGACCAGAGAACAATAAAGGATAACATAAACCACAAACAAGACCTAGGGTGATTTATCAAAAAAGTTCATCCATCCTACAACACACGGAAAGTACCCGGAAATCAATTCTTATTATTAAAATTAGTATACAGATGTGAATCTATGATCGAAAATAACAGTTGGCCAATGGCAAACAAAGACTAACGAAAAGGTGAAAGTACTTGCGAAATCCCTCTACTATAGGGACAGAATCAATTTAGTCCCTCTACTATAAAATGGATCAATTTAATTCTCGTACAATTAAAAAGAAACAAATAAGGTCAAATTGGAACAGAATTAACATTTACTATTTAAAAAATGAATTTTTAAAAAGTTTTCAAAATATAACTTGTTAAACAGTAAATGAATTTTTGAACGATAAATGTTAACACTGTTGAAATTTGGCCTTATTTGATACCTTTATTAGTATAAGAACTAAATTGACTCGTAAAATAGTAGAATGACTAATTTGATCTAGATTATAGGACCTGTCAAGTGCATTCACCGACGGGAAACATAGGTTCCAGCAAACTAGAAGTCACAGCTTAGATACTAAAGAAGGGTTCACAATGTGAATCTATGCTAGTTAAAAGATTGAAGATTAAAGTGACCATTGATAAGCAAATTGTACATTCTTGATGCCAAGCAATGCAATATTCCTTTGCTACTCCAATTAATCAACTGTTTTGGCTAACCAAACGAATAAATTATAACAAAGACAAAGAAACCCTAACCAATTATGAACTTAGCATCCAAAATCGTTCTATTAATTGGAAGAAAAAAAAAAATCCCAATTCAGAAACCAATTCATTGTACCAATTTACTCTATGAACCTCCATAAATTCCACACAAAGACAGCATATAAAAGAGAGATACAGTAAAGGCTAAGATTCAAATGAAAGAATCGTAAAGAGAGGCAAAAGGAATTAAGGAATCATTGATTACTGTGAAACTAAGCCATGAATTCTTACCTCGAGCTCGATCTGCGCGAGAAAACCCAACAAAGGAAGAGTGTTCAGCGGTTTAGGAAGGAATAAAACGGTGCAGTTTTTAGTGCTGGAGATATATGATGTGGTTGAAATCAAGGTTCTTCGTAATTAAGGAGTGAAGGTCCTAAAGTTGGGTTTTATGCTTATTGGGTAAATTATACAAGCCCAACTCCAATAAAGACCCTCAATCTTTAGTATGATTTTGGCTTCACATCTAAAGACTCCTTAATTTAAAAAAAATAAAAAATCAATTAAGCCTCTCTAAAACTCACCCTACTCCGAACAACAAAGTATAAAAAAGATAATAATTACTTAGTTAGTAGTGACATTATTCTCTGATTTTGTGTTTTTGGCTTCATTAAATTTCTTTTAAGAAAAAATCAATTAAATCTCTCCAAAAGAATGCATCTAATTGAGTAGGACTTGGGTCAGAAACATGAGTAGTGGCATTACTCTCAGATTTCATGTTTTTGATGGCCTCCTTTGCTTCATTAACTCCTTGATGACTTCTTTTACATCCTCGCATAATTGAGTTTTTTTCGAAGTTTGGGTTGTGTGGAAATATTTAGAAATGATGTTCAAAAAATAGATTTAGGTAATAAAATAAGATAAGTTTAAAATATGGATCAGGCATTTAACTTGACCCGACTAATTTCATATATTTATAATATATTATATTATGTTATATATATTAAAATTTATAATACAGAAAAATCAAATCTATACATAGTAATATATAATACTATAACGTAAATATTTAAAAAAGTTAAGATACGTATATAAAATTCTAATAAATAAAAAAATATAAATTTATTAAATATTAAATTAAGAATAATATAAATATTTTTAAAAAATTCAATAAAAATAATATGAGTTTGAGTTAACTACTTACAAATATGAGTAGACTTATACAAAATTTTAAGTATATATTTTGAATCAGACTTGAACAAGTATAAAATGTATAAATATGATACTTAAGTCCGACCCAACTTGATGCGACCACTCTAATCATGAGTAGGTGAACTCAATAGCTATAACGCTTATCAATCCCTTTTTTTTCAACCAAGGGAAATGACCAAATGAGAAACTCATGATTACAACTTCAACAATTTTCTTCCAACACTGTCACAAATTAAAACACATAGCATGTGTTAATGCCTTATTTTGCCAACAGTCTACTTTTGCTTTGTTGAGAATGGGGATGCATCCCATTTCCCTCACACATAAATATACATATTGGGGTTGTTAGGCTATATAAACTGAATTAGATAATAATTCCATTTAAAGCACTAAAAACCAACATTAAAGCTAAATGGTTAATTAAAAGAAAACACCATGATCAAGTTCTTGTTTGCAAATGGCATTAAAGCAATTGGTGGTGAGTGCTGACAGCTTGCTTTTGAACAATTTTCTTAATTTCCTTAAAGCTCCCCATTAATGGTGACAAGGTGTAAAGTACATTAAAAATAAACATCAATGGAGAGAGTGCTCAACACCAAATCATGTCATATGTGCTCAAGATATGGATACTTAATTAGCCACTTGTTTTGCACAAAAGATCATTCTACAAAAATCTTGTGTGGCAATATCTTATCATTCTTATAGCCAACTGTTGATATATGGAACAGTGGTCCTTCATCTTGCTCAAAGGTTTTTTAATTTTCTTAATTATTTGATTGTACTTAAAAGTTAAATGTGTTAAAAGATACTCTCAGTACTGCTTGGTACTCTTTTCTTTTTGTTGAAAGCTTAGTTCAGTATATTTATTTTGATTTAATATAAATTATTCCAATATACTAATAATGTTATCTTTTTATAAAGTAATTATAAAAATAATTAAAATATGGCCGATATATGACAGATGGTATGAATTTTTTTTTTGTATTTTAAATGTTTAATTACTTTTAGTTTAATTTATTTTTTTAATTTAACATAAAAAATTATTTTATTTTGAGATTTTCGAACTATTGTTTTCTTCTTTAATATTCTTTCATCAAGCATTACTCAAAGCACAACTTTTTAATATGGATTTCCTCTAATGATATTTTTGTTGAACTGAGGGTTTTGTAAAGGCCAGGCATACTTTAAGCATGCAATCCCTCTTGAATCATTTTTGCCATTAACAGTCAAATTAAATTTAGCTCCAATGAAGAGTAAAATTTGAGCATATTATTTAACGAAATAAAAGAAACTCCAAATAAATATAATTATTCCCACCATTAAATTTCATGTCATCTGTCACATGCCGGTCATACATTAGTTATTTCCGTCCTCTCGTAAAAAGCTAACACCATTACTATTGAAAGGTAATTTGTATAACATTGACAAGTTTAAGTACCAAATTGGATAGAAAAAAAAAATCTGAATATCAAATTAATAAAAAATGTTAAGTTTAAGTATTAATTTTTTTAAAAAAATATAAGTATTAAATTAAGAAAAGTGTGTAGTTGAAATACTAAATATGATTTAAAACATTTGCCGTATCGATTAAAGATATGTGGATATACTATTTAATTAGGCAGCAAATCATAATCAATCTTGAGGAAGTGATCATTTTAAGCACGACAAAAAAGAGTATGAGAATCTTTCATTTCAATATTTGGTTCTATGTAGGGGAAAGTCACAACTTTTGTTAAGGAGAGAATTATATATATTTGAAGTAAAAGTAAATTTATATTGAAATACTTATATAATATATTTTATTTAAAAAAATCATATTTCTTAGAAGATAGACTAGGTTTTGGACAAGTAAATTGTTTATTATTTAAACAATTAATTTGAGTAAGAAAATAATAAAATTGAATATTATATATCATATAAATATTGAAAACTATATATAAATTTCTCATAATGATATAAAAGTTTTTAATTTTAAATAAGTAAAGTTGTATACGCAAAAATTTTATAAAAATCAAAATTTTATTGTAAAAAATTCCTATAATATAAGTAAAATAATTTAAATAAACATAAAATTATTTTATATTTCAAATAAAAAAAATAGGGAAGGTTACATGCATTAAAAAAGTATAATTAAAATTTGTATCGGATAATATAACGATTAACTTTTTTATGTTATGAACATATAATGAAAATATACTTAATAATTTAAATATCACTTTTTCACTAAAAAAGTTTTAAGTATAATTTGAGGCCAATTTTATAAAAATTAAACCTATTTTTAAAATATAAAAAAGGAAAGCGACAAAAAGTATAATTTGAGAAAGGATTGTATCAAATATAGTTATTATCCTTTTCTAATAGTTTAATGCTACATTAGTAATTTCATCCTGAATTTCATGATTTTGATCTTGAAAAAAATGAAATTCAAACGAAAATCTTAAAATTTAGGATGAAATTATTAATATGACATTAAATTATTAAAAAAGAATAATATCTCGATTTCAACCATACGAAATTTAAATTAGTAAATTTTCTTTTACATTTATTTTCATATATACTATCATATACCCATTATGTGCATATCATATCTTTTCTTTTCTTTTCTTTTGTCAATTTGGCTAAATAATAATTGTTTCACCGTCTTCTACACAAGAAAAAGATTACAATCTTTGCAAGGAACTAAATAAATTAAATATATATCACATCTTGGGGATACGAGAGTTGATCATATCACTTTTGATTTTGAATTGGTAGGTGAGAATAATATACCTCTAAAGAAGCTAGGTTTATCTTCCACCTTCCAACAATTTTCCCATCTACAAGACCATATATATATATATATATATATATATGCACCTTCATTTGAAGCTTTAATAAGCAATTTCATTGCATGTCAGGCTACTGTTTTGTCGCCCATCTCTAACGTGTTCATCGTGTTTAATTCAATGTCGTTTAAGCAATCCAACCCAAAATCATTAATACCAAAATCCTGACAATCCAGTAACCATGCACAGTTTTCTTCCCAAGATGGCAAGCTTATGCCATTACAGGTTTCTCCTCCTGCTGGTATATTAATGTCCCATGAAGCATCGATTAAGGGAGGTTCATCATTCATCCATAAGCTACTCAATAAAGATTCATCATTGCAAAATTTGTCCAGTGAATTGGAACCAACAGAACTAGAACAGTTCTCTGTTGGTGTACTCGAATTATCCTCTACTGAATCGGCACCGACGCCATCGGTTTCTGATATATGATTCTCTGCAGCTTTTGCTTCTTTGTTCAATGGTTCATGAGTAACAGGATCGATCCCCATTTTAATAAGCTTTTTCTTGATGTGGGTGTTCCAATGATTCTTGATCTCATTGTCGGTTCTGCCTGGTAACCTGGCTGCAATCTTTGACCACCTATATATATATATATATAAAAAGAAAAAGAATAAAGAACAGTTGAGACTAATTATGATTGTCACTTAAACAATGAATAAAGGCAGAACAAAAAGAGAGTTTAAGTCTTTAATTTACCTATTGCCAAGGCGAGAATGAAGGTCAATAACCAACTGTTCTTCAGCCTCAGAAAGGAGGCCTCTCTTCAAGTCAGGCCGAAGGTAATTAGTCCATCGAAGCCGGCAACTCTTGCCGCAGCGGCGGAGACCGGCGAGCTTAGGAACAGCACGCCAACAACACTGGCCATTGGTGAGAATGAAGTTGATGAGTTTCTTGTCTTCCTCAGCTGTCCATGGACCTTTTTTCACACCGAGTTTATCACAACAAGGCTGCCTACCCATAATCCAAAATTAGACTCAGCAATTGTGTACCTGCAAAACACCCAAAAGCCCCACACCACACCCACCTTTATATAAAGATCCTTGAGCAGCTTATAAATGCTAATATATATACATATGTACGAAATTGGAGATTATTAATTTAAGTATATCTTTTATTACATGTACTTTTTAAGTATTTAACCAAGTTATATATATATATATATATATATATATATATATATATATATATATATATATATATATTAGAAAACAATTGAGAATAGAACTTTTAGTGGGTTGCGTTTATTTTGAGTTGATTTTTTGGATCAATTTTAGTTTTTAAATTTTTGGTATATTTTGCCTTCGATTAATTTTGAATTTAAATTATTTTAAATCTCAGTTGTTTTGGGTTTAGATTTGTGGATCAATTTTTCGAGTCAAGCATTATAGGTGTAAATCATTTTAAATTTTGGTCTATTAAAATTTTGATTGTTCAAGTTATTTGTTCGAATTTTTGAATTTGAGTTATTTTGGGTTTAGCTCAAAGGCAAAGGCAAAATGCAAGAAGGAGCCGTGTCTCTTGAAATGAGAATTTATATTTTTAGTCTTTAAAAATTTATAAAATTTGAAGTTAATAAATTGTAAAATTATAGTTTGTCCCTAAAAAGGATAAATTTTTTATTTAGTTCTTCTAAAAACTATAAAAATATATGTCAAAATAATCGTGAAATTATATTTTAACTCTCATAAAAATATATAACTCGATTTTGATCCCAAAAAATTCATGGCTTCACTTTTGGTTCAACTATTATTTTTAATAACTAAACTGAGTGGATTGAGTTTAATTTAGAATTTCAAAAGTGTAATTGAGAATATACATAGAGATGTGAGGGAGCAAATAAAGGGTCCACCATTGGTTTATGAAAAGGATGTTGGAACTAAGATGGGGTGTTTTGATGTGAGTAGATGCATAAAAGAGTGAGAGAGGAGAGTGGATGATGGATGACCCAAAAGACATATGGCTACATCTAAGCTTTCCCTAAATAATTTCCTTCCCATTTTCCTACACAATCCCCCCCCACTCTCCCTCATTGCACTCTTACTCAACCATTCCATCATCCATTTCGTCATCACCACGTTTACGTTGTATCCTTAAGTACCCTAATTGCAATACAAAATTTTAAGTTGTTTCTAATCAATGGACCATGAGAGATTATTGCTAATTCAACTTATCTTGTAAGTTCTACAATATTAGTGGACTAATACTTGATTAAGGAACATGGTTAATTATATGTTAATCCAAACATGTTTAAGGAATATGGGCTTGGAAATGGGAGAATTCTCTCGATTTTATTTTGCCATTGTTGTGGAACAATTAAACATACCATATTATGTCCTCAAAGGCACGTATTATGTTGGCCAAAACAAAAAGAGCCACGTATTATAATTCTCTAGATTCATCCATTAGTTTCCATAGATTAATTAGCTTATTGGTTAACACACAAAAATATTCTTAGCCGTTGATAATTGTATATACATAATTGAGATAAGATCATCCAAGATTTTTTTTTCATTTCATAATCGATTTTATAAATAAAAAAACAACCCTTTGTTACACGTGTCCTTTCTAAGTAATCTCCATGTCAAAGTTTATTATTTCAACACTAGGGCCTTATGATGCACATATTCTCTTGGGTGATGATGGTCAAACTTTATACACATACATACAAATATTGACATACTTTTATAATATAATAAGATGAGTGGATTGGGGGGGGGGGGGGTTAGTTAATGTTCAAATTTCTTGGTTAATTGACTTGTATCTCTTGGCTTAGGTGAGTATAGTTCAATGTGGACCCTTTTTCTTAATGGTTCAACTTTGGACTTCATTACGTATCTAATTAAAGACAAGAAAAAAAAAATACCCCTAGTTGTGTATCTCATTTTTCCCTCCATTCAACCTCTATAATTAATCATCAAATCATTAAGATATTAAATAATTAGTATTAGGCACCTAATTCAAGATCCTTGTACAATTTTTTATTGAAAATTCATGCAACTTGATTTAAATCAGGTATACCAATCATGGTATAAGTTATTTAGTCAATTAATTTGAATCATTCATGCATAAAATATGGCACGCAAATGCAATGCAAAGTCGTCGTCAATATGAAACGAATCGGTTCAGCAGTATCGGCAAACCCTAAAGAAGATAAAATATATATTTTTTATTATATGTGATTGGATATGGAAGTTTGCATTTGATTTGTTTTAAAGGAGCGCTAAAAGATATTTTGGTCCAAGTTAATAAATTACTTTTTCTTTTGTGGATTTTTATGTTAATAAATTTGAGTTACTTCGACATTTTGTCAGGAAGATTATTTATTTGTATTGTAAGAATTAAAATAGATGTTTATAACAATAATAGATGTTTATAACAATACACTCGTTATGAAAAGTGGATAAAAATTATGTGTAAAAAAGGTTTTGACTTTTCATTAAATGAGTAAACAAACGAGAGTACAATATGAAGAAAATAAACTTAAATGTATTAAATGTACAAACCCAAACTCTGAAAACAAAACCCTAACTCTCATAAAGTTCTCTCAAGAGAGGTATAAAATTCTCTCCATATTTACCACGAAAAGTCTCACCAAAATTCATCTGCGACTACATTTTGTCGCCCCCAAAAGAAAAGCCTTGTAGTGCTACATCTTTAATTGCCTTTTAATTGGCCTCTTTAAATAGGCTTAGATTAGAGTTTTAATCATACTAAAATATTCCTGGAATAATCAGAGTCCAACTGGGAGAAGAAGTCCTATTTGAAGTCTCAAACGCGACTGCAAAATAGGAGAATACGTTATGACGTGCCAATTCTCCTCGTCATGATATCAATGATGCATTTTCCTGGGGCTTTCATCGCGTCGTCCTAACAAGCTCTACTTGCTCGTCATGACGTCGGACCTGTTTTGTCCCTTCCTTGGCTAGTCGTTGGTTGTTGCCACAAATGCCTGCAAACTTTCCGATAAATACGTGGCACACCTTACAAATTTAATGCTTTGTAAGAGTATTGACATAGAAAACTTAAACCAATTCGGAGAAACGAAATCATTGATAAATTACAGTGTGCTAGATGGAGAAAATCTTTAAAGTGCTAATAATTTGGAGTTACCGTTGACTCATTTTGAACTTTTTTTCATCTATTTTGCAGGAAATGATTTCGGAATTAAAATTGTTACTTGATCATTAACTGATAATGTCGAGCCAATTACATTAAACAAATGTGCTTATAGGAGGCAACCCACAAAAAAGATGTTTCCGTGTCTTATCTTTTACTAATTTCTTTCTTATTTATTTATTTTAGTTTATTGATTTTATTTTATAACTTGTCCTTCAGGTACCTTGACCCACAAACCCAACATGACTTCCTCAAATGTTAGTGAATGCAAACCCCACAACATTAGCAAATATGGCAGTGCCCGACCACCACACGGGGAGTAATTCTTCATCTTTCTTTACTTTTATTTCCCTCAGTTTTTCAATTGTCACCACATTATAGACAATTTGGAATTAATGAGGGGAGGATCTAAGATTGAAACATGATAAATATATATATCACTACCTGTGATGAAGTTGATGTATTATGTGGATTAATTTTTTCTAATTTCTAGTTGGCATAGTTGTGCCCATGACTTAGTCAGGGTCAGTAAACTTCTCATGTCCTCATGCATATAATTTGTAATTTTTCCTTTCTTGCATGCTTTTGTTGTCTAATAATAGTTTGGATTTTACTTTCTCATCACTACTTTAGCATTTAGCCATTAGTTAAAAAGTATTTCACGACTGAATCCTTGTAAGAGACATTATATGATCTCATAATTATATGATTTTAAAGTGCGTATGATTTGAACACTCAAAGATAGATGGTTTTTGCTAATTTATAGACACTTCATTTCCAATCAGTTCTCTTCCAAGTAGTTGTTTATGTGTTGATGGAAATCATTATTTCGGTTATCACTGCACTAGACACATAATTTGTTTTATTTGTTGACATGTTTGACCAAAATATTTTGATAATTTACTTGTATCTTTTTTAGGATCTTGTGCCGTCAATCTTGTGTTTATCATTCGAGAAGAGAATCAAGCAAGATTATTTTTCAAAGATTCTTATATGGTCTACTTACTTTATATATTGAGATATGCAATCCATGAATATATGATTCGATTTTATGATCTTTTATATCCTTATATTGAGAAGAATAATTGATTTGATGAGATTTTGACAGATCAAAATGGGTTAAAAGTTACTTTGTGAAGATGAGTTCATGCTCTAAATATGGAAGACTTTTACAACATTGATAGATGTTTTATTGTTGAGACAAGAGTTTTTTTTTAAGTGGTTGTCAAAGTGCTAATGGAAGTGGCCACTTCGATTAGCACTTTAACAGGCAACATAACTTGTCTTGTTTAGAGTTGGAAATCTTTTCAACCAAGTCAATTGAACAATTACTTAAATGATTTTGTAGACGTGTGCTAGCCTATATTTGAACAGTGACTTAAATCGGATCAAGCAATCAAATCCTTTTCTTTGTGGAGACTGGATCGAGGGTATAGAAGACATATCTCTCAACATTCCACTTTACTTTGGTCTTTATTAGTATATTGCGTTTAGCTATTTTAGTTGTTGTTTGATAGAGATTATGATGGTAATTGATTCTAGTATGTTAGCAAGTCTCAAGCTTTTATATATTTGAGAGCCTTGTATAAGTTTACGTATGGAGAGTTGATAGCACTTATTTGTTCATTAAGTAACATTTTTGTGAGAGCGCATTGAGAGTGTCGAAACCCTTTTTTGTTTTTAAATTGACTTTTTATTTTAAAATGAAAATGAGAGTCGTCACCGATCTTTTTTATTTAGGTGTGATTGGATCACCTTAAAACTCATTTTAATAAAATGGTAGACTTATTAAAAACAATACTTTTCGATCTACAAAATCCAGGAATTGGGTTCGGGAGTCGGTTACACACGAGGAAGGATTAGCATCCTCATAACGCCCAAAATTGGTACCCAGTTGATTAATTGATGTCCTAGTGTCGAGAACTGAAAATTTGAAGAGAATTTAAAAACATGATCCCACTTTGCATAATGTTATTTTTAATTAAAATCACTTGAATAAATCAAAACGTATGTAAAAGACCCTCTTATCTCGAGGTAACAAAAGGTTATATCCCGTAAGTTAGGACATGGCATTTCAAATCCTTGAAAATAAGCTTGCTCTTTATTTTAATTACTATTTAAATCTCATGTGTTTTAATTTTAAAAGAGAATGTTTAGTTATCTAGGTTCAAAGAAAAAGTTGAACCCCGTAAGTTAGGGCACGACCTTTTGAATCTCCAAATACGGAACATTGTCTTAATTTTTAAAAATTTCCATTTTATGCATCGAGTAAAAATTAATGTAACATTTAAAATGGTATATATTTGGTTTATTCGGGCATTGTATGAAAAACAGACAAATATGTTTAAACATAGTGTATGGTACAATGATAATGAAATAATGTGAAGTGGCTATGTGGGTAGAATACAAAAATAATAAATAATAAATAAAGGGATGCTATAATAATAACAATATAATTATAATAATAAAACACCAAATAATAACAATAGCAATAATCATTTTTAATTACTATTCTAATACTAATTAAATAATAAAGGAGAAATAAAAAATAATAATGATAGTAATAAAATGTGCAAATAAAGGAATAAATAACAATATAAATTTTAAATACAAAAAAAGTAAAGAAACAAATAAATGAATGAATACATAAATAAATAAATAAATAAAACAAAACAGAACAATATACATATAAAAATCTATAAAAGGTTAAATTAAATGAATAAAGGATTAAATCGAAATTAAAATGAAATTTAGAGCCTAAATTATAATAAAATAAATGAATAAATATAAAAAGGACTAAATCAAAATTTGCATGGAATTTAGGGGCCTAAATTGTAAAAAAGAAAAAGATAAAGAACCAAAATAAAACACGCTAAAAAGGATAGGGACTAGATGGGTAATTATTTCAAGCCCTGGGACATGTGTCATCCCCTAAACGGGTTCACAGTGGTTCAGGGACTAAATTGTGAACAATTTAAAATTATAGGAAAGAAATAAAATAATTAAGAAAGGAGAGGGACTAAATTGAAAGAAGCCGCAAAAGTAGAAGGGCCAAAGGTGCAAGCAGACCCCCTTTAAAAAACACGCGGATCCTAGGTCGGGTGGTTCGGGTCAAATCGGGTTAGCCTCAAAATGGCATCATTTTGGGGCATTCTGGACTCCTTCGAAACGGCGTCGTTTAGCAAGTATGTTTAAATCAATTTAAAAAAAAAAAAATTCATTTCAGCCCATGCTTTAAAAAATGAAAACCCCTTTTTTTTTCTCTAAAATCGTCCTAGGGCTAACCACTGGGTCTAGTGAGCCCCCACGACGGCCACTGGTCGCCAGCGATGGGCTCCGCCGTTCCCGGTGGCCGAAAAATGCCAAACACCCCTTTTTTGGCCTTTCGGCTCCTAAAGTCGGGATCTAAAGGCCAAAAGCCATAAAAAGTAAAAAAAAAAAAAAAAGCAAAAAAGCTTCGATCTTTCCTTTTTATGTTCGCCTTTTTTTTTTATTTCCCTTATATTGAAGCCCAAAACGAAACCCTAATGGGTTCGATGGCTTTTAGGATCGGAGGAGACGAGGTTCTCGACGGCAGCGCGAAACTGAGCCAGGTGAAGAGTCCTTTATATATATATATATATATATATATATATATATATATATATCTTTTGAAAAAATAAATAAACAAAAAAAATCACCTTCTTAATTAAAGTTAATATTTGATCTCTGTCTTTTGATTGCTTTTTTGTATTTTTTTTCCAACAATACAATCTGTGGTTATGGCTTTTATAGCCAATGTTACACTGTTTATAATATATATTTTTTACTTTTTCTACTGTTTCTACTGTTTGTTGCCTACTATTTATTGCGTGTTGTTTCTTTGCTGTCTTTTCTTCCTTTTTAGCAGGTGGTGGTTGGCGATGACGGTGGCAGACCTCGGGCAGCGTGCATGTGAGGGGGTGCAGCTCGAGAGAAACGAGGGCGGCTCTAGGGTGGCAGACCTCGGGCGGCGTGCATGTGAGGGGGTGCAGTGCGAGGGAAACGGGGGCGGCTCTAGGGTTTTTGGTTTTTTTGTTGAAAATTGTTTAGGTTATGGGCCATTGGGCCATAAGTTTTTATTTATTTATTTGGGCCGTTTGTAAATTTGGGCCTGATGGACTGTTGTAATGGACTTTTAATTTTTGGTTTTATTTATTTTATTTTTGGTTTGGTTTTTTGTTTGGGCCCGAGCAAAATTGAGCTTCTACAGTGAGTATTTGTTGCTTGGGAGAACTTAGAGCTTGGTGATCTAGTCTTTGGATACAAAAACTGAGGTTACTACTTGAGGTGTAATAGAACTAAGGTCACTAGTTGTTTGGATTTCAAAGATAGTGGATTCATGTAAATAATTTCTTATCCCATATTTTATTATTTTTTCGTAGTTCCATCAAAAGCGTCCACTTCTATTGCCACTTTTATCACCACTTACGCACTTTATTTTTCTTAAAAATTATTTTATTTAACTTTATTTAATATATTAAGTAACTTAATTTAACTTTAATATAATTACTTATTAAAAATTTTAATAAATAAACATTTTTCTTATTTTATTTCTTTTCTTTCAAATCGTGTTTTATTTTTATACAATTATTTTTTAAAAATTTTTTAATTCTAGGCAGGTAATTTTTCTTTCCTTTTTCTTTTTTTAATTTTAATTTTTTAAAATTTTAATCAATTTTCATAATTTTATAGAACCACCAATGGTCATTATTAATTTTCAAATTTTAATTTTTTTTACTAATGTTTCTAGATTTTTAATGGTTGATTTTAGGGTTTTTTTCCCCCAATATTTGTGCTTATGATTTTTATCAGTTTTATAATTATTGATTTAAGCAGTTTCAAATTTTACTTATTTTTTATTTTTTTTCAGCATATAGTTTCAACATTTCTCCCCTAAAATTTTAATCATTTTAATTAAAGTTAAATTAACTTAGATATGATATTGTATGTGATTAAGTGTAGAATAATGTTTATATGTCTTTAAAAATTGACAAAGTAACATTATTTTATTGATACCTAAAAACTATATATTTTAAGATAATTTTAATATAAGTATTATTTTATTTTATCCTCGTAGATTTGCATAAGTTGTGCCCACGACTTTACCCTGGTCATAGTTGATTTTAATTTTATTTTATCCAGTTTTTGTAAGATTCGACACAACTTATTTTATCTACGAAATTTTTTTCAGGTGTAGGAACTTAAAATTGGTGGATCCACGTCCATCATACATTTGTAGCATATTAGTTACTACTATCTACTAGTCGAGTTTGGGAAAGGATTTTTTTTTTTTTTTTACTTCGGATAGGCCTGTTTGAATTTAAATAAAATAATTTTAAAAATATTGTTATTGAAATTTAATCATAAAATATATAAATATTAATATAAATTTGTTTTAGGAATAATATTTAATACATTGTCAGAAAAAATTTTAGACTCTACAGCTGAACAAAATATTTGGATATACGATAGGTACGTGGCCAATAATTTAATAACTATTTCAATTGACTTAAATCTTTATAATTTAATAACTACACAAATTTGACTAAAGGTAGGAAACAAATTCAGAGACCTCACAATACATACGTATAAATATCATCATGATGATATAAATTCTTTAGCATCAGAATAATAAATCAATTGTAATTGTTTTGTTCACTTAATAATTTCATTACATACCACAATTGAAAAAAATGGTCGAAATATAAAAGTTTCTTACCAAATATGAACTTTACTTGTACTCATACCACATTAACAAATCAAATCTAAAGAATAAGATTCAAGATCCATTTTGAGATCGAATATTTCAATATCCTTAACAACATTGAAATAAAACAAGTTAATTAAATCAGTGATAATTAATTATGGATAAAAAATCTCAATATAAAAATAAAAACTTCTTGCAAATCTTTGCATATTGTGTCTAAGATTTCTATTTCCTAGATTTGGGCAGGTTAAAAATAGGGACGGAATAAGAAAAGATTAAAAACACAGGGGTAGGAAGTGGGAAAAAGAAATCGAGTTAAAAACACATAACAAGAGAAAATAGGAGAGTAAAAGAGAAATATTTCATTGATGAATGTTTACAATGCTTCTCCGAATTTTATATTTATAGACATAAGAAGTATAAATAAAATAAAATTCTACTCCTAATAAATATAATAGTGCTAAAGTTATCTTAATCTTAATTGACATTCACATTTAAAAATATTTTTTATTTTACATCATCACTTTTAATAAACATTTTAAAAAAAAATCATATTAAAGAAATACATTCTATAATTTTTTTCCCCAAAACATAATTTTAAAGCAGTTTTTACATCAACAATATATTAAATATTGTTTAAATTAAAAATAGTTTTTAGAAAATATTTTTAAAATTACTATACAAAAATAAATTATTTTAAATTAAATAATTAATATTAAATACAATTAACCCGAAAAGGAAACTAGTATTAACCTATAATAAATGAATACCAAGTGATGAATCATTAAATTTTTAGGTATCATGCTCAATGAGATAAAGGATTGCTGAGGATACAAGCATTGCTTAAAGAGTTGAAGCTATCAAAATTGTAAATTAATTTAGGAAATGGATACCCACTGAAAATCATTAATTTTTATGTTGGAATAAATTATAATTTTGTGAGGTTTAAATTAGTAGAGTATTTTTTAACTATTCTTATTATAATAATACTAAAATTTTAGGAAATTTGGAGAAGTCATGAGTTGGTCATAGATTCTGTTACTTTATCATTATATGTATGAAGCTCAATTTTCAAATATAAAATGTCTAATTAAGTCGAAGGATACAATAATTATACATTGTAGAAAATTTTCATTATTCACACTTTTACTTAATTATTTCAATTTCTCTACTGACTTCAAGCTCAAGATTCCGTCTACACTTCAAATTTTCTTGCAAATCAATTATTTTTAAAGAAAAATAGCAATTTTACAGTAGTCAAAATTTTGAATTAAACTAAATTATTGCATGCCAACAATAATTTTTAGACTTAATTGTTTTAAACATTTTCAAACTATCTTTTCATTATGATGTTTTAAACTTCATAACATTCTAATTACATTTTTAAAGTATCGATGTTATATTAATCATGTCCATTAATTATTAAAATCGTTAATTTAATCGTTAAATGACACATCAAATATTATTTATCTAAATTAAAATAAAAAATAAAAACACACAGAACACTATCGAATAACTTTTAAAAGAAAAAACTAAAAATAAAATAAAATTGAACAAAAAGAGAACCACCACTAAAGTTTTTGTAAAAGTTTTGAAAACCTTAAAACTAATATTTGTAAAACATCTATTATTACAATATATTTTTCTTAAAATTTTCATTTAAAGAACCTCGATAGTTTAGAGATATAAATAAAATGATTTAAAGTATAGGGACAATTTAGAATAAGGATCATAGTTTGGGGATGTCCAATGGAAAATAGTCACTTTCCTAAAAATTTAATCAATTTAAAAGTGATTCCAATATTTGGTATGATGGAAAGTGGTCACTTTTATGAATCCACTAGTACGGCTTGAATAGGATTTGATTCACTCGAGATGAACTCAAATAGTAAGAAACATAAATTCTTTGTATTCGATGTCAAATTCGATTATTTATGTTCTATTACAAACTTGAATAAAAAACTTTGGTTAAATTCTACTATTAGTCCTTTTATTTTTTGAAAGTTTTGGATTCAATCCTTGTATTTTAATTTGGTCATTTTTAGTCCATGTACTTTTCAATTTTAAAATTTTTAATCCCTGTACTTTATTTGACTTATTTGATAGCCCAAGCTACTTGAGTTTCTTTTATGAGTTGTTGTTTTTAGAGACCATAGAGTAGTTGTAAAAAAGTTTAACTATTAATGTAGTAATTATATCTTCTAGTAATTACAATAAATTTTAATTTCTTAGACATGTTTATTTGGCAAAGTGTAATTCATCTTAGTTTCTTATATCATGTTTTATAGATAAATTGTAATTACACAAAAAAAGAAATGTAAAATTTTAAAAAGTCATCATGATTTATTATTTGCACAATTTCCTCAATTCTCTACCTTTTCTAAGAATTTGAGCAAGTAATTAGGATATTCCAATTATACTCAATTCAGTGAGATATGCTAATTACAATAGTTCACCAAGCTTGTATAATTATAAATAATTACTTCCAAACTCAATTACTAGAGTTTCCGAACACACCAATCTAAATAACTTACAAGTATAGATATCTTTAAGGGCAGAGCCAAAGGGGTAGACAAAGGACTTGAATCATTGATTCATACGATGAATTTATATTGAAATTTTGATTTTGGCCTTAAAAAACTTATAAATTTTGCTCGGCTCTTAATATAAAATTCTTAACTTAGTCGAGAATATCTTGTATAGGTGTTAAGTCGAGAATATCTTGTATAGGTGTTAAACATGAACACCACAAGGCAGAGCTTAAAGCGACAATTGAACTACCAAATGGAAATTCAAAAACATTGTGATTACTATTGACTCTTCATAAATATAATTCTGTGAAGCTATTATATATTTTGACAAAAAAAACCAACATTCTAAATATAATAGAGTCACCTAATTACATAATGAGTAATGCAGTCGTCATTGAATAAGGAATTAGCAACAAATAAATTACGAGCAAGTTACTAAAATAACCTTAATTAGGGAAGACCGACGATCCAAAATGATCCAAATTAAGCGAGGGACAAAAGATATTAATTTATGATGAGCTTAATTTTAATGAACAAAAATGAGAGGAGAATTTGGTCAAAAATATGATTGAGTTGGGGTATGGATTAAGGGTCAGACGCTAAATCTTTAGGAATTGAAACTCTAGTGATGAAAAGACATTTCTAAGATAGGATTGATTATCCATCTTATATATAGCTTCAACAAGTCACATTCACAAGTCTAATAAATAAATAAATAAAGTGAATGATAGGGATAGAGTTTTTCCATTCAAATAGATGGATGGATGAAGAAAAATTATAGTGAATTGAGAGTATTAACTTAATTTGTAACACCCAAAATTCGGTCTAAAATTTTTGTTCGGATTTTGGAGGTTATATTAGTTACCGAAGTGATTTAAAGTAATTTTATAAAACGGAATGTTAAAATATCGTTTCAAACACAGTTCGCTACATTCTAACTAAATCATTTAACCATTTGGGTTTTAGAATAGAAAATTTAAGTTACATTAAAAACATTCGGAAATATAAATCCGCAGTTTTTGAAATTTATTCCAAAATAACAATTTACGAAAATCCCAAAATAAAACTTATACCACAATTCTTATAGTTATTTACAGTCCAGAACAGCTTGAAAAATTAAGAATTGAAACGAAACACTTTATTTAACCAATTCGAAACTTATCCGTTTAAGACCTCCAGAATGTCGAGTCCATCTACAGAATACGAGAGTATCTAAAAGGGGAAAACTAAGGGGGTGTGAGCTACACGAGCTCAGTGTGAGTCTAAACCCAAAGTAAATAGCAAGTGACGAAAAATCAAACCAGAATACAGTCAAACTACAAAAATCTTGATCAAATGGTTAGATATGAGAAAAGTTCAATTGGTCATACAAATCGTGTTTTACAAAATTCCAAATACACACTTTACTTAATCATGCAAGATTAAGCTCACAATTCATTTCACAAATACCCCAACGTTCAAACAAATTAATATGTAATCTGATGTAGAATGTATGCAACAAGTAAAAAACAATCCCACCCTACTAACCGAACGCCACTCTGACCACTTTACACACTACATATGAGCTATATTAAGCTCATCCACCCTGCACACCACATAGGACCATGTTAGGTCCATCCACCGTACACACCACAAATGGTGGAACTAAGCCACTCTGATAACAATATGCAGTTGAGCTGACATATGTTTCTTGCGGACGTATCGCTGTACAAAAATATTGCAATTAAACTGCTAGAACAGACTCCCTTCTCTTCACAACCAAAATCTCAGAATTTTGATGCAAATGCAAAATGCACACTGTTTGCAGACGACATACAGAAACAAATTGCAGAATCAGAATTACTCTTACTCAATTACACTGGCTCAGTATCAGATTAACTCAGATCCTATCATTAAACAGTGTTTCAATTCATAAATCACATTTCAAACACGCTTGAACAAACTGAAAATTAACGTTATAGTATGAATAATCACACAAATCTAAGCCGTAACAGAGTCCCTAATACTTATACAGAGGCCCCAACGAATGTTGGGCAACATAAGAATTGGAAGGGGTCAAATTATGACACAAAACGAAAATCTGCGAAACAGGGCCATACGGCCGTGTGAAGCTCTACACGCACGTGTGACCCAGTTACATGGCAGTGTGAGTAGCCCGTGTAACTCTCTGTCCAAAATTGATAAAATGAGATGCAGAGCAGACACGACCGTATGGAAACCTCACACACCTGTGTGGCTAAGGGACACAACCGTGTGCCCAAGGCACACGCCCATGTGAAAATCGACAAAATCCCCAAAACATAGCCACACGACCATGTTGCACCAAAAATCACCCAAAACCCTAATTTCCCAAATGCACAAGGCCGTGTGGATCGCCCATGTGTGGCACACGCTCGTGGGGCCACCCGTGTGGTCATGAAACCATACCAAAATGGGTCGTAATTCATGCCTTTGTTGTCGAAACGATCCCCAACCCTTGGTAACCTAAAAATACACCATAATATACCGTATTCATGCGATTTAATAGCGATACAACACATAAATTACTTAATTACCGAAACACATAAGAAGTTGTCGAATTCCGCAGCAATTCGACGTCGAGTTACACAATTCAGAACACACACCTGATTCAAGATAAAAAGCACCACGACTAATCAATTTGCTCCCACCACACCGTTCGAAAACCTTAATTTCATACACAACTACACTATAAGAATTCTGATTCAACAACAAAAGAAAACGAAAGTGATTCTATCATTAACCCCAAAAACAAAACCTACATTCTTCACTTTTGATTAAATGAACTCACAAGAACAAAACTCCCTTGACAAACGACAAGTAATGATAAAACCGAAGAAGCAAAGAATTACAAAAAAGTAAATTTTGGGGAAGAAAGAAGGAAAAGAAGAAGAAGAAAAAGTTACAGAGAACCAAAAGTAGGAAAAAGAACGTGAAATGGTTGAGTTTTGAAATAAAAACTAAAATAAAATTTTAAAAATAAATAAAAAATAAATACTTTCAAAACTTAAAACCAATTTAAGATAAAAAAATAATTCCTCAAAACACAAATGAGAACTCGAACCCAAATCCCAAAGATAAACTAACACACGTCCAACCACCAAACCAACAAGCTCATTTTGACATTAAAACGCGGAGACAGACACAATTATTCAACCTACTCACTGACCCTTACTTCAAACCTCAAATCTTCTAACTCTAAAATCTGGGGTGTTACACAATTAGTATCATTATTATTGTAGTTTTTAGTTTTTTTGAAGATTGTGAGTTCAAGTTACTAAAACACCCTACTTCGATCGTCTAACCGATGAACGGTGATATTACCGAAAACAGAAATCATTTTGTAATGAACAAGACATTGGTTTTGGTAATTAAGTCAATCAATACGATTTCAATAAATCAATCTTAAAACAATATTAGGCGGAGTAGTATTCTTATGAAACCAAAAGAAAAATTAAAAGTATACGTTTCAAACTATCACTCGGCGGATTAAAAGAATTTAGGGTATAGATAAAGGAAAATAAGAGTTAAGTTTAACTCGCACAATATAAAATTTAGTGAATTGGCGAAGGGTCAACATTCATTACATATAAACAGTTGAAATAAAGAAGTTCAAATCCACTTTTACATGATTCAATACAAGAGACTAAAACCATAGGCCACCTCGACTCGATATACATTTTATCGCAGAATGAAGAATGGCTCACAAAAAAGTTCGTTGGCTAATTGAGTCCCTTCAAAAGTCCACTTTCTCTACAGATCCTGAAATGGTAAGGGAAAATGAGGAAGTTCATAATGAACTTAGTGAGTTTCGAGGATAAATAATAGACTTTCGAACTAGGTTTTCAAGAAGTGAAATTTAGTTAGGCTGATACCACACTTTAGTAATACCAACAACCTACACATGTATACATCAACACAGATGTATAAGATCCGTTGGTGGATCCTTAACACGAAAAAATTTAAGGTTCTTTGGTGGATCCTTAACACAGATACCCATTCATCTAAGCACTATTCACATGCATTAACTTTACATAACAGTTACATGCTTTGCATGGACTATTCATGGAACCCTTCCTTACATTAGCTTCTGATCCACATATCGCTTCGAAGAGCCACAGTTTTATATTCACAGTGTTGCTCCAATAAGCCAGTATTTCATATATCCAACCAAACCTCTGCAAATCCTCTTTGTTAATTTGAACACTTATGAGCTCCCCCACAAGGCCGGGGCATTCATCATTCGCGGTTTTCATTTACATGCCTTACCAGAGGTAAATCTCATTTCATATCATAATCTCCATATATATCTCCCATCACATCTCAACAGTTTCCACCATTTCCCCCTTCCACCATTCTGGATATGGAGCTTGTGCACCAAGGAAGAGTATCCATTCACAACCATTCTTGCATTCTTTTTATCATTTTAATTCGTTAACACAGACATGCACAACTAATTGTAAATAAACTTACTTACCTGGAAGACAACACTATCAAGAAATTAGATGAGATTTAATAGGAGTATGGGTCAAAGGAACTCACCAGAGATAACTAGGATGAGCTTTGCCTATTCTACGGGTGCTTTCCTTTTTGTACTAGGGTCTTCTCCCCTCTCTTTAGATAAATAAAATTAAACACTAATTAAGCACAGAAACAACTAAACTTTTAATGTAAAAAACAAGAATCTGAAACATGCAAATGTTAACCAAAAGGAAGTTTCCTTCCCTTTGACCTCCAGTAGAAACCTAGATAAACAATTCCTACAACCCTATCATTCCCTAGTATTAAACCAAAGAAGGACTCAAGAATTACCAACAGTTGGCTTGAGAAAGTCAGTTACTTATCAAGCTGAAGGCTGGTACCTTCTTCACACAACAAGAACACACTGGGTTTCTTTTGAAAGAACATGGATGAATAGAGAAACGAAAAATAAAGTCCTCTATTAAGCCTTCATCCTATTTATATAGGCATTAGCCCATAATTCCAGTATAATGGGTTACATAGACACTTTATATGCACACACGATTTCACTAATCAGACACCATTCCACTAATCAAACACCATTAACGAGGCTCTACAGGTGTCATGCTAAATGACACGTTCTTTACTAAGAGTTTGACACATAACTAATATGTGTCCCACCTACCTCAATTAAACTATTGAACAATTAACTCAACTATAAAAGAACCCACCACTAGCGTGTTCACGCACAGAAGAACTCGCTAATGCAGGAGTTCGCTGATACTAGAGAAGCGAAAGTCCGCTAGATGACATATCACAACAAAGTAATTCGTCGAATGATTCCGCCCCAAAATTAGTCTAATCTTGCTGATTAGACAGACTAAGTTATAAAATTATGTCACTGCGTCAACCAGTCAAAATATGAATTCTAAGACTTAGGGTGTGACAGTTATATAATTTTATATTAACTTAATTAGTTAGGGGTTTGCGAGTTTTATGAGTAATTTAAGAAATGTATTGAATATATCGATACTTGAATTTATTTTTTGTAAAAATTATTTTATGCATCAACTAAATTAAAAATTGAAATTGAATGAATATAAAATTTTTTTTAAGTTACAATATTTTCAACAAGCACAAAATTGAGTAACTAACTCAATTCAAATTGGCTAACTAATCAAAATAGATTTGAAGGACTACCCACAAATTCGCATAATATGGGACTCGAATTTGGGATCTTAAAGTCCCAAAGCTTCAACCTTACCATTGAGCCAAAGCTTTATTGGCAATGAAGATAGAATTTTAGATAAGGAAAATGAGGTATTTTAAAAGAAAAAAAAAGAAAAGAAAAGAGGTTATCCTTTTAGTCTTTCTATTATGTTAAAATTTAATATCTAAACTTTTTTTGTCTAACTACAATAAATGATTTAATTTGATTTAGCATAATTTAGTTCGTTATTTTCATAATGTTACTAATAGGTCCAAATTTATAACACTATTAGATGTAGTAGTTAAAGTGATTAGGTAGAATTTCTTTTCCTATTCTTCTATTACATAGCTTAAGACTAAATTAAAATCAAGTAAATCATGTTCTAACCAATAATAAATTTATATTTCAATTAATAACAATTAAAAATTAGAACCGTCAAATTATGCCACTAAAATATAGAGATTTAATTTTAAATTTTAGCATAATTAAAATCACAATTAAGCCTTATGTTTTCCATTTGTTTTGACAGCCCATTCAAGAATAAAAGGCTATGGTTGTGAATGTAAAGAAGAAAGGCGATTGGTGGAATGTAAGTTGCTGATGAAGGGTCCTTTTCCATTATCTTGAATGAAGTAAATATGAATGTGAGATATGAGTCAATGAAAGCAAGTTGTAGTTAGTACATATTAGGTACTTAAATGCTTTCACTTTTCAGTCAAGACTTGCCCTTTCGGCTATTCTTACCCTCTTATTATTTAACTGCATAATAATAATAATAATAATAATAATAATAATAATAATGATGATGATGATGATGATGATGATGATGATGATGATGATGATGGAGGTTTTTTGCTTGCTTTAGTACTACGGCAGGGTACTTCTTTTTTGACTATGTTGTTGAGGCGGAACTCAAACTCCTAATAAACCAAATGCTGATATCCCTATAATAATTTATATAAATGTAACAAATACAGTATATTTATAAATACAAATTCGAGGAATTAGAGTATCACATTATTATAATTAGACTGTTTGAATAATTATTAAGTATTACTACACAAATAAGTTAAAAATTGATATAATCCAAACTGAAGAGAATTGATTTAGAAAAGAATTGGATGATTATATGGGTTATTAAAGGGTGTTTTTGGTGTTCCATTGATTGATGGATTTGAAAGTTTGGCGAGGGTGTCCGTAGGAGCTTTTTTTCTTCTTTAGGCATGTTGAGTTTGTGGTGGTGATTTAGGTGTTTTGGTGGTAATATTTGTTATCTTGCAGGTTTTGTTAAATTTTGGTGTCGATTATTGGTGTTCTGGTGCCATGTTTTGTTTTGATCTTTGTATGACTAATCTTTTTGGTTAGTATTACTTTTGTTTGGGATTAATAAATTTTTAATCCGCTAAAGATTATTTGAGCTAAACTTTATACATTATGAGATTTAGAGACCTACACATATAATTATACATAGTATAAAAATTTTATTTGTAGGAATATCTAAAAGCAAAACATCAAAATAATCTCTCTCAAAATAATTCGATATTATCTTCAATTTAATTTCTCTTTCAAAATACCGATTGAGTCTTAGCTTGATTGGCATGGGCATTGTTACCAATGCAGTAGGATTGGGGAGAGGTTATAGATACTTCTAGACATCATATAAAAAAAAATCCCCAATAATATTACCTGCAATTTAATTAATATTCAAAATAATCACTTATTGTCTTTCGTTCAATTCCTCTACCTTATCTATCAGAGTTTCAATTTAACTTTAAAGAGTCTCCCTATAATCAATGCAACTCTTTAATAGATAAAATGAATTTAATATAACCATTTATTTACTGCCAAATATTTGACATAAAATTACCTAACATCAAATAAATAACAAGTTATCACAACACACTGTTGAAATAGTTAGCTTAGTAGATCTTCAAAGCCCTGCATTCTTTTCATAATGAAAAGTAAGCCCACACGATTCACACAATAAACCCGTAAAGAAAGATAATATTTGTTGGCAGATTTCAAAAATCAATTAATAAAAGATACATGTTGCTCATGGTTTTAACTGAAGATATGGAAATAAATATAAAAACAAAATATCAGTGATGATAATGACAATAAATTCAATTATATGATAATCTACACAAGCAACCAAGTTATACAACGGAATTTACCCAACCAAAAGCCCCAATGGTCCTCATAATAAAAATAATCAAGCATGGGGCTTGAAGCCTTTCAACCAATCAAATGGGTTTCAGCTAAATGGGCTCAGATCAAACACTAAATAGGTTTCAGCTAAATAATTCTTTATGTTAACTTGAAAACAGTTGGAAACACAAGCTAATCACAAAAGAAGTGCATGCCAAAGTTGGCACTTCTTCAACCATTGCGAAACAAATAATCAAAAATGGGAGACAATAAAGTTTGCTTATGTAGTTTGGTTTCCCTATATTTGTGAAACTTAGCTCAATGACAAATATCCACTATCTTCAACACTTACAACAAGTGAACCTGAATTTATCACACCTTATGATAATTTCCTTGCTTTTGTATTCTAGAAGACTAGTACTCTCCCCACTAAGTTGGAGGCACATAGTTCCTAAGGAAGCGCCCACTCCCCATGGCACATCAGTTATAAAGCCACAGAAACAAATATGGGTAAAGATGCAGGCTAGGTATATACTGGTTGCTCATCGTTCTCTGAAATGGGGTATGGTATTTTGATTGTCGTTGTTTGTGGCACATGACAAGTAACCAGTCCTACTTAACTGATTTTGAAGATTCTCAAATTAATGGAAGGGTGACCTTTGGTGATGGAAGGAAAGGGCAATGTTTCAGGCATGCCTCTATTGAAGAATGTTTTGTTGGTGTTTGATCTTAAAGCCAATATTATAAGTATCAGTCAATTGTGTAACTAAGGTATGCTTGTGATTTTCACTAAAAAAAAAGTGTATAGTTACTAATGATTCTAATGAAGTGAACATGGAGGGTGGTTGTACTTTCAACTACTACAAAGTGATGTTGCCTGTAACTTGCAATAGTATTGCAACCTCAGAATTGGAGCTATGGCATGAGAAACATAGATTGGTTAGATATGAGACAATTTGAGGAATCTGAAATCTTTCAAGAACCATTCCTAAGGTGTGTAATAGTTGTATGAAAGGCAAACAACATCGAGAGAGACGTCAAAAAATGGCTCATATCCAGACCAAAGCACAACTTAAGCTCTTGCACATTAATTTGTTTGTCCTTATGCAGATAGAAAGCCTAAGAGAGAAGACATATGTCCTTAGATGTGTTGTTGACTACTCCAAGTATACATGGGAAAGGTGTAACAGCCCTCACCCAGTCCAGTTACCGGACCCTAACTATGGGATGTTACTAATGTTACTTGTCATGTACAATAGGATTTACAAATTTTATCAATTAATTCAAGTTAAACATAAACTCATTTCATAAAATACATGTACAATAGGATTTACAAACAAAAACAGGACTTAATCGAACTTAGAAATGTTATTAAATTGATCCAAGCATGAAAATGACTAATCTAAAAAGTTTTCAAGATTTGAGTATATACCAATACCTAGACCAAGTACTGATACCATTATTAACTTCGAATTCTCAAAAATAAAATTAAAATCAATAGATATTGATACTTTCTTATAAGAATTTGATACCTTATCTTGGTATCGATAACAAATTGGCATTTTGTTTGTTGCACAAAATATTTACAAAATCACTAGTATCTACACCTGAAATTTGGGTGCCAATACTTATTCTACAAGTATGGATACTTAAATTTGGTATCAACACCATTTTAGCATTCTGCCAATTTAAAATAATGTTCATTTGGTAAAATATTGATACTGTAATTAAAGGTATCGATACTTTCTAGAAATTTTACAAAAACGACCATTTTGAAAACCAGTTCATACCAAAGCTTAACTTAAACTCATTTATGCCTATGGCACACTTCAGTCCTACAAACAACCAAATCAAACATACAATTTTACCACAATCATTCATTTTCTCAAACCACAATTTCCAAATTTCACAATTGGCATCCAAACATTGCACCTAATCATGCACATTTCTTACCAAATAAATCATAAAATTATCCCATATCATCATGTTTTCATACCAAGTCATACCCACAAATATCATTTAGATGCCATTCAAGACATCTCGTTAAGCTATCATCCAACCATCACATATTGAACAATTTTACACCATTCTCATAGCATTAACCCAACCATTTCATATTCAAAATTTTGCCATCATACTCGCTTTATATACATATAACATGTAAGCATCTAAAATCAAATATCACATAAGGGTCAAGTTCATGAACATTCAAAATAACATAAATGCAATATGAATCCCATATACATACCACATAACCAAGTCTAAAATGATTAAAAGACTATCGTTGATGGTTATATGCAACATCGACATTAGAGGACAAGTAAGAACCTTAACCCCTCTTAAAAATGATAAATCAGTATTTTAATTTTTTTGTGAAAACTTATAAAATTATAATTTAATGTTATAATAAAATTAAATTTTAACCTCTTAAAATATTATAATTCAACTTCAATCTTTAATATAGAACTTTAGGTTCACCTGTACTAGATTGTGAATCAAATTTCACCAATAAAAATAAAAGTAAAAGTAAATAAATAAGTCAACAACAAACACTATATATAAAAATAATATAATAATATATCAAGCTATCATATTTATGTATGCCAAAATTGAAACAAAAGTAAAAGAAAAATGTAATTTGAATTTTGGACACCCAAAATGATGCTGACAGTGACCAACAACAATAATAAGACCGAATGAATAAAAAATGTACATGCTAACAACACTGACCAAACAAATATACAAATAAACATATACAGAGAGAATTAGATAATAGAAATCAAGATAATCTAAACTTGAAATGCTCTCTTTATTATTTATTATTTATTATGAGATGAAATCACCCCATCAACTCATGTAGGAAACATGTCACCATAGTACAGAGCTATAGATGCTTAAAAAAAAGAAAAACAACAAAGTGATGATTCTGGTCAAAGTTATCTTGTTGACACCTCCACTTTCACCTCCTGCAAATTTTAATGGAAAATGGGAAAGAAATTTACGATGAATTAGCACTAGGAAAAGGAAATTCATGCTAATACCAATATATGATCACCTGTTTTTCACATATTTATCCCTAAATTAGATAATCCGATTCAATGTATTGGGTTGATTTTAAGTCCTTGAAGTTTTAAAAGCTTTAAATAAATTTAAATTTAAATTAATTTTCATCTTAAATTATTGATATTCAAGATTAATCAAGTTGAATCAAATTCAAATTGAATCAATTAAATTAAGTTTTTATTTCATGCCAAATAAAAATTTAAAAAATAATGAAATTGTTTATTGAAAAAAAAATGCTTTGTTACCTGGTGATGAGTGGAGCAGCCTTGGGAGAAGTAGCTATAGCAACAAAACATAATCCAACATATAAACAATTAGTTTCTAATCAAAATTATGAAAAATTCAACCATGTCTGACAAATAAAAGTTAAAAAGTACGAAGAATATGAATCAAGAATTGAATAAAAACAAAAAGAAAAAAAAATAATTAACAAAGTCATTTTTTTTAATTTCACAAAATTTTATATTTTATCTTTATACTGAAACATTAAAAGTTAAATTATCTTATTTATGTTATATTGATATAATTGTATGGTTTGTCAATAATAAAATACGGTGAGATAAATAATTGAACTAATATTTTAAATGTTTAAAAGTAAAAATTAAGGTTGAAAGTTTAGGTAAAGGTAATTCATTTTTTTTCTTCATTCGAACTGATCTGTTGTAAATACAACAAGAACAACATTTAAAAGTTTAATTTTACAGCATCTCATAGTGTAATATTTTCTACAATTGAAAATCGACGTTTCACATCAAATCTAAAGCTTACCACCAAGCTTTAAACATGTCTCCGCAATTTATACCTACTATCGTTAAGGTTGAGGCCATTTCATTTCCTTTCTTATTTGCCATGAAAAATACAATACTACCTACCTTCTCAATTTTCTTCTCAATATCCACAAATGTTGATTGTAGTGACCATGATCTCATGGACTTGTTCATGCTAATACCAAATATACCAATATTTGAATGTTTTCATATTTTTATTCTTTACTTCCACCTCTCAATTTAATAGATTAGATTGGTTTTGAGTTAAATCAATTAAAGTCGGATAAATTCCGTTTTAAAAATTTTAAATCACTTTAAATTTAAATTCTTTTGGGTTTAACTCACTTTAAATTTTACCCTCCAATTAAACTCATTACAATATTTTTTTTTGTTAAATATATACATTCTTTTTTTGCGTCCAAAGAAAAAGAATAAAAAAGTTGCTTCGAAAAAAATTTAAAGATTGCTTTGTTACCTGATGGGGAAGGAGCAGGTGTGGGAGTAGCTGTAGCAAGAACACATAATCAAATCATGGACAATTAGTTTCTCATTAAAAAAAAAAAAATGAATGATTCAACCATGTCTTACTATTTAAAAAAATATATATGATGATCCAGCTTTAGCTCAATTCGATTGTTGTTATTTGAAGAATCAAGAGAATGGGAATATGAACGCCTTAAGGAAGTATTATATTCCTAATTAAAAATTTAGTGATTCTAAATAGGAGGAGGAGGATGGATTTGCAAATTTTGATGAGAACAACCACTGAATTAAGATTTTTAAATATCGGTTCAATTTCTTTGTTTGAATCAATATTGTAGCTGGTTTTCGGTTTTTTTATGAAATAAAAGAAGGTATCAACCCTTTTTTTTCATCCAAACAGAAAAACAAAGAGGTGATGGCTAGAAACACTGACCGGAGATGCAGCCGTTCATCTTATCAGTGACACCGCAGCCATGAGTGATCCTAAGAGCTGCAGGGATGGGGATGTTGATGTTGAAAGAACTAAGCAAAGTAGAGTTATTAATGAGGCTGCAAAGGCAAGTAAGTTCAGTAGCGACGGCTTGTTTGAGAGGGTCACAGCAATCGCCTTTCAGTTGGAGAGTGGCGTTGTTGAAGTAAGGAGCACAAGACATCAAGCTCCGCAAACAAGTCGGATTCGCAACCGTAACTGTCGCTATCTTCGTCCCCAATATCACAAGGACCGCCATCATCAACATCTTTTGAGCCATTGCGTTTTTCTCAATTACTCTAATTTCACTCTGCGTGTAGATGTTTTTCTTCTTCTGCCCTGCCCTCTCCTGGCTGCACTGCCATTGCTTCTTATATACTAATTTTTTTGGAGTCATTTGGTCAGAGTTTAAAACAAGCATTTGGTTCAATACGGACATATTATTTTTTAGAATAGAATAGAAAACAGTGCAAAGAACAAATATGAGCTGAAAAGGAGCATTGGAGTCTGGAGAAGGTGATAATGATGAATAGATTTAACGGAGGATGGAAGCTTCTTAAATCATCAGAAAATGGGGGGTGTTCCTATCCTCGCTTGGGAAAGTGTGATCATTATTAGTTTATTTTTACAAGTGAAATCATTATTCTTCTTGTTAAATTATTTTATAGTGCTGTAAAAGAATATGAAATAAATTAAAGACAAATTAAAAAAACTTCAACTATTTAAAAATAATTAAAATAAAAGTATGGCATGTTATTTCGTTTTAAATTTAATAATATATTTATTTTTTCAGAAAAAGAATAAACTAGAAAATCTAACTTTCTAGAAAATAAAAAATATATATTTTAAAATAAATACTAATAATGATACAAATAAATTTAAATTTCTATCATTGTGGTCTTCATCTTCTTGGTTCAATTTATCATTGTCGTCACCATCTTAGATCAACACTTGACTTTTGATGGAATTAATTTCTTCATAGTTGGAAATTTCCTAAACAATTATAAAATTATAATAAAAACAGTAATAGTACTTAGAAAAAAATATAAATTATAATTAAAATTAATAATAACGTACAATTTTAAGGTGAAATTTTCACTAAACAATAGAATGACAGGGGAATAAATTTAAAATAAATCTAGTATAATAAACTAAATAAGGATGATGAAAGAATATCATAATTTAGTCTTCTTATTCATCCACACTTGTTTTTCCTTCCTCGCACCAGATGTGCCATAAGGAGTGGGCACTTCGTTAGGCATTGCGCCTCCAACTTAGATCATGCAATATCTTGAATTAATGAGGTCTTATATGACCAGGAGTACCACAATAATGGTAAATCACCTTACGTGAATGAACAATCTTCTTCGATAGCTTGAAAAACATTGGCTTAGGTCTTTCACTTACTTCCTTCAAACCAGATGCTTTTACGACGACTATAGGACTTTCCATTACAGCCTTCCCTTTAGCAACAAAGCCTAATCTTCCTTTGATTGCTTCTTTTTTCCTAGCTGCTAAGATCTCATTGAGTTTGCTGCTTCTCGTATTAAACTTTTCAAGCATAAGTTTTGTACCAACAAGTTCCTTCTTCACCTTCACAAAGTTGTCAAGTTCCTCAGCAATGAGTGATTCGTTTGCTTCCACCTGTTTAACCAGCTTTGCATTTTCATCCTTCAACTGATTATTTTCCTTAAGCAATTGAGCATTGAAGTCACATACTTGCCCTCATTTTCCTAACATCACTTTATATGTCTTCAAAAACTTCTCATCTAATCCCATATCTAGGTCTCCATCTAAGTTTTCATCATCCACTTTTGCAGTACTAACTGAAAAAGCAACATAATTAGTGTGATGATCATCCTCTGAATTTGAACTACTAGATGAATCTTCATCACTCCATGTCACACAAGTGTCTTCTTTTTTCTTTTTCAAAGTGTTTGAACACTTGGACTAGATATGACCATGACCTTGACACTCATAGTACTAGACTCCTTTTTTCTCATCTTTTTCAGATTCCTCTTTGATTACCACCCCGTTGGATATTTCTTTAGGAACATTTGTGCTGGCTTCAAACTTCTTTATTCTCCTTGATTGCTTCTTGAATGATTTGTTGAAGTTCTGTGTGGCTAAGACAATATGTTCTTGAACTTCTTCAGTTGCACTATTTTGGGAAGTTGGCATTTCCTCACGCACTTGGAAAGTAATACTTCTCTCACCTTTTATCTTGTTGCGTTTGACGTCCTCAAGGTTTATCTCAAAAGTTTTGCAAAGAGCCAATAAGTTCATCGATTGCCAAACTTTTAAGATCTTTAGCCTCCTTGATAAAAGTGACCTTAATAGAGAATCTCTTAGGAAGATATCTCAACTTCTTCCTGACTAGTTTGGTATTTGAATATTCTTCACCCGGAGCAAAGGCTTGGTTTGACAGATCACACAACTTTGCATAGAACTCTTCAATTGTCTGTGATCCTTACATTCTCAAGCTCTAAAATCAGGATGTTGGCATCTACATCTTAGACTGTTTAGCAGTCAAAGGTACCTTCATGAATTGACTTTAAAATGTCCCATGCAGATTTGGCTATAGTGCACTTTGCAATCCTTTTGAATTCCTGCAAGTCTACTCCATAAAAAATAACGTACAAGGCTTTGGAGTTTTCATTAGCAAACTTTTCTTCCTCAACGATCCATTGCACTTTTTTCTTAGCTAGTCTCCCATTCTTTGTGTCCATCATAGATGGTTCCCATCCTGAAAGCACCGAATGTGAAAAAAAATTTGCTTCATTCCAAACCTGAAGACGTAGTATAATTTGGCAAAGTTCTCCTCAAAATAAAAGAGGATTTCTAAATATATCGAAAGAGAAAAAAGCTTTGATCTAAAAGCGTTCAAGTCTCTTTGAATTTTCTGACATGTTACACGACAAATAAAATCTTTCAGCTTCATCATCGTTCTAGTTCGATTGCAAGTTTTGTAGTTTTGATTTCCAACTTACACTGCTTCAGTATTTTGGTCATATATTGAGCTATAAAACTCTAATTTGGGCCCATAATGTACCATTTTGAGTGGAATCAAAAGCTCTAATTGGACTCATTTCATGGCTTGGATCCAAAAAATGTCAGCAGGTACCTAAAAATAGCCTAGAAGTTCATGATGCAAATTTTGATGCCACGATACCCAACCTGCGTGGAAGACTCCAAGCTCATTTTCTTCTAAATTTTGATGTCGATTTGAGCTCATCAACACTTGATCTTCAATCATATTGATGCTTTGAAGTGTTGAGCAAATCTTCCCACCATCTTGATGTTGCAAAGGGTTGAGCAACTTCCTTCACCTCTAGATGCATAAAAGGAGGACAAACTTTCACTAAGTATTCAATACTGCAAAATCCAGGGTGGATTTTCTTTGCTTGCTACAAGCAATCTTGCTATCCTTCGCTACCTTAGTGTCTCATAATCTTGATGGATCGTTTTCGGGAGATTATTAACATTGGTAAGTTTGAAGTGTTTAAAAATAATGGAGTATTAAAGTAATGGTTTTTAAAAGAGGAAATTTCAAGTCATAATCAAATGACATTACCACCTGAAAGAGATGAAAAATCATTTTAATCAATAATGAGATAAAATTATGATATTCTTTTATAACACTTATTTAGTTTATTATACTAAATTTATTTTAAACTCATCTTTATTCACTTCCCCTATTTAATATGAACTTTATGTTTTTTTTAATTACTAAAAATATGCAATTTATAACAATAATTCGTATTATTTATTATAATTTTTTAATTGCTTAGGAAATTTGCAACTACGAAGTAATCAAGTACATCAGAAATCTAATGTTGATTGAAGATCATGACGAAGATAATAGATTGAGCAAGAAGATCAAGATAGAAGATAGAGATGAGAAAGATAGATTGAAGCATAAGATTAAAATAGAAAATTTAAATATATTGTAATATTATCAGTATTTATTTTTTTCAATTATATTTTATTTTAAATTTTCTAGAAGTTAGATTTTTTTTAATTTATCTATATATACTTTTATTTTAATTATTTTTAGGAAGTTAAATTTTTTTTAATTTGTCTTTAATTTATTTTATATTTTTTAATACATTTAAATGGTTTAATAATAACAATAATTGTTTCGCATATCATAATAAAGTATTACCAATTTGTTATAATTTAAGAAGTTAGGCTCGGCCCTGAGATAGTTTGGGAGTGCGGTTGCCCATGGCCTAGGATTGGAAAGAATCTTTAACTTTTTAAATTTTCTAATTACGCTTTATTGCAAATAAAAAAAACGGTGCCCTGAATTTTTTTTATTTTATTGCATTATATTTTATAACTTTTTTAAAAGGAATTCAATTTATTATTTCACGTAAAATCTAAAAATATCAAGAAAACAGTGTAAGAAGCTTCCATCCTCAAAAAGAACCATTAAATCTATTCATTAGTTTTTTAATATTTTATCACCTTCTCCAAAGTCCAACCACGACTCCTGTTCAATTGCACTGATTATCCAATCTAGATTCAGGGCCTAACATTGTATGTATGTATACATAATTTAATTACGATTTGAATGATTTTCTATCTTTAGAATATTATTTATATTAATGATTTTTAATAATAATTACAAAATAAAAAATGTATATATATATATATATGCATATATTCATATGCAACGGATGTTATATCGAAAATTAAGGGTAAAATACCATAAAAAGCTAATTTTTTTTAAAATTTATAGAAATGGGCCCGGTATATTATTATTTACCGGAATGGGTCATTTTTCCCGAAAGCGCGTCCACGTCAGCACTATTTCGCCGGACGTGAAAGGAAAACGCATCACTGAGGGCACGCTTTGTTTACGTGGCAACAAAACGTTTCCACATAAGCGCGCTTTCTTTCCACGTAAGCAAAGCGCGCTGACGTAGACGCGTTTTGTTCTGTGCGTGAACAGTACCAACAGTCTTTTTTTACCGTTGCCCCCCAACGGTAAAAAAAAGACCCTATAAAACCCCCCACCCTTTCATTTTTTTTTCACAAATTAATCCTCTCTCAATTATTTTCTCAAATTCCTCTCAATTTGCTCTTAATTTCCTTCCAAATTTCTCTCAAATCCATATTTAATCTCAATTTGCTCTCAATTTCCTCTTAAATTTCTCTTAAATCCCTATTTTTAATTTTTTAAAATCGTAAAAATTTGTACGAAATTAGCAATGGCCGGAGAATTGATTCGTCTTGATAACAAGCACATATCCGTCGAACAAATGAAAATGGTAAGTGTTAAATTTATTTTTTAAATATTATTTAAGATTTTTTTATTTATGCATTTTTAGATAATTATTAATTTATTATTTGTTATAAAAGTCTGTAGATCGGATATTGGAATGCTATATCCGGAATATGCATGGTCCTCCATCACCGTTGGTAGAGAATTACCTGCGGGAAGTGGGTTTTTGGCACGTGGCGACGGTAGGCTGGGGATGCAAGTTGGACCTGAAACTGATCAATGCGTTGATCGAGAGGTGGAGACCCAAGACGGACACATTCCATCTTCCATGTGGAGAGTGCACTATCACTTTGGAAGATGTCAATCTGCAATTGGGATTGCCGGTAGACGGGTACCCAGTCACCGGGTCTGTTCAATCTGGCGATTGGGGAGCGGTGTGCAACGAGCTTTTGGGTGCTATTTCGGAGAAAATTAACGGAGGTCAGATCGAGATGGGCTGGTTACGAGACATATTCTCGGATCCAGATGATAATTCAATCGAAGTAGAAAGAATCTGATATGCTCGAGCATACATTCTTCAGATAATTGGAGGTTATCTGATGCCGGACTTGTCACAGAACCTCGTACATCTAAGATGACTGCTGAAACTCGTTGATTTTAGAGCAGCTGGTGAATTGAGTTGGGGGTCTGCCGTCTTGGCAACATTATATCGGGAGATGTACGGGGCGACGTGACCGAGTAAAGCGAAAATCAGAGGTTGCCTTTCACTACTGCAGTCATGGGCACAATTTCGCTTTCCATTTCTACGTCCTCGAGTGGACCACCCATATACATTCCCACTCAAAACGAGGTAAATTTTATATTAGATTTTACAATTATTATGTAGATTTTTAAAAATAATAGTATGCTAAAAATTTATTTAATTAGGTGGAGCCATCCGGCAAGTTATGCTCGATTACCTACCTCTCTTGAAGATATACGGCTTCTATTAGACCAACAGTCGGAAGCACATGTAAGTATTCAATAAAATTGATATTTTCATCATGAGCTAGTCGATTGGCCTTTAGTATTTAGTATTTAGTATTTAGTATTATGTATATAACTAATATTTCTATCATGTTCATATAGTTTCAATGGACACCATACGAGGATCCGGCAATTCGGGCAGTAATTCCGGATGAGTTCTTCCAAAATCCAAACACTTGGCACGTGAAAGTCGCGTTGATCAACTATGCTACCGTGGAGATGCACCAGTCAGATAGAGTGTTACGGCAATTTAGATGTAGACAACCAATTCCCATGGCACCTGATGTGTTTGATGATCACCACAAAATTGACCTACGACAATTGCATACGGATTGGTCGAGATTCTAGTCCCACTACATCCAAATGTGGGAAGATCGGTATGATTATATACCCATGTTGGAACTGATCATCGTTCCGGAGTTAGCGTGCGTGTCGGAATACATGCCATGGTTTAAGATCCATGACAAGCCGTATTTACTATCGGCAGAGGAGAGACAACGGCAATTACGTGTCCAAAGGGAACGATGTGGGCCTTTAAATCCAAGACGAAGGGACGACGATGCAGGCCTATCAACGAGGCTCAGACAGTCACCCGGCCCATCATCAGTGGCCATTCAATCACCAGGCCCAGTGAGAGCACCGACACAGTCACCAGACCCAGCACTGCAACTAACGATACCCACGGCACAGCCTTTTCAGATGATGCCAGGTGTGTATCCTAGCCCTTTATGTATCCTAACCCTTATATGTTTCCTTTTTCGAGTCCTATGGCAGGTTGGAGTCAATGGCCCGGTTCATCTCCATTTTCTGTTACGCCGAGTGGACCGCAGATGTATAGGCCAGCGTTGCACGAAGGATCGCAAGAGGGGCCGTCGAGGAGCTCTTCTTTTTACCAATCCCCATCACCATATGAGTTTCAAACAGCTTCACCGTTGGTGATGCAAACACCTCCACATTCACTATTCAATCAAGGTGGCTCATCGTTCCAACATCGACAACCAGATGCCCTACTGGAGGAACCAGAATCCCTGCCGGAGCAACCACAACCCCCGCCGGAAGCTGGACAAAAGAGGAATCCTGCGCGTAACCGTCGACGGCCACCATATGGCACTGAATTCAGTGGGCACGAAGATTGATTTGTATTTTAATATATTTGTACAAACATTTTGAATATTTTGATATTATTTGATGTAATAAAATAGAAATTTATTTGAGTTATTACTTAAAAACCCTAAACTAATTTATTAAAAATTTATAAATTTATAATTTATAATTAAATTTATAATTTAACTGACAAACCCTAACAAAAACCCTAACCCTAACCCTTAACCTAAAAACCCTAACCCTTAACTTAAAAACACTCTTAAAAACCCTAAACCCTTAACTTAAAAACCCTACCCCTTAACCTAAAAACCCGATTAAAAACCTAACCCTTAACCTAAAAACCCTAACCCTTAACTTAAAAACACTAACCCTTAACTTAAAAACCTTAAACCCTTAACCTAAAAACCCTAAACCCTTAACTTAAAAATCCTAACCCTTAACCTAAAACCTTAACCCTTAACTTAAAAACCCTAAACCCTTAACTTAAAAACCATAACCCTTAACCTAAAAACCCTAACCCTTAACTTAAAAACCCTAAACCTTTAACTTAAAAACCCTAACCCTAAACCTAACCCTAATATGATATAATTTGATAATTTTACTAACAATTATTACAATTAACAATTAATAATTTTACTAACAAAATGTTAGATTTTACAAAATGTTTTGACTGGTACTAACAATTAATAATTTGATATAATTTGATAATTTTACTAACGATTAATACAATTAACAATTAATAATTTTACTAACAAAATGTTAGATTTTACAAAATGTTCTGATTGGTACTAACAATTAATAATTTGATATAATTTGATAATTTTACTAACAATTAATACAATTAACAATTAATAATTTTACTAACAAAATGTTAGATTTTACAAAATGTTTTGATTGGTACAAAAAAATATATAATTTGTTTACAATGACATTCAACTATTGCGATTTGGGCATGATCGACTTGTATGGCCTGGATTCCTACACCATCCGCACAACTTCTGTTGACTAGCTGTTTCTCGAATATCCATATTGTTATGTATTCTAGTCAAGCAAGGTCGACCATTTGGTTTGAGACGTAATTCTCTATCCGGTAACAGCTTAAAAAGAGCAAGAGATACGGGTGGCCACTAACGTTCATCTGGGACCGGTGGAAAAATGTGTCTCCAGACGTTGTACATGTTTTCTAATTTGTACACTTCGTCGACATAGCTTATCGGATCCAGACGGAGATTCTGACAAGCTGCAATAACATGAACGCATGGATAACGAAGTGCATCAAACATCCCACAGTCGCAAATCCTATGTCGCAAGTGTACACGATATTGCCCGCCAACAACACCTTAGTGCGGTCTATCAAACTCTGTCACGCGAAACCATAAGTTGTCTCGATCGTAACATATTATGTGCATGGTGTTCGCCCACGCCTTGGCCTTGTTAATTTCTTGCACTACCTTACTGCACCATACATGGCCTCCCTGCATCTGGCCTGCATAACTCACTGCTCGCTTTAGAAATAGCGCCGCCAAACGAAAATATGTCTCTCGCACAACCGATGTTAATGGTAGATGGCGCGTTCTTTTTAGAACAGAATTTATGCATTCAGCCAAGTTTGAGGTCATATGACCATATAGTAGGCCGTCGTCGTGTGCTTGTGCCCACTGTTTGAAACGTATGTTGCAAAGGTAGTCGGCGCTTTCGCTGTTAATTGAACGCAAAACTACTAACATCTCGTGAAAACGGTCTTTACTTATTTCATACCCTGCCAATTTAAGTTCATAGCGAATATTATATACCACTTTTTCATTAACAATAAATTCAAATTGACAAACGAAATAATATTAATAGAGACAAAATACCATGTTGGTCACTTGTCGTTGTTTGCTCTTAGATGGATATTGCCTGTAGTAGTTGGAAGCAACGTGTCTTAGGCAATATCGATGGTGTGTGTTCTGCCATAAGCTTCCCTGTCGATCGAATACAGCTAGTATACCGGTACCCCGATCTGAAATAACACAGATATCAGGTTGGGGGCACACATGCCTCCTTAACCTAGATATAAATAAATTCCAGTCATCAGATGACTCCCCCAGTGTTATTGCAAACGCAATTGGAAGAATTCTTCCACCGCCATCCTGTGCCACTGCAAGCAATAGCCGATGAGTATACCTATCAAACATAAAGGTACCGTCAATTTATATCAATGGCTTGCAGTATGGAAATGCGTCTCGGTATTGCTTAAAGGTCCAAAACAGGCGTTTGAACACTTGGTATCCACGTAGCAATCGGCCGTTGTAGTACGCATATTCCGTTTCAAGGTCTATGATGTAACCTGGGACGTATCTCTCTAGCACTTGACACCACTGCCATATTTCATTATATGAAGTGTCCCACCCACTATGCATATTCTCTAACGCCTTCTGCTTAGCTATCCAAGCCTTGCGGTAAGAGGGCGTGTACCCCATTTGGCTACGAATATTGGCAATTAAGACCGGCACTGAAGTCCTGGGATCTGCCTTTACCGTGGGTAGTATCAAGCTAGCTAACATAGCTGAATCCATCTTGGGATGATCTTGTGAAACACCTATAAACGGAGTACATTAAATAATGCAACATTATATAATAACAGTATTATGATGAAACCGTCAATACTGTACCTGCAGCACATGTATATGGACCTTTGTACTTTTTTATCTCCCACAACCCTGTCCTTTTCCTCAATGAGGCATAGATTTTCCATGAACATGTGCCGTCTTGCATGGCATACTTCGCCTCAAAATTATCAGATTTGGATTTAACGACGTTGTAGTTAACGCTATTTTTGATGCTATGTTGTTTCAAAGCACCAATAAAACTATCCTTGTTGGAAAACTGATTACCAACTTCAAATTTACCCGAATCTAGCCCTAAACTTGTACGATCACGCAACTGGTATGGTAGATCTAGAAACTCCAACGCATCATCTGCAGACAGATCAACATTATGCATGTGGGCCGGAGGTGAGTATGCTCTGAATCGTGGATTTTCTTTTTCATCTGAACTCCTTTCAGTATCTTCAGGTTCTGTTGGAATAGGCTCCAGTTCAGTAAATAAGCCAACTTTTGCACCATTGGGCCCGGGCTCTCGAGGTGGATCCACATCGGAGTCATCTTCTAACCCACCATCATCTGTAACGTACGAGGTCCCCTCACCGGTGGACATCGTAGGGAGTACATCATCTCTTCTTCTGGGCATTTCATAACGTCTCCAATTAGATGTAGATTGCCAACCACTAGAACTTGATACCGTTCCCCAGTACATATTTTCAGCATCAAATATCGAGCCACCGACGTACATGTCCCATCCACCGACAGAGTGTCTTGCAGGGGATGTGCATTCCACACCGCTACCAAACATGGGTTATTCCGCGTTTTGTAACCCGCTAACCGAGTATCGGCCAGAGGTCGTGTATACATCTCGAACACCAGTCGCAAGTACATCATTTGGTGATGTAAATTGTACATATAACTCAATATAATGTGCTCTACTAGCAAGATGAATCTGCACCATTACCTCTAAGCTACAAGCACCTTTTATGTCGAACGAGTCATATGCCACCAGATCAACTGAAGAACAAAATCAGTACGTAATAGACAGAACTTTCATTGGCGTCGTTCCGAAAATTTTACGCCTAATTCTTTTACGAAGTTCTGTCAAATCTATGTTCTGGTTAAAACCAGTCGCACCGTATTCTCTGAAAAAAATAACACCGTTATCGGTGTGGCAAACCTCACTATTATAGTAAATAACAGCACTAATACTTTTACTCATATTTAATTTCTAACCTTCTTAGCCTCTCTAAATTGTTTTTGCTATAACTTATGCAATCTGAGAACATTTTTTGCCTCATTTATAGCCTCAGCCAAAACATGCTACTGTAGCAAAAGCGCGTCCACGAGGGCGCGGTTTCAAAAATTCTTCTGATAAAGTATCCTGCTTGAAGCGTTTTTTATACTATTTGCTAAGAAACGTCAACTCGAAATTATTTTTTTTAGGACCTACTGTAGCAAAAACGCGTCCACGTGGGCGCGATTTCAGAATTCTTCTGATAAAGCATCCTGCTTGAAGCGTTTTTTATACTATTTGCTCAGAAATGTCAACTCGAAATTATTTTTCCAGGACCTACTATAGCAAAAGCGCGTCCACATGGGCGCGATTTCAAAAATTCTTCTGATAAAGCATCCTGCTTGAAGCGTTTTTTATACTATTTGCTCAGAAACGTCAACTCGAAATTATTTTTCCAGGACCTACTGTAGCAAAAGCGCATTCACATGGGCGCGATTTCAGAAATTCTTCTGAAAAAACATCCTGCTTTGATTTTTTCTTAAAAACCCATAAACACGAAACCTAATCAAATTTTGAAAAAATTATAATTAATTTAATTAAGAAACCCCAAACCCTAAACCTTTATTTGTTTAATTTTTTTTCAAAATCCTAAAAATCCTAAAAACCCAAAACCTAACGTGGGACAAAAAGGGCAAAACGCATCCTCGGGGGCGCGCTTTGTGGCAACAAAACGCGTCCACATCAGCGCGCTTTGCTTACGTGGAAAGAAAGCGCGCTTACGTAGACGCGTTTTGTTGCCACGTAAGCAAAGCGTGCCCTCAGGAACGCATTTTCCTGACACGGCCCGTGAAATCGCTCTGACGTAGATGCGCTTTCGGGAAAAATGGCCCATTCCGGTAAATAATAAAATACCGGGCCCATTTCGGTAAATTTAAAAGGAAAAGGGCTTTTTTTGTATTTTGCCCGAAAATTAATATATAAAAAATAATAAATATTTTAAAATATTAAAATTACATGTTTTTTTTTATATAATACTGTTCTAAGTCATATTCTTTTTGTTATTATAACAATGAAAATGTCCCCTAATTAATACTCAATCAGAATAATTGATTTTTTGTTGTTGAGTTTGTAATAGCCCAGTTTTGCCCGGGGCCCAAATCAAAGCCAAACACAAAAAATAAACCAAATCCATTCTAATTACAAACCCAAATAGCCCAAATACAAGCCCAACAGCCTAAACCCAAAATTAAAAAAAAAACCCTAGGCGGCCCAATGGCCCAAAATGTTTAAACATTTTTCAGAAAACCCTAGCCCCCTAACCCTAGGTGTGCCGCACCTAGGTCTACTAGCCTCTTCCGCTGCCTGTCACCACCACCTGCGTTGTACGCCTCCTCCATCGCACGCCTCTGACACCTGCAAAGAGAAATCAATCGCAAGACGACAAAAAATAGAGATTAACAGTTGTAATCGGCTATAAAAGGCAAAAGATCATCACTGTAATGCTTCTTCAATTTTTTACGAATATTAAAAATAAAAAAATAAAAAGAACTTCAAGGTGATACATTTGTTTTATTTTCGTTCTATTTCGTTTTGCTATCTTTTTTTTATTTCATTTCAAAATATTAATAAATAAAAATGGAGGGTTTTTTACCTTTAGCACCGTGGACGGAGGATACTTCGATCTTGAGGGTGGTTGAGCCAGCGGGCTCGCCGAAAACCCCACCGGCGACGACGGAGAACCGAAAGGCCCCTTGGATTTCTTTTTCTTTTTCTCTTCGTTTTTCGAACTTTGGGAATTTTTGGGTTATTTGAGCCCCAAATCCAGGCTCTACTCGAAAAAAGGAGTGAAAAAGAGGGTTTTTAAAGTTTTTGGCCATCGCGCACGACGGCGCCGTCGTCGGAAACTGGTGGCCAGCGTGGCGGACGATGGCCGGAGCCCTGGCCCAAAGACGGACTGAGAAAAGAGGGGAGGAGAGCGTTTTCAGAATTTTTTTTGAAGGAGAGGAAAAAGAGATTTTTTTTTTTTTGGAAAGTTTTAACTTATACAGGGATCTGAAACGGCGTCGTTTTCGGCTTAAACATTAATAGCCAAAACGACGTCGTTTCGTGCTCAACCCGCGCATGCAACCCGACCCGCCAAGAGGATCCGGGTGTTTTTATTAATGGTCTATTTGCGCGAATATTCCTTCCTCTTTTAAATGGTTCTGCAATCAAGTTCCTTTTAGTTTTTAATTTGGCCCTGGAATTATTTTTAGATTTCAATTCGATCTGCCCTGAAGCTGTGCGTTTTGGGGGGACAGGATTATTTCCATTTGGTCCCTCCTTGTTATGCACGCATTCAACGTGGTCCTTCTCTTTTAATTTATTTACAATTTCTCCCCCGAAATTCTGTTTTAAGTTCAAATTAGTCCCTTTAGTTGTTTTTGCTATTAAATTAATTAATTTTAATAGTGTTATCATTATTTTTACTATTATTGTTATTTTTAATATTACTATTATTGTATTTATTATTACTTACCTTATTATTATAATTATTTATTCATTCATACCTTTTTTATTTCAAATTTAGTTATATATATACATGCATACATTTTCATAATATATGTGTACACGTATATTTTTTTTTATAACTTATTTATATATATACATACGTACTCATATTTTTTTTATATATTTTATATACATATCTATATATATATATATATATATATATATATATATATACACATTTTTCTATTTTCATGAATGTATATACTTACTTATATATATATATTTTATATTTTATAATTTTTATATATATACATATAGATACATATATATCTTCTTACATTTTTATAACTTTATTCATCTTCTTTATTTATTGATTTAGTTAAGTTTTCATTATCATTTTGGAAGAATGTTTTAATTTTATTCGCTTATATACTTGTTATTTTGTATGTTATTGATTCGTCCTTTTATTTATCTTATTTTGTTGCTATTGCTCGTATTTTTTTTACATCGTTGTATTCAATATTGTTTTTTTACGCATATTAACACCTAGTTTCATTTCTACCATTTCGTGTTAGATCAATTTTATTCGATGCATGAATCACGATTTTAAAATAAGCAAAACTTCGTGTTTTGATATTCAAAAAGGTCGTGCCCTAACTTATTGGGTTTCGATTTTCTCGACAAATCCAAATATATGAACCTTTTAAAGCATAAATTTGTAATAATCTCGGGAATTAATAAAAGATCGTGTTCTAACTTACGGAATATGATCTTCTTTTTTAAAAAAACCGAGATAATCGAATATCTTTCAAATAAATAAAAAGCTCATTTTCGGGAATTCGATACGTTGTGTCCTAACGCATTGGATATGACATGTTGTTTTCTTGAGATGAGGATTTTTCTAAAAAATAATAAAGACAATATTCAATTTTTGGAATTTTGAGAAATCGTGCCCTAACGTATTGGATTACAATTTATTTATCTGACTTAAACAATTGAATATCCTTTTGAATTTTATTGCATGAGTTTTTTTAAGGACAAGCTCATTTTTGAGAATGTGAAATATCATGCCCTAACTCATTGGGTATGACATTTTCTCTCTCCAAAATGAGAGGGTCTTAACATGTAATTTGATTTATACAAGTTTTTAATACAAGGATCGTATTTCGAATCTCTTCAAAGTTTCTAATTCTCGACACTAAGACATTAATTAATCAACTAGGTACCAATTTTGGGCGTTACAAGGGTGCTAACCCTTCCTCGTACGTAACCGACTCCCGAACCTGTTTTTCTGAATTTCGTGGACCAAAATCCTTTTTTTAATAAAACCAAATCATTTATTAAAAACAACAACTTTTTGAGGTGACCCGATCACACATCATTAAAAAAGATTAGTGGCGACTCCCGTATTCGTTTTCTTTTTTCAAAATCTAAGTCGACCTACTTTCAAAAAAAAAATGGTGTCAAGAGAGTTCTTTTACCCATTCTTCTTTCTTTATTGGTGTTTCTTTGTGCAAGGCACTTCCTAATCAAGGTTCACAGTGTTTGTATTTTAAACATGTTTTTGAATTGATAGTTTTTATTCCCGAGAAAAAATGCATGTAACACTTTGATTTTAAAAACCACGTAATCCAAGTGTATTCGTAAACCCTGGAGTATCATTTAATTATTAATTAAATATTTGAAAATATTAATATTAATTCTTAATTAAACCCTGGAGAAAAAAATATTACGTCGGTATTGAACTAACCAAATACTTGTTTTGAACTCTGACCAAAACGCTCCACAAAATCAGTATATAAGCAATGGCATAGCAGCCAGGGGAGGGCAGGGAGAAGAAAAACAACACATACACACACAGCGGAATTAGATTAATTGAGAAAAACGCAATGGCTCAAAAGATGTTGTTGATGGCGGTCCTTGTGATATTGGGGACGACGATGGCGACCGTTACGGTTGCAAATCCGACTTGTTTGCAGAGCTTGATGTCTTGTGCTCCTTACTTCAACAACACCGATGTCCAACTGCCAGACGATTGCTGTAAGCCTCTCCAACAAGCCGTCGCTACTGAACTTATTTGCCTTTGCAGCCTCTTCAACCTGCCTTCTTTGCTTAGTTCTTTTGACATCCCCTACGTTGGAGCTCTTAGGATCGCCAGTCAGTGCGGTGTCGTTGATATAATCAGCGGCTGCATCAGCGGTCAGTGTTCCTGGCCATCACCTCTTTATTTTCCTGTTTGGATGAAAAAAATTGGTTGATACATTAAACAGCTGCTACATTGGTTCCTACAAAGGGATTCAACCGATATTTCAAATATATATATATATATTTATTTAAAATTTTTTATTTAAAAAAATCTTAATTCAGCAGATGTTTCTCATCAAAATTATTAATCTTTTAGTATACAGATTTTTTTTTTTTTTTTTTTTAAGTTTCAAAAATCTATCAGTAAGTTCAAACTCATGTTTTCTTGTTTACTGAAATAGCAAAAATAATCTGTTATTTTTTTAGCTTCTAAATAGTAAGATATGGTTGAATCATTCATAATTTTGATGAGAGACTAATTATTCATGTTTTGATTATGTCTTCTTGCTGCAGCTCCTTCTCCTGCTCCTTCCCCATAAGGTAACAAATTCTTTTTCTTTGAAGGAAAAAAAGGAAAAAAATTATATATTTAACAAAAGAAGATTGTGATAAATTCTTAATTTCCATAATTATTCATGAGATTAATCGGAGGGTAACTAGAGGTGTTCATGCATCAGGCCGGACCCAACCAAAACTCTAGGCCTGAACTCGGCCAAAAAAATGGGCCTAAAATTTTGCCCAAACTCGGACCTGGTCGACTCGTATTAATTTTTTATATAATTTTTTTAAAAAATATAATACATCAAAAATAGTAAAAATATTAAAATAAATGTTTCATAACAAATTAAAAAATAAATTAAAAAACTTGATTTGATTTATTCAAATTTAAATTCAATTTATTTTGACTGATCATAAAAGTTAAAACTTGAGCTTGAAAATTATCTAAATCCAAAATGATATTGAACAAAAAAAAGTAATGATTCTTTTCTTTTTTTTTTGTGAAGAACGATTCAAACCTTAAATGACTTAAATCCAAAATAATTCATACCCGAGATAATATAAAAAATTTTAAAACTGAATTAATTTGACATTAATAGTTGATTTTTTTCATAATTTTTTATCAAAGAGTAATTATTTATATTTTGGATTATGTTTTGTTGCACAGCTACTTCTTCCACATCTGCTCCACCCCTCACCAGGTTTTAACTTTTTTTCAATAAGTATTTTTATCCTTTTCGTATTTTCATTTGGCATGAACTGAAAACCAAACTCAATTTATTCAATTTGAATTTAATTCAACTTGATTGATGATAAAAATCAATAATTCGATCATATATTGGTATTAGTATAAATCGCCTTTCCCTAGTGTTAATTCATCTTAATTTTCTTCCCCATTTTTCATCTTAAAATTTGCAGGAGGTGAAAGCGCAGGTGTTGACAAGATTGCTTTGTCAGGAATCATCACTTTGTTCTTATGTTTAGCATGGATAATTGTGTACTATGGTAACGTATTTCCTACATGAGTTGAAGGGGAATTTCATCTTAGAACAAATAATAAAGACAACATTCAGATGTAGACATTTCGAGTTTGGATTATCTTGAGATTTCTATTCTCTGATTCTCTCTCTATATATTCATTTGTATGCTTGTTTGGTCAATATTGTTAGCATATACGTTATTTATTCAATAGGCTTATTATTATTTTTGTCACTGTCCAGCATCAATTTGGGTGTCCAAAATTGAAACTACATATTTCTTTGTATTTTTATTTCAATTTTGGCATACCTGAATCTGATAGATTGATATATATATATTGTTTGCTCAACTTTACTCTTATTGGTGAAACTTGATTCACAATGTAGTGGTGAATCTAAAGTTTTATATTAAAGATTAAAATTGAATTATATTATTTCAAGAGGTAAAATTTTATTTTTTATCATAATATTAAATTATAATTTCATAAGTTTTCACAAAAAAATTAAAATACTAATTTATCATATTTTAGAGGGGTTAAAGTTGTTACCTAACCTTTAATGCCGATGTTGCATATATGCATCAACTTTGCACACCTAACAACATAATTGCCTTCTAAAGTAATTTTGCATATATGCATCAACTTACTAGCACCAATAAAGTTAAGGGACTTAGGACGTGATCTAATGGGTAAGTCTATTAACTTGGGATTAATTTGTCGACCCCTTACTTTTTTTTGTTTATTGCTTTTGTCATCCTTTTAATAGAATTGCCCCTTTTCTTTAAAATCGAAATAAAAAGTATACATTGTTGGGACCTAACGTGGTTAATTGTTTGGACTGCCTAAATTAAATGGAAATGTCTGATTGCAATGACCACTACAGCTTGGCACTACGAAATCTGTGTAAACAAAATAGTAAAGAACACAATAGTTTGTTTACGCGGTTCAGTTCCTTTACATCTACGGAGCCTATCTCAGTGAGGAATTCAACTATCTTTGATTCAAAATACAACACGTGAATCACACTTTATTACTCCCTAAGTATACAGACCTCACATTTGTACCGAAAAACTAAAACACTTACATCTAAATTCTCCCTTTGAGAATTAAGACAGTAAACACTAAAAGTTTACACTTCAATTGCACGCACACAAAAAGTTCCTTAATGAACAAATAAAGTTCTCTCAAGATGCTCTCATACATACCTATACAATCCTCGTTATATATAAGTTTCTAGTGTTGCTAACATACAAGTGATTGAATGCAAATGCAACCCCTTAAAATCAGTAGCTACAAAATAGAAAAAGTAATATAATAACAAAGTCAAATAAATCGTGATTTGATGGAGATTCAATCGTCAAGGTAAACTTCAATTTGATCCGGCACAATTCTCCATGATCTAAGGTTGCCATCGATCGATCTGATCCAATCTAATCATCATAAGGCAATGGATTAATTTCCGTTGTTGGGCTTCAATATCTCCAAAATATCAACATAGTTAATATCCCAAAGATTTTGACTTAATAAATTTCCAACACCAAATATGGAAAGTTTTGTTGCACTCTTGTAAGGGTGAATGGTAGTGGCCACTACTAAATACCACTTAGAATGCTTCTCCACAACTTGCCTCAACATATACTTTTAATGCCTTTTCCAAATAATTTCTCAGTTTGATATTTTTCTAAAAGAATCGATATATAAATGTAATATTTTATTACGATTGCATAACCTATAAAAAAATATTTGATAAGTGTCAAAAGTAACATATTTTAGCCACATTCTTAATGCATCTTTGGGTGATTATGTGGTGTTAACTATGAATAATGTACTTCTAATCCTTTAACTTCATGTTTTGAACTTTAATAGAGTACTTGGGAGCAATAGGAGCAAAAAATTAGTGAAAATCAAAACATTGGAGTAGTCTGGAAGCTACACATGGGCAACAGAGTTTCACGGGGCCATACCACACAGCCATGTGAGCCACACAATTGTGTGTCCAAGGTGTGTGGATTTTGGGAACCAAGTGCGCTAACAACTAAAAGTTGTGATTTTTAGGTTTTTTGGCACTTTAAAAAGGTATAAATGATAAAGTAAAGAAGGGAGGAAGGGAGTCGTCATAAAATAGCACGAAAATTACTCAATGGTATAAATGATTTTTAGGGCTTCAGGTTTTTTTTTTAAATTTTCTTCATATTTTGTACTTTTCTTTATTATAGTGAAATCTCATCTTGCCCATGTTTTTTTTATCATCTTTTGAGTTTTTCCACATAAAATTTGCGTGTTCGACCTTCTCAATTTTATTATATTTACTTGTTTGTTACATATATGGGTTAATTCCCTACTATCAGGTCTTAGAGGTACAATCGGGTTTTTGAAAGTTTCCGTAATTCCATTAGTCCACTAACAAATTGCTAACATGACATTTTTTTACTTTTGGCTAAAGCTAGAGACCACTCTATAGTTAGTTCAAAACACTTTTTTAGTTTATTTACCACTGACCCATCCTGATTTTCATTAATAGTAGTATCACCAGCCTCTGTTAAATCAGCTAGTAAATCAAAACTTGATATGATAGATTCCCCTTTTTCCCTTCTTTCTTTACTGCTAGTGTCCTTCTTAGTATTTCTCCTTGTTTTTCTTTCTACCACCATCCCCTTACCATAATTTTCGGTGGCAACTAGCGCATCCACATTGGACTCTATTGTCTTCTTCTTCACCACTTGGTCCCCTTCTGGTCTAACACCTTGTAGCATCCAACATATTTCCTTCAGATCATCTACTCAAAAGTGATCCGTACTCAACTCTTTGGATGGAGTTATCAATACAAATTTTAGATACCAATGGAACATTTAAATCAATGGCTAATAGTCGACATTCCTGCAAATTTGTCGCTCGTTGTAATATTTGTATTATAGTAAATCGTCACAATATCTTCGATTGTATCCCCTATGGCTTTTAGAATGCTTCTTTTTTATACATAGCTTGATAGTTTTGGCAATCTGAAGCATAATTTTTGGTTTATTTTCCTCCTGGAATCCAATGATGGTTGTGGTAGTCCGTGCAGGGAGGGTGGCCGGTGATGTTATGATAGTAGATGGGTTCATCGAACAGGATGGGGTCATGATTATGATTCTTCTTTGCCATTTTAGATTCTCTCTTCTTAAAGAGGACTCAAATGTTGATGATACTATCATTGTTGCAAATAAATGAATAAATAAAGTGTTTAAGAGTAATTATAAAGAGGTTACTAGCTTTAACCAAAAGTAAAAAAGAATATCACGTGAGCAATCCGTTAGTTGATGTTTATATGTACAAGCGGCATCAAAGAGTCAAAAATAATATATTTATATTTTAATTTTTTTGAAAACTTATAAATTTATAATTTAATATTATAATAAAAATTATATTTTAATCTTAGGAATAATTATAATTCAATTCTAATTCTGAAAATTTAACCTCGCCTATGTCTGACAAGTGAACAAATAAGTCAACAATGAAGAATATATAAATAATAATAATAAAATATCAACCTATCAAGGTATGCCAAAGTTGAAACTTAACTACAAAGGATTAAGTAATTCAATTTTGGACACCCAAAATGATGCTGACAATGACATACAACAACAATAAAATTTACTGAATAAATAATATATGTGCTACCAATATTAATCAAATAAGGATACAAATACATAAGAGAGTATCAAACAATAAAAATCTCAAGATAAACCAAACTCGAAATGCCTAAATATGAAGGATCTCTGTATTATTTACGCCGATATAAAATCCTCATCAGCTCACCAAGGTCCCAAATGTCATCTTAGTACAACGCTATAGATGCTAAAAATAAGAACAAAGTGGTGATTCCGGTCAATACTATCTTATCAGCACCTCCACTTTCACCTGTAAAAATTTAGAAGCAAAAATGAAAAAAAAGAAAAGAAATTAAGGATGAAGAACTAGGCAAAGGTAGTTCATGCTAATACTAATATTTGACCTTTTTTCATTTCTAAATTAGACAACCCGATTGGGTTGGTTTTAGGTTTCACCAATTAAGGTTTGATTAATTTTAAATTATTTCGATTTTAAATCAATTTTGAACTTTAATTTGTTTATTTTTGTCCAGATTTGTTCAAATTTAAATTTGATGAATCAAGTCATTTCATATTATTTTTGCATCCTAAGGAAAAGAATAGAAAAGTTTAATCGATAAAGAAATTAAAAACATGGTTTGTTACCTGGCGGGGGTGGAGCAGACGCGGGAGAAGTAGCTGTGTAACGAAACGTAATCCAAAATATAAATAATTAGTATTGAATAATATATAATATTGAAAAAATTTACACATTTTGATCAAACTAATGATCAAGTCAGTCAAACTGTTAATTTTTTATTTAACTAGTTTGATCACATAGTCTAACAATAATAAAAAATAATTAAAATTTTAAAATTACTTAAACTTAGTTGAATCACCATTTTTACCGGTTTTAAGTAGTTTACTCAAATATCGGTTTAATCACCGCACAAAGAAAATATTTTGTTGCGAATGAACAAGATGTTGAGGAATTGTCCATACGTAAAATCATAATTATTGATACGGGCCTTTTCCACATAAAAAGGAAATCTTTTATTACAATAGAAGCAGAAGTGATGTGAATTATTCAAGAATCAAAGTCGATTTACTTTATAAAAAGAAAATATCAATGAACTTCTATGAAATGGTTTCACAGATTCAGCCAATTGTCTTGATCGTCCCCTTTGTTTAAACCCATCAACTAGTCCTGCAACTTGGTTCAATTGCCAGTTTTTTGTTCCAGCTTTTGGCTTTCTACTGGTTAATTTCTAGCGGTTCACTTAAATACCATTTAAATTGATATGCCAATCAATTTTTGATTTAACTAGTCTATTCTGGTTATATTAACATAGATGATAAAATAAAAAACGAAGGTATCAACCATTTTTTTTTTCATCCAAACAAAAACAGAGGTGATGGCTAGAAACACTAACCGTTGCAGGCGCTGAGATCTGTAGTGACACCACACTCACGAGCGATCCTAAGAGCTTCAGAGACGGTGACGTTAAAAGATGAAAGCAAAGTAGGGTCGTTAAAGAGGTTGCAAAGGCAAGTAAGTTGAGTTTCCACGGCTTGTTTGATAGGATTACAGCAATCATCCTGCGGTTGTGCAGTGGCGTTGTTAAGGTAAGGAGCACAAGGCACCAGGCTCTGCGCACAAGTCTCTTGCGCAACCGTGAACGTTGCCATCATCGTCCCTAATATCACAAGGACCGCCATCATCATCATCATCTTTTGAGCCATTGCGTTTTTCTCAATTGTAATTCGACCCTGTTTGTGTATGTGTTCTTTTGTTGTTGTTTTGCTGCCCTCCCCTGGCTGCCGTGCTATTGCTTATATACCCATTTTGTGGAGAGTTTTGGTCAGAGTTTAAGACCAGTATTTGATTCAGTAAGGACAAAGAAGGTAAATTGACGTACGTGCTCTTAATGGAGGTTGATCTCACGCTCCATAATTCCCCTATTATTGGCTAATAAACTCAAAACCCTTAAATTATTTTACATTCTTTAAACAAACCCTTAAGTTATTTTTGTAGTTAAATATGTCCCGAACCAATAACTTTTACCCGAGAAAGCCCTTAATTTTAATACAAAAATTGTTAAATACAAAAATTTATATTAATTTAATCTAATAAGTCTGTTTTTCTCTTTATTCCTATAAGTTATAGAGATTTAATTTTTATCATTTGATCATTAAGAATAATATTATTTATGTATATCATAAAAATATTGATGGATTCCATACTTTTCTGTATGATTATTACAAATACATTGTTAAATCAAATAAAAAAGTATACTATTTTTTTGGAGGTATAGAATTTCGTTTAGAGAGAACCAAATCACTGGTCAAGCTTTTAAAATTCAACCCTGTCGGATGCAGAAATTTGTTAAAATAAAAAATTATTTTTTGTTTGAGAGAACAAAATGATACTCCATAAATTAGCAAATATAATACACTCATATTAGAAGTGAACAAAATTCGATTCGATTTAAAAAAATTAAAAACAAATTTAAATTTCGAGTTAATCGAATCGATTTATTCGAGTCAACTTGAATAAGTAATTCGAGTCTTGAGTTCAAATCGAGTTGAAATTTACAATTTGAATAACAAATTAGTGTAAATGTCCCTTTGGTCCTTGTCAATTTTGAAAATGAGTAAATTGGTTTCTCTTTCGACAAAAATTACAAAAAAAAATCAAAATAATTTTTAAAATTAAAAATATTTATAAAAATTCTAAAATTTATATTTTTTAAAAAAATTCTAAAGAATATATATCGAAAGGCTTTGAATCGATCAACAAGCCCCAAGCCCAATATCTTGATTTTGAATGACAATGCACCGTGGACCCATATATATATCATCCACTAATACACGGCCAATTAATGTTTGGATAAAAATTCTTTCCGGAAGCGTCCTCTTTTGAGGACTCACAAAAATCCCTCAGGTGGTGCCACAATCTATCCTACGTACAACAATTTGTTGAACTACTACACAAGTCTGCGCGTAAGATATCCAGCATCTAATGTTAGTACGGCGGTATCAACAACCCATTTTCGGGCCCTGTAGCAAGAAATGATATATTCTGTTAAAGTCAGTCCCTCGCGTAAATTGCTTTGAATGGGTGAATCGAAAAAATAATTTTTTAAATTTAAAATATTTATAAAAGTTTTAAAATTTATATATTTTTTTAAAAATTCTAAAGAATATATAAAGAAAGTTAAATTTTTTAAAAAAATTTAAAATTTAGTTTTGGAACCTAAATAAGTTAATTAATTATTCAAGTTTGTCATATTTTTTTATTATTTTGCTTTTAAAAAGTTTTCTAATATATATGGTTTCAAATTTATGTGATCTAATATGGAATTAGTTATATTGTAACAAGATTTTAATTTGACATATTTCATTTTTTAATTTAACTCGAACAATTTCACTCGATTCGATTTGACTTAAATTTCATTTTACTTGACTCGATTCTAAAAAAATTTCAAATCGAATTAAGATGATAAAATATGACTCATCAACTCGAATTTTTTTCACTCGATTCACTTACCCTTTAACTTGGATTACATGAATTTTCAAAATGAAAGTATTACATGCATTTATTAGAAGACTTTGGAACAACTTAGAAAAATCAATCATATAATTTTTAATATTTTTAAATATCTTTTGATTTTATTATATACATTTTTACAAAGTGTATGATTTTTTTTCTCTATATATTTTTTAAATTTGGTCATTGAATTGGTGAGAGTTTGACATTTTCTTCTAATTTATTTTTCAATTCACATTAAGGATTAAGTTAATTCTATTTTCGAGAAAAATTAATTAATTTTACGTTCAAATTCTATTTTATTAAAAGAAGTATTGAAATAAATTACATAAAAAGGTTTCAAAAGATTTCTTTTAAGCTTTTTAAATTTTAATTATTAAAAGTATAATTTGAACTTGTAAAATGAAATGATTTGCAATAAAATTTAACCTTTGACTTAAAAATAATTTGTATTAGATTAGTAGCATTTGGCTGGCCTCCCCTATTTTATATTTTCCCAACTACTTCCATCTTTGACTTAATTTAAATCAACAATTAGAAATAATGTAATGTTGGAATTAGCCTGGAAGTTCTAAACCAACCACCCCAACATTCCTATTGATTATTACAACAAATATGTATACTTAGCTAAACTCAATTACACCCCTAATTAGCTCTTTTAAGATATATTAACTCTCGATCAAGAAAGATAAATAAAACCCCATCAACAAATAATACTTTAATACATGGAAGGAGTAGGTGTTATAATCCCAATCCCTAGTTAAAGAAAAAATATAGGGACTTGGGGGGGGGGGGGGGGGGGGGGGGCTAACCAATAATAAAATGATCCAAATGAGAATTCAAGAAAAAGAAAAGGTTTGAACAGAAAGGATAGCGTAGGGTAGTCAATATTTGATATTTCAATCCATTTATTGTTCTTAATTAATTCTATGCATATCTTTCTTGCTTTCTTTTCCATTATAGTGCAACCAGAAACGGACAAATATACAACAATGCTTCTATATATGCGTAAGCCGAAAACAATGTTGGAACGTTTCCATTGCCTCGTCGATCACGGCTCTGTGCCATCTCATCCAGTTAACGCGTGAGACGATATACCTTGATTGGTGGGGAAACAAAATAAGGAATTCTGTCATGCAATTTCTACTTCTCGAATTCGAATATTTGGTGTATTGATTATACATGTTCATTTTACTGTTCATATTATGAGCCTGAATGGTAAGAATTATCTGCTTATGGTATGTGCGTGACAAATATATTATTATATGTATAAGGTTATTGTGTTACTATTTGTTAATAGACTTGCATCAAAACTAAAATTTTAAAATTAAAAAAGTATGAATAATTTCGATGGAGATCAACAGAGACCAAAACCACAACTTTACACATAGTGCAATATCAATAATAAAATTTCGTGATTGAAATTTTATAATTCGAAAAAAATACAAAAATTAAAATTGATAAATTCAAGAAATATAAAAATTAGATTTGATGAAATTAAAAATCCAAACTTTTAAAAATTGAACCGAAAGGAATGTCATTCGTTATCCGAAGGCATGCAGGAGTCAAGAGAACAAGTCTTAATGTAAAATTAATCCAATCTTAAATCAATGGCCCGACTCGCAACGAACTTAATCGCTTTCTTACCTACATTATTAATTATCGGTAATTACCTACCCATTAACAAAGAAATTAGTATTATATTTTTTCAAAAAAATATTTAATATTATATTAACCATTTTTGTCATATTCACTATAAGTTAAACCAATCAAATTAATCCACGTTCTTTATTTTTAGTCAACGACAATTAGCAAACGATAAACAAAAAAGTTAGGCAAATTAAAAATCTCACACCCATTTGTGAAATTAAAAAAATTAAAAATTTGTTACATTTAAATTTAAAAAATTATATATTAATAGTAAGACAGATTTATTAAATTAATTTTAAAAGTTCTAATGAAAAAAAAAGAATTCAATATAATAAATTAAAATTTTAAATACTTAAGAAGTATTTGCATAAAAATTATTTTTAAAAACGAAACAAAAAGTAGAAGATAGAAACAAAATATAATTATCATTAATAACAATTTATTCTTAAAAAATAACAATTTTTAAAATAAACTTATAACTAACGAGGCATTAATTTAGTGGTAAGGTTAATATTATGAGAACTTTAAGATCATAGGTACGAATCCCATTCTATGTAAATAATGTGTGAGTTCTCAATTTATATCTAGTTTATGTTCTATAATATATTTTGACCATTCTGATTGATCTTGAATATAGTTACGGACCATACCGTATAAGTTGAGTTCGTATATAATTATACTTTTACTATTTGACTTTGATTATAATAGAGTTTTTCAACCCTTAAATAGATATAGTCGAAATTCTTCTTGTATTATTCGTTTCAACATTAGTAAATTTCTTCTTCTCTGCTCGTAAATTTTTCTCGAAAGGATTTCTACGTAAAATCTGTGTATTCTTATTTTTCTTTTCTTATTGTTTTGCAATTGTTCTACTGTCGACGTTTATTATAACAGTTACTTAATTATTTTGTTTGTAATTACAAATTTAATTTATGTATAATCTTGAACCCAAAAGAATTACTAGAAGCTTACAAAATTAAATAATAAAAAAAGGATAGAGGCCACGTGTTTGCTTTTTTTTTCACAGGTTTTTTATGAATTTCGTCTAGAACCCAGTCAACGTCAAAGATAGAAATCAAAACGAACAAGTAAATAAATATCTTATTTTCCTTTTCTAATTTTCTTCTTTTGGTTTTATCACAAATAAATTAATTAGTGAATGAATAAAAATAAGAAAAAGAAGCCGAAAACATTGATCTAACAAATGAAAGTAGACCACAATGATGTAGTTTATGTTCTTTCTTGCAATTCAATCTATTGTTTGTTGTTCTTAGTGTTGACAATTTATATAATGTTTGAACTTTCTATTTTTGTTCTCGAATTCTTATGATTTGGGGTTTAGTTTAATTTTTTAAATAATTCTATAAAAATTATTAGTATTCTAGATGTTATCTTTACTATACGCTATCGATAAAATATGATGATTTAATTCGTATTATTATTGTTGCAACAATTTGAAAGTTGTGTGTTTGAATATGATTAAACACGTAACACTCTACAATTTTATTTTATAATATAAGTGATATTGATTCAATTAATGAAATTATTTAAATGATTTTCTTAAAAAATAATATAATTTATTTTATAAAGTGAGTATATTTTTTTATGAAACTGGATTGATATCTAATTAACCCGTGATATAGACATTTAAATTAAATTCTCATTTGATTGGTAAAGGTTTTTCTCTTATAGTATGAAAATAAAAATACAAAATGAAGTGAATACAAAAGGCCCATTTATGCTCTATGTGGAGAACAACGGTCCAAATGAGAGCTAAAAATCCACCAGATGGGCCATTGTTCCAGCCATAAACCAACAGTGCACGGCCCATTAATCTAGTCAAATAGTAAAGGATTGGTTTAATAACATTTGGTACCTGAATTTAATATTTTTTTTCTAATTTGGTACTTAAATATTTTTTGGGTTCGATTTGGTACCTAATGTTAAATATTATAGAAATCATTCCAAAACACTAATGATGTTAGAAAATTCGTGTTATGCTACAAAAATATCATCAGTATTAAAGGAAATCCATGTTAAAAATTTATGCATTGAGTTATGCTTAATGAATTAATATTAAATACGAAAACAAGAGTTTTAAAACCCCAAAATAAAAGAATAATTATTTTAAATTAATAAAATTAAATTAATTAATTAAACTAAAAGTAATTATACATTTAAAGTACAAAAAAGAAATATCATGTCATCTCATGGTAATTAATGTTCGCTAGCTATTAATTTGTTTTTGCTGGTGTTGGATATATTAAATTGAGTGTACTTAAAAATGAAAGGTTATTCTGAGAGTTTCCGTAATCTATTTATTTTTGAAAGAGGTTAGCATTTACTAACGTCTTTCTCTTTTTATTATATTTCTACGAATTGAGAAAAAAAACGAACATATCCAAAAAATATTCGTTTCCTTCTTTCCCTTTTTGGTTTTTCTAATTTTTCTTACGACTCATTTATGGATGAAACAAACTAAAGAAATGACATTTATTATGTAATCCATCCACACGTAAGTTTTTGTAGTCGAAAAACCTTCTTCCATGATTGTTATTGGACCAATATGTTCTTACCTCAGCTAGAGATCCACAATATATAGTATACTTGAATGACATTGGTTCCATCCAAATTTCTTTTTTCTTCTTGATTTTGAGTTAGCTTGAAACAAATGAAGAAGCTTTAGCTTAGTAAAACATTTAGGGTTGTAATATTAAATAGAAATAAAAGGGGTTAAACAATATAAACATAACATAAAATTTATATTCTTTAGTGAAAAATATGTGAAAATTTACAAAATTAACTAGAAATTCGTGTGAAGAAAAAGAAAACATTCACATAAACCTTCTATTAACGATTTAACAAAAGTGCGATTAAAAGATCCAACATTGATAATATTAATAACGAAATTAAATGTTTTATAGTTAAAGAATCAAAATAAAAATAAATTAATAATTGAGTTAAATTTAGCTTTTGAAATTAAGACCATAATTTAATAATGGCTAATGCAATCAAAAAAAAAAAAAGGGTGTCCACCAAATCTAGTTATGAAGATGAGAGTAGTTAAAAAGAAGGTTGAAAACTGAAAAGCCATTGCGAATGAGATACTAATGTTATCCCTTTAATGGACAGGCAGGCCACCGAATCCCATTATGGTTTTACCTAAATTTTCACCTCAGTTAACGCCGTTCCTTTTCTTTCTTTCTTTCTCCTTTTCCATGCAAATCTTCAATCTCAAAAAGTTGCAAAACATCTTCTTTTCCCCTCTCTCTTCAGCTTATCTCTTTCTTTTTTAGTTTACGATGTTAAATTTTTCTAGTAGTCGTTATACTTTGTGAAAGTTGTAGATTTAATTCTTATACTTCTCGAATTTTAAAATTTTAGTATTTGTAGACTCAACAGTTACAGTTAAATTCGTTCGGCTAAATTCAATTATTAGTCATGTATTATGTTTACTGTTGTAGATTTAACCCATATTCTTTAATTAGATCATTCTAAGTCCTTATACTTTTTAAATTCTGAAATTTTAGTCTTGATGCAAACGACAATCATTAATTCATTAATTGAATTTTTAGTGAGTAATATGTGGAAATAATAAGTTGATATGTCATCAAACATATGATAATATGTTTGCCACATTAGATTTTAGAAATATGAGAACTTAATGAATTTAGTAGCTAATGTTTGGTGAGAATTAAAATTTTAAAGTTCAAAAAATCTAAAAACTAAAAATGACTGAATTAAAATATAAAGACTAAATCCACAACTTTCATAAAGTATAAAGGCTAAAAGATATTTACATGACATTTGCAAGCTCAATCTCTTGGTCAACTGAAGAAAATCTTTACAATTGAGATCTACAAGAACACTAATCTTTAAATTAAAAATCGAAATGATTGATGTTAACTTAAGATAATATTAACTAAACTTGAAAAAAATCAAATTTTAAATCTAAATTGATCTAATTTACAAATCTATTTACAAATGTGATTGTACAAACTTTTTAAAAAATAAATAAAAATAAGTATTTAATTAGAATAAAAAAATTCATGAAAGGCATGCATGAAAGGGTAAATTACCAAAATAGTCACTTTTGTTTGGCTCAAGTTACATTTTAGTCACTTATGTTTGAAATGTTACGTTTTAGTCACTTATGTTATCACGTTGTAACATTTTAGTCACTGAGCCGTTAGTTTCTGTTAACGGTGTAACAGTAAACTGATGTGGCACGTTAAATCATCATTTCAAACAAAAATTCTACGTTAATTTATACAATCGGTCCCCATATTTTTTCGTTTGGAGCAATTTAATTTTTTCTTTTATGTTTTTTTAACTTTCTTTCTTTTCCATTCTCTTATGCTTCTCCCTTTGTTTTCCTCCCTTCTCTATTTATTTCAACGTAGTTTTTCTATGTTTTATTTTTTTGAACAATTTAATTTCTTCGAGTGAGGCGAGCTTGTGGACTAGTTACAAATGGAAAGCATAGAAAAACTATGTTAAAAGAAATGAAGAAGGGAGGAAAATAGAAGGAGAAGCATAAGAGAATGGAAAAAAAAAAGTTAGAAGAACATAAAAGAAATTTTTTAAATTGTTGAAAATGAAAAAATATAGGGACCAATTGTAGAATTTAACCTAAAATTTTCATTTGAAATGATGATTTAAGGTGCCACATCAACTTACCGTTACACCATTGTCGACAATTAACGACTCAGTGACTAAAATGTTACAACACGATAACGTAAGTGACTAAAACGTAACATTTCAAACATAAGTGACTAAAATGTAACCTAAGGCAAACAAAAGTGACTATTTTAGTAGTTTACTCTGCATGAAAAGATTACAAGTCCCCACATGGTAATGTGCAATCATGTGAGAGAGTGAAGTGCAAAGAAAAAAAAAGTTGATGGAATAATATAGGGCCATACCAATTTATCAAGTGTATGCCTATTCTTTTAACCTATTAATCTTCTTTATTCCTTACTAATGCATTGTAATCTCAAGTGTTTTTTTCTCCTTAATCTAGACCTTACTCAACATCTTTTTATTATTAATAAAAATTTTAATAGATTTTATTCATAAGTTGCGTCAAACCAGATTCAAAGTAAAAAAAGTTGATAAAGTTTGTTTCGATTTATAGGTTTTGAAAATTTTGATTGTTTTTTATATAAGAATAAATCTCAAAGCTATACATGAATATTTGTTAATTAATGTTCAATATTGTACATGAACTTTGATTTTGAGCAATTTTATATATATAATTTTGATTTGTTTCAATTTTCAGAAATCACTAGTACAATTATCACTATAATACTCATTAAATCAATCAAAATTCATGTGTATAATCATATCAAATCAAAATTCATGTATCAAATTACTCATTAAATCAAAGTTCAAGTATAATTTTGATTTTTTTCACTTTTTATATATTACTAATTAAGTAAACCCAATTCAATTGCCATCCAACCCTGATTTAACCAACTCTTGTCCCATGCATTAATTTGCAGAGTTTATTTATTAACCTACTTATGGATTATTAATTCTTTTCCAATTTTAATTTATTCCATTCTCAAATCGATGATAAACGTTGAATTCATAGCACTAGAAACTATTTTCGGGTTTCAAAGGATTGAAGTCACTTCTTTGGAACATGATAAAACTTCAAAGCTTCACAGCTATGGCCAGATGGGTTGCATAAACCGTTCCCACAACCTACAATTATTTGAACATTAAATTTTGAGTTTTTAAAATTCAGTAGGGACACAAATCCCCCCCCAGCACTCTAATACAGTAACTCAACTGCTCCGAGGCATAGTACCGTTAACTTTTCAATAAATTATGAAATTGATTCACTCGATTTTCATTCTGGTTCAACCGATTTTAAGTTGTCTGTTTAAAAACTAAGTCAACTCTTTTGTTCAGACCGATTTCTGATCTGATTGACTACTTCGATCTGGTTCAACTATTAGACTCTAGGTTGATATTTTGCCATATCAATATAGATAACTCCCATCAAAGCCTCTGGAATAGTTTGAATTTTGAAATATAAATTTCAATTATAAAGCAAGAAGGAAAGAAAATTGTAGATAAGGAATCTGTAAAGTTATTGTGAAACCAGCATGGACATAATTTTGATGTGCATGCTTTTGGAAACACGTTATCACCCAGATTCTCCTGCCCCCATCTCTACCTTTCCTCGACCTCTTCTTTTTGTAGATGCATTAGTTTATTTTATACTCATATACACATGAAAATACACTCAATTTAGTTTGGAGATGATGTCCGAACTTGGCTCAATGGAAAAATCGAGATCCCGGAAATTTTGAGTCCTCATATTTAAGATCAGCTAATTAATTTGAAATGAGTTAAATATTTAGTTCAAATCTTGATTCTACTAAAATTGTTATAACTTCAAAAGGTAAGATTAATTTTACAATATCCTCAAATTATGGATAAAATTTTAAATTGGTTAATGTTTCAATTGAAAATTCAAACTAAAGTATTGTGTCGATCATGTCTTTTTGTGATTTAATTGTCAACTAGTTTAGATTTTACATTTTTTTTCCAAAATATATGTATAAATTAATGAATATTTTAAGGGTAAACTACACCCATGGTCACTTTTGTTTACCTTAGGTTACGTTTTAGTCACTTATGTTTGAAATGTTACGTTTTAGTCATTTACGTTATCATGTTGTAACATTTTAGTCACTGAGCCATTAATCGTTGTTAATGGTGTAACGGTAAGCTGACGTGGCACGTTAAATCATCATTTCAAACAAAATTTTAGGTTAAATTATACAATTGATCCCCATATTTTTTTCGTTTTAAGTAATTTAATTTTTTTCTTTTATGTTCTTTAAACTTTCTTCTTTTTTTTCCATTCTCTTTTGTTTCTCCCTCTATTTTCATACATTTCCCATTTCTTTTAACATATTAGAAAGTCGAATTGGCAATGAAAAAAGAAGTAGGAAGTCGACTGTCATCATTTGCCTATAACTAAAACCCTATAACCAAAACCCATAAACCCATACCATGCTTCTTTCTTCACTACCAATTCTACTTCCTGGTATGTTAAAAGAAATAAAGAAGGTAGAAAAACAGAGGGAGAAGCAGAAGAGAATGGAAAAAAAAGAAAAAAAGAAAGTTAAAAGAACATAAAATAATTAAATTGCTCAAAACGATAAATTATGGGGACCAATTGTATAATTTAACTTAAAGTTTTTGTTTGAAATGATGATTTAACGTGCCACGTCAGCTTAGCATTACACCATTAACGACAATTAACGGCTCAGTGACTAAAATGTGACAACACGAGAACGTAAGTGACTAAAACGTAACATTTCAAACATAAGTGACTAAAATGTAACCTAAGATAAACAAAAGTGACCATGGGTGTAGTTTACCCATATTTTAAACACATCAAATTCAAGCTAACATTTAACACAAAAAATATGACTAAATTAACAAAAAGATTTTATTAAAACAATACTTTATGGATGTTTTAAAATTTAAGATCAATTTAAATTTTAGCTCATAAAATAGGGATGTTTGATGCAATTAATCTAAATAATAATTATAAAGATGGGAGGGAACAATAGTACACACTAGTCGGCAAAATGATAGTAACATAACATCAAAACTTTATAAAAGTGGGTTTATTTTTAGTAATATATTATCTAATTCAATGACTGTAAATAAAACTATATATTTTCAGTGCATCAAATATAAATATTTATTAGAAATTCTATCACATGCGTATGCATGTGAAAACAATATATTTATTTTAAAAATAACATACAATAAATAATAAAATGTCTGGTTTGAAACTAATTAATAAACACATAAAATGTGTACAATGTTAAAATGAAAATACCAGATTAAGGATACTAAATGACTACAATTGTTTATTATAGTGTTGTCATCAATCTTGAACTAGCATCGAGTTAACTTGTGACACCAACTCAATCAACAACATTATTAATATTAGATTTTATCACACTCACGATATGAATGGACAGAAATATTTTATATTAAAACATATTTATAAAAATATTTCAAATAAATAATTATTGGTGGAGTGAAAAATGATTTTTATATAATTTATTAGTCTTGTGTTTAATTCTTAAATAATATTTTTATTATTTTATTTGAGTATTATATACTTGTAACATATTTTATATATAAGAACAGCTAAAAAAAAATTAACCATGTTCTATCAAACTTTTTGAGAAAATAAAATTGATTTGTAATTTTTATCTTAAAAATAGCTATCAAGGACTACCAAAACTATATGGTCGACAGCAAATAACAAATCAAATCACTTAAAATTAACGTAATTCCGAATCATTTTCTTTCTCATTCATATGCATCCAACTTGATGCAAAGTATCACCAATCACTTTGGGTTAGGGTCTACTAATAAAATATAAAAATAAATTAAAATAGAACCGCCGTAAATGAGGTCTTAGCTTGTTGATTAAAGTTTTTAAATTATTGAATATTCAATTTCGTGTTTAATATATGAATTTCTAATTTCACTGTATGTTCTATTCGATTTTTCTCTATTTAATTTAATTCTTTCTAATTCTTTGTCGATTGTGTATATTGTATTTGTAATAATGAAATTTCATGGTGAAATTTATTTCCCTGGTTTAATTAACAACAGCATCATGATTTTGATTACAATGTTTGTCTTTTTCATAGATTTGCCCATTGTTTTCAAAAGGAAAATAAATGCAGAAAGATTGGTGGTGTAGTTTTGGGTGCTCTCCTTAGCCATATGTTTTAGCCGAGTTTGCTATTTTGATCGACAACGTGGAGGATGATGTTGGATTACTCCCACCTCAGAAAATTCATAGGTAATGGTTGGACGTGGTTTTGAGGAGGAGGAAAAAGCTTTAGTCAAATCCTTGGCCAAAATCAGTCAGTTTTAGTCAAAATCAATTTTTGCCAAGACTACACCTCATTTGATCACTTTCAACCATTCATCAATCAATATTACATCATTTCCTTCATAAAACTTGAACTCCTCGAATAGGGGAAGTTTTTCCAAATCTATTTTTTCATTCATAAAACTTCTAACTTGAAATTGAATTTAAGTATATATTTTTAATTTGTTGCTTTAGTAATTTAAAGCTTTTTGGCATAATATCAAATTTAGTATTTAACATTTACATATTTTGTTAGTTTCGTTTTTTTAACTAAATTTGATCTTCAACCTTTTAAAAAGAGTCAAATTTAACCATTAATCTTTAAAAAAAAGTTAAATTGATTTTTTATAATAAAAATGCTGAGTAAATGATTAAATTTTTAAACATGAAAATCATCATGGCAATTCATGTGTATTTCATACTTTTTATTTTTAAATTATTTGTTAATATGATATATCAGACAAGTAGTGACATATAACATAGGTTGTCACACCAATATTATTAAAAAAATTAATATTTTACTCAATATTTTCGTTAAAGAAAAGTGATTAGACTGGTTTCAAAAAGTTAATGATCAATTTTAACTAAAAAAAAGGATAAAATTGAAAAAATTTTAAACATTGGCCATTAAAGTTATTATCATGCATTTTTTTATCATTTATGTTAGATTTTACAGTTTGATATTTAGTCTCATAATTGTCGGTTCCAAATCGAACTATCAGCAACCTAATTTGCTTGTCACCAAAAACACAATCAGCAACTATCAGCCATGTATTTTAGCTTTTATGTTTTTCAACAACGGTTCTTGACCCTGATCTTTCTCATGTCCTACTTTTACATCCTTTACCTAATAGTTTTGAATTTTTTAATAGCTAATCTGCTCTGATATTTCAAAGTTCCTGCGGTGATTTAGCCGCGACTCTGTAAGTATCACTTTCAACTCAGAAATCGCAGCATGCTTTCGGACTTCAAATTAATCTTCCCTCGCATCTTTTTCTAAAGAGGTTCTCTTAAACCTAGGATTAATAAAGAAAGACCATTTCTTACTTTATAGACAAATTTAATCACTCTGTTTTACCTTTTTGTAAAGCTGATGATGTTATAATTACAATGATACGCTTTATATTGATTGTTTTATCAGCATCTTTTCTTTGCTTGTTTGCATTTCTACTTTTTACCCAGCATATATCTTTATTCTCCCTTGAAATCAGGCTTTTTTAAATTTTTTTGTTCTTCCTCATTTGTGGGAACCCACAAAGCTTAATTTTGTCTATAAATCAACCCATTGTTCCCCCACTGTAAACCCATAACTTTTTCCTCTTGAACTGTTCAGCAATGGAAGCCTCATCTACACACCATGGACTAGCAATCCTCTTCATTGTCCTCACTTCACAAATAGCTTTAACCTTAGCTTATCCACCATTTCTCAACGATAGAAACATTGAATACATCAAATCTTCATGCAGCACCACAACATATCCCAATTTATGTTACCGGTCCCTCTCAGTCTATGCGAGCAGCATCAACACCAGCCCCAAATTGTTAGTCCACACTGCACTCAATGTAACTCTTAGAGCCAGCAAAGCGACTTCGAGGTTGATGGTAAAGATCTCGAGATTCCACGGTTTGGAACCAAGGGTAGCAGCCGCCATGGCTGATTGTATCGAGGTGATCGGGGACTCGGTGGATGAGCTGCAACAGTCGTTAGGGGAACTCGGTCACATTAGTCGCTCGAACATTTCACTTACGATGAGCGATGTTCAAACATGGGTTAGTGCGGCACTGACAGATGAGGATACTTGTATGGATGGATTTGCTGGGAACAACATGAATGGATATGCAAAGACAATGGCGAGGAAACGTATCATTCAAGTTGCACATTTGACAAGCAATGCCTTGGCTCTCATTAATAATTATGCCTCAACTCAAGGTTACTATTTACCTTAATTTCTCATGAAAACTTCAAAGAGAAAAAAGATCAATATGTATATAGGTATATCTTAGGTTCGAATTCGGGATTGGTGTCAACCAAAGATTAGATATCAACTGTGACCCGGTCGACTAGGCTGCTTTTATGTTTATTTTGCTTTGGGTGTTGTATGCTTATCATCAAACAAACAGGGCAATTAGAAAAATGTTGTCCCAAACTAAGATGGTAGGAGATTGCAGATTGTGTTGTGAACTGTATTTATTTCTTAATTTCTGCACTATATTGTACCAAAGGAATATGAAATTTAAGTGTGTGAAATTTAGTCGGTATCATTCATTAACTGGCAGGTACAAATCCAAAAGTAGTGAGTAGGTCCTTGTCTCCTTTGGATAAAGTGGGTTTATTGCAATTTTAGACCCTCATATTATTTTGTAGTACTAGTTAATCCTTTTAGTATGAAAATTTCAAGTTTAGCCCCCAACAATTGATACCCCCAACCAAAATTTCCTCGCTTTGTCCTTCTTAACCTGATCCTAACTCATTTGTAAAATTGTCAAAGTAACAAATATTATTTTAAGGGTATCAATATTTTTTTATGTTTTAATAATTAAAAAAAAAAAGACTCATACACATCACGAAAATTATAAAATTTGAATCGAAAAATCATAATTTTCATCATCTTTAAACTAAGACCATATTTTATTTTTACATCAACTTTTTTGTAAATTTATTATATAAACTTTTCACTCAACTTGTGAGTGTATCATAATTACACGTAATTTAATTATATTTAGAAAAATGCATTTAATGCACAACCAACTACAATACATTAAATATAAATAAATGATTTGGTTTAAATCACTTTTCCCACAAAACTGTCAATTATGGTTGAAATGAAATTATACATAACAATTTAAACCAATCAAAATTAAGTGCATGTATATTTTCAATTTAATATAAAATAACTTGATGATTTAATTTATTTAAATGTGAAAAATTAAATCAAAATTAAGTTTAAGTGTAATACAATTAAACTTTTATATATATAATTATTCAAAATTAAAATTAATATATTAAATTACATGTTGAATCAAAATTAATATAAAATTTTATACCGAATTTCACGTTAGTTTAGTATATATCCTTAAAATTATTTCATAAGTTAATAGTAATACTTACATAGTAATAAATTATCGATAATTTATAGAGATCTGAGTGATAAGGTACTTATTGATAATTTAATCTAAACAGCAATGAAGTTGACAAGGTTTTTTAATATCGCCGTTTGCCATGCTAGAATCATTAACATAAGTTTCTAAAATATTAAGAAGAATTATTATGTCTAAATACGGATTATAGTTATGATTTGATCTTCGGCCGGTTATGGATAGGATTCGGTCTTGATGGTACTTCGGTCTTAAAAGAACAAGTGTAAATAGGAATAAGTTCTCTTGACGAATTATGGATAGGATTCAGTCCTAAAGGTACTTTTATTTTGCGAGAACGGGTGTGCTTAGGAATCGTTTCTCTTGGAGAATTATGGATAGGATCCGATCCTGACGACAGTACTTCTATCTTGCGAGAACGAGTGTGAATAGGAAACCTTTCTTTTGAAGGATCATGGATAGGATCCAATCCTGACGGCACGTCTAACTTGCGAGAACAAATGTGCATGGGCATCCTTTCTCTCGAAGGATTACGAATGGGATTCACTCTTGATGGCACTTCTATCTTATAAGAACAAGTGCGAATAGGAACTATTTTTTTCAACGGATTATGGATAATATCCGGTCCTTACGACACTTCTATCTTGTGAGAATGAGTGTGAATAGGAACCGTTTCTTTCGACAGATTATATGTAAGATTCGATCCCAACGACACTTTTATCTTGCGAGAACAAGCATGAATAGGAACCGTTTTTCTCGAAAGATTATGGATAGGATCAAATCCTGATGGCACGTACCTTACAAGAATGAGTATAAATAAGAACCATTTATTTCGACAGATAGGAGTCAATCCTGCTTCGGGCTAACATTGATAAAAACACAAATAGCAGCATCGATTCCATTTGTATAGCCATTGAGGTTTTTAAAAGAAATGATTTGTTGATGATTGTAATTTGTGAGAACCATAGTGTAATACCATGTATTTATACTATGCCAAATCCCAGAAAATGGAAAATCTTGGCTTTTAATTTACCATAAAAAATGCATAATCAGATATGATTTGCATGATTAAATGATAATTAGTTTCTATAGTAATGTATTAACATAAATAAAGAAATAATCAGTTTTTTTAGATTGTTGACAATTGTGACACTTACCTTCTGATACATCAATAATATTTTATTTGAATATTTAATTACAAACTATTATTTAAAATATTCATAAAAAAAGTCAAACTTTATTAAAAGATATGAACATTGAAAATTCATAATAATAAAAAATCTCTCATAAAATAATTTGGAAAACAATAAAGCATAAAATTTATTTCCATAAATACCAATTTATAATTTTGTGTTATATTATTTTTGCAGATTCAATATATTATAAATTTACAAACAATTATTTTCACATTAATAATTTATTTTATTGGACGTTGAATGCATGCCATAATTTTTTTTTCTCATGTCATATTTGATATTCTATTCATTTAAATTATTTATATTAGTTTTTAATAATTTAAAAATATCTAATTATTTGTTTTATGTAAAAAATTAAACCAATAAATATAGATTGATAAATATGATCCTCTACGATGGAGCAAATATATGACATGAGCAAGAGCAAACGAGGGTACAGCTACGATGGACCTGATGGAGCAAGAGCAGGAAAGAGGTGTTACCATAACAGGGGCCGCTTCTACGACCTTTTAGAAGAATCATCGGATAAATATCATCGATACCCACGGCCATGTCGACTTCACACTCGAAGTAGAGCGAGCACGAAGTGTTTTGGATGGTGCTATATGCTTGTTTGACAGTGTTGCTGGTGGGAATAAGATATGGATCGTCTAGGGGTGAACTTTTTTCGGACTACGGACATGATAGTGACGAATTTGCTTTGACGTGCTCGTCGGCTTCCCCGTTGTCGATGTACGAGCTGTGCTAGTAGACGGTTCTTACCACGAGGTCGATTCAAGCTTCTTAACGTTTCAGTTAGCAGCCAGGGGAGCCCATAGAGAAAGGATTAAAAAGGCAAGGCCTAGGATTAACACATTTGGCGGAGATGTTTGCGAGTTCGGTGTCGGATAAATGCAGGTGGTGGATTCGATCGTTCTGTTGGCAAAGATGTTCCAGTATGTCGGCACTCTCCGAGGAAAGACGAAAGGTCGAGCATCCTACACCATGCAATTGTCCAAGTTCCGATGCTGTCTCTCAACATATCCAAAACGAGCTTGCTTCGAAAGAGCAAGAAGTTGCTACTTGATTTTTGTTCATAGCTTAAAAGTAATATGAGCGAGGTTTAATGGTTAAGGCTTATCATTTACAATTTATTTGGTTAAAGTTTGAGATATATATTTCGAATCTTACCTTAATAAATCATTGATACAATACATGAGCTCGATTTAAATTTGATTTAACTATAGACAACTCTAGACAAGCTATAGACTGAATATAAAAATCGTAGCTCCCTCTGTCATAATATAACCATATTTGTACTCATTTAAATATCGAATTGCATCTCAAAACATAAACTTTAATGTTCTTACCTCATTTTATTCCGGAATATCTCAACACAATCAAATCCATATTAGAAAAAATTATAAAATAATGAAAATAAAATTTGATGTATAAACACGTTTCTTAAAAGATTTATTATGCTTTGACATACAACAAAATCTTAAAACACTCAATTCATAATTATAAAAATAGCTTATCATATAAGTTACAACATAAAGATACTTCTAAGTAAGCTGTTAACTATTTTCATAAGTTATGCTATTACATAAAATACCTTTCGACATATTATTTATAAAAATATATTATTTTATATTATTTATTTTAAATTTTTCTAAATAACATGGAAATAAATAACATTGTAACTCAATATACCAAGAAAAACACAAGGCCATCAACTCAAATTTGCTTCAAACAAAAATTAATTTGCATTTATTGTAAATAAAATAATTACATTAACTTATTATATATAGTTGTTGAAATTAGATAAGACTAACGTATATAGTTGTTGAAATCGGATTAATCAGTTGAACTAGTAGTAAAAAAAACTAATTGAATTAAATTTTTTATTTTCGGCCCAAGCCGAAATAAAAAGCCCAAGCCTATTTCCTATACCAATAGGCTCAAATCCAAAAAAATAAAAAGCCCAACCCAAATATGTAAAAAAAAAAAAAAACTAGAGAGGAGCAAACGACCTTTTAAAGTCTTTGCCGTATTTGTTGCTTTCGCGTGGCTTCCACACGACCAATTGCTTGCTCGCTCGCTGGGTGCACTCATCCTTTGCCTTTGCTATTTTCCATTTTTTAAAAAAGCTGTTTATCACTCTCGGTACGTTACCCTTTTACCTTCTTTAACGTCTTGTTCGTAGGATCATATTATGAAAGCGTGTAGTTTTGATTTTAATAATGCATTCAACATGCTCGATGAAATACCTCTGTGAATTATTAGCTTTCAATGAATTTACTCTATATGATGATCGTCCATGAGCTAAAATTTATTAGCTGGAGTGTGTTTAAAATTCAGAAACCCCATTTTTCCTATTGGTTCCTTTTTCATCTCATGTATTAGTAGACGCTGATAAGTGTCTTTATTAGAACCTTCTCAAAATTTGTATGCCAATGGCTTTTATCAGTGTTGGTATACCGAGATCTTGTTTCTCTGCTTGTTGTTGGGTTTGCTTTATCTGTTGAAAATATCCATTGACAATGTAGTAATTGCATTGCAGGAGGAGTCACATTGGGGCTTGATGAAGGCTGCATCTAGTAGCTTAAGGGCAGCTTTCTCCCACTGTGTACTGCAAGTGCGGAGCTATGATTATCATCACTACCTATGCCTCCTTGAGCTTCCTGCTAATATGCGAAAGGCTGCATTTGCACTCCGTGCTTTCAATGTCGAAACTGCTAGAGCTATGGATGTTGCTTCTGATCCCAAGATTGGTCTCATGCGCCTTCTTTGGTGGGAAGAAGCCATTGACAAAATTTATGCTAATAAACTGATCGAGCACCCGACAGCACAGGCACTCTCATCAGTTATATCCGAAAGTAAAATCAGCAAGGCTTGGTTAAAACGGGTAGTTAATGCTCGGATCAATGATGCAAATAGAGACGTTATTGACCTACCGGAGAGTATCGAGGAGTTAGAGAAATATGCAGAAGATACTGCATCAACTCTTCTATACATGACTCTTCAAGCTGGTGGCATCAAGTCTACTGCAGTTGACCATGCAGCATCGCATGTCGGTAAGGCAAGTGGCCTCCTTTTGCTACTTAAGTCGCTGCCATACCATGCTAGCCGCAACCGTCACTTTTCTTACATACCTGCTAAAGTGGCAGCCAAGCATGGGCTGCTAGTTAAGGAAGGAGGTCGCTCAGAGATCCGCTTGGACTCTCGGGAGGGCTTATGTGATGCTGTTTTTGAAATGGCATCAGTAGCCAATGCCCATTTGGTGAAAGCCCGTGAATTAGCCAACTCTGTGCCGGTTGAAGCACGAAAAGCACTTCTACCGGCTGTGCCTGCCCAAGTTCTCTTGGATTCCCTCAGCAAAGTGCAGTTTGATGTATTTGATTCAAGGTTAGCAAGAGGGGTTCTAGGCAAACCTCCATTGTGGTTCCAACTGAAACTAAAGTGGTATTCATGGCGAGGTATATACTAAATAACATATCGTTACAATTTCTGCTGACCGGAAAATTTTTTGCAGTCGGCTAAACGAACCAGAAACAAGAGCTTTGTTGTATTTGCTCTTTCATAATAAGGGGATTGAGTGTCCTCATGAAACGTGTTTATTAACCATTGAACTATGATCATTGTGGCCAACAGCTTTGTGATCCTTTCTAATTTATTATGGCTTTATTTTGACACAATCAACAATTTTCTGTCCAGGCAACCTGGTTTGCCTCTGGTTGATGACATTTCAACAAATCAAAATATGGTTTTGGTCCTTCTGAAATGTTTATGTTTGGGATTTAGTCCGTATGTTTGACATAATTTGAACCTATATTTTTATAATATCATCATTATTGAATTATGAATTATTATTGAATCAAATTGGATAAGACTGATAGGGCCTAACCGGTTAGGCACTAAGAGGCAAGCTGTCACAGCCGAAATTTTGGGTGGATGTGCATATTGTTGGGCCAATTCATTGTTAATCTCAAAAAAGAACATTTTGCTTGTGAGAATATCCAAAAACAAAAAGGAAGACAGATGGGGTTAGGTGTATGAATTTATGAAGACCCAAATTGCAAAAAGAAAAAACTTCTTTTATTTTCACTTGGGCCAAGTTGGGGCAATCTACTTTGGGGCCTGAATTTTAAGGTTAATGCTATAGCCACGTTTTTCCCCTTCGGCCTCTATTGGACATTGGTCCCCCAAATTTTCATTATCTTTGAGCATTAATTTTGATTGTATTATTTTTCTTTACACGGTCTTCGGACAACTTGCAAACTTCTTTACACGTTTTTCCTTGCTTGCAAAAGAAGTAGTATTCTAAAATGACAATCAATTTAAACATATAAATAATCGATTCAAACGAAGCAATATTCTAGCATGACAATGGATTTAAACATAAAAATAATCAATTCAATCCAAAATCAACCAAATTTGATCATCCAAAAACAAGTATATATACAAAGGGGGAAATTACAAAAATCTTAAACCTTGAGAGGCCTACTTATATTTTTGGGAGGAATATAGTATATCTACAAAAGACTAAATTGCAAAAATTTTAAACTTTGGCATTAATGATCAAATTTGTATTGAATAATAATAATTTGTATTGAATAATAAGACACAAAAGTAATGAAGAATGGTAAAATTTATTAGGATAAATAGCTACAGCCATATTGGATAAAAATAGGATAAAAATCTCATTCGAAAAACAATTATTGGAGAAATAGGATAAAAATCTCCTTAGAACTTAATTAGCAGCACTAAAATGCATGATTAATTTTGGATTTGAGAAATAATTGAGATGGATTTCAAATTTAATTTGATTGACAAGGTTCCTTTCCTTTGTATTTTTGCAATGAAAAGAAAGCTAAGATATTGATTGAATTTTTTTTAAAAAAGTTATAGCTAAAACCATATTTATAATTATAATTAATTTGTTTTGAATTAAATAATTAAAATTAATTATAATAACATATGATTGAATTGATATTCAAATGGTGTTTATACATATTGAAACTTAAATCAAAATTTACATAAATTCATTATAACTTCTACTGTCAACTATTATCTTGTCTTTATTAAATCCATGTAACAAATTTATTTACTTAAAATAACTCAGAATGAAGTTGAAAAAATTATTGATAATTAACATCGCCATCCATTAATTAAAATTTGTGTTGTTTTCGTGGGACTTTTCCAACAACTGCGGTCCAATTTTCCCACTCTACATTTATGTCTCATTTATGTTGGGAGAGAAGAATTAAATTAAATTAAATTAAATTTTTATTATTAAATAGATTAATTTAATTTATATATTATTAAAAAATTAAATAAATTTAAATTTAAATAAAATTAATATTTATTGTATAAAAAAATTTAAATTTTTTTAATTACAGTTTAATTTCATACAAAAATATTCATTTACAAAATTATAAAAACTTTAAAAATATTAACTCGATAACTCTATTCCGTTTTAACAAAAATAAACTATTTTAAATAATATAAAAAATAAATCAAATCATTTAATAATAAAAAATTAATTTAATCGAATCTCATAATAAAAGTTACCTCTCAAATATAGTCATAGAGTTCGAAAGTCTAACAAAGATCATCACTTTTATTCAAAGAAAATTGGCAATTTTAATTTGATTTCTTTTCTTTATCTTTCACTAAACCTTGACTTTTGTTTCCTTTTTCCCATTTCCTAGTTTTGACATAACATATTATTCCCTCCGGGTGTTAATCATGAAGTATTGACTAAATTTGGTAATTTATGTATATTTTATTGTAAAAATCCTAAACATGAATAAATATATTAAATCTTCCGGGTTACAGTTAAAATAGCTATAGATTAAAAAAGAAAAAAAATATACATTTTGATGTCTAAATTTAGTTTAAGGTTCAAATTGATACTTAAAGCTTTTCTTTTGGTCCAATTAGGTAAATGAACTTGGCTTCTTTGTCCAAATTAGCACTTATATTATGAAGCTAAGTTCATGAGATTAATTGGAGCAACAAAAGTTAGGTACCAAGTTGAACTTTGAAGCCAAGTTTATGTACTTAATTGGATAAAAAAAATTCTTAGGTGCCAATTTAAACCTGAAGCTAAATTCACGTGCCAAACTGTATATTTACCTAAAAGAAAACAACTAAAATTTATTCAAATCATGACACCATTACAATTTTCGTTAAGTTGTTGATAATTTGGACAAAATATGTCATACTCAATTGATTTACCAATGACCCGACCCGACTCATAAAAAACTCAACTATCACCAGCAAAATTCAAGTATTTTCCAACTAGGGATAAATATCAAAACAATGCATGAACTTTAATTCTGTGCAATTTTATACATAAAATTTTGATTTAATTCATTTTTCACAAATCACTAACAATATTATCAAATTAGCATCATTTTACATTGATATTACGCACACAAACAATTATATTAATCCAATATGAAAATAAATAAGTGTATTCATTTCTTTAAATATGTATGGTTAAATCAAAATCAAAATTTGACCCATACATATGAATCACAGTTCAAATTTCATGTGGATAATTGCATCAAATCAAAATTCATGTATTAAATTACAAATTGGACAAAAGTTCTTATATAAATTTGATATTTATTCCTTTTAACTATCATGTTATGGATCAATCGGTTGGGTAATGTTATTGCTTGAATTAGGTCATTGTTGAAACTTTTTTTTTTCAAGTTACCCTTAAACTTAGCAATTATTCTCACATTAATACTTGAATTTTAGGGTTTTCAAAAAAATATCAACAACTAATTTGAAAAAAAATTCAAACTCTAATATAAAATTATTATTAAGTTTAAGTACAAAAAGCTATTTAAGCCATATAGAACCCGCGACACATTTTATTTTTTCTAATTAATTGTCTAGTTTTTTAAAATAATCTCATTATAAGTTATAATTATATCTGTTCTTTTTTATACAATATTTAGAATTATTAATAACTTCTTCTGAATTCATAAATAGAAAGATAATATACTTTATTATAGTCAAATTTAAATCCTTATGCATTAACAATAATACATATATCAATTAAGTTAATACTCAATCGAAAAAACATCCTTACTTTTACTATAGAATGGCCTTTCGGCTAAGATCAAAGGTTTTACATGGATTAAAAATAGGAAAAGCAGATCTGTCGGGGCACGTTGCTTATTGTATTTGGATAATGGCCATCTTAATTTTATTTTTGTACGGCCAACTCCCACCATGGTGGTTTCTCGTGTTTTGCATATTAATCTAGCAATTATTATTTTAATTTTCTTTAGCAAGTCAAGCTTGCACATGCTCTGTTTTTCTTGTTCTTTTTCTTTCTGTTAATCATATAAAAAATCGTCTCATGGATTTTGTCTATCGCGTTAGGTTTCCAAAATTAAATTAAATTTGAATACATTTTTCAATGTCACATCAAACTTAACCCCTAAATTTATTTTTTGTTTTATAAAATTTAAAAATATTTTATATAAACTTTATTCTTGAACTATATTTTTTCAATTTCAAAGTTTTTTTTTTTATCAAAAGTGGTTAATTTTTATTTTATTTTAAAGATGTATAATGTCCAATAAAAACATACTATATGATAATTAAACTGCTAAAATAATTTAATTAATACAATATTTATATTGATTATTAGACTAATATTTTTAATATAAGTATTTTGAAGGGGTTTGATTGGTGCGACCCAAAAGTAAAAGAGAAGGCTGAATTTCAAACGATTTGATATAAATTTGAAACAAAAAAAAACCCTTTACTACATGAAATGCAATCTAGCTGTCTTGCATGAATAAGCTATTAAGATAAGCTCTAATTTTTAGTGACGATTAATATTCAATTATGTAAAAAGTTTAACCTTCAAATAATCTTAATAGTTAACACGCCAAAGAAATAACAGTCATGGAAATCGAAGATAGGAGAAAAAAATTATAAAAGGAGCCTTAATAATTACTATCTGGATTTTTGTCACAAGTGTTTACCTTTTAATTAATTCAATCATTTCAATATTACAAAAGGAATTTATTTTTGAAAAAAGTTATATATTTAATTATGTTACTAGCACATTTTCTTAGTTTCTGGCGTGATTTTATCAAACAGTTATAATTACCTCGTGTCTGTTTTTAACCATAGTCACTGATTTAAAAAAGACCTCACGAATTCTACCATAAAAAAAACTTACCTTAAACAACACCTAAGAAAAAGAAAGATAATATTACAAAAAATAAAGATACGAAGATTATAAAAACATTTTCGAGTTCATATACTCTTTTACATTTTAATAATATTTTAAAGTAAAAAGGAAAAAACCTCAGCAGCTATATAGCAAAAAAATAATAATTTTGTAATATTATAATTAACTTGAATTTAATAAAAAATTTAATTATATTAAAATTTTAATTTATATTTTAAATCCTAAAAAAAAAAAGATAGGGTACATTACAAATGTATGATGGAGTATATTTTTTTTGAAAAAAAAATCATTAATATCCTAGATTCACAAAAATTAGCTAAAATTAGAAATTTTATACACCATAAAAAACAAGAGGAAAATAAATATCATAACAAATAGCGACGATATTGTTTTCGTCGGCAATGATCCCAATCGTCAATTCTCATCTTCACTTTCTCAAACTCCGAAATCCCACAAGGCAACGTAATCCCACCCGATTGATTAAACCCGTAAACCCGCTCCGCTTCCTTCAACAACTCCCCAAACAGTGGGTGATTAAAATAAATCACAGGCACCACCACTCTCCTCGTGTCACTCTCTGATTCGCCCACGTACACAGCAAGATGTCCCTTGGGTACCTCAACCCGCTTCACTTCTTGCTCACCCAATTGGATATATCCAGGATCCGAATTTGATATCCCCTTGATTCTACCCCGTCGAAGGAAAGAACAAAGTCTGGATAATGGGTTACGGGTTCGGATCGGACGTGTTAAGAAACTACTGAAGCGGTTGCTTTTTCTGGGTCGGAATATCCATTTGAAAACTGTTACCAGCTTGCGTCTAAGCTTGAACCCTCCAATTTTCTTCATATTTTTTGCGAAAAATAATGAAATGGGTAGTGTTGAAATATAGATTTGGGGAATGGGTTTTTGCTGGATTTGTTAATGATGTCTGGTTTCAGACATGGGTCTGGAAGCTATTTTGGTTATGTTTCTCTGGTTTTGTTGGCTTTTGAGGTTTGGTCTTTTATATAGTGAAGGAAAAGGGGTGAATACTGAAGTAGGAGAAAGAGAATAATGTTCGGTTTATATAGAGAGACAATCTATCTACGCTACAAACTAACAAGCTATTTTTTGATAATATAATTTTGACCCCTAAACTTGATAATTATGTTCATTTTGGTACTTGTACTATTTTATCTTTAAATTTGGCAATTAAGGGCTAGTTTGGATGGGCGGTGTGTTTACCTCTGGTGAGATTAAAAACAGCGGTGGCGGTGAGATTAGTTACTGTAGCGGTGAGATTGGATACTATAGCGGTGAGATTAGAAACAATGGTGAAGTGTGTGTTTGGATTCAAACGCAGTTGTAGCGGTGAGGTGAGAATAAAAAATGACTATTAAGGACATCAGATTAGAATTGATATATAACAGAAGTTTTTTAAATTATTTTACTTTTTAAAATATTAAATATGTAAATTTATAAATTCATTTAATAAAATATTAAAATGTATCTTCCAATATTTTAATAATTTTTATAATTAATTTAAATTATTTATTAGATAAAATGATAATTAATTTTATTTTTTATAGGTAAATATTTTTTATAACAATGATAAATATTATTTTCACAAATAGTAACATTATACTTAGATCAAATTTGAGAAAGAAATTAGTTTAATTTTCAAGGATAAAATGGTAAAATAATAACAAAAGTCATGATATTTTTATCTCTTAAAAATACCAACAGCAGCCAAAGGTTCCAATTGCTGCTAAAACCTCCAGTAGAGATTTAGCTGTCTAGTGCGGTGGAATTGAATTCCCACTGGACTGATTTGCCATCCAAACACCATGGCAGTGAGGTTGGCACCCTCAACTGCACCTCACTGATGAACTGAAGCAATCCAAAGGAGGCCTAAATCTATTTTGATTTTTGAAATTGGATTCAATCAAGATTTGATGATGAGCTCAGTTGTATTAGAATAATACCTTTTTGAACGGATTGAGAATTGATTGATATAATAGTCCGAACAAAGAGGTTGAACTGATTGACTTGAAAATTACTTGATATCAGTAAAAATTGAAATTTTGGATAAAAACTGACAATTGAAAATGTTGAACCTGTTTAATATTTTTTTTTAGATTTTTATAAAATTTTAATTAATTATTTTATTATTATTAGTCTGGCGATCAAATTGGTTGAATTGAGAATTGATGGTTTGATCTATTCAACTATTGGTGTGGTTATTAAACACCGATAATCTATTCAACCATTGGTGTGGTTATTAAAACACCAAATGTGATACTTTGATGTTGTACCACAACATCACCTAATAACTTATATAATTTTTCACGTGATGATGTTGCACAATTTTAGAATGCCGCATCATCATACTATATATATATATATATTTCAAGCTGAAGGATCAAAATAGATCTAACTGTCAATATCAAGTGCCAAAGTAAACAAAAAAATATAAGTACCAAAGTTGACCTAATTGCCAAGTTGAGGGGCTAAAAATTATATTATCCCATTTTTCTATGATTGTTGACTCTTTCCTTAAATTTTTTTTATCAATAATTGAATAAAGCTATTCCTTCATACTTTATTTAGTCTCTCACGTAGTTTTTTTTAATTAAACCATTTATATTTTTTATTTTTATTAATAATCGTTAATTAATAATTTTTTTATTTTTTTCATCCATTGATGTACATAAAAGTAGATAACTATCAAATTTGTTGGAAAAACTTTTAAACTCCTCTAATTAGAGTGTAATCAAATGGATTTTGTTAAATTGAAGGATCAAATTGAATAATAATTATCAAGGATTTATAACTCCCATTTAGTTTTGGATTAAAATCTAATTACCATTAAATTATCTACTTTCTTTACCTCTAGGTAATATATGCTACTTTGTGTTAAACTCTTGACCTTTAGTACGGACTTTTTGTCCTTTAAATAATCAAAGTACATACCGAATTCAATATTACAAAACAAAAAATTTATGGCTAATATACTAAAAAGGTACTTAAACTAGTACATTTTATTCATATAAGTCCTTGTAGTTTTTTAACTAAATAAGTCCCTTTTAATGAAAAGTAACACACATTTGGAGAAACCCAAATACACAAATTACCAACTATTTGTTCAAGTAAGCTTTTATGCTTATTTAGCAACCTTTTTTTTAAAGCTTAAAGAATAATGTTCTTATTTAGTTATTATAATTAACTAGTAACTTACGATGTCCCATCTATTTGACTAATTTCCAATAATTGATCTACCAGGACTTTAGTATAAGAAGGTGTGACATTAATTTAATAAATATTTATAAATATTTAACACATTAATCGTTTAATATAATCAATAATTAATTGGGTCGATTGGAAGTTAAACTAGATTAGTAGCTAGGCAAATGGACTTTGCGTTCAAACAGATGGTTCAAAGTTCTAACCATTTGTTAGGTGCATATAATTATATATGTAGTATACAATATGTTTGATTGAGTTAGTGTCACGAATTAATTGGATATCAATTTAGTTAAGAAATGATTAAAATTGCCGATTGAGTCTTAGCTGTCAGTGCAGGAGGACATAGGTTCGAGTGCGCTGAAGTGCATTATCCTTCTATTTAAGGGTTAGGGAGGGACTATGAGTAGTTCTAGGCATTGTTTGACCCTTTAGAAATGAGAATTTTACATTTTAACTCTCTGAAAAATAATAACTTAAATTCCACCCGCTAGAAAAAAAATTCGATTTCACCTGAATCATAGTTTTCGAAACCTCAACTTTATCAATTCAATCAAAATTTTTTTTTGGTATAAAATTTTTATAAATATATTTATTATACTCGTGTTTTTTTTCACCTACTTCATGAGTGTGCCATGACGTTTTATAATATGTATATGTATGATAAAGCGAGATAAAGCATTGAACCATATGCCATATTTCGATACTTTACAAGTTTTATGCTCTCCAAATGTTATTCTCTTTTCTTTTTTTTTTTTTTTTGTTGCCAATTTTACTTGGAATACTAGCAAATTTAATATAAAAAGGAACTTTTTATAGATTGAAAATTATGGTCACGTTGAACATTTGGAATTATGGAATAAAAAGGACCACATGTAAATAACTTGTAGACATCGATCTCTCAAGAAAACCACACACTTTTTCTTTTTATTAAACCATTTTATATATATATATATATATATATAAATGCACTCTTTTTGCATGTGTAAGATTATTGCCAAAATTATTCATCCCAAAACCAAGAAAAAAATAAAGCATATTTTTATTTGAAAAAAATAAAAATAAAACAAGAACTTAAGAGCCGCCCCTTTTTTTCCATTTGATGCATGAAGATGGTGAGAGGAAAATTGTATTTGAAAATGAACAGACATTGGTTAGACCAAAAGACGCAACACAAATGGAAGCTAGGCGAAAAAGCAGCCTTCTGTATGAAACAAATCAACTAGGTATGGTTGTGTGATTAATTATCTATTTTTAATATTAAATCAGAGTTAATTGTACCAAATCTTCTTAAATTATAATTATGTCTAAATTTTAAATCGAGTCATCAAATTATTAAAATTGTATAGATTCTTTCATTAACCTAATTATTAATGTAGATGTTATATGTAAATATGGATATGACATGGATTACATCTAAAATATAATGATCAAATCGTAAGCATTTATTTTTGTGAGTAAAGGTGTTCAAGAACTAGACTGAGTTAGGTTTTAAGTATGATATTATCATACTTTATGCTTTTTCAAGCTCAACTAGAAATATAAGTCTAAAATTTTGTCCAAACCCGCCCATATTTACAAAAGACTAAGCCAAACTCATTTTAGGCTTGCTCATATTATTTTTTAAAATTTTATAAAAATATTTATATTTTTTTAATTTAATATTTAATAATTTTATATATTCTTTTATTATTGAATTTTTTATAAAACCATCTTAACATTATTTTAATGTTTATATTAGAGTAGCATTATATATTTAATATAGTTTTTACAAACATAATATAAAATATTATAAACTTAAAAATGGGTTGGACTGGCTCAGACTCGAGCTTGACCCATTTTCTAAACGAGCTTAATTTTTTTGCCCAATCCCATTTTTTATGCCCAATGTTTTTATCTTAATCCTCCCAAATTTCGAATTGGCCTTTGGGCCTAAGCGAATAGCCTAACTTATGAACATGTTTACTTGTGAGAAAATTAGTCACTGCTATCAATCATGAATACCTTGATTATGAAAAAAAAACAATTTTAATAAAATTTAGTAGGACCATTTTTTTAACAAGTCAAATTCAAATTACTTCTACGATAGATAAACATGTATTTGAAATAGGATCCCCGTCAAATTTAAGTCAATATTTAACAACTATGCTATACACGAACAAAAAGATCTAATTGATATGACATTTATACTTTAAGGATTTACCGATTTAAAATTTAATACATAATTTAAAAGACATATAAAGTAATTTAAAGACATATTTTATTGTGTTTTATTATATTGATTAAATTAATGTCATGTTTGTTACCTAAAACTTTATGTTAGAAAAAGTACAATTTTTGTACCCATTATTAGTTCTTATCTTTATTTTGTCACCATTAAATTTCAATTGCGGTTGGGTTAGAATGCTACCATATGGGACAAAAACTAAGAGACAACATTGCAGCCATTCCTATTATACAATTATATTAATTTAATGTATGAAACACTAACAAACTCTAATTTTGTCTGTTTCATTGCAGTAAACTACTTTAATCGCAAACCATAAAACCGACAAATTACTTAGATAATTATGCTCCGGAATCAGCATTTAATGAAATTGTTTAGACATTTGGACAAAAGGCCACCTCCTTATTTACCACTTTATTGTTTTTCCACTGTTACGTAATATATGTATACAAATCTAAAGGTAGGGATGGAGTTAACAATAAAAATATAATTTAATCGTTTTAATCATTTATATTTTTATAAATTGAATAAAATTAATTGAATAAAATTTCCAGATTTGAGGCAGAGCTCTTTAATCATCTTTATTTCTAAAATTCTTTGGTTGAATTAGCATCACCTAACTTCAATAAAAAACTGTTAATTTAATAGTAAAATTATATTTCAATCCCTCCTAAAATTTAAAATTTAATTATTACTTCTCTGAAAATAAAAGAAAATACAATTTAATCATTTGAAAATTTTATTGAAATTACATTTTTAACCTTCACAAAAACTTATAATTCAAATTTAATCCCTCAAAAAAACCTCTTACTTCATCTCTTCATGTAAGTTTTAACATGAACAGCATTGGTGAGAGATGAATTGATTGAGTAAAGGATCAGTCTCACTCTAGAATATATATAGGAAAACAACTGTGAAGCGGTAAAATATAAATATAGGATCAGGTTGACTTGGTTGAGGAATATTGACCAATGTTGCAAATTTTACAATATTTCAAAGATAATGAGGGTTCTTTTATTGTCCTATGGTTAGACCTTAATTTGCGGAGACCAGCATTTGTTAATGGTTGGTAGTCATCCTACACCAACCTAACTAATCAACCCTTGAAATTTTAAAATTTTGATAGATATTCAACCCTTTAAATGGGCAACATTTAGTCTAACCCTACTCATTACTCTTGTGCTTTCAATTCCAGAATTTCAGGGATTAAATTTGATAAAATAAAAATACAAAAATTAAATTTATAATTTTTATAAAATACAAGAACTAATAACAAAATTTAACATTTTCTATATATATCTTAAAATATTCATAATTCTCAAATTTTAGATTAACTGAATGATAAGAATTTTACAGATTTAAGCTCATTCGAATTACAATAATGATACCAATTAAACTAAAATGCAATTAAGAATTGAATATTTATTGTAAGTAAATGTAAAAAAAATTCCTTGGATCATTCAAGAATGCATAGAAATTAGATTTACTTGGCGACCTGCTCTAGACCTTGTTCAAACATGGCTTGAAAATCAAGCGGGAATTCAGTTTTTTTTTTTTTTTTTTTTTGTGAAAAAGAATAACACTTATTACATCATGTTAGAAAGATCAAAATCGCCTCTCCCTTTATCCTGTTGAAATATATCCAAAATTTTATTAGGAATAGCATCGAAGATTTGTAAGCTTGATTTCCATGTGAGACTCAATTTGGCAAAGCGGTCCACAATTATGTTATCTTTTCTAGATGTATACCTCAATCACCATTTCCTTCAGCAAGAGTTGTTGTACTCTTCTAAGTACTGTGATGTCTGAGCCTTCCAATCTATTATCAGACAAGACTTTAATGACTTTTTATAAGTGAGCTGAAATTGAAATATAATTTTTATTTTATAAAATTAGAGTGTAATTTTATCTTGTATTAATTTATAATATAATCACATTTAAAAAGAATAAATAAAGACTTCTTTATTTTTAAAGACTCAAAATTACTTTTGATTCTATCATTTATTTTAAACTATTAAAATGGGCAACATTTTGTCTACTCCTACTTTCCCTCCCTAGTCCCTACTAATTTATATGAACATATTGGATGTAAAATAGATTTGCTTGGCCAGCTGCTCCAGACTTTTGTTCAAACATGGGTTGAAAATAATGGGTAAAGTAAATAGATTTTGGGTTGATATGTAGTGAGTTGAATTTGTTAAAAAGTATTTAGTTGATATTTTAATTTGTATTCTATCATCTAGATTGGTACCTCTGCATTAGCACCATTAATTTATATTGACATGACACTAATAACTAATTCGCTGGTGACACGTGACAGCCTTTTATTACGCCGTGTGACAAACATAAATTTCAAAAATTAAAAAATCTTTTAAAATATATAAATTTAAAAAAAAATCTTTTTTTACATCAAGAATGAATTTGGACAAAAAATTTATATTTTTTTATGTATTTACTTATTTTAAATATTTTTAATTTATATTCGTCACATGACATACTGAAAAATTGTTATGTGTCACCACTAGATTGGTTACCGGTGTCATGTCAGTACAAACTGATGATGTTAGTGCAAAGGTACCGACCTAGATGACGGAATACAAGTTCAAGTACTAATTAAATAATAAAAAATTTAATTACCAATTAAATACTTTTGAACAAATTCAGATAACAAATTATGTATTGACCCATAAATTATCTGATAATTCAACATAGCCATTTGAAAGTTAACTTACTGCAGGCCCAACATTTGACATGACATACTTGGGCTATACTATTTCTCAAGCCTTCTTTGGGTTAGGGCTATGGTGTCTATATGTAGTTTCTCATTTCATTAAAAAAACATTCATCTATCAACAAACGCTGGGTACACATAGTAATTCTAAAGGGAGACATAGGTTTGAATTTTGGAAGTAATATTATTGGAAGGGATAATTATAAACTCTGAATATAGACCATTAAATGAACATGAAGAATATCCATAAAAAATATTCTCACTGTTGGGAGTAGAGGTGTTATGAGTTCGATTGGATTTAGACCAGGTTTAAGTATGATTTTAATATATTTTATACTTAATCAAGCTTAGGCAGATCTAAATATGAGCTTTAAATTTTACCTGAACCCATCTATGTTTGTAAATGATTAACTCAATCTCATTTTAGGCCCACCCCTATATTCTTTTAAAATTTTAAAATATTTTTATCATTTTAATTTAATATTTTTATATTTTTCATTCATTAAAATTTTATATAACGAAAACTTAACATTCATTTAATATTTATACATTATAATATTATAAACAACTAAAAAATTAATTTATATGTGTTATAAATTATATTAAATTTAGAAAACGGATCAGGTTGGGTTTGGGCTCATTCAAGGCTCGAACTTAATCTATATTTTAAACAAGCCTAAATTTTTTGTCCAAGCTTATAATTTGTGCCTAATAATTTTTAACAAACATACTCAAATTTCAACTAAACCTTCGGACTTGGATGAGTAGTCCAACTCTTAAAATCATTGAACATAATTTGAATCTATATTATTCAAGTTTTATCATTTTTATCGATGTGAATTTTAGGGAAATTTTTTGAAATGATTTAATATTTTTTGTGGAAATTTGAAATGATAATTTTGGTTACATTTTCAAATGATTTATAAGAGAGAGCATATAGGTTTGTGTGGCTACATTGGGATATAGATAATTAGACGTTCATTACCCAGGGTATGATTATTAGATACAAAATTATTAGGAAAACCACCCCCATTTACCTCTTCCAACATACCTAACAACATAAGCACTACAAAAAAAACATACCCAACAACATTGAAATTATGCCATCTTTTTCATCTATTGGAACGGGAAAAAAAGGCATTCACATTCATTTTGTTAGATCAAATTAATCATCAAATAAAAAAAAGTCCAATTCATTTTATCATCTTCCATGTAATTACAAAATCATACAATTCAATATCTATATATAAAGGGATTGGCTACCATATATGGACCTTATGGCTACCCTTTTATATAAGGATTATCCTACATTACTATCCTACACAACAATCCCTAGATGGATTGCTTTGTGGGACAACTCTAATCATTTCTATATTCAATATGATGTACCTTGAGCAATAAAGGAAAATAATATGATAATATATATATATATATAGGAAGAGCTCCCTATCGTGTAGTGCCAACCCCTTTTTGTAACATTTCACATGCAGGCAAATGCTAAAGGCAATATGGTGTACATGAGGAGAGTACTCTTCAAGACTTCAGGGCCTTTGAGGGTAAGCAACAGACAAGGCAATCTGGCTTCTAGTCAGAGAAAAAACATGGTGTTATCTTAGCTGTTTGTGTTGTAGATGGGTCATCTCCAAGAGTTTAGTTCTCATAGCAATTTTGATATGTTAATTTTGACCTAAACTTATTGGTTAATATAACTTAATTTATTATAAAAGGTTAATAGATGAATCCGAAAATAATTCAAATTCAAAATAGTTTTACCTCAACTTAAACCTAAAATGATTTAGATATAGAATAATCCAAAATGATTAAACTAAAAATGACTCAAACAAGCAGCTCAAAATGATATGAACTCAAGGGTCAAACATGAAATGATTAACCAAAGTTTAAAACAACCCAAATCTAAATGATCAAAACTCGAAAAAAACAAAAAAAAAAATTCAAATCTAAATTATCTTATTTAAATTAACCCAATATAAAATCAACTCGTGTTACCTAATTGATAGGTATACAACAATTGGGTATTTACTTACAACCCTTTTGGGTTACTTTGTCTCAAATTAATTGTGAATGATGTAAATACCTTTAAATATTTAGAGTTGACAATTATTTTATTTAAATATGTTATTTTTAATTTTATTTAATTTCAAATGAATAAATATTTTAAAATAAAATTTACATGATATAAATATGCATTAAAATTAATAAAATTTAAATATTTTTGTTAATTTATTTAAACTTAAAATTAATTATTTTTTCTCTATTTAAGTATGTACTTTTATTAGTTTATTTCAATTTAAATGAGCTAAACATATAAAAATAAACTTTATTATTTTAATTAAAATATAATAGGTTAATTAAGTCATTAAATTTTTAACTTTTAAGTAGGGATAATTAAATTAAATAGTTATTTATGGATAGAAAAGTTAAGTATTGGGTTGGATAATTATTTAAGTTTTTTTTTATATAAATCAAAATTGGAAGGCATGAATAATTAGATCCAATACAAAACCGACCCAAGCAAATGAACTTGTTTCTGTGGCACAAGGAGTCCCCACTCTTTGCAACCTTGGCATGGGCTGGAATCCAAGTGGAACTCAATTTTTCTATTAAATAATCTAGTTAGGAAACGACATCTATTGATGAATGGTTATACAATGGCGGTCCTTATGAGCTAATTGTTCTACACTTCTTAGTTGGTGTAGCTTGTTACATGTGTCGTGAGTGGGAACTTAGTTTCTGTCTAGGTATGCACCTTTGGATATTCAAGTGGGAACTTAGCTTGTTGCATATTCAATTCCTGTTGCAACTGCTACCGCTATTTTCTTAATCTATTCAAGTGGTCAAGGAAGTTTTTCTGATGGTATGGCTCTAGGAATCTTTGGTACTTTCAACTTCGTGATTGTATTCTAAGCTTAACACAATATCCTTATGCATCTATTTCACATGTTAGGCATAGTTGGTGTATTAGGTGGCTCCCTATTTAGTGTTACACACGGTTCTTTGGTAACCTCTAATTTGATCAGAGAAACCACAAAAATTGAATTTGCTAATAAAGGTTACAGATTCGGTCAACAGGAAGAAACTTATAATATCGTAGTTGCTTATGGTTATTTTAGTCAATTGATCTTTCAATATGCTAGTTGCAACAATTATTGTTTTATACATTTCTTCTTAGCTACTGTAGTAGGTATCTGGTTCTCAACTTTAGGTATTGGCACTATGACTTTCAACCTAAATGGTTTCAATTTTAACCAATTTGTAGTTGGTAATCAAGGTTGTGCAATTAATCCCTAAGTTGATATTATTAATCGTACTAACTTAGGCTGATATTTTCTAGTATTTTATTTATTAAAGTATTTTCTCTTTCTTTCTTTTTTTTATTTCTATAGGGGAGATAATCGCACGTAATGATAGATCACAACCATTCTTCCAATTTAAGTATAAATCTTATAACTTTCTCCCTATATATGCATATAAGGGTGACGGGATTCACAGCTAAGTAAGTGGGAAAACTCTATCAAATTTTAGTAAGTGGAGAAACTCTATCAAATTTTAGTGGAAATTTATTCGAGTTGTTTTGCTTAGACTCAAATAAATTCTATTTTTTTAGTTTTTCTTGTTCTAAATTTGTGAGATTAGAATTTCATTCTTTTTTGCGATTATAATTCAAATTTGGAAAATTGAATTTCAATTTTGGAAACCCCAAAAAAGAAAAAATCAACTACCCCTCTAGAAAGTTCTTTGAGTTAGAGCCCACTCTCTAAACATTTGAGAACTCGAGAATAAAGGAAAACATTCAATTGAAAGCTAGAAGGATCTAGACTTCATATTAGACTATTCGATAAATTTGACTCCTTTCCAATGGCATACTGCATTTCGGCCTATCTCCGTAGCTGAACAACACAAGTACTTTATTTGATCAAATTTATTATTGCAGATATCACGATAAATGTCTTATTTTATAGAAAAAAATTAAATTTCCATTGTGCCAATAAAACTATTTTTCATACAAATTTTGCTAACAATATCTTAAGGGGACTATTGATTGTGGCTAGGTGTTTTGACCAACATCACACCTTCACATTATTGGGTTTTCTAATGTTGACTGGGCAAGTTCGTTGGAAGATCATAAATCCACATTCAGGTATTGTATATAACCCAGTAACAATTTGAATAAAATAGAAATCTGTTATGAAATTGTAGTAGGAATAGAAAGTAAAACTTGTCTTGCAAATATTTAAGAATGAATTGATTATCTGCTATATATATGTACTTACTTGTATCTAAGATGTAAAATTGTTTGGTTTGAAAGGTTATAACTTGAATAGATTATGTAATTGTACTATATATGACCATTTGTAAATGTTTAGGCTATCTTGAATCATGGAAGTACCACTGTGCTTTATCACTCAGCGTACGGTTTATTTATTTCGTGTGCAAGTATAGATGATACTGGAAGCCTCGATAAGTGAAGTCAGCATCCGGACCACCATTTTCGACTCAACTAAGTTTGTATAGCTCATTTCATTTTGGTTAAGTGGCATGTACGTAAGATTACTCTGTTAAATGTTGGAAATGGTCAAGTTTGTATAAATGAGTTGTGAATATATATGGAAATGGTTTATAGCTATGCATGGGAAATTAGTTATTAGATTGCAATTTGTGTATTGAACTATCTTAGGTGTGAGAATGGTCATTTGGTAGCCTTATGGCCAACATTTGAAGGCTTATGCCAGCTTGGAAAAGTATGAAATTTGGGAGTTAGTGGAATGCCTGTGAAGTCACGACTTCACACCCTGAATGTTGCGACATCAGGTTATTTTATCACAACATCCCTGTTTGAGGTTACGAAGTTGGTTTTATTTCATTTTGAAAACTTTACAATTTGGTCCTCAGATTGGGGAGTTTGTATATTGTCTTCAATGTTGCAACACCAAGCCCTGGAAGTTGCAACACCAGCCTGGAAAGTTTTGAAAATGTTACAGTTTAGTCCTCATTCCACCCTGGGATGGTATTGAGCTTTCGAAAGCTCGTATATGGCCCAGGAATGATTAATTGTGTTTTATGTATGTAAAACATGTAACTTATTGATTAATGGTGAAAATTATATATAATCAATTGTTGTTGTTCTAGTAACAAATGCGACATTCCGTAGCTCAAACCTAACGATTAGGTCAGGTATGGGACAAGTTCAGTCGCACTTGTAGTGAATCCAATGCTCCATACTTGAGTCAAGCATGTTGAGCTCGATTTGCATTTCATGAGAGAAAAGTAATGCAAGGTAGGTTAAAAGTTAATTTATGTACCAAGGAAATATCTAGTAGTTGATATAGTTACAGAACCCCTGACAACAATTGCGTTTAACAAATTATGGTTTAAGCTTAATGTTTGCTCTCTCATGAGATTAAGTTTAAAGAATGTTTAGAGAAGCAAAATGATAGGGGGATATAAAAAAAGTTGTCTTCTTCTTAGTTGCAATTACTTTAAGTTAATTTGTTTGTCGCATAATATGAACATCACATGTATATAATAAGAAAATTACATATTATTTACTATCATAAAAGGTTAGCCCAAATTAAAAGTGATCTAATGTAGTTAAGAACCACTTGGCTTCCAGTTATTAAATAAAGTATTAAAAAAAATATGTGTAGATATTGTAGTAACTAATTTCTAATTGATGACGAGCTGATCAGAAATTAAGGTTAATGTGAAAAAGTTATATATTAGGATTATTATCCCCTAACTACATATATGTAACTTTTCTAGTATCCTTCTTAAAAAAAAAAAAAGAAAGTTGCTTCCGTAAAGACTTATGTGTCAATTTAGAAGATCAAATCCATAAGATTTCAATATCTCAATATATCGATAGATTCAAGTGTGCTTCCTTATCTATTTTTGTTCATGATGATCTGACATGATCGATCAAGATTTATTGAGCTTTATATCTTATTTTGTTTTACGGTTCTCACATTGTTGAGTTAGTTTTTCATCTGTTAAAAGTTGTTAATTTACAGTTACTATAAAGAGTTACAGTTGTGTCTATATAAACTCAACTACAGGGGCATAGACAAAGGGGGGCAGGCAGGGACTTCTGGCTCAATGAGACAATTGCATTCATAGCCCCTCTCTAAAATTACAAGATTCAGTTTAATCCTTTTTAACATTTGGTTAAATAGAAAAATTATAATTTTAATCCTTTCAAAAAATTAATAATTTAATTTAAATATTTTTAATACAAAACTTTTAATTTTAACCTTAAATTTATAATTTTATCTTGATCGCTTAAATAAAATTTTTGACTTTACACTGTTAGTTGATCATGAAGAAGTAATCAACAGTTATCAGTAAGAAATATTTCTCCATAATTTTCTTGCTTTAGTTTTCACATCGACAGTGTTTGAGAGCAACTCTGACATTGGTAACTTTGTCCCATCTTAATTATAGTATCAATTTCATTCGATATATAATATATAATATTCTGCTTTCGAATACCTTGTTCTCTACGTATGAATACTGTTCTCCTGTAAATGCTAATTATTGCTACAATAATTTGTGTAGCAATTTTTTTAACTTTTTCTCATAGGGAATTGAACCCAATCTCTTGTTAACCAAAATTTGCTTCAATTATAAGAAAATGATCTTTGAAGAACTTTTAGGAAAAATGAGATTTGATGGTTTAGAAAGCTTCTTCATATCATGTTTTACCACATTAACTACTAAAGGCAAAAAAAATATCAACAAAAAGGTCTCCTAGGGTCCCCTGTTATCATTTGAAACACCATCTCTTTATTGACTCTTTCGATCAAATTTGATGTTGTTTTAGTCCCCACCATCACCAACTTAAGTTGCGGCCATGGTTGCATCACTAGCACCTCTCTTATACCTCATTAATCTCCTACTCTTTTAAGGGCTGACCTAGGTAAAAATAGGGGTTACTCAGATTAAATCCGGGGTTAATGTTAATTGAAATTTTGAATATAAATTTATTTATGATTAGATTTGTTTAAGGGTCGAGTTACTCGTCACTCACCTAAAATTTAGGAGGGTTTGAACAAAAATATTCAGTTCGAAAAATAAATCTGAAAAAAAAAATTAAATATGGGATTGACTTACGCTTTAATATTCAAAGCTCGAGCCCTACATGACCCAACTTCGTTTGATCCATTTTTAAGTTTATGATATTTTTATTTTTATTTTGTATATCATGTCAAAAATTTAAAATATGAAATTGACTCGGGCTTCAATATTCAAAACTCGAGCCTTACTTGGCTCGATCTATTTTCAAGTTTATGATATTTTTATTTTAAATATTATAATTTTATCATGTGAATTAAATATAATATAATACGATATAAATATTAAAAGTATGTTAATTTATTTATGTTTAGATTAAAAAAAATGTAACAGTAGTAAAAGATATGTAATTATTAAATATTTAATAAAAATAATTATATTTTTAAAAATAGAAAATTATTATTGTGCTTAAACAGGTCATATTTTAAGTTACATCAGACTTGAACACTACACATAATATTAATACCAAATATAAATTTAATCTGAACACGATCTGATCTAGTCCATAAATACTTTTACTTATAATACTAAAATCTTATTCTATTTTGTTAATTACATGTTTTCCTTTAGGGATTTAGGGTTGACTTTGTTAAATATTTGTTGTTTATAATGAAGAAACTGTGTTTTTTCAACAATGGCATGAACATAAAATTCAAAGACAAAAACATTGTTTGGCTTATAATTGATGATGATCAGCCGCGTGTAAAATGTGAAATCATGCTATGGGTTTTTGAAAGGTTTGATTATTACAGACAAGAAAACAAATTCTAGTTATGTTTGCCATGTCATATATATTCAACTTTGCATGCATGGAGTTTCACAAGGTAAATTTGTTCAACTTCTAGGGTTAAATAAAACATGTTTTAATAATATAATTAGTAAAAACATTTATCAAATACTAATTATTAGTAACTTGATATCCATTAAAACATGTCAAATTTCAGTTTTAGTCCATTTACTACACTCAAATATGGGATTTAGTCTTCGAATTTTAATTTAATATAATTTAGTCTCTTTACTTTTACAATAATATTGTTAGATAAACCAAATAGCTAATATGGGTAAGTCTTTTGGTTAAAAATGGCGCATGGATTTTTTTTCTTAAAAATATCTCTTCCAACACAAAGAAATTCATGACAATATGATGAATTATAATAGATTTTTTTAAAGAAGAAAGTTCAAGTTAGTCTTCTGATTGGAATAGTTAATAGTTTTAGCTATTTGGACTTATTAAATTCCAAACATGAGCGTAATAGAGGGATTAAAATCAAATTTGACCAAAAAGTTATAACAAATTTTTATTTATTTTACAAGATAAATAAAATTTTTAGGGATTCTCGTCGATTAAATTCCATGGATACATAGCCATCAAATCTCTAGCTTGGTCCCATAGCATATAGGCCAAAGATATACTCTAATTTGCAGGTGATTGAGCCACATAATCGTGAAATTAATTAGGGGATGAAATTGAAATTGTTTTCGAAATGCCAATCATTCCAAATTCCACTAATCTCTTTACCCTTTATTTGTTCTAATTTCTTAATCTTATAATTATTGTCATAATTGGTATTATAATCCTGAAGGGGACATATAAACCAAAATGAAATCATTGTCTATTTACATAAAATACACCAAGAATAATCGTTTTTTAAACAATATATTAAGGATATTTTGTCAAGGTTAATTATATTATTATTTACAATAAGAATATTTTTAGATGATAATTAATTTCTTATCATTACTAAATGTAAAATTATAACTTATTTTACATAATAAAATTGCATAATTTAAAAGCAAAATTCATAAATTATATTTATTTTATACACAGAGATTAGTGAGCAATTGCTTTAATATTTGCTAGAAAGAGCCACAAGCCACTGAAAAAAGACACGAAAATTGCAGTAATTATTAGCCATCTCCATCACGCCTTGAGCAACAAATCAACAAATGATGCGTGCATGTGTTTTTGTGCATGAATAGTTGACCTTTGATTATCGAAACTCTTTTCTTTTTAACTTTTTTAAAAATTTTGTTTGAGGATAGATTCGAAATATGAGAGGATTTTGATAAAAGTATTGAGTTATGAATTTGTTTAAAGTAGGTTTAAGCTCAACATATTATATATATCGGCACCTGTTTAATAAATTATCATATAGGTATGATCTGCGGATCAATCCATAATTTTTAAGATATAGTAAATACCTTTGACTAATAAACCAAATAATGAGATTCAAAAAAATTATATTCAATATTAGTAATTAATAAAATTTTCAAAATTAAAATTTTTCATGGGATTCTTTAAAATGAACTAATATATTGTTTATAACAATTCATTAAATATAATAATATATTGATCAAGCCGGTTGAGTCTTAAATTAGTAGGCACCATTATTGTTATCAGTGTAGGAAGATATAAATTCGAATGCGCTCAAATACATTTTATCCTTCTATTTAAGGATTAATTAAGGGTTTGGAATTACTAAAAACAAATTACATGATTAATTTCTTATCACTAATTGTGGACATTTAACACCATGCAGGTAGATGATTATATAAATTTAATAATGGCTAATAAACAAGCTTTTTCACAAGACATAAAATTAGGGAAAGGCAAGTTGTAGATTATTTTAATTAGCTTGAATTAATATAAAATAATGGATCAACGGTTATGCCATAATGTGAAATTGTAAGTAGTGGCATCAATAGTTTTAGCAATAAGTGTGGATATTAGGAAGGAAGCACGAATTAAGTCATTCTAATTATATCAATTATAATAACTTATTTTTAGAATCATCTCCACTTTAAAGAAAAACCCATCATTTTTATTTTATAATTAAATCGTTTGGTAAGAAAATGAAAAGGAAAAAAAATTAAACTTTTAATCTAATTGTTTAATCTAAAAAAATAGTGCATATTATTATGAATTTCATTCATTAGGTTTTATAGTGTGTGTGTTTTTCCCATTTGTTTACCAATTAGAGCATGATGTTTTATCTTACGTCAGTCTTATAACAAGTTTAGTGTATATTTATATTATTTATCAAGTTAATGTAACGAGTTAATCGGACATTTAAGAATGGGGAGGGACAAGTAAGGGCATCGACTCTCAAAATATTGGAAAATTATATTTTTTTTTACCCTTTAAAATATATAATATTATAAATTTTTAATAGTAAAAATACATTTTGACCTGTCAAAAAATGATAAGATTTTAATTTAGTCCTTTAAAAAATTATAACAATATTATCAATATAATGGTGAAGTTACATTTTAACTCTTATAAAAAATTTTAACTTAATTCCGCCCAAAATAAAATTTCGGCTTTGCCCCTATGGGCACTTACTTATAAATTAGGAAAAGTCTTAAAAACAATTGCTTTTAAAAAGTAAAAACAGGAGATACTTTTTCTAGAAATATGGACAAATGGAAGTTCAACTCCGAAAGAAGCACTTCATGAAGCCTCTCGCAATTTGATTGATTTATTTATTCCTTTTCTACATGCGGAAGAAGAAAACTTACATTTAGAAAACAATCACTTAAACTCAAAATGACATAATCCAAAAAGACCAAAAATTATTTGAACACCATATAATCTAATTTAAAAAATCAACTGACAAACCCGAATGACCCAAACTCAAAATAGCTAAACTAAATTAACCCGAACTAAAACAACATAATCTCAAAACTAATTCAAATCCATAAAATCAAATTCCGAAATAACCCAAAAATTTTAAATCTTAAAATCACCTAACCCAAATTTACCCTATTCAAAACCAATGGATGTCTCCACCAACAGTTCTATAATGGTGAGCTCTTAATGACTTGTGTTTTACCCTACCAGCCAAACAAGAACAATAAGATTGAGTCATAAAATTTCTGTCTTTGCAATAGAAAAAAATCCAGGGAACATATCAAAAGGGAAAAGACCCTAACTGTTACTGACGAGTAGGGCTACAAATTTTCTTTTGGGCAACAAAAAGAAATATTCCCACGTGCTTCATATGTTAAGGTTTTTTGTTTTCCAACATTGTAATCATGGTTTCCATATTTAGTCTACCTTGCCATTATTAGATCAATATATTTATATTGATTTAATGTCCATCATTTTTTTCATCTAAATTAAGTTTTCGATTTTGTTATAACGGAATTTCGAGAAATTCTTTTAAATGAATGGTTGTGGTTGAAAGATAAAAATAAAGATATTGTAGCCGTTCGTTCAAGTAATGTTTGGAATTAGGAAATTGTCTTGATGATCTGAAATCTGTTAAATCGATTATCGAATACGTTATTTTTTTTTGGAAATTATTTCTTCTTTAGTGTTGAAAACAATTGAATTGATAAAAATGTAAACTTATGTTTCTCAATATAATTTTATATGTGACATGGAATTTCACTATAATAAAATCTTTAAATAGATGTCGCAATTTGTAAAGGAAATAAAATCTTTAAATAGATATCGTTGTTTGTAAAGAGAATAAAGAATAGGGGAAAGAGACTAGCAAAATATAAATCCCAAAATTCTTTTGAATAATAATGTATTGGTAAAACATTAATTCTTCAAGTTTGATGTTGAATACAGTTGAAATTTATATATTATTGTTTTTTTTGTATGTATCAAACTTATGGCCTACTTGATGTGTATATTTGCATAAGCTTTACTCCATGTCATTTGTTGGTACATACATATATAAATATTCTAGGAATGTGTTGGTCCAAACACAAATCCCGAAGCTAGCTAGCTAGCTGGGAGCTACCACCACCTTCACTGTTATTAGAGTTTAAGAACATAGAATTATGGTTTTAGTGCCTATATTACATTAATTTGGTGATTAAATCCTTATATTTCAATTTCATCATTTTACTAGTAGTAATGTTGTGTCTTAATCCAAATCATTAAAAGTTCTGTTAATTGATTGATGTAATTTTGTTTAAATATCCAAATAATAAGATTAAGCTGAAAATTTTTCAAAGAAAAAGAATTTAATGAAAAATGACTATTTTGAAAACTCTATTTTTGCTTTTTAAATGGCATAGGAAATTTCAGGTTTCGAGTAAAAAAATTCCACGTCACATTAGTTGACTAACGAAATTTTTTAAGGTTAAAGTATGTTAAGTTTTTGTACTCTTCGTACATTTGAAACTTAGTCCGTCTATTTCTATTTCCATGAATTTAGTCTCCCTACTTTTTCAAGTTCAGAAATGCAACTTCAATTGTTAACACCATGAAAATTCTTCAATTAAAATCAAGTCTATTACAACAATATTTATTTTTTGCATAGTTACCAAACGAGTATTTGTTTATTTCAAAATGTCATAGTACTGAACAATTGAATTTAAATTTTTAAATCTAAAAAGAAAAGAGACTAAATTAGTGAAAATAAGAGCAAGGCGACAAAATTCTAAATATACAAAATGTACAGATACTTGAAGCATATTTTAACTATTTTTAACGATATTAATAACTAGGCCAAGGCATGATATTAATAATAGAAAGATCAAATTATATCAACAACTGATTGGAAAAAGGATAATATTTTCCTAAATATCATTTTCGATTTGAGCATTATTAGGTTTAAAATGTTTCACCGAGTTAAAAAAAAGAAAAGAAAAAGTAGAGAATTGATGGGGCTTCGTGACATAACTCCTTAACTAAAAAGGGGATCGATGAATCTTCTCTACCAAAGTAAAAAAATTAAAGTGAAAAACAAATGTGGAAATAATGCGAGAAAGAAAAGGGTGTTAATGTCGTGGAATAGAAGCTTAGAGAACAAATGGACAAGGAATAAGGGCAATGGAAAAGCCTTTTGCCGAATCCAATTAAGTCCTTTTCGAGAAGTTTTGCCCCTTTGGTCATTTCCTTTGGCTAAAACGTGGGGAACCAAAACAATTATGAGTTTACATCAGCAATGATTGTAGATGAACCCCACCACTTGCTTTTCCATTAGCTTATCTATTTTGTTCTTTTTCCCCATTTTAGTGTTTCATTTATTTGCAAAGCAACAAAATTTAGTAACATGTATATAAAATTAATATATGCAACAACAAACATCTATAGAAAATACAAATGACCTAACAAAGAAAAAAACCCTTTCTTTTTGTTTATTTATTAGTATATATTCTCTTTTACATCAGAAAATGGCATATGTTTCTCTTAGTATATATTTTTTTATTTTGACCAATTCTTGAGTCACCCTTTTGTGTTGCTTTTGTGATCATCAAAGCTACCAAACAACTTTAGTTAAATAACGATTGTTTTTTCCCTATATAGTGTAAAGCTTAATATGAGTTTTGATAATTTGTCATATCTGTGTTCTTTTTCAATGTTATATTCGTATTTGGTAAAAGTTATATATTTTGGTACATATGGTAATAGTTTTAGGATTAATTGAAAACAATTGATTTGCATTTGAATTTTTTCTTATTTTTTAATACAATTTGATAGGTGTGTTTTTTTGGGGTTTAGAGTTGATTTAGAGAAAGTCAATTGCTAAAAGTATTAGTTAATTATGAATTTTCGTCAAATCAATTTTAAAACTCAAATTAAATTCTAAAAAATTAACGGTGTTACCTTCAGGTATCAAAATGTATACCTTTTACTAAACACAAGTACATACCACATTGAATAAACATAAATGTCACATTAAAAAAATTAAATTCGAATACCAAATAATATATTAAACCTAATACATTATTAATTAACTCTCTATACAATTTTTTTGATAGGCAACCTTATATAAAATTATAAAATTTGTTCAATAAAACCTTAAACCCAAAGGATGTATTAGTTTGATATGAAAACTTTTCATGCAATACCAAAGTTTTCTTTTTGGTACAATGAAATATTCAAGAAAAGGAACTCCACATATTAAATAAAACTATGGTGAAATCCATATAATAGATGCTGATAACAGGCATTAGAGGGTCGAATGGCACAACGCCAAGCAAGAAAAAGGGGTGGGTCCAAGGATGAAACTTGGATAATGTTCAAGACTTTTGCTTCACTTCTATACTTTCGTCTCAACAAAAACAACTCAAAAGGACCAAAACAGAAATATACACACACAAAAAAAAGAAAGATTTTATAATTTTAATGTAATCCCTCAACCCTAGGCGATGCCTCAGAGCATGGATAAACCATACATTTATATTACTTATCGCCAAGCATAAACAATAAAGCTGAAAATAACCAACGAAAATTATTTTTAAAAAGAAAAAAAAAAAAAAAGGGTTAATCTTTAAAAGAGAAAAAGATTGTAAAAGTGGACCCCAAAAGGAGATAACGGGGGTGGGACCCACAGCACTTGAAAGAGCCAGCCTGCAAACCAAAATGGTGAGCCTAATGATCGTGGGGCTCGACCACGCCGGACCATTAGCCGCCACGTCCCTGAGCCCCGACATGTTGTTCTCGTTTTGTGGGTTCCACTCTACTATTTATAGAAGAAGAGTTTCTATTTAGTATATTGTAAAACGGGGTGGATATTTTTGTGTTATAATCTGGATTTTATTTTATCTTTTTTATTAAAAATAAATTAATTTGTATATGTTATATTAAAGAGCATGTTGATTTTTTTATGGTTAAAATTTCTTTAATTTTTATTGTTAAAAATTAATTTATATACGTTAGCATGAAATACATGTGGTATGCATGTAATTGCTTAATTATTCCATCAATCACGCTTAATTTTAATAATAGAAATGGACGGAAGTTTTAACAGAGTGATAAATTTATTTTTTGATCTAACTTACATGAACTAATTTACCATTATTTTAATAAAGAGAAAAAAACAATTCAACTCTTAATATAATGATTTCCATTATGTTTTTACTATTTTCGGTTTAATCCTTAAATCATAAGCTTCTTGTTTCAATTTTTTGTTTTTTTCCCTAGTTTATAATATTATATAAATGTTAGATGATACAATATTATTAAAAATAATAATCACAAACCATAAAATAAAAAAATATTATTTTAATGTTTTTTTTATACATTTTTAACTTACTTTTAACCTCCCAAACACATGATTGATAATACATTATGCACCTAAATTTATTTAAACATACAACTTATAAAAATCTATAAAATATTAATGTTAATTAAACTAATACTAAATAAATTATTTATTTAATTAAACAAATAAGTAAAAAAAGAAAAGTATTTCTTTCCCTTAAATATCCTGTTCTGCATCTCGGCTTTTATCTGGCTCAGACTTAGAAATGAGCCGAGTGAATTTCTTGTATTTATTTATTTATTTATTTTATATGAATAAAAAAAGATATTATTTTAAGAGGTCTTTAATTTGGAGAAGTGTCACTATCTGACATGTATTGAGTCGGTTCGTGGGGTCAGCCCGTGAAAGCTTGGTAAATTTAATTAAAGATAAAATAAAATAGTCAAATGGACGAATCAAAAAATGACACATCATAAATAATTTTATATATCATTAATTAAATTAAGTAGATAGAATTAAATATTGCTGACCAAACCAATTGGGGGGAAGGCTCACATCGCGTGCAAATTTGCTGGTCACTACTTTTTACAATCTATATTTTATATTACCCTAACCTTAAAAAGGCTTTTCTCAGATGTATTATTTTCATATCATTAAAATATTTGCACTTTTTCTTATTATTATTTTTCATTTGTTTTGGGTTTAAGCTTTTGTTTGTTCTGGAATTTTTAAAAAAAAAATTATAATATTGCATGTGAAAGAAAATAACATCTTTGTATACATTTTATGTCACCTTGACCACACTAATTAATTTTCCCATTAGGGACAAAGAAAAGGTTAATGTTTGTAAAGAATTTAGTAAAATGGTCCCATTATTAAAATTAAATTAAAATTTCGAGTTTGAGTTCGAGTTCGAGTTCGAGTCATTAAATTATATAGTAAATGTGAATTTGTTTTGATTTCAATTTAGATATATTTCGATTATAAATATGACCATATGTTATAATATTGAGTATAATTATTCAGATTATATCATGCATTTATAATTGTAATTGGAAATTTTATTTTAATTGACTTTATATTATATTATATATATATATATATATATACTTGGAGGCAGCCATTAACGAAGAGCATGTGAGATCATATTGAATAAGGGTAAGGGTAATATATTCCGGTTATTATTAGGAATCTGATGGTGCTCACCACGCGGTGAACAACAAAGATAAGATTACCAAAATACAAAAAGAATTGAATTTCTCACTTAGTAAAGTGAATTTTCTTTTTAAGAAGAAACTCTCCTCCACCCCATAATTACAATGTCTATTACTAGTCTTTCTCCAATGGATAAATAAAAGGATAATGCGTTTCAGCATACTTAAATCCATGACTTCCTATATTAGTAATAATACTCATGCCAATCGAATTAAGACTCAATTGATTTAAGATTCTTATTGAATTAGTGTCACTCAATAATCGAGTTATCAATTCAGTTTTTAATAAATTAAAATTAAAAATTAAAAATTTATATATTTTTTTATATTTTTATATAAAATTTATAAAACATATGCATGAAAGGATTCAAATCCACAACATTATAATTTTCACTTCATCTTTTACCATTTTAGCTAAAGTACTATTATTTTTTATTAATATTTTATATATTTATTACATAATTTTTTTCACTCACATCATAGATGCATTACAACTTAGTATATATAATAAATTTAGAGTTAAATTGAATTTAAAAAAAACAACTTTTTTTACTTTAATTTTTTTTATAAAACTTAAACTATTATCTTCCTTAAAAATGTTCAACTATTTACCACTTAATCTAATAAACGTTAATACCCTTTCATCATATATTTAGAGGAAAATATATAAAAAAAAAAATGAAAGCAACCCTTTTGAGCTGCCCGTTTAATCTTCACCATTGGATTATATGATCATATATCATTCTTCTTAATTAATTTTTTTTCTCTCTTGTTAATAAAAAATGAAATTTAAAGACCAAATTATACACTCATTTGGTCTTTATCAGTAGCTGGTGGGTGGCAATGGAAGTTGACACCTCTCTCTCTCTCTTTCTTTTGTAATTGAAATAAGCAGCCTCCTTTATCTTTCACCCCCTCAAAGCTTTTCCAGCAATCAAGCTCCATTTTCTCACTTTTTTTTTTTTTTTAAGAAAAAAAGGGTATACACAAAGAGAGAGAGAAAAAGAATGTTTGAGAGGGATAGATTATTAGGGCATGTGTATATGTATATATGTATGTAATAGGTTAATGAGTTTCCATTTTCCTTTTCTCTTATTTAACCCTATCTTCTTTCTCTTTTCCCATTCCTCACCACCTTCCATTGGGATCGGTTTATTTGACCTTCTTTTCCCCTTTAAACAACTAGTGGACAAAGGGGTGGTCGTGGAAGAAGGGAAAAGTCTTTTAAGTTTTTAAGTTCAATTCCCAAGAGAGTGTTTATATATATAACTTTTCATTACACCCACCTTTCTTGTTCCATTTTCTTTCTTCCTCCCTGTGTTTTTCTTTTTTTGTCTGGTTCGAGTATCTTTGTCTTTACAAGTAACAAATAAAAAGTTTCTTAGCTTTAACACACACAAACACAACGTTGGTTTTCAATCAGATCTCTCTGAGGATTATTAAAGAGTTATCAAGCTGTGTTCTATCGTGTGAGCTTCTCTTCATTTTTCTTTTACTTTTTCTGGATGATTTTCTTTTTGGAAGTGGAGGATGCTTTTGGTATACTCAAAGCAATGAATTATGAAAAAACTGTATATATATGTATGTATATGTATGATGTGTTTCAGTACTGTTTGATCAGTTTTCGAAGGATTGCTTTTTAGCTAAAGCTGGCTTCAGTTTGATCTGATATATATGTTGTGATTCCCAATATATGTTTGTTCCATGGATCCTACCTATGGTCTTTTGTGATATTTTATGTAAGGAGCTAAGGTCTTTTTTTTCTTCTTCATCATATACTTTCCCTAGGTTTTTAGATGCCTGAATTTAGATCTCATTATATATATATATATATATATATATATATATATATATATAGTTTCATGCATAATTGTTCTTTCTTTTTCCTTCTAATGAAAATCAATTCTAAAGATTTCATATAATCTTCATATATCATATGTATGTTGTAATACATATAGCATAGTAACATATTAACAAATGTCATTCACATTGTAATACTTTAGTAAATAACTATGAGTGATGCAGTGTTTATATTTATCCCATCTTTTTTTTTTTAATATTTCACAAGCCCCAATTTGTAATGTATTACATATATTGATAAAGATGAAACGTTTGTTTATGTGTATGTATAGAGGGGTATGATTTCTTCTTCTTCTTCTTCTTTTTTGGTGTAGCATAGGGAGCAAAGCATGAGGATTTTGTAGCCAACTTTTAGAGATATGAAGCTAAAATCACAAATGATATTAGCTTTTTCTTTTCTTTTCAATATGAGAAAACTTGTCTTACAAGTACATCAAACTTAATCATTGTTAAACATAATTAATGAAAATCTCTTTTTGTTGATTATTTATCTTTTTATTTTTTTGTGACAAAACTCCTATAATTAGGGAATTTATTTACACTTCATTTCATGTATGCATTTTAATTAAGGTTCATATTTGATACATTGTTCATGTAACGTGACGTTTTAATGTAGGTCTAAATCGGTCGAGAATATGAATACTTTTTCACACGTTCCTCCAGGCTTTCGGTTCCATCCTACAGACGAAGAGCTCGTTCATTATTACCTGAGAAAAAAGATTGCTTCGAAAAAGATAGACCTAGATGTGATCAAAGATGTTGATCTTTATAAAATTGAACCATGGGATCTTCAAGGTAGCAACATTCCATTTTTTTTTTTAGCTTCTTAAATACATTTGAAAGAACATTGAGATTGATTGTTTTTGTCTTGGTTTTGGGGTTATGTATAGAATTGTGCAGAATAGGAAGTGAGGAGCAAAATGAATGGTACTTTTTTAGCCACAAAGACAAGAAGTATCCCACAGGGACTCGAACTAATAGGGCAACAAAAGCTGGGTTTTGGAAAGCAACGGGAAGGGACAAACCTATATACTCGAGGCTTAGTCTTATTGGGATGAGGAAAACCCTAGTGTTCTATAAAGGAAGAGCTCCTAATGGACAAAAATCAGATTGGATCATGCATGAGTATCGACTTGAAACTAATGAAAATGGTACTCCTCAGGTAAGTATATATGTTCGAATTCGGTCTAACTTGGAAATGGGAGTTTTAAATTTCGTCTGTGTATATAATTGTTTGAATTTTGTCCGACCTGAAACATGAGTTTCAAATTTTGTCTAAATTTTTTTTTTATAATTGGCTAATTTAATCTCATTTAGACATGTTAACTTTTAAAAATATATAAGTTATTTTTATTTAATATTTACTAGTTTTATATTTATTTTTTTAATAAAAGTTTAAACATAAATAACTTTATTATTGTTTAATGTTTATATTATAATATTATATATTTATTTTTATATAATATAAATTACATAATATATAAGAAAAAGAAAAATAATAGATTACAAAATAAATAAATAAATAAGATTAGGCTAAGCTAAGTTCCAAGTCTTGAATATTGGACCAACAAGAGTTAGGCGTATTGCACTCTTAAAAAGAGAAATCGAGTTCAAATCTTAGAGACAACATTATTGAAAAAAACAATCACGAACCTCAAAAGGATTATATTCTATGAACCGTAAAACGAACTTGGATGAGACATTAGTTGAGAGTGGAACCCAAACCCAGTCCAATTTTCTTGTTAAGCTTTGTGTAACACTCTGAATATTGAAAAACTTTCATGCTTGGATAGATAATCTAACCTTTGAGCGGATCTAATATCATGTATATGTATATATGGAAATACATGCAATCTCATTGAAGTTTTGAGTGTTATGACTGATTTTGATATGATGTAATGCAGGAAGAAGGATGGGTGGTATGTAGGGTGTTCAAGAAACGAATGACAACAGTAAGAAAAATGGGTGAATATGAATCTTCATGTTGGTACGATGACCAAGTCTCCTTCATACAAGAACTTGAATCCCCAAGGCGAATAACTCAACCTTATGTTGCTGCAGCAGCAACAACATACCATCATCATCACCATTTCCCTTGCAAGCAAGAGCTCGAGTTACAATACAATTTGCCACACGACCCTTTCCTTCAACTCCCTCAACTTGAAAGCCCCAAAGTCCCACAATCAACCGCACCAAGCATCAGCTGCAACTCTGTCATCCCTTACAATGGAACCAGCACATTGCAGTCCTCAACGCTCACACATGAAGAACACTTGCACAACTTCAACTCACTTTACAACAACACCACCATCGATCAACAACAACAAGCTGTGGATCAAGTGACCGATTGGCGAGTGCTCGATAAATTCGTTGCTTCTCAGCTTAGCCATGAAGAAGGTTCCAAGGAAAACAACTATACTACCAGCTATCACGTGGCTGAACAAATAAATTTGCCGACCAATGAATCAAAAAGGGCAGATATTGGTCATCATCATCAAGAATATGCTTCTACATCCACTTCAAGTTGTCAAATTGATTTGTGGAAGTGAAAGCATATTCTAGCAAAATTAGTGCATACATATACTAATTATAGGAAGCCACATTTATAAGAAGAAACAAGCCTTAAATCCAGGGTTTTTCTGTACATAATAAACCTATAAAATGGTATTTGCATTAGTTAAAGGACTGTTGGGGTCCTTAATTTGTATTGATATATTAATATTAAGCACAGTTCTTATTAAATTGAACATTGTGCAAAGTACAAATAAATATTAGTATACTTTTAGGTGAAAACTATGGCCGACTGGCTCTTTGGGAACTGATTCGGCCTAATATTGAAAATGTATTTGCAGCTTAATATTGCATATCAAGGGTTTCTTTGTTGTATTCTTTACTTATTTTTAGACCATTTATGTTTTCATACTGATGCATGCAAGTTATTATAAGTTCAATCCATTTGATTAAATGTTCATACTTTGCACTTGTGTTTTTTGATGAAGATTTTGATGTTTGAAACAGTGATCATAAAAGTTGAATTTGGTTTCAGCATCTGATATTATACTAGATACTAATTATGCTTTAAAGTTCAAATGTTAAAGACCAAATTATGGTTTAAATGTTATCAATGCATGTGAATAAAAATTGTACTTTCGAATCTCAAGCTAAAACGAACCCAAATTGTACTTTCGAATCTCAAGCTAAAATAAACCCTTGTTTTTAACTTCATTCCCTTCACATTGAACTATAATAAGGGAAACTAAAAGCCAGTAGCACTGAGTTACCAAAATTGAAAGCAAGAAAATGGAATATGCTAGCTATGGAAAATTCTCCTAATGGTAATGCATGTACTTGATGATGAGCTAAAGTGGTCTTCAAAGCCAAACACAAAGCAAAGAAAATGGCCTTGGACTCTCCAAATAGTTAGTTAATGGTATGTCAACATGGGTTGGTTTAATTGATTGACTACTCATTAGCATGCTTGCAAGCACTAAAAATTCAAATCTCACTGATAATCTCATTTGAATGGTGATCTATAAGTACCACTTAGAACTCTTTACGAAATCAATGGCATGCACCTTATCTAAACTTAGATAGCTTCCTCTACCCTAAACTTTTTGTAATAAAAAAAAGTTAGAAAGCAAAAACACAAAAAGATAGTGGAGAATATCAAGTGCCAAATGTGAGATAAGAGAGCATGTGCATTTCTCAAATGCATGACAAAGAATTCTAGATGCTAATATTTACAAAGTTATCCTTTGTTCACAAAATTATAAGTTATAATGTTTGGCTAAATGTGAAGAATACAAAGATTGGCACCCCAAAAAAGAAGAAAAAGGAACACCCCTTGTTGGAGATTTTCACTACCAGGATACCATTGGTATAGTTACATACCTGTTCTAGAAGATAAACTAAGATGGAGGCACCCTGATATTCTATCTTCTTCATATTAGCTTAGCAGGTGCTCCTTAGATCCTTACTAAAACTTGAACATGATAATATATGAGAGAGTGATAGAAACTGCAGGCTATAGGCCTCCTATGTGTTACAAATTTGAGTTGTATATTTGGACTTGAAAACTTGAAGGTGCTAGCCAGCTGGTTCGAAATTTAACCAGCTTGGTTTAAATACCAAGAGGAAAGCAATCAAGCTTTGAAGATTATTATAGTAATAATGGATAATGGAAAATCCTTGGTTGCCATTCACTTGGGAGAACATTGAATCCTTTTCTTTTTTTTTTTTACTTGGGTTTAAGTCAAAAGCAATGAAAATCCCTTTAAAGCAATGGAAATACTTTGATGGGACATAATTATTGGGCGTGCTCTCATGGACTTCATAATGAAAAACTTGAAGATATATGCATATATACTTAGGGTTTTATGTGAATATAAATTCATGGCTTCCCTTTCTTAAAATTTTTAGCCTCATTTTCTAAGGCCTGTTAAAGGTTATAGCAATTGCCAGACCATGCATGCATGCGCACATTGATATGTATGTGGGCTGAATTATTTAATTAGGGTTCATTAAAGAACTGTTTGTTTGCAGACTAAGTTCGTTCAACATCATTGACCATGTGAAAAAAAAGAAAAAAAACCCTCCATGTGAGGGCACCATTATTATTAGTGTGCTTCATTAGTTTCCCAAATCCCAAACCTCCACAGTTCCCGGAGTCCGGACTTGTACTTAAAAGCCCTTTTTTAAACAATGTTATAAAAGCCTCTAAGCACCTGCTCCTAGGCCTTAGCTTTGGTGCTTGACCAATGACCTGACTATATGCACTACACATATGAAACAATATCATGAAGTAATTTGTCCATTTTTTTTATAACAAAAAGTTAGATAATTTTATACATCAAATCAAAAAATAGATTAGTCATTCTATTAAAAAATTTCATTTAGTTTTATTAGTTGACGGAGAAATGAATCAAAGAGCAACTAAATAGTAATACATGATATGCCACGCGTATCCCATAATATACATGATTTCTCCGTCACACTTAAAACTAGAAATTGATGAAATTTTTAATAGAATGACTAATTTGCTCTTTTGATTTAACCAATACAAACTAATTTACCCTTTTTTAATAGATGAGACAAATTGTAATCCAACTCTTAATACAAAAACATCCGTAATATTTTTACCTAATAATATATTATGAAATGTACCGAATTTTAAAAAATGGGATATAGTTTTGGTCCTATGTGGTACTTATACGTGCTTGTTGAATGCTTATATATATATATGTACTGAAATATGAGCAACTTGATAGCTTTCGGTGATGAGATTTGGGTTCAATGTTGTATACACCATGAAAGGTTTTTATCGAAAGCTGAAGAAGCATACAATGAAAAGAAACAGAAAATGACAAGCTAAAAGGGGGGACATACCCTGATTGGGAACCCTTGAGAGTTAGCCATAAAGGGGGCAAGCAATACTTTGAGTCAATCATGGATGTTGAGCTCTACTTTGGGTACTGTCTGTTGGTCCACTAAAAAAGAAAGTAAAGTTGAAGCAACTTGATTGATTTCTTTTACTAGTGGTGGTCAATACTTTAACATAGGAGCAAGAGATGGGCTTCACCTTCACTTTAGACACTCACAAACTCATATATGGCATTTAATTAAGGCCCCTTTAGGATGCCCTCCACCAACAAAATACTACTTACATCTTTCTTTTGAGTTGTTGAAAGATAATTAAAAAGAGTAATCTTGTGCTATTAGTCTCGGTAAGTAAATTATGGATTTAATTAATGTATTTTAATTTGGTTATTTTTTTATTTTTTTGTATTTTTTAAATTTTAAAAACTTGAGGAAATAGTAACAGTTAAATTAATTAAATTCTACTATTTTTAAAATTTTTATGTGGCAAATATATTATTATTTGTGTAATGTTATGCCAGGTTGTTATTTTCACATATTATTCACAAAAGAGTCAGTTAATAGATTTAACGATTATCTTTATGTCAAACTTGAAATTTTAAAATTCAAAAGTATAGGGACTAAAAATGATAAGTTGGGGAAATGGATTAAGCCAGCAACTTTATGCTTCATATTGGACTAATATCAAAACTTAACTAAACGGATTTAAGTACTATTGATTAGTTATTCTGTTTTCAAATTGTAGAGCTTTCAAATATACATATATTGCGAAATCCTCTACAGACATGTCAAATTAGTATCTGTTAGAGTTGTGTGACCCAAGTTCTAAGAAATTGCTTGCAAGTCAAGTTAAACAAAATATATCTTCTTTCTAGAAGATTTAGTATTTATGAGTATAATATATTTAGCATTTATTAGCATAATATATTCGACTTTGATTAGAATTAGGTTTTTTCAACCTATAAATAAATGTAGTTGAAACTCTTCTTGTAATTATTCGAATTTGACATAGTAAATTTTCTTCTCCTCTGCCCGTGGTTTTTTCCCGAAAGGGTTTCCACGTAAAAATATGTGTTCTTTATTTTTATTTCTCTTTTCTTTGCGATATATTGTCATTATCGACATTCTATTTTTACAAATTGGTATCCGAGCTTTCGGGTTGTTCATCTCGATCACGGTAATGGCGTATTTGAAGTATGAAATTCTGTTGTTGGATCGCAACACCAGATTTATGTTGTGGCAGATTAAGATGCAAGTAATTCTTACGCAGATGGATCTGGAGGATGTCCTGCTAGGGATAGATAAGATACCTTCGACATTAATAGATGAAGAGAAGAAGTGTAAGGATCGAAAGGCGTTAACACAATTACATCTGCATTTGTCTAATGAAATTTTGCAGGATGTGATGAAGGAGAAAACTGTCGCTGCATTATGGAAGAGGCTGAAACAAATATGTATATTGAAAACTCTAACCAGAAAGTTGCATATGAGGCAGCGTTTTTATGCTCATCGTTTGGAGGAAGGTGCGTCTATGCACGAACACTTAACAGTGTTTAAAGAAATTCTCTTAAACTTGGAGGCCATGGAGGTTCAGCATGATAAGGAAAATCTAGGGTTGATTCTACTTTGTTCGTTGCCCCCGTCTTATTCAACCTTTAGAGACACGATTTTATATAGCTGCGAGTCTCTTACAATTGATGATGTTTATATTTTTTTGACTTCGTATGATAAGATGAAGCATCTTGTGATTAAACCCGACTCTAAGGGAGAGGGTCTCATTGTTCATGGGAGACAAGATCGGAATGCTGATGATGATCGTGGAAGGACACAAGAATGGAATCCTCGCGGTAAATCTAAGGGTAGATTAAAATTTTCAAATAGAGATAAAACTTGTAACTTCTGCAAGAAGAAAGGGCACATTAAATCTGAGTGCTATAAGCTACAGAACAAGATCAAAAGGGAGGCTGCGAATCAAAAAGGAAAACAACCAGAAAATTCTGGTGAAGTTGATGTTGTAGAAGACTACAGCAATGGTGAACTTCTAGTTGCTTCTAGTCGTTTCTGTCAACAATTCTAAAGTGAGCGATGAGTGGATTTTTTATTCGGGTTGCACCTTCCACATAAGTCCCAATTGCGTTTGGTTTACAACTTACGAAACAGTGTTTGAAGGTGTTGTTTCGATGGGAAATAATGCTTCGTGTAAAATTACAGGTGTTGGAACGATTAAAGTTAAGATGTTTGACGGAGTTGTCAAAACACTTAGTGACGTGCGACATGTTCTAGAATTGAAGAGAAATTTAATTTTGTTTAGTACTCTTGATTCAAAAGGGTACAGATACACAGCTGAATATAGGGTTTTAAAGATTTCCAAAGATTCCCTTGTTATGATGAAAGGTTAGAGAAAGACTACCAAGTTTATGTTTTGTAAGGTTCTACTGTTACTGGTGATACAGCTGTCGCTTCCTCTTTCTTGTCAGATGATGATATTACTAAACTTTGGCATATGCACCTAGGGCATATGAGTGAGAATAGCATGGCAGAATTGAGCAAAAGAGGAGTTCTTGATGGCAAGAAATTTGCAAACTGAAGTTTTATGAGCACTGCGTTTTTGAGAAGCAAAAGAGAGTTCGATTCACTAGAGGAATCCATAACACGAATGGAATGTTGGAGTATATTCATTTTGATCTGTGGGGGCCATCTAGAGTGCCTTCAAGAGATGGAGTTAATTATATGCTAACTTTTATTGATGACTTTTCCAAAAAAGTTTGGGCGTTCTTCCTAAAGCAGAAAAGTGATGTGTTTTCTGCATTTAAGTCTTGGCAAACTATGATTGAAAAACAGAAGAAAAAATAAATAAAGCACCTCCACACAGACAATGGCTTAGAGTTCTATTCTGATGAGTTTAATGAACTATGCAAGTTAGAAGGGATCGTGAAACACTTGACAGTTCGTCTACTCCATAACAAAACGGCATTGCAGAACGAATGAACAGAATGATCATAGAGAAAGTTTGATGTATGTTGTCGAATGCTAACTTATCGAAGTCGTTTTGAGCCGAAACAACCTCTACTGCATGTTTTTTATCAACCGATCTCTATCCGTTGCCATTGAGAAAAAGACTCCACAAGAGGTATGGTCTAGTAATCCTGCTGACTATTCTGATGTAAAGATCTTTGGGTGTCCTATGTATGCTCATGTTAATAATGGAAAATTAAAACCGAGATCCATTAAATGTGTTTTTCTTGATTATAAAACTAGCGTAAAAGGGTATAAGTTATGGTGTCTTGAAAATAGAAAAGTTGTGATTAGCAGAGATGTTGTTTTTGATGAAACTGTTATGCTACCTAACTTATCTCTTAAAGACTCCTCAAGCCAGTACAAAAATTCATAATAGAGTTGCTTCTTTACCATAATATTCTATCGCCAAAAACAGAACTAGAAGAGAAATTAAACCTCCAAAGAAGTATGTCGAGGTTGATCTATTTGCTTATGCTTTAAATGTGGCTGAAGATATAGACGCAAACCAAGAGCCATCTAATTATTCTAAGGCGGTTAGCTGTGAAGACTTAGAAAAGTGGATGTTTGCTATGCAAAAAGAGATGGAATCACTCCATAAAAACGGAACATGGGATCTTGTGAAACTTCCTAAAGGTAAAAAGGTTGTTCGTTGTAAATGAGTGTTTAAAAAGAAAGAAGGGACTCCAAGAGTTGAAGAACTCAAATATAAAGCATGGCTTGTTGCAAAGGGTTACAGTCAAATTATAATAGTGGACTTCACAGATGTGTTCTCCTCAATTGTGAAGCATAGTTCGATTCGAGCTTTGCTTGGTATTGTGGCTATGCATAATTTGGAGCTTGAGCAGTTAGATGTAAAAACTACATTTTTGCATGGAGAACTTGAGGAGGATATTTACATGCAACAACCAGAGGGTTTTACAGTCTCAGAAAAAGATAATTATGTTTGCTTGTTGAAAAAGTCTATTTACGGTTTGAAACAATCACCAAGACAGTGGTACAAGAGGTTTGATTCCTTTATGACTTCTTATGATTTCAAAAGAAGTAGTTTTGATAGTTGTGTTTACTTAAGAAAAATAGTGATGGTTCTTTTGTGTATCTACTCCTTTATGCTGATGACATGTTGATAGCACCAAAAGAAAAAGGAGAGATAAGAAAGGTTAAAGCCCAACTAAGTGAAGAATTTGATATGAAAGATTTGAGAATAGCAGAGAAGATACTTGGTATAGAGATTATCAGAGATAGAAAAGCAAGTAAATTGTACTTAAACCAAAAGGAGTACATTGAGAAAGTTCTTTGCAGGTTCAATATGCAGAGTGCTAAGCCTGTTAGTACTCTTTTACCAGCCCATTTCAGACTTTCATCGGCTTTGTCTCCACAATCAGATGATGAAATTAAGTACATGTCACATGTTCCATACTCTAGTGCAGTGGGATCTCTCATGTATGCTATGGTTTGTTCACGTCCAGATTTATCATATGCAGTCAGTGCAATTAGAAGATACATGGCGAATCTTGGTAAAGAATATTGGAAAGCAGTTCAGTGGATTTTAAGATACTTACGAAGTACTACTAATGTTTGCTTATAGTTTGGAAGAACTAGAGATGGAGTCATTGGATATGTTGATGCTGATTTTGCTGGAGACCTTGATAGAAGAAGATCTCTCACAGGTTATGTCTTTAGAATCGGAGGTTGTGCAATCAGTTGAAAAGCCACTTTGCAAACTACAGTCGCTTTGTCTACCACTGAAGCTGAGTACATGGCGATTACTAAGGCTTGTAAAGAAGCTATTTGGTTGAAGGGACTTTTTAATGAACTAAATGACGACCTTCAAATCAATACAGTATTTTGTGATAGTCAAAGTGCCATCTTCCTTACAAAAGATCAAATGTTTCATGAGAGAACAAAACACATTGATATTCGGTATCATTTTGTTCGTGATATTATTGCTCGTGGTGATATTGTTGTGAGTAAAATTAGTACTCATGAAAATCTTACAGATATGATGACTAAGTCACTTCCTATAACCAAGTTTGAGCATTGCTAAGACTTGGTTGGTGTTCAATGTTGAAGTGAAACCCTTAAGGGGTTTTATGGAATAGGTGAAAAACTTGTTCGTTGAGAATTCGTGTCAAAGTGGAGATTGTTAGAGTTGTTTGACTCAAATTCTAAGAGATTGCTTGCAAGTGTAACAGCCCGATTTTGGGCCTAATCGGAATAGTGGTTTCGGGACCACAAATCCGACAAGGGAAAATATGGTTATTATTATAATTTATGGTCTACAATTTCACAGAAAAGTTTTGTAAAAATTTCGTTCGAAAATTTCGACGTTTGGGCACTCAATTCAGTCAAAAGGACTAAATTGTAAAAAGTACAAAAGTTGAGTTCTAGATGTTAGAAGTGTTTAATTGATATGAAATTATAAGTTGGGGGTCCTTATGTGGTAATTAGACCATTAGTAATTCGTGGACAAAAATAGGCATGAGAAATGAGAGTAATAGATTTTTTTTAAGTGGGGGCATTTTGGTCATTTGGTTATAAAAATAATAAAATGGGAAAAAGATGACAAAAATCATCATCTTCTCCATATGCTTGCTGCCGAATTTTGAAGGAAGCCATAGCTAGGGTTTCTTCACTTTTTTAAGCTCATAGTAAGTGCATCCTATCCCCGTTTTTAATGTTCTTCGCATTTTTGGAATCCTCGTAGCTCGGTTTAGCTTATTCTAGCGATAATTCGTGTTAGGGTTCATATTTGGAAAAATACCCATAGGTGAAATGTGTTTATTTTGCTGTTTTATGGTGGAATATGAAGCTAGAAATTATGTTAAACGACTTTTGCTAAGTGATTTTAAGCGAAAACGGGTAAATCGACTTAATCGGTAAAAATAATTAATATTCAAAAGTATGTGTTAGAGTGGGAATTTGATGTTGCCATAGAAGGGAAAAATGTTCAGCATGTTATAAAACTTAAGAATAAGTGATGAAGTTTAATTTCTGAGCTTGGGGACAAAAATGTAATTATGCAAAAGTTTGGGGGCAAAATTGTAATTTTTCAAAAAAGTTGGGTGGTGGATTATTTTAATAAATGTGAACATTAAACGAGTTAAATTTGCTATTATAGATCAAGAAAGACGTGAAGAGTATCTCAAACGAGGAAAAGAAAAGATAGTGGAGTAAAGTGCAAAATTACGATATTTTGCACCGAGGTAAGTAAACACGTGACTTAATGTATTATTTTGATATTATTTGATATATATTGAGATTTATTTGGAATTAAAATAAATGTTTGGCAATATCCTAAAAATGTTGTTAAATCAGGAAAGGTGGTAAAGGGTTGCAATATATGGTCTTTGGGTTGAACACTCGGAATAAGTCAGAGTATGTTATATAAAGGGTTGTTGTGTGCTGATTCCCCTATTCATTGGTGGTTGCTATGTGCGTGATCCACCATATCTTTGAAATGTGAAAGGGGGTTGCTATGTGCTGATTCCCCCGAGGGGTTGCTAAATGCTGATTCCCCGATTCATTGGTGGTGCTAAGTGCGATATCCACCGTATCTTTGAAATGTGAAAGGGGGTTGCTATGTGCTGATTCCCTCGAGGGGTTGCTAAGTGCTGATTCCCCGGTTCATTGGTGGTGCTATGTGCGTGATCCACCATATCTTTAAAATGTGATAGGGGGTTGCTATGTGCTGATTCCCCCGAGGGGTTGCTAAGTGCTGATTCCCCGATCCAGTGGTGGTGCTAAGTGCGGGATCCACCGATAACGGTTAATATTCCGAGTGTTCAACGAGAAAGTGTGGAAGATGAATATTGTCATATGGTGGAAAATTTTATGGGGTAAATATTGAGTTGGATACTAAATCAACCCATGCATGAGATGGGAGAAAATATCAAAAACGCAAAAAGGAATGATTTAATTATAAACTGTGTTGAACAACTGCAATTGGATAACTTTGAAAAATTACCATAAATGGTGGAAAATGAATGAGAAGCTGAATAATATATGAAATTGAAACTGAATGTGTCTATTTTCATATGAAAGAAATAGAATAAGCAAAAGAGTTGTATTTTTGGAGATATCTGAATTTTACTGAAACAGGGCTGGATGGATTTCGAGATCCCCTGTTCCGAGTTTAGAAAATCACTAAAAATTGTACAAAAATAGTTATGGGTTGCAATTTACATGTCTAAAATCCTTATTGAGTCTATTTTCTTAAAAAACAAGTGGGAAAGTTATTTTTAGTGTCAAGAGGTCAGAGAAGTCGAGTGGTGAAATAGGGGAAATTTTAACTAATAAACTGTACTAATTGGCTGCACCAAAAATTCTAATATTTTTATGGTAGGAAGATATATGAGTCTAGTTTCAGGGAAATTTTACGGAATTAAATTTCGAGTTCTGTAGCTCGAGTTATAATCAATTTAGTAACTGCTGCGCGATTGGACAGATTGCTGTAAATAGTAAAGTAAGCTAAGTAATGCCTCGTGCTCGACTCTGGAAACGGTCTCGGGTAAGGGGTGTTACAGCAAGTCAAGTTAAACAAAATATATCATCTTTCTAGAAGATTTAGTATTTATGAGTATAATATATTTAGCATTTATTAGCATAATATATTTGACTTTGATTAGAATTAGGTTTTTCAACCTATAAATAGATGTAGTCGAAACTCCTCTTGTAATTATTCGAATTTGACATAGTGAATTTTCTTCTCCTCTGCCGTAGTTTTTTTTCCAAAAGGGGTTCCACGTAAAAATCTGTGTGTTCTTTATTTTTATTTTTCTTTTCTTTGCGATATATTGTCATTATCGACGTTCTATTTTTACAATATCTTTATTATTAAATGGATTAATTTAATTTTTGAATTATTAAAAAGAATTAAATAAAAATAAATTGGAACATAGTATTTACTTTTTAAAAATGATATTTTTGAGGTTACCCTAAAATAGCGTTGTTCCAATTTTGATCACTCTATTTTTTTTTCTCAATTTAGTTATTCTAATTAAGATAATTGCCTGAACTGGTTATTTCTGTTAAAAAAGTATGCTAATCTATTAACGGATTGTTGACGTGACATTTTTTTACTTTTGACTGAAGCTAAAGCTAATACCTCTCTATAATTAGTCCAAAACACTTTTTTTTGTTTATTTGTAACATGAAGATTTCAATAGTGACAAATCAACACTTGAATCCTCTTTAAGAAGAAGGAATCCAACAACGACAACTACAAACCATGACCATGACTCTACCTTTTCTGATGAGCCCACCCGTCACCCTACTGCCAAGGATGGAGATCAATTTATTGCACTCCTTTAAGACTTGCATTCAAAGGATCAGCAATGAGAGAACAAAAATAGCCCAAATAGTAGCGCCTAAGCTATTCGGCATATCGATAATGGAAGGAGTGTGCGCATATGGGAGGATAGATAGGGGTGGTGATGACATTTACGATCGTCCTTACCTATTTTGGGTACATTGCTGAGGCACGCCACAGTTGGCCAGTTAATGCTACCGATTGCCGTTGAATGGGTTGAGGGACTTGTGCACAACACCTTTGAATGTAGTGATGACGAACAAATTCTTAATGTGCCTTTGATGTGAATTCTTCCTTTCGTGTTCATCCAAATGCTACGTGTCAAAGATGTGGTCAAGGGCTTGAATCGGCTCTACATGCTTTGTGAGAGTGTGCTTAATTTTTATAAATTCTTGAATGAGATGGTGGAATAGGATCATTGAAATGGTTGTGAGAGAGGTTAAGCACTTGAAGTGAACAAAATGCCCCAAGTTCCTTTAGGATATGCCCATAGAATAGGTTTTCTAAAAAATCCATGGCTGTGAAAATGCTTAACAGTTGCATCATCTCCATCTCCCTGCTTTTCAATGTCAAATTCACAGAATCTTTATAATCATAAGACAACTGTCACCTTAGTTGTCTCTCAATCTCAACCAGAACCGATGTGGGCTTGAAATTCTGAATTCAGGTACATCTGTCATACCTCTCAAATTTTTGAACAAGTTTTCTGGTAACAAGCCCGTGAAAGTTGTTCATATGCAATTCCAAGAACAAGAGAAACCGGTTGAGGTTCCCAAGACACTCTGGAATCGCTCCACCCAAGCTCTTTCTTGACAAATCAAGAACATGTACTAAAGGTGGTGGAACTAGAAGAGGCCCTTGAAGCAAGTTTGATCAAAGATCAATAGTTGGTAGTTCTAAGATTCCTCCCTGGAAATTGACTTAAACTAGTCAAAAAGTTGTAGGAAAGGTCTAAATTGTTCAAATTTTCCCACCCTTCCGTTTCGCATTGAGATATTGCACCTTCAATTTTGTTGTTAGAAAGATAGAAATTGTACAATGACTCGGCTGTTCTCAAGATATTAGGGAACTTTCTTGCATTACAAGAAGAGAAAAAAAAAAGGAAGCAAGCATGGGGAAGGTGTAATTAACATCACTATCACTGCCACTCAATGATAAAAATCCATTGTTTGAAAGTTCAAGATAACCAAGTTTTTCTAGTTTCGCAAGCGTATGTGATTCCGCTGTACCACTCAAGTTATTTGATGAAAGATCAAGATAAGAAAGGTTTTCAAGTTCAAAGAAATAACCTGGTAGGACCATTGATGTCATTATTTTTAAGAACAAGGCTTTGGAGTTCTACATTACGAAGTTGAATCTGGTCATGCTCGATTGGACCAGTCAGTTTATTGTACCCAAGGTCCAAAATCTACAGTGAGGGCAGGGTAAACAACCAAAAAGGTAATCCACCACTTATTTGAAACCCACTGGTATGGTCTTGAAAGGGACCCTCTAGCCGATTATATGCCAATAAGTTTTATTAGGTTGAACATGGATATTGAAGTTGACCACTGAAATTGCATGCATCAAACTGTAGTGTAGTTAGTTTGTTTAGATTTCCAGATATGTCTGAGGAAGTTAGAAGTGTGAAATTGGCTAGGGATCCAGGCAACGAACCCTTGAAACCATAATTTCCAAGAACCAATGAATTAAGGGGACTACTCCAATTTGACACGGGGAAAGAATCTGTGATACCAAAATTTGAAGGTGGAAGGAGAAAAACCTCACGCGGAATCTCACCGGATATTCTACAAAATGCAAGACTCAAACTATTTAAATATGATGAAAGATTTAGCAAAGACATAGGTGTAACACTTGACATATTGACACTATCATGGTGAAGGTCTCTTAACGAAGTTAAGTTACTTGAAAGCATGTTAAAGTCGTGGTTCTCAAATTCCAGAAGGTTAAAGTGAAACCAACTTCGTTAGGGAAGAGATTGCTGATGGGATAAAGCCAGAAAGGGGAGAATGAGAGAGGTCAAGATGGGTCAAACTCACTAGCTGACTGAATGCGGATGAGATAGAACCAATGAAACCGGTGTGACCAAGGTTGAGTTATCGAAGTTCTTGCAAGAGAAAAAGGCTACTGTTTGAAGGAAAAAAACCTTTTAAAGAGTTGGAACTTAGATCCAACCATTGAAACTTCTGAAGGTGAAAGAGGCTACTGTTTTCAGGGAGATTTCCAACAAGACAACATGACCAGTCACCTTGTCGCAGGTGACTCCCTGCCATGAGCAACAGTCAAAGCTTTCCCTCCAAGAGTTGGTCCTTGGAGTTGGAAATTCAGTACAATAACCAAAAAGAGAAAGAGAAACTCAATGAACAATAGATTAGTTGAAAATGAAACAAGGCTAAGATGAGCAACCCATAGATGTGATATGATCAAATCATCTTATCCATGTTGCATTAAGGACCAAATATAATTACTAGTAAAAGACAAAAGACTAAACAGGCTAAGTTATGATGGGGAGATGAAATTGAGATGAGCTATGGTTAAATCAACTAGAAATTCACACTTAAATATATGTTTCAAGTCCATTGTAAGTCTATCTAAATTATTATTTTATGTTCCTTTCCATGCTTGGCTGGATTTCAACAAAAACAATGCAATAATTATCTTCCTTTTTAAATACCATTTTTCTCACATAAATATTTAAAATTCTTTTTCTATCAAAACTATATTTAAACTATCAATTTAGTTTCATTTTACTTTAAAAATGTTGCAATGTCCAATAAGAATGTACCACTTGTCTCATATTGATAGTTAAGTACCACTTTTAGCCAAAAAATACTTTAAGTGCCTAAATGAAATAAACAGTATAATTTGATGGACAATTTTATATTTAACCCTAATATTTATAGCGGATTGAAAAATTACATTTTTTGACTATTCGTAACAATATTCATTAATTCAAATTAGTATTTAAAAGATTTATTTATTCATTAATGGGGAGGGATATGTTAAAGGTTTATACCCTTTTCTATCTTCTTATACTATTAATATTTTAACGATCCAACTGTTATATTTTACATTTTATACATATAGATCATGTATGTCAAATTTGATATAAATTAAAATGTTATAACTATTTGTTCTATATAAAAAACTTTCTACTATTCAATAAATATATATAGTATTCTAGATCGGTATGATAGAGATATCAGATTAGTTTAAAATTTTACATGCATGACAAGTACAATTATATCATAAATACACCAGTTAAATCATTAAAATATTAATCATTTGCACTAATATAAATGGATCCCTCTCATTCATTAATTTACACCGATGTAAATCTGAATTCGAATATTAATATTTAAATTATTCAAATTTCAAAATAATTAGAAACAAAACAAGTAAATTATAATATAGAAAGACCCCATTTCACATCTCATACAAATTACTCATACAAGCTAACAACATTACGCATAATGTGCCTTCTCTCCGTAGAATATATCAGTAAGCACAGTCTTCGACAGCAACAATGCCTTCAACAATTTCACAGCCCGACAGAGAACCAAAACAAGATTTCAATATTCAATTAACTCGTAACATTTTCGATTTTTTTAAAAAAATTAACAAAAGAAAGCACTTAATTACCTCATCTGATAGTTTTCTCTTGGAGTGCCTCAATATCTTTGACATTAAAACTATTAAGCAAAGCTAAACTAGAAATAGTTGACATTGGCCTCTCCATAAGATCATCTATAACCATATATGTAACCACACCTTTCACATACCCTCGCTCACCTTCTTCATTTGATGAACTTGATGATGAGGACAAGGAATTAGAATATGTTTTCTGGTTTGTCTTAACAAGTTTTGCCTGGTGACTCATCTTAGAACGACAGTTAGGACAAACAGCCTCAGGATCCTCTGCAATGTAATAGGGACAGGGAGAAGGGCCAAAGCCAGGTCTAATATCATTGACACCTGTAAAAGCCTTTGTCTATTGAATTATTTGACGACTCAATATCAGGTAATAACCGAGGCAAGTTGGCTACACCAGAGTGGGCTAAAACTTCGGGGTTCAACAATGCTTCCTTGGTTTGAAATGGCTGTTGCATATACACATGGCTTAACTCTTCAATGCTTTTATAAAGCTTACTAAGTGAACCCACCATGCCTTCTTTGTTAAGAAGCCTTACGATAGTGCCAATAGGCAATGCCATTATGTTGAAAAGGAAATCAATGAAGTCTTTGTTTGCTTCGGCAAATAAAACCCTTTGGCATTTCACGTTAACTAGGAGCTTTAAATTGACTTTGCCTTCGGTTGTGGCCCCATGATAGAGAATCAACCTTTGAACTTAGTTCAATAGCGGGAATGCCGATTGTGTCAAACACCGAGCTTTTGTTGACCCTTCTTGCTTTGTATAATCTGTTGGGTCTACTCATTAATGCATTTTCATGTGGAATACGGAGAAGAATATGTAAGTTTAAAGAGATAAATGGCTTCTTCGTGTTGAAGTAGCTTAGAGAGAAAGGTTTTAAGTGAAAAAGTGTAACACACACACACAAAAATGTAAATGGTCTCTTTGGGTTGGAGTTGAGTAATGTGTTGATGAAGAAAAAGATATTAAATGAAATAACTTTTGGGTAGGAGAAAGATACTTAAATGAAGACAATGGCCCCATGCCTCTAACAAAGCTTGGAAAAAGGAATTGTTACCTAACAGTAAGGTTTTTAAATTGGATAGGTGGTAGAACCTTAAACCCTAAATCTATTACACAGTCTCTTTTCAATTTAATTGGTCTTAGCGATTTAATTAAGTCTAATTTTAATTAAAAAATAAAGAAAATTGATTCAACAATTGACTCAACCAACTTTTAATCTCATTTAAGTAACTGATTCTAAGCTGTTTGCTCAAAAAAACATTCAAAAATGGTTTAACTCTTTGTTAGGATTGATATACCAACCAATTTCTAATTCGACTAATCGATCTAGTCCGATTCCATCAACCATGCTTAAAAACTTGATTGATGTAGGAACCCAAGAAAGGAAAAGTTTAAAAGATTTAAAATTGACTTAATAATAACTTTAACCTTCAAAATTTATAAATTAGGTCAATCCTATTCAACAACCTTATTTTTTTTTTCATTTTTTATGCCCATTTAATGGTTCATGTTTGACGTTCATCACTATTCTATCATCTACATCGTAGTCGAAGTGGTTTTTCTTAAAGCTTTTGTATCATTGACTTGAATGCAAATTTCAAAACAATAAGCAAAAAAAAGGTTACCACATGCAATGGCAAAGGGGCAAACATCAACAACTCATGTTCATTGATAACAGAGAATATAAAGGATTAGCATTCAATAATTTAAAACCAGCTAAAGTTCTCAGCAAATGAAGCAAGTTTTGTTAAAACAACATAATGGAGCAGGGTACCACCACCGTCTTATTCTATGCCACACGAGAGATGCTTTGAAACGGAGACGAGCCACTTTAGACATTTGGAGGTGGCCAAATCTTGTCAAGCAATTCCTCAACTCGCTTTGCTTGATTAACATATCCATCCAGTCCAGCAGCCAGAAGCTCCACCGATGCAGGTCCCATGGCTGATGCAAGGCTTAGTTGATCCCACTTTGTGAGCTGCATCATAGAGAAAAATATCAGTCAACAAACAATTCATGGCTTTTTATAACACAAGAATGGCCTTGTTATGCATGCTTGCGTTAGTTATTTGAGCACGGAAAGATGAAGATAAACAATATTCTTTATAAAAGCTAGCTGTTCATAACCACAATAGCCGCAAATATGGTGATGAAATCATGAATCAACAGGGTACTACAATTACCAAGTATAACCGAATATGAAAAGAAACGAGAAATATACTTTCTCGGTATGGAGTTAATCCTAAACATGCCTAAACCGTAATTACAGTAGCAGATCAAAGTCCTAACTCCAAAGCCATTACCATATCTATATACAGGCTATTTACACATAGCTATAGTGTTAGAACCTATGCAAGGAGTGATTAATATCATACTGTAAGATAAATCTTTTTCATTATTTACTACGATATCGGTATCCAAGAATTGAGATAAGGACAGAAAGCAGACCTCTTCGGCGGTGAAATCATATCTGGCAGCAGACTGTGGGGACAACCTCCTATCGTAAGAATACTTCTCGTCAGGAGAAGTAATTGATTCTTTGAGTGACTGCAATACCTTCAATGGTGCAATGATATAGTCAACCCTGACAGAAAGAAACCATAAACACGGGTTTAAGAAGAAATCGATATGTAATTCTTATTCTGTAATGATTTTAAATTAAATTGATAAGAGTTGAGTCATGTGAAACCCCAGCAAACTAAATATATCCTGCTTGTTCCGAACAGCTGCTGCCATAAGCTTTGATTTATGTCCATATTTATGAATGTAGTTATAAGCTTTTGTCACCTACAGTTACAAATTATTAGAACCAACATGGCTACTTGCGGAAATAAATTCTTAAAAGTGAAAATACGCGGACAAAAGCCTATTCCCTAAGTATAAATATAACAGTTTAACTAACCAGAGCCAATCCAGGGTCCTCTCCTCTTTGAATAGCAGCTTCGATCTCAGGGTCACCAGAATGACTGCGTGCCCAGTCCTGAATACAGAAATGTGTTTTAAGGACAATAAAGATGTTTTTATAAGAAAGTCAACAAAATGGGGGTTTTCAGGGGAAAAAAATTTACCCTAACACGGCCGACAAAAATCTGAATAACAGAAGCACCAGCTTGGGCTGCAGCTGCAGCTTGAGCAAAGCTGAAGCAACACACCAGATCAAACAATGGTTAGAGGATGAATAGAGTCTGTTATATTATAACATTTAAGCAAACATCACTGTCCGTGTAATCATGTACCTATAAACAAAAGTCAAATGTGTTTGTATACCCTCAGATTCGAGCAATCTCGAGGCTTCTATTCCCTGTATATCCAACAAGCATTAACAAGAATCGGTACCAGTTATGTTCCAAGACTATATTAAGACTTAATAGCTTTATAAGTAAGTACACTGATATTGAATTGAGGTACTTACTTGCCAAGTTGAAGGAATTTTAAACAACAAGCGTTCTGGAGGAACGGCAATCTCATCATACAGCCTCAGCAAGTCATGCACCTGCAATTTCGATAAGCTTTTAGCATCGGGCGGCATATCCGGAAAGAGAATAAGGAAACAAGATAAGCCAGTAAAACACATAAAAGGAAGTAAGAAATACAAATGGACACGTGGGAATAGACGATACCCTCCTAATAATTCCATGTGTATCGTAAGCCAAGCGTGCATCCAGTTCAGTTGAAACTCGACCAGGAACTAGCTTTGCCAAGTCACCACCAACATTTACTAAAGCCTACACTCGATAAACATTCGAATGTCAAAACAAACTAATGATCCAATTCGTTTTTTAGTATAAAGAAAGCCACACAAACTAGGAATAATTAAAGATAAAGCCACACAAACTAGGAATAAATAAAGATATAACAGACATTGATTTAAAACCGAAATTCACTGCATGCCTAGTCTTAAATGTTGCTGCATTACCAATTAAACAAAGCTTACAGTTTATTAACTATCCAATTCGAATTCCATCCGAGAATGCGAATACGAACCTTGTTAACAAAACAAGACAACCTCAGTTCAGGATTGTCCAGCGGAGAACATGTCGAATCCGCCAAAGCCATATCCACGGCATTCTAAACCAAAATACCAAACAACTTCACTCAAGTATATACACATATGTATAAAAGATTTAAGCTGTCTATATATATATATATATATATATATCAATTTATATGAAAATGCTCACTCTAAAAATAGTATCTGGAAGGCTCAAAATGCCCAACAACAATGAAGAGCTAACAGTTGCAGCAGTTGGTGGAAACCTATAAAAAAATTCAATTAATTAGCGTAAAAAAGCTTAACCTATTCATTAAAACATCCATTAAAAAAAACCCCGAAGGAGAAAAAAGCTAGATATTTTTACTTTTCAAAATCATCAAAGATCACAGTATCAGGAACTATCTCACTGAAAGTAGACACAGCATCCAATTCAGTACTCAAACCTGAACATTCCCACAAATTAAAAACAACCCATCACTTAAAAACCAATGAAACAACTAAAATTATTACACATTTAACTAAAAGATCTAAACAGAACAAGTACCAGTGTCAACAGAAGAAGAGGAACCAGAAGAGGCACGAAGAACTGGAAAAGATCTGTTGAATTTGAAGAGTAGAGTTGAAGAAGATGACCCATTTGCAAATCCCAATCTTGATTTAGGTAAAGAAGATGAAAGAAATGAAGAAGGCGGAGATTTCAAGGTGACTGACATTTTTTTTTCGTTTTTTGGAAGTTAAAAGCTTGAACCTTTAACTAATGTATATACGAGTTTATAATGGTGTATGTTCCTTTTCTGTGTAGTTTAACTGAAATTTAATAGAATTCTATAGATAAATGAAATTCCAATATTGAATTTTGAAGAAATAAGCTTTGAATTTTTTTAATCTGATCAAAATATAATAGGTTAAATTTAGATATTACTCCCTATACTTTACAAAAGTCATGGATTTAGTCCCTATAGTTTGATCAATTTTAACCCAGTACTTTTTTAATTGGTCAATTTTAGTCGTTATACTTTTTTAATTTTGAAACTTTAATCCTGACCCATATAGTAGTTGTTCAATCCGTTTAGTTAAATTCAATTATTAGTCATGGACTATGCGTATAGTTGTAGATTTAGTCCATATTTTTCAATTGGATCATTCTAAGTCCATATATTATTTGAATTTTGAAATTTCAGTGTTGACGCAAATGACAATAGTTAATCTACTAATTGGATTTAGCGTGTTTAACAGTTAACATTAGGTGAGGATTGGAATTATAAATTTTAAAAAGTATAAAGACTAAAAATGACCAAATTAAGATCAAAGTACAAGGTCAAATAGCAAAATTTAACCAATATAATGTTGTTTAACTAAATATGTATGTACTAATTTTTTTTATTACATTTAGTACTTATTTGATATAAAAAAAAAGTTGGTAAATTTTAAAGAAATACATTTTTTTTAATAACCTGTTACTTTCTTGATGATAAAATCAAAGCAAAAAAATATCATCTTGGGTCCTCCGCCATTAACTAGAAAATTCAGTGCTTACTTTCATAAGATTGTGATGAACATAATCCAGTGAAAAAATGCTTGATATGAATAATTTTATATAAAAAAAATTGTTATAAATTAACAATTGCAAATTCCCGACAAAGAAATAACAATGACCAATGTAATGAAAATTACTGGTTTCATTGGGGGATAATCACTGATAAAAATTGAAATGGAAAATTACATTATTTGCAAAATATAAAAATAAAAACTAAATTATCTTCTTCAATGAAAATTTTATTCTGCCTTTTTTTTGCTCCCAAGTCCTTGCTTTTCCTTCAAGCTTCTTCAAGCCTCTTCCATCTCACCAGTGCCTTCAGAAATTTCTTCACCTGCATTCATAGTTTTCATATTTGTAAATATGAATCATTGTCTATATTAAAAATCAGATTGTATTTTGCTCTCTCTATTCAAAATGAGCAAAGTAGTCCCTGTAAGGTTAAAAATCAGTGTGGCCAACAAAAAAATCAGACGGCAATACATGACGTGCCATATGTACCTCATGCTAATGTGCAAGGACCAATTTTTAATAATAAAAATGAATAAATTTTTTAACATTAGGATGAATTTGCTCTTTGATTAAAGATACAATGACTGATTTGCCTAATATTTTAGTAGAGGGGGCAACATACAATCAGACTCTTAGTACCGGACCTCCATGATAATTTTAAATATTGAGATCCTTTAATTCTAACCCAAACTCAAAACTTAAACCTAAAATGATCTAAAACCAGAAATAACCTACCAAATAAAACCTGAAAAACCGAATATACAATTCTGGATAAGGATTTTGTACCTCTGATGGGTCCCTGACAGAGAAAATTGCATTGCTTTCTTTAGGCACTGAAGATACCAAGATTCCATAACCCATATTTCCTTCCTTTAAGACCTGGATTTAGATATTTTTTAATATTAGAATCTAAATGGCAATGGCAATGGCAATGGCAACACATAATAAAACAGCTCTGCAATACTTACCTTAAACGCATCCTCATCAGTTTTGTCATCTCCAATATAGATTGGGAGCACATCATCTCTATCACTTAGCCCTGCATTTCATTTTTGTACATACATATATCATTCATTACACTGATAACTCAAAAGCTTTGAAAGTTCATCATGTTAACCAAGAACATACCAAGAGATTCAAGCAGAAATTCAACCGCCTTCCCTTTATTCCAGTCAATCACAGGACGGACCTCTAAAACCTTCCGTCCATGCGTTAATCGCAAACGAGGATAGTCTTTCAGAATATCATGAACGCATTGCGCAATAATAGGCCAGTTCTGAAAAAGGAAACAAATATTCACTTAGATGAGCAACATGCTGAGTAATTATGGAGCTTCTTTTAAGTTCTTACCTTTTCTTCTACGTTACGGTAATGTACTGAGGTGCAAAACTTGTGATTCTCAACCTTTGCACCCTTAATATCTTTAGTGTTCTCGACAAGGGTTCTAAAAACCTGCAAGACGTATGAACAATGTTTGTTTTATATGTTAACTAAAACATGTTCCGGAAAAACAATGAACAAAGGACGCACCTCGTCAATCATAGGTATGAATTCTCTAGCAGGCTGGAAAAGGTTTACCTCCTTGCCCTGTCATATAGATAGTTATGCTTTCAATATATATAACCCTGTTTAATGAGTTCTTACGAAATATTACGGGTACATACCTCTTGGTCAATTGATCTAACACAGTTTGGATGGCCATCATCAGACTCTGTATGTTTCACAGGGCCCATAATGTCCATCCCATGACTACCAGCATAAAAAAGTTCAGTTAGTCCTACCAATTCATAAACCTGAAATTAAAAAAAAATGCACTAAATCAGATCCTATTGATGCAAAGATGGTAACTACATCAAAGTTCCAGAATGTTCTACCATCTACCTTATCACGACTTCTGCCACTAATAATAGCTGTCGGAAAATACTTCGCGACGTTTCTCACAGCAGAACGCATCTAAAAAGGAAGATACAAGTTTTAATCAAAGGCAAATGAAGACAACATGCAAGCATTGAAATAGACTGTCATACTTACAGCATCAGACATAAAAGCTCGATCTGGATCATCTACGATAGGAGAAAGAGTACCATCATAATCTAGGAAAACAGCTATCTTCTTGTTCTTGGCATGTTTCGAGATTTGCTCAAAAGATTTAAGTGCAGATGGATATTTAATCTATGCATATAAACAGAAGAGCATAAGTAAGCACAAGCAACCTTATATACATATGGAAATATATATATGTGTCATCAAATGTTAAATTACCATCCAGGAATGATAAGCAATATCGATATCATCAGCGGGAACCTCAATATTGAACCCCTTGATCAACTTCTTACGAGGGGGAGACGAAGATTTCATAGCATCCAACCAACCATTAGACCGAACATCATCGAGTTTTGCAGGTTTCTTCCTAGGAGACATCTTATACTTACCAGGGGACAAAGATCCACCAGATTGTGGATACGAAAGCAGATTTGAATGAATGCCTAACCTTGACTTGTTTATCGGAATCGGATCGGTAAGAACAGGAGATGAATGATTAGACTTAGAATCCATTAGCTTCAAATCACCTTTTTTTTCGAAGTACACTTATTTAGCCAACCCTTTTATCTATGAAAAACCACCTCTTCAATGTCTTCTTATCACTGCTTCTCGGCGATAAACAGTCCATCAATCGCAGCTTACCTGAAAACTAATGATCACAAGACCAAAACATACATAAATACGAATGATCATAAGACCAAAACATATGTAAATACGTAAATACTTTAAAATTTAAAGATTTTTCTCTTGTAATACATTTGATACACATATATATATATATATATATATATACCTTCTCATCTCCAAAGCTACACCGAATTTATGACAAAAATTGAACTTTTCTCGATATCGATAACAGCAGGGATTCGAAACAAGATCAAAATGTGCTTAAATCTGCATGTATTAGAGTAAAAACAAGCATTAAAATGTGTATAAGTAGTGATCCAATGAAATGAAATCACATGAAGAACATTGCTTTAATTTCTGCACAAACAAAACAAATATACCAAAAGATCACCAATATATTATATATATATGTAAATAAAAAACCTTGATAACATACAAAATATCAATGAAAAACCATAGCCATACATTGCAAATTATAAAAAAAATTGATAAAACATATAACTACTGTTAAATTATATAAGACAACCTAATCTATGGTCTCCACTCATTGTCATTTCTTTGTCTAGATTCATATAAAAAAAGGACTAAATGAAATGACAAGTATATATAACTACAATACACGTACTGCATACGTATAAAAGAAGAAACTTATATATAAATACACGTATATTGTATGTAAGGTGGGCCATTAAAGTGATGAAATTGCAGATTTTAAATCTATTCATCAACATCATAGTTTAATAAACAGAAAAAGAAAAAAAGTATTAAATCATAAAGAGAAAAAGAAATAATAACTATTAAGTTATTAACTCCCTTGCATTGACAAGACACTGCAACTACCAAAACGACCATTTACTTTGAACCCCCACCATAAAAATTATATTTTTAAATTAAATTAAAATTAAAATAAGAGGTAAAACACATGAACGCCGTTCATTAAACATGGAAAAGAAAAAGTCAAATATTAACGAAGATTCTGTGCATAATATCAAGTTTTTTTAAAGGATTTATTTTTATACACCATTTAAACAATAAAACCGAATCTGGGTTTTCACATATGTATTGTTTTGTTTCGTTTTCATATGCATGGACGTTGAAAAAGGGATCTTAATCATTAAGGAATCAAAAGAAAAAGAACATAACAATGGTAAAAAAGGGTTTTTGAAGAAAAACCCCATTCTTTAACGTAAATGATTAACGAACCTGATTGATGAGGTGAAACCCAGAAAAGATCTGATCTTTAAAAAATGCAGTTGTAAAGAGAACAGGGAAAAAACAACGAAAAGGGGAAGCACGGAGATATTTGTGGAAATGCAACAGAGAAACGAAAGAGAATAAGAGATTAAAAACGAACCCCAAAGATTGTATAAAATTAAAGAGAGTTTTTGAAGGAAAACCAAAACGGTGAAATATATAAACGAAAGAGATGGAATGGAAATAAAATTCCTTTTAAAACGTGTTTATCAAGGTAACCTAAAGGTAAAAAAAAAAGAAGATTGATTTTACGATTTTATCCTTCTTATAATAAATATATTATTTATAATTTTAAATTATTAATATATTTATCTATATATATATATATGATAATTAAAATATATCTGAAAAACTTAATATATAATTTGTTATCTGAGTTTAACACTTTCTCTAATGTGGTATCTGGGTTTGACAAAAGTTATATATTTTAGTACTTGAAGCTAACCGTGTTAGCTTTTTTAATGTTTAATTCGGGGTTTAAAGTTAATTTAATGAAAATTTCATAATTCATTAACATATCAATAACTAGTTTTCATCAAATCTACCCTAAAACCTGAATTAAATCACATCCGTCAATCTGTAATTGACAAATTAAATACAAAATTAAACAGATTTATAATCAGCACTAAATTTATTTTATTAAAGAAATAATGAAAAATTTGAACCTAATAATATTAACAACTATATTTCATCAATCAATCCTAAAACTCAAATTAAATACTAAAAAAATTAATATTATTACCTTTGGTATCAAAATATATAATTTTTGTCTAATGCAAATATCATATTGGACCAAAAAAAGTATACTTCAGCACGCTCAAATTTACATATTCGTACATTGACAATAATGATAATCTCAACCAAGCTAAGAGTAAATTAGCAATTAATTTTAAAATTTTAAAATATTAAGATATGATTTCTAAATTTAATGAATTAATATTATTATAATTAAATTTAGAAAAAAAAATGTTGTTAATAATAATATTATAATTAGTCTAAAAGAAATGTGGAGGGTTGCAATTAACTTGTAAGTGAACCGGAAAATGACGTGTAGTTGAAAAATGAGGGGAGTTATGTTAATGCCACGTGTAAGAGTATCAAGCTGACGAGGCGACGTGTCAGATTGGACCCACGACAATCGCTTTCTTGCTTAGCTGGCAGTCGTAATTGTTTTTCCTTTAAATGATATAATAATAAAAAAGGGAAATGAAATAAATTATTTTTTTGGTAAAACTGTGGTTTTGGATGCTCAATTTTACATAACTTGACTGAAAATAATATTTGGTAGCTCTCTTTATTATAAAGATTTTTATTGAATTATTTCATTTACTAATAAATATATTAATTTAGTTCATATATTATTAAAATATATATTAAATAAAATCAAATTCTAATAGAATTAACATTTATTGTGTCATAAATTGGACATAAAATAATTCACGTCAGTTAAAAAACGTTATTTTAAAAGAAATATTTATTTTAGCATGAAAAATTAGAATGGATTCAATAAAATTAATCGTGATTAAATTATGTCAAATTAAAATATATAAATTAATTTTAAATTTAAATATAATATAAAAACCGAAATTAGAATTAAATGTGGGGAAAAAGGGGTGAGGGATATTAAAAAGAAAAAGAAAAAAGGCAGCAGCCGCTTTAGCTTGTTCACCGCACAAATCTCGTGAAAGAATTCACGTGGCTTAGCCGTTTAAGCTGCCAAGGCCCACTTTTAATTGTGAAAAAGTAGTTTTATAAAAATCAAAATATAATATTTTTAGTTTATTTTTTTAATATGAAGAAAATGGGAAAAACATGTTATGTTTTTTAAAAGATTTTATGATGCACAATGGGACCTAGAATAGTACCTCATTGAGGTTTGGTCATAAATATTTTTTTTAGTATCATACATATCACATTAACTAAGTAAATTTATGGTCCTAATTTCGTACGTTGTTAATAAATCAGATGGTGACATATTATTTGAAATGAAAATTATTTCTAAAATTTATACATAATGTGTTTTTAACCAATAGTTCAAAAAATTAGATGATAATGTTTTTAAAATGATTGTTAACCTTAAAATGATATGATCGATCAACTCTTGTTTAGTCAAAGGGAAAAAAGGTTTTATTACGATGTGGATCTTACCTTCCCATGCATAGACGCATCATGTTATGATCATTAACCGTTACTTTCTAAATTAAATGCAAGAAAAAGTCTAATTTAATTCGAGCCTCCGCAATTAAAACATGCAAGTTTCCTATTTCAACATGAGTTTTGTCTCGTTCTTCATTTGTTATATATTTGTATTGTATTTGTAATAGTAAAACTATCAAATATATATAATGGTTAATTTAATTAAACATACCTAAACTATCTCTTAGATTTTAATTGGTTTCGAAATTTCAAAACATGCTAACTAAGTCCTTAAAGTATCAATATGGTATTAATTAAGTCTTTCTGCTAGCTTAGCCATTAGCAAATATGACATGGAACTTATCTAAAACATGAGGATCAAATTGCAAGCACATATTTACTTACTGCAGGGGCAATTTGAATATAATCGTTTAAAGAATAAGTCATTATATGCTGACTATCATTTTTTTAACATGGCAAATCCACATCGTCCATGCAATAGGATACAATACTCATGTTTATAATTTCATCTTTGTGTTTTAAAAATGTTCCACATTTATTTTGAACCAGCATTTAATACATGAATTGACAATTAAATTAATTGAAATTCATGATTAATACAATATTAATACTTTAAGGATTCAATTAAAACGTTTTAAGGTCAAAAGATCAATATAAAATCTAAATTTTATATATATTGAACAATTTCATTATATATTTTGATCATATCTACTCTTTTTGACACAATACCTAGAATCACCCATAGTCTCTCCCCAACCCATAAATAGGAGGATATGCATTTCAGTGCACTCGAACCCACGTCCTCTTGTAACAGCAGTTTTCAGTGAAGTCAGAATAGTGGTTTCGGAACCACAAATCCGAGTTAGAAAGAAAATTTATTTTAATATTATTGCATTGTCTGAATTATGATACTTAATTATTAGCTGTGGTTCACCATATGTTGCGAACACACCATAGCGCTTACGAGCGTCTTGTTATAAGTCCTCTTTGAGCTTCATGTTACATGGTTCTTGCTAGCATCTTGATCGGTATTGATCCTGCATGTGTTGCGAACATACCGCAGCTCTTTGTGAGCGTCCTGTTATATGATTGGTATTGATCCTACATATATTGCGGACATACTGCAACTCTTTATAAGCGTCTCGATATAGGCTTTTTGTGAGCTTCCTGATATGGCTCGCTTGAACTTCTTGATATATGGCTATCCGGAAGCTTCCTGATAATAGCTCTTCGGAGTTACTTATTAAGCTCACATGAGCTTTCTGTTTCAAACTCTTATGAGTTTCCTGTTACATGGCTCACATGAGCTTCCTGTTATATGGCTCGAGAGAGTGCTTCGTCCTAATTATGTGCTCTAATGAGTACCCCCGGATATGAATTGACGGATCACAGTTTTGTACACTTTAAGTGTACTACATGTGTATCCATCGATATTTATATTGTGAATATTAAATATATGCACTAACCATATATAACAATACTTTAAATATAAATCCAATTTCATTATGTGCTCTAATTTAACCCAAACATTTGTTGTGTGGCACTAAATGGTGGATAAGATTAAGCAATTGTTTAAAATAAGAAGAAAATAACTACTGTATATGACTAAATATATAATTATTAATTTTGGAATTTTTGGTTTGTTTTCTTTTGCAAATTAATTTAATTTAATGATAGTTTTTTAATTTGACTTATTGGCTATCCGCCACTTAAATAAATGGTTTCTCATGTTGGTTTCATGTATAGCAGTAAGCAAAGATTTTATAGATTCATCTATATATATATATATATATATATAAAATACAAAATAGATATGGTCACTGCCTTGCTAGATATTTTAAAATAAAAAATCGATATACTCGAAGCACGTACATAGATTCAATTTTCGTTAATCAGTTCTTAAACATGTAAGATTGACAATATAACATATAAATATATTTTAAAAATATATATTTTGAAGTTGACAAAAATTTTAATATAATGTTGGTATTTTTTCGATATTCTGAGTTTAAGTCACACTATGTGTAGATCATATCTAGATTTATTTTAGTCTAGTCTCGGATATATTTAAGTTATGCTCTATATTGATTTTATTCTAATTATAATTATTCAAAAATATATTATTTGCGATTGTACTTGTACTTGTAAACTCTTTAAAAGGACAATAAACTTTAAGTCCATGTTAGATATTAAGAGATTGGATTGTTAAAATAGATGCCGATAATGACAATAGAATGATTGCAAAAATAAAGAAAAATAAGAACATATAGATTTCACGTGGAAAAAAATCACGGGTAGAGAAGAAGAAATTCACTAATGTTGAAAAACAAATGTTACAAGAGGAGTTTCGACTACATCTATTTAAATGTTGAAAAACCTTATTCTAATCAATGTTAAATAAAAGAAAGTAATTCTATACAGATTCTACTTGTGTTGTATGGTCTGTATTTTCTTTAACAACTCTATCATAGATTTTATTAAAATTATATTGATATTCCTTGATAATAAACTCAGTAATGAAGTAAAAAATATTTTTTTAGAGCATCGTAGTAACAATCATGTCCTATTGATACCACGGTTGCTTATACATCAAGGTTGTTTGAATCAAATTTGTTTACGGATAGGAATATCAATATGAAGAGGAGTACTGAACTGATTGACTAGGGAATCGAAACGGATCGGTTAAATTGAGAAAAAAATTGATTAAACCGATTGAACTGGAATTTTAATATTTTTAATTAAACTTGACAAACCAATCGAACCGATTGTCTGATCTGTTCAACCACCAACTCGATTTTGGGAACTTTGTTACAAACCTTCTATTTTCTTAGATGTTACATTTTCTTAGACTGCAGTTTGCCTTCCTCCACTCAAAAAATAGACAAATTAATCCCTGTACGTTAAATTTAAGAGCAAACTGATCATTCAGTTAAAAATTTCATTTTTTTACTGTTAAAAACTGGTTTCTGTACATTAGTATGCAATATACATGGCACGCCACGTGTCACAGTCATGTTACTCTGTCAACCATACCAGTTTTTAACAATACAAATTGCGTGAAATTCTATTTACTATTTGATCTAATGTACAAGTTTTAGTAATAGGAAATTTTATGATACTTTGATCTATATATTCAAGATTTAATCAAAATTTTTACACGTAGTTGGTTTAATAACAAATAAAAATTGGTACGATACTATAAAAGCTGTAAGAAGTAAGAAATCACTTTCAAAGTAAGTTTGGGATCCTTAAATATCTTCATCTGATGACAAAACTACAATCTCGTAATTTAATTCCATTGACATATACAATGTTTGATTTAAAAAAGGCATATAAAATACAATGCAATAAACAAGAAAATTACAAAGTGAGAGCTAGGCAAGTACGGTTTCGCTGCGGTTACGTGAAACCACCTTGGATACACGTGGGCGAATCTCTGTCCCTATCCTAAACGACAAAACTCCAGACCCCACATCTTCCAATGCACCCAATCATTGACACCGCTTCTTTCATGACGTGGCTGTTTTTCATGTATGGAATTTCACGATTTACGAGGAAGATGTTGGATGACGTGGCTGTGATGATATGACGAGAGAGACCTGACTCGGTGCTGAGTTAACCTTATTCTTATCGGTCAAATTTTTATTTTATCTTCCTCTATTTTAAAAATAAAAAATATATATAAAAATTCAGAAAATATATATATAAAATCTAGAAAAAAAAATATAAAGTATAGAAAATTATAATTTTTGTAAAAAAACTATTTAAAAAATAAAACTATTTAATAATGTATAAATTATAAATAATTAAATAATTTTAATTTTTATTATAATATTAAAATTTTATATTTTTTGTTTTTAATAATTTTAATAATTTATATGTTTTTTTCTAAATTATATATTTTTATGAATTTATATATATTTTTATTTTTATATTTTTTAATATGTATATACATTTAATAAAAGAAATTGTTTGTTTTTACATGAAAATGCCACTTAGCACTTTGTGATTGGCTATAAGTTTTTTAACATCTATTAAAAAATGGACTAAATTATATAACAGAGGCATACGTTAGGTACTAAATTAGGAAGTGAGTGTACTTCAGGTACCAATTTGGGCTAAAAAAAAATTAGGTATCGAAGTGGAAAAATGAGTATATTTTAGAGGCTAAATCTTGAATTAAGCCTTGGATTTATGATGGTAATTTGGATTATGAATTCGAATATTTGTAGATATTTAATCTGTTTTTAATGGATTTGAATATCGTAGATTTGAATAATGTTTAATTTTTAATATTACTATCAAATGCGAATTCGAAATAGATATTCAAATAATTCAAAATATGCATATATTGGACTAACCATTATTCTTAATTTTTATTCAAATTATAGTTGACTTTTATTTCTTTATAAATTCAAGAGAGTTTTGTTTACTTGTGTTACAAGTTAAAACAGAAAAAAATATAGTAAAAAAAAACATTTAAACAATTCAAATAGATGACTAGGTCGTGTTCTTCATCAATTTATTCAAACATAGGTAGAAAAAAATAACACTTAAATTATATTAAAATAGCTTTCACCATTAAAATAAAAAGAAATTACTGGAGGCATTAAGAGGTAAATTTATGGAGAAGAATATTTGTGAAACTTTTTCATCATCGCTTACATCATTAGACAAAACTTGTAAGATTAATTTTCTTTTACGATTTGTTAAAATATGGGTAGGAACATGGTTTTCCAAGCTTTTTGGATGGATGCATGTTCTTCCATGGAACCTACTTTTACCAACTCATCTAGACTTTTATCAGTCATGGACGTAGTCTTTACGATGGAATGGAGTTATCATGAGTTATGTCCGATTTTTTAAATAAAAATTCTAATCTAAACTCGAGGTGAATCTGGTTTAATCTATTTAAATAATCTAAATCCAGATTGAATACACCATCTTGAAGAGGAGCTTACTTCACGAAAGAAAATTATTGCAAACTTGATGGATGAAAAGATTTGATTGTTTGAACTTTCATATAATAACCTATCATGTAACAAAATTTAAAGTTCATATCTCGAGTTAAATAGAGTTTAAATAATTACGTATGGTGTTAATATTATATATGAGATTAATAGGAATCCGATCCGGTCAAATTTATGGACGCTTATAAAAAGAAGGAAAGCGTATGATTAGATGAAAATCATCGACAATGGTTTGTCTCCCCAACTTTGGTCCAACCAACAAGATCATTTTTGTCCATTGGTCGAACCCTTGGGTGCCATTGTAAAAAAGAGTTAAACGATTATTGTTAAATTTATTAAGTTTAGTTATTTCCACATATTACTCACTAAAAATCAGTAAATGGATTAACGACTGTCATTTGTGTCAAGATTGAAATTTCAAAATTTGAAAAAGCATAAGGATTTAGAGTTATCCAATTCAGGGGCGAAGCCAAAATTTTTTTTTTAAGGGGCGAAATTAAATTGTAATTTTTACGATAGTAAAAATGTAATTTTACCGTTTTAATAGCCTCAAAATTTTATCATTTTTAGGGGGAGCCAAAGTGCAATTTTATCTTTACTAATTTAAAATTTTAAAAATTTCAAATCGCCTAAATGAAAATTTTTTTATTTTAAGGGGACTGGAGTTCCTACTAGCCCCTGATTTTACCCCAGATCCAATTAGAGAATATAGACTAAATTTACAACTCTATGTATAATACAAAAGTAATAAGCGAAGTACTATTGTTTAGGTCAAGACTAGGCTAAAAGCAAAATTTAACCGTCCAAAAATTGAGAAGAAGGAAAAAGGTCCCCCACCGATGGTTAGTTACCAGTACCACCAAAATATATAATTAAGCAGTTATTGAATTGAGTTCAGCTTCGTTCGAAAGGGAACCCTAAAACCCCTTTTTTTCCTTTTATAATTTGTGACCAGCAATGTGCAGTTGTGCCTGAAATATATAAAACTGACAGCTTGTTCCTATAGCTTTTGCTATCAATCAAGTTTCAATCAATTATTACAAACTCCTTGCTGTCGGGTGTCGGCCACGTAGATATTTCACTAGTTCGGCGCATACCCATTTAGACTTATGAAAGAGGTTTTAGGTCACACTAATTTGGGTTATTAAATTTTTTAATCATTTCATTTCAGATGAATTTGGAGTTCAATCGTCTTTTTTAATTACCAACAAATATCCCAAGGTGTTCCCACTTCAGGTATATCTTCACATATTTTAACTCGTATGAATGTTTTAATAATTGGACAAGTGATTAAATTCATCAAATTATTAGTTTTTTTATTTGACCATTTAGGCGTGAAGTAAAAAAAAAGTTTTAGGGGTCAAAATTAAATTGTAATTTTTACGATAGTAAAAATATAATTTCACTGTTCTAATAGCATATATCTTTATCATTTTTAAAGAATTAAATCAAATTTTTATCATTTTTAGAGGGGACCAAAGTATAATTTTATCTTTACTAATTTAAATTTTTAAAAATTTTAAAAAACCTAAATGAAAATTTTTCTATTTTGGGGCCCCTACAAACCCCCTTAGCTACACCCTTACAACCATTGGTTCAACAATAATTAAAATATCATAAAATTAAAAAAAAAGTATATACATAAATTTGATTCAATCGTTGAATTTTTGTTCCGATTTTCAATTTTTTACCGGTTCTAAACGATTTGCTTAGAGGCCAGTTCAACCCTTATGTCTAGAGTCCAGATTGATTTTTTTCCCCATTTTTAATTTTGTATTATCAATTCTTAAATTAATTGATCGGTTCGGTCTGGTTCAAATAATACCGACCATACCCTCGCACACAAAAAAGAAATGCACTCTGCAGAATAAATACCAACTATCATTAAGTAGACTAATTGATATCTATTTTATACTGTGCACTCTTTTATTTTTTTTGTGAGAATGTGGGTTTAAATTTGTGGATATTTAAAGGGAAATTTTGAAATTATGACACATTATCTGGTGGGTTAAGTTATAACATTTCAAATTCATGATTTTATATATTAACTCAATTTAAATTTAGAATTCAGAATTGAATCGATAGGACTAAATCGAGAATTAAAAAAGAGATTAGTATAGCCATGAGATTCACATTCAAGATTGTTAAAATTTTTTTAATTACAGCCCATCAACTACCACATTTAGCCACTTAAAATATAATTTTATTCTCTAATTATATGCACTTAACATTAACTGTTCCAATCTAAAAGATTGCATGCAATCCTACAATATGTACATAACTTCATTTTTAATGTGTTTCATTTGCATGTGCCAATTTTTAAATTAAATTTTCAATTTCACATTTTAAAATTTTATTTATGATGAATAAAATAATTTGTATATGTATGTATGCTCCCATCACCGAAAGTGGGTATTAATTTTCCATCTTTCAACAAATAATTTCACACAATTAATTAATCAAGTTGACAATTGGGTGCATTATATTCCCATGATCACTTACCTTTTTTTATTTTTATTTTTTAAAAAATCTAATCATAATTTATGCTTGGGTCACAAGTAACTCCCATGCCCCAATATAAATATTTTCAACTAACTTGAATTTTTGGTATTACTATAAACTTAATGTGAATTCAGATTCGAATTTTTTAAAATGATTTAAACTTGAAAATTCGACTCAAACAATACTCAAGGGTGGCACCAAAGAGGATAGACAATGGGTTTGGTCCCTTTTGATTTGATCAATTTTAAAATTAATAAAATGGAGAAATTTTTATTTTGGTCCTCCAAAATTTCACAACTCAATTTTAACCCCTTCAAATTTCTGGCTTTACCCCTTATTGGATCTGAAGTAAAAAATCAACAACACAGATCCATCTAACTTGAATTTGCCTTGAATTTTAAATTAATCCAAATTCGAAAATAAGACAATTTGAATAACCCAAAAACCCAATTTTGCATGTGCGTTCTCATTAATGGTGTTTGAGCCAAATAAAAAACCAACCGAGATATCATTATAATTATAAAGAGTGATATTGAAGTAATTGGATTGAAAATCGATACGAATTAAATGAATCAATTTTTTTTAATGTAATAATTTTTATCAAACTGATAAATGATTAACATTGGTGCTCATGCATGTCTAGCGCAGGAGGAGACAGAGACAGAGAGACAAGACAGTTCTGTGAATTTTCCTCAATAGGAAAAGAACCAATTACAACAGTGAACAACGAGTGTGTCTTTTTTTTTTTTGTGTGTGCATGGACTAGAATCAATTTGGCTTATAGATAACTTAATAAAAAGGAACGAATTCCAATTATCGACAGCATTTTGTCTGGACAGTGGACTTTAAGGTTGCAAGATATTTCAATTTCTTATATGCAAAATTATATTATATTATGTATTATGTAGGGTGAGACCCATTAATGGCTAAAACTCTCCAAGCTCAGGTGTTCAGAGCCAAGTTGACCCTGCAAAGGTACTCTCGTATTGCACATTATTGTGGCCATTACTGATTTTTCAAAGATTTTATTCATGAGTTGGAAACTTACTTTGTTGTCTTAAATAGCTTTGTAAGAGCTTTTCATCTACATGCACCCTCTCCCTCAACTTGTCATAAAAAGACAATAATCTCTAAGATCATCAAATTAGGTCTCATTAATTTCAATTGATTTCGATGGCAGATAAAAATGGAAGAAAGTGACATTTGATTCCTTCGATTTAGGTGGAGAAAGCTAAAGTTTCGGTGCATGTCACATGCACAAGCAAATTTCTATATTCTAATTAATATTATTTAAGGATCAAATTCTTAAATTGGACGAGATATTATGCGCTTTAACACGTTTAAAATTATGTTTTTGAAGTTATTATAATGATAATGATGTCAATTAAAGACGAAGCGAAAATGAAAATTTTGAAATTTTTACTGAAAGGGACCAGCAAAGACCCCTACCTCTTCGGCTTCGTCTCGAATCAAAGGGTCCAAGGCCCCTACCATAGCAGGGATGGATTCTGTATTAAATAATTTGACTCAACTTTGTTAACATTTATTTTCAACTTTAATGAACTTTGGTTCATTTTTTCTATTTTGATCAAAGCATAAAAAAACAACTAAAATTTCTGGTTATGGCAATCCCTTGTTTTTGTTCCAATGACAAGGACAAGCTCACCGTTTTCGGTTCTGTTTTTGGATCCATTTGTAAAAAGGGGAACCCAAACTGTGGGCTGTTGAAATTTGGTCTCAAGGCTTTCTTTTTATAAGTTAAAACATCTGATTTCCAAGCTATGGTAGTTAGTAGATGTATCGATTTTGACTTGAATTTGAAAATTTGGTCCGATTAATTTGTGTTTAAAGTATCAGCGTTAGCTTGATTTAATTGTAGAAAATTAGTAACTTGAAAATATTTAATCCGAACTCAGAATTTAATTGAATCATTAAACTTATCCAAACCAAAATCAACTTGAAATGAAGAAGTATGCCAAAATGTTAGAATTGAAAGGGATCAAAATTAGGAGTGTAAATGATATACTGGTAGGAAACGGGCTTAATTGAGCTACTATAGTTCAATTATATCTCTAGCTAAGCTTGAGCTTAAAAATAGATGATCGATCAAGCTGAAGTAGAATATCAAGTCTTGAATTTTGAGTTATCACACTCAACTTGACTTGATTATACCCTTAATCAAAATCCAGAATGATATGAAGTATCTTAAAAAGACTTGAACTCGAAATAATTAAAACACAAAATGATACGAATCCATAATGTTCTACTCAAAAGACCCAAACCTTAAATTCGAATAATTAAATTTTGAAAGAAACTTTAAACCCGAAACAACACCAATTAACTTCACAGTTTGAACCCAATTTCCAATTCATCAATGGGCTATTATTCCAGTAAACCCTAAGATTAAGAACAAAATGAAGGCCCATACTTTTGATAGGCTATATATTACCTTCCCATTTTCCCCTCTAAAACCACCCTTTTGTCGTGCTCTGTTCCTTTCTTTCTTCGTACTACAAAATCCAAGAAAGAAAGAAACAGCCACCAAGAAAACCACTCTCTCACCACCGTGAGTCTCCTCCACCGTCGTCGCCCGCCGTAGTCACCACCACCATCATCTTTCAAACAATGCCGGGACCCTTTTCTTTCTTGTCCCGCAAGAAACCCAACTCACTCCCTTTCAAAGACTATTACGAAAACTGGTTCAACACCCTCAAAAACACCCTCCTCCCTCTCCTCCACCAATCCCTCTCATCTCCTTCTCCTTCCCTCCTCCCTTTCCGCCGTGACCTCCTCCTTCAACACTTCCTCTTTTACTACGACTCCCTCGACCAAGCCGCCGCCGTCGACGTTTCTCAAATTCTTTTCCCTTCTTGGCGTAACTCACTCGAAACCCCATTCCTTTTCCTCGGTGACCTCCATCCTTATCTCTTCACCAACCTCCTCCGTTCATTCATCGACGCCGCAAACAACAACAAAACCCAAAACCCAGAATCACTCGATAAACCATATCAAGTTTTAACAGCTTGGATTAACCCACCAGAGAAACTAATCCTACGGATCGAACAAATCGAATGTGGGCTAAGACTAATGGTTCCCCCATTGATTTCAAGAGTAAGGAAAGTCCAAGCAGCTTTTATTCGGAAAGTTGCAGAGAAATGGGATTCAAACGAAGGGTTCAAAAAGAAAGGGATAAGAGAAGCTGTAAAGGCAGAAATGGAGGAAATGTTGGATGTGTTAATGGGGGCTAATAGATTAAGAAGGAGTGTGATAATTGAGATTGTGAATGCAGCCAATGTTTATCAAGGTGCGTTGTTTCTTGAAGGGTTAGCCCAATTTCTTGTTGGGTTTAAAGATACGGCATTGGTTGGTGAATTTCGAAGATGTAAGATGATGATGATGATGATGGATATCAATGGAGGAGGAACTCACTGGGGATTTTGAGAATTTGGTTTTCATAATATATATTATTCTTGGGAACCTGGAAATTTTGAGGTTAGTACTTAGTACACCACCATTTTTCAAGGTTTTATTTGCTTCAATGGCTGTCTTTACTTGAATCAATTTCACATAGTTTTAGGGTGTAGTATCCGATTCAATCATTTTTAGATACTGTTTGTAAATTTCAAAGCATTAAAGAAGGTTTATATTAGCTTCCATTAAGTTTACAATGTCGACAACGATTACAGCAGACTGTATTTTTATAGTTATAATGATAATTTTAGTCCTTATTGCTGACATAAAGTACAAGTAGAATGCCGCGTAAATTGTCATGACAACATGTTTAAAAAAAATTATGTTTTAGTCAATAATATTCCTGTTTGAATAATTAATTTAAATTCTTTTTAAAAAGTTAATGATTAAATTTAGCTCAAAAAGAAAATAAGGGTTAGATTGACAAAATATATAAATGTTGAGGGATTAATATGTCATTATGTCTTCTTTATATTTTTCATGTATGTTTAACTGTCTATGTTCGAGGTTTATAATTGTCTCTCCTATTAATGTTATTTTTAAAATTTAAACTTACATTTTCTTTTGAGAGTGCAATGCGTCAACTAATACATATTGAAATATGGGATTTAATAATTATATTTATAAGCTTGTTTTACAATGAATTTCAATCATCGTTTTAATACTGTTATCAATTTAAACCTTGTGATAAAACTAGATTATAACAAACCCGGATTCAAAAACAAAATTATGTAAAATATATTTATGAAAAATTGATTTAAGATACAAAAGAAGTTTTGGTTGAAATAATAAAATAGAGTGATGTTATAAAGTGATGATATTTTAATCATTATCTAAACGAGTTAATGCTCAAGGCGAAACTAGGGGGCTGGCAGAAGCCCCGGCCCACCTTAAAATGGAAAAAAAAAATTATTTAGGCTTTTTAAAATTTTAAATTAGTAAAGATAAAATTGTACTTTGACCCCTCTAAAAATATAAAAATTTGATTTAATCATTTAAAAATTATAAAGATATAAACTATGAAAATGATGAAATTACATTTTTGTTATCGTAAAAATTACAATTTAATTTTGGTCCTCCTAACAAAATTTGCTGGTTTTGTTCCTGTTGATGATGAAGCACCAACTCAATTAAGGGCTTAATAAATAGATAATTATTTAAAGTTTTGACTGAGTTAATTATATAAAATTTTTAAAAAATAAATACCAAAATTCCAACCCAATACATTATAATCTCCATTATTTTAAAATTTAGCATTTGAACTAAATTCACAATTTAACTTTTTATAATTTTTATTATAAAGGAGTGATTGAATTTTAATTTAAAAGATTAAAATTACAATTAAACCTTAATATTAAAGGGCTTTTGTCAAAAGATTTCTGGGCTTCATAATTTAGCCCAAATTGGAATCTGATTTAACAGATTAAGATCCTGACATTGATTCCTTTAGGATCCAAGATCTTTAAAGGTTAAAAAAAATCTAATAAAGAAAAAAAAGCAAAAAATGATAAAAGTATCGTAGAGGCGCTTGTACTAGAAGTTAGATTACATTTTGCCCCTCTACTAGAAAATAACCAAATTAGTCTCTGTATCTTAAATCAAAAAGTAAATTGGTGGTTCTATTAAAAATTTTATCCCTATTAAAAGCTGGTCCTTATATATCACATAAGCTACACTTGATATGCTATATGTCATTGTTTGATTGTTCTGTCAATTATGTCAGTTTTTAAGTTTTAACAGTAGAAATATATAAAATTTTTAATAAAAAAAGGTTTGTTCTTTGATCTAATATATAAGGTTAATTTATTATTTTTTGAATAGAGGAGGTAAAATGCAATCTAACACTTAGTATAAGGGCCTCTATGCTATTTTTACCAAAAAAATCGACGCGTATTGCTTGGAGAGACTGAAAAGCCGATGCAGGCATTTGTTCTTTCCACCGACAATGGTGGGTCAAAAGAAAGAAACCCTCCAAACCCTGTTTCTACTTACACTTGTTGTTCATATCCCCCCAAATAGTTGATAAATTAATTAAACGTTAAAAAAAAAACAACCACTTTCTTCTACTTACTAACTGTTCCTTAATCCTTCATTTTTCTTCTTTTTCCAGATTTGGATTTGAAGCTCTCTTCTTTCCCACTAAAAAAAACTGAAATTTTTTACATAAAAATATGTTCTTTAGACTTTAAAGTTTCAATCTTTTCTCCATCTTGTTCTTCAATGGCTTACTTAACCCATTTCATCCTTTTATTACTCATAAATTTAGCTTCTTCCCAACAAATCTCAAACACTGAATCATCATCATCAACAACAACCAACCCAACAACATCAGAAGATTGTAACAACCGTTGGATCTACATCAGAAACCTCCCATCAAGGTTCAATCTTGATCTTCTTACAAACTGTTCTGAATACCCAATTTTTGATGATTTTTGTCCTTACTTAGCTAATCATGGTTTAGGACAAAAAACCCATACCAAATCTCGTAGTTGGTATAGAACTGACCCTTTATTACTTGAACTTATCTTCCATAGACGAATCCTTGAATATCCTTGTCTTACAAATGATCCTAATGTTGCTAATGCTGTGTTTCTTCCTTATTATGGTGCTATTGATTCATTGAAGTATTTATATGGTCCTGATGTGAACTCTAGTTTCCAACATGGGATGGGATTGTTTGATTTCTTACAATCAGATGAACCTGCAATTTGGAACAGACATATGGGACATGATCATTTCTTGGTTATGTCTAGACCAGCTTGGGATTTTTGTCAACCATTGGATAATGATCCACCTATCTGGGGTACTTCATTTCTTGAATTGCCTGAATTTTATAATGTTACTGTTTTAGTACCTGAAGGAAGAGCTTGGCCATGGCAAGAACATGCTGTGCCTTATCCGACCTCGTTTCATCCTCCGAATTTAGCTTGTTTCGAGGCGTGGATACAACGAGTTAGACGGTCAAGACGAGTTTCTTTGATGTTGTTTGCTGGCGGTGGTGGGATTGGTGCTAGCCCGAATATCAGGCGGAGTATAAGGACCGAATGTGAAAATGCCAACACTAGTATGACCAAAGACAACACTGGTTACTCACAGATATGTCATATAGTGGATTGTTCTAATGGGATATGTGAACATGATCCTATTAGGTATATGAGACCTATGTTACAAGCAACCTTTTGTTTACAACCACCAGGGGATACACCAACTAGGAGGTCGACTTTTGATGCTATCACTGCCGGGTGTATCCCAGTTTTCTTCGAGGAAATGTCGGCGAGATCACAGTACCGGTGGCATTTACCGGAGGAGAAATACCCGGAATTCTCTGTGTTTATACCTAAAGAAGAAGTGGTTTTCAAAGGGTTGAAGATTTTAGATGTGTTAATGGGGATTCCAAGGAGTGAAGTAAGGAAGATGAGAGAATCTGTTATTGAATTAATCCCGAGAGTTATGTATAGAAGGCATGGTAGTTCACTTGGATTGAGGACTAAAAAAGATGCATTTGATACTGCCATTGATGGAGCATTGCAAACTATCAAAGACAAGCTTAATGACTTGTCAGAACAGTAACAATCCTTAGTTTAATGTCTATTTCATGTCTGTATTCATACCACTGGTGATTTTTTTTTCTTACATTAATTATGGTTATAAAAGGTTTCAGTTTTTGTGAGCATGGTGAACTTGTTGGTACAAAGTATATGATTTTTCTTCATTTTTAGAAGGTTAATTTAGCTGCAAGGCATCTGTTCCATCCCCATCTAGTAACAGCAGAAGCCTAAGTTAGACCTGCACCGAAACTTGGGGTCACGATCATATGGCTGGGCTTCACCTTTCCGCTTCGAACAGCATTGTCCAATGCCGAAGGAATGGATGTGGTGCTCGGATTACTATATTTAGAAATGGAAGTCATACTATCTCTGGGTATCTGAAAGAAATACCTGATGGATGCAGTGAGACCAGCCTTTTTCAAGGTGGACTCGATTGATTGTGGCACGCATGGCGTCGCAAAACGAAAAGCTTCATGATCATTCATATGTATATAGAGATAAGAAGACTTTCTTGAAGCAAATTCCAATACCGAACTATTAGAACCCGATAGATCACTGGTTTGAGCGGGAGCACTGAGATGTCTGCAGCGACATAAAATCCGCAGATAAAGCAATACAGCGTCACAAATTCTACATACCTGCCGCCGTTGCCATCGCCATGCACAAGTCGAAGCTTTAACAAACTGTTGTCCTCGGTATTGCAGGCCTGCAGAATCATTTGTATCATGAATAAATATCATGCAAGATTATATCAATGAATCTGGTTGCACTAAGACATCATCCCTTTTGTAAACGGTCATTATGAACTCAGAAGAACAACGCATATGCATGTATATATCGAATCAAATCAAAATGATATGTATAAAAGATTTTTAGGAGCATTCAATGTTTCAGTGTGTATTGTGAGCTATTAATGAAGGAGGTAACAATAAAAGAAAAAACAAAGTGGAGAAGGAAATAAGGGAAGGATAAGAACATTAACCTGATAATAAGGAGTTGTGATGGACACTACCACGAGAAGTCTGTTTAAATCGCTACAAATGAGTATAAGATAATCCTATCAAATTTTCATTTTAAATTAATTCCAAAATTTTAAAATATTTTAATCACATCCTTAAACTATCAATCGTATATCAATCAAGTTCTTTAATTATTAAAGCTATTAATTTAAGACAATTTAAAATGATTTTTTTTAAAATAAGTAAAATGTTTCCGTATAACTTTTAAAAGTAAAAACTAAAAACTAAAATAAAACCGAAAAAAGAGTGAGTGAGCAATAAAGCTTTTTACAATATTCATTTTAAACTATGCCATATAAGATTTGATGTCTCATTTAATAGTTAAATTAATGATTTTAGTAATGCAATTAGAATATTTTAAAATATTAAAACGCAAAAGAACTAAAAAAACCAAATTTAAGTACATGAACTAAATCTACGATTTATGCATAGTACAAGGAGTAACTTTGAATTTAGCCTATAATTTAATTAAAATATCGTTTAAGATACTTTTATTCATCAAGTGATAATCATAAGGATTATTTTTCATGAATTTGCTAAATCTGCTTTAAGTCTTCTTTATGATTTTTTTTTTTTCACCTTAAATTGTTTTATTTATAAAATTATTATTTTAATAAATAAATGTCATGTTAAAAAATAAGAAAAATTTATAATATATATATATATTTTTTATAATTCTGTATGTATCTTTTATAAAATATCATGTATTTTTATCGAAAAATGAACTTCTAAAATAAATTTTATTTTAAAGTTTTTTTTATTTTAAAGTTTGACAAAATGTCTATTGCAAATTCGTGATGTCTAAAGGTGTTTTATGAAAAAAAAAAAAAACTAAATTGTCGAAGAGAATGGAAAATAAAACGTTTGATTGGTGCGGACAATGTGAACATAAAAAAACTAAATAGTATTAATTTTAACAGCCCAGTGACCTAAATGAAAAGTTTCGAATAATTTAATGACTAAATTATAACTTTTTTTAGTTAAGTGACTAAAATAAAATTTAACTATAATTTAGTGACTAATGGTGTAATTTTCCTAAATTTGAACTAAACAAGTGCCTTGGTGGGTTCTTCTAATTCCAGAATTCTCCAGGTTGCTCATCACCATGACCTGGCCTGCCGCCTTTCGTTTCTTCTTCAAATCTCTTTTACTTTCTACATTTCTCTGCCAATTTCTTGCTTATTCCCATTTTTTAATGTATAAATACCACCCTCATTCCCATTAGCTCTTCAACCAGAAAAATTCGGCAAACCAAAGTTGATTAAAAAAACTCTCAAATCCTTTCAGTTTAGTTTCTTCTTGTAACCTACTCTTTGTTTATCGATAATGGCTGCCAAAGCTGAAGGAAAGGCGATTGGGATTGATCTCGGGACCACTTACAGTTGTGTTGGGGTGTGGCAGAACGATCGGGTGGAGATAATAGCCAACGATCAAGGCAACCGTACCACTCCTTCTTACGTAGCCTTTACTGAAACCGAGCGGCTCATTGGAGATGCGGCCAAGAACCAAGTCGCCATGAACCCTTCAAACACTGTTTTCGACGCTAAACGTCTGATTGGTCGTCGGTTCACTGACCCTTCGGTGCAAAGCGATATGAAGCATTGGCCATTTAAGGTCATTGCTGGTCCTGGTGATAAGCCTATGATTGTGGTAACTTACAAAGGTGAAGAGAAACAGTTTGCTGCAGAAGAGATTTCTTCAATGGTGTTGATTAAGATGAAGGAGGTTGCGGAGGCTTACTTGGGTCAAAGTGTGAAAAATGCTGTTATTACAGTCCCTGCTTATTTCAATGATTCCCAAAGACAAGCTACAAAGGATGCTGGTGCTATTTCTGGACTCAATGTTTTGAGGATTATCAATGAACCAACTGCTGCTGCTATTGCATATGGGTTGGACAAGAAAGCTTCCCGGTCTGGTGAAAAAAACGTTTTGATCTTTGATCTCGGTGGGGGTACTTTTGATGTCTCATTGTTGACGATTGAAGAAGGGATCTTTGAAGTTAAAGCCACCGCCGGTGATACTCATCTCGGCGGCGAGGATTTCGATAACAGGTTGGTGAATCATTTCGTACAAGAGTTCAAGAGGAAGCACAAGAAGGATATTAGTAGTAATGCAAGGGCGTTGAGACGGCTGAGGACTGCTTGTGAGAGGGCGAAGAGGACATTGTCATCTACTGCTCAAACCACCATTGAGATTGATTCGTTATTTGAAGGTATTGATTTCTATTCCACCATTACAAGGGCTAGGTTTGAAGAATTGAACATGGATTTGTTTAGGAAATGTATGGAACCTGTTGAGAAATGTCTTCGAGATTCCAAGCTGGATAAGAGTCAAGTTAACGAGGTTGTTCTTGTCGGTGGGTCGACAAGGATTCCCAAAGTTCAGCAGCTCTTGCAAGATTTCTTCAATGGCAAGGAACTTTGTAAGAGCATAAATCCTGACGAGGCAGTCGCTTATGGTGCTGCTGTACAAGCGGCTATTTTGAGTGGTGAAGGGGATGATAAGGTTCAAGATTTGCTTCTTCTTGATGTTACACCTCTTAGTCTTGGTATTGAAACCGCCGGCGGTGTGATGACTGTGTTGATTCCGAGGAACACAACGATTCCGACCAAAAAAGAACAGATATTCTCTACTTATTCTGATAATCAACCAGGGGTTTTGATTCAAGTGTATGAAGGTGAAAGGGCAAGAACCAAAGACAATAACTTGCTTGGTAAGTTTGAGCTCACGGGTATCCCACCGGCACCGAGAGGTGTCCCGCAGATCAATGTATGTTTTGACATCGATGCAAATGGGATCTTGAATGTGTCTGCAGAAGACAAGACAGCAGGAGTGAAGAACAAGATCACAATCACTAATGATAAAGGAAGATTGAGTAAAGAAGAGATTGAAAGAATGGTCCAAGAGGCAGAGAGATATAAAGCAGAGGATGAACAAGTGAAGAAGAAGGTGGAAGCTAAGAATGCACTTGAGAACTATGCTTATAATATGAGGAACACCATTAAAGATGATAAGGTTGGTGGTAAACTTGATCCATCAGACAAAGGGAAGATGGAGAAAGCCATTGATGAGACCATTGAATGGCTTGATAGGAACCAATTGGCTGAGGTCGATGAATTGGAAGACAAATTGAAGGAACTTGAAGGATTATGCAATCCCATCATTGCCAAGATGTACCAAGGTGGTGGTGGTGGTGATGTGCCCACGGGTGGTGCTGAGGCTGGGTCTGGTGGCTCTGCTGCAGGACCCAAGATTGAGGAAGTGGATTAATTCTACTCCTCACCTTGTCATGCATATGAAAATGAAATTTGATGGTGTTTACCTCTGTTTTGCATTGTATGCATGAATGCATCTATGTATCTATCTATCTAGGGAGCTTTGAGATAGAAATAAATCAAAACATTGTAGATGTATATGCTTTTGCAGCCAATATAATAAAAATTACCAGTTTGGGTAAATCTTTAAGGTTACTAGCATTTAAGGCCTTTGTTTTGTCTTGGTGGAAATTTTGGCCTCTAATTCACTTGCTAACACAATCCAGCTTTAAAAATTAAAACTAATAAAGGTTAGGATTAATTCTTAAAATGGTGCATGTAAACAAACTACATAGTGTGTTAAGTAATTTTATATTTCAGTAATCTTATTATTAGAGATAAATCTACATTACATAAATTAAACGTTCCTAAATAATAATATAAACAATCAATTTTGATAGTTTTCTTTATTTTTTTATTCAAAAACTCATTTATACATAAAAATATGGTCATAAACAAATCAAGAATTAAGCAATCACATTTTCACTATCGCATATTTCAATGACAATATAGATATTAGAGATGTTTCCACTGCCAGTACGATAAGGATTTACATAGAGACTCATCGCACCGAAATTCTATTTAATCTTGATGGCTGAGAGTGTCATGCGTGTCGAGTCTCTTCTTGCTCCTACTTTCGACGAAGAGGCCTAATTCAATAAATAAAGTCTCATTTTCTTCTTAATAAAATTTTAGGTTTTACTTGTCCCCTTTCCTCTTTATGTGTAACTAAATTTGTAGCCTTGTTGGCCTTTATATGTATGGTTGTACGAGACTTTTATCCTCATTTGCTTGTGTTGAAACAAGCAATTGCTATTTGCTTAGAATAAAATGTCCGAATGGAAATGCTTGACTGCTATGGCCACTTTGGTTGTCGTTACTAGAAACAAGTGAAACAAAGTAAATAAATAACATCAAAAATTGTTTATGTAGTTCGGTTTTTCTACGTCAGTGGAGCTTAGCTCGGTGAACAATTTCACTATTTTAATTCACAATATAATAAGTGAATTAAGTCTTCTCACTCTCCAAATATAAAGACTTTACTTTTGTACTTAAAAACTAGAATACTTATCTCCGAATTTCACATTGAGAATTTAGATTGTAAACATAGTTTGTTTACTCTTCAAATGCACTATCAACAATATGTTCTTCTATGAACAATAAAATGCTCTTTATGCTCTCGTACAAAACCTACACAAATCTCTCAATATATACAAACTTTTGAGACTTACTAACATACTAGCGATAAAGTATAATCCAATCTTTAATAATAGCAATTACAAAATGATTAAAAGCAATAAACCAATAAAGAACAATGTAAAGTACACCATTGAAGATTTTAACCTTAAATAGTATCTTCAATGCTATCCAATTCATTCTCCACAATCCAAGATTTAATTGCTTGGTGGTTTGATTCAATCCAATCTTCAAGGATAATGCTTTAAATGTATTAGTTTTCGAAATAGGATTTGCCCAAAAATTTTGTTTCAGTAATTTATTAACTCTAAATATGATAAGTAGTAGATTGTCACAACAACAATGAAAGTGATCACTTCCGATTATTAATACTATTAATTTTTTATTAAATTCAAATTAACTGAAATATCTTTTTTTAGTTACATGACTATCAAGTGAATTTTTTTTTTTAATTTCAAAATGTCACAACAACCAATTTAATAAGAAAAATTTAACAACGTTAATAGTTAAACCTAAATTTAAAAAATTAAAATTAGAAAAACTAAAGGCTCAATTTCCAAAAGTAGAAGGACTATAAACATATTTTAATCATATAAATATTAAAAAAAGTTTATTTATAAAGAATATTTTATAAAATAAAAAATCATCAGATTTCTTCCACCAGCTGAAAGTGAAGCCTAATAAACATGATTTAATAGCAGTTAATAGAACAAAATTAGTACTAAAAAGCATAATTGAAACTGAAAATGCCTCATCTGTAAGGGAAAAAAAGGGTTGTGTCATGTCATGTCATCTCTACGACAGGAATGATTTGAATTTTACATAAATAGGTTTTGACTTTTTGCCATATACAAAAATATGTTATTAAAATTTCCCTTAACATTATTTTAAAAGTCGGATTAGTAGTTAAACCGATTAAATCTTATTTTATTGATTTGATGGTTGATTCCGTTTAAATTAAATAAATTATTAAAAATTTATAAAATTAATTCAATCATTCCCAAGCAACTTATTCAAAAATTGATTCTTTTCTTTTGAACTAATATGCTGATCAATTTCTCTAGCTGATCAACCGGTGCAATTCAATTCCAACAATTATGATTAAAAAATATTTATTTAAAAATCTTAATTCAATCTTTAACATTCTTAATAATTTCTTACAAATTTTGATATCAATACGCATATACGATAATACCAATTTCACAAAACAAATTATTATGATTTCAATAAGTATAATCGATAGAAAATAAATTTTGATAAGAAATATTAATAATATCAATAATTATTTGAATCGAATCATATCGATCGGTTGAGTAAAAAATTAATTAATATATGGTTTCAGATAATTAAATCAATTAATAAAATGAATAATTAGTTGGATTTTTATTTTTAAATATATTTTTTAGATGAAATGACAACCACATCAATTTAATCATTGTTGCAGTTTTGAAAACGTTGTTCCCATCAAGAGGGACAAGGTAAGTAAACGCCGTGAGAAATGCCAGGCAAAATTATCAGAACCAAACACAATAAGGAACTTTAATGATTGAGGGGAATTGCTTTTAAAATATTTTTATAGATTTTTATTTTATTTTATTTTTAAATTTTCAGTAAATAATTTAAGTTTTCAAAAAAAAGGATATATATTATATTTTATTAAAGGGTTTAATTTTGAATTTTATCTTAAAACTATAAAAATTAAAAAGTTAACATCCACACTTTTAAACATTGTTAAACATTTTCATTAAATTGTTGACTTAAAAAGGTTGGGCAACTTAATGAATAAAAATCAACAATTCAATAATTTACATAATTATCGATAAGTGAACTAATTTTTTTTAAATAAAGTACAATAGCTAAATAATGATAAATTAAAGCAAAGTGATTAATTTTTAATTAAATAAATATTTGTCATTTTCAATGAGAATGACAAACTATCACATAAATCCAATGGAGAAGAAAAGAAAAGACAAAAGGAAATCCGTGAATTAAGTTATGATGTTATTTTCAAAGAAATAAATGAACCCTTCTTCATTAGGGAGCCAATTGGTCAAACATGACCCCAATTTGGTCCGGTTTTCAGCGACCACAAATAACTACACTTGTGTATTTCCGTCTCTTCTCTATTCTCGTCTTTTTAGTATCTAGGTCCGAATTTTATTATATGTTTATATCATACACGGATTTTATTAGGGACGAAGTTAAAAAAATTGTTTTAAAGAGATCAAAAATGAATCATAAATTATTAGGGGTTAAAATACAATTACTAATATGTAATTTTATAAAATTTCAGGAATAAAATGAAAAATGCAAGGCCACTTCCTATCTCCTTAGTGTTAATATTATACTTTAATCCAAACCATTAAAAAAAATTGTTAAGGTGAAATTTCTCAAAACCTAGAAAGTTTGCAGTGGAAGAACTTAAGGCCTTGATGCTTTCTTTTATTTCTAAAATGTAGATTCTTGATTTGAATGGAACGGTGGTTAAAATTCTTGTCGGACACTTATTTAATACAATTTAAACCGTGTTACCCAATTTTCTACCCTTAATATTGTATAAAATATATATATATTAGTTTTCGAAAGTGAGTAAAGTCGACAATGATTGATTCACATTAAAAGTATGTGATCAATTGCAAATGTATCAAAAAACAATTAGTGCATAGTGTGAAGAAATGAGTTTACATGTACTCATCTCCAAGGTTATATAGTAAGTAGTTTAATGTCTTTTAAATAAACCTCGGGTTCAAATCTTGTACGTGAAGAAGACAATATTGAAAAGCTTTATATCCTATTTCAAATCCGACCTAGTTCAACTCGAGGCGTGTGAGTTAATTATAAATATAGCAAAAAAAACAGTTAGTGCTAAGTATGAAGAAATGGGCTTAGACCCACTCATCTTTAGAGGTCAAATAACAAGTAGTTTGATGCCTTTTATGGTCTCAGATTCAAATAAATGTGTGTGAGTTAATTATAAATGTACTAAAAAAATTTAGTGCATAGTATTAAGAAATGGGATTAGATGTACTCATCTTATGGGGTCGAACGGCGAGTAGTTCGATGCCTTATAAGTAAGGTTTCGAGTTCAAATCGATGCGTATATGAATCAATTATAAATGTACTCAAAAAAGATATTGCACAGTACGAAGAAATGGGCTTAGACCTACTCCTATCTAGGGTCAAATGGTAAGTAGTTGGATGCCTTTTAAGTAAGGTATTAATTTTTTTTTTTTATAATTGGGGTCAAAATATGAAGTTAGCAAGGATTGAATCCAAACTCTTATGCCTCACAACATAATACTTTTGTCACTAGATTAAAAAGTTGTTAGCAAATTCATATCTTTTACGTGAAGTAAACATCATCGAAGAACTTTACATTAGGTTTAAGTCCGACCCAATTCAACTTAGATTTAACTGGATCCAACATGACTATAGGGGGAGATTGAAATTTTGATAGGTTTTTAGTCTAAAACTATAAAAAGATTTGCAATAGATATTCAAAATATATATATATATATATATATATATATATATATATAACAACTAACTACTAGTGTACCCCCTTTCCATCTCTGCTTTAAATGAGGACCCTATGGCCCCATCTTCCCCATTTGGCAACAACACTGCCATTCAGTGGCTGCCTGCTCCGACTGTTGCTGGCAGTGTCAAGGAGGCGCCGTTTCCCCCTTTTCTTCATAAATCTCTCTCTTTTTCTTCATTTTTACCCCCCTCCCTCTCTCTCTCTCTCTCTTTCAATGCCATTTCATTCATCATCAATGACCATTTTCATTTTTTAAAAAGAAGACCCCTTTATTCTTTATAACGTTACTGACACTCTCACCTGCTTCTTCACACACACAACAGCATGGTGAAATTCCCTTATACCTTAAATTTCTGGAATTTTTTTATGCCATGGAATCTTTGGGTTTTGTTTAATTTTTGTAGAGTTGGTTTCGTTTTACAGGTTGGTCCAAGATCAGTTCCTCATTGGCTTGGAATTCTCCTTGGTGAAAAATTCTTTGATCCTTGTTTACTTCATGAATCTGCTAAGAAAAATGAGAAGAACATTTTTTGCTTGACTTGTTGTATTACTATATGTCCTCATTGCTTGCCTCTTCATCGTCCTCATCGTCGTTTACAGGTTCATTAATCTATATATGTACCATAAATTCCCCATTTTTTGCACATCAAATGCTTGATTTTTTTTTTACCCTTTTTACAGATAAGAAGATATGTTTATCAAGATGTTATAAGGTTGAGTGATGCTCAAAAGTTTATCAATTGTTCCCTTGTTCAAGTAAGTAACTTTGGTTGAATTAACAGTAAAAAAGAACCCTTTTTTTTTAGGCTTAATTTTATGAACATTTTTCAACTCTACAGCCTTACACAACAAACAGTGCCAAAGTAGTGTTTTTGAATGAAAGGCCAATGTCAAGACCATTTAGAGGCTCTGGTAATTTCTGTATAAAATGTGACCGTAGCTTACAAGACCCATTTCTGTATTGTTCCATCTCTTGTAAGGTTAGTTCATTCGTTCATCATTTCTTCTAAGCCAATCACTAGTAAAACATGTTCATGTCACTTAATTTTCCTTGTCTCACATGCATGCAGATCAATCATATAGAGAGTTCCAAGCCCGGTGGGAAAAAACTTGAACCCCCAAGCAATGAATTGCTTCCATTTTTATACAAAACCAGGACTGATTTCAGCTTCTTAGATCTCCAAGAGGATCCTCAAATGGCTTATGACTTTGGCAATGGTGGTGGTGGTGATGGCAATGCAATGAACTGCAAGGCCAACAAAAGAAGCTCCATTTTAATGCCACAAGCTGAAAGCAATAGCCGCAGGAAAGGTGTGCCTCACAGATCACCTTTGAATTGAATGTTATAAACAAATATATATATTTATGTTGTCGTGTGTGCTTTTAGGAAGATAATGATAATGATCTATGGGGGAAGTTTTGGCTCTCCCCCAATTTTGTAGAGTTTAGTATTATTAAAATTTAGACAATCACCTATAATTTTATTATAATTTGATTATTTCGTCCTTATTTATGTAGATTCCAACGATTAGAGTGAATAAAAAAGTTTTGGACATAATAATTATGTCGAACTTGTATGGCATTTCACATCTAAAGATGACTTGAAGTCAATTTAGATACCAGGGCTCTTTTTTTTCATGGTTTGTGCTTTCATGAAATTCAACCATCCAAAGGGATGCTTGCTTTAATTAATCCATAGTGATCAATGGCCAAATAGTAAATGGAAGGCTAAGTAAAGTTTTGAGGTTTGTCACTCCATTAGCAAAGAGGGGTATTTTCTTTTTAATTTCAAGATTCTGGGTTTTGTAATGAATAAGCTAACAATGGTACTATCATCTGCCTTTTTGAAATGTTGACCATGGCCCATGGTGGCATTTGAATTTTAGGTGACATCCATGTTCTCATCTAAATTTAAATTTTTTTTCATAGGGTGCATGTAAGGCAAATTAAAGGGGGAAAATAGCAAAATGCCAAATAAGAGTAAAGACATTAAAAATGAGGTTTGGTTGGAAGATAAGTTCATGCACTTGAGAGTAACATCATGGAAATTGCAAAGCCAGCATAAACTAAGCTATAAAATTTTCCATTTTGGGCTTTTTGTTACCTTATATTTTCCGATGCATGAACACATGACTAAACTGGAAACAATTTGTAAGGTTTTAGTTGTTTGTTTGCAAATTGCCACTTGAATTTTTTGTTAGTTTAATATATCATTTAGTATTCCAAGTTTGATGCTTTTGGTACCCACTTTTTTTTTTCTAGTGTAATATTTGTATTTGGCAAAAGGTATACATTTTACCACTCAAAGACGGGCAAAGTTAATTTTTGAAAGTAAGTTATATATTTTTTATAAGGACTAAAAATATAATTTCACCAGTATAGTACCTTACATCTTTATAGTTTTTAAGATTAAATCAAAATGTTACCTTTTTTGACGGGTCAAGCTGTAATTTTATCAGATATAACAATGTTAACTTTTTATTGCTTAATTCGAATCTTAGAGTTGATTTCATGAAAGTTAATTGCTAATATTATTAGTTAATTATAGATTTTCATCAAATCAATCCTAAAAAGTTAACCTGGTTATTTTCAAGTGCCAAATACAAATACCACGTTATATGAAAAGAACACAAATGCCATATTTAAAAAAAATGTCAAACTCAAGTACTCAATAATAGATTCCCCGACCCCGCCTTGGTCAATATTTTTAATATGTTGAACTACATTGCAAATGAGAAGGACGATACTGATGAAAGAAAACAAAAAGGAAAAGGAAAGAAGGGACAATACCACCATAGGAAATGGTAATGGAAAATGATATTTTTGTGCACATGGTTAAAGATGTGAAAAACTGAGACAAAGTAGAACAAAAGAAAAACTGAGACAATGACATTTCATCTATTTACATTATTTATCTTAGTTGGGAAGGCTTAGATTTAATTAATATATCAATTTAATTTCAACTCAGTTGACATTGTTGTTATTGTAACATGAGTTCGAACTTGTTTAAGCATGTGATTTCCTCCGATTTCAAGGTTTTGAAGAAACTAACTAAATAAATAGTATACATGCATTGCTAACAAAGAGGCACCAGTGGTCTAGTGGTAGAATAGTACCCTGCCACGGTACAGACCCGGGTTCGATTCCCGGCTGGTGCAGGCCGTTTATTTTTCCATCTCAAATGGATTTAAAGTTTTTTTTGATTATCAAAGATACAGGGAAGGGGATATCGAGATTGGACCTAGTATCAAGAAGAACTTAAGAAAGTTGTAGTGATGGCTATGGCGGATGGGACAACATGCTAGTATAGAGGTCCAACACCATTGTCATCAAACATTCATCAAGCTGTTGGCTTCAAGGGAAATTGTGTGAACCTTATACCTGAATGTACTAGTCCTGCCTTTCAAATGAATACCCCGAAGTGACCTTCTCACCTGAGATCGCTTACCACCACCGTCCCCGCTGTTCCGACATGGATGACTATGTGCCTACATGTCACCAATGCAGCCCATTTTATTAGGGGGGAGAAAAAAACCCACACTTTCTCTTTAGTTTTTTATCCTCCCTTAATTATATGTAACATGTATAGATAACCAAAAAAAGAGCTCCATTGTTCATTCCCCAGGTTTGACTCTTACAAACTGAAGCTCCTAACTTCCTATTGGGGAGAAAAATACTTTTGGCTGTTCATTCATAGTCATTGAATGATCTGAAAGTTCATGCAATTCCTATTGGTGAAGTTTATTTCCATCTGTTTCGCACATTAAGTGCAAAGTCTGGGTCCTTGAAGTTCTTTTTGTTTTCGTTGCTGCAATATCTGTGTTTGGTGCTCAAATGTTGAATCTGTTGGTGCAATAGCACTAAATAAGGTGTTTGCCAACAAATTTATGGCATTATCGCAAAGTGGGTGACATCTTAACCGAGCCACAAGCCATTGGCTACAAGCTTAAAAGGACTCTCTATTGAAGAGGTTGGTTGTGCAGCACAAGTAGAAGAAAGAAAGTACTAACTAATATCAATTTGGTTGTTAGTGGTTGCTGGTAATCAAGGTTTGCTAGTAGCATTTATTTTTTATAAATTCGGCTTAACAGAGCTTTACTTGTTTTATCTAGGATAACAATTCCTAAATTGAGTCCTAAACTTTTTTCTGGTCCAAGTTAATCCATCCATTTGGTAATTGTTCTAACACTGGGCTTAAACTTTTTTGTCCAAATTAGTCTTTTAACTTGACAATTATTCTCATATTGGGCCTGAACTTAACAATTATTTCCACATTAAGAACTGAACTTTAGGGTTAACTTGGACAAAAAAAATTCAAACCCCAATGTGCAAACAATTGACAAATTCAAGGACTTAGATAAAAAAATTCAAACCCCAATGTACTCAAAACTTAACTTGAAACAAAAAAAAATTCAAAGCACTAATACAAGAATAGTTGCAATTGATGTATAGATGATAGTGGAAGATCTATATTCGATAAAATTCATATAGTTGATTCTCCTTCAATTCTCTTCGTTTAATAACTCTTGTGCTAGATTTATGTATATCGAGACTTTCATCACACAAGCACCAGTGGTCTAGTGGTAGAATAGTACCCTGCCACGGTGCAGACCCGGTTTGTATACAACAGGGTGAATGACATCCTTCACCAATGTAAATTGATTTTTAATTTTTCAATTTTTTTTCTCTAAAGGTTTGATGCTGAAGGGTACTTCATGAAATCCTCATAAGCTTCTGAAACCAGGTGGTGATCATCCCATTCATCACGGTACATCTCTGGTCGAAGACTCCGATTCACCGAAGCCATAGAATACATTGCTTCTCTCCATTTTTCAACACCTTGGCAACCACATTGTGTAGCAAGCCAATTATTGTACTCAAACTGCAAAAAAACATATATATGAAAAAAAAACAGAAATAGCACGACAGATTCACAGTATGGAATAAGCTCAATAACGAGATAAAACGGTACCTGAGATTGACCAATGCAATGAGTATACCGTTTTGGTATGCTAGAGACTTCGAGTGTCGAGTAAAATGCTTGAATATCTTCCATCATTTCCTTTTGTGATGGAAGTGTAATACGACCGGACAAAATACTGGCTATCCATTTGCTTTGAAACTCAAATAAGGGGAAAGGAACAATCTGGTGAAAATGTGATTATGAGAATGATTAAGTACAATGGAAATTCTTAGATGATAAAAGGAATAGAAACACACCTTCCATGGTATCCCAATAAATGAAAGGTATGGGGCTAAGGCTGGGGGAAAGACGTGCTTGTATAGTGGTCCAAGACAATTATCGTCCACAGTCACAATGCCTTTTGTGTCAAGGAAAGGGAAGTGATACTTGTACCTTTTGGAAGAAGCAACAAAAAGTTAGAATACCTTTCCTACATTATTTCAGTGTCCTGGACCGAAAAAAAAGAAATGAAGATTACCCAGTGCAGTGCATAATGAGATCAGCAAGCACTGTTTTCCCATTTCGGAAAACCACCGCACCATCTTCATGTGCATGATCTATCTGCATCATTGCCAAATATTAACATTTCAAATCCAATCATCATCCCATTAAACATATATATACGTACCATGGAATGAAACCACAAATTATTGTAACCAGGCTGTTTCGTATATGTTTCATCCGCCACTGATCTAGATGCAACATGTACTTCTTTGGCAACCGGAGCTATGTCCCTACATATGTCAACTGCACTTGCGGAACTCCCTATTACAATTACAACCTGTCAAAGCCAAAGATCAGAGTTTGTCAAGAGAAACAGAGGGCTAGAACCGGTCCCGGTCCCTCGATAGAGACTAGCAAATCCTAGGAAATCAGAAATCCCTCACTGCAATGCAGTATAGCTACAATTTAAGATAAAGAAAAGTAAAAAATCCGATACCTACTTGATCTCTAAAAGGCTCCGGAATGCGGTAATTATGGCTATGCATTTGCTTTCCTGGCCATAAATTAATGCCTGGAAGAAAACAAAGAAGCATATAAACAATATAAACAACTCATTTTTCATAAATGTGAATCAAGAATCCATTTTCTTGTCAAATTATCATATGATGAAATGAATGGTAAACCGAAACCGACATAATGATCCTCTAGCTACACTTCAAATGAATCTAAATTTCATCTGTTCGCCTAAGTATCTTAATCACAACAAAAGCACATACATTCACTATCAAATTCCCATCAACTCATTGACGTATTCTACTTTAAAAAGGGGTCAAAAAAGATTGCTTCTTTACCTGGAATATCAGCAATACGAGGCTCAGTGTAATGTCCATTACAGACAACAACAGCATCATAGATCTCATCATCAAATTCAGCGTTACTTTTACTAATAATCTCATTATTATCGTTAAAACTGGACTTTTTGGACCTTACTTTCCATTTCCCATCCCCCAAAATTCCAACTTTAATCACATCAGTCTCGAATCTCACCATTTCTTCAACCCCAAATTCTCTTGCAAAATCCTTCAAATACAATAAGACTTCCCTATGACCAGGGTACCTCCTCGGATCCCTATTCTCGCCGAGTCGGGTCACGAAGGGGAAATCGATGTACCCCATGACTTCTCTCGGGAGGTTGGTTCGAAGAGAGCTATAGAGGCTAGAATGAATGATGGGTCGGTTTGGGTCTAGTCCCAAAGGGTCGGGTTCGACTTGAGGGGTGTAGACCCAAGTGCCGCCGACTTCGTGGCCGCGTTCGAATACGACCACCGAGTGACCCTCTCGTCGGAGCTCTCTCGCCGCCACGAGACCGGCGGCACCGGCTCCAATTACCGCCACGTGGCGGGATTTGACTGATAGACTGGTTGGTGGCATTGCCAGGTTTATAGCTGAGATATTCATTTTAGCACACCGAGAGAAATAATTTATAGCCATTTGTTTATATTTTATTTTCCTTTTCCCACTTTGAAACTCATTTGGTTTAAGTTTTTTAACTCATAAGAGAAATTAGAACAATAATCACATACATATATATAATTAATTTCTAATATTAAATATTTTATTTTTTTAATTTCATCTAAATAAAGTAAAAAAAATTATAATTGTTTAGTGAATTAAAAGAGAAAGCAAAGCCCTAACAACAGTGTAACTAACCATAATAAGAATGAGAGGTGTTAAGCTTTTTATCATCCTGGTGTTGAGCTATTTTGTCACAGGACCTCTCTTACAGTATTGTCACCACAATAGAGTAGAGTTTAACCACCAAGTTCGGGATGGATTGGTGTTGTCCCTCTATGCCTAGGACACCAAAATATCTAACCATGAACGAAGAAAAACGTAAGAGAAAAGGAAAAATATATTGGTTAGTAATTATGAGGCCCCAATTCTTGACTAGAGGAGACACCAAAGACTTCTGCCCTTCCATCACATGGATAGATAGAGAAGGAAGGCAGAGCTTTTGGTTTTTCCATGTTGTCAAAGAGTTGAACAATGGATTTTTCGTGTTGTCAAAGAGCTGAACAATGAAAATAGATGACGAGTGCCTGATCGAATTGATCGGGTCATATAGGAATAAGGTTCAAGTCTACTAGTCTGTTAGGATGCCTTAGTTGCATGCATTGTGACTTAAACCGAAATCACACTTAAAGCAATAAACACTCTAACCATCAAGCTAAAAGATTAAAAAAGAAGAAGATATCTTTGACATTAAATATTAACATATGTTCGATTGGTTTGCCTCGTATCATTTAATTGATCTTCATTAACAAAGTAAGGCTTGCCAAGGTATCTTTCTCGCGCATTCTATAGAGTGAATTTATTCCAAGCCAACTTAAGCACAACAACAAGTTACTTGTCTTGGAATTTGGAGAGAGCCCAAGCCAATTCCTGATCTCAAGATTCCACAGTTTTATTGATATTGCAAAGCTGTAATACCAATTCCCAAAATTTCCTAGGAAAATCACATTCCAAGAAGATATGGTTTCTAGTTTCAATGATTCTAGAACATAAAAATCAACAAGTATGAACATTAATTTCAATAGAGGTTACTTGATCTCGAGTAAGACGCCTATTGAGTATTTTCATCCAAGCAATAATCTAGTCATTAAAATGGTAAGTATTTTCTGTCAAAATTTGTCAATTTGAAATTTTGATTAGATTGTCCTCACTGTTTTTAGAATCATTCTAATTGGAAGGAAAATCAATCAAGATATTAGTCTAGAATAAGAGGTTGGATTGGTTGACTTGTGAATCAATTAAACTGACGGTTGAATCATTTTTTTTTAAATGTTTTTAAAATTTATTCAAATGAACTGAAATATTGATTGCATCATAAACCGGTGGTTTGAACCATCAGTCCGATCTTGGAAACTTTGGTTGTCCTCATATGATGTTAATCACAAATTTAACATTTGTCAACTTGATTCTTAGTTTTTCAAATTGGCATGAATCGTTTTATTTTTAGTTAACTAGACAAATTTCAATAGATATATTTTATAGTTAACGTGACATTATCTTATCTTATACGACACCGTATAAAATAATTTAAAAATAAAATACTCACTTACATCCTCATGTTTTATGAACCTATCATAAACGTTTTTAAAAAATATTTACCAAATTTTAAATAAAAAAGACAAGTATATGATTACGATTATTTATCTATGAATATATGAATATTAATATAAAAATAATGAAATGTTTAACACATATTTATATTAAAATATAGTGTAATTTATGATTTTATTTAATAATATTCTTAAATAATAAAGGTTAAAATTCATCTTTTTTTTAAAAAAATCATTTAACAAAAAAAAAAAAAGAGAATTAGTGTATTTTTCATTAGGTTAATTGAACATTTTTCAAACCACTAGATTTCTACATCATGTGAATATGCACATTTTCTTTTTATCATTTAATAAAATATTTTTATTTAATTTTAGTAAATTAGTATTAAAGATAATCGTAATATATTTAATTGTTGAGGATAGATCTGACTCGATCAAAGAAAAGTTTGCAAAGTGTCGTTCCTCGATCAATGGATTTGATATTGAGCTCGAAGTGTTTATGCTCGGTTTTATTCTTAGATTTTGTCTCATGAATTTTTTGAATGAAAATATTGACGTTTCATTGGTGGGTGAATACGCTTCCACCTTCTGAACCCCTCGAGACTCTCAACAGAATCAAGAAACAAAACCTATTTAAATGAACTTGTTGAAGAGTTGATCAGCCATATTAAACTTATTTAATTGAACTCAAATCACATAATAAAAGAAAAAACCCGGTTTTCATGTTTGACTTTACTTTTGATTATTTATTTTTGAGCTTAGATTCGAATAAAGATTTTTAATACTAACTATTTTTTATTTAAAAAATTAGTTAAGCTCGTAAATTATTCAAATTAAATATTAAAATATTATATTTAAATTTTTATATATGCAAACACAAATGTCCTATTCACACTCTATAATCAAACCAAATAATTGGCTTCGATCGAGAGGTAACATAGCTGGGTATAAAAAGGATTATGACAAGGTCACATCAATTGTCAGGATGGCCGAGTGGTCTAAGGCGCCAGACTCAAGTTCTGGTCTTCGAAAGAGAGCGTGGGTTCAAATCCCACTTCTGACAATTTTTAATTAAATTATTACATTGGGCTAAAATTCCATGTTTTTCGTGGCCCACTTTTAGATAAATAATTTATGAACACAACGGCCAGCCCAAAAATCCGTATGGCCCCCTTTCCGAATAAAAATTTATTATCGGTTAAACGCCTAAAATTTTGTCGTATTAAAAATTTTTATATTATTTTTTATATAAAAATAAATTTAATACATTAAATATATTAATAAAATTAAAATAAATATTTCTCAATAAATGAAAAAAAAAACCCTTAAATAACACTAAGATAAGTGTAACTAGCAAGCAAATAACTCTACAATAGTAGCAAAATTAAGAATGGAACCAGACATATAATATCCAAACAATAACAACAAAATAGTATCAATATAATAGTGAAATGATAGCAAAACAATAAATAAATGTTTCCCAATAAATAAAAAATGTTGTTGTTTAAAAAAGCTTACCCGAGACTTGACTCGTTTAGAAAACGAGCATTATTTTTTGTCCAGACCTATTTTTTGAGCCTATATTTTGCCCAAACTCTTTCACTTTTTTGGTGAACATTTGGGCGAGTGGCTTTATCCATGGATAAGCCTAGTTAGATGTGTGTATAGGTCGAATTGAATCAAAAATTGATTTTAAAAATCTTTTAAATTTAAGTAATATTTCAATTATATTTATGTTAGGTTAACTCGAGAAACTAAATTAAATAAAAATTTTATAATAAAATAGATAAAAGAAAGTTTTATAACAATATAGACATGTGCTCCGGAAGAGAAATTTTATCTTCTGACTGATGAGTACAAGAATTAAATACAATGAAGGAAACTTTTGCCTTTGGGTGCCAAATAAATCCTATTTTAGCCCAATTCTAAGATTGTGCTTACTTTGAGTGTCCACATTAGGATTTCCCATTAATACTCTCACTCCCTTTTTTTTTTTTGGTTGAAATTAAGATATTTATTATCGACAGCTGTGATTAATTTTTTTACCGTTAATATTTTTTAAAGAAGTAAATGATTAATAACGAAATATGATTCATTTTCGTAAATAAAAATAAAATCTCTGATGATATAATTAAAAGGCAAATAAAAACCAATTTCCATACCTTTGGTGATGCTTTCCTTTTTAACAAACAAAGGAAAATGGTGGCACAAAGAAAGTGACTCAAGAATAGGAAATTGGATGTGGCTAAAGTGTGGCTTTTTCATATAGCATGTGCCTGGTATACAGTTTTTGACATATTATTCAACCATAAAGTTGGAAAACAATGTCTTTCATATGTCTTTTACTTACTCACTCACTCCCTCACTTTTTTTTTCTTTTTAAATATATTAATTTTGAAAGAACCCAAAGCCAAAACAAATTCAACTTGAATTATAGGAACCCAAATCAACTGAAATTGGAGAATGAATGCATTGCTTTGTTTCCTAAATTTAGCAGGCAGATGGTATTAGATTAGGGTAATAGGAGAGAAACGTTGTAAAGTGGAGATGAGAGATGTGACTGTCAACCACCTACCAAGCTTTTCATTATCGGTCTCCCCCAGGGCAGTAAATGCATAAAGAGATTATTAGAGCAGGTGAGGATTGCAGTTTAGTATCATTTTTTCTGAAAATGTCAGCCAAGCATTCAATGTTCCACGTTGAAGTAATTTTAAGTATCTCTTTTCCAACATCATCATATTTCTCGCCGACATCAGCTGCTAAACAGCCCGACTACTCTTCTTCAACCTAGGGCTCAAAATAAATCTAAATCAAAATATTTAGAGGGATCAACACATATACGTGATTATATTTAAAAAAATCATTTTATTAAAATAAATACAAAAAAAATTAGGGCAAAATATCATTAAAAGCTCTTTTAATTAAAATTAATATGGATTTGAGAGAAATTTGGAAGAAAATTGAGAGCAAATAGAGAGGAAATTGAGAAAATAATTGAGAGAGGATTAGTTTGTGAAAAAAAATGAAAGGATGGGGGGTTTTATAAGTTTTTTTTTTATCGTTGGGGGGTAGGCAACGGTCAAAAAAATGACCGTTGCACTGTTCACACGCGGGAAAAATACGTCTCTAGGGGCGCGCTACGTGGCAACAAAATGCGTCCACGTCAGTGCGCTTTGCCTACGTGGCAACAAATCGCGTCCTCGTAAGCGCGCTTTGTGTCCACGTAAGCAAAGCGCGCCCCTAAAGACGCGTTTTCGGGGAAAATAGCCTATTCCGGTAAATAATAAAATACCGGGCCCATTTCGATAAATTAAAAAAAAGAGTTTTTTTTGGTATTTTGCCCAAAAAAATTAATACCAAAATTAATATAAAAAACAAAAAGTGAATTACCATGAATGATTCAGAAAATAAAAACACAGAAAACTCAATTGAATGAAACTGAACTCATCCCAACTAGCTATCTCCATATTTGAACTTTTGATATGACATTAAAGTTTACATATGACATGATACTTGTAATTTTTAAACTTTTGATTTACTTGTGTGAGTAGAAAATTATACCCCAATTGATCACGTACGATGAATAATTTAAGTCATATTACTCATCATTATCACAATCACGCACTTGTATTTATGATTTGGATCTTTTTCTAATAAGTTTTCTCCTAAAAATTTAATTCGTAAAATCAATTGACTCACTTGTTTTACTTACAATATGCTATCTTAATAACCTGTTTCAATTGAACAAAATAAATGTTACTCTCACTTCATCTAGCCTTGAACTATGCTCTATATAAGCACTTTTAAACTTGTTGATATACAAATAAAATACAATAATAATCTCCTCCAAAGTAGAGCTAACAATATCCTAATAACATATAAGATAAATCAGAAAAATCTAAGATATGTCTTTAAGTCATCCAAGTCAATCTCTTCAAATTAAGGGAGTCGATTTGTTTAATCCAATTTGATCAAATCTTCTATGATTTTTCTTTCCATAAGACTGATCTTCAAAGATGGGCGAATGCACATCCATGAGCTCAACATAGTCATGGCTCAACTGTTTTGTTTAAAAATATCATCAAATCCAAATAATACAAATTTTATTATTAAATTTTTTTAATTAATCTTAAAATTAAAAATAAAGAAATTAAAAGTACACATCAAAATTTGAACAAACAACTTTTTGATGATGAAAAAGATGGAAAAAAGTGGTTAGGGTTTAGATCATCATTTATCTTTGTCTAATTCAACAACTTTGAATATGGAACCATAACCCTGAAAAGCCTCTTTGTATTATTTTTTCCTTCTTTTTCTTAACAAAATCATAATCTAAGGACCCTTTTTATTTCCATTGAGAATCATTAGGATGCAATTGGAGATCACCATCAATTCTTGGATCCTAAATCATCATTATAAAAGGTAGTTGGACCTTGAAACATTATTATTTGGATTGCATTTTGCTAAATTCAAAATCCTTTAATTATACTCCATTTAGCTAGGAATTTTATAATATTGTTAGGATAGTTACTACCATCGGTCCAAAATCTATTTGGGTATGGGTCGATGTCGGTCCAAACCCACAAGGCCGCAGATTGAGCTCGCATGATGAGATTGCAGACTGAACTCGCACGCCGAGTCTATTCCCCTGCAAAGTTGTATGTGCAAGAGAACGTGTAACCCATATTAAATCTAAAGTAGGATACATGTCTGTATGCATGAACCTACTTAATATGTCTTCTCAATGAACAATACACATATCATATAAATAGACAAACATCACCAAAAAAGATGACAGAGAAAAAAATATATCAACAAAAATGAATTACATGAATACCAAATATGAGTATATGTGTAATACGAATAGCTTTATCCAATTTAACCAAAACAAATAAAAAGGAAAAATGTTCAAAAAAATAAAAATAAAATTAGGATGATATTGAAGGTGAGTACATTTGTAACAAACTTCAGACTTGTATTCCAAACTTTCACAACGACCCATAATTGGACATCAAATCAATAACGTTGATTAATCAAATTTTCTTGGTCCTTAAGGTCAATTTTTAAAAAAAATATTCCACCAAACCCAAATGCCAAAATAGCCAGTAAACACCACTTTAATTCAAAATTCAATAACGTAAAAATAATTACCAAATTCCAATAAGTTATCGAAAATGAGATATCTCAATAAAATTAATTTCTTAAAAGTAAAAATAAATGAATTAAATTCTAAATGTACAAAAATATAAGGGCTTGAATCATAATTTAACCAAAAGATACTAAGAAAAATTTTACTCTCATTTAAATTTTACCGAATAATAAATTTGGCAACTAATGTTTATATGTTTTGTCAAAATAATCTAATTATATTTTTGAGCCTTTTTTGGCCATCAACCTTTGTTATTTTTTTCAAACTCCTTTTTCTAACAGATTTGATTAAAGTACCGTTAAAAAAATTAATCGGAATGATGTGGAATATTTTTAATAAGATGTAATTTATTACTTTGGTAACTCAACAAGATAGCTACATGTGAAAAATAATAAAATAAACAAATCATACATGAAATAAAAAAATTAACTCTTAATTTAAAGAAAATAAACATAATTATCTAAAAAAATTCAAAATAAATGTATACGCTTGTTTATTCAGAAGTTACAAAAAGATAATTAATAAATCAAACCGAAAACATTGAATGTATGCATTCATTTTGAATTTTTTTAAAATAATTATATTTACTTTCTTTAAATTAAGAGTTATTTTTTTAACTTCATGAATTATTTATTTATTTTATTATTTTTCACATGAACATATTATTAAAAATATTCCACATATGAAATTTTACATTATCTAATTAACTTTTTTAACGTATTTTCATCAAATTTGTTTAAAAAAACAATTTAAAAAAAATGACAAAGATTGATAACCAAAAAAAGGCTAAAAATTATTATTAGGGTCATTTTGACAAAACATGTAAACGTTAAGAGCCAAAATTTATTATTGAGCCTTAAAATTTTGAAATGTAACTATCTAATACCAAAATATGAAAAAGAAATATTAGGACAAAATTGATGAATTAGCATCTATCAACCCAATTTAATTCTACTAATAATAATCACAAAAAAAATTATATATATATTTAAAAAAAAAAAGAGAAAAATTAAACCAAAAAAAAAAAAAACTTTGTGTTGATAAAATGCAACCAAGACGATGCGCCCCTCATTAAAAAAAAAACATAAAACAGAAAACAAATTAAGAAAAAATTTACAATTTGTAGATAATAAGAAAGCATGGTAATACTGCACGTGGATCAAACACGAGCAACTCGCCGTCGTCCCCACTCACTGAGTCATACCCGATCCGACCATCCTTCAACGACTCGTACCCGAACCCTACCCGTTTCGAGACCCGACCCGCAATAACCCTGCAAACCAACATCGCTTTCCTCCCTTTCCCACCACCGGCGCTCTCGTGGGCCTCACCGCTCCCGGCATACGTACAAATCGCCGCTCCTTTCCCGCTGGAAAACAGCCACGCTTCGTTCATCGAACAGTTCCCCGGAGTTGGACCCAAACAATGAAACCGCATTACTTCATTCCCATCCGCCACGCACCTCGCGTTTTCCTCGTCGCCAGAAACCAAGCCACCCGACCCAGACCGAGCTTTGACCGTCTCTCGGTACTCATCGAACCGGGTCACTGTCCTCGGCCCGTTTTGAACTTTAAAAATCATCTCAATTCGACCCGTGAAAGCCTTGGGGCTCCAACTCGTATGAAAAATAATCTCAACCACATTCCTTGAAGGATGACCCTCTGGTAACTCAGTCAACGACGGCAAAACAGAGTCAGGGTTCCGAACAGAACGTGTAGTGGTAGTAGAAGTAGAACTACTCCGGCGAGGTCGAGGCGGTGGGTTATTCGAATCGGATTCGGGTTGACTGTTGGACCTAGGAAACAATTTCGGGTTTGAATTCTTGGGCATTTTCTTAGTAGCTTTGATAACATCTTTGATGCTTTGAGAGCTTCGTCTACAACTAGAACTGGGTATTAAATGCTTGGGATTTGGGTGATAAACATCTTCAAAAGCTCTTGATTTGCAATGCAAAGATTTGACCCACCCACTTGCCATTATCGGATCCCCTTGTTTGAAGAAGAAATGGGTATAATATCGCTTCCAATTCTAAAAGTTTGTATTGAGTTTCATTTTGTTGGGAGCTTTCATTTTTGTTGTTTTGTGTTGTTTGTTTTTTGTTTTTGGCAGGGGAGAAGAATGGAAGGGAAGGGACATCATGACTGGACATTAAATGACAAATACTGTCGTTGAGGGTGAAGTTGAATGACAAAAATGACCTCAACATACCAGACAGACTTCACAAAGATTATATTATTTTCGTCTTTAAATCATAATTTAAATTTTGATGAGTTTCCATCTCAGCTTATTTGAAACGAATGGGATTTAATATTTTTTTATTGATTTATTTAATCGAATTGGTCGAATCGATAAACCAGTGATTTGATCGGTTTAATCATCGATCTGATTCTAAAAATATTGATTTCAATTCATTCGATCAATATCAATCAAAAGCATTCATAGTTTGAACCGCCATTCGAATTTTAAATGATTCTTTTCAAAGTTTGAGACAAACTTGACCAATAATTGTTGGATACAATGGTAAAGCGCATTGTTATCGTAAGGAGAAAATTCAAGTTCGAACCTTGAAAGTGATATTATTGAAAGAGGTAGACATGAATCCAAAAAGAATTAATTTACATGACCCGTAAAACGAACATAAACCATTGAAAAATATTAAAAAGAATTTTAAATAATTAAAATTTATACTAAGCCGGGATAATAAATCTTTGTTCAAACCAAACCTAAATCGAGTTGAACCAACTTAGCTATGCGAGCCACTCGGTTTGTGGACAAGTCTAGTACCAATTTATATTGCTGCATACCTAACGTGTAATATTTTGATATTAAATTATAAATTAAATTATCAAATTAAGTTATTAAAAACAATAAATTACTTTAAATTTACGTCTATATAAAAATATTATTAAAAACTAGAAAAGCAAACTATTAATAAATATAATTTTAAAAATAAATCAATAAATTTAAAATTGAATAACTATATCAATGCTAATACCTATTTTTTTCTTTTTTCTTTTTAGATTTTAATTTGTAGGGTAAATGTTTTTAAAATTAATTAAAAGCGTTTAATTTTGTGGTTTAAGAATATTAAATGTAGTTAAACGCAATGGGGAAAAAGGACCTGCATTGACATCTTAAAGTTCACTATCTTTACTCTTTGGATTAATAGCACTTGACATCCCTCAAATTGGCTCAAATTTTAAATTAGTCCTCAAACTCCTATATGTTCCAATTAATTTATTAAAATATCTATATTGTATTAATTATGTTGTTCTGTTGGTCTCACTATTAGCTTGAGGTTTAAATCTCATTTCAAATATTCATATTTAAAACTCATCAATAAAATCGTAAGTACGTGTTTAATTACTCATTGTATGAAAAACTTAAATATAACATATCTAAAAAGCAATGTCAGTAAAATTAATGGAGGATATTTTTTCTTCTTTTTTATAACACGTGAGAACCAGGTTGATCATGCACTAGTTCACGTAATTAAGTTAGCATTTAATGTTTAAGCAAATGGTTAGATTGATGGAGGGATTTGATACTTTGAGACCTTAATTAAAACACTTTGAAGTTGAGGATCAATTTCGAAGCCGTTATAACACTGAGATTATACAAAGTGTAGAGTGGTATAACAGGGGCAGCTCACACCATATAGGGTGTGGAAAGCCACTAGAATTGAGGCAATTCATACTATGGATGGTGTAGAGAGCCGTTAGGCTAGTGGTTTGAGAGTTCGGGCTTAAGTTTTGATAGAGTATAGACTATGTGGGTTGCTTGTCCTCCTTTGCTCCGGTGCCGAGGGGATATTTATAGAAGAAAGATATTTGAGTGTAGATCCCAACCATTAAGTTCCCTATCCCATAGGTGGTGAATGTTAGTCGAGGGCATTATTGGAGTTTGCCTAAAGGGATTGGTGTGGTAGGATGCATTTGTGAGACGTATTGCTTTTCAGATGAGGTCATGAGGCCGAGCTTTACCGTGCGAAAAGCTGAGATTTAATGAATTTCTATAGCTATCGGGTGATAGGGGAAAAGGGTCTAAATCGAGGGTAAAACTGAATTTAAACCATAATTTGAGGAAGTCTGGTGAAATTAACCCTTATTCTTTATTTTTACTATTTTGATAGATTTATTCTTTATCATAAAGATACTGACCATGCTGTCTTGTCATTCCCTCGAGACTTTGAATTGAAGCAAATTTCATTGAGAGCAAATACCAGGGAAAAGAACTAGATTCTAATTGAAGGCGTTGCTTAAATCATTCATGCTGTACAATTCCAACTTTTTAAACAGCATTCTTCATCAAGTAGCTTCTTCAAATCAAAGACAAAGAAACATTAATTAACAGACTTTGTTTTTATATACATAAACAGCGTTGTTGGTAAGCTTGAGCTTTCAATGGAACTGAAAAGAACCACTGGACCTTGTCTAAGTTTGATAACAAAAGTGGGGATGAAAATCCCTAACTCAAACACATGACTTTTAACCTACTGAGTTCTTTTTTCTTTCTTTTTCTCTTAACTTTCATGAGCATTTTATTTTTTATGACGATGATATTTTATTTATTTGTATTGGTATTGATTTACATATTTCATGTTAATCTCGATTGGTATAGACATTGTTGTCAATGCAAGAGGATATAAATTTGAGTACGATAAAGCGCATTATTTTCCTATTTATGAACTTTTAATATCGTAATCTTTACTATTCCATTCAAAGTCGCATTTAATTTTTATATCAAAATTTAAAAAATTAATATCGTGGATGTTCTCAATGCATTTTTTCTATTTTTTATTATATATATTTATAATTTTTACACGATTATTTATATAAATTATAAAATTTTCTAGATGATTGCTTATCTCTGATTCAACCGAAAAATAAAAACCCAACATTCAAATTGAGATATATTTAAAAAGTTTATGCATTCATTTCAGATATATTTATTTAATAAAACCAACAATTTCATGGTATGGCTGATAGAAGGGGACAAAATAATATGCATACAATATTCAAGATTTCCTCAAAGTTCCTTTTTCTCTTTTGAAAAAGAAAACAAAAGAAATGATTAAGTGGGAGCTAAGTAGGGTATTCCATCTCCATCATGCCATTTTATTTACATAGTTTATATTATAAGAATTCTTCCTGCATAATATTTTACTAATTTTTCCCATGATCCCACTTTGGACTTTGCCAATAATTGCCAATTTGGCAAGCACACCCCCTAAAGTTTAGGTCATTAAAAGATTTATATACCAAACCATAAATTAGTTCCATAAAATACCATGACATATGGTCTTTAATTAAAAAAAGTGGATTTTTGTAATAGAGAGATCATGGGGTTGGAATCTTTTTATAGGAGTCTAAACTTTGAAGGGAAAACAGGTAAGGTATATATAAATATATATTATATAAAATATATATAAAGCATGAAAAAGCACTGAAATTTAAACTTAAAAAACTTCAATATTTTACCACTTTGCTACAGTTTTCTTCTTGGTAGTGAGTCTCTCTCTTTCTCTATTCACAAAGTTTGGTGCAACCATTGGGATAGTGGCCCTTGGAAATGGAGGGGACAACATTGAGATTTGCATATAGTTTATTCCCTTATTAGGCCCCATAACTATAAAATTATTGGTTTAAAATATAAAATTAAGATTAGAGAGATTTCATGATTGGATGTACAAAACATGTGTTGATGTAGATAGCAAGAAAATTTGAATGCAGTTGGAGTAATTAGGATGATGTTAAAAAAAGTGTTTTTCTTACATAGAAAGTCTCTGTTTGAAGATGGAAAATAGGAAGTGAATTCAAGTTTCAAATTTAGTAGATGTTATGTATTAAATGAATTTGAAAAATATTGCTGGAATATGGAGAATTATAAAAATAAAATTTATTTGAAAATATAAAATTAGTAGATACAACTACAAGTAAGTAGGGTTGTATTCATATGTATTGATAATAATTTTATCTCTTGAATAAAACAAGTAAAATAAATATGAGGGTTCTTTTTAGAGAAACAAAAATTAAATTAAAATTAAAAACTCACAAAGAAAACAATAATTAAGAGGTTAGGAAAATCAATAAGGAAAAGCTCTAGCCAAATGTAAATTCTCCATTTGATTCAAAAATTTGATCATCGGTGCAATGATATATTTGTTGGGGATCGACCTATATAAACAACGAAAAGAAAAAAATAGAGAAGATCGAACACAAATATTTTACATAGAAAACCCCTCCAAAGAGGATAAAAATCATGGGTAAAGAAAACTTCACTAAAACGAAAAATAATCTAAATGAGTACAGGATGGAGATAACTAAAAATAAATAAACACTAAACCTCGGAAACAAAGCTCTCCAACTAAGACACGAAATTCTCTTAAAGCTCTCTCTCAAAGCTCTCTTAATCTAAATGTGATGAAGATATATATAATATTATAAATGCCCTTTTATAGATTGAAATTCGTGTGAATATATGATTAAAATGTCCCTAGAATAATTAAATATTAACTGGAAAAAAGATAACAAAGTTTAACTAGGAAAAGAAACCTGATTTATGTGGGAATATGTCGCCACGTCGCAATGTCCCAAATCGTCTAGTCATGATGTTGTCCATTGTCGTGACGTCGGGGAACTCCTCATTGCGTCGTTGCCATCTGTTGGAGGAGTTGTGATTTTGACGTCCTTGTGTAGCGATACGGGTAACGGTAAGTGCTTGAAAGAGTCTGAAAATGTGAGGCACACTCCACAATATTCAATGCCTTTAATAAATTAATTCTAGTTGTTGACTCAACGCTGATAAACCAATCTCTCCTTACCTGTTCGATAACCAAGAGACAACTCGTTTGAAATTACTTTCCTTATCAATAAATAACCTTGTAACTCAACGCTCAATATTTAACTTACCGACAACATTAAGAACGAGAGAGAGATTTAATTCTAACCAACAAACTCACCTTAATGAGGTATATTTAAGCTAGATCACACATCCATGCCACGCAGTCATATACTTCGCAATTGTGTTGTTCGTCAGAAATACTAGAATGAATTAAACAATTTTAAATTTAATTATTCTAATTGGCAAGACAATCATTTTAAGTAATCAAATACTGACCACATATTTAACAAACCTGAACAATTATAATTCAAAAAGAAGGTGTGTAAATACTAAAGAATAAAGAAGAATTAAGTACAAATTAAGTCTCATGAATTTATAGAATTAAACTTCGATAAATTTTTTACTAGAAAAGGGAGTATAGAAATCCATAAAGTCAAAGAACTCAATAAAACCTATTCTTAAAAAAAAACATAATAATAAATTTAGTCCTTAATGTTTACATTATTATGTATATGACCATTATTGTTTTTTGAGTTAAATTTATCTCTCAACCTTTTAAAAAATGTTGAATTTAACCATCAATCTTTTAAAAAGAGTCAAAATCGTTTTTTTAATGGAAATATTGACTAAAGCATTAAAGTTTTAAGCACGGTAGCCCGCGTGGCAATCCACGATTCCACATGTACTTCATGTTAAACTTTTTAAATTTTTTTATAAATATTTTAAATTTTAATTTTAAAATATTTTAATATAACATATAAGACAAATAGTACCACATCAGTATGAAACATATTCAGATAGACACGAAAGTTGCCACGCCAACATTTTTTGAAAAATGTTTTGGTTAGCAAGCAAGCGATATACTTCTTTTTGAAAAATTAATGACCAAATTTAACTTAAAAAATTTAGACTGATTTAACAAAAGATATAAATATTAAAAACTAAATTAATCATTATGAATTAAAAAATTTATCATTACCTTTTAAAAACTGTAACATTACTTTCTTCTTAAAAGAAACATGTCACTAATTTTTTTTTATAAAAAAAAACAGATACTAATTTTTTTATATAAATTTCTTTCTTTCACATGGTGTGACAAAAATTAATATATTTAATTATGGTGCAAATTATAAAGTGTGACTAAACAATCTTTGACCAGCTTCCATTCATAATTTTTATTTCTTTTTGATAGGAACTTCCATTCATAATTGATATATAAAAAACGATAACTAAGGAATACAAAATTAAAATAAAGTTGTATGATGATTATAATTAAAATTAGACTTAGAATTAAAGTCAAATCACATGAGTCCATTGAATTTGATGTGCAAGTTTTGCCTTTAATGGTGATCACCTACTCTCAGTCACCATCTGGAATTGCAAATACAAACATTTCAGTTCAACCCTAGGACTGTTTCATATAGATTGATATCAAATTAGGATTCCAGTTCATTCGATTGTGTAAGAGATTGAGAATGTGAGAGAGAGGGGGGATATTCTAAAGTCTTGATCTTAGGGAATTTTATAAAGCATGTGCAATTTTAGGGGTTAGTACGGTTCGGTCTTCTTATATTTTGTAAAATTTCATTTCAACTCTTTTGAATTTTAATTTTTTTTATTTTGATCTTATAATTAATGTTTTAATATAGGATAAATTTGCATTTGGCCCCTAAATATTTTTAAAGTTTTTCTTTTAAATTTGATTTTTTTATAGAATTTATATTTTTATGATAAATTTAATATATAACACTTTTAATTTAATTTAATAATATTTTTAATTCAATTTGGTAAACTAATACAAAGTAGTATCTAAATATTATTTTCGTAAAAATAAAGTTAAAATAATTGCAATATCTAAATATTTATAAAGGGTGTCAATGGCCCTTCTCGAGGTGCCATGTGTTAGTACTTTATTGATTTCATATTCTCTAAAACTCAACCTACTTATTGATATCATTTCTCTTAACTATTGGTTATCTTGTCAAGAGATATAACAATAAGATAGAATGTCCCTAGTCTTGGTTGGCAGGATTTGACTATCGTAGGTCTTTAATTTACAGAATACTCTACGAGATTGGTGGGATTGCGAGATGTAAGGATAACAATATATATGCATATTATTGAATGACTCACGTCAAATATAGTTAAGTTGGCTGAAAAATGAATGCTGCAAGGCTTTTGAACCATAAAAAAGGCCAGCATTCGATGTGGGAGAAGACAATCGACCAACGAATACTTTCACTATTCTGCTTTCGTTTTTGTTTTGACAGTGAAGAAAGAAACAAGAAGCAGACAATGACCCAACGTTTGATGAAATCATGTGATTTATCTTATGGGAAATAGGATTGAGAAAAATCGTTGATTGGTCCTTATTTATTACAAAAACACACACGCTAAGCTTGATGGTCCCATCACATCCCTAGCTTAGCCATATATGGTCGTCCTTTAATTTTGTCCTAAACTTTGCCTTTCTTTTTTGGTTGATATATATTGGCCTTACATTTTACATAAGGTTGTGTTCTTTTGTCTTTATAAAAACAAAACTATCGTTTTGCACAAATATTGTTTAGCATATCTATATATTGGCATACATTTTGAGATGAAAACATCATAAAATATTTTAAATTTATAATCATGGTTTTATTATCTAAATAAAAAAAGTATGTTTTTAAGGTTTAAGGTTTAAAATACTGTATGTATCCATATCGTCAAGTTTTTTTTTGTGATGTCACTAAATTATAGTTTTTAAAATCATGTAATAGGGAAAAAATATTAAAATTATACACAAGCTTCGGTTCAATAAGTAATTTTATACATGAACTTTTAATTTTGTGCAATTATATACATGCAACATGGATTGTGGTTCAAATGTATACACAAAACTTTAATTTTAATTCAGTTATGCACTTTTAAAGAAATAAATACATCGATTTGTTTTTATATCTGATAAATATAATTATTTTTATATGCAATATGTAAATATAAAATGGTATTATATCGATAATTGTGTTAGTAATTTGTGAAAACTGAATTAAATCAAAATTTCATGTATAGAATTGTACAAAATCAAAGTTTATGTATAAGATTGCATATTTGACCAAAGTTCATGTGTAGTTTTGAAATTTATCCCTATATAAAAATAATTTTATTTTTAATAAGGTTACATTATATGATTCACCGAATAGATATATATACACCTAGACTTGTCAATGTCGACTCAACCCCTAAAATTCAACTCAATTAATCTGAATCATTCTAACTCACTTTGATCATAAAAAAGTAAATAACTCCAACATGTCCAACTTGAACCCAAAATAACCCGAACAAGTAAGAACTTGAAATGACCCAACTTAAAAAACTTGATCGAAAAACTCGAATGACCTGAAATTGAAATAACCCTAACTCAAGTATTCACAACAATACCAAATCACATATAATTCCTAAGCATTATTTTATTTAAGAATCAGGTCATAAATGTGTATGTAATCAAATATTGTTTCCCACATGATGGAGTTTGGATTTAAGGAGTTAAAATGGTTGGTTTTAGTTCCATTACCTTTGCGTGACAAATATGCTTTTATATAATAATTTGTTCAATGTTGTTGGTAACTTGGGTTTTAGTTAAACATGATTTGCTGTCCCTCCAGATCATTGCATGACACACATGTTGCAAGGTGTATTTGATCTTATAATATTTCAGTTGCTTCATTGCTACTATGGCCTAATGTGACCATAATATTAGCAATGAAGTGGAAGATAAGGTCCGCTTCTGTGTGTTTTAGATCATTATTTGTAGTGATTGCTTGCCAATTTTCTACTCATTTTCTTGTATCTATCTTGTGTCACCATGACATAGCAATGATAAAGAATAGAATAGTTTTCGGAGCAAAGGATATTAAGAAAATAAACTAGCTTTGTAATCAGGCGCCGTCCTAGGGTCATCTCGAGGTGCGGTCGCTCAGGGTCTAATGTTGAAAGGGGTTCAGAATATTATTTTTTAGTTTTTAGAGATTAAAAAAATTTTTTTAACTTTTAAAAGTAAAAAAAAAATTATCTAACTTTTAAGAGGCCTCAAAAATTCTTTTTTTAACTTTTAGGGGCCTAATTTTATTTTTATCAACTTTTAAGGGACCTAAAAAAATTTTCTTCAACTTCTAAGTAACCTAAAACCTCATTTTATTGTTTTACCTAGAGCCCAAAAATGTTAAGATCGAGACTATTGTAACTATGTTCGGTAAAAAGACTAAGGGTGAGTTGGGAAGGGTTTGTCATCCTTTAACCTAAATATCTTTCTCTTTTCTTGTTTGTTGCTCCATTTCTTCAAAATCTGTTTTGCCCAAATGAGTTGGCTAGTTAGTATAAGATACAAAAATTGGAGTGAGTTGATTGGCCCGTTTGGTCCACAACCAATGAGCCCCCCTTTTCAAATGAGTTTGTTTAGTGTGATGGGTCATGTCGGGTTGGTTCATACCCAAGTTTATTTTTGGATCCAAAAAAAGTTTATTTTACTATTTAAAAAATAAGAAAATAATAAAAATTATATTTTTAAGTTATATATTTTTATAATTAAATTTAAATTTTAAAAATATATTTTATCATTTAAATTGAATTCGGTTCAGATTGACCTGATTTTAAAATATAAAAATCATTATTCAAATTCAACATTAATTAAACCGAGACTATTGAACAGATTATTTGGCCCTTAGATAAATCTATCAATAAGTAGTGAGTTTAAAATACAGAATTTGGAATAAGTTTATTGGCACGTTTCGTCCACATGCAATTATAGGCTCGTTAAAAGAGTGGCTAAAGGAACTCAATCCAATAATCATGCGGTGAACACAAACCATTCTTACCAATAAACCAGTGCCAACTTTGGTTAAATGTGGGCCTCTTACACTTATAGTATAAACTTTTATCTCTAATATGATTAAGCAATTCATCGATTTTATCTTCTGAGTCGAAATTAAGGTATTCATCATCAGTAATAGTAACTGTTTTCTTCACTATGAATGTATTTCAAAAAGATAAACGAATAATCATGAAATGTAATTCATTCCTATGAGTAGTAATCAAACTTCTAACCTCATGCTTTGTCTTCCCTATTACAATATTATGTTGAAGGTACTTTTATTCCTCGATTAAAAAGTTCAGTTACCCCATAAAAAAAGGTAGAGCCTTGTCTTCTCTCTTCCCAAATTTGAGGAAATTCTTTTTCATCCCTACACAAAAAATGTTTCGTCTTTTTCCTTGAAAGAAAAAGTTCTCTCTTCTGTTCTTTTCTTTTTTAAAAATTCCAAACACAAAGATTTCTCTTGTTTTCAACTTCAAAAGGAGAAAAGAAGTATTCGTCCTCGTTCAAATACAAAGCTTCATATACAAAAGTTTTCCTTTTTTTTTTTTTTCTTCTCAATTTTTGATTGTGTCATATCATCATACTTTAATAGAATCCAAATTCAAGAATCAAATTGAAATTTTTTTTATCAAGCTTCAATATTAATGCGGACAAAAAAATTCAGGGACCAAATTGAAAAATTACAAAATTCAAGAATTATATATTACTTTATACCTAAATTTTCTTTTTTCTATTTTCAACTTTCAGCTCATTTATACAAATAGACATGTAAAAGTTACTCATGGGCCTTGCAAAAAGAATCACTAATATATTGGGCTATCCTTGGGCCAATGCTAATGTAGAAGATAGTCAACTACAAGTGCACATTGTAAAGGTTTTATCTAAAAGTTCAATTAAGCCCATTCTTCGTATCGAAGAATGAACTTTCCATTGATCTCATGATATCATGTTTTAGGAGTGACAAAATGATGGAGATTGCTCTAAGTTTCTGCCTACATATTGTTAAATTTCAATGGCATTGTCTATCTGCCTAGGCAGAATCACGTTGCTACGATGTTGTCAATTCTTATAAACAAATGAATAAAGTACTAGGAATTTTTTTAATAAACCATTTGATCATTCAATAATGACCTCAAAGATTTTTAGGAGATTGCTTTAGGTGAAAGTCAAAGTTTTTGTTGAAATGTGATTATTAGGTGATACTTCTTTCTAAAGCCTTTTTCTTGGATTGGAGGGTAAAAGCATATAACTATTCATATGCTCAAAAGAATCTAATATATCTATATTGCATCATGATCTTTGGATAGTGATGCCAAGAAAATGTTGGCGTGATTGGTGCCCTTATTATCTAAGAAAATGAAAATTGAATCTTAGTTCTCTATCTTTCCCTATTCTTAATGCATGATTAGCCAGCTTGTTTTAATTTTCACAATGCATTTTTTATGTAGAGATTACCTAGGATTTACTTTTTCTAATGGCAATACACTTATTCCAAATAGAGGATACTAATGCCAAAAAGAAATTATTCCCACTAATGATGGTGGGGTGAGTGGCACAAAGTTTGAAACCTTTTAAATAAGGTTTTAAGTTCAAGTCTTGTAGATTGAAAAAATAGACTCAAAAAAAAAAATTTTACCCCTAATTTAAATGTTCAATCTGGTTTAATTCTAAATTTAATTGTATCAAAACAATGTTCACAAAGTTATTACCCTCTTATTCCAATCATGGATTGATTTTTGGTTGAACAACCAAGATCTTTTTAGGTATACATGTTTGACTTTGGCATGGTTGCGAAGGCAATGCTGCTATTATTAGGGACCATGCTATTAGATATTATATTATATTAAGGCTTGGAGGGCACTTCCTAGTGTTTAATAGGTTCATAATTTAAGGAGATAAATTGTTCTCTAATGATTGATTAGCCAAAAAGGAAAGAGCAAAGACAAACAAAGGAAAGGTGAAAAAGTTAATGATTTGGTCAATCAAAGAAAAGGGATTGTTTGCACATATGGTACAAAGCTCACTATTGTTTCTTCATGCTTCATTGATTTCCCACTGGCTTTTATATCCATTAAACAAATCTTCTTTGATGCTTCCATATTAAAAAGTTGCTAAACTTAGAGACGGAAAAGAAAAAAAAAACAATTCTAAAGTGGGTTATAGCTCAATCATTCACCTAAGATTTTCTTTTTGCTCGTCAGTAAGCTTATCTTATAGGGTGGTGTACTGTTTGTTGTCTAGCCGACTGTTTTCTTTCATCTTTTGATGCGTGAAATTTCTGTATTTGGTAATTATATTAGATCTTAATTAAATTTGAAGTCGAGTCAAGTCAGACTCTTAAATAGAAGACAAAACTCATCTATGATTACTTTCACCGTCCACAAGACTTAAACCTTTTATATTATATAATTATCAAATTCCTTACCACTCATTCTAAAAAGGCCTCAGTCACTAGAGAACTAATCTTAACATCATACTACTTAGTGGACTAATGCTGACTTCGGCTATGAAAATTGTTAGTTGCAACATTGATTTGAATTTATATAACTTGCCTTGATAGAAACAGGTCTAATGCCTCTTCTTTTGATTATAGAGCTCTTTGTGGGGTAGATAGAAGATTTGATTGAGGCTCAAAGTAAAACATTGGATTGGTAAGTCTTAAAAGCGATTCTTATCATTATTGTTTCCATGTTCTTAATATGCTTTTACTGTTCAATGAAATCGCAATCACATTGCTCTTTCTAATATGCTTTACTATGTACAACTATTTTCACTTTATAGTCCCAAAGCATTAAATTAAGATAATTTTAATTTGATTTTGAAATTTAATTTGATTAATTTGAACTCGATTTAATTATAAAATATCAATAACCAAATCTATCCTATCTGATTTGAATGGATTCCAACAAAAAATAGACAAATGATCAAAGTGGTACAAATCTAAAATGATTTGGACTCTAAATAATTTGATTTCGAAATGATTCAAATAAAAAAAAAAATCCAAAATGACATAAACTTTAAACTTAAAATGATTTAAACTCTAAATAACTTGATTTTAAAATAATTTAGGATGATGGACTCAAAAAGCTTCAAACCTCAAACATAAAAATGCCAATCCAACACAATCCTAAACCTAATTTGAACAAAAAAGAACTGAAATAATTGAAAATGAACCAATCCAAATTAACATGATCTAAAACTAGCCTGACACACGCATTGACAAGTCTAGCTCAAACCCACTTCCTTTTTAAGGGTCCTACCATGGAAATTAAGATGGTCGATTTCATGGACAATGTTATTACAGCGCCTGCATTTAGGATTGAACTGATGATGGCCGGTTTCAAGTTGTGTGGTTGACTAGAGATTGGAGGTTGCTGTTGAATATGATAGACTGGCTTTCCTTTCCTTTGAAGCTATCGTTGTTATTGGCGTTTGTTTTTTTGCATACTGAGCTTTCAATGATCTGAGTTTGATCCCTTAAAAAGCCATCTTTGGTGGAAAACAAAGCCTGAAGCCTTTTTGGACCAAGCATCAGTATCTCAATCATTTCTAGGTGATCAGGTTTAGTATGTGTGTATGTTGGATTGGGTGGTTCACAGAAATTGAAAAGTACTTTGGTTTGGGTTATTTTAGATTATTTGATTGAGTTGAAATTTAGATTAAGCGAAGTTGGGTGGTTGAAATTTGAATTAATTAAAATAGATTTTAGTGTTCAAGTAAAAATTGACATGTTTATTTATTATATGTTTTTTTTGTATCTTTTATGTCTGTTTTAACGATTCATGATTAATTTTTGTGATTTCTCTTTAATTTCTTTAAAAAAGTTTGAATTAAAGAATAAATTTTAGAATTCAAAATATGATTTTAACAGTTTTGGAATGAAGGCGGCTACTTGCTTTAATGCTGCCCCTCTCCTTCCCAAATTAAACTCAAGTTCTCCCTTTAGAAAAGATTAGTGTTTTTTGGTAACTTTTAACATGTTAAACATCACTTTTTAAAGATAAATCGGATTATGTCCGAGTACCGAATAATGAAATTATTGTGATGCCTTACCGGTCACATCATATTCTTCCATGTATGATGGTTTATAATGATGGATTTTGATGGAATAAAGAAAAGTCCATGAATAGGTAGTACATGATTTGAAGAAGAGTAAGCTTGCATGATTGATGAAGGGTTCTATCAAATATAAATATAAATTCATATATTATATATAATTGGGATGATAGTATTTGGAACGTTTTCATCGAATTGCTGCCCTATTTTTCTTGGTAAAATGTTGAATGAAAAAAGCAAAGAAAAAAACAATTTTCCTATATGGAGTTCCCTTGAAAGACATGCACATCCTCCATACTTCGTTTAAGTGGTCTCAACTCCATTTTGTTGTATCTTCTGCTGAATCTGAGAGCTCCTGAACAAAGCGTAGAACAGTCAAAGCCTTACGATTGTGACCCAACTTACGACAAAGGTTTTGTTGTTGAATTCAAACTTATTTCTTCATTAAAAAAATATTAATAATTCCAACGAAAATTGATTAGAAAGTTAAAATGATTTGAATAAGAAATAATTTAAATTTAAAATGACATGAATAAGAAAGATAAAATATTAAATTTAACTTTTAACATTTATATATATATTTTGTCGTGTTCGCTTTTCTTCTTCTGTTTTTGCTCTCAACTTTTTCGAAAGAATCAAATTTAACTATCAATTTTTAAAAAAGAGTCGAATTAATTTTTTTTAACAAAAATATTGACTAAGACGTTAAATTTTTAAACATGGTTGCCCATATGGCAATCCACGTGTGCCTAACGCTATTTATTAAAACTTTATGAAAATTTTACAATTTTGTTTGAGTTTTGTGTTTTTTTTTCTAAATATTTTTCATAATTTTTAAATTATTTGTTGACGTAGCATATATAAAATAAATAGTGTCATGTCAGCTTGAAGTACACGTAAATTGTCATGTTGGCTATCATGCCACTATCGTTAAAAAATTAATGTTTTAGTTAGCATTTTCTATTAAAGGAAAATAATTTGACTTTTTTTTTAAAAAAATAATGATTAAATTTAATTAAAAAATATATAAATAATAAAAACTAAATTTACTATTATATCAATTTAAATGTTAAATTCATCTCACAAACATATTCAAATGCAAAATTACTCAAACTCAAAATAACTTAAACCCGAAATATCTCAAAAATTTTAAAACTCAAATTTTCTCCACCCAAATTAATTCCATCCGAAAGCATCTGACTAACACAAATGATATACTTTCTCTACCAACTTGTGAGTCCGGCACTAGAGAAACTAATGCAACACATGTGATAGGCATAACTTGTTTTTCATTTTTCCTTTTTGTAATTTGAACACAATATTTATCAGATTTGGCATTTGCTATGTTGTCACTTTAAAAAAAAAAAAAGAAAAAATAAAATCTGAGTTTGGACACATTGTGATGAGGCTGAGATTTAGGTATTTTTCTGATTGCCCCTTTTCTCGAGGACTAGGACCACTGAGCCAAATTGGGATTTTGGAGATCTGAGTATTGGAGGTGAAATGTGGACTAACCTGTCGGTTGTATTTTATTTTTACTTTAAAGGTACTCTCCAATTCTTCATCATCACCATCACTGCCATTACCCCCCACAGCTGACTTTAACTCATATACCATTTCTCAACTACTACTACCAATAATAAACAATTCAAAGAAACCCCCCCAAAACCAATGCTCTGAGGAGTTTTTAAAGAAAAACACTTGCAGAGATTTAAAGGCAATGCATCAGTTTGGAAACCCACTGTCATCTTTTTTTACCCTACTAGTGTCATCATGAACTTGGCAGCTTGCACTAACTTTTTAGCTCTTCCTCTTTTTATATTATTGCCAACCTTTCAGCTTTTCAAGCTAAAAAAACACTGTTGTTTTGCTTATGGTTAAATTTTACCATTAGTGATATATTATAGGTAAGGTGTATATTCTTTTGCATTGGTGAATTATAATCTATGAAATTTCAGTCTTAATTCAAATACTATAAGTTAAATTTGGTTAGTTAAATGTTATTATCTATTTTGTATCATGTGTAAAGTTGTATATTTAATTTATATTCTTCAATTGAATCATTTTTTATATTGATATTTTTTAATTTTGAAATTTTCGTCTTTACACAAAAAAATAGCAATCAACCATTAACTAACATTTTTTATGAGTAATATATGAAAATAGTAAGGTGATACAACATTTTTACATGTGCTAGTAGGTTCGTTGAGTCAAATTTTAGAAGTAATAGAACTTAATGATTTTAGCAACTACCCTTTGGTAAGGACTGTAATTTAAAATACGAAAAGTATAAGGACTAAAAAAGATCAAATTAAAGTATAGGACTAAATCACTTTTTGAGGCCTGAACTTGGCAACTACTCTCACATTGGAGCTTCAACTTTTTTTTATCTACGTTAGTCCCTGAACTTGACAATTGTTCCCACATTGGGAGCTAAACTTTTTCTTTGTCCAAGTTAGTTCCTAATATTTTCTTGAAAACGCTAAAGTTTAAGTCCCAATATGGGAAGAATTGGCAAGTTTTTTAGGCCCCAATATGAGAACAATTGCCAAGATCAAGGGTTATAACAAAAAAAAGTTCAAGTCCCAATATGGGAACAATTGCCTAGTTCAGGCCCTAATATGGAAACAATTATCAAGTTTAGAGACTAACTTGAACAAAAAAATAGTTTAGGTCCCAATGTGAAAGTTGTTGCCAAGTTCAAGCCCTAAATAATAATTTAGCTCTAAAATATAAGTACTAAATCCACGATTAATTTAACCTTTTGCTAGGCCCTTTTCGTTTTGCAAGTTAGGAAATAGTAAATTGATATCTTGCGAAAGAAGTGATATAATTGTAGTGTCTAAAAATGAAAAACACCTTTGGTTAAGTTGTTTTTGATATTTGATAACTGTTGTTGGATTTTGACAATGCTGCTAAGCTAACCCATTCATTGGGAACCATCCATGCTGAACAGCTTGCTTCACGGTGAATGCAGCTGTGATGGTGTTCTTTATGGGTTTTCAATCAACCTCACCAGTCCACCGGCTGATTCTTTTAAAGCACATGCAATGTCTTTTGAATGCTCGTTCAGGCTGGCCGATTAATCCTTTTTTTTTTTTTTATCTTAATTAGAGTTTTGGTTTTGCACTCCAATGGATACGAGTGATGTTAGAAAATTATTTTAGGGGATAAAATAAATAATTTTTTTCGAAAAATTAACATACAATTTTACTATATTAATTTGTAATTATCCATTTGCATTTTAAAATGTTTGAATAATTTCTTATTTGGATGATTTGCAAATCATACATTCAATAAATGAATCCAATATTCGGATGTTGAACATCTTTAAAAATACTCATAAAATAATTAGCAATACATTTGGATTGATGTTAATAAATAACTACATCAATAATATATATATATATATATATGATGCATATGGTTATTTTATTAATACAATGAGAATTTGATATATTTTAAATAATCTAATTAAATAAAATAATTTAAAATTTATTATATACAAAATTTGGTCTAATATCCTGGATAATCATTTTTTATTTTCACCTTATTATTACATTTATGTTAAATTTAAACACATATTTCACGATTGATTTTATTTTATTTTTAGTACAACTATAATTCGAACTATTATTGAAAAGAGAGCATCCTACTAAAAATAGATTATAACTTGAGATTCAATTTTATTTTTAAATACTGTAATACTCAATTTTATTGTTATAATAAGTAATTTATCTCATCGAAACTACTCTACAAATGTTAGTAAAAATTAAAACAAAAAAGAAAAGGAAAACAGATATGCTTCCCTATGTGTGGTACAATTGAATTGTTGCCTACACATCAGCACAAACGGAAATTACTAAAACACCCCTCAAGCCCCCCAAATCAAACCAAGATATTAGTACCATTATACGTTGCATGCTTTCTCAACCCTAAACACAAATCAATGGACTCAATAATTCTACTTTGTGGGGTTTCACTTAGTTGACTAATCACCTCTTCATTCCAATGGTACAAAGAAAAAAAAGAAGCAAAAAACACTTTAATATTGGACATCTCATCTCATTAATTTGTTGTAGAATTCACGTGTTTAATTATCACATATTTCAACGTACAATAATCATGGAACAAAATTATTTTTCAACAATGTTTGAACATTTGTACCATTTCTTTGATAGATAAGAAGATTTGAATCTAAGTACTCATTTCTTAATAGTAAACATATATGATGATACATCCTACTATTATTTTAACTTGTAAATAATGGGGAAAGAATAATAGCATTTTGTCGCCTTGTATCTTTCTTTTGGCCATGTTGATATTCATGATTCAGGACAAAATTAAACTTCATGCAAACAATTACATGTGAGATTGGGTTGATTAGAATTTTTATGATTAATTTTTTTAATATTTGTTGTACTCTCGCCATAACACCCTTCATTGAATTATTTGGCAATTTCAAGGGAAAGTATGACAAAATTTGGTTTTATGGCCTCATAAGAAAAATAGTTATTGTCATAGCCTTGCCTAGCCTGATCACCAAATCACATAAGGCAAGATCAAGTCATCGTCGGAGGATATGTAGGGAACAATTCCTAACAATATTCGTTAATTCATCACTTACATAGCCTTGACGGCGCCCGTCTGATGATCTTATATAGTTCCCTCACATCGGCTCTAGTAGTGTCCTTAGCTAATATCCGCCACTCTACCATTTGCACCAATGAAATAAAGTGCTTAATGTCTGAGACCCACGCTAAGCCAGTCTCCCTTTATAATTACCCAAGTTTAACACCAAGGAAAGAGGGATACATAAGAAGATCTAAGACAAGATAAAAGATATAACCTATATTATGCTCGAACACATCCTCAACACATCTAAACCACAACCCCTAGTGGCTCTCTACACCACCTTTAGTGTGAACCACCTCCATCTTAGTAGCTTTCCACACCTCCTACGATGTGAACTACCACCCTTAATTGTTATAAAAGTTGGCATTATCTCTGAGAATCAAACAAAAAGCTATTATCTAGCCTTAAGAACCTAAAACTAGAAGCAATAATACCTAGATGCCTTCCAATACCAACACTAGGTTAGATCTAGATACTGAGATGAAAGTGATATGGTAGAGGTTTATCATCCCTGTTATTCACATTTCAACAAGGGACAATGAGTACACCATCTAATTTCTTTTAACTCATTGGCAAATTGTTAGAAGGAATAATATTGCCAAGGTCTAAGAGCAAAAAAGGATTCTTGACCTACATCCTGATAATGTCAAGAGTTGCAAGCCCAAAATGAGTTTCTTTGAAACTCAACTTTTAGAGTATGTCCAAGAAGAAGCTTAAAAGGATAGGGAGCAACTAAAAAGGAAAGGAAGAGAGTTTGCCTGGAGTTAAATACAATATTTAAGACATTAATATAACCTGTCTCCGGATGGGCAACTGAATCATTGCTCTATCCTATGGAGAAAAGATGAAGTTGCAATAAAGCATTGAAACTATTGAAACGCCCAAAACACTTGAAAAAGGTGTTATCGACACCCTTCCATCATTACTCTCCTTTAAACACCTCTCAATGAGAAATTTTTATGGAAAAAGGAATATTGGGAACTCCACCACCTATATGGTCTAATCATTGGAGAATGAAGCTTATAGATGAGTGCTTATACCAAAATGATATAGGCCATGCCACCAATGATTGCCTCAACTTGAAAAATGCCATTGAAGTTGCAATAAGGGAAGAACAATTGGAAATGTTTGTACAACAAAGACCCCACTCTCTAAAAGAAAGAATGAGAGGGGCATATCAATAAAAATAAGTCTTAGGAGTTTTAGAGTATTGGTGTAAAAGAATGGATGGTTTTAGGATGCTGACCAATGATGAACAAGTCCTTAAAAGAACAAAGATGGAAGGAGGGGAAAGGTGATTAGGCTCCCTCCAAGGTCAATTTATTGGCTAAGTAGGCCAACCTATCATTTTTCTCGAACCGAAATAATGTTTTTTAGTAAATGGGTGAATGAGGTCAAAGGATAGGATGAGAATGATATACTTATCAAAGAAAATTGTGCATAAGCTTTGTAGGAAGAAACCAACCTGGAATAGCTCGATACACTATGCTCTTAGGGATAATTGGAGACTTTTCACTAGCACTAAACAAAGTAACGTCATAATGGGCACATAAAGAAGCCAATACATAGGGAGCAAACATACACCATGATGAATTCCCACCTCAGATGCCTTTAAAGGAATTAGAATGTTTAATAGCATGGGAAAAGGTTTGATAGGAAAAGAAGATAATTGAGGACAATGCCAACTTCCAAAGCACGCAAAGGCAAATATTGTAATGTTTCAAACTCGACCTGATTCACCGGGTCCAGATTTCGGGTGTTACTACACAAAGCTTAAGCATTAACGAAAATAATTTACAATTTCTCATTTCTTTAAACTTTTATTTGATATTTTAATTAGAAACTTATTGTATGAAAACAAGGAAAGTAATTTAAAATAATCTCATTATAAGAGACTCGATACAAATTCTTACAAAATGAAAGTTTATTTAATACATACAGACTCAAAAGGCACATTCCTAGATTACGTCACATCTCCACTGTATGCATAATAGCCCACTCCACCACCACATTGGCATACTCCTGGTGTTGTCCCTCTAAGCGAAGTCTTTTCTCAAATACCTAAAAAGCAATAACAAATCTTGTAAGTACATGAGTACTTAGTGAGCTCATTATAATAATACCTTGATGGATACTTTACAATCTTGTATGAACTACTGGGTGCCAATTATTCTGCATCATTTATTTCGGTGAATACCACCACAGTTTACCATTCTCTTTTACACTAGCTATCATGCTCTTGTCATATTCAATCTTCCTTATCTAACTAACTAAGGAATCCTTCTAAATGTTTCATAAATCTCTTGTCCCATAATAATTTTTTAACAAAACATACCCTCAGAGACCACTTCTAACAATCCTTGCCTTAACCTATACTCTTATTCAAATTGTTGTTTACTGACATATATCATAGCCAGATACATATATGTTTGGCGAATACTTACGCAGAATTTAATGCCACCAATTCATACTCAGACATACCCTGATTCAGTACCACACATATCCATACTGAAAATCACTGCATAGACCATTTTGATGAATTCCATATCATGTTATATCAGAATCCCATATCTCAAGATAACATTAACTCTGTAACACCCCTAATCCGTATCCGTCGCTGAAACAAGGTTATGGAGTATTACCGGAATAAACAAATTACATATAGACATTTAATATTATTATTTAACATTCATGTCGGATACTATTCATAAAGTCCCTTATGAGAGCCCTTGAGGCTCAAATTTCACTTTAGAATCGAATCGGGACTAAATCAGAAACTTAGAGAATTTTTCATGAAATTTTAAAATTTTTCAAGATATAGGGGACACATGCCCATGTGGTTAGGCTGTGTGGTTCACACGGCCAAGTGACACACCTGTGTCTTAGGCCGTGTGGTATTTGACGTAGGGCACTCGGTCATGTCCCCAGCCCGTGTAACTCTCTGACTTGCAATACATTTAAGTGCAGGGGTCACACGGCCAAGCCACACGCTCGTGTGCCAGGCCGTGTGATCAATTCTGAGCATTCTGTATTAAAATTTTAAGATGCAGGGGACACACGGCCAAAACACACCCCCATGTGCTAGGTTGTGTGTCACACACGGCTGAGACACATGTCCATGTCTCTGCCCGTGTGGACAAAATAAGGTCATTTCCAAGCCTTATTCTTCACCAAATTTCACCTTCCACCTATATAAACATTTAAACACATTCAAGAGCCAATTCAAAACATTGTAACCTAGCCAAATTCAAGTATTATGCATGACATATTAATACCTATGATGAAATGTCCAACTTAGCAAGATTGCCTAATACTTATAAACATGTTTTACCAAATACACTATCATAAACTAATATCCAATATACTTATAAGATTTTTCCTCAATCACCCCTTTAAACATACTCATCAAGCATATTAAGACTATTTGCATATCAAAACATATCATTTAATAGCCATTCCAATGGCTAATTTCAACCAACATTAAATTGCCATCAATGGTAACATTTAACCTATACATGCCATTATTACCAAAATTAGTTTACTATTTATATATATACCGAAAAGTCCGGGGGATAGTGTGATGTAGCTCCGACCAGCTTCCAACCTTTACGAGCCTCCAAGTACTATAAAACAAAGTAAATAAGACAGAGTAAGCACTTAATGCTTAGTAAGTTCGTATAATGGGAAATTAACTTACCATTTATTTACTTATATAATAAACATGCATAATACATCCAAAGTAATTTGGCAATTAGCATAACACATATAACCTCAACAAACATGTTAGTCATGTATTTCATGTGAATAACAAGAACAAGGATAAGCTCATCAGGTATCGAGTTTCCAAGTATTTCATGCATATACAGATAATAGTTTCATTTTGATTTCACATGTTCTCATGTCAAAATTTCACCCGTTGAGTCATTTGAAATCTCGATGGATACTTGGGTAGTACACCTGAAGTATACAATACTATAAATCTGTCAATTCATATTCGGGACTGCTTTTATGAGCACTTAAACAGAAAGCTCTCTCTCAAGCACTATAACGGGAAGCTCATTGAGCCTTGTAACGGGAAGCTTATCTGGGCAATATAACGGGAAGCTCACAAAGAGCCTATAACGGGTAGCTCCAAAGAGCAATTAACAGATAGCTCCGAAGAGCAATTAATGGGAAGCACCAGATAGCCATATAACGGGAAGTTCAAGCAAGCACTAACGGGAAGCTCACAAAGAGCCTTTAATCGGGAAGCTCACAAAGAGCCTTTAATCGAGAAGCTCATAAAGAGCCATATAACGGGACACTCATAAGAGTTGCGGTGTGTCCACAACACATTTGGGTCACAATCGATCAGGATGCTCCGAAGAGTATTTAACGGGAAGCTCGCAAGAACACTATAACAGGAAGCTTGAGAGGGCTTGTAACGGGACGCTCTTATGAGCTACGGTACGTCTGCAACATATGTAAGAACACTACCATTTCGGGAAATAGAATCCTGTATCCATCGAATCTCATTATCCAAACGAGACTTATTTATTTATCAAGGATTTTCAGTTATGAGATCAATTACATACATATATATGACATTTACACAATTTACATATTCAACACTCAATATAAGCATATAAATATACACAATTAAGTTACACGAACTTACTTCGACAATTGTTTGTGACTTGTAAACTATTAATCCGATACTTTTTCTTTTCCACGATCTAACTCCGTTTTTGATCTATCCAGATCTATACAAGTAAATTTAACATCAATTTAATACAATTTATATTCAATTCAATCCAAGTCAAATCTTAGGAAAAATTATTATTTTGCCCCTATACTTTTAATTAATGACGATTTTGTCCCTAGGCTCGGAAAATGAAATTCATGCAATTTAATCCTTATCCCAAGCCTAGATATTTTCATATATATCAATAGAAGCTCATGAATTCCATGAAATTTCAAAATTTTCCATGAATTCAACAACTTTTCAATTTAATCCTTAAATCATGATTTCATCCAAATTCCTTTAATAAAATACTATTAAGTATCCATCAACATCTCAATTTCATCATCTAATAAATAAAATCATATAAAATTATCAATGGTATCTTCTAAAACTTTCAATAAAATCAAAAACTAATGAAATGGTTAGTTGGACCTAATTGTAAAAGTCCCAAAACATAAAAATTTCAAGGAAAGAGCAAGAATTAAACTTACACGAAGCAAATATTGAAAAACCAGATTAAACCCTCTTCAATGGCTATTTTAGAACTGAAAAATGATGATGAAAATGTCTAGAATTTCAATTTCCCATGTATTTCACTTAAATTTGACAAAATTTACAATTTTGCTCTTATTTCACATCAATTCCTTGATTTTTCTATGCTTATGCCGCCTCAGTCATCCCATGTGGGTCCAATTGCCCTTTTAGTCCTCCTTTATTTAATATTTAGGCTATTTAATCACTATTTCTTTAATTAGCAAGTTTTGCACCTTTTCAATTTAGTCCTTTTTAATTAATTAACTAGCAAAATGTTAAAATTTTCTAACGAAACTTTAATGCTACCTTAATGACACCCCGTAAATATTTATAAAAATATTTACGGCTCAGCTTATAGGACTGAGATCTCGATACCTCTTTTCTAAATCACTTAACCTAATAAAGCCTTATAAAACACAAATTACTAATTCAAAAATCTTTTAAAAACCACATTTCGCTCGTAAATATTAAATAATTAAAATTTACAAGCTTATTTTCCGAATTTGGTGGTCTTGAACTACTGTTTCCGACATCACTAAAAATCGAGTTGTTACAAACTCAGATTCAGAATAATTTTAGAAGACAATATAATATCACTCACTTTCTATATTTACAGATCATTATGACGGATACCATTCTTAACAAACATACACATCTCTTTTTCACGGAAACCCTTAAGACTTAATTCACTCTTAACCCAAAACGTATCAATACTTCATCTTAGCCTTACTTATTTCAAAACTAAAAGAATTTACTTATATCTTATAATAAAGACAGACATTCATATTCAAATCTTACCAGAAATTTTTGACAGTTCATGCCACATAAACCTAACAGAACATGCCATACAGGCAAACATACAGAGTCTCGTGTTTACTGTCCCTTGCTATTGAAACCTGCCTTCTAACCAATAAATATGTTTAAACAAGCAGGCTTTTCCTAATCTAGATATAAGCAACCTGCAATCATTTATAAGCATGGTAAGAAACCTACTAGTATGATATTTTCAATACAATTCTTCACAGTTTTTGCATCAGTTTCAATTTCCAATTGTTGAATGTTTAATTGGGTAGTGAAGTAAAATTCATATTTTTAAGTGTCCACAACTCAATCTCGACACTTGTAACAAATGGGATATGTCTATATGAATCATTAATCTTTTTAAAATTTAAAATTTTCAAGACAAATTTAAATCAAATTATTTTAAGGATTTTTACCATCCCTAATCTCAATATATGTAATTTGTTTTTCTTTTGTCCTCAAACTCCCATCTTCCCCTTTTGTAAAATAAATAAATAAACCCCTAAAAAACTTGTCCAAAACAAAAGTTAATCGGCAACAAAATTCAGATGAATTTTCTATATTATTGTCAAGAAAGCATAAATAGGAAGGAATATTTAATTGAAACCTATCTAATATATAAATGAAAAATATGACCATCTCATGTGAAGTGAGATTCAAAACAAAAATTTGCCTCGAATTGAGGATATAAGCATGTATAGTATGGGCAGGCACATGTTGTGCTGGTGAGAGATTGTATATGATATATGATATAAAAATTATGAAATGATGGAGGAAGAAGCATCGAAGTAAATTGGTCCATGCATAATATACAATAATAGGACATATGCTGAGGCAGCCGAGCGGGGCCGGTTGTTAGTGCTCCAATGAGTTGTTTCCCAACTGGTGGTTTTTGCTTATTTTTTTTCCCATTTCAAAACAAAATTTGTTCAATGTTTAGTACTTGTGAAACATGGATTTGATTGAAAAGTTGCTGCTTTCTTTACAATTTTTTTTCCGCCCACCCACCACCCTCCCCCACCTCTCTTACCTATATAATTCATTACAATTATCAAAATTTTTTTCTTATATATATATATATATATATGCTCATTTTTTAGAAGTTGTGTTTGATTCAAATTTCCCATCAAATATTTAAGCGAAATTGCAGGCTTTTACAGCAAGTCCCACCATGAAAAAACACAAAAGATAAAAAAAAAAATCTATTTGATCATGTTGATCTATATGTCTTTAAATATCTCTATAATTTACGTATTGCTAAAGCATCATATTAACAATACGAACGGATTTTTTTGGTGTTGTGAGTGACATACACTTAAGAATTTAGCTAGTTCAAGTATAATATCCTTGCACCCATGATCTATATGTCCTACGAGTCTCTTCATGGGCAAAGTTTTTTAGGAGTCATGATTTAACCTGTTGAAGCATCAAGAGATGTTCCTGGGGTATTTCAGAGTAAGAGGACAATTTTGGTGATGCGTTGCTCATGGTATCTAAGGAGGACAGTATCTTCAAATTACTAACAGATGCTTTAACACATATATTTTCTTAATTTGGATAAAAGTATTATGGAGACCCTTATTCTAGGTGTTAGATTGTTAAAAATTGGTATGACTGACAGAATAATTAAACAATTACACATGACGTGTCACGTGTACCTCATTCTAACCTACAGGGACTAATTTTTAACAGTGGAAATGGATTAAATTTTTAACAAAAGGACCAATTTGCTCTTTAATTTAATGTACATGGACTAATTTACCTATTTTCTGAGTAGAGAAGGCAAATACAATCAGACTCGTAGTATAAAGGCCTCCATGGTGCTTTTACCCCTATTTTACTATATATATATATACACATGCATACATGAAATCATTTTATTTTACCATCATCATAGTTTACCTTTACCCTACATTGCAGAACGATACCACTTGCAGGACTTTAAAGATACATGGCTAAAATCTCCATTCAAGCTCTTTGCCTTGCCCACAATGGCTACGACGACGTTTCCTTTTATTCCCCAGCAAAAGAGAAAGAAAAGAAATCCATTTAATTGATTTAGATGTACAATGATCGGAAGAATTTCTCCATTTCTAGCTAATTTTTGTTAGGTTAAAAGTAGTTGGGAGGTTGATGTATCATAGGGACTAGATTAAATTAGTTGATGTATCATAGGGACTAGATTAAATTAGTCTTTTTATTATTAAATAGATTAATTTAGTCTCTATATTATTAAAAAGAATCAAATAAATCAAAATTATAATAGATTAACATTTGCTATATAAACATTGTCTTGAAAATTACTATTTTTTCAATTGCAGTTCAATTCCAAACATAAAATTCCATTTACAGATAATAACAAATCTTGGCACTAAGTTTTTTTTTTGGGGGGGGGAGCCTAGTAAAACTTTTAAAAATTTTAGGAGTTTAATGAAGATTTTTTTTAAAAAAAATTGGGGCCTAATTAAATTTTTTAAAATTTTGTAAGATTAATGAGATTTTCCAAAAATTTTAAGAGAGCTTAACTAATATTTTCAAAATTTGAAGGGACTAATTAAAATTTTCTAAAAAGTTCGAGAGAAAAATGAAAATTTTCCAAAATTTGGGGGGCACCATTACAGTCCACCTTTGTTTACAAACCCATAAAAAATTTTAAAAATATTAACTTTGTTAAACAATATATGTTAATTATATTCCAATGAAATGATTGTATGAAACTGTGAGTCCACTGCATCATTATCTATTTCTAATAGGAGTATGACAAATCAGATTTTTTCTCCTGGTTTTTATTATATTTAGTTGGATTTGATTCATAGAATCCTTTCTCTTATATCCCAATACGACATTATTTGATTCATTTTAATAGTACAAATATTAAATTAATCCATTTAATGATAGAATGACTAATTTAATCGTATTCTTATAATAGAAGAATATTTTAGGTAGATTCACCACTTTTCATATATAAAAGTATCGAAATACATGAATATTTTATTAAAAAATATAATATGAGTTTTCTTTTTTAATATATTTTTCCTACATTTCCTCTCAAGCAAGTCTTGGTTTCCTTGTTGAAGTTTTGAAGCACCATATAACATCATTAGATAGAGTTAAGGCAACAAAAAACATCATACATAAAAAGCTTAATTTCTTCCCATATAATATTAAAAGATTATTTTATTAGAGTACACCATCCCATTTAACTTAGAAATGATGATCCTCGCTTTTAACCACTGAAATATGTACGAACAAATTAAAGAATATGCTTAAGAGTTTTTTATGCCTAAGGTGCTCACACATCAAGAATAAATCACACTTTTTTTTAGAAAAAGCTTAGATTAATAGAATTAAATCAAGAATTAATGATTTATTTAGCTTGACATATATTATCAAATCAAGAATCCTTTGAATTGGTAAAAAAAATTCAATAATTGGTTTTTCAACTTAAATTTTTTATTGAAAAGAATTATTGTATGGAATGAGATTGGGAACATTTAATCTCTTGAATTTTATATTGAAATTTGTAACTTTTAATAAAATGCATATTTTTATTAAATAATTGTTACATTTAGTGCTTGTTTAATATTTAATTTTTTTTAAGTACAATCAGATTTAATTGGTTAGACTAATCAAATTAATTAAATTGATAATTGAAAGCCTCATCTATTAATCTCTTATCTATTTTTAAAATATTTATTTAATTTAAACCTTTTAAATTACTCTTAAACTCCTCAAATTTCGATTAATTAAATACATTTGGGCTCACAACTTTCGGATTAAATACAAACATTAAAGTAAAACATTACATGTTCAAATAAATATATTAGAATATTTTCTATCTTCTATAAGTCTTAACTTTTAAAATGAAACTAATATATTTTGAATTTTTTTATATAATACTTAGAATTACCAATAATCTCTTCTCGGTTTTTAAATAGGAAGATAAACGTGCTTCATCGCGGTTAAACTCATATCTTCTTACACTAAGAACAATGCCGATACCAACTAAATTAAGACTCAATCGACAAATATATTTTAAATTAAACCAAATTAGTTCATACAAATATTTAAAAATTAATATTTTAAATTTTTAAAATTCAAATTTTAAGACGAAAAAGGTATATCTTTTGCAATGAGGGAGAGAAAATATTGATAATTATGACATAAATGTTAGACATTACATGCATTAAATCAAAAACCTAGCGTCAAGGCATCGTCCCCTCATGCCCATGCATGTGGATCCCCACCCTTAAACAAAGCCTTCTTTATTATTATTATTACTATTTTAAAATTCTCTTTACGAAGCTCACCTAGATTTGCATAAAACAAACTTTGCCCATTTCCATCACTGCTGAAGTTATATCCTTTAAACAGAATAAACCAAACTTTAAAATAAAATTAAAAAAACCCTAAATTGCATATATTTCAAAAGTGCATATATAACAAAAGGATAAGATAAGAAAAGAAATGTTATACACTTTTAATAATTCAATTTAAATGTGTTGTAAAGTGGAGTTAAGATTTTAGAGTGTTCCCTTAACAATATGACATATCTAGAGGCTTAGAGCACTTTTTGCCCTATTTATTAAAGATGATGATGATTATGATGCATAGAAGAGACTTGTGATTGGGACTTGGTTAAGCTTCATTTAAAGTGGGGTCATAACAATTGGGGTTTTAACACACCCTTAATGAAGACACATGGGTTGGGGATAACATAGATAATTTTGGTCTCACAAAGAGTTGACACCATTATTTTTGGGATTGAGTGTTTGTGATTTGATTTCTTGCATTGCCCCCATCTTTCATACCACTATTTTACTTGCTTAATTATTATTTAAATAAACCCATGGTTTGATATTTTGTTTCTACTATGTTTGTTTTAAAGAAAATCAAATTTGGTAAGTGGGATTCTAGATTTATTAAAAAAATTCAAATTATAATTTTTGTCTTTTTTTTATATTTAAATTTAAGATTTAGTTCTTTCTTTTAATTTTACTTAATTTAATCATTTAATTTTAGAATAAATATCAAAATTATTATATATGAACTTTAATTTAATGTGTAATGTCATATGCAAACTTTGATTTTGTACAATTTTTTATATGAAATTTTGATTTGATTGAATTTTCATAAATCACTAATAACATTATCGAATTAACACTATTTTATATTGATATGTTGCATACATAAACAATTATATTGATCCAATATGATAATAGATGTCTACATTCATTTCTTTAAATGAGTACAATCAAATCAAAATTAAAGTTTCATGTATACATAAGAACCACAATTTAAGTTTCATGTGTATGATTGCACCAAAACAAATTTTATGTATCAAATTACAGATTGAATCATAATTTATGTATAGTTTTGATATTTATCCCTTAATTTTATAATGTCATTAGTTAGTTCAAATAGGTAACAACATTAACTATTTCAATTACAACGTTAAGTAATTTTTTTTTCATTGGAACCCCTTCCAACTCATCATGCTAACATGGATTATAATACAAGTGGGGTTTTTAAGAAAAATTCATGATAATATTTTAGTCCTAATAGTTAATGGTGTTTCTTTTTATATTAATGGTGTTTATAAAAGTAGAGGGATTAAAAAATCATGCCAAATTATAGTAAAATGATTAAATCTCAAATTTGAATATAATAGAGGAACCCAAAATCAAAATTTGTGTTGGACAAATATCGCACACACAAGTATATATGTCATGATAAGTATTATAAATAAATTGTTCCCACGGAGATCTATTACTAATTATGACGCTAATCATTAATTATTACTTTATAACCTATCAAAATAAATTGATAATAGAATTTTTCAAACTAACTCTAGCAAATAAAAATTAGCAAAGCAATTTTAAAACAAAATAATCAATCAATAATAAAAGCTTATGTTAAGTATGACTCATATTTCAGTCAAATTTGAGAGATAATTTACCAGTTAAACTCTGTTTATTTGTTTCAGTCAAACTCTAATTAGCTTAGATTGTTTTTTAATTAGTTGACCTACGAATTTAGCCTATAAGTAGACTATTTTACAACCTTAGAAAATACACCCATTAAAAGATTAGAACTCATAACACTTTTGGAGAATTTTGTGTTTACATTTGAGGGTTCTTTGTTTCTGGGTTTCAGGGTTTAGTTTTTATCTCCATCTATTATATTCTTTGTTCATTTGCCATTATAATAAATTTTTCTTTGTTTGAGGTTTTTTATCCTCTTTGGATAAGTTTTTCCACATTAAATTTGTGTGTTTAATTCCTCAATTTCTTCCATTATTTTTTACTTATTCGTTGCTTAATCGAGTTGATCCCCAACAAGTGATATCAGAGCTAGTTTAATTTTCGTAGATCAGCCCGTTCAGAGATGACAGCAACAAGGTTTTTCATTGAGAAGTTCGATGATATATATCACAAATTTCAATCTATGGCAAGTTTGGATGATGACAATTTTAGTTCAAACAAGCCTGAAAAATGTCGTTACCGGGGAAAAGCCTGAGAATCTATATTAGATAGAATGGGAAGAGCTTGATGAAAAGGCCCTGTCTGCAATCCAATTGTGCCTCACTAATAGGGTATTGTTAATAGGGTATTTCAAGAGGTATTGATGGGGAAAACCTCATCCACCTTGTGGAAAAGGTTAGAAACTGACAACTCTTTTCAAGAGTTATATTTCATGCCTTTAGACCTAGCTAATTACTTGTACTTAAGTACATTTAGTGGCATGTTAGGATATTTTATTAGTATTTTTATCATTTGCATTAGAAGTTTGGATTGTGTTTACATGTTAGATACTTTTAACTGCATGCGGAAGGGTTGTATTTGATGGTTTGACAGGTGCAGGATATGGAGAAAGAAATAAATGAGTGAATGTTTGACAAGGCAAAAGGTTGGACAGTTTGCCACCTTGTATGCCGTGGTAATTCAGGAAGATGACTAAGTCAGCACTCAACACATACCAGTTTCAGCCCAACTCTATTTGTACCAGAAAAATCTACCTAAAAAAGAGGAGAGGATATCGAGGGTTGTTGGAGCTATCCTAGGAAGAAATGCTTATAAAAAGTCAAAAGAGGAAACCCTAAAAGGTGTGGAGATCTGGAGGCAACAATAGAGGGTAGCAGTTGAGTATAGACGGAAAGAAGACGCTGAAGGTGATCCCTCTCAGCCACCATAAGACACTGTACTGCTGGATTACAGATTAGTTTGGCGACAGCCATCTTCCTAAGTTCTTCCATTATTTCTTAATATGTTCTCCCTTGAATTGAATTGATCGAAACGATGTTGGTTGTTATTTTGAACTTGAATTTAAATTATCAACCCATGAATTAAATCTCATAGGGTTGGGATTACATGATGAAACTTTTATTTCTTTTAATGGTTGAAGCGCATATTTTATTTAATCTACTGTTTCATTCAATTACTTTTATTTCCCAATTGTATACGTACATTCCCTAGACATAAATGTGTGTGCAGTATGTACATAAATTGAATCTAATTTTGAAAAGGTTGGATTAGCTGGACTGAAATTGGATGATGCAAGTGGGTATTCGACCAAATACCTACAGTAAACTCTAGACATAGAGTAGCGTTTGTATAGAATAAAGACAAAACAGTGTAGGGTGTCGTGCTAAGGCCTATAGACATAGGCCAGGCAACTTGAGATCTTGCTCTCGAAAGAAATCCCTAGACATAAATGGGTGTGCAGTGTACAAAGCCCAAATTTGCCCCAGCCCAACAAACTAAATCAAACCCAGGCCAACCCAAACAAAAACAAAACCTAACAGACCAGACTTAACCCTGGCCCAATAAGATGAGCCCACGTAAGACTAGGGTTTCAGAGACTGAAACCCTGGTGCCCCACTCGCGCCACTGCCACCGCCCCTATCACGTCCTCTGCTACCACCGCCCAAGCGCCGCTCGTCCACTAGCCATGCCAATCAAGTACCTGCAAACATTAAAAAGAAACAACAGCACAAGCAATAGGGGAGATATAAAAAGCCAACTAGGCTATGTTTAGGGGGGGCTTCGTCCTTTTTTCTCTGATTTTTCTTTTGTAATCTCACTTGAAAATACAAGAACAAAAGCAGATTCAGGCAAAGAAAAATATGGACGAACGATAAAAGGAAGCCCAGCAGATCCAAGGTCTTTTTTTTATTTTTGTTATTTCGCAAAACCTATCCATCATAAACTCCTTTTATTTCACGGCATATACATTTATACATGCAAATATTGTTAAAAGAAAGTAAGAAAGGTACCTGCTTTTAAATCGGCCGAAAAGAGGGATTTTTGGCCCTCCGACCGCCGCGCATGGCGACACTGGTGCCGGCGAGCGGTGGCCGACACGGCGGCAATCGGCCGGACTCCGTCCAGGCCTCAGACCCCTCTGCAGAGCACCAAACCCTTTTTTTTTAAAAAACGGAGAAGAAGTGTTTTTTTTTAAAAGGATTTCGGGCTTATATAGGGCCCTCCAAACGACGCCGTTTCACCCTCCCAGGATCCGCGTGTCGACCCGACCCGACCCGATGATCCGCGCGTTTTCGACCGGGAGGGATATTTTCTATTTAGGTCCTTCTGATTTTTTAAGATTTTTTAATTAAGTTCTCTGGTTTTCTTAATTCTGCCTAGTAATTTTCTACGATTATGATTTGATCCTCCGCTGGAACGGCGCCGTTTTATAAGCATGGGAGATTTTCCCATTTGGTCCTCTTTCTTTTGCGCGCCTCACTATTTAGTCCTTTTGGCTATTTTTATTTTTTTTTAATTTCTAGCCTAAAGTCTAATTTTGTTTGCAATTTAATCCTTTTTACTGTTTGGGTTATTTCATTTAAAAATTAATTGTCTTAACACCATTGATATTATTATAATATTATTACTATATTATTATTGCTATTATAATATTTGTATGATACCTACATTTTATACTTTGAAATCTATGTACATATTAATGTATTTTGTTTTACGTACATATTCTAAACCTATAAATATATACATAACTATACTTTGTAATCTATATATATATAGATACACGTTTATCTATAATTATAGTTTATGTACACATCTAGGTATATATATGTTTCTAATATATATTATATTTTATACTTTATATTATATACCTTTATATACATATATATTTAATGACTTATGTATATTTTTTTATGCATTCTTTTTCATTTTCATATATATATTTCTTATATTCTTATATATACGTACGTACAAATAATCTTTTTGCATTTTCATCACTTTCGCCTATGTATCTATTCACTCGTATTGTCATTATATTAAATGCTTTATTTTTATTTGCTTATATATTCGTTATGTAGCACGCTATTAATTCGTTCTTTTATTTTCATTCGTGTTATGTTATAATTATTAATATGCATATCCACCATGTAATTTATTTTCGCGTTTTTACGACATCATGTTCTACTTTATTCAATATATCAAAATAGTATTTCGATATTCAAAAAAAATTGTACCCTAACTTACGGGGTTTCGATTTTCTCGATAAATCTAAATACAAATCATTTCAAACAAAGTTTTTTAAACACATTCGGGAATTAACGAAAAATCGTGTCCTAACTCACGGGATATGATCTCTTTCTTAAACCCGAGATAATCAAATATTTTTTAATAAATAAATTTTGGCATTCATTCGCGTATCGGGAATTCGAGACATTGTGTCCTAACTTACTGGATATGATGTTTTCTTTCTCGATTAACGTGGAACGTGCCCCCTTTTCCCAAAATTTTCAACATTTTAATTCAGGGATCGTATTTTTAAATTTCTTTAAAGTTTTCAATTTTCGACATTAAGACATTAAGTAATCAACTAGGTACCAATTTTGGGCGCATTGAGGGCGCTAATCCTTCCTCGTGCGTAACCGACTCCTGAACCCGTTTTCTAAATTTCGTGGACCAAACTTGTTGTTTTAATAAAATCAAACCGTTTATTAAAAACAACTTTTTGAGGTGATCCAATCACACCTCATAAAAAAGGATTGGTGGCGACTCCCGTTTTATTTTTCAAAACCCAAGTCGACCCCGTTTTTCATCCAAAAAAAGGTGTCAACAGCTTGGCGACTCCACTGGGGAACCAAAATAAGAGAGTCAAGCCACGAGTTGATTACTTTTTGCCTTCTTGTCGAAAATCAAAAACTTGGTTTAAATGTACGATCCTTTCATTGCATTTCATCGGCCTTTATTACTTTTTTCATAGTTTTGGTTTATAATTGCTACGTTAGTTTTAGTTTTAGTATATTTCGGCATTACATTGCATGACCGTTGGTCATACCCTTTTAAGTGGGAGTGAGAAACTACGCCTTCGTGAGGTTTTCACCTCCGCATGGGATAGTGAATCGCTTCCGGAATACATCCGTACCTATGTCTTCGTGAGATCTTCATCTCCGTGCAGCCATAGGGAAATGTATTCCCCTGAACCGAACTCAGTCCGTATGAGCCTATAATGGGTGAGGATCGAGGAATCTGCTGGTTCGGGTACCTTTGCTTTAGAACTAAACCACATGTAGAATACCTTAAGAGCCACCCCAGGTAGAACCACCTCGATTTCCTAGTATTCACCCGAATAGGTGTTCTATTTATTCTTGCTTGCTTTTGATTTGTACTAACCTGTTTCATTTTTTATGATTGCATTGCATTTTCATCATAAAAAGAGGTGTTGATTCACGTTCGATTGTTAAATAGAGAGCTGGTCATAAGGAAATGGGTTTCTTGATAAAGTGGATAATAATACGGTTGTCCGAATATGGTCCAAGAAAACGTGATAAGAGAGGGATGATAGTTTAATGGAGGACTACACAACCATTGCTCCGTTGCCCGAGAATTCAAGGTGACAAGGATTATTTGAGAGCTGCTAAACTTTTTTAAAGGGAAGCCAACGAGCATCACGACGATGAAGGAGCAACGAGTTGCGGCCCGGATCAAGTAAAAAGGAGATAAAAGAGACGTCCCTTTTGAAGAGTTCGTGAGATTTATCTTAGTGCTCGAATAAAGAAAAGGATCGGATGTCTCCGCCCATGAGGGCAAAGCCGTATATGTATCCGCTTTATGTAAAGAGATTTGTTTTCTAGTAAAGTTGTTCTAATATAATTGTACCAAGAATCAACGTCTCTTTTTGCATTCATTTCATGCATTTGCATTACATTGCATCATATGCATTAGATTTTCACGAAGTGACCCTAATTAGGTAAAATTATTTCAGTTACCCTGGAAACCAATAAGAATCTGCCAATCAAATATCACTACGGTACTCGTCGCCAAACAAAAGCAATGGATCAGAGGTTAGAAAGATTGGAACAATTACAAAAGGAGATGCAAGATCAGATGCAGGAACGACTGGATAAAATCCAGCAAGACATGCAAGAATCCCAGAACACTATGATGAACCAATTAAAGCAGTTATTGGCCGGAGGGAATGATAAAGGAAAAAGCCCTGTAGTTGATGTTGGGGAGGATCACGATGACCCTACTTATCCTCCAGGTTTCACCCCAACTAACATCCAAGCACAACAAGAGGTGTACCCACAGAGGGTACCTGTTACCATTAGACCTCAATATCTGGCTGGTGCCTCGGTACCAGTACATTTTCAAACGGGCTCGGGTTTTAATCCCAGGGATAATCCCACCAATCCTGTGGTCCCGGATCTCGATGACGTGGCAGAAATAGAAAAGGCAAGAATGGACCTGCCAAAACAACTGGAGGACCGATGTAGATGGCTAGAGGAAAAATTTAGAGCCATGGAGAACACTGACTACCATTGCGGAATTGACGCCAATGACTTGAGTTTGGTACCTGATCTAGTACTCCCTCCCAAATTCAAAATGCCGGAGTTTGAAAAGTATAACGGGACAAGTTGTCCTGAAGCTCATATCACTATGTTCTGCCGAAGGATGACGGGATACATCAATAATGATCAACTGTTGATCCACTGCTTCCAAGACAGTCTGATCGGGTCTGCAGCTAAGTGGTACAACCAGTTAAGCCGCACCAAAATCCATTCATGGAAGGACTTGGCACAGGCTTTCATAAAGCAGTACAACCATGTAACAGATATGACACCCGATAGAATCACATTGCAGAACATGGAAAAGAAGCAAAGTGAGAGCTTTAGGCAATATGCCCAAAGATGGAGAGAGGTAGCGACACAAGTCCAGCCACCTCTTCTGGAGAAAGAAACCACGATGCTTTTCATCAACACTCTGAAAGCCCCATTCATTAACCATATGTTGGGAAGCGTTACTATGAGCTTCTCAGATATGGTAATGTCTGGCGAGATGATTGAAAACGCCATCAGAAGTGGAAGAATAGATGGTGGGGAGGATAATAGAAGGTCGATCCCAAAGAAAAAAGAGAATGAAGTGAACCATGTGAGTACATACAACAAGTCGATTACGGTAAACCAGCCAAGAAAAGTGGTTGATAGTCAACAAGGTTCATCAAAACAAGAATTTTATATGAAACAAGGCACTGAGAACCTCCAGTTCACGCCAATTCCCATGTCGTATAAGGGGCTGTATCAAAGCTTATTCGACGCGCGCATTGTTGCCCCTCTCTACACGAAACCTCCACAGCCTCCGTACCCCAAATGGAACGATGCGAATGCACAATGCGAATATCATGCGGGAAATACGGGACATTCAATAGAGAATTGCATCACCTTCAAAAAGCTAATTGAAAGACTCATCAACATGGGTATTGTCAAGTTGGGTGACTCATCTACTGCAGAAAATCCGCTACCCAATCATGATTGACAATAAGGTGAATGCAGTGTATGAAGAGATGTTGGGAAGTGTTCACATCAATGCCGAACATAAAGACAACTGAGAAAGGACCTTGTTAGATATCCGCCTTTATAAACCTGGGAGTGTTCTAAATAGTTGGACTGCAAAAGAAATCCCTATAGTATTTAGAGCCTACCTAGAGTAATATTCAGAACAAACTTGTTGCTTTTAGCCTAGAGGCAATAAGAACTCTTTTGTGAAATAGGCTCATGTCTGGACGTCGTTGTTTTAATGAAATGCATCTTTGCGATCATTTTTGGGCCAATTATTTCATTCTTTGCAAATAATTATTGTTGATTCTTTCATTCTTTTAGATTTCCTTCCAAATCATTCTTTCATTCATTCATACTGTACATATAATTATTCTTAAATTCATACATTCTTTGTATATTCTCTTGTACCTACAATAGGTTCCCAGATATCAATAACATGAGTGACGCTACTACAGACTCAAAATCTCCTTTTGAGCGAGACATGTGTCTAGGGGGATCTCATGACTTCGAAGATGACATGGATTGTAGCTTATTTTTGGACTTGTTGAGGATGGTAGAACAAGAGGATAAACAGATCCTACCTCTCAAGGAATCATTAGAAATTATGAGCTTGGTGAAGACTAGAATTGACCTGACCACAGAGACGAAGCAAGACCTTGTAGAGTTACTTCTAGAGTTCAAAGATGTCTTTGTATGATCATACCAGGGTATGCCTCGATCCTTATAATAAAATCTGCATAACAACACGATATCAGAAATTTATAGTGCGAATGATGCAATTCTTTGTCGGGGCAATGCCTCTCTCGTTGATTCAGCATAGTTTTGTCCATTTGAAGTTGAGTTTCTGTCCCTTCAAGATGTTGGATTTTAACCTGATTAAAGAGGAAGATCCAAAGTTTTCTATCGTAGTTTCGCCCCAGAAGGCTCTATGAAAGAAACTTGATACCAAAGAGGGTTTTTCGCATACAAGATGAAAGTGAGAAATCTTATCTATAAAAACATTGATTCTGATCGAAAGGGTTCAGATTCAAAAAAAAATAAATCAAAATCAAAATAAAAAAATAAAAAAGGAAAAGAAAAAAATCAAAGTCAAAAGCAAAAAAGAGAAATCAATCAAAGTCAAAACAAAATATGAAAAGAAAAAAAGAAAAGAAAAGGAGAGGCCAAGGCGAAAACCCAAAAAGGGCGCTTTGTGACCAAAGGTGGTTTTGAGTTGAAAACCCGAAAAGGGCGACTCAAATTTTGAGCAAAATGGGGCATGGACATCACCATTATCAAAGACTTCTAATGGGCATTGTTTCATCTCTTGAGAGGCTACTTCATGCGTCAATGGTATCACGTGCCGATTTTAGAGGAGAAGGTATTGGAAAATGTATTGAACTTGAACAATAGCGCGGTAGCTGAGAGCTAGAATCAATTCAGAGGCGGACACCAAGATTCGTCACCAAATTACCTAGAGATGAACATCAAGAAAATTAAAGAAAATAACTAAGACTCGCAAAGGCTGGCATGTGAAGTTACCATCTGCCTTCTTTGTTTTTTGAGCGTCTATTGGGACTTGACTGGGGCAACACTGTTTTTCTCTAGTTCACAAGACGGAAGTAGTTCTACCTATTGAAGTGGAAATCCTTGTTCTCTGGTTTTAGTTGAGCAGAAGGAATCCAATCTGATCAGAAAGAGAAAAGCTAAAAGTTATTCAGCACAAAGGCAAATGATACGAGTCCATGACAAACAGGGTCGTCCCAGAGAATTCCACAAGAGGGCTGGATGTTGAAAGAAGATCCTTCTTCAACGAAAGGATTCTAGAGGGAAATGAATGCCAAACTGGGAATATCCCTATGTTGTAAAGATGACCATTTTTAGAGGAGCACTGATCCTGAGTGAGATTGCTAATCCTATAAACTCGGATCCAGTCAAGAAGCACGTCATTTAAAGAAGAAGAAAGGACCAAGGTGAAAACCCGCAAAGGGCACTTTGAGTCAAAAAAATGAAAAAATGGAAAATGGAGAGGCTAAGGGGAAAACCCGCAAGGGGCACCTTAGGCCAAAGGGGATTTGAGTTGAAAACCCAAAAAGGGATGCTCAAATATTGATCAGAATGGGGCATGAGGTAGCCAAAGCAGCTCAAATCTTGATCAAATCGGGGCATGTGATGATCTTGCCATACCTGATTCAACAGGAAGGGTAGGTAGCATCTTGGGGCATCGACAAAGTCTTGTAGATCTCCTAAACACATGTCAAACTCAGAATGGTCTTTCAAAGAGTTTGTACAGAGAAGTTCAAGCTACGATATCTGGGGCATCTTGTCCTCATACTTTTTTCTTGGAATACTTCATTCTTTTTCAAGATACGTGTTCCCAATTAATTCCCTTTTATTCTTACTATCCTTGCTAATATATTCATTTCAAGCTATGCTCAGAACCAATTCTATTTTATCTATCGTTATGATCTTTTGCAAGCATGTTGCATTAGAATAATGATTAATGGACTAATAATACTTTCACAATGAAAGTTTTGCATATTACTCTAGAAGTTTCTAAATAATATAGGAACCTGAAACAGGACTATTGTTTAGAAAACACCAAGTTTAAAGGGTGAAATATCTAAGAAGGAAGAGTCTAAGTTAAAGGCTATCTTTTCAGATTTTGTTGTCCAAACATTGATTGAACAAAACGACAAGATCTCGTGTTGGTGACAAAGCTTCAATGAACAAACAAGCAAGGTCACTGAGTGATAAGAAAAGGTTTTCTCGGAGAAGAAAATTTTAGAATTGTGCATGAGCATTTGGTATGACACCTTGGGAATGGTGTAAAGCCAAAGAGTTTCACATTCTGTATCCTTGAATTGCGATAGGATAAGATTGAGAAAAGCCATATCTTTCTACCCTTGGGTTACAGTGGGAGATTGATGGTACAAATTTTATGTCCCAGTGGATTGAACTTCGACGTTCACAGTGGGGGGCAATCAGATTAAGTGTTTCTTTGGATATGCCAGCTGGGCAAGAAGGCGTTGTAGCATGTCAGTGATAAAGCCTTAATAAGCTTTTGCGTGATGATAACCTAAGCATTAAGGAATCATTTTCATGACATTCTGCATTCATTCAAACACCATTCACACATGTCTAGTTAGGAGCATTTGATTCATTTTGATCATGCCATTCTAATCATTAGGCATAATTAGGTTCATTATACAGGTCATGTTCCCTAGAGAACAGATCAGTAAAAATCAAAACAAACCTTGCCTCTCTCGTTTGTAGCAGAGCTGGTTGAAGATAGCAGATCCTGCCTTCCTGCATTGACAGCGAAGCAGATCGAAGACAAACCTTGCCTCTCTCGTTTGTAGCAGAGCTGGTTGAAGATAGCAGATCTTGCCTTCCTGCATTGACAGCGAAGCAGATTGAAGACAAACCTTGCCTCTCTCATTTGTAGCAGAGCTGGTTGAAGACAACAGATCTTGCCTTCCTGCATTGACAGCGAAACAGATCGAAGACACAAACCTTGCCTCTCTCGGTTGTAGCAGAGCTGGTTGAAGACAACAGATCTTGCCTTCCTGCATTGACAGCGAAGCAGATCGAAGACACAAACCTTGCCTCTCTCGGTTGTAGCAGAGCTGGTTGAATACAACAGATCTTGCCTTCCTGCATTGACAGCGAAGCAGATCGAAGACACAAACCTTGCCTCCCTCGTTTGTAGTGGAGCTGGTCAAATATAGCAGATCTTGCCTTCCTGTACTGACGGCGAAGCAGATTGAAGAAACTAGTCTTGCCTTTCTGTACTGACAGCGGAGCAGACTGAAGATAGCAGATCTTGCCTTCATGCATTTACAGCGAAGCAGATCGAAGATTACAGATCTTATCTCCCTAAGCAATAGTGGAGCAGGTCGAAGATGGCGGATTTTACCTCCCTGAGATTACAGTGGAGTACATTGAAGCTAGAAGATCTATCTCCCTGGGCAGCAGTGGAATAGATTGAAGATTACAGATCTTATCTCCCTAAGCAATAGTGGAGCAGGTCGAAGATGGCGGATTTTACCTCCCTGAGTACAGTAGAGTACATTGAAGCCAGTAGATCTATCTCCCTAGGCAGCAGTGGAATAGATTGAAGAGTACAGATCTTATCTCCCTAAGCAATAGTAGAGCAGGTCGAAGATGGCGGATTTTACCTCCCTGAGATTACAGTGGAGTACATTGAAGCCAGAAGATCTATCTCCCTGGGCAGCAGTGGAATAGATTGAAGATTACAGATCTTATCTCCCTAAGCAGTAGTGGAGCATATCACATCCAGTATTATCTCCCTAAGCAGTAGTGGAGCAGACTAAAAACACAAATCTTATCCCCATGGAGTCGTAGCAGAGTAGATTGAAGTTACAAGTCGTATCCGAAGTTACAATAGAGTGGATCGAAGCAACAAGACAAGTGGAATGAAATGAGGCTACTTACGCCAAGAAGTTGAGACTCGACGAGACCAGGCAAAATTGGTCTTTCTTAGTCTTTGCTCTGTTCTCGTTATACGACAACGAGCAAAGAGGGGCAGCTGTACAAAGCCCAAATTTGCCCCAGCCCAACAAACTAAATCAAACCCAGGCCAACCCAAACAAAAACAAAACCTAACAGACCAGACTTAACCCTGGCCCAATAAGATGAGCCCACGTAAGACTAGGGTTTCAGAGACTGAAACCCTAGTGCCCCACTTGCGCCACTGCCACCGCCCCTGTCACGTCCTCTGCTACCACCGCCCAAGCGCCGCTCGTCCACTAGCCATGCCAATCAAGTACCTGCAAACATTAAAAAGAAACAACAGCACAAGCAATAGGGGAGATATAAAAAGCCGAACTAGGCTATGTTTAGGGGGGGCTTCGTCCTTTTTTCTCTGATTTTTCTTTTGTAATCTCACTTGAAAATACAAGAACAAAAGCAGATTCAGGCAAAGAAAAATATGGACGAACGATAAAAGGAAGCCCAGCAGATCCAAGGTCTTTTTTTTATTTCTGTTATTTCGCAAAACCTATCCATCATAAACTCCTTTTATTTCACGGCATATACATTTATACATGCAAATATTGTTAAAAGAAAGTAAGAAAGGTACCTGCTTTTAAATCGGCCGAAAAGAGGGATTTTTGGCCCTCCGACCGCCGCGCATGGCGACACCGGTGCCGGCGAGCGGTGGCCGACACGGCGGCAATCGGCCGGACTCCGTCCAGGCCTCAGACCCCTCTGCAGAGCACCAAACCCTTTTTTTTTAAAAAACGGAGAAGAAGTGTTTTTTTTAAAAGGATTTCGGGCTTATATAGGGCCCTCCAAACGACGCCGTTTCACCCTCCCAGGATCCGCGTGTCGACCCGACCCGACCCGATGATCCGCGCGTTTTCGACCGGGAGGGATATTTTCTATTTAGGTCCTTCTGATTTTTTAAGATTTTTTAATTAAGTTCTCTGGTTTTCTTAATTCTGCCTAGTAATTTTCTACGATTATGATTTGATCCTCCGCTGGAACGGCGCCGTTTTATAAGCATGGGAGATTTTCCCATTTGGTCCTCTTTCTTTTGCGCGCCTCACTATTTAGTCCTTTTGGCTATTTTTATTTTTTTTTAATTTCTAGCCTAAAGTCTAATTTTGTTTGCAATTTAATCCTTTTTACTGTTTGGGTTATTTCATTTAAAAATTAATTGTCTTAACACCATTGATATTATTATAATATTATTACTATATTATTATTGCTATTATAATATTTGTATGATACCTACATTTTATACTTTGAAATCTATGTACATATTAATGTATTTTGTTTTACGTACATATTCTAAACCTATAAATATATACATAACTATACTTTGTAATCTATATATATATAGATACACGTTTATCTATAATTATAGTTTATGTACACATCTAGGTATATATATGTTTCTAATATATATTATATTTTATACTTTATATTATATACCTTTATATACATATATATTTAATGACTTATGTATATTTTTTTATGCATTCTTTTTCATTTTCATATATATATTTCTTATATTCTTATATATACGTACGTACAAATAATCTTTTTGCATTTTCATCACTTTCGCCTATGTATCTATTCACTCGTATTGTCATTATATTAAATGCTTTATTTTTATTTGCTTATATATTCGTTATGTAGCACGCTATTAATTCGTTCTTTTATTTTCATTCGTGTTATGTTATAATTATTAATATGCATATCCACCATGTAATTTATTTTCGCGTTTTTACGACATCATGTTCTACTTTATTCAATATATCAAAATAGTATTTCGATATTCAAAAAAAATTGTACCCTAACTTACGGGGTTTCGATTTTCTCGATAAATCTAAATACGAATCATTTCAAACAAAGTTTTTTAAACACATTCGGGAATTAACGAAAAATCGTGTCCTAACTCACGGGATATGATCTCTTTCTTAAACCCGAGATAATCAAATATTTTTTAATAAATAAATTTTGGCATTCATTCGCGTATCGGGAATTCGAGACATTGTGTCCTAACTTACTGGATATGATGTTTTCTTTCTCGATTAACGTGGAACGTGCCCCCTTTTCCCAAAATTTTCAACATTTTAATTCAGGATCGTATTTTTAAATTTCTTTAAAGTTTTCAATTTTCGACATTAAGACATTAAGTAATCAACTAGGTACCAATTTTGGGCGCATTGAGGGCGCTAATCTTTCCTCGTGCGTAACCGACTCCCGAACCCGTTTTCTAAATTTCGTGGACCAAACTTGTTGTTTTAATAAAATCAAACCGTTTATTAAAAACAACTTTTTGAGGTGATCCAATCACACCTCATAAAAAAGGATTGGTGGCGACTCCCGTTTTATTTTTCAAAACCCAAGTCGACCCCGTTTTTCATCCAAAAAAAGGTGTCAACATGCAGTATGCACATAAATTGAATCTAATTTTGAAAAGGTTGGATTAGCTGGACTGAAATTGGATGATGCAAGTGGGTATTCGACCGAATACCTATAGCAAACTCTAGACATAGAGTAGCGTTTGTATAGAATAAAGACAAAACAGTGTAGGATGTCGTGCTAAGTCCTATAGACATAGGCCAGGCAACTTGAGATCTTGCTCTCGAAAGAAATAGGTCACTTTAGGTCTCTTCTAAGTAGTAGATTAAGTACGATTTTGTTGAGGCATTATTGGAAGTAAGGGTAGATTCTTAGTAATCCCAACCTTCCAGTCAACATTTTAGAACTTCTATCATTTGTCGTAGTATCTTTGCCATAACATTCTTAGTTATTTATTTATTCGCTCGCATTTTATTCACGTCATTATTCTCATAATTGTCATTGCATTTTTACTTTTGCTTTGCCATAACATTTTCCAGTATTAGTCAATATACATTTTGCACTTAACCTTATTATTTTAATTTACCATTGTGTACTTAACTTGGTTTTGCCGTAACATTAATCATTATCATAACTTGACCATTTTTATACATAATCTGATCCTTGTGGAGACGATCTCACTTATCACTTTATTACTTGATTCGATGTCCACTTGCACAATTTACATTCCATTTCACACGCGACAGAAACTCTTTATGCAACTAAGTCTCTAGCTAACCGTTTAGTGTTGAAACAATGTCTATTTACGTTTTGCATGAACGAATATGAGCTTCTTAGATATCACATTAGTTAATTTATTACTCTTTTGAATGATTTAAAGAATGTTAGGGTAAAGATTGATGATGAAGATCAGGCTATGCTATTATTGTGCTCTTTACCATCTTCATACAAGTCTTTTAAGGAGACCCTAATTTATGGTAAAGACAAACTCTCGTGTGAGGATGTGAAGGGTCATTTGTTGATTAAAGACAAACTCGAAAATGAGTTTGAATCAGATAGCAAGGCAGTTAGGCAAACTTTCGTTTTGGTAGCATCAAAGAAGCGAGACAAAATGTATCGCTATTGTAAAAAATTAGGTCACGTCAAAGCATATTGTTATAAATTACAAAATAAAAGGGCTATTGAGAGTAACGAGGAAGACGTAGATGATGCTAATTTGGCCAACGAAACCGATGATAATTTCTTGTTAGTGTCAACGAACAATAATTCCGAGTGGATCCTAGATTTGGGATATTTTTTCCACATGTGTCCCAATAGAGAATGGTTCTCTACATATAGTTCGATTGAAGGTGGAGTTGTGCATATGGTAAACAATTCATCCAGTAAGGTAATCGATATTGGTACTGTTAAAATTAGGATGCACGATAAGACGATTAAGACACTCTTAGATGTCAGGTATATACTTGATTTACGAAAGAATCTCATCTCCTTGAGTATTTTAAACTCTAAAGGTTGTAAAATCAACATCGAGTCGAGCAGCATTAAGGTATCTCGTGGGGCTTTCCTTTTGTTAAAAGGTAAAAAGACCGACAGTCTTATATTCTGGAAGGTTCTACAGTGACCAGTGAAACTGGATGTCCTTCGTCCATTACAGAGTCGAAGTGAACTTGTTTGGAGCAGAGGCATCTTGGTCATAGGAGGAAAAAAGGTATAACCGTTTCGTTGAAGAGAGGTTCTCTTTTGAATGTAGGTTTTGAAAAGTTAAGGTATTGTATTCGTAAAAATCAAACCCGGGTTAGTTTTGATTTGGCAATTCACAAGTCGAAGGCTAGAAGTCTTTCGGCTTCTAAGCACAAATTCGACTCAGTTAATTCCCTGCGTAGTTCAAGATAAGCCTGTGGTGGGCTTTGACAAAGATGGCGTTGTGGAAATACGAGTCAATGTGGAGATTTGTTAAGATGACTCATATTTCAGTCAAATTTGAGAGATAATTTCCAGTTAAACTTTGTTTATTTGTTCCAGTCGAACTCTAATTAGTCTAGATTGTTTTATTATTATTTGACCTATGAATTTAGCCTATAAATAGACTCTTTTACAACCTTAGAAAATACACCCATTAAAATATTAGAACTCATAACACTTTTGAATAATTTTGTGTTTACATTTTGAGGGTTCTTTGTTTTTATCTCCATCTTTTGTACTATTTGTTCTTTTGTCATTATAGTAAAATTACATTTGCCCGTGATTTTTTATCCTCTTTGGAGGGCTTTTTCCATGTTAAATTTGTGTGTTCAATTCTCAATTTCTTCCGCTATTTTTTACTTGTTCGTTGCTTAATCGGGTCGATCCCCAACAACTTAATTTTATAATTTTATCCAATGTATTAGCTAATTATTCTATTTCCACCCAATTTATCCTAATAGAGTTTGATTAATAACCTGAGTACTAAATTTCCTTTAATTCTCTTCCAAGCAATTAAAGAACTAACTTCATCTAATTATCGAGCTATATTTTTATACCAATAATTTAGGCAAAATTGATTAAGAACAAACCCCAATTATGGCTACTCAAGGTAACTAGGTATATTCATATCCTAATTACAAATCAAGAATTGACTCATTTAATTTAGATCAAGAATTATTCATTCGAGACCTAAAACGAAAAGCCATTTTCCAATTTCTTTAAGTTTTTAGATTAATAGTTGACTAGACTATTATCAATAAAGAACAAGAATGAATAAGTAACCAAATCTCTATCAAGAATAAAAAGAAACGAAAATAAAATTTAAAATATTCAATTAACTAAGCGTTGAATCCATTGCAATCCTAGAAAGAAAACTTAGTTCATGAAAGCTTTGAAAAACATCTTGAAATAAAAACAAGAACTAATCATGGGAAAAGAAACAAGAAATAAAATAGATGGAGAAATAGTCTTGTTAATGATTTTGAGTCGATCCTTGATGCTTAAATGCTTTAACAACTTATCCTTTTTTTCCCACACCTGTCTTGAGGTTAGGTCTCTTTTCCCCTTTTATATCCCATCAAAATTCGCAACCCCTAAAAATTGTCAGGTAAATCGCCTTACTCCAACGGACGAATCTTTCGCTGGAGCAAAAAGCTGTCTATCACTATTTACATGATGTGCACGCTTCAACAGACAAATCTTCCATTAAAGCAAAAAAAAAATTGTTTTCTTTTCATAAATCAAACTATTTTTTCTTCATGCTTCGTTCGGACTTATAATGGATAAAAAGTACTTGAAAATGAGTATGAATTTATATTAATAATAATATATAATAAATTAAAACAAAAATTAAATATAAATACAAGAATATTCATAAAATCTACTAAAAACTAACCTACAAAGTAAACTAAAATCCTAAAATTCTACTAGAATAAGAGTAAAAAAACTCTATGTTATTAGATGAAGATGAAAGAGCATAGGCTAGCAAAGAAGATGGAGATGAAAGGCAGAAGGCTCTTTGTGATGGGATGATACTTGCGAAATTATTTTGGTTCAAAAGTTGGATTTTATTAAGGGAAAATTATATTATTAGTCATTCAACTATTACTATTTTTTTTATAATTCAATTCTTTAATTTTGTTTTTTTTTTTTATCATCAGTTGGCTAATTGTGGTAGCATTTAAAATTGGCGTAATAGTAACTTTAACCCTAAACATTTATAATTTATGTCAACTTAGTCTTGATTCTAAAAAAAATTTAACCTTTAACACTAACACATTGTGCAATTTAATCTTTTTTTTTTTTTTTTGCAGTTTTGCTTTTAATTGTGACATTGGGAGTTAATTTTAAAAGAATGAGAAAAAATAAAAATTATTATCTTGGGTTTTTTTAGCATTTTTTTATATATTTTTAATCTAAGTTAGCTAATAATTTTTTTTAGCTTTTTAGATGAAAGGGTCACAAAGAAAAGCAAACCTGCAAAAAAAACTAAATTACATAATGCGTAAAAGTTGAGAGTGAAATGTTTTTTTAGAATCAAGACGAAATTGACATAATGTATAAATGTTGAGGGTTAACGTTGTTATGCCAATTTTAAAAGCTAACATCGTTAGCCAACTAGTGACTAAAAAGACAAAAATGAATAGTTGGGTGACCATACTGTAACTTTTCATAATTGAGTGACCAATAGAGAAATTTACTAATAATTAGATGACCATTTTGTAACTTTTTATAATTAGGTGACCCAAAAAAATTACTAATAATTAAGTGACTACTAATGTAATTTACCCTATTTATTATTAATTTGCCAATGACCTAACATAATGAGATCATTCTATACTATAATTTACCAATATCACATTTTTTATAATAAAAGAAGGTAATCAAATGCCTTTTAACTTAAAAAGATCTTACAAAAGAATCACCCAATTTATCTTCTAACAATATGTTTTAACATGGAATATAGGAAAATCAATAATCGTGAACTCAAAATTTCCTCTCAAACAAGTTTTATCTAACCAATCAACAATCATATTCCTCTCTCTTCGAATGAACGAAAACTTCACCATTTGAAAGTATTTCTTAACTGTTGTAATCTTCCATACTAATATCATCAAATAAGAATCCCCAAATCTATCCGTAAAACACTCTACTGCTTACCAATATCATTTTTGATACACTACAAATGGAGAGAATAAATGCCAAAATATGAACCTTTGAATTTTAATGCCGAACACAAAACTTTTAATCACTTGTAGACATCATCTCCTCTTAATTGTAACATAATTAATTACTATTTTTGACAAATAAAATAATTTGAAATATCACATCAATCAATTAAATTAAAAATTAAATCCCATCCTTTAATTTACTACCATGTCTTTGTCTTCGTCAAGTTCAACAAATCTTTAAGAAATCTCCTTGGAATTTCGAGTTTGAAAATAGTATACATAGTGGTTTTTATATTTATCCGGAAGAACAATTTGTACCATTTAAGTGGAGTGAAAGGGAAACATACTCTTTCCTTGGCTTTTTCCAATTAAAGGTTCTTTCAGCACACAGTTTGTGAATTGTCACTTACCTTTGAATACTGCAGCTAATGAAACAATCAACTAAAGCATCCATCATATTCCCTTTGGGATCTTCTTTTTATCCCCTAAACTATATATATAAATATATTATATTATCTCAGAATATCATTGTACTATATAGTTAAATTACATATTATCTTTTTATTTAAAAAATAAGTAAATTAGTCTTTTCTGTTAAAATTTTTATCTATTTCTAATGTAAAATTTGATGTGGCTGATGAATAACTAAACAGTTTCACAGGGCATGCAACATGTACCTATACTAACGTACATGAACTATTTTTTAACAACAGAAATAGATGAATTTTTTAACAAAATAATCAATTTGTTTTTTTTTTTTATCTAACATACAGAGACTAATTAGCCCATTTGTTAAGTAGAGGGGACAAAATGCAATTCAACTCCTAGTATAAGGGCTTCCATGGTGCTTTTTACCTATTTTAATTTAATAGTTTTTAAATTATATATATAAATATAATTTTTAAAGTTTACAAGTACATGATCACAACTCTATGCATTTCACCTCTCCACCAGAAATACTCTTTGCCCTTACTATACTCCAACTTGGTAATTTTCATCGCCTGTCCAGGGTTGAGCCCTAGGATTTGACAAGGAACTTAAAGAGTCATCTAGAGACGCTGTACGCTCAATCATTCCTGATAATGTTTACATCCTCTATATTACCGCAACTGCTGGCACAAAGTTAGCTGATGCTTATTCCCAAGATACCATCATTGCATCTTCTCCTGGAAAAGAAGTTCACAACCCGTTGGCCTTCTACCTCCACACGTCATTGCTCCATTAGGCTTTTGCCAATTGTGGAAAATTCTCCATTGCTGCCTCCCATAGGAGTCTGGGTCGTGTCTCAGTCCCAGTGTGAGTGATCATCATTTCGAACCAGCTACTGATCATCGCCTTGGTAAACTATTGTCTCACCAACTAGCTAATCAGACACGAGCCTCTCCTCGGGTAGATTCGTCCTTTTGCTCCTCAGCTTACAGGGTTTTAGCAACCATTTAAGTATAAAATTAAACTATTACAGCATAAACAAACTATGAATTAGATAAATTCATACTATAAACTGACAGAAATAAAATTTACACATGAAAACAACTCATAATGAGACTCGAAAACTAACAAATTTATTTATATGGATCTCGAATTTGAAAATTCAAGACAGTAAAGGTACTAAAACCTTGATGGCATAAATAAATATAAACATAGCTTTCAATGAGTTCTAATCGAGAAAGAAAAGGAGGTGGGGGAATATTGGACCCACAAACCTTCAATGTTGCTATATATTATGTGGTAGAGCCATTTTCTCTTTTGTTTCAGCATTTTACTTGAAATATTGTTCCACCGGTACGTCGTTAATTCAACCATAAATAGTAAGGGTGCGGGACTCCACCACTTTTCTTCATCGTCTGCACTGTTTTTATGATATGACTACTTTTATTGATCCATGTTGATTCAATGCGGGCTGCTTATGGAATATATGGCTTCTTGCCCAACCCATTCTTTTTCCAATTCCCTTTTCTTTTCTTAATTATCTAATTATATGATATGAATATCTCACCTCACTGTTTTTGAAAAGCACATAGCCTTTGCTTTTTGCCACCCATATTTTTTTTTTTCCATTCACATGATTGATTTCAACATAAGATTTTGTTGTCTCTCGTATAGTGGGTAAAAAGCTATTAGTTTTGATTTGGTTGAATTTGGATTCATTCAATTTAATTTTTTTTTGTTATTTTGAATTGAACCAATTTCAAGTTTGAGTTAATTTTAGGTTTGAGACATTTTACGTGGATTCGAGTCATTCATATTTGAGATTTGGTTTTTTAAGTTAGTTTATTTCGAATTTTAATTTATTTCAGATTACTTGTTTGAGTCTAATTTGAATTCAAGCATGTGGTTATTTGTTATTAATTTTTATAGCTAAATCAAATTAATCAGATTGGATTTTCAAATTTGATATTAAAAGCTGATCCAATATTTTAAATACTCTCCCTATTAAATTTTGATCCAGCATTCAATGTCTAAGTTGACAGCTAAACTAATGAAAGAGCATAATTAATATAATATCGATATTTTAACTACTCAATTATAATATTTTATAGTTTGAAAATTAATATATTTATACTATTATAAAAATCAATTTTATGTATATTATATGAGTTAAAAGTGACACTAATTCAGTTAAAAAATAATTAAAAATATTATTATAAGAGTGTTTATGTACTAATATGACCATGTTATAAAAAAATCACCCACTCTTATAAAAACATTACCAATCTCATAAAAAAAAGGAAAAATTGCATAGAAAGTCTCTATAATACTATGCATTTTTTAGAGCTTTAATTCTTCTACTATAATTTGATAAAGTCTAATCTACTTTTTCAAAATATATATTTGGAGATATTTTAGGTTTAAATTATTTTGGGTTCAAGTAATTCGAATTTAAGACTCAATTTCTCAAGTTAGATTATTTCGGGTTTTAGATCGTTTTAAATTACTTTTTTGGGTCTAATTTGGATTCAAACTAGCGATTATTTGTTGTCAATTTTTAAAGTCAAATCATGTTAATTCAAGTTAATCAGGTCGGGGTTTCGAATTTGATATTTAAAAAATTGATCTAGTATTTTAAATACACTCTAAATTCAATCTATCATTTAACACCAAGCTGGTGGCTAAATAGATGAAAAAACTCGATTCGAATGTAATATTTAGAGTTTGGAAACTTCTAGTATAATTAACCCTTTTATTTTATGAAAATATTTTTCAAAAAATATATAAATATGAATATTTCACCTCACTGTTTTACTGCTTTAATTTTAAAAAAGAAAAATTGGTATAATAATAAACCAGGAGGGTGAAGATGAATTTGGTGTGGGATTTAATTGGCCATATAAGATTTGCAGCTAAAAGTTGCAAAAAGTAAGGCCTTTTACAACAATGGCAGAAGGTGAGTCAGGTTGGCCTGAGTGCCTGACTCGAATTGGCTCAGTTATACATTTCTTCACTAGTCAGCACTGACAATTTATCCATTTCTCATCATGTGTTGAACCAACAATGAGGGTCAAAACTATAATTCTATTATTACTACTAAAAATCAAACCCCAAACCAAAATAGTCTAATTTCTATATATATATATATATATATATATATATATATATATATATATATATATTATTTAGTAATTAGGGTACCCACGAGCGATAGCAGTAATTAATCTCTTCATTGAAAATATTTTCTAAAGAGGTAAATAACTAGTCATAAAATATGCTCTGTCTCCGTGAATGGAGATCAAACTCTCGACCATAAAATATTTGTATCAAAATATTGGTTGCATCTATTTAAAGATTCAATTACTAGGGGATTATATGAATTTCTTTTAAATCAACGATTGAAATAAAAATAAAAAGGAAGAAAGAAATATCAATCTGTTGTTGATCAATTAACATGTTCTAGGTCACCAGCACAATTCTCTACTTTCTGACGTGATGTGGCTTGATCAAACGGTTATAATCTTCTTATTTTTTTCTTTTAACCACAGTCGTTGATTTAAAAAAAGTCCCACTATAATAAGATCTCACCTTCGATATTACCTCAAAAAATATATTTTTATGTTGTGGATATTAATGAAGTGTTAGGTAGAGTTGGAAGGAAGAGATTGTTGGTGTCAAATTCAATGCACTAATTTAAGATATTTAAAAAGGTGGTTGAACATCAAATGATGTGGCTTATTTTGTGATGGTCGAGTTTGTTACGATGTTATTTCTTAAGATCAGATATTTTTCGTTTAGTATGGCTTGATTTTAGTCAAGCATTCAAATTAGTTCTTGTAATCCCTTTCCTATGTATTGATTTACATATCAATGAATTTCTTCATCCATAGAGAAAAACTCTAAATGAAAAGCGAAAAAAATAGAAATTATCTGAAGAGTCCTTTAGGTGATTTTTTTTTATCATTTGGACAAATATTCTAAATTCCATATCTTGAGGGTTGGAATCTTACTCGATCTTGACATATCAAATTAATTAACTTAAAATATATTCTAAATACGTCGCAATTTAACAAATAAAATAATTTTAAATTTTTTAAATGATAAATCGAGCTATTCGATTTCGAGTTAAGTATAAATCATTTTTGGTGGTGGTCCATAGGATGTAGAAATTGGATTATTCGATAGCGATATTCAATCTATTGATTATAGATATTATTGTAATTATACTTTATATTTATATTTTCCTAATCAATCTACTGATTATATTTATATTTAAAAGAATTATTTAATTTTAACTATTTAATGTTATATATAATATATAATTTTTTTGTCTTGCTTTAATTATAATTTTCTAATCTATAATTTTTCAAAACAATACAAAAACACTTCGTAATATAGTGGAAAGTTAAAATTTTATTATTACACGACATAAATTAAAATATGTTTAAATACGTTTTTTTTTATTTAAAAATTTGAAAAAATATAAATAGAAGTAAAATTTGTATAAAAATACAAAAATATTTTCCCAAAAAAAAGACAAAATGATAGTTGTTGCACGCGCCCAAGCGAGAGTGTAACAGTGAAATCGAAAATAGATCTAGACAGAAGAAAGGAAAAGGTCAAATTGCAGTTTCGGTCCTATAATTTGTAGTTATACACTAATTTCTCAATTAAAACAAAAACAGAAAGAGAAATCTATGTCTAGCATTATGGGTTTTAGAGAAATTTTAAAAGAAATAATTAATATTAATAGTTTAGATAATTTAATAATAATTAAAAATTAAATTATAAAACTTGACAAAAACAAAATTAAGGGGGATGAATAACACGTGTAGGAGAGACAAACCAGGACCAGGTCCAAAATCCGGCCCCTACAAGCTGACCTGGCGGTCCACTCTTTCCCATGGTCCGGACTTGCACAGTTCAATGTATTGCTTCCACAATGAGTCGGTCTTTAGCTTTCCATATTTTAGAATTTATTTTTATTTTCTTTTATTTTTGCATTATCAATGCTGATTGTCATAATCTGTGCTTTGTTGCATCACTTTCATTACTTGGAAAACCAATCCCATGACAACAACAAAAATTAAACCACTTATTACTTTCAAGTTCTTTTTTTTTTTTCATTTATTTTCTAATTATGAATAAAAATATTAACTTTTATTTAATATCAAAACTGATAGTTATAAATACTGAACTAAATAATTAATTTGTTGACATATAGCTTATATATAATGTCAATTGAATCTTAATTTGGTTGACACTAGCATTGTTACAAATGCATGAGAACACGGATTCGAGCGTGTTCAAATGTGTTTTATCCTCCTACTTAAGGATTGTGAATGAGTTATGGGTAGTAATTGAGGCATTGTGACTTTAACTTTTTAGGTTTGAGTCTCACCTTATGTAAATTATGGTGTAGGTTTTTAGTTTGTATTTTGTTTTGGTTTAACTTAAACCATGTGCGGGTTTAAAAGTGTCTTTGCCTAGGCTCGAATATATATGAGTTATCAATTTGGTTGTGCGTTGTACATGTTTATTCTAGTGTTAATGATCTGAATGTAAATTTTTTGCAATTGAATGTTGGGACCAGAGCTGCACAGTATTGATATTTCAAGTCTTGAGTTGTTTAATCAAACTGATAATCACTTTTCTCATAAAGTCTTTTCCCTTGAAAGCTTAGTTGTAAACTGAACAACAAGAACAATTTACTTAAAACAAACATGCACTATATCATAAACTATAACTAGCCTTATGTTAAATAGGTGTTTAATGGCTTTGAACAAAAATTAGAAAAAAATCAGACAAAACTCATCCATGGCATATACAAATGTTAAGACTGAAGACCTACACATCTTAATTGTGAATGGTGAGACTTGAGCTTGAGAATTCAAGAACCAAAGGTTCACCTTAACTAAAAATGCCAAACCCATATTGGCTTCATCTACTATTATTATGTATACTAGATCATGACACATCTATGATGCGAGTGAAAAATATATGTACAAAATATATATTTATATAAGATTTATTTAAAAACCAAATCAATCTTTGGTTGAAATAGTAAAGTTGGTTTAAAATTTGTAATTTCCTAGATCCAAATATCATATATGAATTTTGTTGATTTTATATAGAAATATAAAAGACAAAAGTATCCACATAATAATATAGTTTACTTTGTATTAAGTAGACCTGATCATGGGTCGGGCTAATAGTGGAAGGGTTTGGGCAAAAAATAAGCCCAAAAATGAGCTTGGAAAAAAAAAAGCCCATTTAAAAAATGGGCCAAGCCTCAAGTAAGATTTTTTTTTGGTCAAGGTCTGGCCTGGCCTGGCCTGAATTTGCAAAAAAAAAATTGTTGCTATTTTTCCACAATTTTGCTGCTATTTCACTATTATATTACTACTATTTTGTTGTTATTATTTAGATATTTTATAACTCTTGTTTTATTATTATTTTTGCTACTATTGTTATTGTATGTGGGCGGGCTGGGTTCGGGTTTTAGCTTTTTTATTCGGACTGAGCTTGGACAAAATTTTAGACCCATTTTTTTGAGTTGGGTTAGGCTCGGACCTATTAAACGGGCCTGAAATTTTATTATAGCCAGGCCCAAACCCGACTTGAATTGGCCCATGATCTCCTCTGATATGAAGAAAGATTTCAATTATTTTTTAATTGAGTAGGTGCTCGATTAACTTGTGAGATTAATTTAATCAAAAGTTTTATTTATCCTATAAATAATATATATACAAAGTAAAAAACCTATATTTTACTAGATAAGAATTTTAATAAATTTCATGAAATTGTGTTTGGAAAGTTAAATTTTAAGTTGTTTAGTATTAAAAATTAATTTAAAAAATTAATGTTAATAAAAGGTGTATTTGCTGAACTATGTTTACCAAAGCATATGTATATAGTTTTTTTAGTACAATCAAAACACAAATACAAATATAGATCTCAAAAGCAGTAAAATTAAATTATTATAGCACAAACAGACTAAAAGCTAAAAATATCTATATAAAATTGACTAACTCAATTAAAATACACATATAATATTAATACATGATAAAATTTTAAAATTTATATATATAATTACACACGATAAACTTCAATACTTAAAACTTCGAACATTTACCTTCACCAACAAGCTAAGGACTCATCCGCAAATACATAGTTTTCAGTTTTAGTCAAAGAAAGGGTATTATCTCTTATTGCTTTCTTTGGTTTTCTGTCATAGTCAAAACTTGAGGTTAAATATACCAATGCTGACAAAAGTTAAAACGCAAAAGGTTGAAAACAAGGATAAAAAACTACGGATAAAATTCTTGATGACGCAGTAAGTACCTCCCTAGTCTCCTCAGTCCTTCTCAATTCACTGTCTTTTTGAACCTCTAATTCTAGTTTTATTCTTTCTCTCTGTTAAAATTTAATTTTTAATTTTAATTCGATTAATATGAGTATTATTGTCAATGCGAAATGATGTGGGTTCGAGTGCATTGAAGTGCACTATCCTCCTGCTTATAAGTTGAGGTAGGACTACGGGTAGTTCTGAGCATTGTATTAAAAAGAGCATATATGTGATGACCTAATGGTCAAGGGTGTTCACTGCTCCAAGTGTGGCATGGGTTCAAGTCATGCTAGTTGGGTTGGTTGTTCGGGCTTTATTCTGTTATTGTAATTCAAAAAAAAAAAAAGAACAGATTCATTGTTAAAAAAATAATATTTAATTTTTTATTTTATTTTTATAGACTTTTGTTTTATTATTATTAAAGTGTGTAACTAGAGTTAAAATCTAATAATGAGATTCAATAGTTTAAAAATATATATAAAAATACTTTTAAATAAACAATTAATTGAATTTACTAGTAAGTAATATTATAAAAATAGACATTAAATTATATCATATTAATGTAGATGAACTAAATATTAAATCTGAACATAGTAGAGTAGCTAAAATGATAATTAGACCGAAGTTTTTAAACCCCCTTTCATAAACTTTTAATGGAAAAATAATAAATAAGTTAAATTAAATCATGTCGAATATTTTCTTCTAATTTATGGGTTGAAAAAAATTATGAGTAGATGTAAATATTGTATAAAAAATTATATCAATTACAAAAATCTTGTTACTAATTTTTTAATTAACCTATTAATTTTCAAGGGCTTTCAAAACCAAATTGATAATCGAACTGGTTAGATCACTTGTTCTCAGTTTGGCTGATTTTGTTCAATTTCAATTGAATAAATTATAAAAATAGAAAAAAAATGGTTAAATCGTTGTTTCAACTTATTTTTAGTCTGATTTAATTGGTTTGATTTATCAATTCAATTGGATTATAAATCAATTGATCCAACCTTTTATTCATACCTTGATCGATTCTCAATCCAACCGATCTAGTTCTACAAAATAGTTCTAATCTTGTAGGATACAAAAACACAGTTTGAACTCTTATTTTATTATTATTATTATTATAAATCTTTGAAGTGTTAGTGTCGGATATAATCACTATTCGCTTATGTTATTCAATCTTGAGACACTTAATTACAAATGTATAAAAAATTATATCAATAAAAAGAAAAACTCTTATTACTATTTTTTAAATAACCTACCAATATTCAATATTTTTAGAATTGGATCGACAGTCGAATCAATTAGACCATTGATTCTTAGATTATCTAGTTTTATTTGGTTCAATTGAATAAATTATTAAAAAAAAAAAGAGAAAATTAATTCAACCAACTCTCAACAAATATTTTTGCTTGTTTTAATCGATTAGACCGATGGGTTCAACCAACCCAACCCTTTATTCCGGATCAATACCTGGATTGATTCTCGATTTCGGAGGGAGTAATCCAATTTTGTTATTAAATCTTACTAGGCTGAATTACAAGAATACCCCAATCTTAAGTTCTCAAGAAAAAGAAAAAGAAAAATATAAAAAAAAGGAACTAAATTATTATTAAAAATGCGATAGTTTCAAGCTTAATTAAATAAATAAAAAAAAGAGGCTCCTTATTTTAGTAATCCATACCTTCTCTTTCATTTACAAATCTCTCAGTTTCAGAGCTTTAAAACCAAAAGCTCACTTCACAAATCTAAAAACCTCAAACTCCCTCGAAATCACCTTTACAACCCAAAGAAATGTATCTTCTTTAAACCCTAAATCAAATTTCACTTGCAATTTTTTTTTATAGAAAAATTTAATTTTTACTTCTCTCCATTTTTGATATGTTGTTATAATATTTTCTTTTGTTGTTGCAGCTATCGATTCGTTTTTTTTTTTCGATGGAAAGAAGTGGATTGTGATCGAGATCGAGAGAGGAAAGCAAAAATGCGGGTGAAGGAAATGCATCCGTTGTGTTGTATATCGTTAGAGAGTCCCGGCGTCGGTGACCAGTCACCGGAAGTTTCGTTGACTCGAGCTAGGAGCATGCCGGCAGGGAGTTTATCCGGATCTGAAATAGTTAATGCGACTGCGAGGTTGACGGCGGGAGGATCCGAAGGGACTGTCGCTGGGATTCTTTATAAGTGGACTAATTACGGGAAAGGGTGGAGATCCAGGTGGTTTTTGCTTCGGAATGGAATGTTATCTTACTCGAAAGTTCGTCGGCCTGAAGCTCTTAACCTCATCTCTCCGACCGATGATGTCAGATTGATCGGTGATGTCTCGAGCAATCGGCTTTCGAGGATGGATAGTTGTAGCGGTAGACGGAAACACCAGAAAACCGTTGGCATTGTTCATTTAAAGGTATATATATCAGAAAAAAAAGAAAATCGACTTTCAAAAATTCCAAAAGAAATATAGAATTGAGCCAATAGAAAATAGATGATCAAAGTGATCCGTTTTGGCGGTAATATAACTTGTTTTTCGGAACATAGTTAAAATATTTTGATTCAAGATACTGAACCGATCTGTTACCATCTAGCAATTATGTCATTTTATACTAATTTTGGGTTTTTGCATCTGAAGATATTAAAATAGGAGGCATTGAAAACTGAGCTAATTAAATAACCAGAAAAGAAAAAGTAAATTGAAGAGCAAGAACCGTAGGTTGCTTGCATTGTTCGGCATGAAGTTCTGCATAATTGTTCAAAGGATCTTCAAAACAATTTTGCCGTGGACCTTCTTTTTCTCTCTCTTTCTTTCTATGTTGTTTTGTGATTTTCAATTTTCATGTTTAACTGGTGAAAAAAGTAGAATAATTATTTTTAATGTATATTTTTACAGCTTTAACTGGTTGTTTATGTAGAGTGGGTCACATCAGCAGGTGGGCTTGGAGGGCTGTGATAGGGTATGGTGTAGGTCTAGGATTTAAGCTGTGGTCACATCATCGTTTAATCGGTTATCGATAGATGATTGAAGTTTTCAAAGCCATCAAAAACGATTCAACAAACTTGAAATGTGATCCTTCCCTTTTCGGTCCTTTATTATTTCATCTTTTTGGTTTTCCCCCTCACTTCCCACGTTTTATCATGCTCACTCTTTCTCTTCAGCTAAGTGCATTCCCTTTGCTTGCCAGCCGCTCTAGTTTTCTTTCTTTCAAGGTGATGAGGGAAGTATGAAGACGGTTTCTTTATTTTTTTTCCTATCTCTTTTCAAAGGAAAAAAAATGATGTAATGTTGTAGAAATCAAACGGTGATGAGGATGGAGTATTTCTCTGAAATGTCGAAGTGGGTTTTTGTTTGTTGCCGTTCTTTTTTTGAGTTTTGCATATTTTGTCTCGTAATAGGGAGGTAACTTCTTTATTTTTAACATTGTACATTGTCTTATTTCATAGTTTTTATGGGTTTTATTTTTTAGTGAAATAAACATTGAGAAAAAGAAAAGGAAAAAGATAAGCGTGGGGACTTGAGACTTTTAGGTAGGGCTTGACTGGTTAAGTTTATAAAGAATTTTATGGTTGGACAGAACAACGTTTAGAAACGGGAAAACTCAAACGATAATATAATAGTAATATTTATTTTGAATTTGTTTTAAGTATATTCTCCTATGGTCGAGTAGATCCAAATGGCGATTCTTCATCTTTGTTTTATCCCTAGACAGTTGTAATCCTCAAAAAGTAGCATGGGATTAGGTGATGAAGTTTGGGTTTTGTTTTTCTGTAGCTAAGAGTTTGTTTGTTTGTTGCTAAAACAAGTTTTTCTTAGAAACTTACAGTCCCTTTTTTTTTTCTTTTCTTTTTTTTTTTTTTTGTATCCATCTGGCGTTTGATGGTAATTGGGTTTGGCTTCTGCTGGGGTTACACCTTGATAGCCTAAAGGTTGGTTCTTGGTTGTCTAAGCTACAGATATGTTGTTTTTCTTCGGGTGATTCCAGAAAATTTCCAGCAGTAATGATCCTATCTTGGTGAGGGATACAAGGATTTAATTGAGCTTTTCAACTTGCATTATCTTGAATTGATTGCATTTCTTTTGCTTTCTTTGTTTCTTGCAATGGACTTTTTAGACATGTTTTGACTCATGCATATAAATTAATCTTGATCAATGTGATCATGCCTCTTTAAGGGAACTCTTGCATAACTCATGGGGCTGTTAATTGGATTCTTGTCGCAGATCTCGTCATTTCGGGAGAGCAAATCTGATGACAGACGGTTTTACATTTTCACTGCAACAAAGACCCTTCATTTGAGAACCGATTCTAAGAAAGATCGGGTCGCTTGGATGCAAGCTTTGGTATCAACCAGGAGCCTCTTTCCACTGCGACCGCTAAATGATAATCTCTCTCTTGTCCCCCGTGATTTGTCTATATCAACTGATAGGCTCAAGAAACGGTTGCTTGAGGAGGGAATCAGTGATAACCTTGTGAAGGACTGTGAGCAGATTATGCTCTCAGAGTTCTCGGAGATACAAGGACAACTTAAAGTACTTTGTGAAGAAAGATCTATTTTGCTTGACACATTAAGGCAATTGGAGGTAATGTGAAGTCACTAATAATAACAACTATTTCTCATGGTAGATGGACTTCTCTTAATCTTAATTATAAATGAAAGCCCAAGTTGATCGACAAATTCCCAAATTCCTAATAAATATAATTGGGGGGGGGGGGGGGGCGGCGGGGAATTTCTAAGGAGTGTCTTTTATCATCTCATCTCTTAAAATGTTGTCTTAATTAATGTTGATTTTAGGTATATCATCTTGTAAATTGTTGGTTCTTATATGAAATTGCATAATAACGTCATTTCTTTGTGGTTCACTGTACACATAATGGCACTAAGCTTTTTTGTTTAGTGTTAATGGTAAACTGAGATTGTGTTTTTGTTGCATGTGCAGGCAGCTAATATTGAAGCTGAAAGCTCTGGAATTCATGATGGAGACTACCAGTTGTCAAAGCATGAATATTCTGGTATAGGGCGTGGAAAATACAGTGGTACATACTCAACTATATTGTTTAAATTATGTTAGTCAAGGAAGGTAATCTTAGTCATTTTGTACATACCTATAGTCATATGATGGTAGCACTTCATGGATAAACTAATGTCATACAGTTTCATCATGCTTTCTTGAATATGAAATACCCTTTGATTATCCGATGTTGTAATGGCAATTTCCTGCCATTTTGCTCTTATTGATCATCACCATTCTCATTTTACTTAAATTTTAGGTTTAGAAATGTTTCAACTAATGTTGTTAAGGGTGCAAGGCACACTATATGCTCTAGAACTGTTGCATTTGTATAAGGCATAAAGTGCAAAAATCCCTTGCCTGATTAAAGTATGATAAAAGATGAATTTACATGTATTTTTTTATGAGTGTGTATAAGCTTATACAATTTTGATAAACTCTAAAGAGTGATCGAACTTATCATACAAAACATGCAAAATTTTCATCTTCTTTTGTTGGCTAATATGCTTGATTTCCCTGTAATCCCATGTTGAATTCTCAAATATTGATAAGTAGAGGGTTTGATATTGTCTTTATATATATATATATATATATATATGCTGTTGAAAGTACAATTAATGGAAAAAACCCTTAGAAATTAAAGAGAACTTTGAGCAGACTTGCTTTATTTGCACCTAACGCCCTCAATAAGTCTGCTTAGACACACCAGATGTGTGCATTATCAAATGTGCCTCACCTGAAAGAGTGTGTAGAGGTTGTTCTGTTTGATGCTAAGTCACACACACCTTAACATCATTGGTTGTATTGAGTTATTATCTTAGTGTTAAGATTTGTTTCCTTTTAATATTTTCTTGCCAAGTTCTCTTATAGTCTGACATCTTGTTTGGGTTTTCAGAAGGCAGCACAACAGAATCATCCGGTGATATTGAGAAACAAGAGCTTGAGGATGTGTCTGATGAAGATGAAACCTCCTTCCATGACACAAAAGAGCATTTTACTGAACCCACTGTTATTTGTGGGTCTGTAAGAGGGGCGGCTGATCATGCAGATAATCAGAAAGGAAATGAAAATCAATTAGATGATGTGGAAAGGATGCATGGTGATAAAGAAGATTGTTATTCCAGATATGCTCAAATTGAAAGGAGAAAAAAGCTTCCAGATCCAGTTGAAAAAGAGAAAGGGGTTAGCCTTTGGTCTATGATCAAAGACAATGTGGGAAAGGATCTTACACGAGTTTGTCTCCCTGTTTACTTTAATGAACCAATATCATCCCTTCAGAAATGTTTTGAGGACCTAGAATATTCTTATCTTTTAGACCGAGCATACAAGTATGGAAAAGAAGTACGTTTTTCATACATTTCATCTTTAATATTTGATGGCTCTCTTGATATATGCACTGTTTTTCTTAGGGTAAAACCAAAATTTTATCTTCTTTTCAACAATTTTCAACATCACGGACTTCTAGGATTTTAGAAATGGCTGTTTGCTCTTGGCTGATATTTCTAGAGTGACACTGCAAATCTGTCAAAATGTTACTGAAGATACTTCAGGATCTCCACTTGCCACTCTCTAAACATGGATCTTATCTCTTTTATTGGATGGGTAGGAGTGTTAAGAAAATGGTTACCTAGTGCAGAAACGTCTAACTATTTTGACTCAGTATGAAAAGGCTCATCATCCCCTCTGTGTTTTGCCTTATGTTGGGCTGAATTTGTGGCTGTTCTTTTGGTCTGTAGAAGCAGACAGTTTTATACCTTATGCACTTATATTTTTCTGGTCAGGACATAATATTTGGAGCTAATTAATTGACTCATTTATGATTGGACCAAGGTTTTCCTTTTAAAAAAGTTTATACACATATTATCACCTTTTATAAACAACATCATGAAAATTATGTATTAGCCATTTTAGCAAGTTGTCCCTTGCTCCCTTCTTGAGGGAGATGTTAGTTCATTTCTGAGTGTACCCCTTGGGTTTGTGTGCTTTGTGACTATTCTTGAAATCTTAACATATCCTGTGCTCAAAATTTTGGATTTATTGCAATGCTTTTAAGGTTTTGTCAACAAAAGATGGCGCTCTTGCATTTATGCCTCTACAATCTAATCGTATCCTCTGTTTGGATTTTTTTGTTAAATTTTCAGGGGAACAGTCTCCAGCGGATTCTTAATGTTGCAGCATTTGCTGTTTCTGGGTATGCTTCCTCTGAAGGACGACACTGTAAGCCTTTCAATCCTTTACTAGGAGAAACTTATGAAGCAGACTTTCCTGACAAAGGAGTTCGTTTCTTCTCTGAGAAGGTCAGTCTTCAAGATCTTTCAGTACAGTTAACTTCATATTAGAATGGTGCAACCTTTATAATGAACTTAATTGATAAACTGGGAACCCTTATTTATTTGTTAAATTAAGGGTTTTCAATTCTCAGTAGTCTGGAGATACAACTCAGTGCTTCACTTTCCCATGCTCTCTGATAAATGAAATTAAACAGCCTTGAGAAGTAAATGACATATCTTGAAGTAGAGTAGATGCTTTTAAACCACAAAAAAAAGGGTTTATTTTCTTCTTTTAAGAAGAAGAAAGTGGAAAGCGCCGTCATCTTTTTATTGTGGATAATGTTGTGAGAGACAGGGTCTTGGGTAATATTTTAAACCATTTATCTGGAAAACAACAAGTCCTTGGATAGTTCCAGGAAGGAATGTTTCAGCTTCAAACAATTATCAATTTTAGGTTATCAAAACAGTGAATAGAAACAGTACAAAAGTGTTCTTTGAGGACTTAGGAAGCAAATGCAAATTATACTAGTTCTATAGGCCTTTGCAGTACTTACCTTTCCTAGTTGTTACTTCTGTTTACCTTGAAGCAAATATTTGCATTCCATAGCATAGAGGACTTACCTTCCAAGTTGAAACAGGTTAGTCACCACCCAACCCTTATTGCATGTCATTGTGAAGGTAATGGTTGGAAATTCTGGGGTGACAGTAACCTTCGCACAAAGTTTTGGGGGCGGTCGATTCAGCTTGATCCTGTTGGAGTTTTGACACTAGAGTTCGATGATGGTGAAATATTTCAGTGGAGCAAGGTATGCACAATTGGCTGTATATTTACTGCATGTGCTATTTAGGTGTTTCCATATTCTTAGCTTCTATTTCTACTTGCATGGTATAAATTATTTGAAGTTTTGAACTTCATTATTTTCAGGTGACAACTACTATTTATAATATTATCCTTGGTAAATTGTATTGTGATCACCATGGATTGATGCACATTCGCGGGAATCGTGAATATTCATGCAAACTCAAATTCAAAGAGCAATCTATTCTTGACCGCACCCCTCACCAGGTTAGTTGGTAATCTAATTGTTTCTTAAGTTTTATTTTAGTAGCCCATTTCAGTTATTGTTCTCCCAATCCGCGAAATGGGTTATCCAGGCTTGATTGCTTAATATATTTATTAGTCTATCTTCTGTCTTTAAAACTGTTATTTTCTGTAGTAAATTGTTTATCCTATCCTACATTTATTAGGTCCATGGTTCCGTTGAAGACCTTTCGGGTAAAAAGGTTGCAACATTAACTGGCAAATGGGATGACAGCATGTATTATATAAGTGGCGATTTCAGTGGAAAGCTGAAGGACTGCAATCCGTCAAATGCCTCCTTGTTATGGAAGAGGGACAAGCCACCTCCTAACCTGACTCGCTACAACTTAACATCATTTGCGATCACACTAAATGAGCTAACGCCAGGATTGCAGGTAGAGATGATGTATTGCATCACTTTCTCAAAACCATTTTCATGTTCCTCTTATGCATATCTAATTGTTTTCTATAGCGTTGTCTGATCCCGGGTATTTGATCACGGATTAAGGAGAAGCTCCCACCCACTGATTCTAGGCTTAGACCAGACCAACGTCATCTGGAGAATGGAGAATATGATAGAGCAAATGCTGAGAAACAACGGTTGGAAAGGAGGCAGAGAATGGTATGTTTTCATCTCCTTCATTTTCATGTATATTGCTTTTGGGCAATTTCATGCATCTATGCTCATGCAGTCATTTGCTGATAAATAGTGTTGAGCCAATGCTTTGTCAGTTTGTTGTTCCCACAAGAAAAACCTCCTTTGTTGTTTAGTTTTATGCGTTTTGGGGCTTCTACGCCTTCCTAATATTTTAAATTTAAGTCAAACTTAATATTTAATTTTTTTAAGATAAATTGCCTACGTTAAAAACCAGTTTCTTTTTGAATTGCGAGAACAATCAATGGTATCAAAAGTTAATTCAGTAAAATTTAGGTTTAATGACAAATTTGGCCACTAATGTTTATATGTTTTGTCAAAATGGCCCTAATTGTATTTTTGAGTCTTTTTTGGCTATCAACCTTTTTTTTTTTCAAATTGCTTTTTCTAACATATTTGATGAAAGTATTTTTTAACGAGGATGATGTGGAATATTTTTAATGAGATAGTAATTTATTACTTAAGTAACCCAATAAGATAATTACATGTGAAAAGTAATAAATTAAATAAATCATACATGAAATTAAAAAAATAACTCTTAGTTTTAAAAAAATAAATATAATTATCTAAAAAAGGTTTCAAAATGAATACATATGTTTGTTTATTGAGAGGTTTCAAAAAGATTATTAATAAATCAAACCAAAAATACTGAATGTGTGCATTCATTTTGAAACTTTTTTAAATAATTACGTTTATTTTCTTTAAATTAAGAATTATTTTTTTAACTTCATGAATTATTTATTTATTTTATTATTTTTTACATGTAATTATCTTATTGAGTTATCTAAATAATAAATTATATCTTATTAAAAATATTCCACGTATGAAATTTCATATCATCTTGTTAACTTTATTAACAGTACATTCATCAAATTTGTTAAAAAAAGTAATTTGAAAAAAAATAAAGGTTAATGGCAAAAAAAAGTTCAATAATACAAATTCGGACCATTTTAACAAAACGTGGTCAAATTTGTCATTAAGCTTAAAATTTAAACATAGGTGATGATATCAAGTGGCCCTATGCAGTGAAAGACCATCAATAAAACTAAACGTGTGTTTCTCAGAATATCTTTCAGGCCATAAATTTAAACAGTGATATGTCAATTTCAGTATTGCTGATTCCAACAAATAATCATTTACTTCGGTCAGTAGTTATTTGGTGGATAAAAAGTTGTTAAGGAAATCCTGTAAATTTATGGGGTAAATCAACATCTTTTCCCCACCTTAAGTTATTAGTGTTGTGTTTGTGGTTATTTTTTTATCATAATCATGAGGTGTCATATACATGCATATATATATAAATTTTAATAAATCGTGTTGTATAGATAATGACATAGTTTAAGCATACAATTTGAACTGATTAGCAATTCTTACTGCAATGAGAAATGAATCCCCTAACCAGTGTTGTGCATGGTGGCAATAAGTTCATTTTCTTTTTGTTTGGATAGTGGCAATAATTTCTGCTTCTATGTAGGGAGTAAATTTAGATTATTGATTTTTACTGCTGATCTTCACACTGCTTCTGATCATTTTTGCACAGTCAAGAAAACTACAAGAAAATGGGTGGAAGCCTAGATGGTTCCATCAAGATAGTGAAAATGGATCCTTCCGCTACACAGGCGGGTATTGGGAAGCAAGAGAACAAGGAAAATGGGATGGATGTCCAAATATATTTGGTGAATTCAATGAAGAATTAGTTGATTCCTCTGAATGATCCTGACTTCAATTTTAGGTGAGTTGTTGCATTTACTTCTGAATACTTTCTTTTTTTGTGCTACATATGATGATGTCATGGTGTGTGTATAGGCGTAGGTGCACCCGCGCCTTAGACCCTTTCAGGTGAGACTCATTTGATGAGGCATATGACTTGCCCGGTGCGCCTAGGCAAGCTTTTCAATAAGGCAATAGGCATTAAAAAGAAAAGCCTGCAAAAGACATGGAACGTAAGGAAATCATGCATATTGACCAGAAAAAAGAATTTATGCCTTTAAGATAAACTAGACCACTCCTTATAGTTTATTATGTTATTTATAATCATATTGCACTTTACCTACTTGGGTGAGTGCGCGCCCGGGCAAGATGGTGTGGTTTAGGAGAAAATAGCAACAATGAAAGAATTAGGGCTGAAAAACAAGAAAGAAGTTGAGACTCTTGAAAATGTAGGGTTATAAAAATATTTAGTTTCTCTATTAATTCGAAGAAAAATAATAAATATAATGAAGAGCCATTCTGCATTAATTCCGCAAATAATAAATATAATAAAAATATTTAGTTTTAAAGATGAGCATTAGTTGTGGAATTGATTCACAAATTTATGCTGAAGTGGTAAAACTTATATTAATTTTTTACTGAAATATTTATTAATTATTAAGTATATTATGGATGGTTAAGATATTTTTAGGGTTTAAATCTAAGGACTATGGCTAGTATTATCTAGGGTTATAAACTTTATTTACAAGAAAAAATATAGTATAAATAAGCTGTAAACTTCACGGCCAGCATTGTCGCGGTTGTTATTATTATCATCTTTGAATTATTAGGGAGAAACTAGAGGTTTCTTTAACATTAATTCTAAAGTTCCAACTTTTTTCAGTCCTATACTGTTCTAATTATTTATAGTAAAAGTATGATGATGGCTCTTGTACTAAGAGTTGGATTGTATTTTTCTTCCTTAATTAAAAAATGAACAAACTAGTTTTTTTGTTAAAAATTTTATTCATTTTTATTATTAAAAACTGGCAACATGAGGTACATGTGACTTGTCATGTGTAATTATTTGGTTATTCCGTCACTTACATTAGTTTGTAACAATAGAGATGGATGGAATTTTAACAGAAAGGATCAGCTTGTTGTTTGATCTGATGTACATGGATTTTTAATGCAATTTGAAATGGCTTTTTACAGTAGTTTTACCATTGATTTATTGCTGTCCCTCTTCCCCGAACCACACCACATTAGGGTTATAGCACTTAGGATGTGCCTTTTGCCCTTGAGGGGTATCTTAGTAAATATATCTTAGCGAGCATTGTTGTTTTGATGGAATTAATTGGTACAATTACTTAAATAATGGAGCTACCAATCTTTTTAATGGCAGATCAATATGGAGATGGTCTTTCCAGGAGACATTCAAGGTGGATCATTTGGTGGGGGTAGATAATGGAAAGGTCAAAGTGTAAAAGTTTAATGTAACAATTATAATATATATATATATATATATATATATATATATATATATATAGTGTGGGAATTGTTTGTGTAATGTAATCTCTCTCAAGTCTCTCCATAGTCCATTTATTCTATAGCTGCTCCTTCAACTGAATGAGCCGATCGAGCTGAAAAATTTTACATTTCGTAATTATCTGTGTTTTCATCCAAGGAAATTAATAAATGAGAAAAAAAAAGAAGGTGCATTCTTGGCATCGGCTTAACATGTTCCAAAATATTGTATCATACTTGTTCATATATTCCAATAATCAAGTGGAATATGGTTATGGTTTATTTATTATTAAATCAAAATTCTAATAAATTTTTAGAAATAAATATTAATTTTTTACATTATTTTGATTTGGTGCAATTATATACATTAAATTTGAATTGTGATTTATATGTACATATCGAACTTTGATTTTATTTTAGTTGTATACATTTAAAGAAATAGATATATGCATATATTTTCATATCAGATTGCTTAATTGTTTGTGTATGCAATATATTAACGTAAAATGGTGTTAATTTGATGATTGTGTTAATGATTTGTGAAATTTGAATTAAATCAAAATTTCATATATAAAATCATATAAAATTAAAGTTCGATATTATACATTAGATCAAAATTCATGTATAATTTTAATTTTTATCCCAAATTTGCATCACATGCATAAAGTTTGAAAATTTGATTCAGTTAATCAAAATTCTATCCAAATAAATAATTAAAAATGATATAAGCTTTGAGTGTTAATTTTGAATTTGAAATAACTTAATTCAAATATATTTAAATAATCTTAACTCAAAATTAAATTAATCAAAAGATTTCTTAAATTCAGATTTATGCTGCCAAAAACCAACATGAATTGTTGAATTGAGCAAATAAATTGAAGTATTTAGATGGTTAATAAAATTCAAAGAATTGGGCATAGTGTACTATCCCATAATTTATTCACACTATTTTATTTGGAATAAATATTGAAGAGGTTAGAAATACTTTATTAATCACTTTCAAAATAAAACGGACAATTTAATTCCTTTATTGATTGAAAGCCAACAAATAAAAGGTAAGGAACAATTTAGTCATTTTCAAATTAAATAGAATAATTTATTCTTTTACATTATTCCAAATTGACTAAATTACAATAATTAAAGATGCTGTCACCAAAAGAAAAAAAAAAATATAGCTCTAGAAATCACCATGTGTGAATCCACAACTGATTTGAATTTTAAAAAAATTTATGAAAATAAAAATTTAAAAATGATATAATATTAATAAAAACCCAAAAATTTAAAAAAATTCTTTAAATTTATAAAAATTCAAAAACTGCATAGAAACTTTCCAAAAATTTAAAACTATAATATTAAAAAAAATACATAAAAACTTCAAAATCTTATAAAATATTCAAAAAGAATTCCAAAATTTTGAAAAATAAAATTACAAAATTCTTTCAAGTAAAATATCTAAATATTTGTTATTTCTATTTTTTACAGTATTGATTTTTTTTTTTTACTTTTTTTCTTGAAATTTTTAAAATTCCAATTAAAAATTACAAAATTCCATCAAGTAAAATATTAAGTAATTTTTTTTTAAAATTTCACCAATTGAAGATTGACATATTTTGGAATAAACTAAATTGCTCCTACTTCATTGGTTTATTAACGGAAATAGTTAATATAATTTATAATTGTCTTTATTTGCAAATTTTTGAATAATATGAGGACTAAATTATTATTTTTAATTTGAAAGAGATTAAATTACTTCAGACCTTATGATACACGAACTTTCTTGATATTTATTCCATTATAATTCAATACAATTTTTTAATTGAAACGTAAAATTAAAAAAGAAAAGATTATCCGTATAACACAAATATATATATATATATATGTCCATATATAAAGTGACATTAAAGTGTTTAGATGCTTGAAAATCTCATGCATGAATCTTTGATGTCAATCTAAGTTAGAATATGAATTATTGATCCTAACTTAAATAAAAGGTTAAAATTTTTTATGGAAAATATATATCAGTTGAAGTTTCACATCATACTTTAGAGCCCCTCATCCTGTTAGCCTTCATAGTTCATAACTATTAAGGTGATAAAAGTTTCATTTACTTTTCATTGATTTCCCTATAAAAAGCTCTCGATTCCAAAAGCTTAATTTAATTAATTAAATTAAATGAATTAATTGGACCGATTAAATTAATTAAATAAAAAATTGATGATCTGATCAATTCAATCACTGGTACAATATTAAAATCATGATTATCAATAATGTAGTAGGAGAATAGTGTTAGCCGGCACTTTAGACACAATTATAAATAACTATGTAAAGGCTAATAGGTGTAGGACGATGTGGTTTACAGAATTAATATCCCCGACCTCATTCAACAAATCTAAACATAAGAAATGACATCATTCCCAATAACATCCCAAAAAGTGCGAAAAATATACCAAGTATACTGTCAATCCTTGGAGCCTGATGCGGGTTTATCTGAAAGTAAGTGGTAGATACTTTATTGGCAATAAGTTCAGCCCATAGACCTTCATTCATAGGCAAAGTAACACAAGGAGAAATGGCATTAATAATTAACTCCAAAGTACCTCCCTTTTGAGTTTGAAACAAGTTTGCAAAAATACCTAATAACAGTATCTTGGATTCCTAACTCTGTCTCAACCTATTAATCCACTGCTTTCTTCTCCTTACCGTTGGCTTGTGTATGGAAAAATAGTGTTGTGATCCCTTTCCCTTATCCAACCTATTAAATTACTTTTTTTCCAATGAACCATGCGTTTCCGAACACTCAAAACAAAGCTTCCTTATTGAAACTTTTCTTAGTTATCTGCTTACCAACAGTCCATTTTTTTTTTACCCTTTTATTGGTGATTCATCCTTCTTGAGAATGTCTTCAACATCTATTCCTTCAACATCAATAAGTTGGAGTTCACTCAGAAGTTTGTTAATCTCGTTTTCCATGTTCAAGGACATCACAACAAACCATAGCACAAAGAAGGGAGACAAAATTCTCAAAATTGATATCTTTCCTTTACTCAAGTAAGAGGGGAACAAAAACAAGCTTTGAGAAAATTACCAAATTAACAAGGTGAACTTACAATGGACAAGTTAGGAAAGATAAGACTTTCCACCAATAAAAGTCAACTCGAAGCAAAATAAGGTAACAAATAAAATAGAAGGCCACAAATAAGGAGTTGCTTAAGCACACTCACAAGGGAGTGGCACCCTTATGCTTCCATCAACACTTATGTGCTAATACACATTATCCTACATAATTGTGTAACTATTCCTAACCACCAAAACCACTTGCAAACCACCATAAACACCCTTTGCTTGTCACCACTTATTGAAACTAAACTTTCTATTAGACCTAAAATCGTAGCCAATAAGTCTATAATCTTAAGAACTAAGCTTCTTAATGTCGTGATCAACCTACTCTAGTGAAAACTGGAAAAGTCAAGCATCAAAATAGAAGAAAACCATATCGAAAAAGATAAAAAAAAAAAAAAACCATCATACCTTCACACCAAACCCTCATAACCAATCACTCCACCATATCAACTCAATAATGGAGGAGAAACCTTACTACCTTTTCTACCATTGGTGCTACTAATAGACTACTAGGATGTCCGAAATGATTTTAGGGCAATGTTAAGAGATTCAAACAAGACTATTGTTGTAACACCCTTTACCCAACTCGATCACCGGGTTTGGATACCAAGTGTTACAATTAATTCAAGTTACAAAACTTATCTTTCGAACTTGTTTTAATTATAAACTTAGACAACATTGGATTGTGAACCCACATTTACCATACAATTTATTTCAAAATTGAGATTAACATCTTTCAAAAATCAACTTTAAAACCCTTCTCACCTATATATATAAAACCTTTCTCGCATAGTCACCAAAGCCCCAATTAAGCCATCCATCGACAATCATTTTGTCTCCTACTAAGGAACCAACCGGTTCCATCCTAATTGAACCAGAATTATGTCTCAACTAATTACCAATCAACCACCACAATTTCCAAGTTTTCTAGTAGAGCCTACCAACTTACTATTTTATTCAATTAACTCCCAACTCTCCTTTAAATTTGAGACTTTACTGAAACTGGGTATGAAAATTGTAGTATTAAGGTGTTAAATGCAAATAGATTGTGTGGATAGATTTATCTTAGAGGGGAATGAAATATTGCTTGGTGTTAAGTGGTTTTCGGAATTACATGTTACGCATGTAGAAATTGAGAGTGATTCTTTAGTTGTCATTAGGTATCTAACAAGCACTAGTCATTTAGTGTCAAGCCTAGGGCACTTAGCAAGTGATCTTAGGTATCTTTGTGCTAGCTTTCGAGTGATTACCTTTAAACATGTTCTTTGGATAGGAACCAATGAGCTCACCACCTAGTTGATTGTTATGATAGGTAATGGTATAATAGTCTTATTTGATTACAACATCCACACATTTGTACTTGTCATTAGTTATGTGCTAATAATCTTGATTATGAATAACCTCTATAAATGCACTCTTTTTTCACTTTTTGTCATAGAAGAATGATTTTTTAACGAGACATATTCAACAACCTGATAGATAACAAAAACTTGAAAAATATTTAAAAATAATTACTAGGATTGAAATTCATAATCTCTAATAACATGTAAATTAGATGACCCTTTCTCGAAAAAACTTGATTGATTAAAAAATATTTGTTTTGGCTAACAACCTCTTGATCTAGTGGCAAAAGTATTTTGTTGGCAAAAAAAGTAAAAATCAAGTTCAGGAAAATTGAATGGCATTGCATGTTGAGACCTATTATTTTGGCAGGTTAGATATTGGGGTGGTCTTTGGATTAAGTAAATCTAAATCAAGTCAATTCGAGTTTTAACTTTTTCATATCATTTTAAGTTTAGGTCAATTTCAGTTTCAAGGTGTTTTAGGTTTGAGCCATTTAAGTTTGAAGTTTGGATTTTTCAATTTGGTTCATTATGAGTTTATTTTGGGTTATATTTTGTTACTTCAAGTTTAGATAATTTTAAATTATTTATTTGTGCTATTTCAAGTTCAGTTTTATTTATGTTTCCATTCAAATTTAAGTTGGATGAATCCAAAAGTATTAACTTTTATAATTAAAATAGATTAGATGAAATCTGAATTTAGATAGATGGAATTGAATTTTCAAATACCAATCAGAATTAATAGGTATAATTGCAGTTCAAAGATACCACCCACCGGATTGCTTCCGAAGACAAACCCACTAATCCATTACAGCCTCAAAAGACAGAAACCCTTAAATTATTAGAAAGAGAAAGGGAAATTTTGGACTAATCTGAAAGATATTTTTTAGCATATGGGACCCCCTTTGTAATTAATAATAAAAAAATTCAATTGAATCCCACGGTTGAGACAAAAGCATCACAAATGGGGCAGCATCCAATTTGCTGCCCAACTAGCCGATAAGAGGGAGCAGATAATGTCAAGCAAAGGGTTTCCACGTGATTGCTTGCTTGCAAATAGCATCGATTCAATTATACCCCTCCCCATATTCCAATCATATGGAATTTTGGGCTGTAATTAATTTTAGGGTAAACTACTCCCAAAGTCATTAAACTATTAGTAAATTTACATTTTGGTCATTCAACTTCAAAAAGTTACAAAATAGTCATTAAACTATTCAAAAGTTTTCATTTAACTCACTATTTTCGAAAATTTTTATTTAAGTTACTGCACTATTAAGTTTTTTGCTCTTTAAAAAAAGTCTAGTTAGCGAGCTCCAAGTGACGATTTGACTATCGGTACGATGAATCAGTACCCATCAATGAGTAGAAGAACATACCTTAAATCCAAGTTGATCTGATGGCCAATGTCGGAGATTAGAGAAGAAATCTATTTGGATTTTGATTCACAGATTCGTGATGTTCAAACCTGTTTAATAAAAAACTAGATTGTAGAAGAGAAGTGGAAGAGATCTTTCAATTGGTGCAGGTAATGTAAACAGAAAAGGCCATACCACAACAATTTTAACATTCCATTAACTTAAGAAAAATCTTTCAAATAGTTTAATGATCATTTTATAATTTTTTTTTAAAATTAAATGATCAAAACGTAAACTTAAAGTATAATTTCCCTTTAATTTTAAAGCATATTTAAGAGACTAGGAAACAGCTCCATGTCGTGGATTTTTGTGCTGTCATTCTGCATATTTGAGAGAATCATGCAAGTTGATGAGGTCCATGGATATGATTAGACAAATACCATAATCTTCATTACTTAAAAAACAATAATTTGAAGGTTTTAATAATCTTTTTAATTTAACTTTGATTCTCTGACAAAAAGAATATCCAAATATTTCTCACTTTCAGATCAACCAAAGGCCATTCCTTGCTAACTGTTACACGTTCACGAACATGTTCCCGACCTCGTTGTTTGCAATGTTTCATTTGATTCTACTTGTAAACAAATTCCCAATCAAAAGAATCATGTATTCTTGTGGAAAAAAATTAAGTGATACCAACTAAATTAAGTGTTTAGTAATGTTATTTATTAGATTTTGGATTGTTTGTGACTTATTGATTTTTATATTATCGGTTGAGTTTAATTGTTTTCAAAGTTTATAAGTACAATAGAATTAAAGTATGAATATAAATACATATTCGAGTAATCTATGAATCAAATTATTATAATATAAACGGATTACTAATTAATTAACTAGATTAAAACCCACACATAACAATAATATATGATAGGATCGAGAGACCCACATATTTAATTACATATTGTAGATATCAAACTTGAATGCTTAAAATCTAAGATTTTCGCTTTTATTAACTACGCCAAAATTTCATTTTTAAATTAAATGAGTTAAATTATTTAATGGTTTTGAAGTATAAATTTATAATGACTTGTCATATTTTAATAGGTAAGATTGTAGGTTTAGTTTTCATTGTTGGGCTTGAAGTACTTGTTGAATTTTTACTGTATTTTAAAACTAGTAAATTTTGATCCTTTTTTTTTATGTGATTTTGAAGCATGACAAATCAATATTTATAATGTTTAGAATTATCACTGTTTAAAATTTTACCCCTCTACAAAATTAAATGCACAAGACCAAATAGTTCTCACTTACTAATTTAACTAAAATTAAATGGAACTTATTAATTGATCTATATCCTATCTTGATTTGTTTGTTTGGGATATTAGAGAGTAAGTGTATCGTGGAGATCTTTATATTAAGAGTTGGATTGTATTTTATTTCTTCTATATATTAAAAAATTGATAAATTAGTCTCTGCATGTTCAATCGAAGAGTAAGCAAGTCATTCTATTAAAAATTTCATTCATTATTAGTATTAAAAATTAGTTCCTATACATTAAAATGAAGTAGACATAGTACAGCACATGTAACTATTTAGTTATTCCGTCAATTACGCTAGTTTTTAATAGTAAAAATGAATGAAATTTTAACAAAAAGTTAATTTACTCTTTGATTTGACTTACATGAACTAATTTATCATTTTTTGAATAAAAAGAATAAAATACAATACATGTTTTACCTATATTAGAGTTAACAATCTTGACCAATTCATTCGTTTTATGTAAAACGTTAAACATCATGATTTAATTAATTGTTTTGGCTTACAAATTGATGTTAAACTATTACCCCCAATGGGGGTTCACGGATTGATTAATTTTTCATATTTTGACAATCAAATATTGTTTTTACTCATAATATTGAGCCTTGGGTCAAAGCTAGTCCTCTATTTTTCAATGTCCATTTCCCTAAAATCACTTCAAATCGTATGGTGGATGGCACATGAAATTTTATTACTCTATTAATATGCTGATTAATCAATAATGCGTTTAATAATAGCTAAGCAAAAACCAAAACCATTCACATGCCAAAAGCTTTTTGCCTTTTCAAAGATGACGGTGACAGTAGTTTCTTTGCAGACAAAAACACTCACAAGCCAAATTCAATTTACCAATTCTAGGCCGAACCCAAAACCTAGGATTGAGAAAAAAAATCTGTAAAATCGAAAATCTATTGAAATAATGTTTGATTTTGTTTAATTCGATTATTACTAAAATTTATTTAATTTATTCGATTTTTATACAATATTTACTTTTAGTTATAATTTTCCTTTTTAAATTTTAAATTGAAAAATATATATTTAAACACATTTATTCTTTTGATCACTGCAATAACAACAATATTAATAAAGTTAAAAGCTCACGACTATAATTTTTTTTAACATTAATTTTATTATATAATCTTATCATATCTGTTCTTTTTTATATAATCTTAAAATTATCCATAGCCTTTCTTTAACTCTTAAATAGAAAGAATCCAAATATTTTTATGTTAGCAACAATACCGATATTAATTGAATTAAGACTCTTTTCACTTTGAAAATTAATTTTTAAAAATCCGACGAACGAAAGAGATTCATCACGGTCTTTTTCCCTTTTATTAGTCACCTTTACCGACATTTGAATTTGCTAGTCTTTGCATAGTAGGTGCAATGTCTTTACTTCTTTTTCCAAAGTATAAGGTGCCAATTCGTCAACTTTCATATCAATTTGTCTTTTCGACATCATAGTCCCAAATTGCCTCCTTGAAACCTTGATTCGATGATTATCAGCTTGTTAACATGTGGAGCTGGACTAATAATTGATGATATGATTTTGGTTAAAATTATTGTGTGAGTCAAACGAGTCATTTGATTTAATCTATTCAAGTTTGATATTCAAATCAAAATTTGCAGATATAATTTTACAAATTAAATAATTTTATGTGTGGTCAACTTGATTTTTGATACTCAACATATATCACTGTTAGAAAGTTGAAATTTTCAACATTTTTTGCTAATCATAAAAAGGAAAGAAACTCTTATAATTTTTGCTTGGAATTCTACTTTTGCTAATTCCTTTCCCATATTCTTCTTGTACATCAAAAAGGGAGGGTCAAACTTATTTAAAGTTCGAAGCACTTGGCAACTAATTATACAAAGTTACATAAACACAAAATCTTAAATGAAGATTACTTTCGTTTAATGGAAAGCAGTTTCTGATTCTTCCAATTCAATCCCTTCATCAGCAAGTCTCTTATCCTTATACACATACCATTTAGCAAAAACCAGGTAAATCGCCAAATTCAAACAACTCAAAATTGCTAAAAGCCAATAGAAGTCATAGAGTCTCCCTTGGTTCAAATTATCTGGCAGCCATGGATGCTTGTTTCCAGTCACCTTATGAACTATAGTAACCAATAATGAACTAACGAAAAACCCTAATGAAAGTGTACTTAAAAATAAACCCGTACTCATTGTTTTCATCCCTTTTGGGCACTCCCTTAAGAAAAAATCAAGTTGTCCTATGTATGTAAAGGCTTCACCAGCCCCTACAAGCAAAAACTGAGGGACCAACCAAAAGACACTTAATGGGATTTGAGCGGTTGGATTATTCGCAAGACCATTCGTAGTTGCTGCTCTCAGTCGTTTTATTTCGGTCAATGCTGCTGCTACCATTGCTATAATGGATAAAACTAAACCAACAGCGATCCTTTGCAAAGGGGTTAACCCTTGTGGGTTTTTAAGTAATTTTCTAGTGATTGGAACGATGAGCCTGTCGTAAATCGGAACTGTCAAGAGAATGCTTCCGACGAAGAATACAGTGAGTGACGCTGGTGGGATTTGAAATTTCCCTATGTGACGGTTCATGGTTGTGGCTTGTGATACTGAAAATGTTGTCATTTGGGCATATACGGTCCAAAATATAACAGTGGTTGCCCATATAGGTAACATCCTTAGTACCAATTTCACTTCTTCAACATCTGTTAATGTAGCCAAGTTCCATTTATTTGCCTCATTAAGAGATGGGTCCTTGATAGCTGCCCTATCCAAGAAACTGTATATAGACAATTTGAAACCAATGAAAAAATAATCAGCCAATAAAAAAGGAAAAAACAAAAACAAAAACAAAAACAAAAAAGGGTTCTTATCAACTTTTTCAATTATTACACAACCAGCCGGAATTGATCAATTATTTCCCATTTCCAACCAAACACGTTTAGAAAATTTTATTTTTCAGATATCATGAAATGTCATTGTTTCTTGCCATTGGAGTTTGATTTTGATTGTTGAAGACTTTAAAGCATTACTAGTCTCATTAAAATGGTGAGGAAACGTGTATGTTTGGCTATGGAAATAAACCTACAAAATCAAGAAAATTTCTTGATAGACCAAATCAAGAATTAATTGTGTAACATATAATATGTTTATAATATGTAAAAGTATTATGGATTCGTGACATGTCACATGTTATTTTTTGATTATTTTATCAACTACATCAATTTTTAACGATATAAATAGGTAAAATTTTTAATAGAAACAACCAATTTACTCTTTGATCTAATGTATAAAGCTTACTATTTTTAGTTTAATGTGAGAAATAAAAAAAGTGTGATGGAAGGCAAGTGAACAGGCTTCGGACACTAAAGCCAATGTGTCTTTAAAGTATTTTAACTGGGGAAGGTTTATTGGTGAGGATTAATTGGGGGACAGTTTGGCCTAATGTCCCGTGATCTCTTTTTTATTTTATATAATCGTATGTCTTCAATAGTTTTACGAGATTAAGTTGAAGTGATATTTAAGTAAATCCATTTCATCGATAATGATATATTTTTCATGATATAAAATTTATTGTCTGTTTTTTGGACATGAAACATGACACACAAATATGTTTTCCAAAGTAAAAGTTTTATAAATATTTTTGTATTAAGAATTAAATTAAATTATATTTTTATTTAAAATTAGTAAATTAGTTTTTATACGTTAAATTAAAGAATAAACAAGTTCTTTCAGTTAAAATTTTTAATTATTTCTACTATTAAAAACCGGTGTGGTTAACAAAATAATTAGATAATTACATATAGTATGTCACGTGTACCTCATGTTGATGTACAATGACCAATTTTTAGCAGTAAAAATAGATAAAAGTTTTAATAAAAGAAAAAATCTACTCTTTAATCTAATTTATAGAGACTATTTATCCAATTAATTGTCAGGCGAAGATAGCGGTTGTATTTGGATTCGTGAATGAGAGTATAAAATATCCTGATCAAGTGGGGGGGGGGATTGAGATAGGGTTGTCATTTATATATACATCCACAAACCCTATCAAATTTCAATAATTCTACTCTTTGATTGATTTCATATACCCAACTGATTGAGGATAATCTATCATATTGGACCCTACCATATGTTAGATGCTTGGCACCTAATGTTATTTTGGGAACATTAACATTAATGCTGCTATTAATTAACTATAATATTTTGAATCTTTATCATATTCCATTACTTTGTAATCTTATTATTAGTGGTCCCCTTTCCCTTAATCCTTGGTTCACTACTCTATGCATTATGCTACTCTATCCTTTAGATATGTTACCCTAAATAGATTCAATGTTGAAAATCATTAACTTAATCTTTAGTCTTTTCATTATTTAGCATCCCTTTGGATGAATGGTGGAAAGGTATAGGTTGATTAATTGTAGTGTTTTAAGTATTACGTTAAAAAAAAAACTATTTGTTTGTATGAAAAGAAAGATTAATGAAAAAGTATTTAATTATTCCCATATATATACTGAACTTTATGTATATTCTTTTAATTATTTTTTAGTAAAAGTATTATAGAAATTTTTATATTAAAAGTCGGGTTACGTTTTGTTTTCTATATGCAATAAATAGACATATTAATCCTTTTATGTTCGATTACAAAATAAACTAGTCATATGGTATCTGTTAACCAATGTGTCAGATTGATAATTTTTGACCAAAACTAATATCGTCACGAATCATCTGATTAGCTTTTAAATCCAACATGAACTGTTAAACGAGTTTTTAAATAGATGACTAACCGGAACTGTTTGGTGTGGGGCAATTTTTGTTTCTTCTTCATCTTCAACCCCTCAGCTGCATCATCAATATTGAAAAGCAACGATGGATCCAATGGCAACTCCAAATGCTTCTTTTTCCAGGCAGCTACGAAGACTGTAGCAATTTGGGTCAATGGGCTCCCCACCAGTTTCTTAAACCGGTACCTCTTTGTACCCGATAGAAACACCACTAACCCTATCACAATAGCACAAGCACAAATGCCATAGCCCCATTCACGTCCTAAATTGTCTTGGATGTAAACCAAAATGGTCACTGAACAAAGTGAACCTATGTTTATGAAGAAAAAGAACCAATTGAAGAAGTTGGTCATCTGGGATTTTTCTTCGGGGTCCGAATCATCAAATTGATCCGACCCAAATCCGGAAACACTCGATTTTAGACCCCCAGTCCCAAGAGCTGTAAGGTAAAGGGCTAAGTAGAGAACAGTGAGTTGGGTGCCACTTGCTGGGGTACATTTTATGGCGTTGTCCCTTGTGCATTTTGGTGGCCTTAGGCTTGGGATTATTGTTGAGATTGTTAAGACGGTTACACCCTGCGTACATAATTCATACGATACTAATACTTTAAATAATTGAACTTATAATTGTTTTGCTAATTCACTTGTAAAGTAAAATGATGATAATGATCTTACTGTCGCTTGAACGGTGGCGAAGATTCCGATGGTGAGATACCTTCCAAGGAATGTATCGGCGATGAAACCACCGAGTAAACAAAGCATGAAAGATGTGCCGAGGAAGTTGGTGACGGTGGTGGCCGAGGTAGCATTGCCTAAATGCATGGTTTCCGTTAAGTACGTCACTAAGTTAACAGCTATACCTAAAGTTGTTAACCTCTCACATGCTTCCACACCTGTGAGACAGAAAAGACAATTACAAATTGTTTGTTTGTTTAGTGTCTAAAACTAAAGCCATAAAAAGACTCAAATGAAATGATGATGATGAAAGATGAACCTAGAATCATGGCGGCGCTGGTCCAGCCTCCGGTGGTGGACCTCTCGGCGGGATGACCCTTATAGTCCCAAGCATCGGGGAGGGTTTTCCCTTGTGTTATAGGGAGGGACATTGGTTGATATATAAGGTTAAAATTGGTTGAAAATCAAAGGAGAGAAACAGAGAGTGGTGGTGGTGATGGTGGCACAATGAGAGCAAAGGGTGGTGGTAGCTGTATTTATAGTAACGTGTGAACATTGAAGAGGCTTTAATTAATTAGACACGGATTACAAACTACTCAAAATTGCATTTAATAAAATATTTCTTTTTCATGGAATTAAAGTTAAATCATATAATTTTTTTTTTTATGTATGTGAACTTTAACCTAAATCCAAAAATTTAATCTATTTAATATAAATTTTAACATGAATTTTATCTAATCATTTAATTTAATCTATTCAATCTGAATTAAAAATTATTTGAACTCGAAATAATCTGAAGATGAAATGACCCAAAGTTTAAAATGATTTGATTGGAAAACTAGACTAGTCTAAACCAAAATAACTTAAATCTAAAACAATAAAAATATCCAACTATGATTGAAACCTTATATAGTCTAAATTCAAAAAGTTTTAAAACCCAAATTAACCCAATTCAAAAATAATCCCATCCCTCTCTAAAAAAAATTACAAGATTAAAATTTGTTATTAGTCTTTCAACTTTGACAAAATTTGAGAGTTTAATCTGTATAACTAAAAAATTTAAGTTCTATTTTTTTATTTAAAAATCTTAATCCAATCATTAAAATAGTAAGTATTTTCAATTAAAATTTATCAATTTTATTTAGCTATTCAATTTTTAAATTGAAAAAAAGGAAGATTTACCAACAACAAATTTTAATCAAATTATAATGTAAATTTCCTTTTCTTTTATCTTCTTGAATTCTATTGCTAATAATACTTGGCTGATTAATTGTGTTTAGATGAGATGAAACCCCATTCAGGAGGGAATGACAGCTCTACCCTACATCATAGACTTTTGTAGGACCATGTTTATATCAATGATTGGTAATTATATAAACTTCCACAAACACTTGGGAAGTTGAAATTTGGAAACCATGGTTAAGAAATAAATTAAGGTGAGTTGAGGGGATTTTCTAAGAGGTATCCCTTCATTATTTGTGTCCACGTCATCTTATCTAGAACTTTGAGTTTTTATTTTAAAATAAAATTTTAAAGCATTGAATAATAATATATTTAGAAAAAAAAAACATGTAATACTTACTTTATTTTAAATATATAATTTTTATTTTTAATTTTATTTATCGTTATAATACTGAAAAAAAGATGACAGGGTTTAAATCTGTATTATTTAAGTATTAGAAAAAAAGTTCAATCTTTATTTTATTTAAAAGAATGAATTAATAAAAAATGGTTATTTAATTTTAAGTATTTTACATTATAAATATTTTTTTTGAAGGGAAAGGAATTTATTTTACATTATAAATTTTAATAAAATCTAAATCTTCTCCTCCTAACCACGAATAATGTAATTTTTTTCCTCTTGCTCTCTAACAACAAGCATTTGTACTTGCATGGAAGTTGGTATACGATCATTTTAACTTAATAATTAGTACATTAAAAAAAACTTAATAGTTAGTATAAATGCTATTAATTATAATAATAATTTGGCATCTATTCCTTAATTTGCTAGTCTTTTTCCCTTTTTTTAGTGGGAATTAACCTAGCACACCAAAAGTTTGAAAGCCTTGATTTCCACATGAATATAATGTTTTCAATTGTTTTTAAAGATTTTAATTTATTTTTTGGGAAAATATTTATATATTACTACTGGAGTTTTTAAACTTCATAAACAGGGTTAAGGAGTTGACAAGTGTCTTACAGGGTATAATAAATTATAAAAAATATATTTAAAAAAATAAATGTCAATTTTTTTAATGTTACTTGTGGATGAAAAAGTACATTACTAGTGTATCAAATATTCACCCTTATTTTTTTTTGGTAAAAAGTAGTTTTCAAAATTTTTTCTCATAAAGGTTCACTAATATTAAATAGTTTATTAACCAACAAGTAGTTAGAAGAAGTGGAAGTGGATTTCTTCCATAAGTATTTGGACCGAGTTTGAATTATGGAGTTGACATTGTTAAGAGGACTTTACCTTAATACCACCCTTGGCCCGAACAAGACCAATAAAACAAAAATTTCAGTAAGAAAATAAAAACAAAGGTTTGTTTTACCTAGCGGACCAATCATTAGAAGCAAAATGCGTCAAATGAAATAAAAGATCAATCTTTTCATCCGATACTTAATTTCTAATCATTTTAAGTTTGCTCATAACATTTGTGAGACTTCCCATAGAAACAAAGGGAAAGACTTCCTTTTCAAAATTTTCACATATTTTCCTTCAAATCAAATCAAAACTTCAACTCTAAACTTAGATTTCTTTATAAAATCAAGTAGGAAACTTGTTTCCAAACTCATTTCCTCCGTAAACATCACCATTCAAGCTAAGGTTTATGGTGTTTCAAGTGAGAGAAATTATAGTTAGAGAGAGAAAGTTCCATTGAAGTAAGATTTAGTGTTTTTCTTCCTCCCTAACATGATATTTGTTATGAATTCTTATGAAAAAACTTAGAAAGCTTTTTTTATTAACATTTTGGTATATTTTTAATGTATGAAAAATTAGGTTATGTGGAGTGATACGGCCATGACGCGAAGCGTACCAAAAACAAGCAAAGATCCTCAAATACTTCCTCAAGGCCCGATCACTCGAGCTCGGGCAAAGCAATTTAAGGAAGCCATTTCGGCTTTAGTGGAGCAAGTGTGGAGCGACATTTTAGCTGGGCAATTTAAGGAAGATTCGAACAGCTCCATAAGTTTTCCTTGCAACTTTTTACTAGCTGAATTAAGGGTCTGTTTGATTGACGGAATTGATTTTCCGGAAAATCATTTCCAACTTTTCTAGCGTTTGATTGGCGGAAAACATTTTTCGTTTGGAAAATGAACTCCAAAACAAGGGAAAATGGGTTGCATTTTAGGGAAAATGTCTTACCCTTTCAATTTCCGTAAGACATTTTCCGTTCTCTCCTCTCTATCGCCTCCTTCATTCCTTCCTTCATTTCCGGTAGAAAACTGCTTCTGTTTATCGATTTTCCAGTAACTTGTTTTTTTAATTATTCAATACTTGTTTTTTTAACACAATTACAAATAATTTATTTGATATTAGTTTTTTTCAATTTATAACAATTAATATTGTAGCTTAATAATTGAGTATTATTATAAATAAATCATTGCAATATATGTAAAAATAATTTAAAATATAAAAATTTATTAATATATATTAATATATGTAAAAACAACTTTTCCAGAAAATATTTTCAGGAAATCTGCCAAACAGCAGAAAATATTTTACACAGATTCAATCAAACAACAGAAAATATTTTCTAGTAAATCATTTTACAGAAAAGTAAAATATTTTCCAGAAATCATTTTACGGAAAACATTTTACTGGCAATCAAACAGATCCTAAGCTCGGAATCAGCTCCATAAGTTCGTCTCAGCTCAATTTTAGCTCAATAGCTTTTAATCCAGCTCAATTAATTTTTTTGTTGTTTAATTGGTCTTAAATCTGGACGAATTTAATTATGCATGATAATTGTGTTTTTCTTACATATTATTAAGTCAATTTAATTTCCTACAGCTTATAAATATGTCTTATTACATGTTTTTAATTTGTCTTGTCCAAACCGAATTAATTAGCTTTTAGTTTAATTAATTGTGTTTGTTTTAATTATAAGAATTTAAGTTGTCCAGATTGTGTTTAAATATGATTCAGCTGAATATTGAATAATTAAATTCATTTGTTCATGTTTTATGTAGGTTGCCCGAATGTGGATGGGACCATTTAAGCTTGGTGCATGCACAATAGATTTAATGAACTTGGCGATACATGCATCAAATTGGTGAGCTGAATTTGGCATTCCTAGGTGACTATTCGGTCAAGAGAGCTAATGTTTCCAACTCCAAAGCTGCCAATTAATCCTTTCACATTTGCTGGATGTGTAACAGCCCAATTTTAGGTCTAGTTGGAACAGTGGTTCCACAAATCCGATGAAAAAAAATATTTTAAAATTATGACATGGGTTGCATTATGATAGGAAGGTTGCATGAAAATACTGATATGAAAATTTTATCGATTTAGTGAATAATTAAGGAAAGAACCTATTTGTATAAAATGTAGAATTTGAATTCTAGAAGCTAGAAGGGTTAACTAGCTATGAAATTGTAATATCCCGAAAATTTCTACAGTGAGAAAGTAAGATAATATCCCTGATATGGAAAAATAAGGAAATAAAGTGATAAAAAGGGTAATTGATTTATGTCAACATTGGGAAGTATATTATGACATATTAATTCAAGAAAGGATTAAATTGCAAAAGTCAGAAAAGTTTTGTTACCCAATGGTAAATACTCAAAAGTTTAGGGGTTAAAGTGTAAATATGAAAAAGTTGAAAGACCAATAGTGTAAATATTTTAAGGGTAGAATAATCAAGAAACTAAGGAAAATGGATGAATTGGGACCAAATTGAATAGATGAAGAATTATGAGGGACTGAATTATAATTTTACCAAAGTAAGTGATGACTCAAGGATGGAATTTTAAAAGATCTAAAGAGCAAAATGGTCAATTAGAAGAAAGAGAAATCTAGAAAATAATGATGATGTTGGAGATATTTTAGATTAAATAAATAAATAAATATTAGTTTATTAATATTTTAATTAGATTTTTAAATGATATTTTATTATTTTATTATTAATTTATTTAATATATATATATGGAAGAAAAGATGAAGAATCATCTTCCCCCATGCACTCCAACGTATGAAGAGAAAAGAAAGAAAGAAACTTTCTTTTCTTTACAATTTGGTCCTCTAACCAAAAATCCTCCATTTACACTTTGAAATCAAACAAATTTCCATAACCACCAAGAGAGAAAATTGATATGGAGACTATGGGGAGCTAGAATATCAAGTTAGATTCATGAAATAAAGGCTGAAGGAGAGAGAAAATCAAGTTAAAGATTGAAATCAATAGCACAAGGTAAGAACATCAATATTTCAATATATTTTTAAGTTTGATATTATTGAAAAAGCATGGAATTAATGTTATAGTAGAGTTTTCTTATATAAGGTCTTATGTTCTTGATATATTAGTGAAGAGAAATAAGTGAAAGTAATGGGAAATATTATGGAGAAAGGGAATAAGGGAGTTATACATCTAGTAATCAACATTTTGCACTAAAACAGTTTTGGACAGCAGCAGTAGGTGAACTTTGAAAAATCACCAAAAATTGTGGGAACTGAATTAGAGGGTGAATAAAATATGAAATTAAATCTTATTGAGTCTAGTTTCTTATAGAAGAAACGATGTAAGCAATAGAGTTGTAAATCATGAGATATAATAAATTTTGTGAGACAAGGTCAGAATGAATTCGGGTTCCTCTGTCCTGAATTTGGAAAATCATAAAAAATTGAAGAAAAATAATTATGGGACTTAGTTTATATGTTTAAAATCCTTAATGAGTCTATTGAAAATAGAAACAAATGAGAACATCATCAAAATCCCGTACGAGGAGATAATTAATTTTTAGTGAAGAAGGGTCAAAACTGTCAGACAGCAGAATAGGGGTGAATTTAAAGAATAAACTGTACTTATTGGCTTCATCAAAAATTCTGAAAATTTTATGGTAAGAAGATATGTGAGTCTAGTTTCAGGGAAAATTAGCGGATACTAATTTGGAGTTCTGTATCTCAAGATAAAAATAATTTAGTGACTATGACTCAGATGGACAGCTTTGAATAAATTTACAAGTAAATAGTGAAATCATAGATAATGATACTTATAAGCATGTTATATAAATTAAGGATGTGGAATGGAGAGGAGGAGGAGGAAAATAAATGTATGGATATTTTGCTAGCATGGGTTTGCATTATAAATGGTTAATTTGCATGATTTGGGCTCGGGGACTAAATTGAATAAAAGTAAAACTTTAGGGGTAATTTTGGAAAAATGTCAAAAATGACCAAATTGCGTGAAATGAGTTGTTTTATTGAATGAAAAATAATTTAGATCAAGATCGGGTGGAAAATCGAGAAAAATGGAAAATTACCAAAATGCCCTTGTATCTTGGTGTTTCTGCATATTAGCTTGGTAAGTTCGTATGAACTATATTCTGTATAATTTTAATTAAAGTGAATGTTATTTTATGATGAATATTATATGGATATGTGTTTTTATTATTGAAATTGAATTATTATTGGTAATATGTACAATTATTAGATGCAGTAAGATGATTATCGGAAGCTTGATTGTGGTTGGTAGGAAATGTTGCATTATTTATATTGTGAAGAATTATAAAAGCATGTTAATAATTTGAAAGTTTAACAATTTATGGAATTTTTATAACTCGGTTCAATACATTTACAAGTGTATGTGTTCTGGTAATGCCTCGTACCCTATTCCGGTGTCGAATACGGGTAAGGGGTGTTACAGGATGCATCTTGGCTTTTCGGCTCCATGTGTTCACACTCCATGACTCTTCAATGTTGAGCTTTCACACTTGAATTGGCTGCTCAATACCCTCTTAATTGCTGGTCACTTTTCAGCCAAAAGTTACAACATAAATGAGCTAATTTATGCCCATTGGCCGAACCTAGCTATCCATGCATCATCCAAGTTTTTCCAAGTCCATTGCTTCATCTAGAAGGTGACTTATGGAGCTCCATGTTCAACCGAATCTAGCTAGTTCAATTAAGTGATTCATTTGCTTAATTTTTAAGAAATTTAAGTGACCATTCGGCTAGCTTAGGTGATGATTATAAATAGCTGAATTTTCACTTTGTAAATGACTTTTGACTTTTTAATTAACGAATTGCTGCCAAATTTGTGAGGCATTTTCTCTCAAATTTCGTACGAGACCCGTAAGACTTATCTAGCTTCTAGTGGCGTCTTTCCGAGTCTTTTTCGAACTTATCACTCCCTAAACCCGAGTGTGGCGTTCACCCTCAAATACCTTTGGTTCATACTTTCCTAAGTATCGGGTCAAGGTCCCTATCTTCCATTTCGACTCATTTAGGTCTTATAAGTTTCGGGTCAACACTCCTTTTTAGTGTTGGTTCATTCTTGACCTTTTTGAACCATTACCATTTCGTACCAAATCGCATTACCATTTCGTACCAAATCACATTACCATTTCGTAACAAACCTCAAACTAAATTCGACCAAATCCAATCCACATCTTTTCTAACCTAAACCAAACCCATACCATCTTTGTCCAACCGACTTGCTTTCTTGGAACCCAATTCTATTTACTTTTCCTTGAATTGAAATTACTCAAACATACTTCTTCGTTTACGATCGGGAACTAAACGACTCGGATTCAACTACTAACCCGGGATCGTATCATTTGGTATCAGAGCTTGTAAAAAGGAGAAGTACGAGCACTTGAAGTCACTTCGAATAGGTACGTAAAAAAAAGAGTTCGAAAAAAAGTTCAAAAAAATCCGAAAATATATATATATACGAATTAAAAAAAAGTGAATTAAAAAACGTGAATTAAAAAAAAAGTGTGTTGTTTTGTTTTCGATTTTGTAAGGCTGATATTCTTCCTACTCATCTTCTATCCCTTCTACGCCACACTTAGCTTAAACCTTCTTTAGCCTACCCATAACCGAACATTGATCTTTTGTAAAACCCTTTTGAAGCCGACCCTCTGGACTAAGATTTTGTCATATCGAGTCTCTTACGAAATCACGAGAGGAAATTAAGTGGAAAAAGGCACGAGAGTTACATCAAGTTAAAAGCTGAAATTGAGTGAAACACGAGTAGAGTGTTTATTCTTCTTGTGAGAGACTTTGTGAGGTTTTTGTTGTGAGGTTTTTATATTCATGTCTCAAAACCCTGATCAAAACATGGCGGAAGGAGGAGGAAGACAACCAATTAGGAACGTTGCACCTGGAGGAGGTGGAGTGCCGGATTTGGCTCAACAAGCCATGATGCGAGAATTTCGACGCATGCTTCGAGAAGAGATGGAATCATTCAATGAGCGTTTGGAACGGGTTGAAGAGAGAACTCAACGAGAACATACTCTACTGGGGCCGCAAAGAGAGCGAGGCCAATTGGAACTCAATCAAGACGACCTCTATTATCCGAGTGGTGCCGAAAGTGATCAAGGGTCAAACCAAAGTGGAAGACAAAGAGATCCAAGGAACCGAGGCAATCGGGATCAAAGACGAATGGATGACGACTTAAGGAACATTAAACTTTCTATTCCATCTTTTCAAGGAAAGTCTGATCCGGAAGCCTATTTGGAATGGGAAAAGAAGATTGAATTGGTTTTCGATTGTCATAATTATTCCGAGATTAAAAAGGTTAAGTTGGCTGCCATAGAGTTCTCCGATTACGCTATGATATGGTGGGATCAACTCACTACGAGCAGAAGAAGGAATGAGGAACAGCCAATATCCACTTGGGCTGAGATGAAGGCCGTGATGCGACGTCGATTCATTCCCTCCTACTACCATCGAGAACTCTATCAAAAGCTTCAAAATCTCACTCAAGGTTCAAGGAGTGTGGAGGATTATTTCAAAGAGATGGAGATTGCGATGATTCGTGCTGATGTCCAAGAAGATTGTAAAGCAACGATGGCGCGTTTCCTTGCTAGTCTCAATCGAGACATTGCCAATGTTATGGAATTACAACATTACATCGAGATCGTGGACATGGTACATATGGCCATTAAGGTGGAAAAGCAACTTAAATGAAAGAGTATCGCGAGAAGTTATCCTACCACAAACACCACTAGATGGGGGCAAAGATCGAGTAAAAATCAAACCCCAAGTCGAGCCAAGGAACTAATGATGCCTACTAAGTCAAATAAACCTATGGGTGACACGAGCAAAGGTAAGGCAACTGATTCATTTGCTAACCGTACAAGGGATATTAAGTGTTTTAAGTGTCTTGGAAGGGGGCATATTGCGAGTCAATGTCCCAACCGCAACAATATGGTGGTTCGTGCCAATAGAGAAATCAAATCGGAGGAGGAAGAACTTGAAGATGAGCCCGAAATCGTTTCTGACAACGATGAAGAAGTTAAGCATGCCCTTGACGGAGAACTCCTCGTTGTTAAAAGAAGTCTAAGCATCTAAAGTGTTGAAGATGAACAACAACGAGAGAATATCTTCTATACGCGTTGTCAGGTTCAAGGGAAACTTTGTAATGTCATTATCGATGGAGGAAGTTGTACGAATGTGGCGAGCACTCTCATGGTGGAAAAGTTGAATCTACTTACCACCAAGCATCCAAATCCGTACAAACTTCAATGGCTCAACGATGGAGGAGAGTTGAAGTTGACGAAGCAAGTTCTAGTTTCTTTCTCCATTGGGAAATATTACGACGATGTGCTATGTGATGTTGTTCCGATGCACGTAGGACATTTGTTATTGGGCCGTCCATGGCAATTTGATCGTCGAGTCATACACGATGGTTACTCAAATCGTTATTCTTTCAAGCATATGGGAAGAAATGTAACCTTAGCCCCATTGACGCCCAAGCAAGTGTATGAAGATCAAATTAAGTTGAAGAATTCCGTGGACCAAATGAGAGAAAAAGAAAAGAGCGAAAATACAAAAGAAAAGAAAAATGAGAAAAAGAAAGAAAACTAAAAAAAAGAGAGTGAAAAGAAAGTGAGAAAAGAAAGAGATGAAAAAGAAAAAGTAAGTGAAAAATTGAGTGTTTTTGCGAGGGTTAGTGATATTCGAAAAGAATTTTTGATGAGGCAACCGATCCTTGTGCTCATGTACAAGGAAAATTTTCTTAACACTAATGAACTTCCCGAGAACATTCCTTCCTCTATTTTGTCTCTTTTGTAGGATTTCAAAGATGTTTTTCCGGATGAAGTGCCAAGTGGTTTGCCACCACTTCGTGGGATTGAGCACCAAATCGATTTTGTACCTGGAGCCGTTATTCCAAACCGACTAGCATACCGAACCAATCCGGAAGAGACCAAAGAGCTTCAACGACAAGTCAATGAACTTATGGAAAAAGGCTACATTCGAGAAAGCCTTAGTCCCTGTGCCGTACCGGTTTTGTTGGTGCCAAAGAAGGACGGAACATGGCGCATGTGTGTCGATTGCCGCACTGTAAATAAAATTACTATTAAGTATAGGCATCCCATACCGCGTTTAGATGACATGCTTGATGAGTTAAGTGGTGCCAAGTTATTTTCAAAAATTGACCTTAAAAGCGGATACCATCAAATTCAGATGCGTGAAGGTGATGAGTGGAAGACCGCTTTTAAAACAAAACATGGTTTGTATGAATGGTTGGTAATGCCGTTCGGCTTGACCAACGCCCCTAGCACTTTTATGAGACTTATGAATTATGTTTTACGAAATTTTATTGGTAAGTTTTGTGTTGTATATTTCGAAGATATTTTAATTTATAGCAAGTCCTTGGAGGAGCATGTGACACATCTTAGGTCTGTTTTGGATGTTTTACGCAAAGAAACTCTATATGCTAATCTTCAAAAGTGCACATTCCGCTCTAATAAAGTGGTTTTTCTTGGTTTTGTAGTTAGTTTGGAAGGACTCGAGGTGGACCATGAAAAGATTAAGGCAATACAAGAGTGGCCTAGACCAATGAGTATCAGCCAAGTTAGAAGCTTCCATGGATTGGCAAGCTTTTATCGACGCTTTATGCCTAATTTTAGCACTTTGGCCGCACCATTGACGAGTGTAATCAAGAAAAATTCTACCTTCTATTGGGGTGATTTTACAAGAGAAAGCTTTCGCTATTATTAAGGATTGTCTTACTAACGTCCCATTGTTAACTCTACCTAACTTTTCTAAAACATTTGAAATTGAGTATGATGCGTCAGGTGTGGGAATAGGTGCTGTGCTGACACAAGATGGAAAACCAATTGCTTATTTTAGCGAAAATCTGAACGGAGACGTGTTGAACTACCCCGTGTATGATAAGGAGATGTACGCTCTCATTCGAGCCCTTGAAACATGGCAGCACTACCTGTGGCCAAAGGAATTCGTGATTCATTCTGATCACGAGGCGCTTAAACATATTAAAGGCCAGCACAAATTGAACAAAAGGCATGCCAAATGGGTCGAATATCTAGAGTCATTTCCCTATGTCATTAAGCATAAAAAAGGTAAAGAAAACATAGTGGCCGATGCATTATCAAGAAGGTATACGCTCCTATCATATCTAGAATCAAAATTACTTGGCTTTGTGTTTTTGAAAGATTTATATGCTACTGACAATGATTTTGGTGAAATATATGTTTATTGTGAGAATGTGGCTGTTGATAGGTTTTATCGACAAGACGGTTTTCTTTTTAAAGAGGGGAAGTTGTGTGTCCCACAAGGTTCTATTAGGGAATTATTAGTGAACGAGGCACATAGTGGGGGCCTCATGGGCCATTTTGGCGTGGGCAAAACGTTGGCTACACTCCAAGAACATTTTTATTGGCCAAAAATGAAGCGAGATGTTGAATGCGTTTGTGATCGATGTCTGACGTGCAAGAAAGCCAAATCCACAATCAAGCCGCATGGACTATATACACCACTTCCAATTCCTGAAGGTCATTGGATGGATATATCCATGGATTTCGTCCTTGGATTACCTAGGACAAAGACGGGGAAGGATTCTATATTCGTCGTTGTTGATCGTTTTTCTAAAATGTCACATTTTATAGCTTACACAAAAACTGATGACGCTGTTCATGTTTCTAATTTATTTTTCAGGAAAGTCGTTCGTCTACATGGCATTCCTTGAACGATAGTGTCGGATCGCGATGCAAAGTTCTTAAGTCATTTCTGGCGATCATTGTGGGGAAGGCTAGGAACTAAACTCTTATTTTCAACCACTTGCCATCCTTCAACCGATGGCCAAACCAAGGTGATCAACCGCGTTCTATCAACATTGCTTAGGGCTGTCATTCGAAAGAATTTAAAATCTTGGGAGGAATGTTTACCACATGTCGAATTTGCCTACAATCGCTCCATACATTCGGCGACTAAATATTCCCCTTTCGAAATTGTTTATGGCATCAATCTTTTAACGCCACTAGATTTAGTTTCTCTTCCTAACGAACAACTTGTTCATGCAGACGCTAAAAAGAAAGCTGAATTCGTGAAGAATTTACATGAGAAAGTGAGGTCTAATATTGAAGCCAGAACCAAGATCTATGCCCAAAAAGCAAACAAGGGCCAGAAACGAGTTATTTTTGAACCCGGAGACTGGGTCTGGGTACACATGAGGAAGGAAAGATTTCCAGCTCATAGGAGATCCAAGTTACTTCCTCAGGGAAATGGACCATTTCAAGTGTTGGAACGCATAAACGACAATTCATATAAACTTGATATGCCTGGTGAATATAATATTAGTGCTAGTTTCAATGTTGCCGATCTAACTCATTTTGTTGTAGATTCCGACTTGAGGACAAGTCGTTCTGAAGAGGGGGGAATGATGCGGCCATGACGCGAAGCGTACCAAAAACAAACAAAGATCCTCAAATACTTCCTCAAGGCTCGATCACTCGAGCTCGGGCAAAGTAATTTAAGGAAGCCATTTCGGCTTTAGTAGAGCAAGTTTGGAGCGACATTTTAGCTGGGCAATTTAACGAAGATTCGAACAGCTCCATAAGTTCATCTCAGCTCAATTTTAGCTCAATATCTTTTAATCCAGCTCAATTAATTTTGTTGTTGTTTAATTGTCTTAAATCTGGACGAATTTAATTATGCATGATAATTGTGTTTTTCTTACATATTATTAAGTCAATTTAATTTCCTACAGCTTATAAATATATCTTATTACATGTTTTTAATTTGTCTTGTCCAAACCTAATTAATTAGCTTTTAGTTTAATTAATTGTGTTTGTTTTAATTATAAGAATTTAAGTTGTCCAGATTATGTTTAAATATGATTCAGCTGAATATTGAATAATTAAATTCATTTGTTCATGTTTTATGTAGGTTGGCCGAATGTGGATGGGACCATTTAAGCTTGGTGCATGCACAATAGATTTAATGAACCTGGCGATACATGCATCAAATTGGTGAGCTAAATTTGGCATTCCTAGGTGACTATTCGGTCAAGAGAGCTAATGTTTCCAACTCCAAAGCTGCCAATTAATCCTTTCACATTTACTGGATGCATCTTGGCTTTTCGGCTCCATGTGTTCACACTCTATGACTCTTCAATGTTGAGCTTTCACACTTGAATTGGCTGCTCAATGCCCTCTTAATTGCTGGTCACTTTTCAGCCAAAAGTTACAACATAAATGAGCTAATTTATGCCCATTGGCTGAACCTAGCTATCCATGCATCATCCAAGTTTTTCCAAGTCCATTGCTTCATCTATAAGGTGACTTATGGAGCTCCATGTTCAGCCAAATCTAGCTAGTTCTATTAAGTGATTCATTTGCTTAATTTTTAAGAAATGTAAGTGACCATTCGGCTAGCTTAGGTGATGATTATAAATAGCTGAATTTTCACTTTGTAAAGGACTTTTGACTTTTTAATTAACGAATTGCTGCCAAATTTGTGAGGCATTTTCTCTCAAATTTCGTACGAGACCCGTAAGACTTATCTAGCTTCTAGTGGCGTCTTTCTGAGTCTTTTTCGAACTTATCACTCCCTAAACCCGAGTGTGGCGTTCACCCTCAAATACCTTTAGTTCATACTTTCCTAAGTATTGGGTCAAGGTCCCTATCTTCCATTTCGACTCATTTAGGTCTTATAAGTTTCGGGTCAACACTCCTCTTTAGTGTTGGTTCATTCTTGACCTTTTTGAACCATTACCATTTCGTACCAAATCGCATTACCATTTCGTACCAAATCACATTACCATTTCGTAACAAACCTCAAACTAAATTCGACCAAATCCAATCCACATCTTTTCTAACCTAAACCAAACCCATACCATCTTTGTCCAACCGACTTGCTTTCTTGGAACCCAATTCTATTTACTTTTCCTTGAATTGAAATTACTCAAACATACTTCTTCGTTTACGATCGGGAACTAAACGACTCGGATTCAACTACTAATCCGGGATCGTATCATGAAGAATGAAGCTTTTGAGCTATTTTGAGCGTGGATTAAAAGTTAGAAAGGCATGATTTTGTATTTTAGAGCATCCTAAAATAAGTAGACTTGGATAATTTTCCTTCTTCTATAATAATATGCTTAAGAAATTAATGAAAATGTATTGGGAATGTAAAATTGATTTCATATTATATATAAATTCCATGGTTTAAATGTGTTGATCTAAATTGTTAAAAATTTGCGGTGAAAATTTTTTATGTGTAATGTTATATTAACTAATATTGTGAAAAGATAATTTGTTGCCATATATGACCGCTTGACGTGATGAGAATATGTTAAATTGTGAAATATAATATAAAAAGTGGTAATAAGTGATTAATGTGTTGAGGGGCCACATTGGGAAAATTTAATGATTAATATGTTGTTATCACCATTTTGATAAACTAATGAGATTGATAAGTGATAAATTTTACACAAGTTTGTAAATAGGTCATAATGATCTCTTGTTGAAATTTGTTATGAAAATATTCTTAAAAGAAGGAAAAATGTTACCTATGAACCATGAAAATCATTATGTGAAAATGAACATGTTCATATGGCTTTGATTAATAAGTTGAAAATTACGGTTGCATATGTGAAAGCGCCTAAAGTGCTCTTATGTGAAATAAGTATATATATTAGGCACTCAATGTGCCCATATATGTGGTTAGACAACATGTCGTCTAATAAGTCTCTAAATATGTTTTTGAGTGATTAATAAATGTGCCATTCACCTTGAACGATATAAGTTATATGTGACTTTAAAGTGCCCTAGTAAACTTAGTGAAATAGTTAGGATACGATTGACATGCCAATAGGGATTTATGTGTACCTGGAGTTTTGTTGCCTTTAGGCTTTGCACATATTACATGTACTTTTTGTTGCCTTTAGGCTATGCAATCATATGCATGTTCTGATGCCTTCGAGCTTAGCACTTCGGTGCTATCTTTAGTGTGTTTGGTGGTTTGGCATTTTAGTGCCCTTGGTGTGTTTGGGAGGGATGTGGTATAATACCTAGCACTACGAGCTCCTTAGTATGTTCTGAAGGGAGTCTTATGTATCCGAGTCATTTCCCTAGTATTTACTATGAGCTATGTAATACCTTAAACCTGACCTAGATGTCCAGACCAAGTCCATAGATTTACATTAGCAATACTAGGTAAATCAATTTATAAACACAGTCAAACGAGACCATTCCACATATTATAACTATCACAACTATTAGCTATCTATTCAATCTTCCTAAACATCATAATTTCGTAGAAAGCTGAAATTACTACTAATAAAATTAAAAGAAAAGGTAAATGGATTGACCCAACTCCTGTAGCGCCGGCCCATTCAAGTCTGAGAGCCACCTGAAATCCAATCAACAATGAAATGAGTTGTAAACCCAGTGCATAAAAACATTTGTTCAGTTAAATCATATTTATAAATAATTCTCAAATTCCAAGTTCCGATCGAGATCAAAAATATGCAGTACAAATTTAACGATTCGATTATATGACAAAAGTGATTTCAGTTTTAGATACAGAATAGGTCAGATCCATACGCAGTGACTCCTACCCCTATCCGCTACACATAATCTCTGGCCATCCCAACACACCATTAAGGGCATTTGATACCCAACCATCCCTGCACACCATATAGTGTCTGTTTGACATTACTAAGACGCAGACTAACTACTAGATTAGAATGCGACAAAGTGCCAGATTCATGTATATATGTATCGTGGCTTAGCCACTGATTCAGAGCAAATAACTTCGTCCTTTGAAAATATTCCAACCCATGCTAATGCAGATTACATATATCAACATGTATTCAATCATTCCAATTCAATTCATAATAGTTAATGTAGATCAGTATCATTAACAATCATCGCAATTTATATACATTTATAAAATTCATGTCTCAGTCTCAGAGTATCAAATAGTCTTCATACAATAAAATTCAGATCATAAATACATTGTGGAGGTCAATGCTCGTGTTAGACAACACTCACGACCTTAGGAATAAAGTTTGAATCCTATTTATATGCCATACGGCCTGGCACACGCCTATGTGCTTGCTCGTGTGGCTCACACGGCTTGGCACACGCTTATGTCGTTTGCTCGTGAGGTTTTAAATCATGAATAGTAAGTCACAAGGCTTGGACACACGTTTGTGTGGCTCACACGGCCTAACCCTTGCCCGTGTCATCTGCACGTGTGAGTCTAAATCGCAGACAGAGAGTTACACGGTCTGGACACGTGTCTGTGTCCTTGCCCATGTGGCTCATACGTCCTGGGCACACGCCCGTGTCCCTGGCTCGTATGGTCCTAATTCACAAACAGTGAGTTACATGGCCTAGATACACGTCCGTGTCCCTTGCCCGTGTGAACCCTGCACTAACATGGCCACACATGACCTGGACACGCGCCCGTGTCCCTTTCTCGTGTGGCTCGAATTCGATGAACAGTGAGTTACACAGTCGTGTGGCTCACACAGCCCACCACACGACCGTGTGACATCGACAACCACATTTTTTGGCTTCTAAAATTCATAAAAATAGGGGTTTTCGGTATGCACCTGAAGTAGTTTTGATGCAGGAACAACATAAAGGACTTCCGAGGCCTATAGTGGACAGTCAATAACCAATTAATGATAGATCATCACAATTACTAAGATTAATACGTCATCGACACATTTCAACACGAAACCCTAATTTAACATAACCATTACCTCACTTAGATAAAATTCACAAATTATGAGCGTTAAAGGAACCGTCGTTCTCGAGACTTTCTCCTAAATCAATAATCAAACACGTAACAAGAATTCCATCATTAATCATGTAACTACTTTCTTGACAAAAAGGGAATTTCAGAAATTGCCCAACCAACTTACAGAGTTTACCGAAAATAAACTTACCGACAACAGTAATAGGCAAAGAGCACGAATCTAAGCAGACGATATGAAGGAAAAAGGAAAAAAGTCAATAACAACGACGATCAAAAGAAAAGAAAGAAAGAAAAAGAAAAGGAAAGGAAAGAAAAAGAAAAGAGAGAAAATAACAGAAAGAAATGGAAAGAGGGAGAAGAATGTTAATTAATTGTTTCAACCTCCAACCAGAAATTCGCAAAATTTTTCTTAATGCATACGCTAGGACTCAAACATGGGACTAAATGGAATATAGAAGCTTAACTAGTGAACCAGCAGGCTCATTCTTGATATATATTTACACAAAATTAGACTTAAATATGTAACTCCAAAATATGGGTTATCCTAAAATAAAATAACAAAATTTCTAACGATGCAACTTGAACTCTTGACCTCAACCACATAAGCAAAGTACAAAACCATAGGTATAGAGATTTAATTAGAACAAAGATCCAACAATCAAACATTAAAATTTTTAGGGCATTACAGGCTAATTGAACTAAAATCTTGATGATAAGATGTGCCTATGCCTATGAATTTCAAAATTTATTGTAAGGTGGAATATGTTAAAAGATTAACAAGTTGAAAGATCATGTGTTTAATAATAAGGTTAACTGTGAGCCATCAGATATGAAACTGTGATTGAAAATTTGATTTGCTATGCCCCTAATAGGTAAATAAACAAGTGAATATCTGACTTGCATAAGGTACTAATGGCCATAAATGGAACTCACATGTGAATATGTTAGAAAGTTAAAAAAGCAATAAACCAGGGATTGGAAAAATATTGGTACCCTCAACGAAAACCTTGAACATGAATTCCCTTATATGAGTTGTCAAAGAACCATAAATCAGTAAGTTGATCTCCATAATTCAGTAATCATATTTGAATTTGTTAAAATGGTCTAGTATAGCAAAAATAAACTTTCAAAAATTATTGTTAAGGGGCTCAATGTTAATATAAGGATGGGATAAGTAGGCTTATCCTTAAGTACTTATTAAGCCTTTTAAGCTCACACGTTAGTAGTTTAAAACGTGTAGGTTTTTAGACTTGTTGAGAAGCTATAGATTTGGCTTGGGAGTTTCGCATCACCCTTCAATAGAGGTTGTAAAGTATTTACACTAGTTGATATTTTTATAAGAACCATTGCATGCACACAAATACTTAGTTTATATTTGAATTTGTAAAGAATTTTTGGTTTGTAAGTCAAGTTATCATGTGTTTTTGGTCTAGCTTTATTCCATGGTTTGCTTTGAATATGTCTGTGGTTTGTATTATGAGTTTTAATGAGCTTAGAAATTGAATTTTAAGGGTCTAGAGCTTATGGAAATGACATGGAGGTGTTTAGATATGATTTTAAGTTTTTTTTAATTGAATTCAGCTCCAATGGTCCATGTATTCGTACTTGGCCATAATGGTATCGAAACAAGTCAAACAGAGAGAAATTTGTTACATTTCTAGGGACTTGTTCTGCAACAAGTGCCCCAAATTCATGCCAATGCATTATTTTGAATCATTTTCACTTTTAAGGGTCCATTTTAGGTCCCCGAACACCTCCGACCAACCCCGAGCAACTTCAAAATAATTTTAAATTGTCTCAAAAGTCTTCTAATTGTCCTAAACTTGGATTAGTGATTTTATAAAAATGTTTTAAAGTTTTAAATTATGATGAAACTCCCATTTTTCTCAAACCAAAAGACTTTGTTTTAAGTCAATTAGCTTCAACCAATTGTTTTATGACTTGGATGTGCCCCATGAATATTCAATGGCTCGAAATAATTCCTAATACTATTGAATATGTCCAAACTTTTTTTATTTAATTTGAAAGAACAGTAATATGTTTAGAAACAAACATTTTTATATAAAAAAATTTTGTTCAAGCTTGAAAGTGCTCTGGTGGCACCTCCCACTCATACTATACATCGAGATAAGAAATGTGTTACATTCTAGTGCTCATTGTTAAATATTTTACCAGTATTATTTTCAATCTTTAGAGAGCTCACACTTGTAAACACACTCCTTTGATAAGTCTTTACTGTTTACACCTTTCTACTTGTAATTAAAGAGTGTACCTAAGGTTTTTTGGGTATAAAACCTTAAGAGGATTAGACATGTTTTTGTTTCTTTCTTTTCTTTTCTTTTCTTTTTGCTCAGAAATACAATTTTATTAATAAGTGAAAAAAAATACTAGTTGAACTTTTGTAAAATCTAGAGGGCTTTAGTTAAATCATAAAAACTAGAGAGAAAGTTCTATCGTAGTCTTATGAAAAAGATAATACTTGTAAATGGTATACATTTTTCCTATAAAGGTATCAATTCAAGTTTAGTGAATTGAGAAAACTTAATTGATGTATACCAAGGTAATAAAAGTAGACAATTAAAATTGAACTACTATAAATTAATTGCCGAAGGTTTCTTTTTTTTTTTTTTAAGTTTGGAAAAAAAATTTAAATACCAGACTACCCATATTTTCCGGCCTATCAATATTATAATTCTTCAAAAAGCAATCACACAAAAAGCAACATTTATTTTTTGATCACTTATTTCCTAATAATATGAACACCTCCCAATTTCCTAACCACCTAGGGATGAAAAAGCACATTCCTTTTTTCATAAATAGAAATATAGAAGGTCAAACTGTAATTTTCTTTATACATTGTTTTAGTAAACCAACCACATAGTGGCAAGGGTGGAGTTAAGGGGGCTGGCAGTGACCCCGACCCCTCTTAAAATAAAAATTTTTACTTTTAGTTTTTTTATAATTTTAAAAATTTAAATTAGTATATGGTAAAATTACACTTTAGCTTCTCCAAGAATGAGAAAAAATTGATTTAATCCTTTAAAAATTATAAAGATATAAACTATTAAAATAGTGAAATTTCACTTTTACTATTATAAAATATATAATTTTATTTCAGCCTCCCCTCAAAATTTTTTTTAACTCCACCCATGCGTGACATACCAATTGATTGAAAATTCTTGAAATGAGTAAATACAGTGCCACATGCTCTGAGTATTTTGCTTTTTCTTTCATATCAAAATGAATGGTTATTGAAATACCAAGTTTTAAACTTGTGATATATAGACATATATATATATATATATTCTTCTCTTCTATGTAATAGTGTTACCAAGCATTCCCATATTTCATTGATTTTCTGCAGTTTTAGTCTCATCATATCAGATGCATATTGCTTTAAGTTGATGCGTTTGACACACATATGTATAGACACGTTTATGGGGTTTGCAGTTTTAGCGTCATCATATTAGACTTTAATGCTAAAAAGGGAAAAGCTTCAATATGGTATATCGCCATTGGATATAACACAAATCAACTATTCAACTTGGCCGTATAAGGCAAATATTTCAAGCAATGCGTCCAATGGTTTCAAATACTATAATTTTTTTTATAAATTTATTTATTTCGGTATATAATTAAAATAATTTTATTTTTTATAATTTTTTATATGATTAATATTTTAATAATTTAACTGTTAAATTTATTATTATTTTTGTATTTAAAATGTATGTAAAATTTTGAATCGATTCGGTATCTCTATTATATTGATATAAAATATTGTCCATATTATTATATATTTAACGGTTAAAAGTTTTTTACATAAATCAAATTGTTAGAAATTTTAATTTATGAGTACATGAATGAAGTATGAAATATGACGATTGGATTGTTAAAATATAAATCGTATAAAAAATTACCGAATGGTGTAAAACCACTTTAATATTACATTTTTGTAAGTAGATCTCTCCCTTCTTTTTTTTTTATTGATTAATATTTGATAAATTGTTTGGTACAGAAGTCTTATGTACATCAGTTATTAATAAGATGATACAATATTATTGGTGTAAAATAAAAAATATTAAAAGACCCTTAAAAAATAAATACTATTAAAATAATTTAAATATGATTAAAATTTAAGTTTAATTATTTTGTTTCTCTTTCTAGTTTCTTTTGGATTTCGAGTTTTGAATTTGATATTTTTTTATGTTTAATAAATATAATTAATATTTATTTTTAAAATAAATTTATTTATATTTCTTTTTAAATCCTTCAATATTTTTTTTATATCAATAACGATGTTTCATTTTATTATTAACTGGTGGTGCATAAAAACTGTACACCGACAATACATCAAATATAAATATATGATTATAATGATGTTTATTATTTTTAACAAAACTTATACAGCATCCTGCAAGTAAAGTTGTTAATTAAAATCGATAAAATATTAAAACTACAAATGAATTTTGATTTTATGCAATTTTATACATGAAATTTTTCTTTGATTCAATTTTTACAAATCACTAACAACGTTATCTAGGTAACACATTTTTAGTTTATATATAGCACACACAAACAATTATATTAATCCAATATGAAAATAAATAGATATATATTTAGTTTTTAAATATGTACAATTGAATCAAAATTAAAGTTCAATATATATATTTGAATTACAACCAAAGTTTCGTGTACTTAATTGCACCACAACAAATTTCATGTATAGTTTTGATACTTATTCCTAAATAAAATTATAAATCAATAAAGTTTTAACTAAATGATAAGATCAAAATCCTAAAAATTTTGATATCTTAAACTCAAATCCCAACCTAAATAGAAGTGGTAGATTCTCTTCCAGATTTATTTTACGTAAGTAATTTGATTCATTAACAATTTTAATACATCAAATATAAATATTATAAATAATCCCTACGAAAGTTTATATTTCACATGCTTTTGCAAAATATATATTATATTTAGTAAACCTGTTACGTAAGGGGTTGGTCGTGCATGGACGATACCAGTTCTATCAGAACAAGGAAATACCGATTTCCTGATATTCCAACTAAATCAAAAATTTAATTAATGAGTATTAGTTCGACTGGTATAAATATTATTGTCAATATAGGAGGATATTGGTTCGAGTGTACTGAAGCGCATTATCCTCTTATTTATGGGTTGGGGACGAACTTTGGATAGTTTTAAGCATTCTGTAAAAAAAAAAAAAAGATACCAAAACTCGTAATTAAAAAAATCTGGATATTGATAATTTTTTGAAACTTTAATTATGAGAAAAAAATAAAAATTCATAAAATTCTAAAAAAAATTAAAATTCCAAAATAATCTAAACAATTGAGATTTCTTTTAAAATTGTTATATTTTTAAATTATAAAAAAGCACAAATTCTTTGAAATTTATAAAAATTCAAATAATCTAAAAATTCTATAAAAAAAACCCCTAAGACTAAACCATATTTGTCCAAAACACAATCAACACATCTTTAATTTGAAGGAGAAAGAAATTTATCATATCTTTTTTCACATAACCTCATTTTAATACGATTAAACTCAAATGATGTTTCCCAAAACTCAAATTAAATTATAAATCAGAACAAACCTAGGTAAACCACATGTCCAGGTTCATCTGCGGCTCCTCCCCTACTTTTTGATAATTAATTAATAAAATGATGTAATTATTGAAAACGAAAGATCTACACAAACATTGATATCAATGTAAGACTCATTCTCTCATCTAACTTTTTTTTTTTTTGTCTCTGTCTAATTTTTCCATTAAAACTATATAAATATATATTTATTTCTCCAGAAATGGCTTTTGGGGGTTAGGGATGGTTGAATTTGCAATCGTGGCTAAAGAAAGAGATCACCTACCTAGACCAACAATTCAAACACGTGAGATGTTTGATTCCAATGCCTTACATTAGCATTTTGGGGACAATTTTCGGCCACGAAAAATTTCTCAATAAAGAACTTCTTTGGCCTCAGGAGTTGACCAAGAAAAAAACAATGGAAGGGAATCGGCCTAAAAAATTAAGTCAAGAAATGACCCAATTGGACCTTTTATGGTTATTATTATTTATTATTTGATGGAATTAGATTAGTAAGATCAAATTCAAATTGAATCAATTTAAGTTGAATCAATTTGATTTGAGTTTTACATTTTTTTTTTGAAATATTTCAGGTTCTAATAATTTTGAGATTAAATCATTTCGAATTTAAATTATTTTTTATTCGAGTTATTTGACTTTATGAGTTGAGTTATTCGGTTATTGCAGATTCAAATAATTCTAAGTTTGATAACTTTTATTTGTCATTTCAAGTTTGGGATGGACGGAATCGAATTGTTAACTTTTTTATAGTGAAACTGGATTTAATCTCATAATTATATTAATCGAATCAAAATTTCTTGTTTAGATCAAAATTAATAGATTTAAATTAAATCGTAATTATAATAAACAAATGAGAGATGCTTTACTTGCTTTTTCAGTTGAGCGAATTTTGCTAATTTAATGGTTTACAATAAAAACTTTCTGTTTCTCAATAATATGATGCATATGAGTGGGTCTATATACTCATTTATAAGGATGTTCATAATTTTGTATAAAAAAGTCAACCAATTCATGAACCATTAGAATGCAAGAATCAAATTGTAAGGTGATCAGTCACCACACTTGGGGTTCCTAACCAAATTTGCTTGGAAGGATTTGATAATAAATAATTTTGTGCCTCTAGCTACCCCAATTCATGCACTAGTATAGATTGGTTTTTAATATAGCCTATGTAAGAAATATGGTAATGAATATATCTTCGTTTTTAATAAATTAAATGTAATATTTTATCAATAATTACATGCAAATGGGAATGTCTTTCAATAATCATATAAAAGGGGTAAATGAAGCCTTAACTTAATGGTAAAGTTAAAGCAGCGAGAATTTTAATATCCCAAGTTTAAGTCTCATTATGTAAATATATAAATTCTCTAACTTTATTCTAATTAGTTAATTAATGTGAATTGAATTAATTGTTAACTTAATTATAAAATTCAGTGCTGGATTGATTTTATTGAAATAAATGCAATCTTAAAAAAAACCATATAAAAGGGAAGAATTGCCTTCCCTAACTACTCATTCTTTACCACTAACTTCACCAGTTCGATTTGGAGTGAATTTATTAATTAAGAAGTAAATTCATTAAATTTTATGCGATTGAATCTTAACAATGTTGGTAGTTATATTATTGTCAGTATAGAAAGACGTAGATATAAACACTTTCAAGTATAATTTATCTTTTTACTTAAAATTAGTATGGAATTATGAGTAATTCGTATAAAAAAAATTATATTATCAATCAAACTTATAATGTGATAGTGAAGAACTTTCATTAAAATAAAATTTTAATTGATATCGGAAATCGAAATAATAATTGTGGCCCAGAAGAAATCTAAAGAAGAAAAATATTATATTGGAAACCCTAAGCCAATTATTTTGGTATTTTGTTGACCAAAGAACCCCAACCCAAAAAAGATAATGAAAAGGTCGGAACTAATAGATGACAACCATACTATAATATAATTTTTTTGGATAAACATACTATAATGTATTATGTTGGCATTCTTAAGCAATGCAATGACTTGCCACGGAATGTAGACTATTAGAATTGTAAAGAATTCGTTGGATGTATTGCTTCAAGTTCTCCAAGAGCCAATAGACTCTACAAGTTTTAAATATATATATATATAAATTTCGACAAGACATGACAAGTGGCTCAATTATAGCTGTTTAAAACCCTCAAAAAATTGGAATATAATAAGCCACTCAGGTTACATTGATTTCTCACTAAAACAGTGCCATATATAATAGAAGAGAGAGAGTGAATTAGTCGACTTGTAATAAAATGAGTGGATATTAAACCAATTTTTTGTTGGGCCAAAAAAATAATAAATAGGGTTTCCCCAAGGTTTTGTCCATTGAAAACATACGTAAGGGGTTTTGACTTGTAAGCTAAATATATAAAGCTTAATCCATGAATGGGCGGCTATTATGATAAAATAAATATGCTAATTAGAGGAAGTTAGATTGTAACCAAAGATTTCATCATCCATCATGCATTAAAATTCTTTTGGAGCAAATGATTTGTCATCTCTGATGTGGCAAAAAAACCAACATGCTTATCAAGTTCTTTCTACGAACAAGTATTGTATGAAACAGGTATATTATCTTTTTTTAATAATTTAATGTCACATCAACAATTTCGTCCTAAATTTCAAGATTTTCATTTGAATTTTATGTTTTTTAGGATGAAAATACTAAAATTCAGAATAAAAATATTAATATGACATTAAATTATTGAAAAAATGATATAAATGACATGGTGTCACTCTGCTAACTCATTTAGATGCTATGCTCATAACATCAAAATTTTATGTTAATGCTATCATAATATTTTCTTTCATGGAAATAATATTGAGATAATGGAGACTAGGTTTAAGGATAAATATTATCATGTATATTGATAGTGGAGTTTAAGCAAAAGAAAAACAAATGACACGTGAATTTGGCTTTTTGTTATTTGCAAGATACGTGGAACTTTAAACTCATGGTCATTTGTTTATATGATGTATAGGGTGATAGGCAAATTATTATAAGAGGCCTGACTCTTTTGTTTTCCATCCCAAAATTTCCTATTCCTGTGGTAAAAGTTTGAAAATTCTTTTTATTGCAATACCTGATGAGTGGCGAATTATTCAACTTCATAAATTTTAGTAGGTTCTTTCCCTCCATGGATACTGATTTTGATTATTAATATTTTAACTACTTTTAAAGATGAATAAAATCATGTTTTAGAAAATTGCGCTTCCAAGACTAATAACAAAATTAACTCGAAATAAGTAGCAATGTTGTTTCACCTAATTTCTCTCTTGGAAGAATAACTCTTGTTTGGAATAGTTGTTGCTTAGAACAACTTTTGTTTGAGAATAGCTATGTTCAAACCAAGGCTCTAGTTTAAAACTGTTATCATCTGATGTAGTTGTCATTTGAGAATAGCTCATGTTGAGAACAACTCTTGTTTAAAATAATTATGATTCAAGAACAACTAGGTTTAGAAGACCATTGTTATGAACAACTTCTATTTGAAACAATTGTGTTTTTTTTTTTCTAGAAGAGCCATTATCCGGGATAGATTCTCTCAAAAAAAGCATCACCACGTAATAGCTCTTGTTTGGAACAATCATGTTGAAAACAATTCACATTATGAACATGTCAGAATAACCATCGTTCAAGAACAGCTGTTTTTTTAAGAATAACTTGCATTTCACGAGATGGTTTGCAAAAAATGTGTCCTTCACCAAAATAGAGGAAGTGCAGGGTTCTTAGGTTGTATTCACACTTGTAGTCAAAGATCGTATCCGTGTTTTTCTAAACACTATTTTGTCAAAAACTATCGTCTCTCTTATGCTTCTTTCTATCAATGTGTTTGATCTTTATGTGGTTTCTTAGGGATTTAGCTATATCCACACTATTGTAGTGCCATAGTTTTTTTCATACCTCACATTTGGCCCTCTAGAATGAAGTTAGCAGTGTAATTGATGGTCACTAAACTAACTATAAATACGACAAAGACAAGCGCACCTATCGAACAATAGTATAGTTATGGTGAGTAGGGAATATCGTATCCACGAGGACTAAAAGTACTAGTAATTACCCTTATTCTATTATTTAGCCGATAAATTGGAGTGATTGTTTTTAATCTAAAATTACTAAACTAATCTAACTAATAATGCAACAGAGAATGAAATAGGAAAATAATCGAAAATAACCAATGAGATCGACAATATCCAGGAAAGAATCCACCTAGACTTCACTTATTATTATAAATCTGAATTAAATGATTTATTCACTTGTGTCTTGATCCGTAGAAATCCCTAAATTATGTTAATATCTCTTTCGAGAGTAAGAACAACTAACTCTAGGTTGATTAATTGAAACCTCTTTCTAATTAAAACCCCTATCGTCGCATTAACTCGATCTATGGATTTCCTTATTAGATTTGACTCTAATTCGGTAGATTTATGTCGTCCTATTTCTAGGATTGCATACAACTCCACTCAATTATGCTAGATTTACTCTTAAACAAGGCCTTTTGCTCCATTGAATTAAGCACATTAAACATGAATTAATATCCCTAGAAATATTCAAACAAGAAATAAGCATACATAATTGATAACAAGAATCAAGTATTTATCGCGTAAATCAGAAATCAAATAATAAGATTCATCATAGGTTTCATCTTCCCTAGGCATCTAAGGAATTTATTTCATAATCCTGAATAATAAAAAAAAACATCTCAAAGTTAGGATAACCATAAGACATAAGTAAACTCAATAAGACTTCGAAAGAAATTAAATGGAGATCTTCGATCTTGAGGGAGATCCACTTTCGAGTTGATTACGATGGCGTTCTTCGAGTGTTTTCTTCAATCTTCTCTGATTGCCCATTTATGTCTTCTTCTAATTGGTATTTATAGGCTTTATAATGCTCAGAAAGCCTAAAAATTGGGGGTTTTTTTTTTTGTGTGTATTTGGGAAGCTTTACGCTTTCTGGTTCTCTTCCTTTCCACTTGTGATGGCCCAGAGACCTTAGTCTTGCTTTTCTTAGCGCATCTTCCCTTCCCTTTTGAGGAAGAAGCAACAACTATATTTGTTTCTTCTCTTCAGACAGACATTATGTTATAATCAAGGTTAAAATAAGTCATAGGTCCATCTATTTTTATAGATTTGAAATTTTAGCCCCTACACTATTATTTCTAAGAATTTAGCCTCTTTATTTTTCAAATTTCAAAATTTAGGTCTAATTGTTAATATTGTTAAATATTTTAAAATAAAAAATACACATTTGGTAGCAATGTAACTAAATAAATGATGTAATGAACTTGAAATTTAACAAAATAATCTTCCATTTTAATAATGTTAACATTTGAACCTGAATTTTAAAATCTAAATTTAAAAAATACTCATTTCATAGTAGTATAACTAAATAAATAATGTTAAAATTTTATTAATGTTTCTATACTATATTTCTTGTCGAAACCGCTCTTTGAAAATAAAAAATTTTAGTTTCGACTTAAAAATGAAAATTGGAGTCGCCACCAATCCTTTATTGAGGTGTGATTGGATCACCTGAAAGCGATTTTGGTCTACGAGTTTTAGGGAAAAAAAGGGTTCGGGAGTCAGTTACGTACGAGGAAGGATTAGCACCCTTGTAACGCCCAAAATTGGTACCAAATTTATTATTTAATGCCTTAAGGTCGAATGAATAATTAGCTTTTGTTTTAAAAAACTCGTCTCGAGATAACAAAATGTCACATCCAGTGAGTTAGGACACAACCCTTTGAAGTCTCGAGAGTAAATTTAAATCTTGAAATGTTTACAAATTTATTGAAAAAAGATATTCGGCTATTTAAATTCAACCAAAAAATTGAAGCCCAGTAAGTTAGGGCACAATCTCCTCGAGAATTTCGAACGCCGAATATTTTGAAAACTCACGTATAAAATAATTTCAGTAGTTTAAACAAATTAGTAATATATCTAAAGAATAAAAGTATTTTAATATAAATTGTACATGTATATATAAAACAATATTATATAAAAACTTTCATATAAATCTTTAAAACATAAAAATATATATATAACATGAATTTTAAAAAACATACACTGCAAAATAAACACATCAAAATATATGCATTATACTGGATTTTAAAAAGAAAATAAAATAATATATTGTAAGATAAAATAATAATATATGATAGTGATATAAATAGAATAAAATTATGCATGCAAAAAGGTTAGATAAATCGTCATAATAATAATAATAATAATAATAATAATAATAATATAATAATAATAATAATAATAATAATAATAATAATAATATAGAATGTAATAATCAAACGAATCATGCCTATGTAAAAATGTTATGGATTATAGAAGTAAAAAAAAAAAAAAGATAAATAGAGGAAATATTAAAGCTTAAATATAAAATAAATAGCTGATATAATAATAATAATAAAGCCAAATAAAATAAATTGGTTAGAGGACTACATTGAAAAAAATAAGGAAATTTGGAGCGTATTTTGTAATAAATTAAAAGGTTAAAATCGAAATAGGACTAAATTATAAAACATGCGAAGAAACGAGGGCCAGATAAGCAATAAATCCAACCTCTAAACACGTGTCACTTCCTCAGAGGATTGGCGTGTTGGGGACTAAATCGTAATTCAGAAAAACTTGAAGCCCAATTTTAAAATAAAGAAAAGAGTGTAAAATGAACTAAATTGGAACAAATTGAAAATGGGGAAGGACTTAAGGCGTAAATAGCGCATTAACAAGAAACACACGGATCCCCTTTGACCGGGTCGGGTTACATACGGGCAAGCTTGAAATGGCGTCGTTTTGAGCATTCTGAATCCCACCAAAACGGCGCTGTTTTGGTCCTTCTATAAAGCCCAAAATTTTGCTTTGAAATTCATTTAGATCCCTATTTTTTTAAAAAAACTTCAAAAACCTCTCAACTCTTTCTCCTTTTCTCTCCTTCTGGCCAAGGTCCGGCCATGGCTCCGTCCGTTGGCTACCGTGGCGGCAGCCGGTCGCCGACGACGGCGCCGCCGTCCGCGGTGGCCGTAAAATAAAAAAATTATTTTTCGAGCCTTTTCAATTCCCGGGCTTAGAAAACACCGATTTTCATCGGAATCGGCACCTCTCTTGCAAAAAAGGTACGCTTTTTATTTTTTATTTTCACTTTCGTTTCAAAAAATAAATAAATAAATAAACAGAATAAAATAAAAAAAATAAAAAGGCACTACTACCTTTGAAAACTTGAATCGATTTTTCTCTATTCTCTTTTTATTCATCCGTGTGTGTTAAAATACATAGATTCGGGTCCTTTTTATAGCCCAAAATTCCCTATTTTTTCTACTTTTACACTGTTTGGGTTTTTGTTGGACTCTCCTAGTCTATTTTGCAGGCGAACGTGGCAGCACACGCGGAGAAAACGGCATGAGCGAGGGCTGCAGTTTGAGGGCAACGGCTGCTGTTTTTCTACTTAGGGTTTCTCTGCTATTAGGTTTAGGTTATTTTGGGCTAGGGTTAGTTAGTTTTTTGGGCCTATTTTTGGGTTTGGGTTTTAGTTATTTGGGTTTTTATTTGTTATTTTGGATTGGGCCAAAATTGGCCTATTACATTTCTCTTCTCTCCTTCTTTTTCTTTTTATATTATAAGGTAATGGTTAATTTTCAATTCTAATCCTTCTATTTTTTGAGACTATATAATTTGGTTCTTATATTACACTTAAATTTGAGATTTAATCTGTATAATTTAATTTTTAACATGATTTGATACCTCAAGTTTTATAATATCATTAATTATTCTAAATAATTTATTCTGGTTAAAATACTTATGTAAATTTTAAGAATTGCTAACTCTGTTTAAATTCTTTGTTAAATTCAAGTTTATTACAATGTTATTTTTTTGTTATATAACTATTAAGTGAGGTTTTTTACAAAATGTCACATCAATGAATTTAACAGAAGAATTTTAATGGTGTTGATAATTGAACCTGAATTTTTAAATTAAAAAAAGTTGAGAAAGTAAAATTTTGAAAATAAAAGTATAATAACTAAAACCCAAATATACAAAAAGTACAAAAACATAAAGTATAAGTACCATTTAAAATTTTTCTTTATAAATTAACCTAAAAAAATAGTTAATCCTACACAAAGCTTTGGAACCATTTCAAAAGAAGATACTGCTCAACTTAATAACTAATACTACATTTAGTTGTAGTATTATTTTCTACGCTTGTTTTAGTATATGAATTAGTAATAAACTAATTTAATTGGTACTATTTAATCACCCCAACGACTTATTTTTAGGAAAGAGAAGAAAAATATTTCAATTATTTTGAAGAGATCTTATTTTTTATAAGAGTTTTGACTCGTCTTTTTACAAGAGACCTTATGTCTAACCATTATAATACACATGTAATAAATAATTTTTTCCCCTATTTTATATTATTGTAACCAAACGAGACGTATCATGAAATGGACAATTAGGGATAATATTTGAAAAGGTCCAACAATAATTAAGAATGATTCCAAGTGTGGGGAATCTACTGGTTTAGTCTTTCGATTCGGATGCTACTTTTTGATTTTTTTTACCTTTCTTTAATTTTATATTATCAAAGATGATACAGTTGATCGCATTGTGTTGAAAATCTACATATTATTATTATTTTAATCTACGCATTGAGGATTTAATTTTTGAAAGAGAAATTAATAATATTATTGTTTTTTCTTACCCTCCGCCACAATCAAAGGAAATTAGAAAAAAATAAACATATGGAAGAAATGGCAGAAAATAATTGGACATATTTGGAAAAATGTGACAAACGTGAGTAGATTTATATGATTATATTAAGTTCTTGAAGAGCTGTCAATTAAATAATGGTGAGTGTGTAACGATTTTTGTTGACTTAAAATTTTCAGGGTTGAAATCCGAATAACTTGTTTTTGCTATTAAAAAATTATGTCAAAATTATTAAATTATTAGTAAATTTATATTTTGATTATTTAATTTTAAGAAGTTATAAAATGTTTATTGAATTATTCAAAAGCTTTCATTTAAATTATTAGGCTATCAAAATCGCTATTGTATGGCCTTCTTTGTTTGCATCGTTTGCACTAATTGAAAGCTCCCATTCTCATCTTTTGTAGTTCATCTTTTTAATGAAATTAACAACTTTAAATGGCATGAATCTGCGAACAAAAATTCAAATAGTTTTATTTTTCAACCTCCAACACGGATCATCAGATTGACTTGATGTAGGGTATTTTCTTTTACTTATCATTGGGTATTGATCAATTGTACAGATCGTCAAATCACCATTTAGAGCTTGCTAACCGGATTAAAAAAACAAAAACTTAATAGCCCAATAAATTAAATAAAAACTTTTGAATCATTTAGTGACTTAAATAAAAAATTTTGAATAGTTCAATGACATTTTATAACTTTTTCAAATTGATTGATCAAACTTACTAAAAGTTTTATTAGTAGTTTATCCTAAAAAAAGTCAAGAGCCAATAGGCTCGACGAGATATGACAAGTGGCTCAACTATAACTATTTAGAGAGAAGGGATTGTATGAAACTGTGATTCCAAGTCATCTCTATCCCTTCCCAATAGGAGAATGACAAATCAGATTTTTCCTCCTTATTTTTAGTATTTTTAGTTGGATTTGAATTTTTTCAGGATAAAAAAAATGAAAATCAGAAAGAAAAATATGATTTGTCATTCTTCTATTAAAAAGAAATAAGGATGACGTGGAATCGCAGTTTCATACAATCCCTCCTTCTGTTTAAAAACCTCATCAGACTTGATTCCTCATACATTATTTCGATAATAGAAGAAAATGTTTGGAAATTAAACCAATTTTTTTAAGAAATAAGGTTGCATGTATCTGTCCATTGAAAGAATACGTAATGGGTTTTGGATGATAAACTATAAAAATATATAAAGCTTAATCCATGAATGGTCGGCAAAAACTGTTATAAGTCAACCAAATATTATTGGGACATTGAGGATAACCAAAGATTTCATCATCCACCACGTATCAAAATTCTTTGGGGACAAAGAATATGTCATCTTTGATGTGGCAATTAAACCAACATGCTTATCGACTTCTTTTGATTGATTAGCAGATGACATGCTAACTCATTTATATGGTCAAAGAACCAATTTTGTTATTGCTAGATTTATAGCTATAAATTAATTGGTAATAATATTATTATCAATTTAAAAAATATAGATTTGAGTAAAATAAATAATATTATTTGGGTTAAATCATGTTGGCACGAAATTCAAAATTCCTTTTAAAATCACTTCCATTATTACACTTTTGTGAATAATAAAGCATGATCCCAAGTGTTGGGAATGTACTGGTTTATCACATTTTAAAATCATACCAATTAATCCCTTTTCGAACCCACAATTGAGGTTTATTGTTGTTAAAGCCGGAAAGGGAACAAGAGAAAGTGGAGTGCACAAAGAAAATTAATATTATTTCTTTTTTCTTACTTTTCCCCACCGTCAAGGGAAATAGAAAAATAAACATGTGAATGTAATGCCAAAAAGAGAATAGGGGAACTTTAGGGAATAAAAAGTGATAAAGGTGATTAGTTTTTCCTCCTACATGAATGAAAACTTAAAAGTTGTTTTATTTTACTTCATATTTTTTTAATAATTTAATAATTTAATTATAATATTTTATTATATATTGAGGTAGATTTTATACATGTCAAGTTTGGAATAAATTTAAAATTTTAACTATTTGTTTTAAACAAAAAAAATTCAACCATTAAATATATATTAATATAGACAATTTTTTATATCGATATAGTATATATACCAAATTGATTAAAAAAATCTAATATATAACAAATATAAATATCTTGATAAATTCAATGGTTTGATTATTAAAATATAGATCATTTTAAAAAATTATGGAAATGTGTAAAATCACTTAAGATTTAAGTCGATATAAGTTGCTCGTTTCCATTATATAATGTCTATTTTCTTTAGTTAAAAATTCATAATTGTGAAAAAGCCTTGGTTTATAGTTGTTCCAATTTAATGTTTAAATTGTTAGTTTGTGATAAAGTGAAGTAAGAAGCAAAGTAATGAGAGAATAAAGACCAGCACGCAATATTTATTAACGCGGTTCATATTCATTAATCCTACTCTACGAAGCTTCCCTCAAAGAATGATTATATTCAATAATTGAACCAGATCACCTATTTGCTCCAGCCCAATCTACCATTGTAACAACTAATATTGCAGCCCTATTATTGAACCCAATTATTAGAATCACTCTCCAAGTAATAACTAAAAAGAGTGTCAAACCAAGAAACAAAGAATACAAAATAAAGCAATCGAATAATAGACTATTGTAGTCCTACTTGGTGTGATTGGTTGGATAGAGTTGGTGTGTAATGGATGAGGGTGGGATTTGTGATTGCATCTGTATCAAAATTTACGTTTGCATTTGTATCTGAATTTGATTTTGTGTCAAAATCTTAATATGCATCTGTATCCGATTATGAAATACATCTAATTCTATATAAGAGAATCTATTTGAGATTTTTTATGATAAAATTATGAATTTCGCTCTGATATATGAATATGAAAATATGATATTCCGATCTAACATATGTTTCTGGCAATTGTACATTATAAGTAAATTTTTTGTGATGGTTTTTACATTTGTGTTTGTTATAAATATATACTATTTGTGGGTCAAGTCCCACACTGGGCTTCTAGCTCATCCGTTTATTTAATACGTTTCAGGTGACCTTCAGGCTTAGGACTTGGCGGCGATTCTGGAGTTCAGTTCACACAATATGTTATAAGTACGTTTTGGATTTTGATTTCGAACTTTACGGTCTTTCAAATTTTAATTTGTTTGGGAACGTTACATTTTAGTTTTTGGTATTTGTTTTTGCAGACGTGTTATTTATAACTCGTAAACACACCCAAGGCGACATAACTGATGAAACCCTACGATCTTAAGGGATAAGAATTTTTAAAGTATTTTCTCGTTGTAAGGTTTTGAAATTAATTACGATGTTTTACAACTCAATTGGTTAAACGTTTGGGATTGTTTTTATAAAATTAATAAAACAAGGTTTGTGTTAAAGTGTTCAGACACAATCTTCTGAATACTTGTGTTTTGATTAATTAAATAACTTTACTACTCTGAAAATAAAACTAAGTTTTCACGCAAGTTAATCGGTAATGTTTTTACGAATGTTGTAACCTTCATAATCCGACCTTAACATCTAGGCTGGGTTTGGAGTGTTACAATTTTACATTTTATTCAATTTAATCCCTAATATACAAAGCTGTCAATTATGCTTTACAATTTAGTATTTTTCTTAAACTAAGCTTAAATCAAATTAACACCTAGAACTTCTGATTCCCAACAATGAAAACTTTTTAAAAATTTAACAGTTTTACAAATTACTACATGGGCAAGCTAAAACAAATTACTACATGGGCAAGCTAAATCAAATTCCTATGACTTCAAATATATAAAAATTACAAGAAAAGAACTTGAATTACTTACCTAATGCTTGGTCGAATGTATGTTGTAAACATGGAGTTTTTCTCCTTTTGTTTTAAGTGATGGACGGTAGAGAAGATGAAGTTTCATCTTTCCATCCACTATTTGCTATTTATACTAGGTTTACTCTGTAAAAATATAACTTTGGTAATGACAATATATCACAAAGAAAATAGAAATAGAAATAAAAATAAAGAACACACAGATTTTGCGTGAAAACCCTTCCGGGAAAAAACCACGGGCAGAGAAGAAGAAAATTCACTATGTCGAATTCGAATTGATTACAAGAGGAGTAGACTATGTCTATTTATAGGCTTGTAAAACCATATTCTAATAGGAGTGAAACACCTTATTCTAATCAATATCAAATAAATGGAGTTTAAAAAGGTTTAAAAAACCTTGTCGAAACCACTTTTTTGTGAAATAAAAAATTTGGTCGTCGACTTAAAAAATGAAACGAAAATTGGAGTCGCCACCGACCCTTTATTAAGGTGTGGTCGGCTCACCTTGAAAACTATTTTAGGTATACGAATTTTGAGAAAATAGGTTCGGGAGTCGGTTACGCACGAGGAAGGGTTAGCACCCTCGTAACGCCCAAAATTGGTACCGAATTGATTGTTTAATGTCTTAGTGTCGAGAATTTGAAAAGATTTTAAAATACGATACTTCCTTTTTATTAATGTTAATTTTATAAAAGATGCTTGGATAAATCGAGGCGAATGTTAAAGACCTTCTCGTCTCAGAGTAATAAAATGTCACACCCAATACATTAGGACACGACATTTTTAGTCCTCGAGAATAAGCTTGTCTTTTGATTTTCAAAACTCTTGCGGTGAAGTTAAAAAAGGGATATTCGATTGCTTTAAGTCAGATGAAAAAGTGAAACCCAATACGTTAGGGCACACTTTCTCAAAATTCCTAGCATTGAATATAGCCCTTATTATTATTAAAACCTTCATTTCGAGAAAACGACACGTCACATCCAATACGTTAGGATACGACGTATCGGATTCCCGAAAATGGGTTTTTGGTTTATGCGTTTTGATTAAAGAAAATTTTCGATTATTTAGATTCGACGAGGAAAATTGGAACCCAATACGTTAGGGCTCAATTCTTTCGAAGATTCCAAATACCGAACTTTGCGTTATCTTGAAAGTTTTTGAATAAATTGATTTTAATACTTAAACGATATTAGACATAACCTTTTAAGCGAATAAAATGCGATAGAATGATAATGTACGACGCGAATTGATTACTCGTAAATTTAAATATACACTAATGAATACAAACAATTAGAAAACAAATACAAACAAGCATAACAACAAAAATTTCAATCGTGTATCATATGAATACCAATATCAACGGTCAACCATCAAATGAATTTTTAATAAAAAACATTAAAGATACACTAAAAATAGCAAAAAGAGAAATTTTAACTTATAAATCCTATACACAAAAGTTTTGAAATAAACTATACACATGCAAAAAGGAATTTTAAAACTTCTAGTCACATTAAAAAGAACTTATGGTTAGCAATCGTAATAATATGAATTAATAATATATGTATATAGAATAAAGTATTTTATATGAAAATATTATTACGTAGATTTTAAAAACCAATAAATCTATAAAAGTAAACTTTAAAAATATATTGTAAAATAAAACTATTAAAATGCAAATAATATTGAATTCACATATAATACATAAACAATACATAAAAATAAGAAAACAATTTCATGAGAACTTAAAATGATAATAAAGTAATAAATTTAGACGAAATTAATTATCAAGTTCAAGTAATATTAACTGCGTTATTAAAATGATATATGATTTAAAAAGTATTTAAATGAAATTTAAAGAAAACCGCGCATATTAAACTAATAAGAACTAAATTGAAGTCAAAACGAAAGTTAAAGGGAAGAAAACAAAATTGGGCAGGGTTAGAGGGCCGAACGGTAACACGCGCGTAATATGAGGGACCAAAAGGGAAATAATTCTGCGCCCTCGAAACGCAGCGTCTGAACTGGACTAAAATGAAACAAAAGAAAAACGAGAGGTTAAATTTAAAAGAAATAAAAGAACTGGATTGCAATACGCTATAAAAAGTGAGGGACCAGTGGCTCAAATAAGCCATACAACAAAAACGGGCGGATCCTCCCTGGGTCGGGACACCTCGAGGGTCACAGGCCTTTAAACGGCGCCGTTTTGGGGCCACTGAAGCAGCCCCTAAATGGTGCTGTTTCATGCACCATATAAAAACTAATCAAAATCTCTAAACCTAAACCCTTTTCAGTCCTTTAACCTAGCCGAAATGAAGACCCTTTTTCTCTCTAGCGCCGCAATCCCAAAATCCCATCCATCTCCGATTTTGGACAGAGTGAACGGAGCTCCGTTGGTGCGCCTTTGCAAAGGTAAGAGTCTCCTTCCTCCTTTCTCCGATTAGTGAACATGAAAGTAAATAAAAGAAAAAAGAAATAACTGGTAAAATAAAAAAAACCCAGAAAATCACCTTTCGGCATTTCAAAAATTTTTTTATTCTCAATGCGTGTGTATTAATCGTTTTTGATACAGTATCCGTGAGTGTTCCCACTTTGAGTACATCTTTGGGTTTTTATAACCCGAAAACAAAAAGAAAAAGAAAAAATCAAACAAATACAATTTTTTTTTTGTTTTTGTTTTTCTTTGCTTTTCTTTTGCTGTTTGTTTGTGTGCTGTGCAGGTATGGCGTACGAGATCGGGGACGTGGCATGTACGGAGGTGTTGGCGTAGCGAGCGTAGAGAGGAAGACCGAAGGCGGCGCGTTGCTAAGTTGGTGTGGCGGCGACTTAGTTTCCAGAAACCCTAGGGTTTCTGTTTGTGATTTTTTGGTTTTGGGCTTAGGAGATTTGGGTTACAACCGGGTTTAGGACTGTATTTTGGGTTAGATTTTATTGGGTTAATGTTTCTGTATTTTTGGACTTTTGGACTTTTAATTTATTTTTAAAATTTTTATTTTTTTTGTTTTGTAAGGGCCAGGCAAATTGGGCCTATTACAAACCTTATTCTAAAATAAAATAAAAGAAGTATAATTCTATAGGGATTTTACTTTTATTTTATTTTACCACAGTGTTTTATTTAAATAAGGATTCAGATTACTTAATTCTAACAATCTCCACCTTGACACGAATTCTTAATGAACAAGTTCTTCATCGCGAACTCTCAATGAATAAGTTCTCCACCTCTTCCATAAAATCCCTTAAGGGTTTTTCTTCAACAATGAACACCAACCAAGTCTAAGCAATGCTCAAACTTGGTTATAGAAAGTAACTTAGTCATCATATCTGTAGGATTTTCATGAGTACTAATTTTGCTAACAACAATATCACCACGAGCAATAATATCATGAACAAAATGATACCGAACATCAATGTGTTTTGTTCTCTCATGAAACATTTGATCTTTTGTAAGGAAGATGGCACTCTGACTGTCACAAAAACTGTATTGATTTGAAGGTCTTCATTGAGTTCACTAAAGAGTCCCTTCAACCAAATAGCTTCTTTATAAACCTCAGTAATCGCCATGTACTCAGCTTCAGTGGTAGACAAAGCGACTATAGTTTGCAAAGTGGCTTTCCAACTGATTGCACAACCTCTGATTGTAAAGACATAACCTTTGAGAGATCTTCTTCTATCGAGGTCTCCAGCAAAATCAGCATCAACATACCCAATGACTCCATCTCTAGTTCTTCCAAATCGTAAGCAAACATCGGTAGTACCTCGTAAGTATCTTAAAACCCACTGAGCTACTTTCTAATGTTCTTTACCGGGATTTGCCATGTATCTGCTAACTGCACTAACTGTATATGATAAATTAGGACGTGAACAAACCATGGCATAAATGAGAAATCCCACTACACTAGAGTATGGAACATGTGACATGTACTCAATCTCATCATCTAATTGTGGAGACAAAGCCGATGAAAGTCTGAAATGGGCTGCTAAAGGAGTACTAACAGGCTTAGCATTTTGCATATTGAATCTGCAAATAACTTTCTCAATGTACCCGTTCTAATTTAGGTATAATTTACTTGCTTTTCTATCTCTGAGAATCTCCATACCAAGTATCTTCTTTGCTGGTCCCAAATCTTTCATCTCAAATTCTTCACTTAGTTGGGCTTTGACCTTTCTTATCTCTCCTTTATCTTTCGCTGCTATCAACATGTCATCAACATAAAGGAGTATATACACAAAAGAACTGTCACTATTTTTCTTAAAGTAAACACAATTGTCAAAGCTACTTCTTTTAAAATCATGAGAAGTCATAAAGGAATCAAACCTCTTATACCACTGTCTTGGTGACTGTTCCAAACCGTAAAGAGACTTTTCAGCAAGCAAACATAGTCATCTTTTTCTGAGACTGCAAAACCCTCTGGTTGTTGCATGTAAATATCCTCCTTAAGTTCTCCATGCAAAAATGCAGTTTTTACATCTAACTGCTCAAGCTCTAAATCATGCATGGCCATAATACCAAGCAAAGCTCGAATCGAACTATGCTTCACAACTGGAGAGAACACATATATGAAGTCCACTCCTGGAATTTGACTGTAACACTTTGCAACAAGCCTTGCTTTATATCTGGGTTCTTCAACTCTTGGAGTCCCCTCTTTCTTCTTAAACACCCATTTACAACGAACAACCTCTTTACCTTTAGGAAGTTTCAACAGATCCCATGTTTTATTTTTGTGTAGTGATTTCATCTCCTCTTGTATAGCAAACATCCGCTTTTCTGAGTCTTCACAACTAACCGCCTCAGAATAATTAGATGGTTCTTGGTTTGCATCTACATCTTCAGCCACATTTAAAGCATAAGTAACTAGATCAGCCTCGGCATACTTCTTTGGAGGTTTAATTTCTCTTCTAGTTCTATTTTTGGCGATAGAGTATTGTGGTGAAGAAGCAACTCTATTTTAAATTTTTGTACTGGCTTCAGTAGTCGATTCTGTTGTAGATTATGTATTAATCTGATGCTCAACCTGCTTTTGATTTTCTTTATTGGAAGAGTCTTTAAGAGATAAGTTAGGTAGCATAGTAGTTTCATCAAAAACAATATCTCTGCTAATCACAACTTTTCTATTTTCAGGACACCATAACTTATACCCTTTTACACCAGCTTTATAACCAAGAAAAACACATTTAATGGATCTTGGTTCTCATTTTCCATTATCAACATGAGCATACGCAGGACAACCAAAGATCTTTAAATCAGAATAGTCAGCAGGATTACTAGACCATACCTCTTGTGGAGTCTTTTTCTCAATGGCAACGGATGGAGATCGGTTGATCAAAAAACATGCAGTAGAGGCTGCTTCGGCCCAAAATGACTTTTGTAAGTTGGTTTTTAACAACATACATCGAACCTTCTCCATGATCGTTCTGTTTATTCATTCTGCAACGCCATTTTGCTGTGGAGTATAACGAACTGTCAAGTGTCTCACGATCCCTTCTAACTTGCACAGTTTATTAAATTTATCAGAACAGAACTCTAAGCCATTGTTTGTGCGGAGGTATTTTATTTGCTTTCCCGTCTGTTTTTCAATCATGGTTTTCTAAGACTTAAATGCGAAAAAACACATCGCTTTTCTGCTTCAGGAAGAACGCCTACACTTTTCTGGAAAAATCATCAATAAAAGTTAGCATATAATTAGCTCCACCTCTCGAAGGTATTTTGGATAGCCCCCACAAGTCAGAATGTATATACTCTAATGTTCCCTTTGTGTTATGGATTCCTATAATGAATCGAACTCTCTTTTGTTTCCCAAAAATACAATGCTCACAGAACTTCAGTTTGCAAATTCCTTGCCTATCAAGAAGTCCTCTTTTGCTCAATTCTGTCATGCCATTCTCACTCATATGCCCTAGGTACATATGCCAAAGTTTAGTAATATCATCATCTGGCAAGGAAGAGGATACGACAGCTGTATCATCAGTAACAGTAGAACCCTGCAAAACATATAACTTGGAAGTCTTTCTCTGCCCTTTCATCACAACGAGAGAACCTTTAGAAATCTTCAAAACCCCACTTTCAGCTGTGTATTTGTACCCTTTTGAATCAAGAGTACTCAATGAAATTAAATTTCTCTTCAATTTTGGAACATGTCGTACGTCACTAAGTGTTCTGACAACTCCATCAAACATCTTAACTTTAATTGTTCTAACACTTGTAATTCTACATAAAGAATTATTTCCTATCAAAACAACACCTTCAGACACTATTTCTAAAAAGTGGGTGGGAGTGTTGTGTTGCAAGGTAAGGTGTTAACGTGACGATTGTGGAGAGTCAAACGAAACATATTTCCAAAGGGTATGGGCGAGTTTTTGTGAAGAGTGAAGTTAAACCATACTTTTGAGTGATGTGAGCTTTTTTTTTTGTGTGAAGAGTGAAGTTAACGTACTTCCTAAAAGTGTGAGCTAGTTTTGAGAAGAGTGAAGATATTTACAATTTTTGTATAGCGCTTTGAAATTGAAGAAGTAACTTTTTGCGCATAATTGGCAGACCTTGGAGTTGGATTTCCAAGTTCCACACATTGTTTGTATGTATCTTTATGGGCATGTGTTACAATGTATCATTGGGAAACAACGTTAATATTTTCTATTGTTAGACTTTTAAAAGCATCGATTGTTACATTTTGATTGGACGACGAAATGTCATGCCTAGTGGTGAATGAATACGCCCCATGGCCAAAAGGTCTTTATATACTCGAGCTTTAGCTATAATATTATCATTGGAGCTTTTAGATTTTATGAACTTTTCTTCTTTGAAATCTCACTATGCAATCTTTGCTTTTTTATGCTTTGAATTTCTTCTTTCAGCATTTCTTTTGAGTTGTATCTTGTTCGTTACTATGTTCTCTTTGATTAAAGGACTTGTTTCTTTCACCGGAGTTAGATTAAAGGCAAGTTTAAGCTTTTCCTTTTATTTTTCAAGTCTTTGTTGGGTTTCTAATAGCCGAAAGAAATTGGAGTGGTGAGGTTGGATGTAGTGTCAGTGCCATCGGCGATTGAAAAGTAAAAGTTCCTCGATTGGTGATAAAGGTAGTGGTCGACGCTTCGTTTAAGTACACCACAAGCAATAGCGAGATGCGATGGCTACTTCTATGTCATTGCGAGCGTTGTCAACTTTCTCTATTAGGTGCTTTCCAAACTTCTACAGCCCTCACACCATTAAACCAAACGCAGTATAACGCGCTATGCATTGGGAACCCTCTAAACATCTATTGCACTATTACCGTTCGGAATGTGTGGAAGCACTGCCTTGTAAGTGTCAGCCTAAATGATTACAAGGATAATGATTATACAAGGGGTTTTGAGAAAAGTTCGCAAAGTGAACCATCATATCATCATCATTATCAAATGGATTGTTGTTGCTGCTAACAACATAGTCCTGCAAATGATTAGGCAATTGATGTTGGCGATGTGGCCAACTAGAAGTCTCTACAATATTGGTTGCATAATTTCTTCTTCTAGTGTTTTTGTTAAGCATCAACACGATCAACTTGAAAATGCATCTTCATTAAAAATAGCTTCTCTAGTCACTATTACTTTTCTAGCCTAAGAGTTCTATAACTTGTAACCTTTTATCTCATAATTAACGGAAGAAATGGTAAAAAAAATATACAACTTTGGGGAAAATGTGATAAATTTGATTAGGTGTATATAATTAGACATATAAATACCCCTAGAGTAATTTAAACCCTATGCTTTTTTATAGTGAACAAATAAGTACAATCAAATTAGTTACTTTCCCAATTTTTTTAAAAATTCTCATTAAACCTTTCAAATTTTTAAAAAATTTTAATTAAATCTTTTCAAAATGTTTCATAAATTCTCATTAAGCTTTTAACTTTTTTTTTAATTTTAATTATACCTACAAACATTCTTAAAAAATATTTTTATTAAATTCTGTATATTACTTTTAATTTTTGGGATTTTGATAGATGTGAGATGAAAACAATATTAATTCATGACTAGTTTTAAACTCAACTTTCTTAACTATCTATTTGGAGATCAAATTCTACAAGATTGAATGGCACCATTATTCCCACTTTAAACAACAATCGAGCAAGTTTCTTGTGGATAGTAGAATTGTGAACTATTGACAACCAATTGTACAAGATTAATTGCACTTCGTATTCATGAATATTCAATTAAACACCTCCTAACCTTCATTAAACTAGATAAACACTTGTTAAAAATAAAAACTAATTAAAAGTTCTAAAAACATTGAAAATAGAAATTATGCAATGAATGTCATGACTAGGCAAAACTAGTTAAAATGGCATGAATTAATGTAAATCCACCTAAGAATCAAGTTAAATGAAAGTTATAAGAAGTATAAAACATAATCATGATGAGCACTTATCAACCTTGCAACTTATGGTTAACTCTTAGACTTAGAGAAACAACTTCTCTTAATCTATAATTCTTTGGCTAAAGTCTTGAACAATTATCGATAGTTAAATTTAAGTGAGATAGGCCTTCAATATCACTCAATGTGGTAGATTCTCTTTGGATCACTTACCCACCTTCAAATGATTCGTGTTTTGCTGAAACATTCTACCTTAAGCCTTCATCTATAATGGACATGTTTTATGATGAATCAAATTACAACCTTCCTCATGTAATATGTTCCAATATCTCAAGCCAATGGATTAATTTACATTGTCACCGCATGAGGTGAAAATATTTTCCAAAAATTTTAAGTGATTCTCTTAAGTGATTTCTCACAATAAACTTGTTTCCAAGACAAGTACTCTTTCTTGTCCTGAAGTATCGTATATACTTCAACATATGAAATTGGTTGCATGTATCCTATGCATGAAGGCTTAACGCATAATAGTCTCTAGTGCATTACTAATGTCCGTCTCAATAATGTGCCGACTATGAAATATTTTAAGAATATACTTAATAAATAAGGATTACATAATTGTATATTGTTTTCAATTCCTCTACAAGGCCTTATTTGTTTTATGGGCTTCTTTCTATTAGTGCTTTCAACAACTTAGTAGTTATTAGTACTAACACAAAGAAAACATTTGCATTAGTACTCGTTGGTATGTAGTTTTATTTCATTAACTTATATATCCCTAAGCGCAATCCCATTACCATTAGTACATATATTCTATTAACCCAAGTTTTTGAAATAGCTATCCATGTGCTAATGGAAGTGGCCACTTCCACTATCATTACTTCAGGCACGTATCTTACCTTTTATTAGCATGTTTAACCAAAATATGTTATGATTTTCTTGCATCTTTTTTAGGATCTTGTGCAGGTAATCTTGTGTTTATCACTAATGAAGAGATTGAATTAAGCAAGATTATTTTTCAAAGATTCTTATATGGTCCACTTACCTATATATTGAGATATGCAATCCATAAAGATATGAGCTGACCTTATGATCTTCTATATCCTTATATTAAGGATAATTGATTTGATAAGATTTGAGTAGATCAAGATGGATTAAATGTTACCTTATTTAGATAGATTCATACTCTAAATATGGAGATTTGTTCAACCTTGATAAAAGTTTATTATTAAGAAAGTGTTTTTTAAGTGGTTGTCGATGTGGCAATGGAAGTAGTCACCTCGACTAACACAACCCCAAGCAACATAATTTGTCATTTTTGAGGTTGGAAATATTTTTAATCACATTAGTTAGATAATGACTTGAATGATTTTGTGGATGTGTGTTGACCCATATTTAAAGATACATCTTGTGGAGCTACAAATCTTTGAAGATTGGATAAAATCAAATTAAGCAAATCAAATCCCATGGAATATGGAGATTGAATTAGGACTTATTTGAATATTTATCTTGAAGATATTTGATTTATTTTAGACTCTCTAAGAATACTTGTATACTTATTTGATTTATTTGAATACTTATTTGAATACTTATTTTATGAGGCTATTTTAGTCAATCTTGATTGTAATTTATCTTTATCATAGCAAGAGTAAGGATTCTTTGCTGGGATGTATTAGTGTCACGGGTCAAAGTGCAAAACCCATGACCATGGCATAAGATGCACCCCATGGAGGTCTATTGATAAGATGGGGATCATTTAGCCCACGAGAACTGACCCGATTCAAAGAACTATTGGATAAGCCAGTCAGATTGAAGCTTAGTTGGCCCGATAATGAAGATATGGCAACTTAGGCTAATTTGGAAACTAATCTTAGAAGATTTAGGGAATCATATCTTGTAAATATTAGATTAGATTTGATATGGCATATCTTGTAAACCCCTAAAATCAAGGGATATGGTTAATCTCGTCCGTCAATGTAAATGCATCTTGACCGTCAGTTTTGGGGGAGCTCAACTATAAATAGAGAGCCTCCCCCTCATTTGTACTCATTCCATTGTATATTGAATTCTTAAGAGAAATAGAATTCTGAGAGAGCATTTACTCAAACACCTTGTGTGTGTTCTTTTCCGTGGCTTTCTGTTGTTTTTTATGACTTCTTTTGGAATAAATCACTTCCGCTCTTCAACTTGGTACCTTGGAGGAGGTCTTAAAGAATCCTCACTTGAGTAAAGGCTGACTTAGGCGAGTTTGGACAAACGGATCACCTAAGGCTATACAGATCGCAAGACAAAAGATCTAGCCCCGTGACAGTTGGTATCCGAGCTATTGGTTCGAACCAAGTGATATCTGAGCTATTGGTTCAAAGGCACTGTTGAGATGTCAAAAGAAGTTGTTAGTCAGAGTAAGCCAATGGAGACCCGAGGAAGGGCCAGAAAAGTGAGTCGATCAAGGGACTTATTGTCAGCTTTGGAGGATCGAGTCATCACTCTCGAGGAGTCCATGGAGACGTCAAGGAGAGCATCGACGATGTCGACGATAGACTCAATGGTAGGTTGCGAACAATGCAAGAGTAGCTCAGGGAATTTGTGTGGGATACTATCGGTTCCTCAGAAAATAAGCTGATTGAGAAGGACGATGCTCTCGAGGCTATAGTGGCAGCTTTGAAGGAAGAGATCAATGAGCTTAAAGGGGAGCTCAAGATTTTTAAGGCTGCCATAGGTAATGGAATGTTGGCTTCAAAGCTGAAGCCACAAGCAATGGATGTGCCCAAACTGAAAGCGTTTAAAGGGGCAAGGTCCGCAAGTGAAGTGGACAACTTTTTTTGGGCCATGGAGCAATACTTCTGTATGATGAACATCAAGGATGATGCCACAAAGGTAAATATTGTTGCTATGTATTTTATTGATGTTGCTTTGTTATGGTGGCGACGTAGGTCCACTGATGTGAGACGTGGTAGGACTGGGATTGGAACTTGGAAGGAGTTTCAAAAGGAATTTAAAGCACAGTTTTACCCCAAGTATGCCAAGAATGAAGCTCGAACAAAGTTGCAGCGGCTTACACAACGAGGCATGGTTAGGGAGTATGTACGGAAGTTCAGTGAATTCATGCTCCAGATCTCTAATTTGAGTGAGAATGAAGTATTTTTCTCCTTTACGGATGGGTTGAAACCATGGACGAAGCAAGAATTGCAGCGTCAAAAAGTTCAGGAACTTACCAATGCCATGATGGTAGCGAAGTCCATAATGGAACTTGTTCCGAGAAGAGACAGGTTTTTGAATCTTCCAAGCCCAACAGGAGGGGCAATGATGGGTACCATGAGGAAGATGAAGAGGGACATAGCTATTATGGCAACAGTAGTAGTAGCGACGGGGATAATATGAAACCACGAAACAAAAAGTGGAGACCTAATAGCCCGAAAGAAAATAGGGGAAAGTTATTATGCTACTTTTGTAAGGGACCGCACATGAAGAGGACTGCCCAAAGGTATCTTCAGTTTTGGCTATCAAGAGGAATGATGAGCCGGAAGAGGCGAAGCCTATTGAGAAAAAGACATCGACGATTAATTCGATGGTGCTCATTCTAAAGAAAAAAGAATGGTGGAGAAGGGTTGATATTTGTAGACATTAACATTACAGGTCAAAAGAGGAGTGCTCTTGTCGACACAGGAGCATCAGACTTGTTCATATCGAAAAAGGTTGCAGGGAAACTTGGTCTCTCGATTAAGAAATCGAATAGGAAGATCAAGACGATAAATTCTGAAGAGACCCCAACTGTGGGAGTAGTTCGTGATGTGGAACTACATATCAGTGAATAGAAGGGCAAGGAAGAATTCGAGGTAATCCAATTAGATGATTACGATTATGTGCTTGGCTTAAACTTCCTTGACAGGATTCAGACATCTCTGCATCCATGGGCCGATCAAATTCATATTGTCACCAGTCCGTTATCAAAAATTGTTGTGCCGGTGCATTGAGATATGAAGGCAGGGACAAAGGTGTTGTCGTCGATCCAACTAGTCGAAGATGTTTTGTTTGGAAGGAACATTGACTCGATAGAATGGAATGCTACGAAAGCCCCTTCGGAAGTGTTAGTGGCGCAAGAGATCGATATGAAGCCTACAGATTCAATTGTGGAGCCGACACCTTTGGGAAAGGTGGGTTGCGCACCAGGCTTCCAAGGAAAAGGAGTGATGCAAAATCAGTCGGGACGAGTAAATGCTGCAAGTAAGGTACATTGCGAACACTTTGATAGTGTTTTGAGTTCTAACTTGTTGGCTTGGCAAGGTCGTAGGGGCCCTTTCAAAGTTCATAAGCAATGAGGCCAAGGGACTGTGGGCAATACGAAGCCAAGGTGTGAGAATCAAGGCGATTCAAAAGAAAACAAGTCAAAATAGGGGCAAGTTATAACGGAGACTTCTTGCCAACGAGATGTACCAACGAGTGTAACGGTTCAAGTTAAGAAGCGACGAAAATCGAGGCAAAAGTTTTAGAAAAAGGGACAACCCGATCGCAAGGCAAGTCGGGAAGAAGCCAAGGCAACGAGAGTGTTCAAAGGTGAATCAAGTCAGTGCCATTCAGAAGTCGCAATGAGGACGTTGCGAGAATAGGTGGGGGAGAATGTCACGAGTTAAAGTGCAAAGCCCATGACCATGGCACAAGATGCGCCCCATGGAGGTCTAAAGATAAGATGGGGATCATTTAGCCCACGAGAACTGGCCCGAGTCAACGAACTGTTGGAGAAGCCTATCAGATTGAAGCTTGGTTGGCTCGATAATGAAGATATGACAACTTAGGCTAATTTGGAAACTAATCTTAGAAGATTTAGGGAATTATATCTTGTAAAGATTAGATTAGATTTGATATGGCATATCTTGTAAATCCCTAAAATCAAGGGATACGGTTAATCTCGTCCGTCGATGTAAATGTATCTTGACCGTCGGTTTTGGGAGAGCTCAACTATAAATAGAGAGCCTTCCCCTCATTTGTACTCATTCCATTGTATATTGAATTCTTAAGAGAAATAGAATTCTGAGACAGCATTTACTCAAACACCTTGTACGTTCTTTTCTGTGGCTTTCTGTTGTTCTGTGTGACTTCTTTTGGCACAAATCGCTTCCGCTTTTCAACTTGGTGCCTTGGAGGAGTTCTTAAAGAATCCTCACTTGAGTAAAGGCTGACTTAAGCGAGTTTGGACGAACGGGTCGCCTAAGGCCGCATGGATCGCAAGACGAAAGATTTAGCCCCGTGACATTAGAACTAGGTTCATTGGTTGTATTTATTTTAAAAATAATTAATTCTTCTCATTGAGCTAGGTTCCACAAATGTAAAAAAACCAAATTGTATAATCAATTTGACATCTATTTTATTATGCTTGTTTGATCAAAAATACCCACTTCCACGAACACTTATGCTTATATTCTATTTCTTGCAATTGTTGACCTGAACTCAGGTCACCATATTCTTTCAAAAACAAATGTTGAATTGTAAGGCTTTCGTAGAGACAAGATAGGGAAATGTTAGAGTTAAAAGAAGCTAAAATAAATGTCGAATATACATATTCATGGCTCATGCAGACAAGTTTTTGTTGGAACATATACAGCTTAACTATCAGCAATAAATTAACATGGTACTTATACAAAGGTACAAACACAAAATCTTAATGAAACCTAATTAATTTAGTGGAAGGTAGGTTCCGATTCTTCCAATTCAATCGCTTCATCAGCAAGCCTCTTATCCTTATACACATACCATTTAGCAAAAACCAGATAAATTGCCAAATTTAAACAACATAGAATTGCCAAAAGCCAATAGAAATCGTAGAGTCTCCCTTGGTTCAAATTGTCTGGCAGCCATGGATGCTTGTTTCCAGTGACCTTGTCAACTATAGTAACCAACAAAGAACTAAGGAAAAACCCTAATGAAAGGGTACTCAAAAATAAACCCGTACTCATTGTTTTCATCCCTTTTGGACACTCCCTTAAGAAAAAATCAAGTTGACCTATGTATGTAAAGGCTTCACCAGCCCCTACAAACAGAAACTGAGGGACCAACCAAAAGACACTTAATGGGATTTGAGCGGTGGGGTTATTCGTAAGCCCGTTCGTGGTTGCCACTCTCATCCGCTTTATCTCGATCAATGCTGCTGCTACCATAGCTATAATGGATAACACCAAGCCAACAGCGATCCTTTGTAAAGGGGTTAAGCCCTGTGGGTTTTTGAGTACTTTTCTAGCGATTGGGACGATGAGCCTATCGTAAATTGGGACTGTTAAGAGAATGGCTCCCACGAAGAACACCGTGAGTGATGCTGGTGGGATTTGAAATTTACCTATATGACGGTCCATGGTTGTGGCTTGAGACACTGAAAACGTTGACATTTGGGCATAAACGGTCCAAAATATGATAGTGGTTGCCCATATAGGTAACATTCTTAGCACCAATTTCACTTCTTCAACATCTGTTAAAGTAGCTAAGTTCCATTTATTTGCCTTAATCACAGATGGGTCCTTGATAGCTGCCCTATCCAAGAAACTGTACACAATTCAAAACCAATAAAAAATTAAGCCAATAATAATAATAATAATTCACCGCCAATTCATATACACGACCCCCCCCCCCCATGTTTTTTAACACCTTTAACACCCACATAAATATTTTATGGTATAAAATTCGTTGCCTGTATTTTGTTTTTCAATTCAATCGAGGACAAAAAAAATGACAGTCAGACATGTTTGTCGAATTACATATCTGGTTTCATAAAATTAACTTTGATTTGAATCTGAGACTAAAAGGTAAAGTAATTAAGAAGAAGCCAAAGAAATAGAGGGTTGTCTCTGGATTCATGAATTGGACTATTAATATATATATATCTTTGTCCTGAGGAGAGATAGGATCGCCAAATAAATATAAATTCAAGAAAATTTAATATTATATGTATAATTTTCTTCATAAGTGTTTGATATAGAAATTTTCTATTTTTAAAAAAATATTTCATATACCTATGTCAAAATATATATATATATATATATATTTCTTATATAGATTTTGTATTTTGAGAAATAATAATAATTTTTTTTAAAAAAAAAGAGTGGATAATTCTAATAATTAAAAGTTTTTTTAAGTAACTAATAAAATTTAAATAAATAATAGAGTAGTTTTTTTTTTCGAAATAAACAATGACTAGTTTAATTGTTTGAAATCAATAAGATGACATAAAATATTAATGATAAAAAGAATAATCTATCATATTGGACCCATAAAGAAAGCACCTAACCTTATTTTGAGAACATGCATTAAGATGCATGTGTTCTTAATCTTGAATCTCCATCATATTCCATTATTTTTAATTAAAATTATTGGGTTTTAACATCAACATTTTTTAATTAAAATTATTGAGTTTATTAGGTAAAAGTATTATAGAGGCCCTATAATAAGAATCAAATTGCATTTTGTTCTCTTTACTCAAAAAATGGGTAAATTAATCATTGTACATTAGATTAAAGAGTAAATAGGTCATTCTATTAAAAATTCTATCCACTTCTACTATTTAAAATTGACCTCTGTAAATTAGTATGACTAGATATGGCACACCACGTGTCACTGTCTAGTTATTTCGCCAATTTTTAATAGTATAAATAGATGAACTTTTTAATAGAAAGAATTAATTTACTCTTTGATTAATATAAAGAAATTGATTTACTTTTTTTAATATAGAGAGAGCAAAATGCAATTTAACATTTTCTCTAAAGACCTTTATGATACCGATTAACAGTAGCTTCTTCCAACTCCTAATAGTATTGATAGTAGTGTTTGTATTAGGATTGTAGCACGATAAAGCTTTGTCTAACATTTAAATCACACGGGTTTAAACCTTTTTATTCTCCTACTTTTGTCTCCAACATTGTAAAATAAATAGACGACTAACCGGAACTGTTCGGTGTGGGGCAATTTTTGCTTCGTTTTCATCTTTAATCCCTCAGCCACATCATCAATATTGAAGAGCAACGATGGCTCCGATGGCAACTCCAAATGCTTCTTCCTCCAAGCAGCTACGAACACTGCAGCAATTTGGGTCAATGGACTCCCCACTAGTTTCTTAAACCGGTACCTCTTTGTACCCGATAGAAACACCATTAACCCTATCACAATAGCGCAAGCAATAATGCCATAACCCCAATCACGCCCTAAATTGTCTTGGATGTAAACTAAAATGGTGACTGAACAAAGTGAACCTAAGCTTATGAAGAAAAAGAACCAGTTGAAGAAGTTGCTCATCTGGGATCTCTCTTCAGGATCCGACTCATCGAATTGGTCAGACCCGAACCCGGAAACACTCGATTTTAGACCCCCAGTCCCAAGGGCTATGAGGTAAAGGGCTAAGTAGAGAACAGTGAGTTGTATGCCACTTGCTGGGATGCATACTGTGGTGCTGTCCCTGGTGCATTTGGGTGGCCTTAGGCTTGGGATTATTGTGGAAGCTGTTAAGATTGTGACACCCTGCAAACGATTATGCAAATGATTTTGAATTGTAAAGTGAAGATGATGATTTTAAGTCAAAAGGGAAATGAATATTATCTTACAGTTGCTTGAACGGCGGTGAAGATTCCGATAGTGAGATATCTGTGGATTTAAAGATCAAATGTTATAAACAGAACTAAGAAGTGTGTGTGCGCAGGGAACAGTATACTAGAAATCGAAGTATATCGAGGAGACCTGCCGAGGAAGGTGTCGGCGACGAAACCACCGAGTAGACAAAGCATGAAAGATGTGCCGAAGAAATTGGTAACGATGTTGGCCGATGTAGCATTGCCTAAATGCATGGTTTCCGTCAAGTATGTCACCAAGTTAACAGCGATACCTAATGTTGTTAACCTCTCACATGCCTCAACACCTAGAATCATGGCGGCGCTGGTCCAGCCACCGGATTTTGACCGCTCGGAGGGATGGCCCTTGTAGTCCCAAGCATCGGGGAGGGTTTTCCCTTGTGTTGTAGGAAGGGACATTGGTTGATGTACAAGGTGAAAAGGGTGGCAGATCGAAGGAGAGAAAAGAGAGTGATGGTGGCACAATCAGAGCAAAGGCAGGTGGATGTATTTATAGAAAATCAATATCAAGATAGCCACTCAATCATTTTATTTTTTTAAGGATGAAGTTAAGCTATTCAATTTAAAAAGAAATTATGAAAAGATATAAATATTTTTATAATAAAACTTGTTGATTTTAAAATTTATATTTTTTTATATTTTTATGATTTAAATCAGTGTTAAATTAACTCATAACATTTCAATCAAACACATTATAAATAATATAAATTTAAAATTGCATTAAATATATTTTTTCTCAATATAATTAAAAAAAAATTATGGGTTTTTTTTCTTTCCAACAAATACCTCATTTCATATCATCAAAGATTCAAAGTCAAAATATAACCATACTCATAAAACAAAACTCTCAACAAAATCCTATCTTGAAAGGTTAACTATATCCTAGATAAGAGTCAGGGGCACTTCACAATTGCCTCATAAACTATCTAGGAAAGAAGGAATCTATATTGGAGGGGCAGGCAGTCCATCATTGCCCAAGATATGAACCAGAGAAGATGGAGTTCGAACAACCTAGTCTGCTATGCTCATCTCCTTCTTGTAGTAGGAAGCAACCCAGTCAGCTGCCTGGTTAGCAGATCTTCTGATCAGTTGGATTCCCACATGTGGAATCTATTTGATCAACCTATCTAACATGATAATGATAGGCCTTAGTTTCCATCTATGCTTCCCTTTCTTCTTCACAAGCTCATTATGCACAATTTGAGAATTAGTTTCCATGATGATCTTTTCAAAGTTCCTTTTCTTAGCAAATTCAACACCCAATTTTAATGTCAATGCTTCAGTCATTTTTGGAGAATCAGAGACAGTACTCAAAGATGTGCTATCAACCAATGTCCCTATACTATCTCGAACAATAACCCCAAGTCCAGCTTTCCCTATCTTAATATCAAAAGCCCTATCACAGTTAAGTTTCAGCCAATGTTCCTCAAGTTTCTCCTATGTGACCTCAATTGAGTTAGCCATTGACAATCTGGTCTGACCCTCATTTCCTTCTCTACAATCCATCATCGCCTTAGGCGCAATTTGTATCTTTCTTATAGTCTTCCAAATTACAATCTATTTCCCCTGCATAACTCTTTCACACCTCATTTTCCATATATACCAAGTTGCATATAGCAAATTCTAACCAATTAATCATCTCTCTGAATCTCTAATCTTTCTTTGTTTCCAGCAGTAGAAAGCAGCTAACAATCAAAGGTGCTAATGTTTTCCCCAGAAATTTGTAGACCATATACAGCTTCAAACCAAATCACACTTACCCAGTCACATCCAAAAAGATGCTTAATAGTTTCATCCTGCCGCTGGCATATCTCAGATGTTGGTTTAGGGATACATTTCCTTTTCCAAAGTCCCACTTGAAGGCAAGGTGTAATGACTCGATTTTTATAGGTGCCGGAAAATGCGGTTTTGAAATCTTATTTCCGTAAATCGAACCCGTAATGATGAAATATAAAAATTAATGAAGTTAATATGAAAATATATTAAAATTCAGTTAAATAATTTAACGAAGAAAATTAGTTAATTAAATCTCAATGATTAAATTGTAAATGATTATTTAATCATTTTTCAACATGAATTAGTGGATGATGATTGTTAATTCCACTTAGTTTAATTAATAACAAATTAAGTATTATAATGCTTAATTAACTAATTAAACAAAGTTAATTAAGGAAAAGAAAGAGAAAATTCACTTCATCTTCTTCCTTGCTGTCCAAAAAGAAAGAAAAAGAAAAGAGAAAACTCTATTTGAAAGCTTGCATTCGGCCAAGCAAATTACATAGGTAACAAAGCTAAATTCATGAATTTTTTATAGATTTATGATCATGGGAGTTTGATTTAGCTAACTCGTGTCTCAATTTGTTCAATTGTTAAGTTTTTAGCAAGTTGCCATTAGAGAGAAATTGATGACTAAATTGAAAATTAAATTAAGATTGTTTGATAACTCTGTAACATTAGAGACTAAATTGAATAAATCAGAAACTATCATGAGATTATGCTATAGATGAAAAATATAGGGTCCCTAATAAAAATGTGAAACCGAATTTTGATCTGATGCTAGATATCAAAAAATATACATATTTCGAGTATAGGGACTAAATTGAATAAAATGTAAAATATGAGTGGCTATGTATTTGGATGTGAATTGAGTGTAAACTAATGATGTTTTTAGTATTGAATTATCAAACGTAGCTAAAGACAACATCAAGTTGTATCGGAGAAGGGAAAGTTGAGAGTCGTTGTCAAGTAGCGGGCAATATCAGTTTATACTTTTATGATTCAAGATCATTATATTTATATGCATATACATGTTGATTGCATGATTAACTATCAAGGTAAGCTTATGCTTGTTGTACGAATTGATTGGTGTTGAACGATAATGTGTTAAGAACTGAGTTGAGTTGTGCATAACATAATTGAATATGATATGAAATTGATTATGGCATATTATGTGAATTGATGATGAAATGAAATGAGATACGATATGTGAATTAGTTATATCATGTAATTGGATCATTGGTACTCTATTAAATGTTCGAGCAGAATCGGATATAGTTGGCATGTCATAGGATTAGATTGTGTTCAAGTTATACTTTGGTTATACGTCGATAAGCACTGGGCACATTTTACTTCGAATGTTCCGATGAGTGTTGAGCACACTTTTACTTCAGTTATACCCATGAGTGTATACTTCAGACGTTCTGATGAGGCACTATGTGTCAAACTGGTGTGTTGGTCGGATGATCCACGTATCTATCCCCGAGTCTGAGTTAGGTTAATAGGAATTATAAAACATGAACTTGATAAATGATAGTGAATTGAGATGATAATATGAAACAGTACCATATGTGTATAAATGTGAAATGTGACTAAAAAAAGCATGTGAAAGATCATGTGATCTGGTTATAAACGAGCCCTGGGGGCCAAATCAAATATGAACGAGTCAATAGACTTGAGAGAGATAATTGAATCGTGAAATGAAAGATTAGATGACATTGGTTGAAAATGAGAATTGAGTACATATTTTAGATGTGTGTGTATATATATATATGTGTGAAATTGAAATGGAATTGATTGTATCTTTGTTAATAGAAAGTATGGTAAAGAATGTTTCAATTGATTATCAAATAAGCTAGTGTATGAGATTGACATTTGAGTAATGAACATGTAAATTGACATGGTTGAATCATAGCATACATTGATTGAATTTTTATTGTGATTATACTCATTTTATGACTTGAATCATGAAAGTACCATTGAGCTTTTTCGCTCAACGTATAGTTTGTTTATTTTGATTATGCTCATTTTCTTGACTTAGTTTATATCGAGTTGACTTATGATACTAATGCAGTTACACGCTTAAATAATAATATAAACAATCTTTTATAATACATAAACTAATAAATACACATATTGATAAACTAATAAATAGACATGTAAAATCTAACTTGACTTTTAAAATTTAACGTGAGTAATGACCAAAAATAAAACTTTATGTGATTAATACGAATCCAAATATGATTCAATATATAATATTTGATTATAAAATCAATTACTCGAATCAACTTATCCTGAAAATTATCTGAATTAAAAATTAATTTTAACTCAAAGTGACTCGAGCAAATAACTTGAAATAACCTAAGTTCAAGTGCCAATCATGTCATACATAAAAAAAATTTGTCAATTATGTCAAGACTTATTGAGAATTATGGTTAAAACTCTCATCTAGCATTTAGATAACACTAGTTCCATAAAAAAAATTAATGTCAACCATAAATGACAAAACTTGAAATTATCGAAACTCGAAATGACCATACTCGACAAACTTCACTAATAATCTCAAATAATCCGAATCCAAAATAACTTAAATTTAAAACAACTCAAATCCAAATCTTACTCAAAGATTGAAATTAAAAAGTTTTAAAATTCAAATTAACGGTTTAAAACCAGCCCTACCATCTAATAAACAAATCAACTAATAAAATCTTATTCTCTTTCATGCATATTCCCATGAAAACTTCTACAAGTTGTAGTGATTCTCACTCTTAAAAAATACCAAAAAAAAAATTAAGTGTAATAGTGAAGTATATTACATTCTTAAAATTATAATTCAAGTTTGAATTTTAAAAACGAGATTAATGAGATAAATATCCACAAACCTCGAAAGAAATATTTTCCATAGGTCATAAAATCAACAAAGAAGTCGATTCCATAAATGTGTATCCTTGCTCTTCCTCTTTCGTTATTCTCCCCAATGAAGCATAAATGTTGAATGTATGACATTCCTCTTTAAATAGAAAAGATTAAAAAAGGGTTTAGGAGAATAATGTAATTTCTGAGTATGAAAGATGGCATCATAAGCACTCCAAGTTGCATGAGTTATTATCCTTCCTATAAAAGATGTCATTTTCCCTTCGTATCTTCTTGATTTCATTTGGTAATAATGCTTAATTGATTAATTGTGTGTTAGATGAGATGAAGCCCATTTCGGATGATATGACAGCAAAACCCTAATTGATAGGCTATTATTCCATTTTTTAAAAATTGTAGGACCATGTGTATATCAATGATTGATAATTAATCATACTTCCTCTAACATTGGGGAAGTTGAAATTTGGTAACCAAGGTTAGGAAACTAATTAAGGTCGGCTGAGGGGATTTTCTAATAGTTTTGTCTCGCTTCATTATTCGTGTCAAAGTCATATTATCTACAAATTTTAATTTTTTTTTTTTTTTGGATTTTAGATCAGTAATGGAAACTAATATTATTTATTAGTTTTAATCTTTGACAAAAAAAAAAACTCAATAAGTTGAATTAAATAATTTGATGTGTTTGTTTTTCAAATTAATTAAATAATATATTTTTATAATTTTAAAATATATATTTACTAATTAAATAAGAATTTGTCTAATTTGTAATAAAAATCTATTAATTTTAAAAAATAATTGAGAGAATAAATTAACATTTTAAAAGTAGTGAAAAAAAGAGAGAGAAACAATCTATAGTAAAATATTAATTATTTTAATAAGATAACTTCTCACTCGAATATGAGTCAAAATTTCACCTATAAAAAACTATCATTTTAATACTTCATTACCTTTAACATAATATTTCATAACATAATAGTAAACTGCATTCACAATTATGCAAATTTTATTAAAATCAAATAATAGTAAAACTATCAAATAATGATAACTAAAAATCTCAAACAATAATGAAAATGTTTTGGTAATGCACATATTTATAGTGTTAAATATTAATTTTAATTGGTACATAACTGTAACACTAATTAAGTAAGAATTAATTTAAAATAATAAATGTAATTTATTATGGATCCAAAATCTAATTAAGTGATAATAACTATTACATTGAGAATAAAAAAAATTATTAATATTTATTCATTTTTTTAAGAAAAAATAAATTTATCCATTATAGATTAGATTTCCTAAGATTATCTTTTTATATATACAATATTAATCTCACACATTTAATTTTTATTAATTGTAAAAAATTTATTTTAGATTTATTAATTATTTTCATATTTTAAATAAAATCATATTTATATATATTTATATTTATTTAATTAAAAAATTAGTTTTTTATTATTTTTTATTTATCCAAATATATTCAATGGTTTTATAGATTTATAGTTTTATTAATTAATAATATAATGTGATATTTTTTTAAGGAGAACTTTTAAAAGATATGATCAAATTAATTAATTCCACATTAATATACCATCATATTAATTAATATTTAATTAATAATATTTTTATTATTATCACATAATAAGACTAATAAATTATTGTCCTAATGCCAATTTAGTAATATAATTAACAATAAAGGTTACTCTCCTCAATTCAAGAGTTCCTTCAAACTCGTGCTTATATATATATATATAAATATATATATATATATATAAATATATATATATATATTATAAAATAATAAAATGATATCATTTTATTTTGTTGTATATTAAAAATGGAAGACCTACCATGTTTTAAGAATCAGATTAGAGGTTGATCAAGTTATCGATTTTCAATTCAATTGTCGGTTCAATAATTACAAAATTCAAAAATAATTACAAAAAGAATCATAACATAAGAAAAAAGTTAATAAATACTAATAAATAATAATAGAAACACTTATTTTCTAGATTATAAGAATGATATTAAATATTTAAATTAATTTAAATTTAATTCAACCATTTTTTTATCTAATTCAATTAATTTTTTATCAATTCAATCAGTTTTATGTCAATTCAATCTTCTTCCAATTTTTCAGACTAGTTTAACCTATTATTATCTTCTTCATTCTTATCCGATTCAATCAACTAATCCGGTCAAAAACATTAATATCAATCACATAAACTTAAACAAATGAAGAAAGAAAAAAAAAAAAAAAGACTCAATTTCTCATTTAACTCAAAGCTTTAGGGACGGTCGTATTTGCAATCGTGGCTAAAGAAAGATCACCTACCACATTTCAAACACGTGCACCATTTGATTCCCATGCAGTATTTGGGGCCTATCAACATATTAATATGGTTCAATCCAAATCAAATTATAAAATCAAAATGAATATCGACGAAAACATGTTCGGTTTCACATCGTTTCGTACACCATCAAGGTATTTGAGTGGTGTTTAGTTGGATGGGTTGCTCAGTTCGGGCAGACCATCGTTAGAGACATGAACTTTTATTTCATCTATCAATGGATGCGACGGCAAGATTTCTCTTACTCTAAAATTGGGCATTTCAAAAGTTTCATTGATTTAAGGGGATGGGACTCAACAAAAGTGGTTGGGTTTTCTTTCGGTTTTACGTTGATTGTGGGTAGGAGGTAGTAAGTGTTATCTTTTTCTTGTTTAGGGCTTTCTTTGATATTTTATTTACAGTCTGCCGATGTCTTTGTATGATACGTTACCGTTTTCATTAATAAATAATCCTAGTTTTTATTAAAGAAAATATGACATTAATCTCATGTATTCATCTAGTTTATTTTAGTTTATGATTTGATTTGGAATTTCGATGTTTGTTTAGAATTTTATGAAAATTTTATTTTTAAAATTTTTTAATTTCATTATTATAAGGAATTATTAGAATTTTAAATTTTTTATAGTTTTTAATGGATTCTGCATTTTTATATTTTAGAATTTAATAGTTTAAAAAAACTCAATTAATTTTATATATATATATTAGGAAGTTTTAGAATTTTATGAATATTTAATTTTTAAAGAATTTTCTTTAATTTTTAAATTTATTTAGAACTTTTTGGAATTACCTTTTTTTTTTTTGGTATTCAAAGAATTCATTAATAATGGGATGGATAAATAATTCATCCTTGTTAATAAATTAATGTAATTTTGTTTTGTTGTATATTGAAAACTAATTAACATAGATATCAATATATATATATTTACACGAAAAAACAAAAGACTCATTTTCTCATCTAACTCAGCTTTTTCTTTTTTCTTTTTTGTCTATGTGTTAATGTTGTATTATACTTTAATATATTTAGGATGGTTTTTGGTTTTTTGGGACGGTCGTATTCTCAATCGTGGCTAAAGATAGATCAACTACCCAACACGTGACACGTTTGATTCCCATGCCTTACATTGACATTTGGTGACGGTTCACCGTCTCTAAAAATCAATCAGTGGTGTTGACCAAAGAAAATGAAAGGAACCGACCAAAACTATAAGTCATGAATAGACCAATTGGTTGGTTTTACTATTATTTTGGCAACCTAATAAAACCAACATAAATAATTTAAAGCTGATTTATTGTTTAAATTATTTAATAAATAATATTATTATAATTATGTTCTAATTATATTTATAAATTAATATAAATACTAATATTTATCTTCGACTATTTTATATCTAAAACAATAAGATATTATTTATTTGTTTATGGGAGGATATCTGATATATTGCCAGTGCATAAATCTCATGCACTATTGATGAATAATAACATAATACATTATAATTAAATAAAATAAAAAATAATGTAGGGCTTAAAAAATACTAATAACTTTATTTAAACATAACTAAATAATAATTAATTATAAATAAAAAAACCTAAACTCGAGACCCTAGACCCTAAACCCTTAAACCCAAGATCCTAAAGCTAAGATTTATTAGTATTTGTTTATGTAATAGTTATGGTTAATGTTTAATTATGTTTAAATAAAAATTATTAGTATTTATTTATAAGTCCTCCATATCTTTTTTGTTTAATTTAACGATGATATATCATGTTATTATTCATTATGCACCGATAGCGCATCAAATGTTATTCCTTTGTTTATTAGTTATAAATATATTAATGAACATCAACGTATTAATTTAGGTAAAAGTACCATGAAGGCCTCTATACTAGGAGTCAAATTGAATTTTGGCCCCTCTACTAAAAAATGGACAAATTAGTCCCTGTACGTTATATCAAAGAGCAAACTGGTCATTTCTATTAAAAATTTCATCCCTTCATATGGCATGCCACGTGTACCTCATGCTGACATATAAATACTAACTTTTGGCAGTAGTAATGGATGATTTTTTTCACAAAAGAATTAATTTGCTCTTTGATCTAACATACAATAACTAATTTGCCCATTTTTTTAGTAGAGGAACCAAAATGTAATCCGACTCCTGGTACAAGAGCCTCTATAATACTTTTACCATTAATTAATATTCACAAACTATTCATTTGAGGTTTGCAAATATATTCATTTAAGTATAAAAGAAAAAGAAAATGTTGCAATTAATGGATAACAATCATATTAAATTAATGCTTAATGTTTGCATTATTGGGGGATTCCAATTACATGCCACGTATGTACAACTATAAAGAATTCATTAATGGCCCAAAACCTTCAAAATTGGAATACAATAAACCAATAATGTTCATCGATTTCTGACAAAAATATGGAAATAATAGAAGAGAGAGAGTGAACAGATCCAGATGTGAGAAAATGGTTGGCTATTAAACCAAATTTTATTGAGCAAAATAATAAGAAATAGGGTTGCCCCACGCATCTGCCCATAGAAAACACAGGTAAGTGGTTTTGAATGATAAGCTATAAATATATAATGCCTAATAAATGGATGGATGGATGGCACGAACTCTTATAAGTCAAACAATGTGATTATCAAATAAAATTGCTGACTATAGGAAGTTAGATTGTAACTTTATTGAGACATTTAGGATAACCAAAGATTTCATCGTCGACCACGCTTCAAAAAAGTATTTGGAACAAATAAGATGTCATCTCATATGTGGCTCATTATTGAATGTATTATGAGACCACATGCTAATCATTTAGATCTTCATAAGACCTTAGTGCTATCATAAAATTGTTTTTGGGTAAAATATTGAGATAATAGAGATTAAGTTTAATGTTATAAACAGAGGTGAGGTAAGAAAATTTTTTGGGGTCGGAATTAAATTGTATATTTTTACGATAATAAAAAAATAATTTTGTCATATCTTTATAATTTTTAAAAAATTAAATTAAATTTTTATCATTTTTAGGGTTAAAGTATAATTTCACTATTATTAATTTAAAATTTTATAAATTATAAAAAAACTTAAATGAAAAGTTTCTATTTTATGGGGTCGGGCCCTTAGTTTTGCCACTGTTATAATTATGGTGCTTTATGTTTGTTTTTTTAGAGCTTTTTGTGTTTTTTTCTTTATAAAAAATGATTTGGGTCCAAATAAAAATTGCTCAAAATGTTTAAAATTGAGTTTTAGGCATTTGAAATCTCAACTTTGTCCTTTTAAGGTTTGACCAAAAAATTTAAAATTTTGGCTCTTTTTCCAATTTCAATTTCAATTTCAATTTTTTTCTCTCTCTAAGCCGAATTTTTCTCTCATATAAAAATTTCTCTGTATCTTTTTAAGCCTACAATTAATATTAATCACTTCCCAATAAAGCTAACCCTTTGTTATTGGCCAATGTGTTAGTGTGCGCCTCTTTTCTGCCATGCATGTGGCATTTTAGGCTATAACCTAAAAAGTTGTTCGATGATCCGCCATCCATCAGAGAAGCTATTCTAGGGAGAGTGGATCAGGGTAGTGGCTGCTGATAGCATTGATGAACGGATAAAAAATTATCCAACAAAAATAGGGGAAAGCTCTTTCAGTGTGGATGAATTGCTTAGAGGTGAGCAAAACTCGATTTGACTCGAAAAAATTAAAAAAAATTCTAATTTTAAATTAAACGAATCGAGTTATTCGAGTTAATTGAGTTATTCGAATTAACTCGAATTTTTTTTCAAATTTCGAGTTCGAATCGAGTTGAGTTTTCGAATTCGAATAACTCGAATAATTCGAATAATTCAAATATCAAACTATAATATTTTACATTTTTACCCCAAACTCCCAAACCTTTTTACTTTTCCCTCAAAACTTTTACTCCTTCCCACTTTCCCCCCAAAACTTTTACTCTCCTCCCCTCCCAACCCCCCAATCTACCCAAAATCTATTTCCCACCAAAATTTTACTCTCCCATTTACTTTTTCTCAAAATTTTACTCCCAAAAACCCTCAAAGCCTTTTATTTTCCCCCAAAATTTTTTACTCCCTCCCACTTTTCCCCTAAAACTTTTATTCCCTTCCCATCCCACCTCCCATCTACCCCAAACCCTCTCCCCTCTAATTTTTATTTTTAATATTTTCCCTCCAAAATTTTACTCCACCCTATTTACTTTCCCTCAAAATTCTATTCCCCAAAATTTTTTATTTTCCCCCAAAACTTTTACTTCTCACCCTTTACTCTCAAATAAAAAATCAAAATTATCCAAAAAAAATCACTAAACATAAATAGTAATAATTTTATTTATATCTATTATTTATATTATTAAATTAAATTTCACATTTTATATTATTTATATTATTGAATTGTTTAGTCATATTGAATATTTATATTAAAATTGAAGTATTAATTATGCCATAAAATATTTGTGTTAAAATTTTATATTGGTATCAATTTCACATTTTATTTTTAAAATAACTTTTAATAAAAAATCATATTTTTACATTTAATATATTTTTTAATTCCAAAATACATGGTGACAAGAATCTGAAGATAATTGAAACAACTAAGTAAGCAAAGAAGCTAACCAATATATAAAAAATTAATAAATAAATTATGAGGTGATGAAAGTTAATAAAAAATTTGATTAAGGTGGACAAATTTTATTACGATGGGTGACAATGGTTACAAGGACCCAAAATTATTTTTTTAAAATTTAACTCGAACAAATATATCGATTCGATTCGATTCGAATCGAATTCCATCTCACTCGATTCGATTCGAAAAAACTTCAAATAAAGTTAGGATGATAAAATGAGATTCGAAAACTTGATTAACTCGAAAATTTTTTATTCGATTCGATCGAATGCGCGCACCATGACATTTGTGAAACTGAACATGGAAGATTGTGGAAAGGTAAAGATTTGTGTTATGATTATTTCTAGAAATTTGAAGGAAAAAAAATAGGGTGTAAGAAACATTGAATACAATGTGAAATTGAAATTAGATTCCAAGAAAATGCTGGAGAAATACATTTTTGAAACAAAACCCGGTGTTTAGAGCTTCCCACTTAAGTTGATTGAAGAAAATGCGTCGATGATCAACATAGTACTATTTAGGAACAATGGAGAAAGAAAAAGTAATTCAATTATTATTAAAGAGATAGAGGTCTTCATGAAAGGAAGGGCGAGATTGATGAAACACTTTCTCCAAATAAGGAAAGCAGCAACCTTGAAAGCTTGCTAGGAAAGGACTCAAGTAGAACATGAAATGGGCATTAGGAGACTCATGCATAACCCTTTCAGGAAAACTCTTAAAGAGCATGCCCTATGTTTAGTTTCTCATATCTCAAGAACCAAGCTTCGGATTGGACATGGATGCATCAATGTGAGAACTTACTGTTGTTTCTATGGAGTCCTTCTTTTTTTAAATTTCAAATCATGATCTAATAATATAAACCTAAGAAATTTAAATTTTGCCTTTATCCATATATATCATTTGTTAGGCTAATTGATGAGTGATGATAGATGATAATATTCAGTATCGGAATTTTCCTTATAACTCTTAATGTTACTATTATTTAATTGATGTGTCAATTGAAGAGAAGCCTCCACTTTGATGTGTCTCAAGACATTGGCTTTAAGGAAGGTGCAAAGGAAAGCATCGAGTTCAAGACCAGCCAAACCCTTAATGAGGTTGCAACATGGCCTATGTGACCAACCAAGGGCAACATTTACATTCAATAGTAAGGCATCATGTCGGCATTTGGGTTGGTTGTGAGCATTGACCAATATTGATAAAAACAACAGGTTGATGGAGAGAAAGAAGAGCAATTGTTGCTAAAGCCTTTGAAGCCATTTCTTACTCTCAAGAAAATTGTAACACATTGGAGAACTAAGAAAGGGTTGAGAGGTGCGAAATATGTTGAATGTACCAAGAGACTTTTATAGACGAGAGAAAGGAAATATTTGGGTTTCAGAAAGAAAGAAATTGAACGTGCATGGTTCACGTGGGCACATTGGGAGAGTTAAAAAGGGATAATTAGTGAGTTTTTTTATTCTTAGCAAAAATATTATGGAGGCACTCGTATTAAGAATCAAATTACTTTTTGTTTTTTTATTTAAAAAATAAGTAAATTAATTTTTACACTCTAGATCAAGAGCATATTGGTCTTTTTTGTTAAAAATTTCATTCATTTTTATTATTAAAAACTAGTGTAATTGGCAGAATAAACAGTCATGCCACGTGCACCTCATTTTGGCGCATAAGGACCAATTTTTAAGAGTAGAAATGGACGAAATTTGTAACAGAATGACTACTTTACTTTTTGATATAACGTATAGAGACTAATTTACTCATTTTTTAGTAAAATAGACAAAATACAATCAAATTCCTAGACCTCCATAATACTTTTACCGTTACTTGTTAAATATATGTTATTTCTAGTTCAGTTTTTCGTTTATTTCTCAAATTTTCCAATGTTTTGGACCCTATTAGAATCTCAATGAAAGAGATCGGATCATTGATCTGCATTCTAGATTTTATGGGATGTGGAACATGATATGATAAGAGCCCAACACTTTGAATTTTAAGAACCCAACAATGTTGTCAAGGTACATATATTTAACTGAGAATAGCGGACAGTCGCATAAATGACTGTTAATATCTGCTAGATCCTATAGATTTTGAATTGAATTTTTTTTCAAACGTGGATGTGAGGACGGGTGGATTTTTTCTTTTAAACAATAGGTATAAAGTCGTTATGGTAATTACTTGTTTCACTCCACTTCACCTTACTCCATTATATAAAATTGTCATTTTATTCTTATATATAAAACTATTAAAAAGGTAAAAATGTAATAATATATTATAAAAATTTTCATATATTTTATATTTAAATATTATTTTCTAAAAAATTATGTTTAAATCTTTACTTGATTTTGAAAATATTAAAAATAAATAGCAAAAATTAAATTGAAGCAGAGCAAAGTAAAGCGAGGATGGATGCATCCAACATCCATGGAAATGATAGTGGATTTTAAGATTATACATCCACAGTGGAGCAGGACGGATAGTGGAGCAAAGTGTACCTTCACCCTATTTCATTCCCATCCCTAACCTCTGCTTTGGCAGATAATGAATGGGCAATTTATGGGCTGCATTTGGTGTTTTTTTTAACTAATAACTATATATATTTACAACTCTTGAAACCATTTTGTTATAGTGGAAAGAGTTGTTGCTCCATTGTTTCATAGTATATAAGATAAATAATATCATGTTAGCATGAAGTATATATAGATTACCATACATGACACAAGTTGTCACACTAAAATTATTAAAAATTAATGTTTTAATCAGTATTTTTATTTAAAAAAGTGATTTAACTCATTTTTAAAGATTAATTACTAAATTTATTTCAAAAAAAGAATAAAGGCCAAATTGATAAAAATATAAACATTAAAGATTAAATTTATCATTACACCTTTTCTTTTCCCACTTTTTATTCACCTCCTACTAGAATTTTTAATTTATAAAGCACACCTTTTACATTTCAAATTGAGAAAATAAACATTCTAGTCAAAATAGTCATCTTTTGTATCTAATTTCACTCAAACTTACAACCTTCAAAAGTATACAACAATGTTGAATGGAAATATTTCATTATACTACGTATAAACACAAACATTAACTAAACCATAAACCCAATCATCGAAAATTTAAGTTTAAAAGGTCCTTATATAAACTATAAAGGTACCAATACAACATTAAATTTGGTAAAACTACTATGAAAGTCTATGTACTAAAAATTAAATTTTATTTTTATTTTGTATTAAAAAAAGAGCAAATTAGTTTGTGTATGTTAAATCAAAAAGTAAATTAGTACAATCTATTAAAAATTTTATCCATCTACACTATTAAAAACTGACTTGGCTGATAGAATAATCAGATAGTGACATATGACATGTCGCGTATACCTTATACTGATCACGTATAAGGACTAATTTTTAACAATAAAAAATAGATAAAATTTTTAACAAAATGTTGTTCTTTGATCTAACATATAAGGATTAATTTACCTATTTTTAAAGTAGAAACAACAAAATATAATCCGACTCCTAATATAAAGGCTTCTACTGTACTTTTATTCATTAAAGTCTCCATAGTCTCCATCGTTCCTTAAAATCCCAACTGGTTTTGAACTTCAAGTATAGCCTCAGCCGATTTCCTAAGCTTTTCCACTTCTTCATCCGTCAAATGGATATTAGTGACACCCAAGACACCACCTCGACCGAGATGTGCTGGCAAGCTCAAAAAAACATCGCCGCCGTCGATGCCGTAAAACCCTTTTGCAAAGACTGAAACTGGGTGGATTTTTCTTTGGTCTCTAAGCAAGCTTCTAGCTAGATTAGCCACCGAATAGCCAATTGCCCAAGATGTATAGCCTTTGAGATTGATCACTTCGTATGCACTGTCGATAACTTCTTTGTGAATGTTCTCAAGGGTTTGTTTCTCGTAGGCGATTTGTTGTTTCTCTAGGAAGCTTAAAACCGGTACTCCACCGATGCTAATGGTCGACCATAGTGCCACCGAGGTGTCTCCATGCTCTCCAACTATGTAGGCCTGCAAATATTTTCACAAGCATTTCGAATAGTTAGTAGTTAGTAATGATAGTAATCTCATATTACTGAAAAGTATATAGTATAAAAACTTTAATTAATTAATTATTTATAACTTTGATAATTGAGTTTGGTGTTTAGCCCATTAAATAGGTGGGCTTATTCGTTGGATTTATATATAAAATTAAAATATGTGCCCTTAATGTCGAGTTCGATCACAAAGACAATTCGTTTCGTTATTAATTGTTTCGACCCACTATCTAACAAACAACACTTCAAAACTTATCTCCCAAAGCTTCCGCCATTTTCAACAAATACTGATGCATAAATTATAAGAAAATTAATACCAAACTGACCTGCACATCCTGAGCATTGACATTTAAATGATCGGCGATCAAGAACCGAAACCTCGACGAATCCAAGTTCGTACCCGAACCAATGACTCGGTTCGACGGAAATCCCGAAAGTTTCCACGATACATAAGTTAACAGATCCACCGGATTCGAAACAATCAACAAAATCGAATCCGGCGAGTGCTTCGCCAACGGAGGTATAATATCCGACAACAAAGCAACATTCCTCTGCAACAGATTCAACCTGGACTCACCAGGTTTTTGACGTGCTCCAGCCGTAACAATACACAGGTCCGACCCAACAGTCACGGAGTAATCAGCTGAAGCACTGATCTTAGTACGTGGGAGGAACGCAGCGGCGTGTTGCAGGTCAAGCATTTCCCCACGGAGCATATCGGGCTTAGCATCGACAAGGGCAAGTTCATCGGCTAAGTTCTGGGTGAGGATGGTTTGGGCTATTGCCATACCGACGTTTCCAACTCCAACGACGGAGATTTTGGTGTGGCGCTTAGTGGTAGACGGCGGGGCACCGTTTTGGATAGGCTTGAAAAAGGATTGAGCCAAGTCTAGACCACCTGGACCAAAAGAAGAAGATGAACCATTCATTTGCATTGTGAAATGAGAATTGGAAGTTAACTTTGAATTGTTTTGAATGATTCATTTGAGGGGGGATTTATAGCTGGTAAAAAACACGAGGGTTTGAACGGAGAAGAAGAAGAACGTCGTGTCATTGGGGTTTTTTTCAGTTAATTTCGACGGTCAACAATATCGTTTCTGGAAGACAACTTCTCCAAGTTTCCATAATTTTTTCCTTTCGGTAGATCCCAAGTTTCCATTTTTAGTGGCATGCTTTTATTACACGTTCCAATTTTCTATAATATTAAAAATTAACCGGTAAAGGTTTTTTTTTTTACTTTAATCTATATCACGTTTTAATTGATATATTAGAAAAACTAAAAAGATTAAAACTAAAACTAAAGATAAAACTTTTGTTTTTTTAAATTAAAGATTTAATTTAATTTTGTTTAAGGGTCTAGTTGCTCACTCTAAACTCGAAATCTTGATTGATATTTGGTAGAATTTGGATAAAAATATCAAATTCACGAAATGAGTTTTGACAAAAAAAAATTAAGTTCATTTGAAATATAGATTAAACTTGAGTTTCAACATTTAAAATTTATGTCCGATCTGACCTGACTTTTGTTCTTTAATTATGTAATTAATATATTATATTACATCTTGTATATTATTTCATTTATATTAAATCAATAATATATAATATATATATAATATTATAAGGCATACATTAAAATTTTGTTTATCAATATCTGAAATTGTAGTGAAAGAAATACATATTTAAATATTAATTTTTTTATGAAAAATAAAAATAATATGAGCAGGCTTTTATTAAACTTGAATTATTCATTTACAAATATGATAAGTTTGAACAAGCATGAACTATACTGATATTAATATTATATATAGGTTCAATAAAAAAACTCGTTCAATTCAACCAATGAACCCCTACTATATATTAATTTAATCTAATTTAATCATTCAACTTTCATAATGCAAATAAATTAACAGCTAAAATATCTAATAATATTAACAACTAACTAATCGTAGGAGGACCAAAAGAAACAATTTGACCAAAGTATAAGACTTTTGCAACATTAGAAGAAATTCGAGTCCTTGAATCACAATGTTGGAGCCAACTGGTTTAAAGTTCTAAACAAGGAACATAAACAGCAATTGCATGGTAAGAAAATTCAAAATCCTTTCTTCTATTTAATCAAGCTTGTGGAAACCAAGATAGCTTTTATTTTCCCAAATTTTCAGCAAAGGAGAACTTTTCATCTGCCTCCAATTTCTACGACACAATTGTATTTGGTGGTTGAAGATCACAGCAAAGACCAAGTTTGCCCGACTGCTACTCTTTGCTTTGCTGGTTTCCCAAGTACATGAAAAACCAGGGGCTCTTTATGGCTGAGTTCAAATGTTTTACTAAATTAAACTTCAATATTTTTCAATGTTGCTATCCTTTATTTTATCTCTTATTTTTCGATGTGTAATGTGTTTTATCATTGTAAAACACATTGTTACTGTTTTTGTTTTAATAACAATATATTTTAATATCGACAATGATGTTTGAACCAGATCAAACTTATTGAATCAGGAATCGATCGAAGTATTGATCTGGAGAATGATACTGAACTAATTAGATTGAAAACCGATACAAGCCGATTAAATCGCTAAATTTTTTAATATTTTTTAATTAAACTGGTCGAACCGATGAATTGATAGCCTGATTGATTCGACCATCAATTCAATTTTAAAAACATTGAATATCAGTTTTTCTAAATGTATATAACAAATTAAGTTGGCTCCCAACAATTTTTGAATTTTTTTTAGTATATACTAAATAAATTAAAATGAATTTTATGGTTTTAATTAACAACTTAATTATTTATAATAAATATAAGTCCTAAACATGTTAATTTAAATTTATTTCTTTAAATATTAGCTTCTCATATAAGCTTAAACTTAGTTGATTGTCTCAACTCTCCAAGAAACTATCAAGGGATACACATGCCTTTAGGGCTTCAGCTTCTTCCTTTTATTCAATTCATAGCATGTGAGTCATTCATCACATTTATAAATTTGAGTTTAGCTTCAACTTCATCTATATAAAAAGAAGATGCACATGTTATGAATATATAAATATGATGAATGACCCCACATGCTATGCTATGTGTACTGACCCAATTTTACCCGGGCCTAGTGCCAAAAACATTAACCCAAAATATCCCAACCCAACAAACTAAACTAAACCCAAACCACATGGCCCAAATTAAACCCAAACTGACCCAAATTGAAACCTAGCCCAACAAGCCTAAAAACACCTAAAACATTTCAGCAAAAAAACCTAATCCCTAACCCTAGGGCGCTGCAGCCCTTGCTGCTCCCATGTGCTGTCGTACGCCTCCTCTGCCACCGCTTGTCAGTTATGCACCAAAACAGCAAGTTGACCTCGCCCCATAACCTGCAAGAAGGACACAAATAGCAGCCAAGAACAGTAGAGGCAACGTAATAACAGTGAAAAATAAAAGAAAAACATTTTGTATTTCGGCTTTATAAGCCCAAAGATCAAACAATATAAAGGGGGGCTTTTGCAGAAATAAAAAAAGGGAAGACGATTCGAAAATAAAAAATTTTGAAAGGTGGATTTATATTCTTTACTGTTTTCTTTTCGTAATCTGATTCATTTCCTTTTTATGCTTGTTTATTTTTTTTATACGAATCAATACCTTAAAAAAGAAGGTATTGATACAAAAATTAAGTATAGAAACTTTGATCCCCTATTATCTAAATTTGGCTACAATGTTTGGAGTATCAATACGTTGCCTATCTTACAAGAAAGCTTTCTCTAAAACATTAGGGAGCACTCACTTACCTAAGGAAGACTTTATAATAATAATAGTAAAAGTCCTATAATACCTTATGGCATGGAAGACACATAAAATTAGATAACTATATAGGTACAACATAAATATACTTATATATAACCATGCATACGGTATTTATACTCAAATCATATAACCATACACTACGTGAATCAACCTCGAACATTTGCATGGGATCACGTGCTCATTCTTAATGCCAAAGGAAACATTACATCTTATGAGCATGAAGACTTCTACATTTACTCCTCAACATAGCAATTTTTATTTACTTCATTTCTACATTTTCTTTTATCCATGTTAATTTTGGATTTTGAAAACTTTTTTTAGTTTTAGTTATATGTGATGACGTGAAATTCTAAAATTGTCACACTTCAGTGCTTAAAAATTTATAATATTTTTTTAAAAATAAATAGTGATGTGACACAATATTAAAGTGTCACATCATCACAAATATTAAAATTGAGAAAAATTATCAAATTTCAAAACTAACGTATACCAAAAAAAATTAAATGACTAAATTTTATATTAAAACTTTTGATACTAGTAAAAAAAGTAAACAGAAATATTAGGACTTCGTTTGATTCTAAGAAACTATTAAAAAAGATGTCTTTGACTGAAAATTTTAAAAATAATTTTTGGAATATGAAAATGTGAAAATTAAAAAATAAAAATAGTATGTTGTTTTTACCTTAAAAATAATAATAACATATTAATTATTATTTTTACTAAAAATGTTTTATAAAACAATAAAAAATTGAAAATAAAGATTTTTAACTTTAAATTAACTAACCTATTAAAAAACATTCCTTTTTAAATAGTTTTTAAATATCAAATCTATTACCCTAGTCAGAACTAGACCTAATCAAGAGTTAGGTCACCCACCCAGGCTCGAAGACTCGTCCGAGAAATGAGAATATTTCAACAAAAATATAGAACTAAAAATTGGGCTTTGACAAAGAAATGAATTCAAGCAAGATTTTGTAATAAAATAAAAAATATTTTCAAAAACCAAATAAAACATACCATGTCTTCTCTCATATTCTCAAAATTTAGGAACCCAAAACTCCATGTGATGACCTAATAGTCAAGGGCGTTCACCGTCCCAAACGTGACCTAAGTTTGAATCGCATTAGTCGTGTTTATTGTTCAGATTTTGCGCTATTATTGTAATTCACCAAAAAAAAATTTGAAAACCTAAGTTCTTTATTTGAGCCCAAATTATGGGCTAAAATAGTAACAAAACTTTGTTGGGCTGGTTAAGCACAATGCCAAAACCATTGTTACATTCATACCCCATCAAGTAAAGTTAATCATTCTTTTGGTTGTGGGTTTAATTATAATCTACCAAGCTTAAGTGATAATAAGACCAAAGGGAAATTTTTAAACATAGTGCAGAAATCTTTTAAAAAGTTATATACAGCATGCAACTGTACATCAGGTCTTTAAAACCACATTACCAGCACAAAGACAATAGAAATGGTGATGGTAGATAAAATGCAGTGGAATATGAGTCAAAACATAAAACGAATGTCCCGGTGAATCTACCAAAGACTACTCAGAACTCAGATCCCCGAACGTGTTCTCCCCACAGTAAGTAACGTAAAGAAATCCATCTTCGTCCTTCTTCTCTTCGTATATGGCAGACATAATGGCACCTTTAAAAAAAACCAAGAAACGGACTTAGCCCTTCTTTGGTTCGGCTAACAAGCAATGAAAGATTTATAAATTTCCATAGGTTTACCAGTTGGTGGGAGGACATTTTCAACAAACATGAATATTGCTTTTTCTGCACTCAGTTTGATCCTTTTACGAATGACATATACAAATTGACCAACAGTTAAGTCGGCTGGGACAAGGTACCTGTCATGATTCTGTTTAGGACAGAGTGCTCGATGGAAAATAACAAGCAATTGCATGTCTCTATATGTCCTAAGCTTCCTAGGCAACTATATGGTGTAAAACAATGAGAAATAGCTTTGATATATGTCCAAGGCAACTAATCAGTATATGGAATTGGGGTTTCAAGAATGAAACGATGATTCCTTAGGAAAAATCAACAAATCGAAATAAATAAGCAATTGCATGACAGCATAATCCCAAGGCATCTAATCAGTATACAGAAATGGGGTTTCAAGAATGAAACGATGATTCCCAATGGAAAAATCAACAAACGGATATAAATACGCAATTGCATGGCGGCATATGTCCAAGGCAACTAATTTCAAAAATGCAACGATAATTCCTTATGGAAAAAATCAACAAATGGAAATAAATAAGCAATTACATGACGCCGCACATCCAAGGCAAACTAATTGGTATATGTAAATGGGGGTTTCAAGAATGAAACAATGATTCCCAATGGAAAAATCAACAAATCGAAATAAATAAGCAATTGCATGACACCATATGTCCAAGGCAACTAATCGGTACACGGAAACAGGGACTAGCTTCAGCATTAACACAGAAACAATGATACCACAAAGAAGTATTAAACATCACCAGCATTATTGACATCATCAAACCTGTTCCACACCATCAAATAATGACCCCTTTATCGTATTTCATTCTAACTACAGATGCCTATCAGCAATTCATCACAAACACTAAACCAGGTGAAGATACAATGCAAGAGATAAAGAAGTATATAAAGGCAATGAAACCAAGATAATGGTGATTAGTGATGCTTACTTTTTCTTGTCAATGTTTGGTATATCACTTCTCTCTGCCTTCTCCACGATCACCTTAAAACACAACAAAAAATGTTATTCTTTTGTTTAACTCTTATAACTATATACAAAATCTATTGCAATACACAATATATGAAGGTAAAAGCTCAATCCTTACTGGTATTCTATCAGGGTATTTCTCCCTAATCCTAGCAGCCTCAGCCCGCCTCTTCTCTAAAGCCAAAGCCAAAAAGAAAATTCATTAACTTCAAAAATATTACCATAATTCACACTGATCTACCACAAAATAAAAGATTTACAGTACATACCAAGATCATGCTCTTGCTTGAAGTAACTCTTTGCCATTCCTACTAAAACAACCAACCAAAATTAAGTCAAAAACACTTCTTATTTAGTTCTTGATGAATTTCAAAGAATCAAAAAGCAATGATGGGGCCAAAGTCAAAAAAACACCAAACCCAAAACATCAAATTTGTTTTCCGATCAGAAAGTTGTTTCCTTTACACAAAAAATTTAAAGAGAATTTTATAACAAAAAAAAAACAAATTAAAATAGAAACTATCCCTTTTGTTTTTTTAGGCCAAAGAACTATCCTTGGTAATCACCCACAAAAAAAAAGGATGGGTAAAGGCAAACCTTAAGAAGAAGAACACAAAAAAGAAAGCTTTTTTTTGCAGATCAATGGAGGAAGAACAATCCTTCAAGGGCTTGAAAGCTCGTGGCTTTTGCTTCAAAAGATAAAATAAAATAATATCGGCAGCTTTTTAATTTATGGAGGTTGAAAAGATTAATCCTTTTAGACTTCATAATTGTACTAAATCATAGGTATTAGTCCACGTGGGATGATTTCATTGGTTTTCATTTGTTTAGGGCTTAGCAAAACTTATCATGGTAGTTTACAAGCTATCATCCAACGGCTTATGATGATGATGATGATGATACGTGGCAAGTATGGGGTCAGGGTGGGGAGTCACAATGGATAATACGAAAATGCCCGGATCTATAGATGAAACAGCTTTTTAATTGGATCTTACCCAAGTCTATTTTGACTCTTTTGACCCCATAATTCTAAAAGAAATTTAAGGAAAATTAATATATTTTTTTAACTAAAAAGTTTCAATCCGTGGGTGTAATACAATTTCAGAATGTCATGTTATTATAATTTTTATGAAATTCAAAAGTTAAAATGAGAAACATACAACATAAATACAGTAATCAAAGTGGATATAGTTACTAAGTCAAATGACTAAGAATTACATTAACTCTATGATTATTTTTTATTTGATCTTAGACTTGTCAATTCCGATTAAAATATGAAAACTTGATTTAATAAGTTTAAATTTAGATTCGATTTAATTTGGCTGGATTACAAAAAGTTAATAGTTTAAACTTGTTCAACTTGAATTTGAATTGACCCTAAGTAAGAATTGACTTGAATTTGAAATGATTCGTGGTTGAAATAATCTAAATCTAAAATTAATTGAACAAGCAACTTGGAATTTCTTGAAATTGAATTGACCAAAACCTAAAATGATTTGAATCCATAATAACTCAAGTACGAAAAACTCGAGCCTCAAATTTGAATAAACTAGACCCAAAACAATCTAAACTCGAAATGGCCTATACTTGAAATGACTAGAACTTGAAATAACCCAAACCCGAAATTAACCTAAACTAAAATGGCTTAGAAATTTTAAAACCTAAATTGCCTCAATCCTTGTTACATAATGCAAAACCAATTAACCTTGTCCAATTGGCATGTCTTAAATTTTATGTATTTTTATCATGTTTTTGCTTACTAAGCGACTATTATTTTAGTTGGCACCAACATTGTTACAAATTTCTAAATGTTGCAGGTTCTAGTGTACTTAGGACATAATATCCACCTAATATGGAGTTTGGGGATTAAAAGGTAATTTACAAAATGTATTAAAAATATATTCATCATATTTTACTTATTAATATTTCAGATTTAAGAAAATAATATATTTTGATTATTTATGTTGTCAACCTCAATAATTTGACAAAGTTTGAGATATAGTCCCTATACCTAAAAATTAAATCTTTTTATCTTTTTTTTTTTTTTTGTAATGGACATCTCGGCGTCTACTAATAACACATATCTCTTTTATTATTCACGGCATTATTTGAACACAGTAAAAGTTCTTCTCTTATATTGTGCAAGGACTTAGTGGTTTTGTTGGTTCTCTTAGTGTGTTTTACAATTTCTTGAACTATTTTTTTGTTGGCAAAGTAGTATTCTTACAACCAAGTTTAGTTTTTTTGTTATCTCTCAATAAGGTGGTATAAGAAAACTTCAATACATCATGATCTATCCAAATCTCATAAAAACAATTACCTTGCTTGATTCAATCTCTTCTCCAATAATAAACACAAGATTGTTTGTATAAAATCTTCAAAATGATGTAAGAAATAACTAAGATATTTTAGTCAAACATGCCAACATATAAGGCAAAGTTATGATTTAAGCAATGTCAGACACCAGTAGGCACTACTCCTTGTCACTCCTCATAAATTGCCTCAATAATCTCCCTTTTTAGAGTTCTTGACCAAATGCCATATAACCAATCAAGCAAGGAATGCAACATGAGCATCATCAACATCAAGTTCCAACTCCCCCTCAAACTCAACTTATTCTCCCCTTTTTTGGACAAAAATCTAAAGGAACTTTGGGCAATTACAACTGAAGAAACATCTCCATAAGCTGAATTTTTATCAACAACACAAAGTAATACAATATAGGCATCATCATGAAGAAACAGAATCAACAGCAAAAGGCATGGCAAAGAAGAAACTCTCCCTTAGTTGTAGCATCAACATACTCTCACTTAGTAGTAGCATCAATACACTCCCCCTCAATAAGATATTTTAGCAAGCGGTGCAATGGATGCTAACTCATCAACAACTTTGTAGGTGGGAGTTGTAACTCGTGGAACAATAAAGTTCTTTACGATGGGATCTTGAAGGAGTAGAAATATCTTCATGCAAATTTTTAAAAGTTGTTGCATTAGTTACCACTTAACTAATCATGCCAACACTAAAGAACTATTTATCTCTTTCTCATGTGTCAATCATGTAAGTGTAATGTATTTTTGTGAAGAATATTTATAATCTATCATGCAAATACACGAGTATCTCAAGCCATTTTCATCAATAGTTTTAAAGTAAAATATTTATCTTCTAGACTAAAAAAATAAAACAATATTATGTTCAACGAGATTGTACATCACAAAGAGATGCAATATTAACGCTTGAAGAATTTTCATAATGGCATGTATTATTCGCTCTTTAGGAACCTATTATCAGAATATAACTTTATTATATAACCTCAACGAATACTTAATTTATTTTAAACAATATACACTTTTGCACATCTTTTCAACATAAATGATAAAAGGATTTAGATCCTCAAAATCTTTAATTATTTGTATTAAAGAAATGTGAAGGGAATAAGTATAAATATAGCACTTACTAAATGTAACACAAAACAAATTCATATTACTTATCAATCATTTTAACAAGTACCTTTTTAGATTAACACTTTTATATCCCATAGCAAAAAATTACAGAATATTATAAGTTCACCAAAAAAAGATTAAATTAACTTTGCAACTATGGAGGTTTGAACATAAATCTTTGTAAATGTCCCCCTATTATAGTATAATTTTAGTTCAAATTTCATTATAATGTATTCTGAAGCATCTCTATTTTATGAATAAGAATTTGCAAAATTTAATATTTTAGACATACTACGAGTACATACATGATGCATTTATAATTTTCATTAACATCGTTCTTTCTTTTGTATCTTTACACTTTTCCACTACTAGAAGAATTATAATGTCAATATTAAATTTTGACAATTGATCATTTTATTGTCATTCTTTTTACTTTATAATTTATATCCACATATAAGTATTATTATGACATTTAATTTTGAAAATGTCTATATTAATGTATGGTCTAGAATGTCATTTACTCGACAAAAGAATATAATTTCTATACAATTTTATGCAATATTAGTTTAAAAAAATATGCAAGTAATTATAAATAAAATAATAATAAGTGCAATATTAATGAATTATAATTATCATAATAAATAAAATAGAAATAAAAGATTAGATTGTACTTTGCATAAACATTAGTTGGTTTGCCCGAGTGGTTAAGGGGTAGACTTAAAATTTGTTGCACATAAGTGCGAGTGAGTTTAAACCTCATAGCCAGCATTGTAGAAAGATATTTTTTTATTACGTGCAAGATTAAATTTGTAGGAACTAAAATTGTTGTAAATAATACTAATTCATTGTGCTTAGGTGTTATAGTTGCAATTTTTTGTTATTTGTGAGTTCGAACCTCCCAACCAACATTTTAAAAGATTTTTTTTATTATGTGCGGGATAGATTTGTAGGAACTAAATTTGTTGTAAATAAACTAGACTTGAATGGAGCGGTGGTTAAAGCTCTTGTCAAATACCTATTTGGCACGAGCTTGAATTGTGTTATCCCAATCCCTTACCCTTAATAGTGTATTGAAAAAATTGTCATTAATAATACTAATTCAACATGTAGAAATTGAGTTTTGTGTGCATAGGTGTTATTTTATTATAGTTGTAATTTTTTATTATGTGTAAATTATGCATAGTAGTTATTTTGTTAGACTTGTGATTTTTTATTATGTATGAATTTGTTTGAGATAGGTTGGGTATGGACGCTTGAGATCAATCTTAAAAAATCTCATACTTTTTTTTTTTTTTTTTGCACAAGTAACTTTTGAAGCTTTTTCTTAGTGATATATATTTAAGAAGAAGTCTCATAAGCAATTATTGTATATACACTATAAAAATGATGGAAATGGCAACAAAAGTGGTGGAATGATTCACAACATTGTGTTTCCTCATGGTAAAAGGTTAATAGGTACGTAATTTCCATTACTAATATTGTTCATGTCAAGAAAGGTTGCAACATCATAATTATTCCTATCTTTATTCCTATATTGGACTTGTGAAAGTATAAAAAAGGACATAAGCATGGAAACATTTGTATCATCTTATTATTATTCTCTTTTATATTTTATGTTCTCTTTTAAAGGCTTTGATCATGTTCATCAATTTTTGAATGAAAGTTGGAATAGAAGTGTTATGTGTAACACCTCTAGACCCAACTCGACTATCGGATAGGAATGCTACATTAAATATAATAGTATTAATTAGGGGTGAGCGTTCGATCGAATCGAATCGAATCGAATAAAAAAATTTCAAGATAATCGAGTTGACGAATCATATTTTAATCATCCTAATTTGATTTGAAATTTTCTCGAATCGAGTCGAGTGAGATGGAATTCGAATCGAATCGAATCGAATATATTTGTTCGAGTTAAATTTTAAAAAAATAATTTTGGGTCCTTGTAACCACTGTCACCCATCGTAATAAAATTTGTCCACATTAATCAAATTTTTTATTAACTTTCATCACCTCATAATTTATTTATTAATATTTTATATACTGGTTAGCTTCTTTGATTGCTTAGTTGTTTCAATTATCTTCAGATTCTTGTCACTATGTAATTTAAAATTAAAAAATATATTAAATGCAAAAATGTGATTTTTTAATAAAAGTTATTTTAAAGATAAAATATGAAATTGATACCAATATAAAATTTTAACACAAATATTTTATGGCATAATTAATAATTCAATTTTAATATAAATGTTCAATATGACTAAACAATTCAATAATATAAATAATATAAAATGTGAAATTTAATTTAATAATATAAATAGTAGATATAAATAAAATTATTACTATTTATGTTTAATGATTTTTTTTGGATAATTTTGATTTTTTATTTAAGAGTAAAGGGTGAGAAGTAAAAGTTTAAGGGGAAAATAAAAAGTTTTGGGGAATAAAAGTTCAAGGGAAATTAAATGGGGCGAGTAAAATTTTGGAGGGAAAATATTAAAAAAAAATTGGAGGGGGGATGGGTTTGGGGTAGAGGGAGGTGGGATGGGATGGGATGGGAGTAAAAGTTTTAGGAGAAAAGTGGGAGGGAGTAAAATTTTTGGGGAAAAATAAAAAGTTTTTGAAGGTTTTTGGGAAGGAGTAAAAATTTTGGGGGGAAATAAAAAGTTTTGAGAGCTTTTGGGAGTAAAATTTTGAGAAAAAGTAAATGGGAGAGTAAAATTTTGGTGGGAAATGGATTTTGGGTAGATTGGGGCGTTGGGAAGGGAGATGAGTAAAAGTGTTGGGGGGAAAGTGGGAAGGAGTAAAAGTTTTGGGGAAAAAGTAAAAAGGTTTGGGAGTTTGGGGTAAAAATGTAAAATATTATAGTTCGATATTCGAATTATTCGAATTATTCGAGTTATTTGAATTCGAAAACTCAACTCGATTCGAACTCGAAATTCAAAAAAAATTCGAGTTGATTCGAATAACTTGATTAACTCGAATAACTCGATTCGTTTAACTCGAAATTCAAAATTTTTTTCGATTTTTTCGAGTCGAATCGAGTTTTGCTCACCCCTAGTATTAATCAATCATGGTTTAATAAGCGGAACCTCTTTTATAACTTATTTGTATCTTATAAACTCATTGAATTAACCATTACCAATGTCAAGGAGGAGTCCGATAAGTTTTTTAAACATTTTTGCTTTTAGATTAGTGTTTTATAGTGAAATAAGGGCTATTGTGAAAAACAAGGGACATTGTAACAGCCCGGTTTTAGCTAAATCAAAATAGTGGTTTCAGAACCACAAATCTAATGTCCTAAAATTATTTTAATATTATTTTTTATATTTATAGTATTTTATTTGATATGTGTGAAAATTTCGTGATTTAATTTTACCGTTTGTGTGCTTAATTTGATAAAAAGGACTTAATCGCGTAAAATGTAAAAGTGACTTTCTACTTGTTAAAGTACTTATTTGCTATGGTTTATTAATTGTAAAGTCCTTAAAATGAAATTAGGCCACTATTAAGGTTAGTGGACGGTAATGGACTTAATATATGTGATTTTATAATGTTTTAACCAAGGTTAATTTTGTAAATTAGAAATATAAGTTAACAAAATTAAAACAAAAGAAATGAAAGTCATTATTCATCATCTTCTCACCGAAAATTAGAAAAGAGAATAGGGTTCTTGAGCTTTGAATATTTGGCACTCTTGAAGCTTGATTTGGGTATGTTCTTTGCTCGGTTTTTGATAATTTTTACATTTTTCAGATCGTTGCTTTGTATTCTAGCTAGCCCATGCTTTAATTTTCGAATTAGATGATGATTTTTTGAAATGCCATTGATGAATATTCAAGATTTTTGTTGTTTGATGATGAAAAATAAATATTTGTTGATAGATTATCATATTTTATTAAGTGGTTTTTGATAAAAATGCTTATTAAGGATTAAATTGTGAAATTTGTAAATTGTGGGGTCAAAATATGAAATTAATGGAATTAATGGGCTGCTAGGGACCTAGGGAAAATTTGGCCTAACATGAGCATGATGAAATTTTGTGTATTTTGTTTTGTTTTTTAGTAGGGACTAAATTGAGAAAATGTGAAATTTTAGGCGCTAAAGTGAAAAATGCTCATTTATGTGTTTTTGGATGAAATTAAATGGATATGTGATTAAATAAGTTAAATTTGAATTGATTTAGATCAAGAAAGAAAGAAATCGGAGTTAGATCGGGGAAAGTCGAAACTTGTCAAATAGTCGTTCCGATCCGTTCGTTTCTGTACGAGGTAAGTTCATAAGTAATTAAATATTTTTAAATTCAAATGTATATATATTATATGTAGCCGAATTGAATTGTATGTATTGATATATATATATTGTCGAATTGATCTGAGCATGGGATAACCTGTTTCGAGCTTAAATTGATTAAATTACGATGTCCGAAAGCCTCATACGAACCATAGGAATAGTATAGGATACGTATGTCATGACATTAGGATTTCTGAAGTATGATTTCGTGTAAGACCATGTCTGGGACATTGACATCGTATATGATTCGTGTAAGTCAATATGTGATAACATGTAAGACCATATCTGGGACATGGCATTGTATGTGATATATGTGTTTCCGAGTATCCTTAACGATTCCGAATGGTTCAACGGGCAATGTCAAAATGAGTCCGAATGCGAATTTGAGCTAAATGACTCAGGTACGTATGAGGTTTATATGTTCATTGAAAAATAAGGTAACTGAAGTTACTTAATGTGGTAATTTGGATTATATGAGAAATATGACTGTATATGTGTATAAGATTAGCTAAATCTTGGCCTATTTCGAATTAAATTATATATGTTCTCGTGATGAATTATTTGCTTATGACTTACTAAGCTTTCAAAGCTTACTTTGTGCATTTTTTTCTGTTTTATAGTTATAAAAAGCTAGCTCGAGTTCGGGGCTCGTCCAGGAACATCGTCACACTATCAATCACTATTTTGGTACTTTAAAATTTTGTACTTTCGACATATGGCATGTATAGGCTAGTTTCGATATGGTTCATTTTGATTTGTATATATGTAGCCATGCGAAATGGCTTGAAAGTGAAGTTAATGATGATGTATAATCGGCCATGTAATTAGCTCAATTTGGGAAGTATGTTATGGTATATTTTGTATGATGGATGGTGGCAATTCGGTTTGTGTGATGATAAGGTAGTTGATGGATGTGTTTTTGATTTGTGGTACATGTTCTTATAAGCTATGAGATGATTATGTCATTGCTTGTGAATTGCTCATTTTGGTACGTAGTTAATGGTGAATGACGATCATGTTTTTTGAAATATATGTGGTCATAATGATGATTATAAAGTGTCTTACTACTAGTATTATTTGGTCATGAGATGTTATAAAAATTGTGAGATTTAATTGTTATATTGGTATGACTTTTGCGGTTAATTTGATAACCGAATGGGTGAGAAATAAATTGGTTGTGTATATGTAATTTTGGTATGATGCTTAGCATATGAATTTGATATGTTTTGATTCGATAATTGTGCTTAGAAATGGCTATTGTTATTATGGTGAATTGTGCAAAAATTGGTAGTATCAAAAGTATATTTTGTCATGTTGCAATGTTAACTATTCTCTTATATGAGAATGAATATTAAACTGTGTGAGATGGGTTAGTATGGCTTGGTATGCGAATGTGCATAGGTTTATAAAATGGTATGATTAGTAATTTGTTAATGAAATAAATGTATGCAAATGGATGTTTTGGCATATGCTCAGTGTATGAAATGTAATGATATATGTTTGAATATATTTTAAGTATTCGAATGACATGAATTTGATGGTAATAAGGTTCAAACATTGGATTTATGAAGCACATGTAATGTATTATTAAAGTATGATAGCTTGGTTCAGAAATTTGATTAGGTAAATGGTAATGAAAGGGTTGAATTTCGAAGCATGATTTGAAAATGTGATTTAATTAGTAAAGCATGATTGATTTTTGGTTGGCTATGAGAATCTAATATGCTAATTTGGTTTATGTGAATAAGAGAATTGTGGCTAATTGAGTTTGGAAAATTTTGTAAAGAAATGGATATAACTTTGTGCATGAAATGAAATAAATGACTGTGCTGAACTATGTTTTGTTCGGTAATACCTCGTAACCCTAATCTGGCGACGGATACGGGTTAGGGGTGTTACAGACATCATCATGTGCCCAAGTCGTGTGGAGGACATGGCTATGTGCCTAGGTCGTGTAGGTTTTAGAAATCGTGTGGCTCCAAAATTCACTAACTTCTAGTATTCACACGGCCGTGTGGCTAGCATATGCGGGTCACATAACCGTATGGCTAGACCGTGTGGATTTTCACAAACCATGTGGTTTGAAATTTAAGGGATAATTTGCCAGTTTAATCCAAATTTTACTTAAACCTTCACTTGTTCAATATACCATTTTAAGACACATTAATTCCCATTTAAAACATAAAAATATATTATCCAATCTCAATTTCTCATAATCAGACATGATACTCATAACTTATGATTTTCTTATAAACTTTAAACAGGTACCAAGTTTTACACTTAGATCCCTTAGCTTTTCATTTACTAACATAACACTCACCTAGGTACATGTCATTTACTGAAGCAAAATAGAGAGGAATTTTACTCTTTTCCTTGGATTTGTTAATGTGAGGAGATGAGATGAGATGCTACAATCCTTAAAACTCTTTTACTTCTCTTCACCTACACGTATAAAACATGCGTTAAGATATTACTAGCTAGCTTAGTAAGTACAACTAAAAATTTAAATTATATTTTACTTAACATATATGTACAAGCCCAAATATGCCCGGGCCCAAATAAATATACAAAACCCAACAACCCGTATGGCCCAATAAAAATTAACCCTAGCCCAATAACCAAATCAGCCTAAAACAAAAAAACAAAAAAAGAAAACCCTAACAACCTGTGCCAGTAGCCGCCGCAGCAATCTCACCCTCGCACGCCGCAACAGCCCCTGCACGTCGCGCCCGTCACCTCCGCATGTCGCGCACGTTACTCCGCGCATGTCGTGCGCATTCTTCTCCAACACGTACCTGTAACGAGACTCAAAAACAGACAACAACAAAAAAATATAGAGAATGAAGGGATTTATTTATTTATTTTATTGTTATTTCTCGAGGATTCGGCTATAAAACCGAATGATGATTGTGTAAAATGAGGGGGACATATGCGAAAAGATCGAAAAACAGAAAGTAAATATCAGTTTTTTTTAAGGTGAATCGTGCCCTTTTTTTATTTTTTTTCTATTCTTTTTTATTTTATTTTATTTATTTATTTTTCATTTAAAATATAAAAAAGGGGGAAGAGATTTACCTGGTCGCCGGAGTCGTCGAGCCGGTGTCTCTTCCGTCGAAATCGGGGCATGGAGGCATAGGCTGAGCGGCGGCACAAGGATGGGTTAAAAGAACCCTAGCAGAGCCACACTGGTTTTTTTTTTTTTAAAGGGAACAAATGATTTTATTTTTTTTTCTTTTTTTCAGTTTTGTTTTATTTAAAGCAAGATGAAACGGCGCCGTTTTGAAAGGGTCAAATTCGCGCGTCGACCCGACCCTGAGGGGAGGATCCGCGCGTTCTGGCCCGAATGGGAAATTTGTGCGTTTGGTCCCTCCTCTTTTATTTTGATTTCAATTCGGTATTTCATGTACTTTCAATTTAGCCCTTTTTTGTTTTTTTATTTTTAATTTTAACCCTAAAATTCTGTTTAATTTTGATTTAATCCCCATTTATTATTATTATTATTATTATTATTATCATTATTATTATATTTTCTATACATATACAGACGCATGTTTTATATAATATATTTTTTATTATTATTCTATTTGCATAGTTTTTATATACACATATATACGCTTATTTTTATACACATTTTGTAACATATTTATAATTCAAAAACATACATGCATTTCCATAATATGTACGTACACCTTTTTTTATATTTTTAAATTATTATAAATATTTCCGTATTATTTTATATACTCCATTATTTTATATACAGATTGTACATATATAAGTATTTTAATATACATATATGTATTTTCATGATTTACCAATACATACACTTATACATTTTTTATTTTGTAAATATATACACATATACATTCTTTTTCTATTTTTATTTTATTTCACGATTTTCAAATACATATACATGCATTTTTTTATTAGTTTTTTATTGGTATATTTCATTCCTTCTTTTTATATGTATACTTGTATATGAGTGTTAAATATATGCACACACATATTTTCAAATTTACTTGTATGTTGTGCTTGAATTTATATATTTTGTAAATACTCATACATGTATATTTTAAATTGAAGTATTTGTTTTATATTGTACATTAACTTTTTAACATATCCTTTGGGAAATATATTTTGGTTTCGTCAATATATCAAAATCATTTTCCCTTGATTTAAAGTTTTTTTAAATCAAAGCAAAATTCAAAGTTTGAGATTTTCAAGGAAATTGAGCCCTAACGTATTGGGTTCCGATTTTCTTTGATAATTTTAAATAACCGAGAATATTCTTTATTCAAAATACATGAGGATAAAAATCATTTTTGGGAACTTAACTTGTTGTGTCCTAATGTATTGGGTGTGACATATTTCTTTCTCAAAATGAAGATTTTCGCACAAGATAAAAGTGATATTCAAAGTTCGGGGATTTTGAGAAATTATACCCTAATGTATTGGGACTCGATTTCTTTACATGACTAGAACAATTGATTATTCTTTTCAGATTTCATCATTTGAGTTGTTTTAAAAATCTTTTTTAGCCCTCGACACTAAGACATCAAATAATCAATTTGGTATCGATTTTGGGCGTTACGAGGGTGCTAACCCTTCCTCGTGCGTAACTAACTCCCGAACTGGTTTTCTCAAAATTCGTAGGCCAAAATAATTTTTAAGGTGAGCCGATCACACCTTAATAATGTAACACCCCCTAACCCCAAACCGTCACTGGAACATGGTTACGAGGCATTACCGGACATATAAGATAATTTACAATAATTTTTAAATAAATAACAAGCATGTTAAAATAAATCATAAATTCTTATAATAATTTCATAATTGACTCCATTAATTTTTTTTTTCTTTTTTTTTTATAAAAATTTCGGCAGCACTTCTACTTGTTTTTACATAAAACCCCTTGCAATTAAAAGCCATAGCATTTCCAATATAATCAAATCAACCAATTCATGTCACATTCTCATTTTCTATTCTAAATACCTTCGAATCAAACTCAATTAATATAATATCGATTTAAATTTAACAATATACTAATTAAATAAAAATAGCTAAACTTCTTTCATTATAATTCATAACTTATAATACTAACATTTTTAACCATTTATATTAAAACATAACAACCTTTATACACATCCTATGTACATGCCACATTACCCAAAGGAAAATATACATCACCAAAGTTATGCTGAAGCCGGGATTAATCTGGATACTGAACCGGAACCTTTGACTTCTATCGACCTGCGCATGGAAACAACCGTACACTGAGTATTTCATACTCAGTGGTATTACCATAGTTCAAATTATAACAATAATAAACATATAATGCATAAACCTTATATACAAATTTTAATTCAGTATCTCAATAATAGCAATTCATCAAACAATATCATATATCTACAATTTAAATTTCGACATATTATAAAATTTTAGGTTCATTTCTCAATCTCATATCAAATTGCAATTCACAATTCAACTTTTTCATTTCACTTCAGTAGCTCGTTTGATCAACTCGTTCGGTTTATCATTTCATTAATTACCCTATTAACGAAACTCAGACTTTGGCGGATACACGGATCCAACCAAACACACCAGTATGGCACCCAGTGCCTCATCGGATAGTTCGAAGCAATAATTGACACCCAGTGTCTCATCAGTAAAGCCGAAGAAAGTTGGTACCCAGTACCTCATCGAATCTATCCAAAGAAATATAGTGACACCCAGTGTCTCATCGACTCGAGGTCGAAGTATCCCTAAACTCTTCCAATCCTATGGCATGCCAACTATATCCGACTCAGCCCGACTAGTTAATAGGGTATTTAAGTCACATATAATCCCAATTCAATCACAATTTCTCACATTTTCAATTCAATCATTTTTCCACCTTTCAATCAATAATTAATCCACAATTCACACATTTTCACAACTCAATACATTTCCATTCAATTTAATATCATTCACTATTCGATTTAAATTCACTTCCCACTTTCAATCAACAAACAATTTAAATATTAATTCATATCAACTATTCAATTTAATTTCCACTCATCTTAATAAAAAAATAATAATAGTAATAATAATAACACTTACCTTACATTTCATTTACCAAACACATAAATTAAAATTTAACATTTAATAATAAATAACTTGAATTATAGTAATACAAACCGTAAATCACCCGTTTTAGTCCTCGATAGCTTTCTCCTTTCCTTTTGATGCCGATCCTCGGGTTCTTTGTTAGCAAATTAAATTTCAAGCTTCAAAAACCCTATTTTCCTTTTTTCTTGCTTTTTCTTCTTTCTTTCTTTCTTTCTTTTCCCCTGTTTCGTTTGCTATTCTGTTTCTTTCTTCTATCTCTTTTCTTTTGTTTTATTTTATTTACTTTATATAATTATAATAATAATATTATAATAATAATATAATATCTTTTAACTTAAATTTTAAGTAACTAAATATTTAATTTACAATTGTACCAATATTATTTTTACACATCTACATTTTTATTACTTTTCATTGTTATAATTCAATTTATTTTATAATATAATAATATAATATTATTTAATCCATAATTATATTTTACTTAAATTATAAGAAAACATTTTATTTTATGACAAGTGTACAAATACATATATTACACATGTACAATTTCATCATGTCTTTATTTTAATTTATTTAATAATAATATAATTAATATAAATTACAATTTAAATAAACAATAATAATATATTTTATAATTAATTATCATAAAAATCTAATATCATTCAATATTCGATTTAAATTCACTTCCCACTTTCAATCAACAAACAATTTAAATATTAATTCATATCAACTATTCAATTTAATTTTCACTCATCTTAATAAAAAAAAAATAATAGTAACAATAATAACACTTACCTTATATTTCATTTACCAAACACATAAATTAAAATTTAACATTTAATAATAAATAACTTGAATTATAGTAATACAAACCGTAAATCTCACGTTTTAGTCCTCGATAGCTTTCTCCTTTCCTTTTGATGCCGATGCCTCGGTTTCTTTGTTAGCTACAAAAATAATAATAATTTTTGCCATTAATTACAGCATTAAATTAAAGTAAATAATTTAATTTCTAATCAATTATCATCTTATTCCCAATTTAATCTTAACTAAGTTTATTTACTTTCCTAATTCAATTCACACTCCATTTCTATTCGAATTTCATCCAAACTCAAATCTAACTATAAAAATTTCAGCATATTTTCCTAATTTCGAATTTCTCTAAATTTAGTCCCTAAAACATAAAACTTATAGTTTCTTTTACAATTTAATCCCTTTATCAATTCTAACTTAAAATTCATTCAACTAAATCTCTAATTCAACAATTTATTCAACATAAACTATACTTGAAAACCTATGAACTTTCTAAATATCAATTTAATTCCATCAAAACCTTGTTTTAAAACTTCTAAAACATTAGAATTAAGAGAAAAGGGCTAAATTGACTTACCAAATTAAATTTCAAGCTTCAAAAACCCTATTTTCCCTTTTTCTTTCTTTTTCTTCTTTCTTTCTTTCTTTTCCCCTGTTTCGATTGCTATTCTGTTTCTTTCGTCTATCTCTTTTCTTTTGTTTTATTTTATTTACTTTATATAATTATAATAATAATATAATAATAATAAATATCTTTTAACTTAAATTTTAAGTAACCAAATATTTAATTTACAATTGTACCAATATTATTTTTACACATCTACATTTTTATTACCATTCATTGTTATAATTCAATTTATTTTATAATATAATAATATAATATTATTTAATCCATAATTATATTTTACTTAAATTATAAGAAAACATTTTATTTTATTACAAGTATACAAATACATATATTACACATGTACAATTTCATCATGTCTTTATTCTAATTTATTTAATAATAATATAATTAATATAAATTACAATTTAAATAAACAATAATAATAATATATTTTATAATTAATTATAAGATTTTTATGCACATTTGCCGTCTCATGTAATAAAATAGACTTAATTGCCTATTTGGTCCCTTATGATTTCTTTTAATTTATTTTAATCTATAATTAAACTTTTACTTCTATTATAATTTAATCCTTTTTATTATTTACTCTTAATTAGGCTAAATTCACCTTTCTAAATCCTAATTAAACACACAACTAGTCTAGTAAATATTTCTAATAATTATTTCTGAACTCAATTTACTAAGACGGAGGCCCGATTTATACTTTTCCGATGCCCGTGAATTTTGGGTAATTACATTTCTCCCCCTTAATAAATTTCATCCTCGAAATTTATCTGAGAAGAGATGAGGATATTGTGCTCTCATTGTCTATTCCGGTTCCCAAGTCGCTTCTTCCACACTATGACTTCTCCATAAAACTTTTACTAAAGGAACCCGTTTATTTCTTAACTCTTTCACTTCTCGTGCTAATATCTAAACTGGTTCTTCTTCATAAGTTAAATCAGATCGAATTTCAACGTCTTCAGTGGGAATGATATGAGAAGGATCCGATCTATATCTCCGAAGCATCGAAACATGAAAAACATCATGAATTTTCTGTAATTCTGGAGGTAAGGCTAATAGATAAGCAACAGGCCCAATTCTTTCCACAATCTCATACAGCCCAATAAAACGTGGACTCAATTTTCCCTTCCGACCAAATCTCAGAATTTTCTTCCACGGCGACACTTTGAGGAATACTTTATCACCAACAGAATATTCAATGTCTCGTCGTTTCAAATCTACATAAGATTTCTGTCTCTCGAAAGCGGCTTTCAGTATATCTTTAATCTTTTTAACTGTTTCTTCTGTCTCTTGAATCAATTCCGGCCCAATCACTTTTGTTTCTTTTAATTCTATCCAACATACTAGTGATCTACTTCTTCGACCATAAAGTGCTTCATACGGAGCCATTTGAATACTAGATTGAAAACTATTATTATAAACAAATTCTACCAATGGCAGATATCGTTCCCAACTTGTCATAAAGTCGATGATACAAGCTCTCAACATATCTTCCAAAATCTGAATTACCCGTTCAGATTGTCCATCAGTTTGCGGATGAAAAGCTGTACTGAAACTAAGTCGAGTACCCAATGATTCATGCAGCTGCTTCCAAAATCTCGATGTGAATCGAGGATCTCGGTTTGAAATTATCGATACCAGAATACCATGTAATCTAACAATTTCCCGAATATAAACCTCGGCAAGCTTCTGTAATGACCAGTCAGTTCTAATTGCTATAAAATGAGCTGACTTTGTGAGTCGATCAACAATTACCCAAATGGCATTCTTTTTACTCACTGACAATGGCAACCCCGTAACAAAATCCATGGTAGTGTAATCCCATTTCCACTCGGGAATAGTAATAGCTGTAACAAACCTGTTGGTACCTGATGTTCTGCTTTTACCCGCTGACAAGTCAAGTATTTACTGACATATTCAACTATATCCTTCTTCATTCCTGGCCACCAATACAGTTCTCGTAAATCACGATACATCTTCGTTCCACCAGTGTGCAAAGTAAAAATACTATCATGTGCTTCTCGAAGAATCAGCTCTTTAATCTCAGAAGTAGCCGGAATACAAATTCGATTCCAAAATCTCAAACAGTCATGCTCGTCAATACTAAAATTTTCCACCGTACCATGCTGTATCATTTTTCTTTTCTTCATCAACTTTTCATCTTCTAACTGTGCTACTCTGATTTGATCAAACATTACCCGCTTGACTCTTAATTCAGCTAGTAAACTTCCATCATTATTAATACTAAGCCGAGCAAACATTGCCCGTAATTTAACCATTGCTTTCCTGCTCAATGCATCTGCTACCACATTTGCCTTTCCTGGATGATAATCTATAACACAATCATAATCTTTCAGAAGTTCTATCCATCTTCTCTATCTCAGATTCAACTCTTTTTGTCACAGAAGATATTTGAGACTTTTATGATCAGTGTAAATATAACATTTTTCACCATACAAGTAATGTCTCCAAAACTTCAATGCAAATATTACCGCAGCTAACTCCAATTCGTGTGTCGGGTAATTGCGTTCATGTGGCTTTAACTGTCGAGATGCATAAACTATTACTTTTCCATCCTGCATCAATACACAACCCAAACCATTCAAAGAAGCATCACTGTACACTATGAAATCTTTCCCCGATTCTGATAAAGTTAGAACTGGTGCCTCTGTCAACATTTGTTTCAATGTTTCAAAGCTTCTCTGACACTGATCATCCCAGATAAATGGAACATTCTTTTGTAGTAACTTGGTCATCGGTAATGCTATCTTCGAAAATCCATTAACGAACCTTCGGTAATACCCGGCTAAACCCAAAAAACTGCGTACCTCTGATACATTATTTGGTGCTTTCCACTGAACAATTGCCTCGATCTTCTTCGAATCAACTCAAATCCCGTCAGCAAATACAACATGTCCCAAGAATACTACCTTTGATAACCAGAATTCACATTTACTCAGTTTCCCGTACAACTATTTTTCCCGCAAAATCTGTAACGCAGTTCTGAGATGCTGATCATGCTCTGACTTTGACTTCAAATAAACCAATATATCATCAATAAAAACCACCACGAACTGATCTAAATACGGCTGAAAAATGCGATTCATCAAATCCATGAAAGCAGCTGGAGCATTAGTCAACCCAAAAGGCACCACCAAAAATTTATAATGACCATATCGAGTACGAAATGTAGTCTTTGGAACATCATTTTCTTTTACTTTCAGCTAATAATACCAAAATCTCAAGTCAATCTTCGAAAATACTGAAGCTCCTTTTAGCTGATCAAATAAATCATCTATACGGGGTAACGGATAGCGGTTCTTGATCGTCACTTTGTTTAACTACCGGTAATCAATACAAAGCCGCATCGATCCATATTTCTTTTTAACAAACAATACTGGAGGTCCCCAAGGTGAAATGCTCGGTCTAATAAATCCGCGATCTAACAAATCATGTAATTGTACCTTCAACTCTTTTAATTCAGTGAGCGACATTCGGTACGGTGGTATAGAGATTGGTGTTGTACCCGGATACACTTCTATAGCAAATTCAACCTCTCTGTCAGGTGGTAAACCCGGTAGTTCTTCAGGGAATACATCTAGAAACTCACATACAGTTCTGATCTTGCTGCACTGACTGTTACTACATCGTGGGCGTCACCTTCTTCCCGTGTTCTAACCACATAAGCTCTGGCGGGTACTTTAGCTTCAGACTGCTGGGTAGCAATATCACTGCTCCTCTTAATACCTCCTCCCCTTGAAACCGAACCACCTCTTCTTAACCCTCTGCCTCTAACAGTAGATACCGATCTCTGTGATGTCACGGGTACAGTACTATCAGCTTTCGAACAGTCTCTGATGAAATGGTCCGTAGAGCCACACCAGAAACAGCCTCTAGTTAATTTCTAGCATTCCCCTCTGTGTTTCTTTCTGCAGTGTTGACAGTCTGGAATTTTTATTTCTCGAGAAGGACCTCTCACACTGCTAGTAGATACCGTCGTCTGTTTCTCCCGCTTCTACCACTACTGTCTGATCTGAAACTGGATCTCCAACCACCTTAAGATTCCTTTAGCCTTTTCGGCTGAAGATTCGAACTAGTAGTTCCTGTACGCTTCCCGGTTGGTCTAACAACTTCAGTCTTTTTGTCGAGGCCCAGAACTTGTTCCACTATTTTAGCTCGTTCAATCAAATCTACTAACTCAGCCGATGAGATACTAACTGTACCTTGATCTCGTCTCGCAAACCCTGTAAAAATCTTTTACAACTATCAACTTCTGTCGGAATAAACTCGGAGGCATATCTGCTGAGTCTTGAGAATTCTCTCTCATAATCTATTACTGACATATCACCCTGTTGTAACATTAGAAATTCTTGTTTCTTGTCTTCAATATACATCTCTCCGATATATTTCTTTTGAAATTCTTTCTGAAATAAATCTCACGTTATCTGATTCTCCAGTAGATGTCGAACCGCTGATTCCCTCCATAAATAAGCTTCCCTTGTAGCAACGATACAGCACAGAATAAACATTCACGGGGGGTACAATCCAATTGTTGTAAAATTCTCTTAGTCGACTCCATCCAATTTTACTAAGACGGAGGCCCGATATAAAGGGTGTCAATTATGAAATTATTATAAGAATTTATGATTTATTTTATAACATGCTTGTTATTTATTTAAAATTATTGTAAATTATCTGATATGTTTGGTAATGCCTCGTAACCCTGTTTCGGTGACGATTTAGGGTTAGAGGGCATTACAGTTATTGGTATCAGAACTATTAAGTTTAGCCGATTCTCGGCCTAAATCGAGCTCAAAATTGAGTCTAGATGTACATGCCACTGTCGAGTCAAACTGAGTCGGGATTTTTGGATGCTGACCTATTTGTTTTCTTTGTTTTATAGATTAAAAATGTCTGAAGAAAGAATAAATGATACTGATGAAAGAATGTATACTGAAGATAGAGAATTAGATGAAACAGGATTACAGCACCGAGTGTGAATCCGTTAGGTAACCAACCTCCTAATGTAGAATAGGAAAATGCCAGAGATAGAGATAAATCTCAATTACTGAGAATTATAGCTGATGCATTACAAAGAGTAGCGAGAACTACTCTTGCTACGACTTCAGTACCTACTGTTAGACGGGCCCCGATAAAAGAACTGAGGAAATATGGTGCTACTGAATTTTTGGGTCTAAAAGGAGTCGATCCATCGGCAACTGAAAATTGGATGGAGTCGACTAAGAGAATTTTGCAGCAATTGGATTGTACCCCCCGTGAATGTTTATTCTGTGCTGTATCGTTGCTACAAGGGAAAGTTTATTTATGGTGAAAATCAGTGGTTCGACATCTACTGGAGAATCAGATAACGTGGGATTTATTTCAGAAAGAATTTCAAAAGAAATATATCGGAGAGATGTATATTGAAAACAAAAAAACAAAAAATTTTAATGTTACAACAGGGTGATATGTCAGTAATAGATTATGAGAGGGAATTCTCAAGACTCAGCAGATATGCCTCCGAGTTTATTTCGACAGAAGCTGATAGTTGTAAAAGATTTTTACGGGGTTTGCGAGACGAGATCAAGGTACAGTTAGTATCTCATCAGATCACTGAGTTAGTAGATTTGATTGAACGAGCTAAAATGGTGGAACAAGTTCTGGGCCTCGACAAAAGACTGAAGTTGTTAGACCAACCGGGAAGCGTACAGGAACTACTAGTTCGAATCCTCAGCCGAAAAGGCCAAAGGAATCTTAAGGTGGTTGGAGATCCAATTTCAGATCAGACAGAGGAGGTATAACTAGGGGGAAACAGACGACGGTATCTACTAGCAGTGTGAGAGGTCTTTCTCGAGAAATAGAAATTCCAGACTGTCAACACTGCGAAAAGAAACACAGAGGGGAATGCTGGAAATTAACTAGAGGCTATTTTCGATGTGGCTCTACAGACCATTTCATCAGAGACTGTCTAAAAGTTGATAGTACTGTACCCGTGACATCACAGAGATCGGTATCTACTGCTAGAGACAGAGGGTTAGGAAGAGGTGGTTCGATTTCAAATGGAGAAGGTATTAGGAGGAGCAGTGATATTGCTACCCAGTAGTCTGAAGTTAAAGTACCCGCTAGAGCTTTTATGGTCAGAACACGGGAAGAAGGCGACGCCCATGATGTAGTAACAGTCAGTGCAGCAAGATCAAAACTGTATGTGAGTTTCTAGATGTATTCCCTGAATAACTATCGGGTTTACCACCTGACAAAGAGGTTGAATTTGCTATAGAAATGTATCCAGGTACAACACCAATCTCCATACCACCGTACCGAATGTCGCCCACTGAATTAAAAGAGTTGAAGGTACAATTACAGGATTTGCTAGATCGCGAATTTATTAGACCGAGCATTTCACCTTTGGGAGCTCTAGTATTGTTTGTTAAAAAGAAATATGGATCGATGCGGCTTTGTATTGATTACCGGCAGTTAAACAAAGTGACGATCAAAAACCGCTATTCGTTACCTCATATAGATGATTTATTTGATCAGCTAAAAGGAGCTTCAGTATTTTCGAATATTGATTTGAGATCTGGGTATTATCAGCTAAAAGTAAAAGAAAGTGATGTTCCGAATACTGTATTTCGTACTCGATATGGTCATTATGAATTTTTGGTGATGCCTTTTAGGTTGACTAATGCTCTAGCTGCTTTCATGGATTTGATGAATTGTATTTTTCAGCCGTATTTAGATCAGTTCGTGGTGGTTTTTATTGATGATATATTGGTTTATTCGAAGTCAGAGTCAGAGCATGATCAGCATCTCAGAATTGTGTTACAGATTCTGCGGAAAAAACAATTGTACGGGAAACTGAGTAAATGTGAATTCTGGTTATCAGAGGTAGTATTCTTGGGACATGTTGTATCTGCTGATGGGATTAGAGTTGATCCGAATAAGATCGAGGCAATTGTTCAGTGGAAAGCACCGAAGAATGTATCAGATGTACGCAGTTTTCTGGGTTTAGCCTGGTATTACTGAAGGTTCGTTAATAGATTTTCGAAGATAGCTTTACCGATGACCAAGTTACTACAAAAGAATGTTCCATTTATCTGGGATGATCAGTGTCAGAGAAGCTTTGAAACATTGAAACAAATGTTGATAGAGGCACAAGTTCTAACTTTACCAGAATCGGGGAAAGATTTCATAGTGTACAGTAATGCTTCTTTGAATGGTTTGGGTTGTGTATTGATGCAGGATGGAAAAGTAATAGCTTATACATCTCGACAGTTAAAGCCACATGAACGCAATTACCCGACACACGATTTGTAGTTAGCTGTGGTAATATTTGCATTGAAGATTTGGAGACATTACTTGTATGGTGAAAAATGTTATATTTACACTGATCATAAAAGTCTCAAATATCTTCTGTCACAAAAGGAGTTGAATCTGAGACAGAGAAGATGGATAGAACTTCTGAAAGATTATGATTGTGTTATAGATTATCATCCAGGAAAGGCAAATGTGGTAGCAGATGCATTGAGCAGGAAAGCAGCGGTTGAATTACAGGCAATGTTTGCTCGGCTTAGTATTAATAATGATGGAAGTTTACTAGCTGAATTAAGAGTCAAGCCGGTAATGTTTGATCAAATCAGAGTAGCACAGCTAGAAGATGAAAAGTTGATGAAGAAAAGAGAAATGATACAGTATGGTACGGTGGAAAATTTTAGTATTGACGAGCATGACTTTTTGAGATTTCAGAATCGAATTTGTATTCTGGCTACTTCTGAGATTAAAGAGTTGATTCTTCGAGAAGCACATGATAGTATTTTGCTTTGCACCCTGGTGGAACGAAGATGTATCGTGATTTACGAGAACTGTATTGGTGGCCAGGAATGAAGAAGGATATAGTTGAATATGTCAGTAAATACTTGACTTGTCAGCGGGTAAAAGCAGAACATCAGGTACCAACAGGTTTGTTACAGCCTATTACTATTCCCGAGTGGAAATGGGATTGCATTATCATGGATTTTGTTACGGGGTTGCCATTGTCAGTGAGTAAAAAGAATGCCATTTGGGTAATTGTTGATCAACTCACAAAGTCAGCTCATTTTATAGCAATTAGAACTGACTGGTCATTACAGAAGCTTGCCGAGGTTTATATTCAGAAAATTGTTAGATTACATGGTATTCCGGTATCGATAATTTCAAACCGAGATCCTCGATTCACATCGAGATTTTGGAAGCAGCTGCATGAATCATTGGGTACTCGACTTAGTTTCAATACAGCTTTTCATCCGCAAACTGATGGACAATCTGAACGGGTAATTCAGATTTTGAAAGATATGTTGAGAGCTTGTATCATCGACTTTATGACAAGTTGGGAACGATATCTGCCATTGGCAGAATTTGTTTATAATAATAGTTTTCAATCTAGTATTCAAATGGCTCCGTATGAAGCACTTTATGGTCGAAGAAGTAGATCACTAGTATGTTGGATAGAATTAAAAGAAAGAAAAGTGATTGGGCTGAAATTGATTCAAGAGACAGAAGAAACAGTTAAAAAGATTAAAGATAGACTGAAAGCCGCTTTCGAGAGACAGAAATCTTATGCAGATTTGAAACGACGAGACATTGAATATTCTGTTGGTGATAAAGTATTCCTCAAAGTGTCGCCGTGGAAGAAAATTATGAGATTTGGTCGGAAGGGAAAATTGAGTCCACGTTTTATTGGGCCGTATGAGATTGTGGAAAGAATTGGGCCTGTTGCTTATCGATTAGCCTTACCTCCAGAATTACAAAAAATTCATGATGTCTTTCATGTTTCGATGCTTCGGAGATATAGATCGGATCCTTCTCATATCATTCCCACTGAAGACGTTGAAATTCGATCTGATTTAACGTATGAAGAAGAACCAGTTCAGATATTAGCACGAGAAGTGAAAGAGTTAAGAAATAAACGGGTTCCTTTAGTAAAAGTTTTATGGAGAAGTCATAGTGTGGAAGAAGCTACTTGGGAACCGGAAGAGTCAATGAGAGCACAATATCCTCATCTCTTCTCAAGTAAATTTCGAGGACGAAATTTATTAAGGGGGAGAAATGTAATGACCCAAAATTCATGGGCATCGGAAAAGTATAATATCGGGCCTTCGTCTTAGTAAATTGAGTTCAGAAATAATTATTAAAAATATTTACTAGACTAGTTGTGTGTTTAATTAGGATTTAGAAAGGTGAATTTAGCCTAATTAAGAGTAAATAGTAAAAAGGATTAAATTATAATAGAAGTAAAAGTTTAATTATAGATTAAAATAAATTAAAAGAAATCATAAGGGACCAAATAGGCAATTAAGCCTATTTTATTACATGAGACAGCAAATGTGCATAAAAATCTTAGATTTTTATGATAATTAATTATAAAATATATTATTATTGTTTATTTAAATTGTAATTTATGGTAATTATATTATTATTAAATAAATTAAAATAAAGACATGATGAAATTGTACATGTGTAATATATGTATTTGTACACTTGTAATAAAATAAAATGTTTTCTTATAATTTAAGTAAAATATAATTATGGATTAAATAATATTATATTATTATATTATAAAATAAATTGAATTATAACAATGAATAGTAATAAAAATGTAGATGTGTAAAAATAATATTGGTACAATTATAAATTAAATATTTAGTTACTTAAAATTTAAGTTAAAAGATATTTATATTATTATTATATTATTATAATTATATAAAGTAAATAAAATAAAACAAAAGAAAAGAGATAGAAGAAAGAAACAGAATAGCAAACGAAACAGGGGAAAAGAAAGAAAGAAAGAAAGAAAAAGAAAGAAAAAGGGAAAATAGGATTTTGAAGCTTGAAATTTAATTTGCTAACAAAGAACCCGAGGATCGGCATCAAAAGGAAAGGAGAAAGCTATCGATGACTAAAACGGGAGATTTACGGTTTGTATTACTATAATTCAAGTTATTTATTATTAAATGTTAAATTTTAATTTATGTGTTTGGTAAATGAAATGTAAGGTAAGTGTTATTATTATTACTATTATTATTTTTTATTAAGATGAGTGGAAATTAAATTGAATAGTTGATATGAATTAATATTTAAATTGTTTGTTGATTGAAAGTGGGAAGTGAATTTAAATCGAATAGTGAATGATATTAAATTGAATGGAAATGTATTGAGTTGTGAAAATGTGTGAATTGTGGATTAATTATTGATTGAAAGGTGGAAAATGATTGAATTGAAAATGTGAGAAATTGTGATTGAATTGGGATTATATGTGACTTAAATATCCTATTAACTAGTTGGGCTGAGTCGGATATAGTTGGCATGCCATAGGATTAGAAGAGTTCAGGGATACTTCGACCTCGAGTCGATGAGACACTGGGTGTCACTATATTTCTTCGGATAGATTCGATTAGGTACTGGGTACCAGCTTTCTTCGGCTTTGCTGATGAGACACTGGGTGCCATACTGGTGTGTTTGGTTGGGTCCGTGTATCCGCCAAAGTCCGAGTTTCGTTAATAGGGTAATTAATGAAATGATAAACCGAACGAGTTGATCAAACGAGCTACTGAAGTGAAATGAAAAAGTTGAATTGTGAATTGCAATGTGATATGAGATTGAGAAATGAACCTAAAATTTCATAATATGTCCAAATTTAAATTGTAGATATATGATATTGTTTGATGAATTGCTATTATTGAGATACTGAATTAAAATTTGTATATAAGGTTTATGCATTATATGTTTATTATTGTTATAATTTGAATTATGGTAATACCACTGAGTATGAAATACTCAGCGTACGGTTGTTTCCGTGCGCAGGTCGATAGAAGTCAAAGGTTCCGGTTCAGCATCCAGATTAATCCCGACTTCAGCATAACTTTGGTGATGTATATTTTCCTTTGGGTAATGTGGCATGTACATAGGATGTGTATAAAGCTTGTTATGTTTTAATATAAATGGTTAAAAATGTTAGTATTGTAAGTTATGAATTATAATGAAAGAAGTTTAGCTATTTTTATTTAATTAGTATATTGTTAAATTTAAATCAATATTATATTAATTGAGTTTGATTCGAAGGTATTTAGAATAGAAAATGAGAATGTGACATGAATTGGTTGATTTGATTATATTGGAAATGCTATGGCTTTTAATTGCAGGGGGTTTTACGTAAAAACAAGCAGAAGTGCTGCCGAAATTTTTATAAAAAAAAAGAAAAAAAAATGAATGAAGGGAGTCAATTATGAAATTATTATAAGAATTTATGATTTATTTTAACATGCTTGTTATTTATTTAAAATTATTATAAATTATCTTATATGTCCGGTAATGCCTCGTAACCCTGTTCCGGCGACGGTTTGGGGTTAGGGGGTGTTAGATTCTTTGTTAGCTACGAAAATAATAATAATCTTTACTATTAATTACAGCATTAAATTAAAGTAAATAATTGAATTTCTAATCAATTCTCATCTTATTCCCAATTTAATCTTAACTAAGTTTATTTACTTTCCTAATTCAATTCACACTCCATTTCTATTCAAATTTCATCCAAACTCAAATCTAACTATCAAAATTTCAGCATATTTTCCTAATTTTGAATTTCTCTAAATTTAGTCCCTAAAACATAAAACTTATAGTTTCTTTTACAATTTAATCCCTTTATCAATTCTAACTTAAAATTCATTCAATTAAATCTCTAATTCAACAATTTATTCAACATAAACTATACTTGAAAACCTATGAACTTTCTAAATATCAATTTAATTCCATCAAAACCTTGTTTTAAAACTTCTAAAACATTAGAATTAAGAGAAAAGGGCTAAATCTACTTACCAAATTAAATTTCAAGCTTCAAAAACCCTATTTTCCCTTTTTCTTTCTTTTTCTTCTTTCTTTCTTTCTTTTCCCCTGTTTCGTTTGCTATTCTGTTTCTTTCTTCTATCTCTTTTCTTTTGTTTTATTTTATTTACTTTATATAATTATAATAATAATAATATAATAATAATAATATAAATATCTTTTAACTTAAATTTTAAGTAACTAAATATTTAATTTACAATTGTAACAATATTATTTTTACATATCTACATTTTTATTACCATTCATTGTTATAATTCAATTTATTTTATAATATAATAATATAATATTATTTAATCCATAATTATATTTTACTTAAATTATAAGAAAACATTTTATTTTATTACAAGTGTACAAATACATATATTACACATGTACAATTTCATCATGTCTTTATTTTATTTATTTAATAATAATATAATTAATATAAATTACAATTTAAATAAACAATAATAATAATATATTTTATAATTAATTATCATAAAAATCTAAGATTTTAATGCACATTTGCCGTCTCATGTAATAAAATAGGCTTAATTGCCTATTTGGTCCCTTATGATTTCTTTTAATTTATTTTAATCTATAATTAAACTTTTACTTCTATTATAATTTAATCCTTTTTACTATTTACTCTTAATTAGGCTAAATTCACCTTTCTAAATCCTAATTAAACACACAACTAGTCTAGTAAATATTTCTAATAATTATTTCTGAACTCAATTTACTAAGACGGAGGCCCGATATTATACTTTTCCGATGCCCGTGAATTTTGGGTCATTACAAATAAAGGGTCGGTGGCGACTCCAGTTTTATTTTTAAAAGTCGACAACTAAATTTTTGTTTTAAAAAAAAATGGTTTCAACAATATAATCCCAACTTATTCAATCATCACTTCCATACATTTATTCAAAATATGTTACCTATTCATGGACTTTAATTGATTTATTCTTTAAACACATCATTCCATTCACCAATGCTATTTATTAATACCATTCTTGTTACACTTCACTTCTCACTTACCATTAATTTATCTATCATAACATTAGCTTACTTATTAACATTCACACAAAATCATTCAATGACCTATTATCTTCAATAATATATGATTTACCAGCCAATTATCACATCTTTCTTTCTACTATCATAAGTTATATGATCACAATTTAATCAATTTCAATATAATAATCTTTTTGCCTTTTTATTCAACAGGTACAATATTTCAAATATTTAATCAAGAAAGTCTTTTACCCTTAACAGAGGCCCAATAGACTAAATAGAACGCATAGAATATACAAAACAGAACGAGACATCGTCGAAGCGAGTAATGGGACAACACAGAAGTACGTAACGGGACACCGCCGAAACAAGTAAACAGAGAGCACGCTAAGTTTCCACTAGTTCTTATCTCGTGTACTTGGGCATTCTTATCATTATCAATTAAATTTTCATATTTCAGAACAAAATTCAAATACTTTACGTGTATTTCAATTTAGTCCTTGTAACAATAATTCACATAACAATAGTTTTCCACTTTTAATAATACATGTAACATATATTACTTGTCAGTACATTTCCATAATTTACTATTTGTTCTCATCATAGCTATCGCATGTCACTTCTATATATTTTACAATTTAGTCCTTACGACATCAATTCAATAAATAAAAATTTCATCTCTTTTTAATACATGTAACATGTTTCATTACTTAGTATAATTTCCATAATTCATCATTAATCCTTATTATACATATCACATATCACTTTTATATACTTTTCAATTTAATCCTTTCTTACTCATACTTCATCAGTATTATTCACAATCTTACCATAACATTTCTCATATCAATATTTTACATATTAGTTCATGTATACACTTACTTTTAACAGTAATATTTCTATTTTCCACCCTTTACAATTTAGTCCTTTTTCACATCCTTAGTCTTTTTCTGACTTTTCCTTCTATTTCTCTGTTATAATTTTCTTAGTAAACACAATCAATTCATCATTCTTTATACGCAATCATTACCATATCTTATTCTTCATCTATGTCACTTGTAAAATTATGATTAAATACCATATTAAAGTATTTATTTATCTAAATAAGCTTAACTATTAACAACATATTTAAAATAAATAAGACTCTAGTTGTACTTACAACTCAAGGCTTTGAATCAAGCTTTGTTCTTCTCCATCTTCCTTTGGCACCTTCCTTACTTTATTTCTTTCTTTGTTTCTCACTTCTTCTTCATTTTCCATATAAAAACATACAATATTTACACATTAGAATTATATTCACATATCACAAGCTATGTTATTCAAGTAAAACTAACATATATTTCATGTAAAGTTATTATTTCTTACCTCAATCTCTTATATCCAATATTTATCCCTACTTTCTCTCTCCTCCAAGGTAACTATGGTTGGGATTCTCATGAAATTGAAGTGATTACTACACTTCTCTATTGATTTCACTCTCTAATTATGAAGAGATTTGGAGGAATTTAGCTTAATTGGCTTGTAAATGGTGAAAAGGGCTTATTTAAAAAAAAAAGTAAAACTTGGAGAAGATGGCTATCGAGGGTGACGTGAAAGACAAATGGAGAAAATCGCTTTTTATTAATCTTTTCCACCATTTTTTTTACATTTTTTCTACACTTTTCCAATAGAATATCTAATTATAATAATCATAAAATGATATTTACCATTTTACCCCCACCAATTATGCTTTTACACATTCATTTTTAATCATTACACTTCCATAATTATCTATGTCCAATAATTACCATTTTGTCCTCCAACTTTTCCTACAATTCCATGGATGATTCATGCTTTCTTTTGGTAAATTTCCACCTCTAGTCCCTCCTCCTCTTTCATTAATTCAATTCGGCCGTTTTCGTCTCTTAATTTTCTTACTTTGGCCCTAATACTTTTCACTTTCTTACAGTTTAGTCGATACCCCATATTGATTTCTCTTAGTATACAAACTTTGCATGTTACCTTCAATATCTGTCTTCACTGTCTAATAACATTGATAATTTCTAATTTTTGAATTTCTTAAATTATAACCGACTTATCATATATTTGTCACTATTCTGAACTTCAAAAATTTTGGGGATGTTACACTATAGTTTTCAATAAAGCTGTCAATTGTTAAGATCTAGTGTCCTAAATGTAATATATTCATCAATTTATACTTGTAATTTTTTGAACAGATTGGTTTTATAAAATTTAATTATACATTAATATCATTTGTATATATCATTAATAGTTTTTGCATGCAAAAAAAAATGTAAGCAAATATTGACTCATTGATTATCTAATGTTTAACAATTATTAAGTTGCATTATATGGTCGGATCATAATATTAAATACTACAATTTAAATTGTTGATAATGGTGAATAGTGAATAAGAGTTCACTATTTTTTTTGGAAGAAAGATAGAAACACTCAATACCACAGGGAAAAGTTAAGAGGTGACCTTTTAACTAGATTTATATATGTTTTACCAAACTAAGATGGTGAAGTTAATGCGAGAATCCTACCATATTTCAAGGTTATATGTACTTCCTCCGTTTTGGTGAAATAATATTACGTGAAACATCTTCTGTAAAACATCTTTTGGAAGATATGTTTTTTCAAATAATTTTGTTCTACGCTAAGTTATTCTATGAAGGTGTTGTTCTTTAACAATGTTGTTTTAAACATTGATTTTCTGAATAAGAGTTGTTCTTGAAGAAAAAATATTCTAAGTAGTGTTATTATGAACATAACATGTTTTGAACAAGAGTTATTCTTGAATAAGATCTACTCCAAACATGAGTTGTTTTTAACAAGAGCTATTCTTAACATGTTTTGAATATGAATTAATCTTGGTAGAGCTATTTTGAACAACAATTATTCTAAATATGTATATTTTTTTAAGTTAGCTGCTCTCAACATAAATGTTCTTAACAACTGCTATTCTTGAAAAATAAGGATTCTAACTATGAGTTATTTTGAATTATAGTTATTTTGAATATCACTCTTCTTGAAGAACAATTATGTTAAACAAGAATTGTTTCGAACAAAAGTTGCTTTCAATTAAAGTTTTATTTTGAATATAATTATTTCGGGTGTAACTATTCTTGAACATAGATTGTTCCAAATAATAATTATTAAAAAAAGTATTTTTTTAAATCAAAAATAAGGGAAGAGATATTAACATTGTTCTTGCCAAAACTAACTATATACTATAAACGTATTATAATAATATTAAAAACTTTAAAAATTTTGTGCATGTATGAAAATAGGCCAAGTATAATTTGAGAGGTTTTTTTTTTTTTTTGAAATTCCATATAAATGTTTAACTTTTTGTTATTTTTACTCAAATAAATTAGTTTATATTTAACATCGATGGAATGAAATTTTTCCTCTAATTCTTTTATCAAAACATACCCTTATGAGTATCTTAACCAGTGGTTGAGGATTTGATTATCGTCCTAGGTATGAAGCAGCTTTAAAATTTGTGGCCAACATCTACCCCTTAACAAGTTTACAAAATGCGAATGATTAGTTACTAGGCTCACTCCGGTAAATACTCTAAAAAAAAAAAACACACCCTTATGAAATTAGGTAAACTATACATGAATAATATCCATTATAGTTTACCCTATAAAATTTTAAATTCCCTCCCCTTTTCTTAATCAAGCACTTTTCTCTTTTCTGTTTTTAAGTTAAAGTAGCTCCAAGTACCATAATCTAGAAAAGTGAACAAGGCAAGTTTAGCTTAGCTAGCTTGAAAAGGGTGTCTTGTCTCAATGAATTTGTAGGCCAAAACACCCGTCATCCATATCTATACTCTCGTGATTCCCCCACTTTCGCTTCATTTTTAAGCCAATTTTGTGCTTACGAGAAAAAAAAAAAGGGCTTTTTTACTTTCAAGTCCAAACACTTCATCCAGGCCATGATATAGGTTTACCCCATGAACAATATAACTATGATTTGGTCACAAACTTCTCTCTTTCAGGCTTTTATATGCACCTAACCTGGGCTACTCCTGCCCCAATGGGATAGTGTTCAAAGTTCAAACATATTTTCCTTTTAGGTTCTCAAAGTTGTCTAACAATATGTCCAAATCTTCATGGTCTTGAATTGCTGGCAAAAGATTTATGTACCTAATTGCATTGCATCCCATGTGTTTAGATATCTCAATTGGTTTGGATTTGAGTTATTTTAAATTTCAATCATTTTTAAATTTAAGTTTATATCATTTGGTTTACCAATGTTTAATCATCTTTGTATCATTTCATACATTTGGATCATTTCAAGTTGTTCCTTTTGATTTTTTTTTTTATATTCTTCATGATTATTTTACAGTTTATATTTGAGGTCTGGGGTTCATCACTGTCTCTCTCAACAGTGCCATCTCCAAATAGGGATGAAGCTAGAAAATTACTTTGGAGGGGCGAGATGAATCATAAATTATTAGGGCGCAAAGTATAATTTTATCATCATACTAACATATGATTTCATAAAAATTTAAGGGGCTAAATGAAAAATCTACCATTTTGGGGGTCCTAGCCCACCACCGACCCTTTGCCTTCGTTACAATTACATCCAACACTTTTTTATTTCATTTTGATTATTTTGAAATTCGGTTTGAGCAAGATTTAATTATTAACCTTTTTTATGATAAAATTAGATTGAATTAAACTCAAATTTATATTAATAACTTCAAATTTTAAGTACTCAGAAGCAATATCATTTCCATTTCAAAAATCATCTTTTTATTCAACTAGACCAAATCTAATCATGTTTTCCATACCCCTTCATTATTCTCTTTTGTTTTTAGAGAAACAAACAGATAAGTACGCAGATATCATTTAACAAAGGGGACATATATGAAGAATCTGCAATAAGCAAAGGCAAAAATTTTAGATGAAAACACCAACAATCCAAAAAACCCAACCTAAAGCAAAGCTTTGTCTCCTCCTTTGATCACCACTTTATTCAAGAGTTTATTTTATTATTATCCTAATGACGCAGATCTATTTACTTGTATTTTCATGTTTTTTTTCCCTTTAGCCACCTCTCCGACAGACACCCAACTCATCATGTCATGCCCTAACAAATCACTTTTTACTGTCTCAATATGCAATAATTGATTAATTAATTAGGGTTTCCCCCTTATAATGGCCCAAATGTAGTCATTGTTATTACTTTCTATAATAATAGTAATTTGTTAAGGAGGTCGACTTTTTTAAAACAAATCGTCAAAGTGTCGTTCGTCGTATAGCAATCGATTTTTTAACAATAGAAAGTAAGTGAATTATAAGTTAGTAATTCAAGTCCTTCACACGCAAATGAGTTCTATAATTATTACACATCTTATATTGACACATTTGCCTTAGATATTGCAAGTCCACCAATCGAGGCATTATTAGCTCTATGAACCAGGCTTACCAGGTAGTTAGTTGCTCACGGCACATTGACTCTTGACAGAGTATAAAAGACAAAATCTCACCAAAAAAATAATACCTTCTATTATTATGAAACCAATTAACTATCCATGAAACAACATGTCTAAAACTTCTTCCATGTTATCCCTCAATATAATCTAAATTAATCATACATATTATTTTTTAATGAAAAAAATATTAATTATGTGTTACTTATGTTATAAGTAGCCGTGTGTATATATATATCTAAAAATTAATCAAGGTATGGTTATGTAGGTGAGTCTGAAATATCATTAGCATAATAATGGTTAAAAGCTGACCAAAGTCGTTCAAATTAATACCATCATTAAACAAAAAGTCCACAGCTTTACAGTTTAAAAGGTCATTAAAGATGGGTCACATTGATTTCAGAATTTCCTAATCAAAAAACCCAAAACAAGACATTTTTCAAAAAAAAAAAAAAAACTTATAAATTTGTGTCTGGGTGGGAAAGTTTTAGGCGTATCTAACACAGACATCACTTATAAAAATTTGTCCTTATTTGTTGAAACTTGAAGCCTCATATGTTGCCCTAAATGATTAATACAAAGAAGTGGTATATATGTGGAGCAGCAAACAAAAATTATCATTGTACACATTACATATTAAGGATTTAATGTCGATGTCGTTTTCCCCGTGCATGTGTTTCTAATTTTTCTTATTTATATTTTATTAAGCTGATAATTTTTTTCAAAAGAAATTCTCTCCCAATAATCGAAGCTGTTGTCTCCATGCATGCATATGGATCATGTGTTTCTAAATTTATTTTTTTTATATTTTTGGTGAGTTGATCGACTTTTTCAAGAAAAATTTTCTTCTAATAATCGAAGTCTTTGTTCTTATGTCGGAGTGTTGTCCTTCACCTTCACCAAGAGTCATGTACTGTTCACGAGGGATGTCTTCCTTGATAGTGATACAAGGATATGACCTGCAAGACTCAAACGAGAAATGTCAGTATATGGCGTGATATTAGGGCTACTATGCTTGAAAGCATGCTACCTAAGTCCTTTAGGTTGGTGGTTCGAGTCCCTACACACCTAGGTGACTTACATAATTAATATCACGCCTTACTAACACTTCTCCTTTGAGTCTTACAGGTTATATCATTGTATTGCCACCTAGGAAGCCCCCCTCCCCGGTGAACTGTACATAACTCTCAATGGAAATAAGAACAAAACCTTGACTTGGGGACTGATTGACTAGTCGATGGACGACACTTCAAAAACTTATACCTAAAGAACCGGATCCCTTGACATATTTAATATAATAATTATATAATTTTATTTTCAATAAAGTGTCGTTATTTGATATATAGATAATATATAATATTATAAACTATCGGTGCATCAAATATAATTCATCCTTATTATAATCATGTTGAATGTCTCTCAATTTCCATTGGAAATGGAGGACAATTACCTCACCAGTCAAGCAAAGTAGGCAATCTTTTCTATATGTAATTTTAATTTCATGATGTTTTCGTTTTCTTCATTTTTCATCGTTTTCATGTTTAGGGCTGTTTTTCTATTACCATTTTTAAACAAAAAGGCAGCAAAGAGAGAAAAATAAATAAGGCTCCAAGAAAATATAATCTGGCCTAGCAAATTTTCATTCTACAAATCATCCAATATTTTTGTTTTATAATTTTTTTTCCTTTTTTAAAAGAATTATCAAATTGTGATTTTTCAAATCATAAAGTTGAATTAGATTTTTTTTTTTTAATGATAAAGTTAGTGAAAACAAATTTGGGGGTTTTTTTTTTTCAAATCATAAAGTTGAATTAGAAATCAATTTCTCCTTTAAATGTCATAGGAAAGTTTAGATTTGGATTGAGAAGGGATTGTATGAAACTGTGATTCCACATCATCTTTATCCATTTTCAATAGGAGAATGACAAATTAAATTTTTTCTTCTGATTTTCAGCTTTTTTTTTCTTGGAGAAAAAATTCAAATCCAACTAAAAAAAGCTGAAAATCAGGATCAAAAATTCAATTTGTCGTTCTCCTATTAAAACTGAATAAAGATGACGTGAAATCACAATTTCATACAATCCCTTCTCATTTGGATTTGGGCTTTTTCTTTTTCAAATTTCATATCAGTCAACTAATTAATCTTTTAACAACTAATTTGGACTAAGATCATAATAAAATACTAGTAAGAAAATCAAATTATGTCAAAAAGGTTAAAATATGCACCAAGCCTCTATGTTTCTTTGTAAATTTAGAATTTGATCCTTCTATTTTTATTTCAAGGAATTTAGTTCTTATATTTTTCAAATTTCGAAATTTAAGTCTAATTGTTAAACACCACCTTAAAATTCTTTTGTCAAATTTGTCGAGATGACATTTTGAAATAAACAAAAAATCATCATTGGTAGAATTGTAACAAAAAAAATAACGTTGTAATTAATTTGAAATTAATTAAAAAAACTTTAACAATATTAACAATTGAACTTGCATTTTTTAATTTAAAAATTAGACAACCTGAATTTCTTAAATAAAAAAAATAAATTCTAAATATATAAAGAATATAAGACTTAGATCACATTTTATTTTTATTTTAATTATAAATGGAAAATGGAACAAAGACTTCACCCTGCAATTTCTAGCCTTAATTATGAGAAGGGAGAAGTTGGTAGAAATCAATTGACAAAAAGGGACAATAAAAATAGAAAATTTAGTAATGGGGTACTAACTACTAAAGAAGAAGACCCTAGTTGAAGTCACTTTCAACCTCATAAAAGGAAAGAAGTGAAGAGGGTTTATTTAGTTCATGAAAGTGGTACTGGTTTTGTTCATAAAAATTCGAAAATTCAAATTTTGAAAAATATATTTACAAAGAGGCAAGAGCAGAGCGAAGGGGGCAGTCAGTGGCCTTGCTCTCAAAAAAATTGCTTTTATAATTCTTTTAGTTTTTTGGAAATTATAAATTAGTATAATAGTAAAAATTTTCAAAAAAAAATTATTCAATTTTTACCTCTAATCCTTGTAGAGAGAATAGGATAATATTTATTGGTCAAATTCTGCTATTAGACCATGTACTTTGTGTAAGCTGTGGATTTAATATTTGTACTTCAATTTATAATTTGAAAATTTTAGTCCTAACCATTATTCATTAAGTTAAGCTCTGTTATTATTTAAATTTGATGTGTCAAATATATTATCACATGTGTCATGTTATGTTTGTTTGTTATTTCATATATTAGTCACAAAAAATTAGTTAATAGATTTAACGGTTGTCGTTTGCATCAAGATGAAAATTTTGAAATCTAAAAAATATAGCCACTATGAATGATCCAATTGGCGAATGTAGAGTAAATCTATAACTTTACGCATAATATAGGACTAATAACATAATTTAACCAAACAGATTTAACTATCACCATTGGATCAGAACTAAAATTTTAAAATTCGAAAATATAATACCTAAAATTGATCAAATTAAAGTATATGTACTAAATCCATAATTTACACAAATTACAGAGTCTAATAACATAATTTAACCATATTTATTTTTAATTTCAGTGCGACATGAAATTTCTTGAGTTTTAGAAGAAGATCACATGAGGGACATAAAATAAAACCAAATCATGTTTTTCCCTAAACAAAATTCCCCAACATATCTTTCCCCACAACACAAAATTACCTTTCAAATCTGCCCTTTTTTTCAATTAATGCATGACGCTTCTTTTAGGATAATGCCTCCAACACAACTGCCATGGAACAGTTCCTATTATTGTTTTGTTCTTTTTCTTCATCATCTAGACAAAGTAAAATTCTGCTTTTAGATGCTTGTATAAATTGTGAATTTAGCTCATATATTTTTCGAATCAGTCAATTTTAGTCATTTTATTTTTCAAATTTTAAAATTTTAGTTTAGGCTAAATGGTAGAAGTCAAATCGATTTGGTTAAATTTTACTATTAATATTATATTATGCGTAAAGTTGTATATTTAGTTTATGTTCTCCAACTGAATAATATTTAGTCGCTATATTTTTCAAATTACAACATTTCAATATTAATACAAATGACAGTTAGTAAACCTATTAACTGATTTATTTTTAGTAATACGTGAAAATAGCACCCTGTCATATCATTATACATGCCATAATATATTTGTCGTATTAAAAATTGAAAATAACAGAATTGAATTTAATGAATTCAATAACTACCATTTGGTTAGGACTAAAATTTTAAAATCCTAAAAGTACAAAGATTGAAAATATCAAATTAAAATACAATGACTAAATCCATAACTTACGCATAGTACAATAACTAATAGCAAAATTAAACACAGAGAGATTCATTTGAGACAAAATCAGTGAAATTAGGGTATTGTCTTTAATGTTTTATGAATTTTATGTTATAGTCCCATTTTCTTTTTGAGAAGAAAGCTAAAAACAAATACTATATATTGGAAAGGGTTTTGCATTATTAGATTTATTTTGATAAAATAAATTAAATTATATTAAACAACTAAGTACATATAAGATAAAAAAATTGAAGAATTCTCGATCCTGTGGCTGTTAATCAATTGGACCGGATCTAAGTTAAGTTCCATTGAATTATAAAAAATCTTGTTCGAGATTTAGTACATCGAATTTGTGCACAACTTTAATTGATTAAAAATTTGAATTTACGGGATTTTAATTTAATGATAATGTTTGAAATTTTAAGTTGAAGTTTCATGAATATATTTATTAATTTTGGTTTTTTCTATCAATGTTGTTTTTTATTGTCGAAGAGAGATCAGTTTAGATCTCGATTGTCCCGTAAATTTCTATTATGGTTTTTGTTATATTATACTTCGATAATAACAGTAGAATTGATTAAGAAAGAAAAATAAGAATACGTAGATTTTACATGAAAAGCCATTATCGGAAAAACATCACGAGTAGAAGAGAAATTTACTAATGTTGAAAAACAACAATACAATAAATTTTGGATTACACGTTCTTTTTATAATCAACGTCTAACAAAAGAAGTATAATCATATACGGATCCGACTTGTGCGACAAGGTCCGTACCTATTTTATCTCTTTAATAAATGAATTGCACCTCGAATTTTTTAGATTAGATCAAACGGAATTTAGGTCACAAAACTCTAAAAGTTTTTATAAGTGATTGTCCCATGGCTCACCGGAGTCATTGAACTAGAGCCTTCTTTCCTGTGGTTGTTGTCACGTGTTGGCTTTTGGTTTCTTTTCTATTGGCATTTGAGCTGTCTCCTTTGTGGCTTGACACCCTTTTTGGGGCTTCGATGTGGCATGGTCTCCTTCGAAGGCATGCATGCTGGTGCCTGGTTGCATTAACCTTGCTCTTGCTGCTACTAATGCTCACTTCCTCTCCTTTCCCAATTTGGTGACAGGTTTTAGGGGTTGGGTTTTTTTTTTCTTGGCCGTCCGATTTCATCGTTGTACTTTGGGGATTCTTCGGGTCAATTTTGTTGTCATTATTTGTTTTTATCGTAATTAAGGTATTTATTATTGATGCAATCAAATTTTCTAATCCCAACTCAACTACCAGTTTTTTTTAAAGAAAAAAATTAATAAAAAAGACAAAAAAAAAAAGAACACACACAAATTTCTCAAAGAAAAAAACACACGTAATCCTAATCTAAATTATACTTATTGAACAAGATTTTTCAATAAGTGGCTTTAAATCCTCCTTTCTTCAAATGTTGCTTTCATTTTGATAAAATTTGATTCCATAAATAGAAACCAAAACAAATTTTTCACGCAAATTAATCGTAGTTGAGACGTTAAATTCCAATCAAATCACAATTAATTAATCAATAATAGTAAAAAATAAATTAAATTAAGTAAAGATTTTGATTAGTGGGTAATTATTGGAAACGTGTGGAACCCAGTAAAATTCCATTTGTACTGTAAAAGGTAAATTTAGTGAAACTGTTAAAAATAAATAAATATTTTTTGAAGTGCCAAATCACATAACTTTGAACCATGCTTAATTTGATCCCCCCAAAACATATAAATTAATGGTGATTACTATTCAGAAACAGGTGTGAATGCTTTGATTTTTTAATCAATAATAGTGTTTAATGATTTGACAATTCATCTTTTTGGGAAAAAAATGTGTACAACTTTAACTTATTCTAAAATGTCTACTCAATTAAAATTGAATCTTATGCTTAATATAAACTAATGGAACTGACCCAAAGTCTAATTTATTTCATCATCAAACATTCAATCAACTCCATTAAAAATTAACATTGGAATTAATAAAAGCTATTAACTATTTTCAAAAAATAAAAGGTGTGACCTCTTTCAAAGCTAATATGGTGATAAAAAAAACTGTTGAAATTGAATTGTATCAGTCAATTAAATTAAATTAAAAAATTGGTTAAGTCAGCTATTAAATAAGTTGAATATGATTTTATGTTTTTAAAATTTCATGATTTTTTTATAATTTCTTCAATTGAAACTACATCGATTGGTCAAATCGAGAATCAATGATAAGACCGATTTGACTATTGATCTTATTCAATATTGATGTTGATATTTAAAATTTTAATATATAATTAAAAAAAACTTAGTGTTAATATTTTATTTTGACTAATTAATGACATTATAAAAATCAGGTAATTAAATTTCAAATTATAAGAATTGAATCTATAATTTCAACATACTAAAAAGTTCAAACCCAAAATTTTACCACTAAAATAATCATTGAAGGATTAACATTAATTAACCACCATGATCAAGGGTGACGTCAAGGTGGCAAGTAGAGATCTTAACTTCTAAATTGATACATTTGCATTCAAAAATATTAGAATTTATAGATTTATAGATTAATAAAACAGTAAAATTGTATTTTAGTTTTTAAAAATTATAATTTAATTTTAACCTTTTCAAATCATTTTAAAAATTATATTTTTTTAAATTAATACAATAATAAAATATCAAAAGCCAAATTTAGAATGGAACAAAATATTGGAAGTTGTTGAAATCGGATCGATTAGACTAAAAATTGATTGATACACTAGTCCGAAGCAAGAGAAAGAACCAATTAATCCGCAAGCGAGTACAAATCGATTGCATTGAGATAAAAACCAATTAAACCGGTTGAATAAGAGATGTATAAGTTTTAATATATATTTTTATTTTTTAATTAAAACAAAATTGATTGAATTAAAAAAATGATAGTATAATCAATTCCATTCCAAAATTATTTATAAAATAGGGAGAAGGTTGAGACAAAATGATAATCTTTTTACCTTTTAGCTCCAACTTTTGTCACAGAGAAAAAAGTTTACTGTACTAACTACCAACAGGCAAATAGCTATTGTATCTCGTAAAGCCTCTCGTCGCAACCTCCAAAATTATCTTAGGCTCATAGGGATATTTTCGTCATATAAATAAAATAACCATGGATCTTGAGAAAGGATATAAAAATTTTAAGAAAATAGTCTCATTGAATTTTAACTCGATTTGTATTAGTATTATTGGCAATTTAGAAATATATGGGTCCGAGCATGCTAAAACACATTATCTTCTTATTAATGAGTTGGGGAGAGACTATGAGTAATTCTAGGTATTTTGTTAAAAATAACAGATATAATCGAAGCTTATAATGAATTTTTTTTAAATAAAATTAAAATGATTACACTTTATTTCTGTATGAAATGACAAAGAAGCCCCCACTGAATCATCGGAGACAGTAAAAAGTAGGTAGGTTGGCTGCCTAACCTTTCCAGCCGGAGTTTAGTAAAAAAGTAAAAGTTAAATCAAAAGGGAATATCAAACATAATAGTATAATTATGATTTTAGGCCTCTAATATTACCAAATTTTAAATTTAATCACTTTATTTTAATTTGGCGTAAATTTGATTCTTTATTATTTTTTATAATATTATTATTAAGTTCAATTTAATAAATTTATTTGTTACTATTTTTGAATTGGTAGAGTATGCCATTGAGTTTTGGGGGCCTATTTAAAATTTTTAAAATTTTAGGATTCTAATTATTTTTTAAAAAAGTTAGGGGCTTAAAAAGAATTTTTTAAAAAAATTAAAAATTTAAAAGGAATAATACAAGTTTTCAAAAGTTTTGAAAGATTTAATTAAAATTTTCAGTACTTTTAGAAAGCTTAACTAGAATCTCTAAATATTTCTGGGGCTAATTAACATTTTCAAATATTTTAAGGCGCACGATTAAACTTCTCCAAACTTTTGGGCCGCTAGTTCCAACGTAGTTCCTGCCGCTGCCCATATTCGATTAATCCATGATGTAAAGTTTTTTAAAAAAAATTTAATTAATGAATTTAATAACTATAACTAATCAAATTTAGAGTACTAATAACATATTTTAAAAAATTAAAGGATTAAATTAAAATAAATATATTAAATTATAAATTTCACAATTCTAGAAGGACTAAAACAAAAATTAAACCCAAACACAGAAGAAAGCTAACTATAAATCAATCAAACAGCGCGTTGCGACGGCAACCACAATGCCGCCATTCGCAGAGATAAGACTCGAAGCAATGACTTTAGACCCACGCGCTATTAGAATCATATAAAGACACGATTGCTCAAAAGTGGGGCCGTAATCTAAGAAGATGAATATGATTGGACTGTGTTGTTAAATCGCGTTGGGTGTGCGCCGCAAGCTTTCTTTCTGGAGTTTTTTGAACTTTTGATCTCAACCACTTATTTTTATCTCGTTGTTTGTGAGTAATAATTTCTTTTTCTAAGTTTGTTTTTTGGGGGGCTTATTTTTTTACTCTTCTTTTCATTCTTTTTCCCTTTACCATGTCGTAAAAAGTAAATTTTGCTTTACCTTTTCTATTTACTTGTCCATTCATTATATTTGACGTTATATATTAGGGTTAAATCGAAATTTGGAGTTTCAACTTTACAATTTCTTTTATATTGAGGATTGAATTATTTTTTATCCAATTTTTATTCTGAACTTAGTAATTGATCCCTATTTGGGTTTAAACTTTTTTTTTCAAGTTAATTCGTAATATTTTTTTGAAATTTTTAAACTTCAGGTCTTAATGTGGAAACAATTGTTAAGTTCAATGACCAATTTGGACAAAAAAAGTTCAAACCCTAATGTGAGAATAAGAACGTGTTTGGTTGGGTGTATTGCCTAATCGGTGGGGCCCACTTAAGACACCTCTATGCCCTTGTTTGGTTCATTGTTTTTCTATTACGCCTGTAATACAATACAGACTTAATCGGTGAAATCCACCGATTTCTAATACACCCCATTTGCTCAGATTAGGCGCCGCATAGGTTTACCATCCCTATTATACCCTCCCATCTTCTTCCCCTTTGTTTCTCTTCTGTTTCTAGCCTCTGCCTTCTATTTTTAGACTTATAATATGTTTCTGATTACAGCTTCTTCTTGTTCTTCATCGCAGTGTTTTGGGTTTTTAAGCTTTCCATTCCTCCTAATTTATTCCTCTTCTTGGTTGCCTTGCCTGCACCTAGTTATCGCCATTTCTGCTTCTTTCCAGGCTCCACTCAAGGCTTCAATTTATTTCAAAGAAATCCATATTCATTACAGGTCAACTAAACCTTCAATTTACAAGCCATATTTAATCATGTTTCCTTTTTTTTTTTTAATATTGGGTCTCTGCAAGATTTGTTCTTTTTGGGGTTTTGAATTCTTTTTATTGTTATGTTTAGTTAATCCTTGAATTTATGTTGTTTAGAGATGGTGAATTTAACAGAAGTAATATAGTTGATGTCAGTATTCATGTCTGTGGAATAAATGATTAGAAGAGTTAATTATAACAAGAGAAATGGAAATAAGGTACAATTCACTGCGTTAAAAACAGTACCTTTTCGTTGAACAAAACTCCACCAGTAGGGTTATCTTTGTCGATAGATTTATGGATGAATGCCTTCAAGTCTGGACTGTTTTCTATCTCAAGAATCTTTAAGGCTGGGAAGTCAACAGTATAATCTTCATGAAAAATCCAATGAGTTTCTGAAGATCTTTCAATTTGAGGGAGTTCAATTGAGGGAAGCAAATTAATCCTCTGTTTTAGAATGCTTCTTTGATCTGCTTCTCCATTGATATTATCTCCTGCATGCATTTGCATTCACTTACTTCCAAGCATTTGAGCTGCTGCAAATATTTAATCATGGAGTCGGATACCACATGCTTTGCTATATATTTTTCTGCAAATATTTTTCTGCAAATGTTTTTTCTTCCAAACTTCCAACAACCCCCTAATGCTTGGCCAGACTTGAAAATTTTGGTGCCCCTTGTTTTTTCTTTCTTTCAACAACCATGTGGAAAATGATCTCTTTGTTTTTATACAAACTGACCACCATTAGAAGCACATTTCAAGTCATTGTTACAAGCAGAACCTCTTGAAAGCATCATCAAACACAAAGCCACCTCTTGTTGTTCTTGTTCTTCATCCTCCATATCTGCCAAAGTGACAGAGTTCTTACAGCAAACGCCAGTTGTGTCACTGTTTCTTGAATGACAAGCCATGTGACGACAAACAGCTTTCAATGAATGGAAACCCTTACAACCTTTGAGTACACAAGTGTTGCCTGTGTCAGAGAAATTGTTGGTCTTTTTGGGGTTAACCCTTAAACCACATGGGGATTGACCACGACCACCACCACCATCATTTTCACCTTCAGCAGCTCGCCTGTTAATGAAGATTTCAGCTGATCCTTCATCAGCTTCAGCAAAATTCATATGAGTCCTTATGTCACCACCAAGCGACTTTCCACATCGATATCTCTCTTGTTACAAAACTTACAAACAAATTCCTTCTCGACTTTTTGCCAGTAAAACTCAATGGAGACTGATCATTCAAAAACATTAAAAAAAATAATTGTGGAACTTGTGAAACTTGTGGATTATATCTTAGCGCCTTCACATCATCATCTTCACTTTTTACAAGCAATGCCTTTTTGCTTCTAGCTCTAACAGCTCCTTCACTCTTCATTTTCACATCATTATGTTCAATTTTGGACATATTTTCATTCTCCCCAAAGTTTATTATTAACTAGTTGTCTCCTTTGTGTACCAACCATGTATTAAGTGTAAAAAAATGTAATATAGTTCTATCCTTCTAAGAGGCATTTAAGACTCTGAAGCCCTTCAGCAGAAATGCTTCTCCAAAAATGCTATAGTTTTATTAATATTTTATAATTTCGTGAATATTTTTGATCTAATTAATAAAAAGAAAAATGTTTAAAGTCAATTAACCATTGAATTCTGAAAAAGCCCTTCCCCTATCCCTTCATCAAGACGAAAAAAAGAACAGAGAATTTATGTTATAATTTCTTTTTTAATTCATGTTGCTTGTTTATGATTAAAAAAAATGGGGGATAAACCATATAAAGTTTAAGTAAGTAGAGAGTAATAATGGAAGGAAGGAATGAACTAATTGCCAATTTTAGATGCCAAAGTTGACAACAAAAATACAGAATGAATTCCATGGCATCTAAAATGGCTAGACGAAAGTAAAGGAATATGATTCTGCCTCATCCCAATCTATGCGTATGTATATATGTATAAATATATATATATACACAAAAAAAATCATAATAATTGTTTCGAATGTGGAAACAAACATTGTTTTAATAGCTTGCACATAAAGATTGTGGAAACAAACACAGCATCCGAAAAAGAGAGACAAAACTATACTGTAAATCTAATTTCTTGTATTAGATTTGAACACCGTGATTGCAGACCGCATTGATTACATTTTTTATTTTAATAATATTACATAATCAAGTAAACAACTTGATTACAAAACAAATATTCAATTGTTATTATGATTGATTAAAAAACAACTTGAGTAAAAAACAAGTATTTGGTAACATTGTTGATTAGAAAACAAATATTCATTGTTAATGTTAATGTTATAGTTCTATTTTTTACATTGTTAAGATTCTAAATTTGTATTGTTCATTTTTCTTTGATAGTGTGATATTGCTTCCTATTGAAGCGGCTTGTTTGATTGCTTCCTCCACCCACAGTTGATCGTCTTCTTTTCGCACAATCACTGTAAGTTCTTCGGTAATTAAATTATTTAATTTTATTTTACTGTTATTGAAATTATGATTGGAGAAATGTGACCCTTTTACTGCGATTTGACAATATGAAACACATTAATATATTGCAGTAATGGCCCGTCTGCCTTTAATTACACAAAGTGTGAGGCGTAAAAGAATTGGTATTGCAGTGACAATATGGTTGGAAATGGTTAGAATTGCGATTTGGTTCTTATTTAGAATGGGTGCCAGCCTTAGCCTACATACTTATAGACCAACGATTAGGTCCTATACCTTAGATTTTTATGCAAAACGGGATTATGTGAAAAGACTTGTATATGCTAGTGACGAGACCTGTATTGAACAAACTAGGATGAATAGAACTACCTTTTTTAAACTATGTGAGATGTTAGAATCGTTAGGGGGATTGAAGTCGTCAAGAAACATGCTTGTTGATGAGCAAGTGGCAATGTTTTTACATATCATCTCCCATTACCTTAAAAATCGAGTTATCAAGCATCACTTTAGAAGGTCCGGGGAAACTATTAGCAGAGCATTTCATAGTGTTTTAAATGCTGTCATACGCTTACAAGATGTCTTATTTAAAAAGCCGGAGCCAATTACAGCCGATTCTTCTGACACAAGGTGGAAATGGTTTAAGGTATTAGACTGAGTTTTATATATAGCTTGTACGACATTTAGTTGACTTAGAATTAAATTAGTATTCTAACTCAAGGTTTTATAGCCTGTGATATAGAATTGCTTAGGTGCTCTTGATGGAACCCACATCAAGATTAGGGTGCCAACAGTTGATAAACCTAGATATCGAACTCGAAAAGGTGACATAGCAACAAATATGCTAGGTGTTTGTACACCTGAGATGCAATTTGTTTATGTTCTTCCTGGTTGGGAAGGTTCAGTTGTCGATGGACGGGTGCTTCGTGATGCCATTAGTAGAAGATATGGACTAAAAGTTCCTCGTGGTATAGTGTATAGTTAGAGGAATTTGAATTATTCATTAAGATCAAACTTTGTTTGCTGAATTAATCATTTTTTAAAAAAATTATTTTATAGGTTGTTATTATCTAGTTGATGCTGGATACACAAATTGTGAGGGATTTCTTGCACCATTTAGAGGACAGCGATATCATCTGAACGAGTGGCGTCAGGGTTATCAGCCAAGTTCTCCGCAAGAGTTTTTTAATATGAAACATGCCTCAGCACGTAATGTCATTGAAAGATGCTTTGGCTTATTAAAACTTAGATGGGGAATACTTAGGAGTCCATCGTTTTATCCTGTAAGGGTGCACAATAGAATTATTATTGCATGTTGTTTGCTCCATAATTTTATTCGAACCCATATGAGTATTGATCCCATTGAAGCGGAGGTGGGAAAAGGATTACCTACTAATGTGGTGGATGACGATGAACCGAATATCACAAATATTCATCCATCGGATGCTTGGGCAACTTGGAGGATGGAACTAGCCAACCAAATGTTCGATGAATGGCAAGCATCTAGAAATTAGTTAGGTTTAGGGACAAATTGAGTTTGAATTGATTTGTTGATGTTATTTTATGTATCTAGTTTATGAAACTTTGGTGGTCTTTGATTAAAATTCTGTATTGTACTAAACTTTGTTGAATTATAATTTAATTATCTTTTCATTCAGCATGTGTTATAAATTTAAATTTAGTATTGAACTACCTATATAATATTATAAACTGTTCACCTTTTGATTCATGATATTCAAAATAGTAAATAATGTTAATTTTTTTTTCTTAAGAACAATATGTCAGGTGTTCCACCAACGGGTGCTTCTTCTCAAGCTTCTCGAGGAAGCAAGAGAAAATGGGTTCCAGAAGAGGATGCAGCCTTGGTTTCTTACATGGTGGATTTGCACAATGTAGGAACATTTAATGCTGATACCGGGTTCAAAGCCGGTTATTTGAACGAGCTAGAGAAATTGCTAGAAAGGCTTTACCAGGAGCAATGTTGAAGGCGAGACCAAATATTGAATCTCGGATTAGGTGCCTAAAAAGGGAATGGTCAGTCGTCTACGACATGCTTAATGGTCAAAACAACAGCGGTTTTGGTTGGGACGAGCATAGGCAGCTCGTTGTTGCTGAAGATGCAGTTTGGGAATCCTATGTTAAGGTAAAATGTATTTCAAGTATTTATTTGCTTTTTTACAAAACTTATAACTAATATGATTTCCTCGTTTTTTTTAGAGTCACAGAGAAGCCTCTCAGTTCAGACATCGTTCTTTCCCTTACTACAACTAGCTTACTGCCATATATGCAAGAGATCGGGCGACTGGGAAAGACGCTCAAACAGCTGCTGATGTTCTTGAAGAAATATATGCTGAGGATGACCGTACTACAGATATGAATGAGGAGAGAAACACATTCTATGACTGCGAAGCTGACGTCTCTTTAGACGACATGGATGTTTCCGGTACGGATCCGCGAGCAGATAGAGATCAAGGGGGTTCCTCATCTTCAAACAAGAGAAAGAAGAAATCTGATGCTCGTGATAATGTGTATTCTTCATTTGAGGAGGCTGCCACTTTGTTGGGGGAAAAACTCGAGGCCGTTGGCGATCAAATCAGTAGGAGTATTGCCTCCGAGGTGGTAGTTCAGCAGAAGTCTGAAGAAAAGATGGAAGAGAAAGCTGCAAATTTATATTCAGCCTTATGGTCAATTGAAGGTTTAACCGACGATCAGAGGTATGATGCTTTGAGTAAAATTCCCGATCATCCAACTCAAATGATCGTTTTCTTTAGTTTACCTTCTGTTGCCCGATTGGAATGGGTCAGAAGATTTCTTTCTCACCATTAAATATCAATGTTCAAACTTTTTGATGTTGTAAAACTATATAACATATGGATTATGATGTACAATTTCATTTTCATCTAACCTTTTCTTAATTCTCAAGTTATAATTCTCAAGTTATATATTGATTTTAGTAAATTCATATAAGAACATTTTATTATTAAGAATTTTATGAAATTATATATCACTATTAAATTATATTTAATTTTAATTATTTTAAATTGTATAAATTCATATAAGAAAATTTATCATCAAGAACCATGTGAAATTTAATATTAATTATTAAATTATATGTAATAATTATTATTATTTTAAATTATACAAATTCATAAAATATAATTTATCAGTTATAATTATTGGAAATTTTATTAATCATATATTTTAAATAAAATATATTTAATATTAATTATTTCAAATTTTCATTTATAGTATCATATATTATGATTTGAGTAAATTCATATAAGAATATTAATTATTAAGACTTTTATTAAATTATATATTTTAATTATAATATATTTAATAATAATTATGTTAATTTATATTTTACAGTATCATATATTATGATTTCAGTAAATTCATATAAGAATATTAATTATTAAGAATTTTATTAAATTATATATTTTAATTATAATATATTTAATAATAATTATGTTTAAATATGATTAAATTATTTATTGTTGATATTAATAATCTTATTAAAATTTAAATAACAATAACAATAATTACCAAAACAAATTTCTGCTAATTATTAAGAATTTTATGAAATCATATATTTTAATTAAAATATATTTAATAATAATTATGTTTAAATATGATTAAAATATTTATTATTGATAATAATAATCTTATTAAAATTTAAATAACAATAACAATAATAATTTACCAAAACAAATTTATGCTAAGGGTATTCTAGTCATTTTTGTTTTTTCCATTATGCTATTACACCTCTATTCCATTCAACCAAACACAAGATTACTATTACGCCTCTATTCCATTACATTCAACCAAACAGTTGATTTGCTATTACACCTCTAATCCAATACAGTGAACCAAACGCAACGTAATTGGTTACTTTAGGCCACAATGTGAGAACAATTGTTAAAATAAATAACATTCCTTTAATTTGAGAATTCATTTGTTGGATTTAGATTTGAAACTCTATAGTCTTTGTTTGGATAAAAAAATAAAAAGTTGGATTTTAATTTTGGCAAATCCATATCTAATTTCATAACAGTTCAATTTTGAATATCAATTTCTATTTTAAAACTCTAAGATTGATTAAAAAATATGATTTTTTTTTGTTCTCTCTTCTTTCACACTTCATTCAAAACTCAAACAATAAATAATTAATTTTATTTGTAATATATCATCACCAAAACTTAAAGTTTTCAGAATTTGACTGGTAGGCGAATAGTCGGATCACCGTTATTAGTTCAATCGATTCAATCGATCCATTAGTTTGGTTGAATAAATTATTAAAAATAAAAATATTTAAAGATAGATCAAATAAATTCATTCGGTTCGAACACCAGTTCAGCCAGTCTGATTGGTTAACGAGTCAATCAATCTAACCCCTTATTTCAGGCTGGTACCTCGATTGATTTTCTATCCAATTGGTTTGACCGACCGGTTCAATTCAATTCTGAAAGCAGTGACGAAGTTTCATGTATCTAATTTAATACAATATAAATATTTAAAATTTTCATTTATACCATAATATGCACAATGTTAATTTTAAACCCTTGACTATCAATTTAGTCCTAAGTAAGTCCACTTATTATGCCCATTGTAATTGGTCTAACCAACTGGTCCAATCCGATTTTCAAAACCTAACTAGTGGTGGAACTGATTAGGCCATCGGTTTTTTGGTCTAACCGGTTCGATCAGTTTGACCGATACAATCTATGCCTTCTCTCAAGAAAAGGAAGAAAGAAATCCTCCATAACAACCATTGCGACCGACCTTTGTGTCTACCGACGCCAGCCTCCTCTTTTTCTTTCTTTTCTCTTTTGCAGAATTACTTTGAGATCTCTCTCATTTTTTTTTCTTTTTGGCTTCTAGCCACCGAAATGGCGGGGGTTCTCGGCAACTCGTAGGCTTCCACGATTTTCCCTTGGAGTTTTGGCTCCTTTTTCTTTGGTTGGGTGACCCATCAATAGGACTATAAATGAATCAAACTTGAATGAACAAATCGTTGTTCATGTTTTTTCTTTTTTTTAAGTTTGTTTGTATTAATTAAGAATTTCAGAATTGTGTTATTCGTTTATTTAAAATTATGTGTGTTTATTTCTGTTCGTTTAAGTTAAATGAACAAATTCACGAGTAGCAAGAACAAACAATAAATATATATATATATATATATGCATATAAAGTAATTAAATATTAATAATCGAACAATAAACGAATTTTAGATGATTTATTAAACAAGCCTTAAACAAACATAAACAAGTTTGTTCAAGAACATAAATGAACATGAACCTCAAATTTTGTTCATTTTCATTTATTTAACTAGATAAACGAACAAAAACCAAATTGTCCATCAACGATTCATTTGCAACCCTACTCCTTGATCCTTGCTTCTGCAGGATCTCTGCATTCGCGGTGAAACACAGTCGTTGCTTGGCATTCATTGACTCCTTTTTAAATACATATTATCTTCCGATTAAAGAATTCAAAATATGAGTAGGTGTAAGAATTTTATTATATATATATATATATATATATATATATATATATATATATAGCTTGTTTGCATATATTACAAGTTCAAACACTGTTTCCCATACTTTGCATGTTATATCATACAATACTAGATATAATCACAATAATGATAAACACATTTTTAAAAGAATTTCTTCATTGGTATTACATGTTATTTATTGAAGATAACCCTTTAGTTTTTCCTTTTTTTCTTTTTAATCCTTTTCTCTCAAATCCCAATAAATCCGAATTTAGCAAAAGGGATACTTGTTCACAAATCGAATCTTTTTGAAGATTACACTACAAAATTTGATGTTGGATGTCAATTTCTGCTTTGCATTATAATTATAATTATTTATTATTAGCCTTTAATTAAACCACAGTAAACTTTGTAAGAGGAAAAAAGATAGACAGAGGCAACCACAAACAAATGACGTAAACCAAGAAAAAAACAAATTTAAAGGGAAAACATGTGGGCAAATTCAGAGACAGTAAGAACATTAACTTTTTTGCCTTTTTTTTTTTTTTGCTTTTATTACTGCAGGGATTCACAGTCTGTCTGGGGTTAAAACACAAGTGTAAAAATTTTTTTTTCATTGATTTGGGCGCCCATCATGCTTTTTACCATACGTCCACGTTGCCCCTAATACATTATTTTCCCTATTAAAGTAAAAGGGTTAATTCCATCAAATGCTCATGAATTTTTGTTTTAACTTAAATTGATCCCTGAATTTCAAAACAATTTAATCGAGTTTCAAAGTATCAGTATTGACGTCTTTTCATCAGCCTAACCATCCATTTAAGCTTTAAATGTTGATTTAGATTTGGTAAGGAATATATTTAAAATGTGTGGGTCAAATTATAATTATGATATACTTATTGCATTAACAAATTGGAATTGATATGTTAAAAATATAAAATATTAGTAAAAAATTTATAGATTTTTTTTCAATACGTTAGATATAAGTTGTCAATTAAGTATGTAAACATGAGTTTACAAATTGATCCGCATTTTTAAATATGTTACAAATTATATTTGAGTTGGAATTTAACGTCAAGCTAATGGCTAGGTTTGATGAAAGGACTTAATCGATACAATGCTCATACTTTGAAGATTCAATTAGAATGATCTGAAGTTTAGAGACCAAGTTAAAATCTAAGTTATAGTTTGAAGATGTATGGTGCTTACCTTTGATAAAATCTAGACATGTCAATTCTGACCATAACTCAAAAATCCTTTTAAATCAACTTGAGTCTAAACTTAATCTAATTATATTTGATTATAAAAAGTCAATAATTTAAACCCATCTGTCATAAATTCGAAGTGAACCAAATAAATACTTTGAAATGACATGAACTTGACGTGACAATAAACCAAAATGATTTGAACTAATAATACCTAATAAAAGAAACTCGAACCTTAAATCTAACTTCAAAATTGGTCCAAATTTAAAATGATTTAAAACCCAAAATTAATCCCATAAAAATACTCAAAATTTTTAAATAATAATTAATTAAATCCAAATTAACAACACTCATTCAACTGAAAGTTTGAGTCAAATCACAATTTTCTGTTGCACTGGAAATAATATTCTATATTGGATTTCTTATTGCTTTTGCTGTCAAATCGCCGATTATACCCTTACATATGTGGTTACCGGATACCCACGGGAATGCCCATTACAGTACTTGTATGCTTCTAGTCGGAATTGCACAATCCATTTTTATGTTATTTATGTTATGACTAAGTCCTTTTGTCAAATCCTATCTATCAAAACTCCTATAACACAAGTCTTCTGACAAAAGGTGGCAATGCCTTAATTTTCAGGATTTTTTAGGCTTCTATCTTGTAATCCTATCTTGATTACGTTCAATTCCTTGTTTGACAAAGTGTCCCTTTATATACAATAAATAATTCTCTATAAAAAAATAATACATAAACATAAAATTTCATTAGACGTGTTCATGAATCAAGTAGGATTAAATAAAATTTAGATTCTAAAACATTTCAGGCTCCAACTTAAACTCGATTTACCCAAATAACTCATTTATTGTAAAAAAGTAATCTAACCCAAAGTAAAAAGGAAAAAAAATCTGATCCAAAGCAGATCAAACCGACCAAACAATCTCCATGAAGAGCTCTAATTCTAATTTAGTAAAAATTATAATAGGAAAGGCAGGACTATTTTGTAATTATAATGGAAGAGTGCCCCATGAGGTAAAGAAAAATGGAACACCCTTAAAATATTTTATAATTAGTTTAGGATTATAATTAGTATAACATTATATATATAATTTATCTTATTTAAAAAGTAGATGCTGTCCAAATTTCTTATTATTTTTGTATCACATAACGTTATAAAAGGTAAATTATAATAGTAGTTAATTAATTATGTTTTTTGTCATCTATTTATGAAAAGTTACAAAATATCACTCAATTATTTAATTTTATCTTTTTTGGCCACCCAGTTATTTGGATTTTTGAGTGTTTCTATTGTTTTGTTAGCCAGCTGGTGACTAAAAAAATAAAATTAAATAATTGGATGATCATTTTGTAACTTTTCATAGCTGGATGGTCAAAAAATAAAAGAATATCATAGTTGAGTGATCTCTACTATAATTTACCCTTAAAAATTTGATGATCTCCCAATTCCTTATTATTTTATAATATAATAATATTTTAATTAGAATTAGATGTACTAAACATCCCCAAACTATGAGCCTTATATTAAATTAGTCCCTAAACTTAAAAACTTTTTAATTACATCCTCAAATTATCGATGTTATATTAATAAGGTCCTTTAGTTATTAAAATCATTAGTTTAATCGTTAAATGATACATCATGTCTTATCTAGTTAAATTTAAAATGAAAATTTTAAGGAAATAAGATGAAGTAGTATAATTTTTAAAAATAAAAACAAAAAATAAAAAAGTCAACGGTAAAGGTTATGTAAAACCTTTGCAAACTTCAAATCAAAGAATTTTAAAACATTTATTTTTAGAATATTTATTTAAAATTTTCGTTTGTCACATAAGATCTTAAATTTGAATGATTTAAAGTTTAGGGACCAATTTAAAATAAATATCATACTTTGAGGGTTTTTGGTAGAATTAACTCATTTAATGATACTTTAAGGACATAATAATAATATATTCTAAAATAATGGAAAAGACTTACCCACAGTAGCCATTGACAGTAACCCTTAGGATATAGAAAGAAAGAGAGAGGGAAAACAATGGTGTATAAAAAAAGAATTGCCCAAAACTAAAAATTTATATTCAAAGAGAAGAGAGAGAAAGATAGGGACTAGTCTTTAGAGAGAGAAAGATGAAGAAGAGGCAGAGAGCACTTTATTTGCCTTTTTTATGATGCACGCATCCATGGCAGAGGAGGTACTTGCTGAAAATTTATAGCCCAATGGAACTTCAAAAATGGAGTCTTTGCTTTGAGCTTGTGAAATAGAAGCAAAAAAAAAAAAAAAAAAATGGAGCTTTGGAGAAAAAGAAGGGTTAAAGTGAAGAAGAACAACAAAAGGAGCTATTTTGACAAATGGGTGTTTTTCTTTTAAAGCTTAGAGATTGATTTTCATGGAGTTTTCTCTCTTGTAGGAAAAAAAAAACAGGGTTTTTTTTTTGTTGTGATTTTTTATTTTTATTTTACAAATGCACTTTCAGTTCCAACCTAAAGTTGGGGTGGAACTTGCTGGGTTTGCTTCGATTTATCAAGACAAGTGGGCAAAACAGCAAGAAGATAATAGTTTCAACGACCAAGAACCAACTTCTGTTCTTCATATGAGAAGCCAAAGTCCACCTACATCAGCATCAACTCTTTCTTCTTCTTTCAACGGCGGATCCGGGGGCGGCGGTAGCGGCGGTAATTTCACTACTACCACCATTGTACCACCTGAAAGTACCCAACTTGAGTTTCAACCGATCCAAAGTGAACTAGACCTTGTTACAACAGGTCCTGTTGGTGTTCAAAGATGTAACAATCTTGGTATAGAAGATTGGGAAGCTATGTTATTCGAGTCAACTGTGTCACCGAGTCAAGACCAAAACTCACTCCTCCGTTGGATCGCCGGTGATGTTGATGACCATGGCCTTAAACAACTTCTTCAAACTGGTCCTGATTTTATTCCCGGGTTTGACCCGATGGATCCTGGTAATTTGGGTTATTTTCCTCAAAATCCAATCTTTACTTCACCACCTGAAAGTATTGGCCTTTATCAACAACTTGAAAACCAGGAAATGAAACCCCAGATTCTAAATCCCCAAAATCCCAACTTTTTCTTACCATTTCCACAAGAACAACAACCATTACCAAAGAGACTCAATCATGGTCAGATCCCAAAGCTACCATTCTCAGACCATGAGTTGTTTATCAAAAAACAACAGCTTGTTGGGTTTCAAGAACAGAAGCCATTAATGGTGTCTCAACAACAAGCAGCCACATTGTTGGACCAGCTTTGTAAAGTAGCAGAGATGGTAGAGACTGGGAATTTCTCACACGCGCAAGGGATATTGGCGCGGCTCAATCACTTGTCTCCAGTAGGCAAAACATTTCAACGGATTGGTTTTTACTTCAAGGAGGCATTACAATTACTACTCCTCATGTATAACAATACCCCAGTCTCGAAAAATCCGACACCTTTTGATGTTATCTTCAAAATGGGAGCTTACAAGGTCTTTTCCGAGGTTTCGCCGTTCGTTCAATTTGTTAACTTTACGAGTAACCAAGCTTTCCTTGAAGCACTCGAGAATTCCGACCGAATCCACATTGTGGATTTCGATATTGGTTTTGGTGCTCAATGGGCTTCTTTTATGCAGGAACTTCCTATGAGGAGTAAAGGAGTTGTTCCTTCATTGAGAATTACAGCTTTTGTTTCCCTTTCGACATACCATCCTATCGAACTCGGTCTTATAAGGGAAAATCTTGAACAATTCGCTAGTGGAATCGGTGTAAATTTCGAGCTTGAGGTACTTAACTTTGATTGTTTAGATCAAAACCCTTATTCATTGCCTATGTTTCGAATGAATGAAAACGAGGCGCTTGCTGTGAACTTTCCCGTTTGGTCTGCTTCGTATCGACCTTCTATTTTGCCTAATATGTTACGGATTGTGAAGCAGCTTAGACCGAAAATTGTGGTGTCTTTAGACCGAGGGTGTGATAGGAATGATCTGTCATTCCCACAACATATAATCAATGCATTTTATTCATATATAAGCCTGTTGGAATCACTTGATGCAGCCGTTAACGTAACTTCCGACGCCATAAACAAGATCGAGAGGTTCCTTATTGTGCCTAAAATCGAAACCACAGTTTTGGGTCGTTTGCATTCACTCGAGAAAATGCCACCATGGAAGACCCTGTTTGCTTCAGCCGGTTTCACCCCTTTAACGTTCAGTAACTTCACCGAAACACAAGCGGAATGCGTGGTGAAAAGGGCTCAGGTTCGAGGTTTTCATATTGAAAAATGCCATGCTTCACTTGTTCTTTGTTGGCAACAAAAGGAACTTATCTCAGCTTCAGCTTGGAGGTGTTGAGGAACAGCAGCATCGGAACCAGCAGGGGAGGTTCGTTTTTTTTTTTTAATTTAGCAACTCACAATCTATATATCGACTCTAGCTCGTAGTACGAATTTAACTCGAATATCATTTACTAAACTATGCTATGCTTTTTTTTATGACTTGATCAATACAATGTGATTTGCCTTTGCTTGTGAGTGTCTCTCCTCTGCTGTTTATGGACACATTGATATTGCTGTTATGGTATTTATGGTGTCTTCTTTTTCGATTTCGTTTCGGATTTTTCGGTGAGAAAAGCTGTATTTTCCTCTGGTTTAAAGGTGGTGAATGGTGATGAATTGTTGTATGTTTGACAAGCAAAAATGAATGTTGAAATTGCAAATACAACTTACTAGAATTTTAGTGTTTTTTTATATGTTTTTTGAGTTATGGAGTTGTATGTTAAAAACTGCCTTGTACCGTGGAGGCCTTTGCATTAGGAGTCGGATTGTATTTTGTTCTCACTACTAAAAAAAAGAGCAAATTAGTTCTTATACATTAAATGAACGAGTAAACTGGTTTTTTTGTTAAAAATTCATCCATTTCTATTGTTAAAAATTAGTTTTGTACGTAAGCGTGATGTACACGTAGCATGTCACGTGTCACTTTTTTGTTATTACGCTGATTTTGTTAGTTTTTAGTAGTACAAGTGGATGAATTTTTTAACAAAAATGACTAATATGTTCTTTGAATTAATGTGTAAGGGCTAATTTGTTCATTTTCTAAGTAGAGGGGGTAAAATTTAATTTAACTCCTAATATAAGGGTCTTCGTAGTATTTTTATCCATATCCCCATACCCAATTAAAGATAGGGTGATGTCTTGATATTAGTGCACTTTCTTAGGCTCTAATGGAGTTGCCAATTTACAACGCCTATATTACCATGTAGGTTGGGCGAGGCATCATATATGAAATGACAAAGTGCTATTTTATCATTATTACAAGCTAGTTGTCCGGGTTTAAACTCGGCTTATATATTGTTTCAAAGAGTTAATTCGGTTCATGCAATTATTTTTAAGAGTTGTACATTAGCTCAAAGAGTCAAATCGAGAAAGCTATTTCGAACCCCTCAGCCCTTGGGACAAGCGTCCCTTCAAAATTTATAAATAAATCAATATAAAATTTGTAGACAAGAGGCCATAAAAAGACAAGTAGACAGAAAGACACCTAAGACTAACTAAATTTTGCTCCTAATCACATGGGGCATGTTTCATTCAATTTGTAATCTTATCATAAAAAAATAGAAGATAGTCCATTAAATTTAATGAAAATTCTTGTAATATTATGCTATCTATGCATATAAAATAATATTAAATTCATGATAAAAATGCAGAGTATTATGGACCGCCACAAATACATAACCATAGTTTATAATCCTTTCAATTTATTTTCCCTTAAAAGAATAATAAATAAACAAAGGTAAACGTCAGTTTCACTGAAACCCCAACACTCTCGTATTGAAATCATTGCAAAGTCAACCAACCTCAATAATCGATAGAGATTTACTATTAATTATTAAATTTTATTTTATTTTTATATATTACTAATATTTTCAAATGTAAGAAAGATGGTAGTTGGATTTGATAAAGGAGAAATAAAAATATACTAATATTTAAATAAGTTATTTTTTATAGATCATAAAAAATAAAATCCTTTTTTTTTTTATATCATAAAAGTTTTTTTTGTTGCTATTTTTGGGCTCACCTTAGGAATTTAAAAATAATAGAAAAAGTAAAATAAAATACTAATTGTATGGCTAGGCCCAATCAAATACTAATATGTTAGCTAGCTGTGAGCCATATATTATGGTTCAAGTTGCCTAATGCTGAAGTGGTCCACACAAGCTACATGAATGTGAGTGTTAAATATAAAAATATATTAATATAAATATTTATTATTTAGAATTTTAATATGTTTAATAAAATTATATTTTGTACTAACTAAAATATGTATTGAATATGAATATATTAAACGGTATAATTAATTTTAATTTGATTATGCTTTTTAATAATCATATTATTATTATTAGATTATATCGAACCCAAGAGGTAGGAAAGAAAATACATTTGGGATGTTTGGTAAACAGAGTTTTGGACTTCTTTTAGCTGATTTGGGTACAAATGAAGGATTGGATTGTCAAACTCTTTAATTGTAGTGTTTGGTGGATAGAAGTTTATAAGAGCTTATTGAGCTAAAACCTCTAAAATAAAAAACTCTAGGATGGACAACTTTTTTTAATAGCTGATTGGGAATAAGATATATGAAATGACATATCTGACCATACTCGCTAAAAAATTACTCCATTTGTCACATATACTCAAACCTAATAGGGGTGCCAAGATATCAATAACCTCTCTTCTCCCATTTTCACTTTCACCTCCAAAGTTCAAAGTAAATCTTAAAAAAAAAAAAAAATTCACCATGAATCTACAAAAAACTCTACCTGAATCTACAAAAATCAACATTGTCGCGAGAAATTTTCAATCGAGCCTATTTATTTTACACATATTAACTTTTAGCTATTAGCTAAATTTTACCAAACACTTTTAAATAAACAATTAATATAATCAATTGATCAAACCAACTACAATCAACAATCAACTAATAACTATTAGCTAATTGTTAAACAAGGTCATTATATAAAAATATATATTCATTAATTAAATCATGATGGATTAATAAAAGATTTATGTATAAATCTTGATTAATATCAGGTTTAATATTTAGAGAATTTGTTTATTTTAAGTAGGGATTTTATTTTTTTATTTAAAGATTTTATTAAAAAATATTAAAAGATAAAAATATCACTATTATTATTATTGTTATTATTATTATTGAGTTTGCGTGGAGTGTCGCTTACGTTAACTATGACTAGTTTTTGTTTTAAACACAGAAATCACATGTTCAACCTTTATGACATATGCATGATATCCACCCATGCATTTTTAATTAACTCAAATGGGTCCTTTTCTCCTTTACTTTTTCCATTAAGTTTTAAAAGTTTTGGCCTTTCCAATTTGTGTCAATTTCAATCTTAAGTTGTTTCGAGTTCAAATCATTTAAATTTTAGTTATTTTAGATACGATAGTTGAGTTTTTCATATTGAGTCATTATTGGCTTAGATAATTTTGAATTTTGATCACCTCATGTTTGAATTGTTTCGAACTCAGGCTGCTTTGAGTTCAAGTCATCTTAAGCTTGAGTTAATTTTATTTAAAGATAATTTAGTTTCAAGTCAATTTAAATTAGGGTTAAACAAGTTCGAATTGTTCACTTCTATAATTAAACTGAATTAGAATGAGTTTAAATTTAGATTGATCAAATAAAAATTTTGAGATTGAGTACATACCATGTCGAGTTTTTTTTTTAGTTTGGGTTTTGTTTAAATTTTTATAAAAATGTAATCACCTACCAAATTATTGTAGGGTGCCCCTTTCAATTTGTCACATTGGCTATACAACAATGTCACAAATAGGGTTAGTGGTTGTTTCTATCATGTACTTCTTTCTTTATTATATTAATATTATTGTTAATAAAAAAATAATTTGACCCAACAATATTTCCAAATCAAACAATGTAAGTTGACTCAATTCACCTAACAATGATGGGTTTGATGAGGAGGATATGGAGCAACTTGCAAATTGTTTTTTTTTTTTTTTAATATTTGCTTTGACAAGAACATAATACATCATTGTTTCATATAAAATCAATTTTAATACAATGCAAAAGTCAAAATAAAATGTGTATACTTTTATTACAACATTTGATAAGATTAGTTATGTTTTTTTGTACATTGTTTTTGGTAGTTGGTATACTTCGTAAATTTAAAATTTAATTTTATTATTATTTAAATTTTAAAATTTAAGTTGAGTTTTTAACACTGTTAAAATTATAGATTAAATTTAGGTTTATTAAAATATCATTCTTTTAGTTATATTGCTACCAAGTGAATTTTTTTATTTCAAAATATCACACCAACAAATTAAACAATAATAATAATAATAGTGTTAACAGTTGAATTTGAATTTTGAAGGCGGAAAAAGTAGAAAAAAAACAAAATTCGTGAAAGTAAAAGTGCAAAGAAATCGCACTTTAAGATAATAGATAAAACGAAATTCCTTGCATGAGAGTTGCAATTTATTAAAGGATCTATAGACAATTTTTTAAATTTGTAACTATATAATTTTTTATTGAGCTAAATAAATAAAAATACATGTCTAATTTAGGATTTTTTTTAGATGGACGGTAAAATTATTTTTAGTGAAAAACAATAATGATAGTGAAATTGAGTATTGTAATAATGAGGTGAGAACGAAAGATAGCTATTATTTTCTCAACTGAAGTATAATTCATCAGTGAGAAAAATTAGCTCCAACGCGATGCCAACCTGATGCAAACATCCAAGTAAAACGTAACATTTGTTATCCTAACATGGCTTTTCACTACAATCAAGAGAAAAATGAGCTAAATGTACTTCATCGGTCTCAATCGGGCATCTAAAGGCACCATAAGTCAAGTCCAAAGTAAAAATACCAAATTCTTGGATTTGAAGATACATTTACATCATGTTAGCTTTTAAAATTATTGTAAGTAGACTTATCCATAGATTAGACTACTCATTTAATTTATGTTTGGATAAGATAACTTTCACCTTAGGCCGGTTTGATTTAATCCGACTTCAAATCAAGCTAGATCGAATTTATCCTCTAGCTTGACCCATGAACATTCCAATCACGAACATTGATAATTACACGATCACAATATGAAAAACATGATTAAAGAACACGTGAAACAAAAATTACAAAAACTTATTATAATCATCCAAATGTCCAAGAAAGAGCGATAGGAAAAATGGTTATATCACTATTCGAGACCTTAACTTGGCAACGATTATTATATTGGGCCTAAACTTTCTTTTTGTCCAAGTTAATATTTGAATTTGGTAATTGTTTCTATATTGAGACCTGAACTAGACAATTGTTTTCATATTTTTTTGGTCCAAGTTAGTCCCTAAACTTGACAGAATTTTAACTTAGACTAAAAAATATTCAAGTTCTAATGTGAATAATTTCTAAATTCAAGCCTCAAAAAGTGATTTAACCCTAAAAACAAGAGAATCATACCAACACGAGGATAAAACCTTGGGAGACATTAATAATGTCATTGATGCTTTCAACTCTTACTCTCAAACCCTTAACTTGTTCTCCACTGTTCCTTTCATCTCCACAAACCAAGCAATTACAAAGAATACATAAGATACGATTATCTTGTTGGAGACAATAAAAAGACATTTTGGATAAGTTGAATTAAGTTGTACTTAGAACAACCAAGAAAAGCCTTTGTAAAATTCCATGATTCGGGTATATATATATATATATTTCACGTCATATACGATTATAATTTCGAAAACATGACAATGATAACACAGATCGGTTGGGGGATGATGATATACAATTTCAAAGACATTATTCGTCATTATCGACATTGGGTGTTCAAAATATGGCAGAACCTGTCCTTTAGACAAGGACAGATGAAGCTGTTGTTGACGACCAAGCACCTAAAAACAACACTTCACCATTGGAAGTATAAAGACTTTGGGTTGTTTTTTATTTGGTCTAATTTTACTTTTAGTTCCTTTGTTATGTTGATATTTTAGATTTAAGTTCTCTATTTTCCTTTTTTTTTTTCATTTTTGAAATTAATATGTACATTTTTATAATGTAATTAGTAGGTCCAAATTGAGGGGTGAATGCAAGGGGTAGGTGACCCCTCCAAATGGTAAAATTTCTTTTAAGGTCCCTTGAAAAATTATAAAAATATAAATTAGTATAATGATAAAATTTTCTTTTGCATACCCCTCAATAATTTATAATACAATTTTGATCCTGTCTTCACCCTATCCAAATTGCTAATATTGTTAATTGCTACTATTAAATCCTCTAACAATATTAATTGTTAATTGATAATTGTATTAATTGTGTTATCAATTTCATCGAACCCACGTAATTACTTTAACAGCGGCAAAAAATTATTATTATATTTATAATTTAAATATTTAACTACAAAAATAAATTTATCTTAAATCCTAAATTTCAAACCCTAAATAATAAATCTTATAAACTAAAATTTAAATCCCAGCCTTACATCTCAAAAGAAAATACGTATCTAATGATTGAAACTGATCCATGTATTCCGAAAGGAATGATTGTCGATCATTGTATAAAATTTTCGCAATAATTAAATAGTGTGATCAATTTGAACTTATTAATAATATTATAAAAATAGAAAAACTAAATAAAGTCAAACTAAAGCAGAGGAATTAAAATCGCAAATTTGAGCTTTAGTACAAGGACTAAAATTCTTATTTCACCTTTTTATTTTTTGTGGGGAAGGGCTTTTGTTATCAACAAGCTTCCTAAGAGTGAGAGATTTTTTATTTTCATTTTGGGGACAAAACATAGATGCTCTCTCGCGAGACATTATCCATCTTTTGGCTCTCCTAAACCTTCATTAATCATGTTGCCCAAAGCACTTGGGTGGGTTATCACTTGCCCACCCCATCAAACCCTACTTGCTAATCATCCTTTGAATATATATATATATATAATCCTTGTCAAACGAAAATTATTTTTAAAGATTAGTCATAGTTATCACTTTTCACTTTGATTATCAAGTTAAGCACCATGTTTTTTTTAGGTCATTTCTCTATCTAATATTCTTTGCATTGGTGGAAAAGAGATGCTAGAGTTGCATCAACTAAAACTCTCTATTGATAGAGTTCAAAATGAATGGCCTTTCAATGATTAACGTTAAAAATTTTTTAAAGATTAAATTGATGTTTATTTGTATTCAAACTCTTAAAAAGTATTAATCCGTGAAGATAAATGAATGGCGGGAATGTTCATGAGGCGAGACGGGATGGGATGTGTTTTTTTTGCTTGTTCAGTCTTTGACTTAACTTTCATTTATAAATATCCAAATTCATCCCGCCTCAAATCTTATTTAATACATTAGCATCTAATTTTAATCCTAACCCCTAAATGATTTTTTTTATATGTCTTGACTTGATATGAATTTTTACAAAATGTTTTATAGTATGTTAATTTTTGTGAAAGTAAATAAATATATTTATAAGATCTTATAAAATTAAAATGATGGTAAAAATGTATAAGATAATTTGATAATCATAATTTTATTTATTTTAAATGGTAAGAATTTTAAGATTTTTAATTTTTTAAAAAAAATTTACATAAACTAACTAGGGTATTTGACGGTATTAATAATTTGAACTAAAATTAGACTTTAATAATAATATGAGGGTCAAAAAAATATTTAGTCTCTAAACTTGTAAAATTTTTCAACTTAATCCTTGAGCCTTTTTGGTCTACATTAATTTTGAAATTTGACAGTTTTTCTCAATTTTAATCCCTGTGATGACATGACACTTTGAAATTATACTACATCATCATCTAAAAAAATTATAATTTTCCATAAAAAATTTAGGTTATGACACAATATAATTGCAAAGATAAACCTCATAAGTTGACCAACATACGTAATTTAGACAAATGGATAAACCACATTTATCTAAATTGAACTAGGCTGATTGAATCATTAACTGATATGGATTAATAAAATTGAATCGTCCAAATCAATCAAACCAATAAACTGATGACCTAATCGATTCAACCACTAATCTAATTTTGAAAATATGAGCGAAGATGGGGTTGATTGGTACTTGTGTGCAAGAAAAGTTGGGAACCTTTTTCCCCTTTTATAGATTCTTTTGCCACTATATATCTCTTCCATTGTTTTTATGTCTCTTTTTTCTATATATATATAAAAAATTAGTGAGCGTGAGAAAAACGCATTTACTTTGATTTATAAAGAAGAACAATAAAAGTAAGCATTCATGTACAAAAAAGCCATTAAAACGATAGGACCCAAACCCTAACACACACATACACACTTCCCCCATCCTTCTCTTCTGTCATTTCAATCTCAAAAAATATGTGTCCTCATGGGGACCTATTTGTACCATTTTTTTCTTCTTTTTCTTTGAACCATACAGCTAAGTGGAGAGCTTTGGTTCCACACAAAATACACCATGGACAACTTGGGTGTCTTCAAAATGATGGGTCCTTTTTCTCCTCTTTCTTTATCATCGAATTTGTCCGCAAACAGTATAAGAGAGTAGTGCTTAAATCTCTTGTTAGTATTTTTAAAAAATTAACGATCAAATTTTATTTTCGTCATCTTAATTTTGTAAAATGTTCCCAAAAGGAAGTTTATCTATATCTCTAATTCTGAATTTGGATTTTATATTTTAAAAAAATTGAGAAATTAGTCCAATTTTTGGACAATACTAAACATTTTCACTAAAATTTCGGAATCAATAAAACCCAGTAACTCACTATTTATATGCAATGAATTAGTAAAATGCAGCATATCAACAATTTATATACAAAAAAAAGTAGTTGTTTAAGTTCATGTGTTTACCAAAATATGAAAAAAAAAATCTGAAGTACAACGATCATATTCTTATAAATTAAGGGATTAACTTCTCGATTTTCATAAAATAAATGAATGAAATTCATTATTAGAGCTCGTTTTATTTATAGCTTGAGTCATTTTCATGGATGGGCTAACATTTTGTTATTGGAAAAAGATATTATATAGTTAGTGACAGTTTTGGTTCCATCTATCACCAGCTATTACTTTCTCCCGGTGGTCGATCCCTCTTATTGTTCCAAAAATTTTCAATCTTTCTTTTGCTTTCCTTGCCCTACACTCATTTGTTGGTATCAACTAAATAATAAAGGGTTATTTTTCACCACACATTCCTAAGCTATCACTCAGATTTTAAATCGATTCTCAAACTTCAAAGCCTTCTAATTAAGCCCTCAAGTATCAGATTGTATCAATCATGCCAGTTCGAATATGACATAGAGTTTGTTTAAAACATGTGAATCAAATTGTAAACAAGTATATACTTACTACATGGAAATCTATGCATTCACAATTTGAGGTAGGTTCTTTAATTTAACATGACATATTTAAGTTGTACATGCATTATGTTGATACTTAGTACCAGCAAAGAGAAGGAGGAGGAGATGAGGTTTGGTTCACTTGTACAGGGCTAAGAGCTGACAATGGGAAAGGAAGAAGGAAAGGGGGTGAAGGTGACTTTTTCAATAAGAAGATCCTCGTTCTCTCGTGCACTTGGGTTTATATAGGGGGTTGTTTGTTGCCTTATAATATCACATGGCGGACCATATGGTTGTGTGGACAAATCAGAGGTCAAGTCCCAAATGACCACTGCCGTTGCAGGTTGGTTGTCGTTATGGTACGTGTTGCGTGGTCTCGCTTCTGTCGTAGGTTGTCTTGCTCTGGCATTGCTGTCCTTAAAACTACAGGTGACAGATGAACTTATTTGTCGTTGGGCGAGGGGTCTTAAGTATGCCCAAGCAAGGGGTGTCTTACGAGGGGTTCAACTTGAACCTGAATTTGCCGCATGTCTCGTGGTAGGGAGTATAATACATTAGATACATACATATTTACAATTTGATCTACGTGGTTTGAATATACTCCACGTTAGATTCAAATGCCTGATTTGATGACTAGGTTTATGGAAAGATCAATTTAAAATTTAAGTCATAATTTGAGGATATCGGGTGCAATTAACCAAATAGTACATCATGCCAAATGTTTGAGAGTGACACTCACAAAAAAAAAAAAAAAAAAACCCATCATCTTTATACAAATTGCTAGAAAGTAAAGAAAATGTAATAGCAAGAGACGAATTTATTTGTGGAAACATGCATGAATAAAGTTATTAGTCCATTGCCAATAAAGAGAAATTCACTAAAAGCTGAACATCTTTTTGCCAGTGAGTTATATATATATCTTCTCAACGTGTAAGAGAGAAGAAAAAGAAAGTGAAGAAAGCTTTTGTATCAGTTCCCTTTCGGTTTTGGGATAAGGTGAGGCTTTTAATTTGTTCTCTTCTGCCCACAATTGATATATATATATTACGAGTTCAAATTGTTCAAGTCTCGCCATTAAGATTCGAGTGTCGATTTCTTGATCAAGTCATTATGAATTTGAATAGTTTTGATGTTAGCACCTGACTTCGACCCTGATTCAAAAATAATTTCCCTGATACTGTTCTGACTTAATTCAAAATTCTTCATTTTTTTATTTTATGTTAATTTTAAAGAATTAAATAACATATATAAAATTAAGTAATTATAATTTTAAAATATAAAAATTTATTTGAAACTTTTTTACATAAATTCACCTTAAATTTAATGAAAAAAAAATCACCTTAAAATATAGGAAAATGTATATTGTATTATATAAGGATTGAGGAATATGAAAGAGTGTAATTTCTACAAGTCCATTATACCCACAAGGCTATAAGGCAGCCCAGGCCTTCTTTAGTAAATCAGTCCATTATACAGGATTGATGAATCATGTATTATTTGTAACTTGTACTATATTTAAGATTATGTTTATAAGTTCTTTTAAAAATTGTATATAATATGATTTTTCTTTATAATGTTATAAGTTAACCCAAATTATTTATATAGTTAATTATTCATATTAATATATTTTAATATTTGAAATAATAAATTGAATATTGATATTTAAATATTTATGTCACCATTGCTATTTGAGACAAAAGTATTTTTTTTTTCTGAAAATAATCAAATAGATAATATTACCCATTAAAACATTCAAATATCATAAAAAAATTGCAAAAAAAAAAAAGATTTAAAAGTAAAAAAAAAAATCATTTCTTACCGATTGAGTCTTAACTAGATTGGCATGGCATTATTGCCAAAGCAATAGGATATGGGTTCAAGTGCACTAAAACGCATTATCTTCCTATTTATGGGTTGGTGAGGGGTTATGGGTAGTTTCAGGCATTGGTTCATGTTTTGCATATGAGTGGCTATCTGACCTCCGGACCGAGGTTTCTCACATTTTTTATTACCATTTTGTTTTGTTTTCTTCCTTGCATCTTTTTGCATAATAACTCAAGATCCCGCCTTTTCTTTTCTTCGTTGGACTTAGGCCATCAGTAAGAGGCAGTTGTCTTGGTGCTCTATGGGTTCACCCATGATTTGGCCATCCATTCCTCAAGTCTCTATTGTGGCCTTTGCTTTTTGAAAAACTCTACTTGCTTTCCTTTGTTTGGAGAAGCTCTTTGTTTTTATGGTGTGACATTGATGCCTCTCTAGGGTTTTTTTTGAGGATTGGGTTTGATTGGGCTTAGCCTTTAGGCTTTGTTTGTTGTATTTTTTAGGCTTTAGGCCCTTTATGTTGTAATTGACCTTTTATATATTGGAAATTTGTGCTCTTATGATAACGAGCCGAAAGTTGATATGTTAGGTCTCGACTTATACATGACATAACTTCACTCACAATAGTAAAATCATAACTCAATTAAAAGAGTAAATGATATGCTCTCACTTGTATTGTATAGATTATGAAAATGACATGCGGCCACGAGTTATTTGTCTAGGACAAATGACTACTCATTTACTATTGCAAGTAATGATCATTTTCATCATAGAAGATACAATGACGACGACAAGATAAAAATAGATCAAATTAGGAAAACAAGTTTAATATAAAGGAACCATGAAATGACTAATCATTTACTATTTCAAGTAATGGTCATTTTTATCACAAAAGATACAATGACAACCATGAGAAAAAGATGGATCGAATTAGGAAAATAGAGTTAACATAAATGAATCATGGATATCCTATGAGGGTAACACATATAAAAAAATCATTGAAGAAAAATTTAATAATTGTAGATTTTATAATGTCCTATGGAGGAACCATCCAATTTTTTTTATGGAACAACAATGTCAATCCTAATTCCTCTAGTTTCCTAAGGCCTCCGCAAAAACCATATAATTAATGCACCCTTTTAAGTCTAATAATCAAGAGAGAAATCATAGAATAGTACCAAAATTACCTCTAAATGTTAGGATGAACAAGTTAGAGGAAGACAAACATTCCTTCAAAGCTTTTATGAAAAATATAGAAAACCATCTTGCTCAACTACTTTAAGCTGTGCATTCTTAGCTAATTGTCAGTATTCCTAGCAATACTGAAAATATGTAACACCCCTCACCAGGTCCTGTCATCGAATCTGAACGATAAGATGCTACGACAATTATCAGAACAGTTACACGCAATTCATAAATAAAAAATTCAATTAAATATTGAATAACTACATACATCCACATAAATCATGTTCTGCAAGAAAAATCGGGTTTAAATTGAGCTTACGAAAGCTCTAGAATTGACCTGACATCAAACAATAATCATTTTGAAACTTTTACAAAAAGAAGAGCAATTGTGCAAAACATGGGTCACACGGCCGTGTGGTAAGCTGTAACCATGTGAAATTAGAGTCACACGGCCATGTATCGAAACTGTGTAACTCACTATGGTCGTGTGGGTAAAAAATGTAATTATTCAACAAAAGTCACACGACCATGTAGTTAGACCGTGTAACAAACTAAGGTTGTGTGCAACTAGATGACCATATCTATAGTAGTCACACGAGCGTATGGCTAGCTCATGTATCCATTGGAAATCGTGTGTTTCCTATACGTCTTATATTTCAGTGGCATACAGCCATGCCACTAACTTGTGTGTGACACACAGCCGTGTGGTCAGACCATGTGGCACAAAGTGTGTCATTTAGGGCCTACTTCATGCCTAACCATATTCAAACCATAATCTATGTTCAAATGCACAATGATGCCTACTCAAAACCTGCATAAATCCAATAGAAAACATACTAATTTGACATAGCACATAGCACATTCATTCAAAATACCAATATGCCTTAAATGACACCCAAAACATTTCAATTCACAATAAAAAAAATATTCCCAAATTCAACCAAGTCATCCACAATACATGTTCAATCTATCAACAACCATTTCATGTCTAACATAACCAATATTTTTCTTACCAATTCATATTAACATTAGCATGCTATTTACTTAATCATTTCACTATTAATCATCATTCAATATACCTTATCTATTTATTACATTGCATTGTATCTATTTCATTTTAAGCATATCCAACACATTAGAAGCACAGGATCCATATCATCAATAGCTAACCAACAATGTCAAATTATCAACATTCATCCATTTAGCAAAATATAGGTACGAGGCCGCTTAAGTACATGCCAATAAACTAACTAAAGTATCACCAACATGATAAGTCCGAGATCACGACTGAATGTTGATATCAACAAATGTATGTGGTCCAACACTTAACCTATGGACGGAAAACAAAATCGTACGTTGAGTATGAACTCAGTGGTATTTCCATAATCTGAATATTAGAACAAAATATAAAACATATAAAGATATGGATTAACGATCATAAGGTGTATATACTAACCAAATATTAAACTATACATTTTCATCATATCTACTATCATTATAATATCGAATGCAATTTTATAACATAGTTAACATCTCAACAAAATATATCGTCGTATGTCTATCTCAATTTCGAGCTTTCAATAACAATTAATATTATCGGTCTTTATATCAATTTATTTCATAATTCATGATTTCTGTTTTCACTTTTAACCCCCTATTAACTTCGCTGGAACTCGGACGGATATACGAATCTAACTAATCACACCAGTTTGACACCCACTTTTAAACTAGCTTGTGTCCGTACAACCGAACCTGCTAGGGACCAAATGGGACCATGTTTGCACTTTAGGCAATAATGTTTTCTTTTGCAATGCCAAGTACAGCCATGCTCAAGCTCATTTCTTGGGCTAGCAGGCCAATTGTTGGTAATTTTCCATCATTCGGTTTCAATGTTTTGACGTGTCTGTTAATTTTATTATTCACTCTTTAATCCTTGATTCCATAGGCAAATGGATGAACTCTCAATTAGTCAATTCCATTAGCTGATTTTATGGTCTTGCTTTCTTTTGTTTATCCAAATAGACTCCATCGATGTTTTTTCTTTCGAATCAGTTCATTCAAGTTAATGATAATAGTTAAGATGATCTTATAAGAGATCAAAAATTAATTATATCCATCGATTAGCAGTTATAACCAAATCAATGGACTTGCAGATTTTAATATATACACATATAATTTTTTAAAATATCTACGGAATATAATAAATGTATATAATGCAATATATACAATTTTAACCAAAATTAACCAATTTAAACGATCAAACTACCCGTTAAAACCTAAATCAATTTGTTAGTTGATTAAAGTACGAAATTGGTTAAGTCGAAGTTTCAAATTTTTTAACCAAACTAATTGATTGGTTCCCTTCAACCGAAGGAAAAGTCTTCGAAGTATGATACTAATATTGTTGAACGGGGTCGACTCTTTCGAGAGAAGTCTTCGAAGTATCATTCGTCGGGCAACCAACTCGGACCCCCAACAACCGAAAATATTGTCCCTTGGAGGGTTTTGTCCCCAGCCTTCGAGGAGAGACAGCGTGTCGTGAGCGGCTGCCCAGAGGGCCTGGTTCATGGAGGGGGTCTCGCCCTTGGTGGGTGACTGTACATCCACTTACGGTCAAGGTGCTCCCTGCTCTATGAACCAGACCTTTAGGGCAGCCGTTCACGGCATGCTGGCTCTTGGCAGAGCACAGGAGACAAAACCCTCCCCCGGGGACAATACCTTCGGTTGTTGGGGGTCCAAGTTGGCTGTCCGGCAAACTACACTTCAAATAATTCTGCCGAAGGAGTCGATCCCCCCTCAACAAGTATGATATTCAATCTTAACCAAAAATAATTTTAAAAAAAATATGATATTCTGATTTTAATTCAAAGAATTAGGTATAAACTTTATAAATTCATAATGATGCATCAACCAATATGCATGGAAAAAAAATGGTAGCTGATTAAACATTACAAAGCTATGTATAATCATTAACAAAATTTCTCACTTTTTTTTCTTTTCTAAGTTACAGAAAGAATGCATGCTACAACTAGCAACTACAAGAATCAAAGAATTAAGAATTCACTTGTAATAAGTCTTTGCTAATTGGACTGAGCTAACCTTTTTCTAACCTTTTTCCTTCATCAAATTCATCAAGATCAACTAAAATATGCAGGTGCCACGTGTCACAATCCGCATTTGAAGTCTTGGCCCGTGCACAGGCAGGAGATAATTGAAGAAAACAGTCGCTTATGATTTCTTCATCATATATCCCATAAATATGCCAAGCAAGCCGATGATGATGACAAACATGAACGACACGCCGCCGCCGCTTTTGTTGCCTTCGCGCTTCAACAGTTCCTAAAACATTTGTAATCTTTATGTGTAAGTTGGCTCAGAGATGAAGAGAACATAATAAAAAGGGTGGAGATTGATGTTTGATCAAATTTTCATTAACTAGCAAATTAAGGGGTCAAGGAACTTTACTACTCTACAAGCAATCAAGCCACAATCTATTCCCCTCACCAGTTCATGACGAATCTTGTTACATTGTTGAAGTGCGCTTTTTTTCTCCTCGGTCAGCTTCATTATATGAGTTCTTGTCTGCTATTATAGAAAGTATTATTGAGGATTATATACTTGGCATGTATCAACATTACATTCAATATATGTTAAAGATTACAGAGCTTCAGGACCCAATACTGCAAAAGTCGGTTAAGCATGCACATGAACAAGGGGAAAAATCGCAAGAACAATTGTTCCTTCTAGCTGCAACACTACATTCAATGATCAAATTGAATATGAGACAAATTCCAGGTACTCCAATAGATCTCCTGTTGTCTGACTAACAGAATCAGACTATGGGCCGGTGGGTTCCGTTGGTAGCTCTATACATTTTGGTCTGAACAATTAGAACTAAAATGTTTGTAAAAGCAGATAATTTGACTCGAAACCATCCATTTAACCAAGCAAGTGAATGGATATATCTGACCCAAAAATATGGACGTTAACATCTGGTCCAAAACTAATGACTATTACCAACTTACCAACATGAATTAAAATCAACTATGCATATGCAGCAGCAAACAATTACACAGCAAATAAAGAATACGAAATTTACCTCGGGAGATAAATCTTGAGCTTCAAGCTGTTCGTTAAATGCTTTAGCAGCCTGCATTCAGCAACAAAAATGCACACCATTAGCATCTGTAGAATGAACTGCAGACAACAAGAGAAACGATAAGTATATGCAGCAAGATCTGACTGTAGAGAATTCTGCGGCATTGACATGTCCGTTGTCTGAAACCGAGCCTCTCGGTGAAGACCCTTCTTCTGAACCTTCATGTACTGGTGAAGGTGGTTGTGGTGGTGAAAGGTAAACAACTTTCAACTTGCATTCCTCAACCACATGCCCAGCTTCCTTGTTAAACTGGGAAAAATAAAAAAAGATCCCCATAGATCATCCTAACCATCAAGCAATAATACTAATACAATATAATATAAATAATTAGATACCAGTTCTGAAGTTATATCCTTTGCAGTTATTCCATCATTTACTTTTACACTTTGAAGGAGGAATTTATCCCTGCAATTCATATCAGGAGGTGCCTCTTTTTGCGCTTGCATGGTAACTAAATTAATATCAACAAATCAATTACAAGTTATCTGGAATCCAATCGATTTACTTATATTAGTGTAAACTTTCAGTAAAATTAAATATTTTAACAATTCAACCATCATATTTCACGGTTAATTCCTGTATTCTGGATAGATACCATAGAAATATCAGATTGATTTGATACTTTACATGACAAGTACAAAATATTGATGAATTCAAAGATCGGAGTGTTAAAATATTAGTTTTACACTAATGTAATAGGATTCATCCCTTAATAATAAGAAATTAACAGTAAATGAGCTAACAAAATGTAATTTATCTAGTGTACCTATAACATCGGATGTGGATCGAGGCAAGACGACACCAGCGTTAGGACGAACGCAATACTTCTTCGGATTTGTTGTTTTCACCTGAAAAGAAAAAATAAAATCAATTAACACACAAACGGAATCCACAATTTCGAATTCGAGATTCAAACAATTTTCAGGTTCAAAAACAGAGCAAAAAGATAAAAAAAAAATTAAAAATTAAAACACCGATATGAATGATGAAGAATATACCTTGAAAGCTACATAATTATCGGTTTTATTCGATAATTGAAGAGAGCAAGAGATCTGTTTCCTCAGCGCAACTATCCATAGAAGCAAAACAAAATAAAAATAAAAAAAAATCAAAGAAAAATAGAATTTACAGGAGGGAAGAAAATGACTTACAAGGAAACTTGAGTTCTAAAGGATGGATGCTGAGGAGATCGCCCCTGCTCATTTCGAAACAATGGCTTAATAATCGAGAAATTAATCAAAAATAATAATACAGAAATTAATCACTAATCTCTCTCTCTTCTTATTTTGGGGGAATCGGCTACTATTAGTAAACTGTGTTTTTCTTTTCTTTTGAAAACTAGTGATTTAAATTGATTCAATTAATTTTTTAAATAAAATTTGAGTTTTTAAATTCGAAAATAATAATTTATTTGAGAATCTAATATATTTTAAATATTCAAATTTGAAATAATTTAAAATTAAAATTACTTAAATCGAAAATAATCAAAATTTCAAACTAATCAAATCGAAAATATTGTAAAACTGTGATTTTACACTCTAATTTAATATTTTATACAATTAATATTGTAACGATTCAACATATTTCATGTTCTATTGATGTAGATTATGTATGTTAAGTTATTCGTTTTATTTTAAAAAAACTTTTTACTGTTAAATATATATTAATATAGATAATATTTTAGATCGATATAATAAAGATATTGGATTGATTAAAAAATTTACTTACATCACAAATATAAATATCTTGACAAAATCAACGATTGAATTGTTAAAATATTAACTGTATAAAAAAATACGAAATAATATTAAAAAAATGTTGAAATTCCCATTCAAACTATCCATTTCAAACTACAACAATGACCCAACCTAAAACCTCGTTGATAAACATTAATGATTCATACCTAAAATGAACCAAACTCAATATACTCGAAATTGCAGTAATTTTGTATGGTCCGTATTCATTTTACGATCCATTAAGATTAAATCTCTCGAGGTTCGTAATTACCCCTCTGAACAATAATATCTTTAAAATTCGAACTTGAATTTCTTTTCTAAAATTACAGTGTGCTTTACGTTACTCCCAACACTTGTTAATAAAGACTAAGATGATTCAAGTTATTCTTTTAAGTGAAAAAGTTAAATTAAGTTTTAAATGAAGTAAATTTATAAACCAAAAATGAAAATGGTAACTTAATGGGCTTTCATGGCCCAATAACTAATTTTTTAAGTATTTATTAGAGTGAGTCTAATAACTAATTTTTCGTATTTTATAGTCCATTAAGGGAATAGATGTTAGAAACAAGTTTATATAGTATTTTTAAATTAATTTCACTAATTTAAATATAAAATGTTTATTTCATATCATAAATTAAATAAAAAAAAATGGGATTAGATTAGAATAATATGAAATCAAATTTGGGCCGTCGGAAAGCGAAAAGGCTTGTACTGTAAGAGGCCCACACGTGGGAAAATGGGCCCAGAGCAAAAGGAAAACGTGGAGAAACAGCTAGAAGCACACGTGTGGTTTTACGGGCCTACAGCTAAGTAGTGTGTCCTGCCTGTAGCAGTACACACTTTTAGGCGTGCTTTTTTACCACATCGGAAATCGAGCAACTAAAAAACATGTTAAAATGACGTCATTGTCCAAACCACGGCAAAATAGTATTCCAGGCGGCGTCTCTTTCGTACTTTGCCACCTCTGAATAAATCCGATTTGTGATGACTCAGCATGTCAAAACAAAACATTCTCTTCACTTTATATTAAATACCAATGTTGTTTGAACTAAACCGGATTCGTTAATCAAAATTTTATTTTTTTTTTATAAATTTTTAATAATTTATTTAGTTAAATTAAACAAACCAATAAATTAACGAATCGATAGTTTAACTGGTTTAATTATAGGTCTAATTTTAAAAATTTTAATTAAATCTTTATTTGAGTTGATTTCATGAGTCGATAGATAAAGACTAAAAAAAATCTATAAGATAAGATATTTTTTATGAGGGTGTATGTCGATATTTATTTGAAATCAGTAAAAAAAATGAGACATTTCCAATTCTCCTAATTCTACGCATAATCTTTTTCCACCTTAAAATTAGACAAAAATATGCATTTAAATATGCTCAAACTCTATTAAAAAAAATATCATAACATAATAATTTTAGAAAATCTAACCATAGCTAAATCCAATGCAGTGGATTTATATATTAAACAAAACAATTTGGGGGGTTTTTCTATGCAAATAAATCAATTTGGGTTTATTAAAATAAAGATATTATCTTAAAATAATTATATGATTAGGTGAATAAAGTGTGGCTTACCTTTGAGGCATTGGTTGGTGAGGATAAGATTAAAGAATGATGGGTTCTTATATATATTTTAGATTTAAATATTTAATTTGATATTAAATTTTTAATAGTTTCTTGAGTTTGATTTCGATGTTCAAATTGGTAATTAATTATTTTATTCCAATTAAGTACATTATTGAGCCACATGATACTGTTCGGTTCAATTACCAAATTAAATATTGAAGTCAAACTCACATACTAAATTTGGGATAAAAACCTCAAATTCCAAATCATACATTAAAGTTAAACCAAGATACCAAATGCTAATTAACCTTAAATTTAATCAAAATGTTATATGTATACATCTATAAAAGGATAAAACAACTTTTAGTCCCTGAACTTGGTATTATTTCCCAACATCGTCCTTAACTTGACAACTTTTTTTAGTTTTAGTCCACGACACCACTGAAAAATCATTTTTTATAAAAAAAATTAGGCAATGAAGTGTCACATTATCATATGGACTAAAATTTAACAAAAAAGTATCAAATTTAAGGATTAATATGGACAAAAAAAGGGTTTAAGGACCAAGCTAAAAAGTTTTTACATATTGAACAACTAAATGTTAGTAACGTTTAAAGTGAGATATTATTATAGTGAGATCCCTTTTGAAATTAACATTTGTAGTTAAAAGACAAAAATAAAATATTATAGCTATTTGACCAAAACACGTTAAAAACTAAAAAATTATGTTGATACTTTGAAATTTATTAAATCGATTATCGAATATGTTATTTTTTTAATTTAAATATTACGTAACATGGTCAACCTTTTTATTTCAACCATTAACACAAAATCTCACCCTTATTCCAAAGTCGTTTTGGTTTTTGGTATATAGAGATGAGAGTTGAATGGGAGACAGCTGGTTTGCATGAGCAAGCACAACCAGTACAATGTGGTCCGCACACCCTGACTTTGGGGTTATCACTCATCGCAGCCCCAAAGGCATCAAATTGGACTGACCCCTTTTCTTTGAAACTAGTGTTTTAAATAATTTTGTGACTAATATTCCTACTCATTGCCATGCAATGATTTGGATTTTGCCTGCCATAACATCACCCATATGAGACGCCAAGGTTGTACCAAAATGTCTCTTAATGGATGTATGTGCCCACTAAACAACACAGGCAATGTTTTTGGTCCACTTGATTCATTTTGGATTTTGCTTAAGAAGGTGCCAAAGTAGATGAATATCAAATATTTGGTCCACTTGATTCATTTTCATCACGGCATCCTAATTTTAACACATCCCAAGCTAAATTTGGAAAAGAAAAATATCTTAATCCTTTAGGGAAAAAAAAATCAGCCATTTGATAACCTCTTGTTTGATTAGATTTTTTTTATCAATTTGAATTTTAAAAATTTCAAATTGTTTTAGTTTAAATTGACCCGTATAAACAACGAATAAGAAAAGTAGAGAAGATTGAACATAAATATTTCAAAAAAGGATTAAAAAAAAGTACAAAGGAGGCTTCGGTTTTTCACTAAATGAGTAAACACATGAGAGTACAATATGGAGAAAATAACCTAAATGTATTAAACGTATATTATTCAAAACCCTGAATACAAAGCTCAAAATCTCAAAAAGTAAACCGATAAATAAAACCCTAAATCTCATAATACACTCACAAAAAGGGTATAAAATACTCTCCATAATCACCACGAAACTCTCACCAAAACTCATATACATCATCTTGTCGCCCACAGAAAAAGCCATTACCGATTGGCATATCAAAAACAGGGATGCAGTCACATCCCATGCTGATTTTGGGTTTGAGGTATTCAAAATTTGAATCATTTGAAATTTTGATTAATTTTGAGTTTAAACTATTTTGGGTTTAAATTATTCCGAGTTCCGAGTTATTTGAATGTAAAATAAGTGTTTTTTTCCCTTTTGGATATGAAGGGGAATTTTAAATTATTTTTCTATGAATTTGAATATAAAGTTTAAATTTGGACATATTTGAATTCATGAATGTGGAGATAAATTTTGAAAATTTAAATATCAAAATAGAAATTTTGAAAGTATAGAGAGTGCTATTATTCTTTAACCTTTTATAATGGAATTAAATCATATCAATTTACACCTTTATTATTGTAATAACTAAAATTCAAATATTTTATTTTCAATTTGGGATATACACAAACTTTTGCAATTTATTTATTTACTCTACACTTCAATTATTGGTTCATAAATTCAAACACAAACTTTGACATCAAAGTATTAACACTGCACTGTCCCATAAAGTAAGAATTGAAGTGCAGATACTAAAAAGCGAAATTTACGATATGAACCGCAAAACCCAAAAAGTTTCACTTTTTACCCAAAATCAAAACTTAATTTTTCAAACTATCCCACAAAGAAGAACATTTTCTTCTTGCAAATCCAACCTTCCTTTTCTCCAAATCATAAACCACTTCAAAACCTTGCTGTTGGTAATTCCCAAGTGTAGCCCCTGGCCCACCGCTCAATTCCTCTTCATCACCACCGTTCATCAACATCAAACACCCTACATTCCTCTTTTCCCTTACTCCATCACCTCCGTCGACGAACTCGTAAAAGTAATTCTTCCTAGGCAGTACCACACTGGATCCGTTCCCCGCGAAATGCAACGTAATCGCGGGTACTTTGGCGGCTACTACCTTGTTATAAAAATAACACGGACTCAACCCGGTTGTTTCTTCGACCGTGTTTGCTCGCTTGTAAAACCGGCTAACTCGGTGATCGAACTCAGTCACCACCGAGTCGTATAAACTCGCTGGTAACATAGTGAAAGTTGTACCTGAATCCACAACCATTCCTCCGCTTCCTCTTCTATCAATCCTTTTTAAATTCTCCGGTGCCGGAATATTCCTTTTTCCGACGGAGATTCCTTCTAACCCAACAGAATAAAAGTAAGGATGTTTAGGATTAGAAAGCATACCGGTATAAACGAATTCAACGAGTTCGTTACCGAACTGATTTTCTTTATCCTCGTACCGACCGAGAATGAGTGGACTCGGTCGCCTGACTCTGTTAGAATCAAACGAGTGAGAAACTAAACAGTATGAGAATCTATTACCGAGTTGCGGCGACACGGAGGAAAGCTGAGCCGGTAAAGACAACCGGCCGAACCCGAACCCGGCTACACCGACCGGTTCACCCAACGTGGTGTGAGAACAGCCGAAAGTGAAATTTTGAACCGAAAGTGAATTCGGGAGAGTTAACGAGTCTTTATAAAGCCGGCCGATTAAACTGCCGTCGCCGTACGCATAGTAAAACGGCGGACAAGGAAAAGAGTTACATTCCGACATTTCGATAGAATCAAGTGGACACCGTGCGATGGCACAAAGGTCAGAAGAATGAAGAGAAGAATGAGCGGCGGAGCAAGCGGAGGATTTGCATGGTACAGCAGTAGCAGATGAAGAAAGATTAAGCGGAGGAGAAAGCGGTGGCGTTTTCGATTCACATAAAATACATTCAAATGGTGAACAAGGAAGCCAAACGAGATCACTACCAGTATCAAGATAAAGTGAAATAGTTGAAGAAGAAGGTGAACCAAGAGTAAACGAAAGTGTATAATCACTACCAGGTGAAAGAGGGACTGACACTTGTTTGTGACGGTGGTGAAGATGGTGGCGGAACCGAGTTGCTGAACGAGTTGAGGTGGTTTTAAGCAAGTGGTGTGGAGTGGTGAATTGGGTTTTTGATAATGAATGAGTTAATGGAATCAACACCATTCCTGACGTTGAAACCATAAGCCACCATCTTGAAATTAACAGCCAATATAGCAAGCAAAGTGGAGTTACCTTTACCACCATGACTTAAAAACAGAGCAAAAACAGAGTACTTTTATGCTTTGGATTTTGAATTTTAAGTCATAAGTGAAAGGTGGTGCTTATAAAAGATGGTGAGTGGGGGAAGATGAGAGAAGGAAGGTTCTTGTTTGTTGGTGTGTATGGTGGGGGATTATGTGGGAAAGGTATTATTTTCTTCTTCATTTCAATGACGAAAGCTGGCCATTGTTAAGTAATAATGATACCTTGGGCTGCACATTAGAATTGAACTCAACTTTCAAGTATATTTTGATTCCCTATATTTTTTTTTTTATCATAATTAGGATATTTACTGCCTACAGCATTAACTAAGCCCCTTGAGTCCTTATATTTTAATTTGTTATAATTTCCTTCTCTTGATTTAATAGCCTCACATTAGTTCTTTTTAGGTATTTTTCATATCCGTTTTATTGTCCATATTAAAGGTTCGTGATTGTCCCTCCCAATAATGTTATCTCCAAGTTTCAAACATACGTCTTTTCTTTGGAAGTACAATGTACCTTACAGCTACACGTAACACTTGTTGGTTTATGTCACACTAGTTAGTGTTAACTATTAGTGGAAAAAATACAAAGAGTAAATTACACCTAAAGTCACTAAAGTTATTCGTAAGTTTATGTTTTAATCACTCAACTTTGAAAAGATATAAAATGACCATTGAATTATTCAAAAGTTTTTAATTAAGTCATTGGATTATTACAATCGTCATTGTATGACCTTCTCCGTTCGCACTACCTGCACCAATCGAAAGCTTTTTTTTCCCTCCTCTTTTAAAGTTTAGTTTTGTTCATGAAACAACTTTGAATGTCATGAATTTATAAACTAAAATTTGAACAGTTTTTTTTTTCGATCTCTAGCACTAACTATTAGATTGACTTGAAGCTTGCTGACAGGACTTTAAAAAGAAAAAATAGAGTTAATAATCTAGTGACTTAAATGAAAACTTTCAAATGGTTTAGTGGCTATTTTGTAATTTTTTAAAGTTTAGTGACTTTGGGTATAATTTATCTAAATACAAAATAGTACATTTGAGTATAATAAAAGGACCACAATCAGCATTTGACCAAAAGTTTTCTATTAAAATTCTTTGGCTGTTATTGAAATTTTTACTTTGAGCTGTTACGTCTGAGTTGATTGATGGTCCATTAAAGTTTCTAATACATAGGAACTTTAAATTTCAAAATTCTATAAAATAGAAAAATAAATAAATTTTGAATACTTGCATCATTATGATTATATATATTAGATTATACAACACTTATATAAAAATTTAAATAAAATAAATAAATATGGGTTGAAATAGTAGAATTGAAATTATACTAATAAGTATTAGGTGTAGTAGTAAGTTACATTATATTTTTAACGGAAAACATAAGTTTGAAAATTAAAAATGCATTATTTGGAGAAACAATCATAATTACTCGAAAGAATTAACCTTCATAAATTGTAAAACGGACATGAAAGGAACCTCAATTATGTCAAAGAAAAATACTATATGTCAAAAATAAAGCTGATGGTGCAGGGTCTACTAAGTTGAGTCGTTTGCAGGAGGGGGAGTGTTGCGGAATATAGAGGGAGCTATGCTAGGAATTTAGGGGTTAAAGAACATACCTTAAAATCCAAGTCAAATTAATGGTCAGTGTTGGAGATCAAAGAATAAAGTTTTTTTGGATTTTGATTCATACATTTGTGACATTCAAAGTTGTTTTATGAAAAAAAAATTGAATTGTATAAAGGGGAGTGAGAGCATTCGATTGGTGCAGGTGATGCGAACAAAGAAGCTGATACAACACCGCTTTTAACAATCTAGTGACTTAAATGAAAACTTTCAAATAGTTCAGTGGTTATTTTGTAACTTTTTGAAACTGAATGACTAAAACGTAAACTTACTAATAATTTAGTAACACTGAGAGTAGTTTATCCAATATTTAAATATAGTATAGGTAGATGGAAATATGTCAGACGTATCATTTTCCTATAACTTAATGTATGTTAAGTGTACGTGTAGTGTTGGGCTTAATTTGGTGTATCATAAAAGATTAGCTGAAAGGTTTGAATGCATTTGACACCTTTGAGTAAAAGGCAAAATTGTAGTCTTATTTTTAACTCATATTCTAGATTTAACATTGTCATGTCTCCAAATAATGCAAGATAATGATGTAATTTAATGACTGAAAAAGGGGGTTTTTCAATTTGGTCCCAATCACTTCATTATTGTAACTTCTTATATGATAAAATGTTATGCATTTATTTTTGGTCAATTCTTTTGAAGAGGGTCGTGTTAATGAATAATGGGGGAGGTTGAATTTCATATCAAAAATGAAATAATGCATTGAACTTCTCAATACCCTACCTATATCTAATTTATAAAAAAAAAATTAAATTATAACATTAATTGATAATAGTGTTAATAAATTCATGGAAATCTACATGATCACTTTAGTGTTGGTAGTTAATAATTTATCAATTTGGATCTATTAATAAAATCATGAAATTGGAGTGATTAAATCTTAAAATTTGAAATAGTAAAAAGGACTAAAACCATAATTAGACATTTTCTTATTTATCTTGCTAACACTGGCATGTCTTTTATTTTTGCGACTCACTTGTACTAAAATCATTGGTAAACTTTCAAAATAATTATCATTTACTTCATACATAAAATTCGAAACTAAATTTAATTATCATTTCGATATTCAATTATTATATCGGGTCTCGATTAAATTTAGAAAGGTAGGTTGGAAATCGGAAGAAAAGTAAAGCTCTCTCACTAATGGTGACACTAGGACATTGACAAGCTCTCCTTAAAACGGGAAATCTTATCTTTGACCCTTTAAAATTTATAAAATTTTATATTAGTAAATGGTATAATTACACTTTAGTCTCTAAAAATGAAAATTTTGATTTAGTCCTTTAAAGAATTAAAAAGATATAAGCTATTACAAAATATGTAACTTAATTTCGCCCACCAAAAAAATTCTGACTAATTTGTCCCTTTCTTCAACCATTGTCTTCTTCATCTAATGAAACTCGAATCTAAAACTATACTTAAAAAGCATTAAACTCTTTACCATTGGATAAAGCTAACATTGATAACCTGAAGCGTCAAAACCTTAGCATGTCAATAGGGACCTACCTGGGATAATAATTTTATTTTGGTGGACAAAAACAAAAGAAAGGAAGGGTTTCTTTTAGAAGCTATTGTGTTAAAAGGAAACCAAATGAATGATTTGTTGTGATGGATTTTCTACTATTGAAATAAGTCAAGTAATCCATTATGTGGACATGAGAAAACATGGAAGGCTTTGATTTGTCCTCTATGTAGCTTTAGTTTGTGAAATTTGGGCAAGGAGGGAGGGACCCTTTCGACCAACCATCTCTTTTATTTTCTTATGGCTAACTTTTAGAATGAAGTTTGTCATATACTTTATGACTTCGTAACATAGTTCATGTATTTGTTCCACTACCATTGAATCCATCCATCTACATGTGTCCCCCAATTAATGATAGAATTGTGATTTCGAATTATTTAAGATTTTAAGTTCAAATCTCGTCCGATTTAAACTTTGGAAATCTTGAAATTAAACTTTTACAACATTCATTTTTTTTTAAATTTTCATTTTAAATCATGCCACACAAGATTTTACATCTTACAGGTTGATAACATGTTAATTTGCATGACTTTTTGTGTTTAATTCGGTTAATTTTTGAATTGATCCCTGTTGAATTAGTGTTTTTATGTTTTAATATTGTCAGGGATGCAATTGGGACGCTAAGAGTCAAAAACGAGCAAAAAGGACCCAATTGAAACACAATCAATAAAATGAGGCCGAATCAAAAATGGGAAAAAAGCCAAGGACTCGTTAAATTCTTTTGACTTTGTAAAAGCCAAAAATAGAAAAAAATCTTATTTTATTTATTTTATTTTATTTTAATTATGTGTTGAAGTGGTTAAAGCCAAAATTAGTAAATACCATGTATATAAATAGGGCTTTAATGTACTCACGAAAGACACATTCAATTTCACATTTTGATTTCAATTTGGAATTGAATAGAATTATTTTCTTTTTCTTCCAATTTGGGCGTGAACATTCTGTTGCTTCCATTTACACTTCTTTGTTCTTTCAAAATTGGTTTAATTCCTTTCCAAGTACCTATCTTTCCCATTCTTCACCATCATCATCAAATCACCTTTCAAAATCTACAAAGCATGAATAAATTCATGCTTCACTAAATTCCATCTTAGCTTTAGGCCGGTGTTCTTTCCAGTGAGGAATCGTGAGATACGTATCAGTGCTAAAAATCTTTCCAATCGGTATTCGTATTTTTCCTAAGTATCGGGATTGACAACTCATCCCTTAAAGACAACATTTGCCACGACTTTCGACACGACAAAAATTCTGATCACAAGTTAAACGCGGAAGTTGATTATAACATCCGATCCCTGTAGACTCGACCCTACTACCACTCTTTACTACTATTTAGAGTTATTTTGTAGGAATTATTTTTTGTAGTAAAGAGTAGTAAAGAGTGGTAAGAGTGGTTGTAGGGTCGAGTCCACAGGGATCGGATGTTATAATAAACTTTTGCGTTTAACTTGTGATCAGAATTTTTGTCGTGGCGAAAGTCGTGCCCATGACTCCAAGCGGACCTGTAAAGAAAATAAACAAATAAATTAGGGGATTTTGAAAAATGTTTAAAAAGTAAATAATCGAAACAACTTAAATAAACAATTAATTAATATTGGAAATAAATCTAAATCGGGAAATAAATTTAGACTTTTGTAAACAGAGATAATAAGCCTTAGCCCTAGACTCGGTAGATTCCGGATAAGAATCGATCCTCGAAAATTAATCTTCTCCTCAAAAGATAAGCTGGTTATAGCAGTTAAGAACGCCCTAACCACCAATTCTTACTCTCGTAGCTGGTCCCGGTACAACCTGCAAATCAACCATTACCAATTATCTAACCGAGATACACGTGTTCTAGATTCAAGATTCCGGTAGCCTTGCGCTCTGAAGAACCCAACTCGAATTAACAGCCTCAACCGCGTGGGTCGTTTAAACCCGATCACTTCTTTCTTGATTTGTTCTCGGAGATCTAAATACAGCACGACCGACTCGTTTCTCCAACTGTCAGCAAACATGACTCCAACCCAATGTGCACTTTTTGACTTGAAATCGAGTTAACTTTAAGGGATGAGTTGTCAATCCCGATACTTGGAAAAAATACGAATACCGATTGGAAAGATTTTTAGCACTGATACGTATCTCACGATTCCTGACTGGAAAGAACACCGGCCTAAAGCTAAGATGGAATTTAGTGAAGCATGAAATTATTCATGCTTTGTAGATTTTGAAAGGTGATTTGATGATGATGGTGAAGAATAGGAAAGATAGGTACTTGGGAAGTAATTAGACCAATTTTGAAAGAACAAAGAAGTGTAAATGGAAGCAACAGAATGCTCACGCCCTTGGAAGAAAAAGAAAATAATTCTATCACTTCTAAATTGAAATCAAAATGTGAAATTGAATGTGTCTTTCGTAAGTACATTAAAGCCCTATTTATATACATGGTATTTACTAATTTTGGCTTTAACCACTTCAACATATAATTAAAATAAAATAAAAAATAAAAAAATAAAATAATTTCTATTTTTGGTTTTTACAAAGTCAAAAGAATTTGATGGTCCTTGGCTTTTTCCCCATTTTTGATTCAGCCTCATTTTATTGATTGTGTTTTAATTTGGTCCTTTTCTACTCGTTTTTTACTCTTAGCGTCCCAATTGCATCATTGACAAGATTAAAACATAAAAGCACTAATTCAGTAGGGATCAATTTAAAAATTAACCGAATTAAACACAAAAAGTCATGCAAATTTAACATGTTATCATAGGTTATTGGAAGGATCTCACTGAATGTAATTAGAATGTTTTAAAGTTCAGGGATCAATTTAAAATAAAGGTTATAGGTTGGGGATGTATGACAAAATTAACTAATAATAATGAATGAAAATTCTAATTCAAAGCAAAAGGTTAAATGACTTTAAAAACATGTTGACCATAAATTCATCATTTTTAGGGTCTATTGGTCTAAGATAATCAACCAAATGGGAGCCATCATATAATATAAAAATACAAGGAAGAAAAAATTGACCTGTCACTGGTCCATATCATCACCTATAGTCTTTTGGCTAAAGACACGTAACTGATGTGAGCTGGCGTTTTTTAGCCGGTTCTGCATGCCGACGTGGCAGTCTGGGTCCAAAAGGATCCGGTTCCTTTTAATGGCAGACACAAACTTTGTTGCTTAGTTTAATCATTTTTTTTTTGTTTTCACTTTCTTTGGCTTGCGACAAACCGGGAATGCCCGAGCCGACCGGGTTTTTTAAAACTAAATGAAAACTATGAACATATTTGAGAGGTCTTCTATTATGGTCCTCTAGTTTTATTACGTTTTTCGTCTTGTTTTTGCCATTTTGCAGAAAAGTGTTGGATGGTGAAAGAGATGATGCAGTTGTTGGAAGTAGAGAGCAAAGGAAGAAGAAAAAATGGTGGAAGCAAGGGGTGGCTTGGAGGGAAAAAATGAATTGAGGAAGAAGATGATGAACAGTAACAGGGGTAAAAAAAAAGTCAAATTTGATGACATGAGCAGCTAACCGTGGTCAAAATGATAAATTATTATAACAATAGTGATCAAATTGCAAATTTTTTTTATTTGGGTAATCAAAATGAAAGCGTCGTGTGACCAATTAGGTAGTTTACCCTTTTTTTTAACTAAATAAAAACTGCTATAGGGATATAATCAAATTAGTCATTCTATTATTAAATGGATCAAATTAATTTATTTACTATTAAAAAGAATCAAATAATGCCAAATTCGAATAGATTTAACATTTGCTATTTAAAAAAATATAATGTACTGTTTAACCGAGTTAATATTTTTAGTATTTTTATAGTTTTGTAAACAAAGCCTTTTGTTTTGAATTCATTTGCAATTGAAAAAAAAAATTTCAAGACATTTTTTATACAATAAATAATAACTATGTTACAATTTGGACTTATTTGATTCCTTTTAATAGTACAGAGACTAAATTGATTCATTTAATAATAGAGAGACTAATTTGATTTGGTCCCTATAATTCAGGGACATCCCAGTTATTTTAACCAAATCAAAGCCTATTCAAACTTAAACCGGAAGTATTAATGCTTTTCTTCAAACCGATACCTTAATTGACTTAACGACAAAAAAAAAACTTTTGACAATTTTGAAACTTAATTAAAGATATATATGAATGTGATGATTGATGAAACTTAATGTTTACTTGTAATTTCAACATAAAAAACAAAACAGAAAAAAAGCTTGAAAATGATATGTTAATTCTCAGCCATGCCTTTTTCAAAACCATGGGTGCCATACTTTGAGGAAGAACTAGTTGGTGCCTTTAACATCATATTCAACTAAGTCCCTTTCCAGATGTATTGCAAAAGCCAGTTGCTTTGGGTCGCCAACCCATGCATGCATGCAAACAAACAAAGCAGTCTATTATATATGTGTGTATAATTGCTTAATCCACAACCTCATAAATCAAAAGAACCTGAAAATGATTTGTTGTTTGTCAGCCATGCCTTTTACAAAATCATGGGTGCCACTGTTATACTTTGAGGAAGAAATAGTCGGTGCCATTAACGTCATTCTCAAGTCTCAACCAAGTCTTTTTCGACTGCGCACCAGATTAGGCCTAATTTATTTTTCATGATAATAATGATAAAAAAATCGATCTCGAGTAGTCTAAGAATAAATTTGGAAGAAATTAAATTATTGATTCATTGCTTATAACGAGGCATGAACCCATACTAGGGGTGACACCCGAGGGTATTGCTAGGCGCTAACCCCTTTAATATTTTTGGATAATATAATTTTTAACCCTGAACTTAGAAATTCAGTTTACTTTGGTATTTATGTTTTTTTTTTGCCCATTTTGACATTTTAATTTGATAAATAGGTCCATTTTGGTACATAAACTTGAAATATTTAAAATTAAAAAAATTATATAAATTTCTAGATGATGGTGTGGTTGAACATGTTAGGTAACCGGTTCCCATTTCAATTGGTACAACCGCTAGATCAACAATAATTAAATAAATAATTAAAAATTTAACCTGTTCAACTGTCGCTTTTTATCTTGATTTTCAATTTTTACCTATTTCAAGTAATTTTCAAGTCAATCAGTTCAACATATTTGTTCGGACCATTATATCGATACTCTCAACCCATTTTGATTCTTTTATTAAAATTCTTCCTGTCCCACATTTGAAATAATAATTATATAACAAAAATAAATGATGTTATAATGGATTTAAATTTAATAACAAAATTTTAATAGTACTAACAACTGAAACTAAAGTTACATTTTTAAATCTGAAAAAGCAAAGTGCCTAAATTCTTGAAAATAAAAATAGAGAGACTAAATTTTAAATATATGATAAATATAAAGACTTGAAACATATTTTAACTTTGTTATTTTACTTCCTTTTATAAGAATCGAACCCGAACGTAAATGGAAGACATAGCCGTTATATATAGGCATGATATGGCTAAAGAGTTATATGAGCTATTTTGGTTTTGATTTCTTTTAAATTTGGATTTTAATTTTATTGATCATAAATATCAAAATTATATATAAATTTTAATTATGTAATGCTTAGTGCCATACCTTAATTTTAATTTTTATTTTAATTCTAAAAAAAAACTAATGTCATACTATTTTATGTTTACTGAACAATTATATTTACTAAACGTGAAAAATAACTTAATTTATTTCTTTTTAAAAATACGTACCATTGGATTATAATCAAAATTTTATATAAATTAATGGCACAAAATCAAAATTTATTTATTATATTGTATAAAAAATCAGAATTCATAAATAATTTCAAGATTTATCCTTCCATATATATTTTTTAGACTTGAAATTCTTTTGGGTTTGAAATTTCTTGAGTTGGGATATTTGGCCCAATTATTTTAGATTAATTTAGCATTGGCTTAAGTATAGCAATAACGGTATTAGGTCGAATTTCTATAAATTTAGTAATATCTCAATTTAAATATGTAAATTTATAAATAAATTTGATGCCTGATTGAATCTCTTTTGGCTGGTAATGCTGTTAGTAGTAAAATGGTGGAATTACATTTGATTCATGAAATGCTACGCCCAGAATGGAAAGTTTGAGTACGTCATGTACCGAGATCTTAGAATGAAGCTGCGGATTGCATGACCAAAGTTGCATCAACTTGCTACTTTACAATTGTTTGTTGCTCCTCCAAAGACAGTGAAGGACATTTTGTTAAAAAGATCAAAAAACCAAATGAGAGGACCCATTTATGATTTTTTAAAATTTCTAAAGTTGTAATTAAACCAAATAAAAACGAAAATTGATAATTTGATGGATTGGAGTAGGGTGAATTTCAGCTCATGAACTCACTTATCTCCAAAACCCTAATTCCCCCCATTTCCCTTAGCTCCTCAACTCGTTTGACTTTGACCCTCAACCCACTGCGTCACTTCAAACTACACTTACCTCGACTCATGAGTTCCGACTCTTCCCATCGACTCTTCCAACTCAAACTCGACCCACTCACCGGAAACTCGGAATGGGTCGTCATCGAAGACAATGACGATCTCCCTGATTGTCCCAAGGAACCACTTTTAGCTACGACGTCGTATCTCGACATGCTCAACGACTCTTGCCGGAACAAAGCCTTCCGTTCAGCCATTGAAAGAACTGTAACCAAACCTTGCCACGTGCTTGACATCGGGTAATAATTCCTCAATCCATAAAGTTTAATTTTTTAAGTTCAGGTGAACTTTATTATGCACATAGAACTTTGATTTGATGTAATTATGTTTTGATTCAATTGTATACATAAAGTTTTGATTTTGATTCAATTGTATGCAAAACTGCAAAAATTCAATAAATGTAGTATACAATTGCATAAAATTAAATTTCATTGAATTCGAGTTTATGTGTGGTTTTGACATTAATGAAGTTGGAATGATTATATATTGAATTGGCCATTGAATATATTTTACAGTGCTGGAACTGGGTTGTTGTCAATGATGGCTGCGCGAGCAATGGGATTAAATGGGACTGTAACAGCGTGCGAATCTTATCTTCCAATGGCGAAGTTGATGAGGAAAGTTTTACATCGAAACAGAATGGGGAAAGCCATCAGTCTTATTAATAAACGTTCCGATGAACTCGAAGTCGGTGTTGATATTCCTTCTCGTGCCGATGTCCTCGTGAGTATATCATTTGGTTTTGTTTTAATCGATTGTTTGCTAATGTTATTAGTGATTGTTATCCGAAAATGTTAGTGCAGGTTAGTGAGATTTTGGACTCGGAGTTATTGGGGGAAGGGCTAATTCCGACTCTACAACATGCATACGATAAGCTCTTGGTGGAAAACCCGCTAACAGTGCCGTTCCGAGCTGTTACTTATGGCCAGGTCTTCATCTAAAGGACTTGAATTGTTAATCTATTACATGGTTTGGGGGGTCTTAGAATCTTATTTCTTTTAATTTTGTATTGTTTCCAGCTGGTTGAAAGTACATACTTGTGGAAGCTACACGATTTATCCGGTATTGAACCAAAAGTATCGGATGGTATTCATCTTGTTCCTACAGACTCAGATAGTATTATACATGTCAAATCACGACAGTATCCGATGCATTGTGATGCTATCAGGGAAGAAATAAAACCGGTAATCTCATTAATTCGTCTACCGTTTTATAGACTTTCAAGAAAGTCCTTGCAATTTAATTCCTACTTAATTCAGAACTATTCCAGCTCTCAGAACCCTTCGAAATATTTGAATTTGACTTTTGGAAACGGCCAGAAAGCAATGGAGAAACCAAGGTGCAGGTCAAGGCGATTGATGACGGTAACATTCATGCCATAGTTTCATGGTAACTATATTCATGGCTGCACTTTTGTGTCAGAAATTTTTGCTTTAAGGGACTTCGATAAATTGTGTGTGTTCGTTGCAGGTGGGTTCTTCAACTTGATCGTGAAGGAACAGTCTTTTATTCTACTGCCCCTAGATGGATAAATTCACCGGCTAATATAGGTTAGTCAGGTCTATAATAGAAACTATTCTATGAGTTTATGGCCTCAATTGCTTTCTGATGCTTTGATAGGATATCGGGATTGGTGTGACCATTGGAAGCAGTGTGTTTGGTTCTTTCGAGGGAAAGGTATGTCCGTGTCCCGGGGAGAAGAAGTTCTTTTGGAAGCTACTCATACAGAGACTAGTGTTTCATATAATCTCAATGTCCAAGTCCCTAAAACTGATACAAGGCAGCATGATCACAACATTCGGGATTTTCAGCTGTTATTGTCTCCGGAAAGAATTGCAATCTACGGAGACAGTAAATGGCGATCATCTGTGTTGGCAGCAGTGAGAAATGCCGTAAGCTCTCCTCACGCTCTCTGTTTTTGAGCGAGTGTTTACATCACCTGACTCTATTATTTGCAGTTGCAGGGAAGAGTTAACCCGTTATTTGTTGTTGTTGATGATAGCATTTTCTTAACACTTGTCGCTGCAAATCTTTCAAAAACGTCTCATGTACTATCATTGTTTCCGGGGTTGAGAGAAAAAGGTGCCCAATATTTGGAAACTGTTGTTAAGGCAAACGGTTTCTCTATGGACCGTGTAGAAGTACCTGAAAAAAGGAAACCTTGTTTGACCTTGCACGATACTCGTGGGAAAAAGGTAATTCTTTTCCCGCTTTACCTTTCACTTACATCACATGCTCCTTGTATATGGCTCTGATTTTGTGTATTTAATGTCACTCGACTTTTCATATGTCCTCTGAAACACTGTTTTTGATTATGAGATTTTAATGTTCGAATACTCTCATATACAGTATTCAAACAAATTATTATTACGCATTCTTTCACAGGTTGATATGTTGATTGGAGAACCGTATTATTATGCAAATGAAGGGATGCTTCCATGGCAGAACCTGCGGTTTTGGTACGTTCTTTTCTCAACAGATTCAATAATGCAACTTGTTTAAAGATCATTCGGTTTTGTTTCACAATTTAGCTTTAGCCTAAGGATGGCCAAGTCATTTATAGTCTCCCATCATAATTTAGCTGCTTTTCATTATAAGTTTGTCAATGAGCTCGTTTATAGAATTTCAATCATCTGTTTTTAACCTTTTGGCTCGGGTTTAGGAAGGACCGTACCTTGCTCGACCCCGTCCTTTCAGAAGATGCGTTGATAATGCCTTGTAAAGGAATTCTAAAGGCTTGTGCTATGTCTCTCCCTGTAAGTTCAAACTTTCTACTCTGTCACCGAGAAAAGGAATAAAGAAAACACTAGACGGAACTTCTCGTCTTATTTACGATTTGTACATGTATTTTCGTGACTACCTCTCCAGGATCTTTGGAGCAGTCGCTGTTGCTTAGGTGATGTCGAAGGCTTTGACCACTCTATAGTAAACGCCACCTTAGGTGCATGCGGTGAATTACCAGCACCGAAAGAGGGTCCCTTTCTTCCTTTCTCTATATGGCAATGTGGTGAAATTAAGGTAAGTGATGCATACGAAATTTGTTTTCAACAATGACAATGGATACTAATCCAACTGCATTGAATGTTTTAGGAGCTAAGTGAGATATTTACCGTCTTAGAATTCGATTTCTCGAAACCTATAAGTTCATGTCACGGAACAGCACAGGTACACCTTTGCGAACCAACCTATATAAAGAAAAGAGTAAACTATTAGTAAACTTTTTTTCTGATTACCCAACTATTTGATTTTTTCTTTTTCTGGTCGTCAGCTGTTAAATTACTAACGGAAAGATGACGTGGTAACTTTTAAATTTGGCGAAACATTTATACATTGTTTCAATTTAGTTTTGATTCTAAAAAAAATTAACCTTCAACATTTATACATTGTGTAAATTGGTCTGTTTGTAGTTTTCTTTGTGATCCTTTCACCTGAAAAGCTAAAAAAAATTATTAGCTAAATTTGATCGAAAATATACTAAAAATGGGAACACCAAAAAAATACAAAAAAATCAAATTAAACAATGTATACATGTCGAGGGCTAAAGTTGCCATTATGCCAAATGTAAAAGTTATCATGTCATCTTCTCATTAGCCATTTAACGGCTAGTGACAAAAAAATTTGAATAATTGGGTGACCGTTTTATAACTTCTCATTATTGGGTAACTAAAAAAGAAACTTACCAATAGTTGGGTGACGACGAATGTAATTTACCCCAGAAGAAAGCCTACACAAGTACAAAAACTATGATGATGATGTTATTATATCCTTTCTCGTAGGTTAAATTCACTGAAGGTGGTATATGCCATGGATTTGTTCTATGGGTGGATTGGATTATGGATACAGATAATTCTATTGTAATATCAACTGGACCAGGTACAGTTTGTATTTTTATATCTTGACCCTTACTTGAAAAGTATAATATATGTTGCATGGGATGACATTTTTGTATATTATAAATGATCAAACTTTTTGCATGTTGGTTCAGAGCATAGATATTGGAAGCAAGGGGTTAAGCTTTTGAGCAAGCCAGTTGCAGTTGGGATTAATGGATGTAATAGCAATAGTGAATATGGTTCAACCATAGTGGAAGCCTTATTCAAGCCATCAAGTAGTGAACTCATCCTTAAGCATGCTTTTCTGTGACACTTGTATCATTTGGTTTGTTGGTTTTTTGGGTTAAATTCTGCCATTAGTCTATGTTTCTTACGTGAGTTGTGAATTTAATTATGTATAATTTGGTTTTTGTATTTTTTTAAATTTTAAAATTTTAAAATTTTAGTACAATCAAAAAGTTGTTAAATTCATTAAGTTGATACTAAAACATATTATCACATTTAATGCCATATATATTTTTATATATTACTCGTAAAAAAGCAAGTTGGATTTGATTGATGTCAAATTACTCACAATTTTACACAAGGCTAATAGAAAATTTTAACTAGATTTAATTATTAATGTTTGGGATTTAATTATAAATCTTTGGGTCAAGATTGGAATTCAGATATTAAGAAATACTGAGGATGAAAATTGATCAATTCAAAAAATATAAAAATTAAAATTGATCAAAATATAGGGATTAAATTTATAACTTACAAAATATAGAGATTAATAGTAAAGTTCAACCTTTTCCCTCATAATTTGTGGCAAAAAACTATAATAATTGTAAGTGATCTCAAGAAAATGCAATGTTTGAATTGAACAAGACCAATTGAATAAGAATCAATTAAGGAGAGGCTTTGAATTGCTTTGATCAAGAATCAATACAGATCATTAAATCAGTTAAAAAACATTGATTAAACGAATTTCTAAATTTTTTTAATAAACAAGTTGAACCGACGAAAAGATTTAAAGAATATTGAGAAAATGTTGCATTTAACCCCCCCCCTTTTTTTTTGGTGCAAAAAGGAATGGCAAACTACTTATCTTCCTAGCACTATTACTTCCAAGGATAAAAGAAATATAACAAGAATCCAATTGAATCCCATGAATCTACTTATAGACTAGACATTTCAATTTTAACTCAAAAATTAGGAAAAAAAATAAGTGATACATATATTCCAACCTATATGCATTGTCTCCAAAATATAGTTTTGAGATAAAATATGAAAGGAATTTTATTGAACAAGCAGAAAATTACATCAAATAACCAGTCTTATTATCAATGATACAATGTAATATAAATTGAAAATTTTGGTACCTCCATGTCAAGCATTGCAAGCAAAAATTTGTTAGCAGGTAAACCAGTATAGGTTTCAAAGTTCAAAAACAAAAGAAGAAGTGAAATCAGACTCTGTGTGCTATCTGGGGTATTATCAACTCCTCATAATCATCCACAGCAACCTGGTTCAGAAAATTTTCAAGATTTGTCAAACGCGCTTTTATTGCCAATCGTTAAAGATGATTTTGGATTAAGACAATTGGGAAGAGTAATTCGTTGTAGTATACCTCGTATCTTTCGCCGTGATAAGTGTACTCCACGTGCAATTTCTTAGGTTCTCCGGGGCAAGGATCACAGAAGCCCATGATACCAGACTTCTTTACACCATCATGAAGCTGTGACAAGAGGATAAACAACCAAGGTTATGCTGATGGGATTTCTATAGTAAAAGTATTATGGAGGCCCTTGTACTAGGTAGTCAGATTGCATTTTGCCTCCTTTACTAAAAAATAGGCAAATTAGTCCTTGTACGTTAAATCAAAGAGCAAACTGATCCTTTCTGTTAAAGATTTCAATCCATTTCTGCCAACATGCCTTGTACCAGACAGTTACATGTAGAGAGGGCAAAATGCAATTCGACTTCTAGTACAAGGGCCTCCAGAGTGCTTTTACCGATTTCTATCATAAGCACTTCTAGCAATATATGTATATATGTGTGTGCACGCGTGATATGTTGCAAACAAGCAGGATTCGAATAAACAAACCTTAAGTTGCCCTGAATCATTAACAAGGAAGTTGAGAGGTAATGTTACATCCAACACTTGTGAGGCTAACTCATCGTTTGTTTCTCTCAGCTCATCTCCTTTCTTTAAAGCTTTATGATTTCCGTAAATTGCTTTGGTAATAACGAGTCCACCTGTTTCTTGTTGCTTATTTCTTTTCCTGTTGGCTACGTTCTCTAACAACTGCTGAGCTTTTGCAGCTGCTTTCCTTGCCTCTTGAACCTTTACAAAAATCGAGTAAAATTCACCTTTAAACCATTTGTTTTGGAACAAGACTAAGCTGGCTTATAAAGGTAGTGCACAAGCTGAAAATATTTAATCTCGTAATTATTAAAAGTTATATGCACAACACTCCCTAGTAAGAAATCAAGAAATATATTAATCAAAGCATGACTAATGTATGGTAAAGGACTATACAGGTTTGCATCTCGGTTTTCATTCATGTGAGAAACACTGACCAACGATAATACATACATAATTAGAAAGAAGTTACATCAGAAATATACGGCAGCAGAACATTTCTAGCCTGGAGGTCATATCCCCATATCTGTGTGTCGACACAAGTGTCAGATAGAAGTACTTCATGAAAAATGAAGAGTCCAAGCAATGTAGTTTCTAGCATCTTAAGAAACGTAACGGAAAGGCCAAAAATGAAACTAAAACTTTATGAGTACCTAAAACATTTGAGTAAACATACCTGGGTTGCAGTCCTTTCCATATTCTCTAATGCCTTCTGCTTTTCCCTCTTAAGGTAATACGGTTTAAACACAAATTTCTGCAAATGTATATATAACAATAGTTATCTAATAGCATTAAATATTTTTTTTTCAAAAGGCAGAAAATCTAGAAGCAATAGGTCAAAACTATAAGGAGAAGCATAAGTGATTACCTTCAGTATAAAGTAAATTGATGTTGGAACTACAAATGCCCCAGTAGCTAAAACAGGATTCAAATCCCTGGAAAGCAAAATCTGCATATAACAAACATAATTAACACATTGAATTGTAGGATAACTAATTCAGAATTGTAATCAATACAAGAGACCAATCTCCATTACAAAATCCCAACAGGAAACATTAAGTTTCAGTATTCTTCCTTGCATTAAGTCTACGAACTTTTCTTTTGTTTAAATCATGCTTTACATACAAAGCACATTGCTAAATTGTTACCACACTTCAATACTCGGATCTTACACTTCAATATATCCCAAGGATATATGATTCATTTCAGATAAGTCACATACACTTCAATATATCCCATGTAGAAAGCTCAAGTCATATACCCTTGCAATGGTATCTTTTGATTTCTACTAAAATGTTGACAATTTGACAAAGCTTTCTAAATAATATCATAAAATTTAACATCAATCTGCTGCAACTTTAAAGCATTTCATTTCAGATAAGTGAAAATCATACAAGGATAGAAAATTCTATCCTATGAAATTCTACAAAAGCACAACTTCACATTCTGGATCCTACTCCAGCGAAACTCAGCACTAAAAGAAATAAGTACAACACATTCAAGTTCATGATACAAAATCAGAAATGACTCAAATATAATACCCTTTTGAAACACGTCAAAGGACAAGAATATTCTTACAGGAATAAGTAACTTTTGGCCTCCACGGTGCAGCTCAAATCTCCAAAAGATACCCTGTCCACAAACAAAATGCTTAAAGATCTTGTTGTTTAACTCCTATATGACAATATCATCATACATATAAAGCAGGTCCATTTAGTTGATGGTTTTGCCATTTGCTTTGTCAAATAAAAATTTTGAAAAGAGGGAAAAATAGAAAAAGGACCAGCCAAATGGAATCTTAAAAAGTCGTGATGACACAACAGGTGCCAACAAAATAAAATCCTTTGATTGGTTGCAGGTACGCAACATTTTTTCATAGCTATATTTATAAGTAGGATACAAAATATGTCATTATAATTTGTGGAATCCCTTTGCGGTAAGACAGATGCAATTACCCGAATTCCAATTGTATACAACATGCGAACAGTGCTAAAATCAGACACTTTCCTCCCACCACCAACTTCAACCTCAAGAGCAGCGCTGGTGAAAAAAATCAGCAGTAAGTGCAAAGCCTTAAGCTTAGCAGTTATGATCAAATGCTTTGTAAATTTGCTTAACATATAATGATAATCAAATTGATCACTTGGACTATAATTGAAGTTATGCCTCAACAACTTCTCTGAACTTCTGGACAAATTATGAGAAAATGAATGAGCGTATATATGCTTGCAACTATGCATTTCAATTGTTTTAGACCAGCTCCTTATCAAACATTTGTGATGCTTCTCATAGTGAGATGCATCCCTTTTGAATTTTTTTTTAATTTTACAAGTAGCTATATAACCATATATCAAGAAGTCCCAAGGGAAAGCGAGGATTGTTGTTCAGCTTTAGGACAGTATTGTGCAATATATGACAATGCAGAAAAGGCTATTTTCTTTTGCTGAGTATTCTCTTCAATTATGGTATTCCGATACATTTTATGCATTGACTCATAGTCCAGATCATGCAGTACACTTATATGGAAACCTGATAAACAGTTTGGAAAAATCAAGTCACACTGACATAATGAAACTGCAATAGATAATATTAAAAGAAAGAAAGGCAAAAGAAACTCATTTGTCACCATAAACAGCATAGAAGAAGAACAAATACTAATTTCCATCCTTTATTAACTATCAATATCGGTTACACTAACCTACCTTCCAATTCTGCCTGCAATACGACCATGAGATTTTGAGGAAAAACGACGAGTATAACGAGCTGATATGCCAAAAGAATTTGTGCCAAACTGCAGTTCTTAACATGAAAAAAAAATATTAAAAAGATTCATGTTGGCAGAAATAAATAAATAAACAAAAACAACTAGGATCATACACCAGTGGGATTTTTCTGGGTTAGTTATTCTGCCATAAACTCGGTAATCTAGATAGTGAACATAGACTTGCCTTCACTTCTCCAGCAGCAGACGTATTTTGGTCTTTCTTTTGCCATCCAACCCCAATAGATGACTGTGGACCAAGTAAAAGCTCTATCTGTAGAAATGGTGAAGACCAAAAACAAATTGAAAGAGATTAGAATCCTCAGACAGATCAGCAAAAATTAAGACTTAGCATTTCATAGCATCTCAGGTGAAAATGACAAAAAGTAGCTTACATTTCCACTTGCTGTATCGGAAAGTTGACGAGTCCATACATTGGAAAGATTAATCGAGCCATCATGAAAAGACTTAGCAATACCCAGTGTCGCAGTTGAGTGTAAAGATAACTGACTGAAATAGAAAAGGAGACAATGAAGATACCGAGCAAAACTACAAACTAAGTAGACAAACAATTAAAACCCGAATTCCCTACCGTGTCATTTGCACCCCTATTAGACTACCTAAACCAACTGATCCCATAAACTCGATAGTAGAATCAGAAGCAATCTGATGCCTAAACACAGCCGAAGCAGCTCCAGCACCGGAATTCTCTTCGACTCCCAAATTTCCACTTAATGAAAGAGCACTACTTTTCGATAATTGAGATTGAACTGCACTAGCCATAGCCATTCTAAATACAAAACAAAATTACACAACATGCTATATCAATGCAACAATCAATCAATCAAAATTAAGGAACCAAAACAAAAAATAAAAGGGCAAATACCCTTACCCTCTCATAATACCATCACCATCTAGAAACTGAGGCAATGACAAATTGGCAACTATTGAACCCTTGGGTAGAAAAAGAGCCGACATCTTTTGTTGTTCCTTCATCCTTTTTAGCTTCTCAAGCTGTTCTTTAATCTCTTCTACTTTATTCAACTTTGGGCCAAGTTCTAATCCAGAATTCAATCCTTCCATACCATAAATATCGTATATTTGTCTCTTGTTTTCATCAGATAAGATTTCGTATGCTTCACAGATTCTTTGGAAATTCTCTGTAGCAATTTCCTTCATCTATACATATTCAAAAAATATATATAAAAAATAAAATCTCATGTAAAACATCGAATTGAAGAGTAAAAAGAAACATGATTTCCCCTTTTTTTTTCTTTAATACTTACATGAGGAGCTTGGTATTTGTCAGGATGGTAAACTTGAGCCCATTGACGATAAGCTCTACGGATTTCTTCATCGGAGGCTTCCGGTGATAGGTGTAACAGTGCGTACAGTTCTCTGTTCGGAGGTCCGGTGCCGTCATCTTCTTTCATCGTCTTGATTTTCTGGGAGAAATCAAAGAAATTGCTTCTTCTTTTTTGGGGTTTTAGGGGTTTTTGGATATTACATTGTTTGGTAACTGTTAAATTTCAGCTACTATATACTAAGTGTTTCAAAGGCCCAAAAGCCCATATCTTTGGGTTAATAAAACAGTTTGAACTCAAGCTCGACTCAATTTTGAGCTTGGTACTTGACTCGAGCTCAATTAAATATTTATTTTCAAGTTTGACTCAAGATATAATCAGGTCACTCGAGCTTAATTAAATTTGCTTATCAATTTTTATACTTAAGCTTGAACTTAATTAAGTTCATATGTTATCATGCTTAAACTGAACTCGATAATTAAGCTTAGAATTATTAATATATATATTACAGACAATGACTTGATTATATTAATACAAAAGTATTTATAATATATATTATAAATGAAAAGTTTTATAAGAATTGTCAGCCGTTTGAGTCGAGTATTATTAATTTTAAATTCTACTCAATTAATAGCTATATCTACTCGAGCTTAGCTTGATAATTACTAAATTGAGTTCGAGCTTTTTTCGACAGTTAAAAACTGTTAAAACGGAGTAGCTGACGAAATAATCAAACAGTTACATATGGCGTGCCATGTGTACATCATGTTAATAAAATAACTAATTTGCTCTTTGATCTAATATACAATGACTAATTAACTCATTTTTTTCAATTTACGAGTAAAATACAATCTGACTTCTAGTATAATGTTAGGATACTATCTTTGAGCTAAGACTCAATCAACAACAAATAAGAGATCTAATCTATTTATTTTAAATAAAAAATCATATATATTTTTCAAAATTAAAATATTATTATATTTAAAACAAGTTTTAAATATTCAATATCTATTTAAATTAAAATATAATTTAAAAGTCAAATTGGTAGTAATTAAAATAATTTTTTATGATTTTATAGTTAAAAGAAGTATCGTATAAAAAATAAAAAAATAGATAAAAGAAATTTAAGAGATAATTTTGTTCCAAAGGTACGTGAGAAATTACCAACAAGTGTTGAAAAGAATTTGGGTTCGAATATTAAAGACGATATTATTAAGAAAGGCAGTCACGAATCTTAAATATAAAAAGTAAAATCAACATATTAACTTTTTTTTTATACAAAAACATATTTTAAATATATGTCTTACATATCCAATAAACCATGAGATCAAGCCTGAGCACATAATTTCATTATAGGTAAAGGAAAGTTGTCATTTGCTTACTTTATATTTTTGGTTGACATTCCATTATTATAATATGCTATAATGCTAACATAATTACAATAATTTTTTTCAAACAAGTACGATAAACGAGGCATTTTTATTTAGATTTTTGTATTCAACTCTACTTGTTTATTCACTTTTCAATATTATAAAAATTAAATTATTGGAACTAACTTCCTCTTGAGTTTTGACCTAATAGTTTTTTTTTTTTTAATAAAAATAGTTAGCCGATCGATAGTCCGTTTCTTGGGTATTTTGAACTGGTTGAATCTACTTAAAAACGGGCCTGGATTTGAAAATTTTTTGGAACTTGGTCTCGATCTCTAGTGGTGACATGACATTCTAACATTATGCCATGTCATCACCTAAATTTTTTTAAAAAAATTGAGAAATGTTATCAAGTTTCAGGACCAAGTTAAAAAATTGTCAATTTTAGGGATTAAATGTTGCATTATCACTTTTGATGAATATTAAATGGCTACCAACCCTAAAGTAAAGGACCTCCTGAATAATTATTCCAAAAGGGAAAAAAAAAGCCAACTAAAGTAATCCATCATTTGTTTGTGGTTACCACATTTGGGTCTCCCAAAAATGGTAAAATCCTCTTACAGATCTTAAAATTTTACAAAATTACTTGATAATATAAAAGTTAATCTTTTAAAAATTTATAATTCATATTTTACCCCTACTGTAATTGTCTAGCTTCCCCCTATTTTCTTCCATCTCTCCCGAAAGACTCCAAAACAGACCATATATTTCTTAACATTTTCGTTGGTTCAATTATCCAATTTGTCCCCATATTTCATTAGTCCACGAGGCTTCACTTAATAGCAGCACTACCCAAACTCCACCTCATTTTATCATCTTCCACCCATAGTTTCACCTCTTTAGGCTTCATCTTCCCTTTTGCACTCAAGCTTTGCTCCGGTTTCAGGATCGTTCATCGGCTTTACATCGACGTGGTACATGCATTCAGGCTCTTCTTTTTTCAGTTGAATTAGATAGTTGACCAGACATCTCCGGCCTGCAATGGTAACAGATGGCGGCTAGCTCTTCGTTTAGTTTCCCAGAGGATAATTTGTGCGAATGAAAGTTGATGTATATATTTGAATCACAATCAAAATGAAAGTTTCATGTGTATAATTATACAAAATCAAAATTCATGTATCAAATTGCACATTAAATCAACAGTTGTACGTATAATTTTAAGATTTATCCTTACAATTTCTTTTCGGAAGTAAGCTATCCTAATTTTTTTATTAGATTTAAATTATAATTAAATGAAATCTATATCTATACATATTTTTGATTTAGTATGCAATATTATATATAAATTTTGGTTTAATATAATTATATACGTACAAATTTAATTTTGATTCAATTTTCATATTCAATTAACACGATTATTTATATGATGCAATTTTCCATTATATCATGTGGGAATTACGAATATAGCATTCTATTAAACTAAAAAAAAAATATTACATTATTTCCACATAGATTTAAAAATACACCCATTTGTATTAGTTTGATAAAATATTACATAAGAAAACTATGCAATATAAATAATATTATAAGTGTGTTGTGAAAATTGAATCAAAATTAAAATTATATATAATCATATTATATAATAATATATCCATTTTATTTCAAATACTTTAAAAAATTGAAGGGGGCATATGGACCTACCTTGACTTTGTCATCCACTATTATGTATTTGAAAATAATGATGATCTTTTCACGCATACAACTCCAATAAATTTAGAATTTGATTGAAAAGATAAAAATAATGATGATTGTGATTTTAGCTTATCCTCACATTAATTTCAAATAATATTTATCAAATTGTAAAAAAAAAAAAAAACCCCATATATGACACATCTCGGTATGTTTTAAAAATTAAAAAAAAATTAAAGGACTTAAAATTAAATACTATTAACTATATTTAACCATAATTAAATATTAACTATAATTATTGTGTTTTCTTTCGAGGTTTGGGTTTCGAGTTTTAGATTTTGGGTTTTGATTTTTAGGTTTCAGATTTTAAATTTTGAGTTTCATGTATTTGTATTATTTAGTTTTATAAACTCTTTATTTTTCTTTTTGTTTTTGTTGATGCAGTGTATAACAAGGAAGATGACGTGGTGGTGCTGAGAAGGCCAATTCACCTTAAGAGGCGAAGAGCCGGAAAAGACAAGAGGATGGGGAGAAGGCTAAGGAGGATTAGTGCTCCATAGTTGCTTAAGGCCTCAAGAGATTTTTTTTTTCCCATTGTTGGAAGGGTTTTACCGGGGAGGTCCTCTTGTCTGCTAGCATGACGTGGCAAACCGTTATAGATGGGTTGCCATCAGGGAGTACGTGCAGAACGTGCACCGCAGACTCATTTTGATATGGCAGTACGAGATTATTATCTCAAGTGGGCCCAATGGTCTCCAAGGGCATGTTCACACTTAATGAGTATTCACACCTAAAAAGTAGGTGCCAGGTAAGGCAGCTTGCCAAGACTGAGGGTCGAAAGGAGAGCAGGGATTCGAGAGGGCTAGTCATCGAGGAGTCCGAATAGAGTTAGAGGGTTGGTCATGGGTGTTTCTCAGGTGGCCCTTCATGCTAGCACGTGTCCAAGTCAGGAGGAGGTGTAATAGTTTTGCATCGATGATGATGTATCATCTTATTATTAACTGATGTTACATGAAATTTGTGCATCAATGGTATACCAAATTATCAGGCAAAAAAATTTATTCCAAGACCAAAAAAAAAAATACACATTCGTAAAGAGACTAAAAAAGACCAAATTACAATATAAAAGACTAAATCCACCCAAAACAATGCATAATACAAGGACCTTATATAGAATTTTGCCAAAAGTTTCAATCTCTCTCAAAAGACTCCAAGTAGACCCCATCTTACAATTTGTCCATATATATATTTCGTAGCTAATAGAAACCAAACACCCCCATATTTTTATCATATGATCCATGGCCATGGGGCTGCACTTAATAACAGCAGGAGCCAAATTCTATCTCTTATCATCAACCCCTAGTTTTTCCCCTTTCATTGTAGGCTTGATCTGCCCTTTCGCACTCAAATATTGCTTCAATTTAAGGGTGGGTGTTGCTCGGCTTTACATTGATTTAATCCATGCAGGCAGGCTCTTCTTTTTTCAGTTGAATCGGATAGTCCTTGAAGCTGATCATCAACCAGCAGCAGCTCCGGCTGGTAATGGTAGCAGATGGCAGCGAGCTCTCCGGTTAGTTTGCCGGAGGATAATAACCCATGCGAGAAGGTCGCCGCCAGCGTTAGAATTCGACGTGGCTAGCTTCCATACTCTCACCATGCTTTCACTGTAAGCACTCAGATTCTATTTCAGGGTGAGAAACATAAGAATCTTATATGATCCGGAAAACCAGAAATTTAGTTTTCATATGAGTGTATATATCTGGGTTTCAAATCTCTTTAAAGGTTTAATTTTGATATTAGTCCCTTTATTATGCTGAAATTTAAGATTTGATCCCTATATTTGGTAAAATTTAATCATGTATTTTGTAAATTGTTATTACTATGTGTGAATTGATAACCAGTTTGTTGTTGGCATTATTTTTTTACTTTTACGTGTCACATCAAAATTCTAATTCGGTTAACCATGTTGAACCAATAATAAAGTGGCTAACAATGTTACTAGTTCGGACATACTAATAATATTATAAAAGTAGAGATCAAAATATGCTAAATCAAAACAAAGGGAGTAAACTCAGCATAGTAGAAGGACTAAAACAACAATTTGACCTTAAAAGAACCCTTAAAATTTCGAGTGTCAATAAATTGTTTAATTCCACTTTTAATCCTTTTGTTGTGTTAAAACTTGAAATCTAATCTCTCTTTTAATTTGATATAATTTGATTTCTTTATTTTTATAAAATGTTAATAGTAAGTATTTTGATTTAGTTATTATAATTGTGTGTTAGAATAAGTATTGTGTGTAAATTACAATACATGGGATTCCATTGTTTATGAGTTTTGTTTAGGCATAATGATTTATTTGGTTCTCTAATTTTATAAAAAAATTTTAATTTTTCGCCTCTTTTAGTCCTTAAACTTACATTGTTTGTCAAATCACCTTAAAATAGATAGAAAAGAGTCAACAATTAATTAATTTTTTAAAATTAAAAATAATAAAAATGTTTTTATAGTTTTTTTATAATTTGATAAACAACGTAAGTTTAAAGGTTTAAAAGGACGAAAAATTAAATAAAAGATTAAAATAATTTTTTTATAAAATTGAATGACCAAATAAATTATTATTCTTTTTATTTAAAAGTTTGGGTTGCCTTAATTTTATTTTTCCCTTTTATGCATATTGGATACCGCGTCGTGGAAAGGGCATTGTATTTCATTTTCTGATAGCAAAATACCAAGTAGAGTCCTTTTCGCCTTCGGGTGCCAAATCCGAAAGCAAAAGAAGAGACGTCTCACTTGCGCCCTATTGCGCACTACCTATAGACGGACAGACGCCTATTCATGAACCAATGATATTTGCTCAAACCAACTACTTAGAAAGTCCAATCTTGGTCCATAGAATTAGAGCTACCAAAATTTTTTTGATTTACTTGTGTTTAGCAGTGTTTATAGAGCGAGGATAACTCAACTTAGATATGATATTGAAATCAAACAAGGCAAGGATGAGAGTAATTTAGGGCGGTTTACAATAAGGTGGAAAGTCGTTGTATGTGGTGATCGGGGAATAGAGGTTGTTAGTTCAAGGGAGTTAGATGTGGAGAGAGAGAGTTTTCGGGATTGAGGGCTTGTATACCCTCAATTTTGATCTCGTGATGTCACGTGTCATTTTTTATTGGTAGTCTTAAAGTAAGTTGGTCACATGACCTGTCACTATAGACTTAGGTAGGGTGGCGATTGGGCATGACGTCAACCACTTTAAATGGGACGTGACAATTAGTATCAGAGATAACAGTTAATGTATGAGACCCATATGATTGTGTGATCGAGGAGTGGTTGCAAAGGGTTGTTGTTAGGAATATTTTCAAGGAGTATCTCCGAGCATGTTAAAGGGGTAAAGGTCTAACAAATATATTTTATACTTGTTTAAGCTCAAATTGGCCAGAAATAAGGGTTTAAAAGTTTGCCCCAACTTGCTCATATTTGTAAATAACTAAACGAAGTCCACTTTAAGTCCACCCATATTAGTTTTTTGAATTTTTAAAAGAAATTATATTATTTTTAATTTGATATTTAATATTTAAATATTTACATTATAATATTATATATTACTATAGATGCTTAAGGTTTTAGATTCAAGCTCTATCATTCGCATGTTTTTTTTTTTTTTTAATTTAAAGTATTTTCTTATAAAATTTATATAAAGGTATATGAAAATATAAAAATATCCCTTACTATTTATTAATTGCATAAAGCTTGGTTTTTTTGGTTTTTTTCATTGATCAAATTGGTGTTGAATTGGCTCGTGAAACTAACCCGATTATACACTTAAATAATAGTGTAAATTATAAAAACATTGTTAATTGCATATGATATTATATAAGTATTAAAGTTGAAATTTTTTGAACCAACAAATGGTTGAAAGAAGTAAAAGTGGACTTCTTCTTTAAGAATTTGGACTAAGTTTAAATTTTAGAGTCGATATTGTTTAGATAATTTTACTTAAATACCACCCTCAGCTCGAATAGAATTGGCATCGAATTGTAAAATGGATGAAAACGCAACGCTTGTACCAAAAACTTGAAATTTTTTAATATTTTTCAATTAAATTAGTGTCGTGTTACCTGATGATCAACTCAATCAATACTTTTAATAATAGTATGGGTAAACTATGCCCAAAGTTGCTAAACTATTAGCAAATTTACATTTTGGTCACTCAACTTTAAAAAGTTCAAAATGATCACTAAACTATTCGAAAGTTTTCATTTAAGCGACTAAATTATTCGAAAGTTTTTATTTAAGTCACTAGGTTGTTAAATTTTTTTAAAAAAAGTTCAGTTAATGAGCTTCAAGTAACGATTCCATAACTGGTACGGCAAATCAATACCCATCAATGAGTAAAATAGCATACGTTAGATCCAAGTTGATTTGACGGTCAAAAGTCAAATATTAGAGAAGAAAGTTGTTTTGATTTTGATTCGCAAATTCATGACTTCAAAGTTGTTTCATAAAAAAAAAACTGAACTATAGAAGAAAAGTGAAATAAAAACTTTCAATTGTTACAAACTGTACGAAAAAAAAATACAATAATAATTTTAATAATTCAATTACTTAAATAAATAATAAAAACTTAAATTTATTAATAATTTAATATTCACCATGAATGCAGCTTACCCTAACGAAAGTGTGATTATCAATGGGAGACCAAAAGTCTAAGCAATGTGGGAAATTAAGAAGAAAACATCAGCACTAGATTATATGTAATATATTCCCTCGATAAATCCACAAAAGCCATGATTTTAGGGCAAAACCTGTCACCACTCACCATGTTGTTTGCAAATCAACGATAAAAAGAGTATATATATATTTACTACCAGTACTATACTATAGCATCTTTTTTAGTAGGTCCCAAACCAATAATCAACCATCAGCATCATCATAATTCATAATCAAAGACCTCTTTTTGGTGTTGCAACTTTTTAATAAATCTACAATTTATTTATTTATTTTCGTCGTGAAATTAAGAAGGAAAAAAAAACATATATATATATATATATATATGTACCAGAGTCTGGGCAATTTTGTCTGTAGCCGTAATGGTGAAAATGTTTTTTTGTAGTCCCAACGTTCAAAAGAAGTACAAGTGGATCGCAGTAGGGACCAATGTGTGTTTTTTTAGGGGCCAAATTGGCCAAATTTCTTAGTTTCACTTTTAGAAAACAGACATTTTAGCCATGTCTAGTCCATTCAGTATTCTTCTACCATTATCAAAACCTTTAAATTCGTTGTGGTGAAATATATTGTAACTTTAAGAAAAGATTTAAGGGTGGGTTTGGATGGACGGTAAGATATGTTTAGCTTATTTTTTGTCTTATTGCTGTTTTTACATTAACTGCAAGTATAAGCACACCACCCATCTGAACCCACCCTAAATTTGAATTTTAAAAATAACATTATTAAAAAAATAATCATGAATATTAAAAAATAATTTTTATAAAACATAAAAGTGACATGAAATGAGACATTTACATAGAGAGAGATTTACTAAGATATTCCTAGCTTTGGTAGAAAAGGGAGTTTTCCATTTAGCCCATCTGTTGATAATTTGGTTAAATTCTGATTTTGATTTCTCTATTATTTTTAAATTTGAGATATAGTCATTATACTTTAATTTAGTATAATTTAATCTTTAAATAATATCATTACTTAATTTAAATAGCTAACATCTTTTAACTATTTCGGTTAAAATACTGACATGATTTTTTCTTAAAAACACCTACTCCAGCAACACTAAACAAAAATTTCATGTCAGCACGATAAACTAAAAAGGGATGTTTTTAAGGAAAAAAAAATCATGCTAGCTTTTAAACTAATTAATGACATTATAAAAATATATGAACCAAATTATGTCAAATTAAAGAATGGGATCTGAAAATAGTAGAGCGATCAAAATCGTAATTTAACACTAATAACTAGCAAGGACAACACTACAAAGAAAGATTAATAGGTTTACCAATTAGACGAACTTCTCAATTTTTGTAAAATAAAGAGATGAAATTCACAATATATATAAAGATGTTAAAATATCTTTCACAGAATTTTAAATTTAGTTCATATACTTAATAAGCTAAAAATTCAATTCTCCTACTTTTTGCAATTTAAAGATCCTAATCCAATCATGATCGTTGTTGGTAATTTTAATAAATATTTATCAATTTAACATATATATACCTGTTTTTCATCAATTATATGTCACGTTATATGAAAATTTTATCAATTTACAATATAAAGATAATAATATAGTATTATGTATATAATTAGATACTCTCTTTTTTTTTTTTTTTTTGAATAAGCTCATTATAGATTATGATTATATCTATTATTTTTGACATAATACCTAGAACTACCAATAGCCCTTCTCCAACCCATAAATAAGAGGATAGTGCGCTTCAACGCACTCAAACTCATGTCCTCCTACATTAGCAACAATACCCGCACTAATCGAGTTAAAACTCAATCAGCCTTTGTAGTTAGTACTAAAAAAATCTAACACATTCTGAATTTTTTAATAAAAAAACAACAAGCAAATCTCTGTCGGAAAATGACAAAAAAAGAAAATTCAGAAACATATACTAAGAAATTATATTCGTTGGTAGATAATGCAAATCCAACCCCACAAATTTACGTATAATACAGCCAAGAACACCATAAGGAGGGAACAAAAAAAAATGACCGTTGCAAACACCCAAAAAATTTATTATTAAAAATTAAACTCAATTTGTGGTACAATATAAATACCATGAAAACCAAATCTATAATCATGAAAAAGAAAATCCCAGTTTTTTTTTTGTTTAATGCTCTATTTTAATGGAGTTTTCATCTTCATCTTGTTTCAGTTCCTTTTTATTATTGTTTTACGTATGTTTTTGCTTATGTCTTGCAACGCCGCCGTTAGTGGTGGCAACAGCAAATGGTTCTTCTTGTAGGCATCACCATAAATGGATTGGACCCATTGGTCACCGGTTGATTACCGTTGATGTTAACGGGTCGGGTCAGTTCCGGTCAGTACAAGATGCCGTTGATGCTGTACCGGAGAATAATAGAAAGAATGTTATGGTCTTAATCAGCCCTGGACATTACATGTAATAATTTTTTTTTTTTTTATATGTAGTAATAGATATTAAAGCACTTTAAGAATAATGTGTGGTGGTGATGGCAGAGAGAAGGTGGTGGTGCCGGCGACGAAGCCATACATAACGTTTCAAGGTGCCGGTAGAGAGACGACGTTTATTGAGTGGCACGACAGAGCTTGTGACCGTGGGTCTAATGGTCAACAGTTGCGTACTTATCAAACGGCTTCCGTTACTGTGTATGCTAATTATTTCTCTGCTAGAAATATTAGCTTCAAGGTAAATATAAAGAAAGGTTAAATTATGATTTTGGTATTGAGAATTTAATATTTTAATTTGCTATAAGTTTGTGTTTAAATAGCTAAATATTATTGTACTGGGGCTTGAACTTTTTTTTTGTTTAAGTTAATTCCTAAATTCGATAATTATTCTCATATTGGGGCCTGAATTTGACAATTGTTCCCACATTGGGGGTCTAAACTTTAGGATTTTCAAGGAAATATCAGGGATTAACTTTGACCAAAAAAGTGTTTAGGCCCCAAAGTGGGAACAATTGCCAAGTCTAGGGACTAATTTTGACAAAAAAAAAGTTCAAGCCTCAATGTGAAAATAATTGCCAAATTTAGTCCCCAAAAGTGATTTAACCCTTTTTTTTTTAACTAGAATAGGAAACAAGGTTAACTATTTAGATTAACTAATGATATTAGAAAAGCAGATATATATCAAATTATGTTAGATTAAAGTATAAGGATTAGATCTTAAATTTGAACCTATTAGAAGGACCAAAACTATAATTTGACTAATAAGAGAAACATTTCTCTTCTTAATGTTGCAAATAAGCTTCGTGTATATAATTCTATGCTTTATGAATGGTTATGATGATAACACATCAAACTTAGAAGATTGTTGATTATGTGACCTCATCTAGTTTATTAGCTCGGCATAAAATTATAAAATTATACACCCTCAATGCATTAATACCGTATTATAATATGTGTATATATATATATATATATATATATATTGCCGATGTAGCTAGAATTCAAACCCTAGTAACTCATCGTCTAAATTTGTAATGATAGAAAGAAAAGGTTACAATGCATTAAATCATGCAGAATACAGCACCGGCTCCGAAGCCGGGAATGCAAGGGTGGCAAGCTGTGGCGTTCCGTATTTCTGGTGACAAGGCATATTTCTCGGGGTGTGGATTCTACGGTGCACAAGACACTCTTTGCGACGATGCCGGACGTCATTATTTCAAGCAATGTTATATTGAGGGTTCCATCGACTTCATCTTCGGGAATGGCCGTTCCATGTACAAAGTAAGATCAAATACTATTTTTATTATTTAGGGTAAAATATGTCATTAGTCTCTATATTTTTTGTAAATTTAAAATTTAATCATTGTACTTTTTATTTCGATAACTTAGTTACTCTACTTTTCATATTTAAAATTTTAAGTCGAGTTGTTAATGTTGTTAAAATTATTTTGGCTACCGAGTTTTTTTTAATTTCAAAATGTCATACCAACAAATTTAATTAGATGATTTTTAACAATGTTAACAATTAAACTTGAATTTTTAAATATGAAAAGTGGAGGGGCTAAATTTTTAAAAGTAAAATCACAAAGACTAAATTCTAAATTTTTGAAAAGTATAGGGACTTATGGAGTATTTTAACCTATTATTTATTATTTATTATTATAGTGTGGGGCCAATCTGACTCTCTTATCCATAAAAGCTTCAAAAAAACCAAAAGGCAAAGGAAAAGATCTTTTCTATGTCAGAAAGTTGTTCATTTTAAATTTTAAAAAATTTTAATTTATTTTGAGTTGTTTTGTTTTTCTGCTATTTGGGGTAAGAAATATTTTACGTTTGAGTAATTAGAGTTTATCAATTAAGTTTTTTAGATTTGGATAATTTCGAGTTTTGTTATTCGATTTTGGAACATTTAGATCTTAATTGAGATACTTTAGGGTTTTATCATTTGAGTTCGAGATTATTTTAAAATACGAATGGGATGAGTTCAATTTGTTGACTATTTATAGTCAAATTATGATAAGTCGAGTTAAGATTCAGATTAATCCAATCAAGCTTTTGAGTTCATATATGAATTGAGAGGTCTACTCATACTAGGTTGAATCCAAAGGGGTCATGAATGGGCTTTGGTCCTTCCTTCGTTTAAATGGTTAAATTACTTTTTTACCCCTTCACAAAAAATTATAATTCAATTTAAGCCTTCTTAATAAAAAAATTTATGCCTTTAGCTCAAGATTTTTTTTTTAAATTTTCAATTTAGGGTTTAAATATGATTACTTGCAATATGAGACTGAAATAAAATTGTGAGAAATGGAATGTTTTACAGGAATGTGAATTACACTCCATAGCTACGAGATTTGGATCCATAGCAGCCCATGACAGGAACTCACCGGATGAGAAAAGCGGGTTTGCTTTCGTAAACTGCACGGTGACGGGTACTGGCCCACTTTATGTCGGTCGAGCCATGGGTCAATACTCCAGGATTGTCTATTCTTACACCTACTTTGACAATCTCGTTGCTCAAGGCGGTTGGGACGACTGGGACCATGTTAACAACCAGAATAAGTATGTCCCCTTTTCTTTCCTATGGATTCTTATATGTACGTGAACGATCTAGACTCAAACTGATCTGAACTTGAAAATGATCTCAATATGTAAATTGAAATTCAAGCTCAAATTAATTTAATCCAAATCAATTCAACTCAAAACCGTTGTTCCCTTTGATTTATAGGACAGTGTTTTTTGGAGCATATAAATGTTGGGGACCCGGAGCTGCCGCTGTTGGTGGAGTAGGAAGGGCCAAGGAACTAGATTTTGGGACAGCCCATCCATTTTTAGCCAAAAGTTTTGTCAATGGGAGGCATTGGATAGCACCATGGGATGCTTAGCCCCAACACTCACAACATTCACTATAGTCTAATTTATTCTATTTCTTTTGCAAATTTCATTGATTCATTTCATTTTATTTTATTTTTTTGCATATATTGTAATGAACACAATGTATCATTTCTCATTCAATTCATTCTTTAAGATTTAATACATTTTATCTTTAGAAAGAAACCGATGTTTTTATTTTGGTCTAATTATGATTTTAGTCCCTCTATTAGGCTAATTTGAAATAATTTGACCTTTCTACTTTTATAATATTATTAATAGATCCAAATTGATAACATAGTTGTTTCCACTTTTCATTGAGATTATGAGGTGAAGTTAATTTTTTTTTCAATAAATTGCACCAAGCATCCTCAAACTGCGACTCGCATTTTAAATTAGTTCTTAAACTTTAAAATGTTCTAGTTACATCCCTAACTCTGAAGGTTATATCAATCAAGTCCTTTTGCTACTAAAACAATTAATTTCACCATTAAGTGACACTTTAGATCTTATGTGGCATAAATTAAACTAAAAATGAAAACAAACCTTGTATTGAGTGAATTGCACCAAAGTTTCACTGTTTTGTCTTTTAATTTTTTTAACTTTAAGGTTTAATTTTTTTTATTTTAAATTATGCTACATAAGATTTTATGTGTCACTTAACGATGAAATTAACGGTTTTGGAAATGAAAAGCTTTGATTGATATAACTTCAAAGTTTGAGGATGTAATTAGAATATTTTAAAATTTAAAGAGAATGTAAGTCATTGTTTGAAAATGTTTGGTACGATTTACTCTCTTCTTATTGTTCTTCGATCATACAAAGACTACACAAAATTTTAGCCAATCATGTAACATGTACAATCAATAATAAATTTTAAAAAATTCGATTTCACTTTAACAACTTAACGGTATTATCAATTTGAACTTACTAATATCATTATAAAAGTTTTATAAAAGAAACCCATTTATACCGAATTAAAATAGAAAGATTAAATTTCAATTTCCAGTATAGTAGGAGGGGCTAAAACCATGATTAGACCTTTTTTTTATTTTTAAAGAATCACCTAAAGAGCACAATTGAACCTTGGGCTAATGAACATCTTTCACAATAACCATATACTATGCTTGAACATTGAGTTTACAAGGATCAAATTACTTGGAAGTTAAAAGGAAATCTACATTTCTTTTATTCCCTCAATCTATGGAAATATAAAGCATACATAATCTGCATTAGGAAATTGCCTCAACGGTTCTTCTGTGAATCCACCATCTCTGGGGATCTGCAAGAGTATAACTGTTTGTTACCACAACGATAGATATACCTGATTAAAAATTGATACAAGTGTTTTAAATATGTTCAACATCAGATTCAAGCTAACATTTAACACCTAAATTAACAGCTACACTGACTGAAAGTCTTATCAATATGATATTGATACTTTCGAGAATACGAATTTGAAGTCTAGGACCAATTTAAAATCGATGAAAGTACCTAAGAAATCCTTGTATCATAAAGACTATATCAAATTAGTCCTATTATTAAATGGATCAATTTAGCTCCTGTATTATTAAAAATAATCAAATAGGAGCTAAATTGGAATAGAGCTAATATTTTGTTTGTAATTGAATTGCAATTGAGAAAAATAATTTTCAAGATATTTTTTATATAGTAAATGTTAATTCTATTATAATTTGGACTTAATTGATTTTTTTAATAGTATAGGGACTAAATTGATCCAGTCCCCATAATACAGAGACCTCCTACGTACTTTAACCATTTAAAATTTGTGCCATAGCTCGGGAAGACATTGGCTAGTAGATTGGACAAAAGCTAGAACATTGAAAATGAATGTTCTTTTATTTCCATTATTAGATTGCTTCAACAGAAAGGAACTTACAGCTAGTCAAGATTCCATAAACCGAATTCAGGAGCAAGATCTTGCAGGATATCATTCGGTGGCTGGCCACATTCTTGCATTTTCTGCATGAGGTCAACGATCCAGGTGAAGTTACGAGGATCATTTTCATAAACTCCATTAAGTTCCTTTATCAGCTCGTATTGGAGGGAGTATCGTTCGTGTTCTTCTTTGCTCAAACTGGTTTTGTGCTCATCTAACCACTGTGGGTATCTTTCTTCGATTTCCTTCATCGGTCCATGAAGAATCTCTTCGGAAAAAAGTTTTTGCATCACGGTCTCTACAATCGATTCCATGTCCTGGTCAAAATGAAGGAATAATTAAGTATGTATTCCCTAGCATGTGCTACTAATGAAACCTAAAACCTGTCTCAATTGATAACACACTAAAACAGGCTAACAATGTATTTTAAAGCAAAACATTAACGTGCATATATTTAACCTGTCGGGAAAAAAACCCAAGCCTCAAACTCAAACCCAAACTCAAAATGACTAGAACCTAAAATTGGCCCAAACCCAAAATGATCGAACTAGAAATTGACACGGAATCAAAATGATTTAAAACCTGAATTGATCTGATCCAAAACTAACCCCATCCCCCCAACAAGTTTGAAAGTTTGAGATGGAACTAAAGTAGAAAAAGGTTAATGGATGAAAATACCGGAAATGCGAAATTACACCTACAGCAAAAATTTGAATTATAATTGAGATAAACAAGGCCTTGAAAGGAAAAAAGAAAACATTCAAGTAAATATACCTGAGACCCGGCAAGCTCCTCAAACTGCTTGAACCAATCCTCCATCATTGCATCCTTACTGAGATCATATCCGCCAAGTTTCGACATTGATGCCAATCCTTTTACAGCTTCTCTGGTCTGTTCTCTCAGTTTATCAAGAGCTTCTGCAATATGAGATTCCCTTGCAAAACCTTTTGCTTTCCCTTTTTCTTGCACTTCAAGTCAGGTAATCCAATTCCTAACCTTTGAAAACTAGGCAAAGTATCAGATTCTTGTTTTTCTCTTCATCATCTCCTCCTGCACACCAAATATAAAGCTACATATTTGGCAGAAATTTCACAAACACTAAAATATATAGCTTTTGAGGGGGGAAATAGAAGAAATGGATTTTAGCTTGGGGGAAAAAATTGGACTTGTAACAAAAAGGGATATTGAGAGAAAAAAAAAAAAAAAGGATATATATGTATACATATAAAAGTACATGTAAAGGGAAATGAGGAGGCTACCTTTGAGGACGAGGGGTAAGGTTGAGATTCTGGAAATCATCCAAAGCATCTGAGATAAAAAGGGTTCAAACTTCAGAGGTTTAAGAAAAACAATTAAAACAAAGATTAAAGACAGAGAATCATAGTACCATGAAGTAGGTCTATATATCATCAGGTTGAGCTCAAGCAGCCTTCATTTGCCTTTAGGTCAAAAATTATCACCAGTAACTTCAAGTGAAAATCCAGGAAGTTGAGATGCATGTTGCAAAGATTGAGCAACCAACAGGAATAGTCTGCTTCCTGGTTGCCAAGGATACCAACGAAATTCTAAACTCATGGAAAACCTTGTTGTTATTGTTGAGAAGAGTCACCAACAAATACACAAAAAAAATATGGTTCACAAGCTGCTCTGAAAGTGTGAAAATGATATTCAGTGATTGCAGGCGGTTGCCTCTCTATTCCACTTAATCTTTATCTTGGCATCAAATTTACATTCCTTTAAAATGATGGGTTTTCGAATTTCATGTGCGCAGGTTGACCTACTTGAACTGTGTTTATCAAAGCAAGAGGTTGACTGTGTTGGGTGCCTTCATTCTGACTTTAGTTGCTCGGTAAACTGAAATTTAGATATAATAACTATAGAAAACCTATATAGCAGGTGGAGTAAAAATAATGAACTATACTTGGTTATTTGTATTGTTAAATCTTGATCATTATTTACCAATTCGGCTGTGAATGAATCTTTTTTGAGCTTTTTCTGCATTGTTTTTGTACTTTTGCTTCATTTTCCCTTTCTGATTCACTTCAACAAGCTAAATTCAAATACCGGGTGGTTCATTGTTACTAAGGTTACAACTAGCTAGAGATAACAATAAAACTCGGGTTTTGGGGCAGGTACATTAGCTTATACTAAAGCATTTCAATGATGCAGCTCCTACCATTTCATTAAGAAGCTCCAGTAAAATAACAATAAAAATTGGCTCAATAATGTTAACATTACCTGAAGATTGCAAAAGAATGAAAGTAATAGAAACTTAAAAGATACGTTGCATACCTAGTAAACGTTCATATTCACAGTGGAACTTCCTCTTTATTGTTTGACAATCTTCACAATGCCTGCCTTATCTCATAGGTTGGTTGATCTTCTTCAGTCACTGCCAATAGAGTCACTAACATGACTACTGTGCATGAATCAGCAGAAAATCCTTTATCTACCATTTCATGAAGAATTTTCATAGCTTTAGACAAGTCATTTCTTTGAAGGAAACCCCGAATTGTAATATTGTAAGAGATGTTATTCGGAAAACAATCATCTTCTTCCATCTTCCTGAAAAGATCATATGCTTTTTCAGGTAGTCCTTCATTGCAAAGTCCCTTGATCATTATGTTATATGTCAGCAGACTAGGCTTTAAACCAATAGCAAAGACGTGTGAAAAGAGTCTTGTTGCAGCTTCGAAATGCTTGGCTTTGATCAAGCCATCAAGTAGGATATTATAGTGGAAAATATAGGGTTCTAACTCATTGTTTTGCATTGCATGAAATAGTTCTAATGCCACATCAATTTGACCACGTTTGCATAAACCATCTAGCAAAACTGAGTAAGTAATATGATTTGGAACTTGACCACAAGCACGCATATTCTCAAAGAGTTCTTCTGCATCTGAAAGCCTCCCTACTTGGAACATGCAACGCATAAGAGTAGTGTATGTAGCAACGTCGGGAGCCGGTCCTTTCTGAGTCATTTCATGAAAGAGCTTTAGCGCTTCATCTGTCTTGTTAGTTTTACAATATCCATTGATCATGATATTGTAACTAAATACATTACGTTCACATCCAAGGTTAACCATCGAATCAAAAACCTTTCTAGCCTCATCCAATTCACCCTGCAAACAATACCTGTTTATCAATTCACTATACGTAATAACATTAGGCCAAACCCCTTTACGAGTCATCATTGCAACCACACCTAAAGCCTCAGAAATTTTCCCTTCTTTACAAAATCCACCAACCAATATATTAAAAGTCACAACATTCAGTTTTAAATTGTTACTCTCCATTTCATCGAGTAATCTCTTCACCTCACTCCAATTTCCCAAACTACACATCGCTCGAATTAATGAACTGTAAGTAACAACATCCAGTTGAATACCTTTGCCCTTCATTTCATCCACAATGTCCAAAGCCTCTGATACATACTTATTCTTAAAAAGGCAATCTATAACAGATGTATACGCCACTAAATCAAGCCTGAAACCCCTTTCTTTCATCTCCCTCAACATTCTAACAGCGCCATCGCTATTACCCATTTTACAATATCCATTAACCATTATCGTATATAAATACAAATCCGGTCGAAACCCCATTAAAACCATCTCATCAAACAACTTACCAGCTTGACCAACTTTACCTTGAGTACAAAACCCTTTAATCAAAGTAGAGTAAGTAACTAAATTCAATCTATAACCAAGCTTCAACATTTTCCCTAAAACCGAAAACCCGAAATTGACACAATTCGAAAGACAGAAACAATTCATCAAAATATTAAGAGTATAAACATCATGTCTTATCCCCAACAATTCCATTTGTTTACAAAGAGAAACAACAATGGCATAATGTTTCATTCCCACAATAGAACCTAATAGTTTGTTGAATTCAACAATACATGGCTTGGGAGAAGCATGGGTCATTTTATTAAACAAAGTAAGGGCATCAACGATGTTATGAAACTCATACTTTTTTCTATTTCCTTTCTTGGATGAATTTGTGGTGCTGTACACGATATTAAAAGAAGAAGAGGAGGAGGAGGAGGAGGAGGAGGAGGAGGAGTTGGTTTTTATATGAAGAAGTGAATAATGGTTACCGATTTGATGAAAACGAGGAAGAACAGTTTTGTGCAGCTTCCACTTCATTATCATGGAGAGGATTTTGCGGCTACCAATTTGAGGGTCGGCAGCTTTTGGCTTTTGGGGGGGTGGGGTGATAGTGGTTTGGTTCCGGTTTTTAATTGTGTAAGTCCTGAACTTTTGAATAAGCCCCTAAACTATTTTTAAATTCAGCTCCAAATTCCAAATTTTTCTATTGGCTAAAATTTTGGAAAAGCCCCTAAACTATGGTACTTTATTTATATAAGTCCCTATTTAATTTTTTAACCCCTAAATAAGCCTATATAAGTTAATTTTTTTGATTTGTGAGCGTAAAATTAGATATTAGTTAAAGTTAAGGATTCTTCGGAATTCTTTTAGGTAATGATTAAATAATTTTTTTTACATAGTAAATTATATTATTATTATGAAGATATTTTTATAATTTAAAATTTAACTTAATCATTGTTTTACAAAATAAACTATATTATTATGGGGATATTTTGATTTAATTTACAATTATATATATGAACTTTAATTTGGTGTAGTTATACACATGAAACTTTAATTATAGTTTAAATGTATACTTAAAACTTTAATTTTGATTTAACCATACACATTTAAAGAAATAAATACATCAATTTATTTTTATATTGAATAAATATAATTATTTATGTATTTAATAAATAAACATAAAATGATGTTACATCAATAATTGTGTTAATAATTTACAAGAATTGGGTAAAATCAAAATTTCATGTATACAATTGTACATTAAATCATAGTTCATATATAGTTTCGGGATTTATCCCTTATCCTTTTATATCTTTTAAAAATGATATTTTTACATCTTTTATATAAAAAAAATTGAAGAAGAATACACACATTTCATTTCATTTATCACAAAATTTCAAAAAGTAATGCTTCTTATATTTTATTTTTTGAATATTCTTGGACCAAATTATAAACAATTATAGTATTAATGTACTAAAAGGCTTATTCCAAGAAGTATGTACATTGAAGTTATTTTTGGTTGTAAAATAAAATCCATGTATATAATATAATATTTGTGTCATATTGCTTTGTCCTCAACACAATATTTCCTTTCTTCAACAAATGAACAAATGCTGTACAAATGATGCCTACTCTAAGGCATTTGTTTCTTTTTTAAGTAACCAAAAAACAAATATAAATATCCAGCTGTAAATACATGTAAAAAATAACCCTATTAATACAATTAAATAAGACTCCATTTGATTGATTTCATGCTTTTGTTTCTTTTGCTATCTGTTTCTTGTTTCCCTTTCTATCCAAAAATTTACCAACCAAATGAAACCTAAGAAAATTACCTCAAAAATATCAAAATACAAATGCTGAAAAAGGGGGAGGGTAAAGAGGGTTAAAAAAGTTAATACTGGTGCATGCTGCCATTGTTGTATATGCTCGGAAATATCGTATTCGGATCCAAGGAACAAAACTTTTTGATATTTACATCGTCAACGAATCTTCAGGTCAAAGTTCCACCTCATGTAGTTGTTCATCTCCAAAACTACCATTAGCTGGACCAGGCATGAACAATGGTGGAGGTTTTCCCGGTGCTTCTCCTGAAGGTCTTATTTCGGGTTTACTAGGAGGACTTAATGGATCATCAAAGTTGCCTCCACTCCACGAGACTGTTCGTCGTGAGTGTGGTAATGGATAGGCATTGGTATTTGTCGTAATGACTTCTTGAGGGATGTTATCCATGCTTGGGAACCTTGGCCTAGTCACCGCCGGCAGAGGTCTGGGAGATTGACAAAAGTCATTGACACTTGAAGTGGAAGTGGGAGTGCTGGGATTATTGTTAGTAGCGTTCTCTTCTTGTGCATTTTCAGTAATTGCCTCCATTGATTGTTCGCTCATTGTTGTTGATATGGGCATGGGAATAAAGAACTTTGCATTTGCGGCTGCAGCAGGTTTAACGGAGGAAACAGCAGGTGACTGAAATAAATTCGCTTGGCCACCACCTCCTTTGTTGAAAGTGTCCACGTACCTGTCGAGAGATCATAATGGCATAGGGAAATCAAATGAAAAACGTAAATATTAGCCAGGTCTATTGAAATACTGCATTTACTACCTTATCATACTTTTGACATCCATTTCCCTTTTAGCCTATTTTCCACCAAGTTTGTTCCATAGCATCATTCAAATGCAATAATGGGCATTGCTAAAAAGTAAAACTTTAGAAGTACCTTGCTCGAACACCCATCCGTCCACGAGCTGAGAATTGATTGGAGCTTGTAGGAATGGGAGGGATCCCGGAAGCATGTTCTATTGGGGTTGGATTTCGGAATTTTGGGCTTCCATTAGGGGGAGAACTTTCACTCTTCAATGCAGAGTTCAAGTTGTAATCAGATGTTCCATTCTGGAATGAAGCAGTGGTTGGAGGTGGTGGCAAGGCTGATTCTTTGGCCAGAGGTTCAGCGCCTTCCTCCACCCATCTCTTAAGTTTTTCATCATAGTAGAATTTGTTCTTTTCACCTAGCTTAGCCTTCAGATAACGATGCAAATTAAATTAAATCAAACAATTTATATATCAGGAGTGGTTATCCATCTAGTTTGACAGTAAGTAAAAGGAATTACCTGTTTATCAGGGCGAGGTCTTAAGACTAACCCAAAAGTTTTCTGGAAAAGCTGTGAGCCAAAACTAAAACGAGAAAAGCGAGATGCCCCTGCTGAGACTGATTGCTTGCCTTGTTCATTGGATGGTCCTGTTTCCTTTGATGAATCAACCTGATCCCATTAAATATCAATAAGATGCACAAGCAGCTAATAGCAAATATATTTTCAAGTGAAGGTAGCTGTAAACCTGTCTTGTTGTTCTGCCAATGTCTGGTTCTGAAACACTTCTATTATGCATTGTCATTTTACCATCAGCCCCCCTACCCTCCCAATCATTTATAGGTTCCATTGAAGATGAGGGCATCAAAGATGACATAGCCATTGTTGATTGGCTAGCTGAGACTCTTGGCCCGGTTTGTTGGTTGAAATGGTCATTACCTTGAGAATTTCCATTTGATGCTGATGTAGGAGGTGGTGGTAGACCCCCCACAACTAGATGCGCAGTGCTATCAAAAAAGTTTAGCAACTTACCAACTAATTTTACTGGAGCCAAGTTCGTAGCATATCCCCCCTGCAAAAGCAAAGCCCAATATGAACAGAGAGAAGATATTGATGAGAAGGCGTAAACTGAGAAGCTAAAACTTACTTGTTGATGGATTCTTATCCTCTCTTCAAGAGATAAAACTAAATGTTTCCAAGTTTCTACCTCAGGCACTCGACTAGTTTTCAGAGATTTTAATACGGCTTGACAGTACCTGAACTAGCCTTGTTATGTTAACAAATTGAATGAAATGTATGTTCAGAAATCAAATGCAAACAACTTAAACATGCTTACTTTAATGAATCTGAAACTTTTCCAACTTCAGCCAGCATGTGCGCATAAATAAGTTTGTATGGCTGAAATGGTAGCAAGACAAACTGAGAGTTCCCCAGCACCTTTGAATATTCATATAACTCAGTCCTCTGTGAAATAAACAAGAACAGAAATTTTGAAAGGCATAAGTGACAGGGTGATGTCTTAAAAATTACACACTAAAAATTGAGAACCTTGCCCATCCATGAACAGCTGGGTTTTGGCATTATATACAATCAGTTACAAGAGATGGCTTTACCATAGAATTAAAAAATTATACAAATTTCACGAAGAGAGAGAGATGCAGAGAATGCACACTGAAGATTGATATTCCATTTACATTTACCCAACTAGGAAAAAACATCCTCAACTACACAGAGTAAAACAGTCATAAAGGGGGGGGGGGGGGGATAAACTCTAGTAAACATGCTAAAGTACCAATACCATGCTTAACATATAGTTAATAACACAATGATTAAGGACCAAAAAAACTTGAGGAGCACCTGGATAGCCTCTGGACTAGCATAGGTTCGGGGAAACTTCCAGTGGTCTGCTCCAATAAGACAAAGTCTAGAACTACCTGAATATGACTCAAAGTTTGCTTCCGCAACTAAATAACAGACGTGTGCTGCCGTTATCTGGATTAGAACTCTCGAGTAAGAGGCATTTTATAAACATTAAGGATAAATAAATATGTAAGTGTGCTATCCAAAAGTGAGAAAATAAGGCTAGAATGGACAATAATGTACCTCACTCCTTTCCTTCCACAGGCAATCTCCAAGATGGATAATTACAAGCTCATCATCTTTGGTTCTATTTGCAGTTATTACGGCCAAATTCTCTTCCCAATCATCAAGCATTAAATTAGTCCTTACCTGCCCATAAAAAAGGAGAAGCAAGGGAATTCAGCTGCTTACAGGTTACAGCAAAAGTAGTCCTATTAATTTGACTTCAAACATATGGACGTCACATGAGAAGAAACATGTGGTAAAATGAAATTTGAGATGAAACAAAATTAACAGGCAGTGGCTGAATGAAGCATGAATTCTCCACAACTAACTTACACTTCTTCCCAATAGCATTGCATGATCATTCCAAAAAGGTATACAAAGAACAGAAGCATCAGAAGTATGTGTAAAACAATCCCTTTAACCTATGTCGTTCTTCTTGTGGGTAACCACTTCACCGCACAGGCATATTTTTTTCTTAAGTCTTTTATTGAAGAATCAAAAAACAATCAGATCATTTATTTGTCTTAATACCTCTTTGGTAGAAAATTTTCCTCCCTGAAAAATAACCAATTAGAATTAAATTCCATGCACCAATATATTACCTCTGCATGCTGTTGAGACAAATCCATGCCATCAGTTGTGGAGCCTGTGGAAAAAACATCTGCCGGTTGCCCTGCAATTAGCAGGCATAATGTCCGTAAAGGAGACCCTGCTACCAGCTGATGAAGTGCCATTTGCTTAATAGTATCAATGTAGAACTACAATGACCCAAAGTCACCGCCAAGAACCAATGGTAAAAAAGAGAGATTGCAGCTTCAGTCAAACCTTCCTCAACATGAAAATAAGAATATGTCACATACAATTTAATGGACAAAAAAACAAACCTGTTCACCAAGTTGTGACGCGAGAACAAGTGCAGGTCCCCACAACTGACCCTCTTGTGCACGCTGTAGAGCCTCTTTCTTTCTACCAGAAACCAGAAGATTCTGCACCTCAATTGCGGTTGCCTATAACATATATTAAAAATAACTGAGAAAATAAGACAAAGCAGTTTGTAATGATAAAAATAGTGAAGTATAGTTGATGGCATACCCGAACTTGTCCTTCAGAAGGCAATAGCTGCAAGCAGTGGCTAAGAGCACCATAAGATGCGTCCTTCCTCTTTGCAGATGCAAAGAGTTTAGCAACTGCTGATTCTGGAGTATCAGTCTCCTATAAATGGGTGCATGCCAATAAGAATGAAATACAATATAACACGCAAAAGAAAGCAGAGAAGAACAAAAACAGTCTCATTTCATTGTATATGAAAAAACCTCCAATGAATAGTTATTTCTTGAGTTGTATGCGAGAAAGCCTAAGACCATTAGATTGAATGAAAAGAAAAAGGACAAGCATCTTTACAAGATACAATTAAAGCGAAAATGAAAACTTTTAAGGAAAGTGAAACCTCATTGTTAATAAAAAAAGAAGGTTAAAATTACAATAAAAGTATTTACCTTCAATAAAGTGTCAGAGCCAAAAGGAGACCGAAGTTTTCCATAATGCTGACAAGCTATTTTGAGCAATGAGAGAAGCATTCTCATATTTTCACCTTTTCCGTAGTCCATGTTAGGGGATTCACAGCTGGCAATTCGGTCATCAATCCATTTGCTCAAGTCTTTATTGCTTACATTTCCACCAACCAATGGACCAGGGAAGGATTGTTGGCACAGAGTATTAAAATAATCACAGGCTGCTGGTGCAGCAGCAGAAACACTTGTGTTTGAATTGACAACTTCCAATATATTGAGAACAGAAATATAGGCTCCCACAGAATCCTTCAAATAAACATAATCATACAACATTAGCAGTTAGAATAATTAATATTTACAGCAAGAGCATCATGTTTGGTACTTAAAACTCAATAAGGGATCCCCTGGCTACAAAATCATGCTTTAGACCCTCAATCAAGAAAGATATATTTTCTGGAAACTAGAACAAGAGACACAACTTCATACTATTTCTTACTTCCATCAGCTTCTACAAAATAAATTATATTATAAAGTAGTCTAACCTGGGTACCAAATGACGAGTTTAGCAGAGGACTACTATCCTTCATTATAATGAGTTTTCCACCAAACCCAAAACTAACAACTGCATGTGGAGGACGGCCAGCAGACGATCTCCCTGTGTTGGAAGCATAAGGAAACAGCTGGCTACTCTGAAGCGGCTGCGGGGCAACATTAACAGATTTTTGGCTTCCATAGAAATCATTTGAGAAATTCACTTGCTCATTTTGGTTTAAATTTGTCTGGATAAACTGGTTGTTGAAGTTTTCACTAGGAAGAAAGCTTTGCAACCCAGTAACCCCATTGGCCTCAGTATGAACCTGATTAGCACTATTGACAGACTGAGCTTCCTGCAGAGAATTATAGGATGACTGGAAGTTACTTGCATTGTTGTTCACAGGCATATTCAAACCAAAAGATGTATCTGATTGCTTGTTTGCATCAAAGCTTGAAAGTGCCCCACTATTGGCAGCAGTCCCAGGCTGCCACATATTGAAACCTTGACTTTTATAAGTACCATAGGAGTCACTCCAATTATGATGTCCACCAGGGCTTCCAAGGCCTAGTGACCCATAATTATCACCTTGTCCATGTTCACCATACATACTAGAACTATCAGTTTGAGAATTCTGAACAGTAGAAGCAAATCCATTTTGATTTTGCTGACCATCATCTTGAACAGTTGACTGAACAGAGGCATTGTAGCTGTCAAGTGCAAACCATTGTTGAGCAATTAAGTCGTAGTAATAACCAGGGTATTGAGGGTCAAAAATCATATGTTCTGGATAACCATTATTCACTTGTGAAACCTGATTCCAATCTGCCACATTCTCCGTGGCACCACGCTCTAAGGTTGTCATAGTCCCCGCAAAAGACTGAACCGTCTGTTGCAAATAAGAAGCCTCCGCTTTCACATCTGTGTTCCAACTGCCATCACCACCTGAACTGTCCACGTGATACCACTGCCCTGAATTTGCATCATACTTCCACCCTGGATACATTTTCTCCCAATAGTCAATGCTATACAAATCTTGCTCATTTCCATTATTTGCAGCAGAAGCTTCATAAACTTGATCATGGCTGCCATCATGATACTGCTGGTAAGTACTAGCTGAATTATGATCTACAAAACTCGTTTTTGCAATTTCACCTGCTTCAGAAGGGAAAACCCCTATGGGATTCTCCCCTAAATCACTGAAAAAATCGGAATAATGACCGAACCCATGCACCCCATTCTCGTTAGAATCAGCAAAAAGTGAATTCCATCCTACTTCCTTAACCCCAGAATTCTTAGATCCAACATTCTCCCCTAAATCCTGATTGAATCCAGCCACCGACAGTTCTCCTTCTAGGAGATGATCAGTCGTTTCGGCCACACTATTATCAAACCCCAATGAATCATTTGGCTCATTAACTACGGGTACATTGGCCTGTGCTGGACCTGTATCCACAGGATCTTTTTCCTTTACAGCATGACTATCAACCTCTTCATCACCGGAATCTTCTCCCATTGATAAATTGGAAAAGCCTTTAGTATCATCGGAATCAATACCCTCCGTGAATTTAGGAACAGTGGGACCCATACTGTCATCATCATCATCATCTACTAACTTATCAAAAAAATCTTCATCCGTGTGATCCTCCACCTGGAATGGAGGACTCGAAGCCATCGAACCAAATTGAAAGAAAAAAAAAAAAAACGCTAACGAGCTAAAATGCCAAAGAAAACCCTAACGATCTAATAACAAAATCAAAATAAACAAACAAAAAAAAACGCTTTAATATATAGAAAAAAATTAACGAAAAGTGTAATTATAAAGAAATATCTTCGCAATTCGAGCTGGAAACTGTTATGTAGGCATCGAGATCCAATTGCTAAACGCCTCAATCAGATGATAATACATCCGAAACGAACCAGCAAGATCTAGGGATTTTGAGATCCCTGCAATCCTAATACAATAAAATTCAACTTCAAATGATTACAAAAAAGAACCGAATAAATAAATAAATTGAAACAAAAACTTAACGCATTAAATTCAAAAACAATAAGAGAAACCTAATGAATATTAAAAATAATCAAATCGAAATACAACATATTAAATTACTTACAAATTCAGGCGAAAACATGTGTAGTTACAACAAAAAAATTTAAAAGGGAAGAGAAAATAGAAAGCTCGATTTCGTATCAGCCAAAGCCAAAGAGAGAAAACGTTGTTTTTGTTTTTTTGTTTTTGTAGGAAACTATTTTTTTCCTGTTTTTGTTTTTTTTTTTTTGTTTTTCTTTTTTCAGATGTGGACTGTGTTAATTATTATTGGGGTAACTGCACGAAGATCCTCAATTTATGGATTAAATTGTTAAATTGATCTTTAATTTCAATAAGTTTCAATTGGAACCTCAAAGTCAGTGTTGTTCCAATCAGACCCTTGCCTATAAAGGTGAGCAAAAGTCAGTTAAAACCGACTTAATTGACTTGTTTGGTTTTTCTGTTTTGATTAAGATGTTTATATTGGTTATATCGATTAAGGTCTCGATTAGAATGATTAAGTTGATCGATTATCGATTTATTGAAATTCATAATCGAATCAACCAATTTAATCAAATTAATTTATTTATAATATATAATTTTTTAATTTATTTTAAATAAGAGGGGGAAAATCGGTTAATCAACTGAAAATGATTAAAACCAAGAAAGGTCCATTAATTATTTATGAGAAAACCAACAGAATCAACCAAAATTGTATGGATTGATAAATAAATTTTCACACTTTAGATCTATGCCAACATTTAATATAAAATTTGAAGGCTAGACCAAAAGGAAAACCTAATTAGAAAATATTTTAAATTAAGGATTCAATTGGACTATTTTGAAATTTAAAGACTACTTTAAAATTCAACTCATAATTTGAGACTTTTTGATGAAATTAACCCTATTAACGTTTTTATGCAATTGCCCAAATTAAGTAAAAAAAAAAAACTTGCGAGCCAAATGCCCGAGTCTACTCTCTATATGTAATCTGTAAATTTTGTAAAAATAAAATAAAAAATAAAAATGATTATAATTGTAATAAAAAGACATTTTATTTTATCCAATAAAAAAAATATATTGTTTGAATTGGCATAAAAATATTTACGTGTATAATTTTTATTTAGTAATTAATTTTTGTTATTAAAGTGATCTTGCATTGCTTTAAAAAAATTTAAAATTAAAGCTTTTTTAACTATTTTTTTATTTTTTTATATAAAATTTTCAACTACTATTACTTCGAATAATTTAAAATTATCAATGCATTTTAATTTAATAATTTAATAATTTATTTAATGATATATAAATACAAATGATTAATTTATTTATGATGATAAATTCCTGTTATTAATTTCAAAAACAGCTTTTTAATTAGTTGAGTTGAGTTGGGACATCATAATTTTTCTAGCCATCCAATTTTGTGGAGAAAATATAGGGACAATTTTCACCCACACCCTTGAAACTTGATCCTAATTAATCTCTAGTCCACTAAATTGTTAAGCGATGTTAACAGAAATTATAGAATTATTAGGAAAACCATACACTTGTAACCTTCAAACCTTAATAACTTATAGCAAATAAGTACAATTTTGATAATTTGTTCTAAAAATTAATAAACCAAATTTAAATACAGTTTATTTTCAAATCGGCTTTTTTTTTTTAAATCAAATATTGTGTATTGATGATTTGTATTTTTTAAAAATCAACAAAACGGAAATATTATCGCGTAAAAATTAGGTAAAAGTTAGATTGCATTTTATTTTCTTTAGTAAAAAATTGGGTAAATTAATTCTTACATGTTATATCAATGAGCAAATTGGACATTTTTATTAAAAAATTCAATTATTTTTACTTTTAAAAACTGGTGGCGGGTAGAAGAACCAAGACAATTACACCTATACTTATCCATGGGCCGAGAAGGCCCACCTAAAAAGTGAGAGAGTTTGAGTAAAAATATATTGCCCAAAAATGAGATTGGACAAAAAATAAGGCCCGTTTTCTAAACGGGTCAGGCCTCAAGGTAAACTTTTTTTAGCCCAGACCCGAATTTGTAAAAAAAAAGAATTGTTGCTTTTTTTTTTTTACTTTTTTCATTATTTTGCTATCATTTCGCTATTATATTACTAATATTATATTACTTAATTGTTATTGTATTGTTTAACTTGTATTGTTATTATTTTATTTTGTTACTATTTTGTTACTATTTTGTTTATTTGTTTGTACTATCTTAGTGTTATTTAAGTTTTTTTTTAATTTCTTTCCCATTTATTGAGAAACATTTATTTTAATATTTTTATTATATTTGATGTGTTATATCTTTTAATTTATTTTTATATAAAAAATTTAATATGAACGGGTTGGGCCGGGTTCAGATTTTAGCATTTTTATCTCAATTGGACTTGGGCAAAATTTTAGACTCATTTTTCAAGTCGAGTCAAGCCTGGGCCTAATTTTTTTTCTTGGCTCGACTCATGAACAACTCCAGTTACACGTGATGTGTCAAGTGTACCTTATTCTGACGTACAAAGACTAATTTTTAACAATAAAAATGGATGAAATCTTTAACAGAAGTCTAGTTTTCTCTTTAATCTAACATGTATTTACTAATTTGCCTATTTTTTAGTAGAATGACAAAATACAATTCAACTCTTAACACAACTACACAAGTACCTCCACGATGCTTTTACCTGAAATATTATTTCGTCAATTTTTTTTCCTAATTGAAAAGCATTTTAGGAATTTACAATTGAATTACATAAAAATTGTTAAACATTTTTAAAGTGGGGGAAAGCAATTCTAAAATTTATTTTCTCTAGCCTTTGAAGTGATATTTGAGTTGATTTCTGCACCCTTTCTTTGGCATCATTTCATTTTGCTATCGATCAACAATTGTCATTGGAACATTTTCATGAAATTGGGATATTGATTGAGAGAAGTCCATATGATCAACCAAAACAAGTCATTACTATTTTTGGGGTTAAAGTCTTTTTTAGTCCCCATACTTGTCTTTAATTATTACTTTGGTATTTAAAGAAATTTTTAGTTCAATTTAATACCTAAAGTTGCACAATATTAGTTACATTAGTCCAACCTCCAAATCCGTCTCAAAAAAATTAGCGTGGCTTGTTGGGAAAGTGCCACGTGGCACAAACTTTAGTCAATTATGAAAAAAACTAAAAAAACATAGAGAATATTTTTAAAAATGTAAAGAATTTAGGACAAATTTAGATAATTCTCATTTTTTTTAAAAAATAAAAAAATTCAAATCTGTAAAATTTAGGAAAATGCGGAACCCGAATATGTAAAAGAAGTTCGTGAAATTTTATATAGAAAGATTTACGTATTTAATATGAAAATATATTAATGGACGGTTAAGTAATTAAATCAAGAAAATCATTAATTGTAATATAGAGACTAAATTGTAAAAGTGCAATCATTATTGAGTTTTAAATTAGAAAATACATGAGGACTTAATTAGCAATTAACCAAAGGACTTAATAGTTATTTAACCATTTGTGTAACATGGATAGTGGAATATGATGTTCATTCACCCATTTTTAATTAAGGAAGATTATTTATTAAACTAAGCATGTTTAAAAGTTAAAACTTAAGTTAATTAAGTTTAAATTACATCACTAATCAATGTATAAATAGCAAATGTTAGTGGAAGAGAGAATATCATCATCATTCTTCCTTCTTGTGTCGTCCCTAGCTATTGAAAGAAAGGAAAAATATTTGCTCAAACCTTAGCCAAAATTGATTCAAATAATAAGTTAGGAATTGATTTTAATTTTATAGTTGATTTATGACATTAGTGACAAAATTGAATAAATTAAATTCTGTTAGGAAATTATCTTATAGATAAAAAGTTTTGAGTTCCTAATGAAAGAATGTGAAATCGGATTTTAATTCAATACTAAATATCGAAAAATATGACCATTTTCGGATATAAGGACTAAAATGAATAAAATATAAATTATGTTAAACTGTTGTGTTTTCATGTGTTTGTGTGAAACTTTCTATTATAGAATTTATCGTACGTTGCTAAAGACGACCCAAGCCATCTTGAGATAAAAGAACTGCGAAGGTCGTAGACAAATAGCCTATTCTAGTTTGTGCTTTCATGATTGAATTCAAATTATATATATTTTGTAGTTGCAATTAGATTGCTTAAGGCAATGATCTTACTTGTCTCATGAATATGTAAGTATGAAATAGTAGGTGCTTTTAAAAAAATGTGATAATAGTCAGGGTCGAAATCAAAAAATTTGTTTAGGGAGGTCGAAATTAAATTGTAATTCTTATAATAGCAAAAATGAAATTTCACCATTTTAATAGTCTATATCTTTATAATTTTTAAATGATTAAATTAAAATTTTATATTATTAAGGTGGCCAAAGTGCAATTTTACCTTACTAATTTAAAATTTTAAAAAATTTAAAGGGCATAAATAAAAATTTTCCCATTTTAGGGGCCCCTGCTATCCCCCTAATTTCGCCCTTGATAATAGTGCATATGATGATATGAAATAGTATGAAATTGATTTGAGCATGATGTGAATTTGTTATGTATCAATTCATGATATATGAACCATTATGTTTGAAACATTGAATATCTTATTAATGATCTCGGATAAAGTCGGGTATAATTGGCATGTCATAAGATTAGTGTACGAGATTTTACTTTGGTTTATACTGATGAGGTGCAGAGCGCAAATTATACTTTGAATGTGCCAATGAGGCACTGAGTGCCAGATATATTGGTGTGATGGTCGGATGATCCATGTATCCATCTTAAGTTTGTATCCGGTTAATAAGGATTATGAAGCATGTACTTTGCTTATTGACATTTGATATTGAATGTTAAAGGTGAACTGTATAAATGTAAATTAATGTTAAAGTAATAAAAGATGACGCATGAAAGACCATGTGATCTGGTTAATACGAGCCTTGAGTGCCAATAGAGTTCTAAAATTAATTTATCATAAATTTCATAAAATTTCTATAATTTTTGGAAAAGTTTCTGTTTTTTAAAAATTGTGAATTTTTTTTTATTTTGTTGGAGTTTTTTTTTTACTTTTATTGATTTTTTTATGTTTTATTTAATATTTTAAAAATACCCTGTTATAATTTTCAGAAAATTTCTAATAATTTTCATTTTTCAAAAAAAAGAGAGAGAATTTTCTTATTTTTAAAATATTTTTATATATTTTAAATTGTTTTTAATCATTGACTAAAGCTTGTGCTCCCGATGAACCATGAGCTTTTTTTACATGGATTTGAAGGTTAGACTAATATGACTAACTTTTGTAAGTTTAAGTATTAAATCGAATAAAAAAAATTAGTACCAAATGGCAAATAGGGACAACTATAAGAGCTAAATAAGAATTTAACCTTTATTTTTATGGAAACAAATCATTTCTAATTGATTGCTTAATTTTCATGGTCAAATCATGAAATTATGCCGTTAAAAGCCTATCATTAGAAATTATGTTTGTTTGGACAAAGTGTGCTTCAGCCACAATGCTACTTTAATATTAAAAACATGGGTTAATATACTAATTGGTACCTATGTTTGGCTTCAATGTTGAATTTGATATTTAGAGATTTTTTGTTCCACTTACGTACTTGAGTTTAGTTTCAATGTTCAATTTGATATTTGAATTTCTTTTTTGTCTCATTTAAGTACCTATATATTTCTTACTAGAGCACATGTGTCAACTATTCGTTGGGCCACGTGGTGCTATTTGGTCTAGATACCAAATTGACATTGAAGCCAAACTTAGTTACTAAATTGGAATAAATAAGGCTCAAGTACTAAATTAAATATTGAAGCCAAATTCAAATATAAAATAATATATTAACCTTAAAAACATACATTATTGGGAGTTCTTCAAAAGAAAAAAAAAACTATAATTAAGATTACTAGTTCTATGGCACATCCATATTGTGGGTAAAAAAAAAGTGTATGTATATATATTTATAAAAAAATTATATTAAAATCATTGGTTGAAATGATTTAAATGTTTAAAATTCATAGTTTATAAGTTTAAATCCTGTTATTGTTATAGTATTAGTTTACTCCATAGGGGCAATCCCTCGAGCGAACTCCTTGGATAGACTTCTTAGCATGGCACTCACAAGGGTCCCACCTACTCCTTGAGCACACTCTTCGAAAATATTTCTCAGCTTAATATTGGTGTAGACCCCATTAACTAATTGTCATCTTTGAATCCAATTACCACATCCTATCTAAAGTGATTGACAGTACGTTCAATTGCCACCCTACCTAGGCCTATAGTGGCGGGCCACTTGTTTGTGAGCCACCAATATGGACTTCACATGTGGCACCTTAAGACTGTAGCTAAGAGTATAAAATCCCTTGGCTCCAACAGGAAAGGGGATTCTCTTTTCTCTCTCATCCCCCTATTCTCCTTCAACCTTCTTTTCCAACTCTATTCTATCTCCTTGAAGCACCCTTTACGGTGGCTCTCCGCCTTGTACCCAACTAGGTGAACCACCTAGCTCTCCTATCCACTCCACCTATTAGATTCAAGTCAGGGCGAAGAAAAAAAAAATTAGGGGGGCCGAATGAAATTTTAATTTTTAATAGTCTATATCTTTATAATTTTTAAATGATTAAATCAAATTTTTATAATTTTAAGGGGGGCCAAAGTACAATTTTACCTTTATTAATTTAAAATTTTAAAGATTTTTACATGGCCTAAACCGCGATAAACGCAATGCGACCGAAAACGCGACCGCGACCGCAATTTAAATCCCTGGTTGAAACTTGAAAAACCAGCAAATCCAACAGTCTTTTAAGGGTTATATTCTGTCATTAATCCCTGTACTAAGTAAAAGTTGTGGATTTAGTCCATATATTTTAATTTGGTCATTTTAGTCTCTATTCTTTATGAATTTTAAAATTTCAAATTTGAGTTCTGACCGAACAATAACGGTTAAATTAATTAAGTTAAGTTCTACTATTTCCAAAATATGATGCGTCAAACATATTATCTCATATATAATATCATGTCAACTTCTTATTTCCACATATATGTTACTTACAAAAAATATCAGCTATGGATTTAAAGACCATCGTTTGCATTCAGACTGAGATTTCAAAATTCGAAAAATATAGGGACTAGTAAATGATTTAATTGGAGAATATGGACTAAATCTATAACTTTAGATACAATACATGACTAATAGCAAAATTTAACCAAACAAAATTAACTACTACCATTTGATCCGGACCGAAATTTTAAAATTTAAAATGTACAAAGACTAAAATTTTCAAAAAAATACATTAACTAAAATTAATCAAATTTAAGTATAGAGACTAAATTCATAACTTATACAAAGTACAAAGACTTATTACAGAATTCGACCCTCTTTTAAGTTATCATCCATTCAACAATTTATCCTATATGGCTTGAAACAACAAAGTAACATTTATATAGCTGAAATAATAGCTCAAAGTATAGCAAAATGCAGACACACCTTATTGTGTATTTTTATATATATATTTATATATATGACAACTTTAAGGCTCGAAATAATTTAGAGAAATTCAAATTTAAAATGATTCGAATCTTAAAAAAAAAAAAATCAAATCACATTAAAAAGTAAAATATGGAATTAACTTACCTACTCTATCAACTGGTCTAGCTTGAGGCAGACCCCCAATAAGCCATTGTAGATAATGCAGATGCTTGACCTCTTCTCCTTCTTCTTCTTCTCTTCTTCTTCTTTTTATAATAGAAAAATGAGTTGCCAAAAAGTAGGTCAATGTTTTTGCTATATGATTATCAGGTTTTCTCCTTCATGAAAACACTGTTTCATCTAATCCTATATATATACCACTTTAAATGGTTGAATTTGATTGCTTCTTGTTCAAACACCTAACCTAAATTATGCTGATCCTGAAATGGAAATGGAAATATTTTCTTAATTAATTATATACAATGAATTAATTCTCTTTCCATCTTCTTTTATTATTTCTTATCAAATTTTGAAGTCAATTTATGATCATATTTACATCAATTAATTAAGCTGCCCTTAAACTTCCAATAATCTTAAGGTGCCTTTGGATAACTCAAGTGCGTGGCACGTTTATCGCAGAAAGTGCCTCAGCAGTCAGCGATTCCTTTGGATTGCATGTTTCGATGAATGGTTTTCAGACTATATTTAACAGGAATTTATTAGGGTATATAAATCGATATGAATTAGTTAAATTAAATTAATTTTTTTATATATTTTTAAATTTTAATGATTTTTAAATGAATCGATCGAACTGGTAAACTATAATTTGATTGGTTTAATCATTTTTTTGAATCTAATTTATTTCATTTTTTAAAATCATTTATTATTTTAGTTGTTAATTATTTTGATTTAAAGGTTTTTTTAAAATATTTTTCATATTAATATAATAAATGAATTTATATAATTATATGTTAATTAATCAAAATATTTAAATAAATATATAACATAATATTTAGATATTTTAGTAATATTAATGTTTTTAATTATTTATTAATTTTCAAATATATATGTTATAAGTTTCAAGTTATTTTAATGTACCTAATAGTCTTTTTATTTTCTCATTATAATTTACCTTATTGCAATCATTGCGATTGAAACCAAACACATGTTTCATCACTGGTTTGAATCTTACCACTACCGTAAATAATCTCATTGTCACTATTATTTTCTATGTCACCAAAATCAATTTCATAACCCATCCAAATAGATCCTTAGTAGATAAGCTCTATTATTTTAAATATTTTAATCGATTAAATTGTATTTGTGACATTTTTGTTGAGATAGATAGAGTATATTGATAAATGATTCAAATATGATATATTACAAGCTCAGGTATATTATATCAAAGAGCAAACTGGTCCTTTTGTTAAAAATATTATCTATTTCTATTGTTAAAAACTGGTCTATGTTTATCAGCATGAGGTACATGTGACACACCACGTGTTACTATTTGATAATTCCATTAACCACATCAAATTTTAGTAGTACAAGGTTATGAGTAGTTCTGAACATTATATAAGAAAACGAAGATTAAATATCTTGATGCTACACTCATATGAAATAAATACCAAAAAGTTAAATATGAAAACAATTTAAATAAACTTTAATTTTTATGTGATGCCACAATTGCCCTTAAACTTTAATTTATGACATTTGACTATGTGGCATGAATGAAGAGCATTCTCACATACTTTTGGGGATAACTTTTAATGTAGGTGTAAATTTTGGCATTAAAGAGATTTCCACTATATGGAAGGCACAATTCCACTAGTCACACTTACCATTAAAAATAAGAAATTAAATATATACATAAAGTGCTTTTTTTCTCACATCTATATCCACAATTTATTTTATTATTATCTTTGGTAAGCCAAATTAAATTAATCACCACCACCACTCAAAACATTAATTTATAATTACTTCATCAATCACTACATAACTAATTCATAGTGTGATATCATCTATTTAAATCTAAAACATTTTATCAATGAATGTCAAAAAGCTACCCTTTTTTTTATAATGTTTGAGCTTTTCTTTTATACATTTTAATAATATAATATTTTTATTTTTGTTTTATCACATATTTTACTAGAAACCTTGAAAATTATTAATAATAATACATTAAATTAAAAACTATTGTTTGCGGTTCAATATGAGTAGTTAAGAACAATATCAGAAATTCTATCAAATGTGTATGTATATAAAAATCACGTATTTAGAATATAGATATGTGTTTAAAAATAACATACAATAAAACTAAAATATATAATTTAAAAATAATTAATAATAATATGCGAAATATGTAAACTTGATGGAGGTAATAAAATTCGCATATTAAAATTAAAATGTACAACAAATTAACTTTTTTAATAATAATTAATATTATTATGATAACGCTTTTTTCTTTTCATACTTTTATATCATCTTTAAATAAAACAATTATAAATTATAAATTCAAGGATCGAACATGTATATTCAATAGTAATTAAATACAAATTCATTACCACCCCACCTAAATTCATCATCAAATCAATTTTAAAAGCAAATATTTTTAATATAATTTTTTTTCTTTTACCTACATTGTAGTTGTGACAAAATCTAGTTTTACATTTAAACTTCCGATTGAGTTGATATTATAAATCAATCAGTCACCAACTCGATCGGAAAATGATTAAAATACTTTTCTAGATACAAAGTAAATTATATTATTATAAGAATGTTTTTATTTAAAGCTACAATATAACGAGATCTGAACCTATGATATAATAAATTTTAAATATTTAACTTTACTATTTTAACAAACACTTCATTTAATTTTACATTAATTTTTAATAAACATATTAATTATATAAATTTTCCACCATATCATAATATGATATAAATAAAATTAAACTTTATTGATTAAACCAACATCATAATTACAGATTCCTCTTCAATAGCTAAATTAATACATAAAATAGTCCATTTTTGTTTTTGGGTGAATTACGAAAGGAAAACAAAACCCTAATAACAACGTGACTAACGCGACTCAAACTCAGACAAAACCCCATTTTTAAAAACACATAATCATTGGCATTACCAACAACAAAGCCATTTTTCCATTTAAAAAATCACCTTGTTAAGATAATGACATCAAACCTCTACCAATAATGTAGATAAAGCATACAATTCATAATATTCCATCATAAGCATACTTATCCTATAGAGTTCTTTTTTTTTAAAAACATTGTCTATTTCTTCATAAATTACTAGTTAATATAGTTGTCTTATGCTCATAATTCGTATAAATTATCACAAAAGGCGGTTGGTCGGTTTGCCAATCATGTTATGCCAGTTCAACCATGTAGGCCCATGGTCGGTGCCGGCGATGGCTATATACATTTTTTTTAACCTACTGGTGGGTGTTAAGCTATATATAAATAGCTTCTTCATTAATGTAAACTCACCCAAAGCAAAGGTGTAGATATAGGCACAAATAGGAGTTCCTTGTGTTGTAGAAGCCGAAGAAAAAAAAATGGTGAAGATAGCTTTTGGTAGCATTGGTGATTCTTTTAGTGTTGGGTCTCTCAAGGCTTATTTGGCTGAATTCATTGCTACTTTGCTTTTTGTGTTTGCTGGTGTTGGATCAGCTATTGCTTATGGTAAGAGTGTGTCAAAATAATCATTCTAAGACTTAAAATTAACTAAAAATCTAGTCCAGTGTTTGGTTTATTGGTTATAGGTGTTCATCTTAAGCTTATTTCGTGATGTGTGCGTGACATGACAATGATTTACTCCTATCAAAGGTGTGTAAATTGTTTAAAAAATTAACTAAAAATAACAAGGGTACATAGATAATTTTACAGGTGAATGGGTGAATAGTAGTAAATGCTTGTTCTGTTCCATTCACTTGATTTCGATATCTAAAATTATTGTTCTACTTTTAAGAAGGACTTAGAAATTTAATAGTACACCTTAAATTATTATTATTGAGAAGTTAAATTTTAGTTCTGGACATGTTTTCAGTCTATCATGTTCATTACAATTATAAATATAAACAATAAATGCTATCACAATTAATTACGATATAAATATCATCATGTTTTCAATATTTAAATATTTGATTATTTTCAACAACAACAAAAAAATTAATCATTTGATTTTAACTTTTTTTTTATAGGGAAGCTAACGTCGGATGCCGCACTAGACCCACCAGGCTTGGTGGCCATAGCGGTAGCTCATGCATTTGCGTTGTTTGTTGGGGTAGCCATTGCAGCCAACATCTCAGGTGGTCATTTGAACCCAGCCGTCACCTTTGGTTTGGCCATCGGAGGAAACATCACCATCTTGACCGGCCTTTTCTACTGGGTTGCCCAATGCCTTGGCTCAATTGTTGCTTGCCTTCTTCTCCAGTTTGTTACCAACGGATTGGTAAGGGATAATCTAACTCGATTTGATCATAAAAAGTCTACAACCCGCACATGTCAAACTCGAAATTTGAAATTGACCTCCAAAATCACTCGAAACCCAAAACGACCTGAACTCAAAATAATCTTAGCATATAACCCAAAATGACTTGAACTAGAAGTGATCAAAACTTAAAATGATTAGAATCTTAAATGATCAAACTCGAAAAACCCAAACTTCAAACCTAAATAACCTAAACTCAAAATAACATGAACCCAAAATGTTTAAAATTAACTTTAACCCGAAAGATCTCAACCAGAATGATTAGAAAATCTTAAAATCTAAATAGATTCTATCTAGATTGACTAGACTCAAAACCATGACATTCTCAACTTACAATTAGAAGTGTGCATAAGTTTAGCAACTAGGTTGACTTGATCCTTTTTAGACAGGATTTGGGTTTATATTTTTCAAATCTGGCCTAGTTCAATTATTTTTAAATTATAGAATAAAACAGACTATCTGAGTGCATCTAAACAAGCCTAAACTCGAGTTTATAAATTTTTTGAAATCGGACTTCAACTTAGTCTAACATATATTTGGACTCTATTATTAAATTTCAATGTATTAAATATGTTTGCAGAGTGTACCAACCCACGGCGTCGCTTCAGGAATGAATGCCGTCGGAGGTGTTGTAATGGAGATCGTAATCACTTTCGCTTTAGTCTACACCGTCTACGCCACCGCAGCTGATCCCAAAAAGGGTTCTCTAGGAATCATAGCACCCATCGCCATTGGTTTCATCGTTGGTGCTAACATCTTAGCCGCTGGTCCATTCAGTGGTGGTTCAATGAACCCAGCTCGTTCTTTTGGACCAGCTGTAGTCAGTGGGAACTTTGCTGATAATTGGATCTATTGGGTTGGTCCATTGGTTGGTGGTGGGTTAGCTGGGTTGATTTATGGTGATGTTTTCATTGGGTCATATTCTGCCGCCCCAGCTTCAGAAGATTATGCTTAAAAGTTTGAAACATTGAAACTGTTTGCTTATGGCTTTTGTGTAAAATGCTTTGAATGCTTTTGATTATGGGGATTTGATGTTTGTGGGTGTTTTTCATGAATGAAAAAAAAAAAAAGAAACAAGAATTTGTACTTGTTAATAAGGAAATGTAAATAAACCTTGATTATGAATGTTTCCCTTAAATATTTCTCTTCGTCTAAAATTTCTTTAGGTTTGTATCAGTATCATTTTTTTTTTATATTTTTCATATCTGTTTTATTGTGTATATTTGAGATTCGTACCTGTCCCTTTCAACAACAATATTTTAAAGATTCGAATTCTTGTTCTCTTTTTTAAAATGCAATATGTTTTACCACTACATTCAACACTTATTGTTATCGATAGACAATTTTTGTTTGACCTATCAATTAGACTGATTATATTAGTTTTTGTTAAGAAAAAAATAAGAGAGAAAACAAATTAAAATTTCTAGATATGAAAATAATTTATGTTATAGACTTTTATTATGCCTTTAGGATGCAACAAAATTATAAATAATCAAATCATATCAATGAAAATGATATGAAAGTAGTCTTTACATAGGGAATATAAAATTACAATTAATGTAACATCTAAATGGAGATTAGATGTGTTATTTCGTAACACTCTTTTAAAAATGTTGTATTCTTTCGATATAACTATTCAAAAACATTCGTTGTGAGATGAAGCATGAGAAATTTTTATCAGTTCATAAGTATGGTTGTCTGAACCAGACTGGATTAACCAGTTAAACTGGTTGGATCAAAAATCGATTACGATACTGGTCTGGAGGGAATCATCAGAGCAGTTAATTTATGAATTGGATGTCCTTATTGAATGAGGCTAAAACCCAATTGAACTGTTTTTTATTTATAATATATTTTTATTTTATAAATTATTTAATAAATTATTTAATTCAACCATACAAACCACGAATTTAGATTCTAAAAAATTCTTCATAAGCCGGGCAGAAATTATATAGAATTTAGAAAAAACCCAAAATAAATTGGGTCGTCAAACTTCTAAGCCTACAAACCCAAAAATGACAAATCCACTCATTATTTTAGTAGGCAACCTATTTGACTATATTTTTTAGACTACGAAGACTAGTAACATGGGATTACCAATATTGCAAATTTGGTGTGGATAAATTCGGATCAAGTAATTTCAAACTTTAAAATTTTTGGAAATTTTTGGGTCATGGTTGCTTCTATTTGAGTTCTTCATTTGGGTTTGAAGTTCGATTATTACATGATCAAATAATTTTAAGTTCAGATCATTTCAGATTTAATTCAGTGAAACTAGAAAATTACTTCAAGTTTAATTTTATTATTATATTAACATGTAATTTCATAAAAAATTAAGAGGTTAAAGGACAAATCTATCATTTTTAAGACAAAGCCCACAATCTGCCAGTTTGTATTCATCGTGGTTTGATTCATTTCAAGTTACTTATTTAAATAATTTCAAATTAAAATTATTTCAAATTCGAATCGAATGAGTTTAAGCCGTTAGTTTTATGATAAATTAGATTAAATTAAGAATAAATTCATCGAATTTTTAAATTGGAATGAGAGTAAATAAAATAATCCATGGGGAGTTGAAAGGCAGTGTAATTTGCAGACAAGAAACATGGTATTACGTTGGAAAAGTCCCATGCGCAAGCAAATGGGAGGGATAGAATAGAAAAGCTTTCTATTAGGTCATAATTTTTAAATGCAAATGATATAGGAATCGATTCCTTTAGCTAATGTGGTGAAGTGATTTGAGTTAGATCTGCTTTACTGCAATGTGGAACTCAAACTTGATTTTGCTTTCATTGGTTAAACACCATTGATGTGTGCACAAAAGAAAAAAAGGGTTTTGGTTAGTGGATCTCTTTTGTAAAGGCAAAGCAAGTGGTGGAAGAAGATGACATAACCTTTCTTCTTTTTTCATCCAACTACTTTTCTTGTTCCCTTTTTTTCCTTTTCATTTTATTCTACTTTTATGTGTGGATATACCTTTTCCCCTTTTTCTTCTATATAAGATATCTAGTCCTAGATTTAGATATCTATATATATTTGAATATTTTTAGGATTTGTTGATATACGATATCAACGGAAGTGGAGAAGGAAGGGAGGGTGTTCTGGTGAAGTAGCAGAGAAGAAAAAGATCTCGTCTCTCTAAAGAGGGTATTTAGAAATGTATATAAGGGAGTTTTTCGAGACGAATTCCGGATCGGTGATGAACAAAATAAATACTTTTTTTTATAATAATAATAAATATTAACTTTCAATGGCAAATTATTTTTGTTTCAATACTTTCAATAGCAAAAAATAGGCAGTCTATATTGGTATGTACTATACTCGTCCTTGATCTACCTACAATATGATATTTTTTATGTAGCTCAATTCAAGTCGGTTTAGTAATTCATTTTATTGTTAAAAAAAAAATTACATGTTAGTTTTTAAATATAAATAAATTTAAATACGATTTATGATAAAATTGTATTTCAGCAAAGATTGAAATCGCTAAGAGCTTAGTTTCAATTTGGTCGATTGTCATGTTATGTATAGTGAGTCCATATCACCCCTAGAAGATATATAGAGAAGAATACTTGCTAACACTTATCAATCTATCACATCTCAAGTCTGACATCTCTCCGTGTAATCACTTCACATCCATTCCAATAGTATTCCTAACTGACAATTTGTCACTCTATCATCTCAACCTATAGAGTGGAGAACTTGATTATTAGGACTTACGCCAAGCCAACCTTCCTTCTTATTTAGTTTTGTTGGTCATTATTTTTTTATGTAGTTATCCCCTGGTTTTCTCCTATTTTTAGTTATTTGGTTTATTTTTTGTACAATTTGAAAATTTTATCTTATTTGTAAATCACCTATATATACAAGTGTTTTTCATTATCTAGAACAACTTTCAATCTTTTTTTCTAAAAACCTCTTCTGGTATCAAAGCCTTTTCTTTTTTATAATATAATCACGTTACCATGACTCTCTCCCAAATTCTTTTTATACTTAAACTTTAAAATCTTAGTGGCTTTCCACACCATACATGATGTGAACCACCATTATAGTCTATCGCAATGCCTTGTATAACTTAATTGTTATGACAATTGACGTTATCCATGAAAAACTAAACAAAAAGCTATGTCTTTACTTTTAGAGAACTATCATCATCATGAACAAGAGATCAAGATTCCATCCATTATCATCACTAAGGTGGACCAAACACCAAGACCAAATGATATTGTAAAAGCTTATCATTCATCATTTCCACAATTTCAACGACGGAGCAACAACTTCACCCTTTCATTTTTGCTATGTTACATTGTCAAACAAAGTCAATTCTTTTGAAGTCACATCATTCGGGCTACACCTTCCAAGAAAAAATCTTCAAAAATTATTTAGGGACCACACCTCATTAAATATTAGCGACCCTAATCTTAAATGATAGAATTGATTCTCGACGAAGTCTTCACCAAGTGAAGAAGCCAAAGTCTTGTAAACAAAGGGAGGATCAAATTGATAGGAAAGGGAAAATCTCCAACTTATTTTCTATAAGAATGTATAGAAATAGATATAGCAGAGTTTATGTTATTCGTATTAACAACTACTTTAGGAGGAATATTTTTATGTGTTGCTATCAATTTAATAACTATTTGTGTAGTTTTAGAATGTTTCAATTTATGCTCCACCTATTATCTGGATATACTAAGAAAAATGTATGGTATAATGAGACTACTACGAAATATTTACTCATGAGTGGGGCAAACTCTTCTTTTCTGGGGATAAAAAATAATATTTTTTAGGAACTTGTTCACTTCAGGCTTATGATTCCCTTGTGGTTCAAAATAACCGATGCAAAGAGATGCTTCGAAGTTAGGGTGAACATGTTCCTAAATTTGACTGAAGAAGGTGATTATAAACTCCTTTGACAAGCTAAAAAGTACAATACTAATAAGTGCCAAAAGTTCTTTGATAATTGTCCAGAAGAAATGTAGTACAACTATAGCATCTCAAGAAACCAAGGATGAAGAGGTAAGTGAACTCGCTTCCAATAGGTGTAAAGGAAGATAGAAGCATCTTCCATTAGCCAGAACATCGCTTATCCGATGTGTCCCTGATGTAACTAAGAACTTCTATTTGTAATGAGGATGTTTAAGACATTGGAGTTTCAACATTATTATCATTCCTGCAATGGTAGTGGAACACGATCGTTCTTCCCTAGCCACCAAAACATTCTCTGTTTGGAATTTCAAAAAATTGACATCCATTCTAAAGAACAAAATGATAAGAATGAAAAAACAAGAAATAAAAAAGGAATTTTTCGACCAAAGACAATAAAAGAAGAAAAAGAGCAAGTGCAAAGAAAAAGTAGAAGCAAATAAAAGTTTCAGATCCACAACGGGACTAAAATGAACCACAAAAGGAAACAATTGTGACAACGAAACAGTGTTGTTTCGAAAACCCCAATTAGAGTTGAGTTGTCTAAGAACAATCAATGAAGAGGCACGATGATTCAGAGAATTAATTTTTGATGTCCAGAACTTCTAAAGCCTCACCAAAGATTCGCTAAACCTGAGTCACTTAATAATCTCTTTAATCTAGGGGGCAATAGTTATACGCAATTAAGTCAAACCCCTGCCATACCATCCAACGCATGAAGATGAAGATATAATTCGACGAAGCTCGACCTTGCCAAGAGCTTAGTTCGCCGAATGCCATGTCACATAGTTGGTCTTTTACAATCCCTGGATGATATAGGGGAAAAAGCACCTACTAGCACCCATTAACCTGTCACCTCATCATATTTAACATTTTTTCGCCTAGTCATCTCATATAAACTCCGATAGTATTCTTAGCTGACAATCCACCATTCAATCATTTGTACCTATGAAGTAAAATGCTTAATGATCGAGACTAATTAGAAGCTAACCTCCCTCTATAAATACCTCCCTCCAGCACTAAGGAAGACACATAGAAGAGCTCAACTACTTATAATACAATCACCATGCCATGCCACGACACTCTCCTAACTTCTTTATACAACCTAAACCTCCAACTTTAGTGGCTTTCCGCACCATACACAATGTGAACCACCACCATAGTTTGTCCCAACACCTTGCATAACTTAATTGCTATAACAAAAGTCAAGAAGTTAGTTCCTCAAGCTCTAGTTTTATATGTGAAAATTGAGAAGTTGATTCAGTTGTTGATAAACGCGTCAACTTAAACTATTAAATTTTTCTATTTTGTTGTATATAAATGTTTGAACCACTGATTTTTTGTTGATTCCTTTCATATAAATGGTGAAACTATTAATTTTCAAATTAACGACTTGGATGTAACCCAATCAAATTAATTTCTCAATTTTTGTAAGATATTTTCATAGATGAAAAGTATAAAATAGACCCATAATAAGTAACAAATGTGATTTCGTTATCATTAATTTGGTTAAAGGTAGCTTTCAAGTGGTCAAAAACCACCTAAGAAATTCCCTCCTCTCAGTCATATTGATACATCCATATCTTAGGGCTCTCGAAGTGAAAGGATATATGATAATAACAGGCCATATCCAACTATATATGTTCATTGAAATCTAATCACATAACCTTTGCTATGGATTAATTGACCCACCTTTTTTTCAAATAAAAAATTGGGGTCCCTAAAAATCCTTATAATAATACACATATTTCTTATACTAGTAGGTATTTCTCACCATAATGTGAGCTATACATAGAAGGCCGAAATCTATCCCAACACCTTGTTAAAAATTTCAGAAATAACCCAAAATCCAATTTTATTACCTCTTTCGCTTCTCGTTTTCTAATTTTTTACCAATTTAGTTAGTTTTTTCTTCCAATTATATAATTAAACCGTCAGACCAATAATTTTTTAATTCAACAGGTTGGATTGATGGATCCAATTTCACGACATATGATACATACAACAGGAGGCACTTGTTTCATGCAACCACATATATATATATATTCTATGAATTATCCAAAGGACTTGATTTTAATGATAATTTAAAGAGGGAAAACGAGTACAGCGATGCATGTATACGGACTGCAATTAATATGGAGCTTCAAAAAAAGTTGCTGAATTTGACTTTATTTAATTATTTGTTAGGTAGCCTTACGAAATTGATTGATGATTTTGGGTCATCATCGGAAATTGACATTACACCGATGTTTAACTTATTAGTCTCTAAATCAATCATCATGTCACATTCCATATTAGCCAAATAAAAACCTAAGATTTTTAAGCATATAGTACTGTATTTTTCGTATTTGTTTTAAAGTTCATAAAATTTAATCCTTTTAAAGTTATAATATTGTTTTCAGAGTTTGAATTCGAGTCCTCTTCTTCAGGGGTGAGAGGTAGATAATGGTCTTAACCCTCAAAAATGATATATTTACCATTTAGTCTCTTAATATTTTATGAAACTACATGTTAGTCTAATGATAAAGTTACATTTTGACCCCTTGAAAAATTTATAATTCATTCTTGACTCTCTTAAAATAATTTTCTGACTTTGTCCCTACTTCGCTTAATATACATTATCAGTATACCAAATACTTGGTAGGAGGCTACTAATAATCATTGTATTTGTTTGTTAAATTCAACTTAATTTAATTTAACACAGCTTATCAAAAGGCAGAAGAGGCAACTACAAAGACAAAAGTATGAGACCCGACCCGACCCGACCCGACCTGATCAGACCAGACCAGAGCAGAGCCTTAAGGTTTTAAATAATTGGGACGCAGTTTTTAGAAAGAGACACAGACGTGAACCTAACCATGCAAAAACCACGTGAACGTCGTTTACTTGTCTGGCCAAGAACACTACCAGATAAGGCTTTTGGGGGATGGCAATTATGAACTTCACACGCTATTCATTTTAATTTGATGAATCAACTTCCATAATTCCAAAACCCCAGTTTTTTGTTTTGTCAAATTATGATTTTCGTCTTGTACTAAACTTAATGATCCATTTAGCTTTTATACCTGTTGAGGTTTAATAGATTTTTTCTGAAGCTGATGTTTTTTGGGAAGTCGACCAAACCCCCAATAATGTTGAAGTATTGTCTTCGTATCAGTATTTTTCTTCCTTCTTTATTTAAAGTCCTGTAAAGTTTATGAAAGTGGAGTACCTTAGTTAATGAAGATACGAAGATAATAACTATCATTGTTGGGTGTACGTCAGTTTAAAGACTTTCTCGAAAATAATTAATTTGTTAGGTGTAAGCTAACTGTGGGATAATTCTGACAAAAAAAAATGCTAGCGTTCATTATGAGATTTTGTGAAGAGTGTTATGGCTTCAACCACACATATAGAGCTAATGGAGATAACCATATACATTAAAGTCTCATAATGACAATATATTGAGAAATAATTATACAAAGAAAGTGTTATTTCTCATTCAATGAAAGGCTGACAAGCTTAATATTGACTTCACTCTAGCCAAACTATTTTCAAGCGCATAATTATAAGCAACTTTTTGTTGCTATGTATAAAATTCCAATTCCAATTGGATTGAATTTATTATATCCATTTAATTGATTGATTGGTATAAATTTGAAGGAAAATTCATATATTTAAGATTCGAATTTGAAATTTCAAAATTCTCAAAATTTTTTAATATTGTTATTAAATATTGAGTCAAGACTTCATTGGTAGCCAATTAATTAAACTGACTCTTGTTTTTTTTTTTTTATGTTATTATTCGTATCGGGTTAAACTTATCAATTTTGACATTAAATGAAAAATTCACCTCGATTAATCTGAATCTAAGATTGACCCAGTCTGAGTTTATCATAAAAAGGTTGTAATTCAAACCCATCTAAACCTGCACAAAAAAATATTTGAATTGAGAATGACTTAAACTCTGAATAATTAATTTGGACATGAACTGATCAAATCCAAAATGATCTAATTGGAAAATTTGAATGATTTGAACTCAAAGCTTAAGCTCAAATCGATCAGATAATCTAGATTAAACCCAAAATAATCTGAATTTGAGATGATCATGAGCTCAAATGTTAAACTCAAATAATCCAAATCCAAGTTGATGTGATTGAAAAACTTGAATAATCTAAACCCAAAATGAATAGATAACCTAGATAAGTTAGCTTGCAATAGCCGACAGTGGACTCCTAGATAAGCAAAAGGACAGTAGATTCGATCCGTAGGATTTAACTATTACAATGAAAATGAAAATGAAAATGAAAATGAAAATGAAAATGTAGATTTGTGGTTATTAGAAGATTGCAACTATATATCTTGACCATTAGATTAACCCCAAAAAGACCCAATGTGGCAAACATCCATTATTGGGAACAAATTTCAAAGGAACCCACCGTCCATTCAAAGCTTCATGCATGGCCATTGCCATTGGTTGGTACAATTTCTGCTCACATACATCATCAAACAATCCAACAACCGAAAGCGAAATGGCTCTAAACCCACCCAAAAAATAAATAATTAAATCTTTATTGTTTTTATTAGTTCTAAAGCAAGATTTAGAGATACTCTTAATTACAACATTTATGTTTATGGATATATGAGCTTAATTGCATGTATATTGAGAAACAATCACCCCTTGTTTCAAGGGCAAATGCTTCCTCTTTATAATATATATTTAATTTTGCTTCTGGTACTTGTATTCTTCACATATTTGAACCTTTCAAGTCGAGTCAGAACTTTGTCTCTCAACTTTGTAAAAGATCCGAGCTTGAGGTTGGGTTCACGAAGCTGGAACGCCTCAACATAGTTGGACTTAAAGGGACTAAATTCCTATATTAAAAATAGAAGGATCAAATTTTAAATATACGGAAAAAAACAGGGACTGATAGCAGATTTAAACCTATATAAACATACAACAAAATTTTGGGTTTTCGTGGACTACGACTCACCGAGTCCACATCAGTAAAAACAATACCTGAATTCGTGAACGGTTCAAAGCACTAGATCTTAATATCTGTTCCCATGTTTAATTATATTTTTGTGTCACTCACTCACTCACTGAGTCACTGTTCCAACAAATATTTCTTTACAACACCATCTCTACACTCTATATAATTACCAACTTGTCTTCCAACAAGGCAATAACTTTTGTTCTTCCATAACCCAATAATTTTCTCTCTTTTTTTCCTCCAAAAACTTGGGTTTTCTATCATTTACATCCAAGTCCTAAAATACCCAAAAAATTTCATAAAAAAAGTGTTCCTAAAAGCTCAAAAGAATTCATAAAAATAGAAATGGAAACTGGGTTTTATTCAGCATGGGAGAATGGTTCTTTATTAGAAGAAGATGGTGATGATGAACTGATCCCTCAGCCATTAACACCAAAGGAGCCAATGGAGTTTTTATCAAGATCATGGAGTTTATCTGCATCAGAAATCTCTAAAGCTCTTGCCCAGAAACACAATCACTTTGAAATTGATCATCATAACAATGATAATAAGAATCAAAGTTCATTGTTTTCAGAATCCTTTGATGCACCAGAAATTGTAAGTAAATTTTCAATCTTTATTTGTTAAAACATCATTAACTAATTATTAATTACCCCTTTTTTTATATACAATTTGTTTCATCTTTTGTGCTTCCATGGATCAAAAACTAAAATTTTGATCCTTTCTTGATAGATATCATTGCAAATCCTGGTTTTTTGGTTCTAGTATTTTTTTGGTCTAATTTAGGTTTTAGTCCTTCTACTATGTTAAAATTATTTTTAAAGAAAAGTTTTTAAATTTTTAGATTGATTAAACTTTGACGTGAATGGTAACAATTAACAATGTTATCTGTTTTTAGTCCGAATTAGTCGGTTTTGTATAGATTTTTTAATTCTTTATCTACTTGTGCCGTAATAATTTGATTTTACTTTTTCGATTCTACCGGTTCGAGATTTGTATTTATATTTATACTTTAATTTATCATTATTGTAAACTTAAAAAGAAATAAACATTATAAAAGTAGATAGTTTAAATTATGCCAAATTAAAAATAGGACTAAATATAAAATTTTTTCATAGTACAATGACTAAAAATTAATTAAACCTTTTTTTTAGGCAGGGAAAGTGATGAACTCCATTAATGGTCGAAGAACAGGCACAATCAGCAAATGGTTTAATCATCACAAAGAAATAGGAACCAACACAGTGAAGAAGAAAGACAAAATACGTGCAGAAAACGCTCGGCTTCACTCCGCCGTTTCCATCGCCGGATTAGCTGCAGGTTTGGCCGCAGTAGCCGCCGCAGGGAACTCCAACGGCGGCGGCGCAGGCTCGAAAATGAGCATGGCATTGGCATCCGCTACTGAACTTCTAGCATCCCATTGCATCGAGTTAGCTGAGCTAGCTGGGGCTGATCACGACCGAGTTGCCTCAGTTGTGAAATCAGCAGTGGATATTCAAAGTGCAGGTGATTTGATTACACTCACTGCAGCAGCTGCAACAGGTGATTAGCTTATCTCTAACTGTATATTTTATCTGTTTACGGTTCAAGTTAATCGTTTAAGCCCGAAGATCCATTTGAAATATGAGTTGAATTCGAGTTCAAATATTCAAAATTTGAACTTTTCTTACAGTCGATTTTTGAGTTTATAATATATTATAGATTAAAATATATCATTAGTCTTCGTATTTTTTATAAATTTAAAATTTAATCTCTATGCTTTTATTTTTAAGAATTTAGTCTTTTCAGATTTTAAAATTTAGATCTATTACTACTGTTAAAATTATTTTGTTAAATTTAAATTTATTACAATGCCAGTTTTTTAGTTACACCAACAAATTTAACAAAAAAATTAACAGTGTCACTAAACTTGAATTTTGAAATTTAAAAAGTATAAAGACAAAATTATAAGAAATAAAATTATATAGACTAAATTCTAAATTTATGAAAAATACAAGAATTTATGACATATTTTAATTTACATTATATTATGTTAATTTTACTATTATGTATCTTATAACATATTAATTAAATTTATAGTTCTATATAATATTATAATATATTCATTCAATAATATTATAATTTTAAATTACTTATATATAAAATTTTAATAAATAAAATTAATATAAAATTTTAAAAAATAGTATCCACATACTTAAAATGAGTTTGGATTATCTATTTAAAAATATGAATAGGCATGAGTAAAATTTTAAGTTTACATTTCGAGTCGAGCTTGAACAAGCATAAAATATATTAATATTATAATTAAAATCGTCTCGATTTTAGTCTAGTTAAACTCATGAAACATTTATATTGTATATGAATTTTTGCAGTACTTTTTATGAATTATAATTTTGTAATTTTTTCAATTTTTTATTGAAATTAATATAGCATTGAGAGGAGAAGCAGCTTTGAAGGCAAGAATACCAAAAGAAGCAAAGAAAAATTCAGCAATAAGTCCATCTGCAGAAACTCAATGGTCTGATGCTTTGCATACACAAATGAAAGACCAAAATCCTCCTTGTCAAGGTGAACTATTGCAACATACAAGAAAAGGTAATTTCTAGTTGAGTGAGTCGGGTTGAATTTGGATCGGTTCAATTTGAGTTTAAAATTTTCATGTTAATTAGTTTTTAGATTATTTTGGCTTTGAATGATTTTGATTCGAGTTCATTTTAAATTTTAGGGTTTATCAATCAAAACCTTTTTATTGATCATTTCGAGTTTGACATTCTATTTTGGATCATTTAAGGTAAAGAATGAAGTCAAAATTTTTTAAGAGGCTAGAATTTTATTGTAAAATTTGCTGAGCTAAAATGTAAATTTATCATTGTATTAATTTATAATTTTTCTATTGCAACACACACGAGTAGGTAATTCCTATATCTGTCAATCAATTTGAGTTTTGGTTTTAAAACTTTTGGATCATTCTATGGTCGACTCATTTCAGATTTAGTTGTTGTTAGGTTCGTTTTGGGTTCAAGTCACTTTGAGTTATCATCTTTGAGTTTGTCAGTCAAGTTTTTTGAGTCCAATCATTTTGGATTTGACACTCAGATTCAAAATTTTTTCGAGTTTAGATAATTTCTTATTCAAATTATTTTCAAGTTTGAGTTGTGAGGGTTGATGTTGTTTAACTTTTAACTATTAAATCAGATTAGATTGAATTCGAATTATGATTAACCTATTCGGATTTTTTGATTAATTGAGCTACTTTAAAGAATTACATCTAAGTCACTTGTTACTGCTATTCTCAGGTGTGTTGAGATGGAAACGGGTCAATGTGTACATCAACAAGAAATCTCAGGTACTCAAATACAAATACACCAAGAAACCATATTCAAATTTCCCTTTTTTTTTTTCTTATGATAAAGAAGGTAAAAGTACCATGAAGGTCCTTGGATTAGGGGTCAGATTACATTTTGCTCCACTTATTAAAAAATTGGACAAATTAGCGTATATATTATAGATTAAAAAGCAGACATGTATTTCCGTTAAAAATTCTATCCATTTCTATGCTAAAAATTAGCCTTCCTACATCGGTAAGATGTTTCAAGTGACGTGTCATTACTGATTATTTCATTAGTTACACTAATTTTTAACAATAAAAACGTACATAAATTAAATTATCCATTTTTGAATCTAACTAATTTTACCAATAAAGAAATATTCAAAATACAAAGTAATGCAGTACATATTGCAAGCTCTTATAAAGAAAGCTGCCATTGTCAGGTAATAATTAAGCTCAAAAGCAAACACGTTGGGGGAGCATTCTCCAACAACAATAAATGTAAGCACCTCTCTTATTTTATTAAGTTAAATTTTGCTATTAGTCCTTGTATTTTATGAAAGTTGTGTATTTAGTCCTTGTACTTCAATTGATCAAATTTAGTCTTTATACTTTTCAAATTTTGAAAATTTAAGCTTAACCCAAATAGTAGCAATTAAATTCGTTTGGTTAAATTCAACTACTAGTCTTATATTATGTGTACAATTTTAGATTTAGTCCATATTATATATTTGGATAATTCTAAGTTTCTAGACTTTTCGAATTTTAAAATTCTAGTATTGATGTAAACCGTAGTCTTTAAACCATTAAATGAGTTTGTAATGAGTGATATGTTGAAATAACATGCCGATGTAGCATTATCCATATGATAATATGTTTGTCGTATCATATCTTGAAAATAGCATAACTTAATAAATTTAACGGTGACCATTTGGTGAGGACTCAAATTTTAAAGCTTGAAACGTACAAGGACTGAAAATGATCTAATAAAAGTACAAAGACCAGTAGCACAATTTAATTTTTTTTACCATTTTACAAAAAAGTACAGGGACTAAAACAACAATTAAACCGTTTTATTTTGCTCTAACGTTTATCCTGTTTGCAGGTATTGTTTATGGAGTGTGTGATGAGACATCAGCATGGCCATATAGAAAAGAAAGGGAAACTTCAGATTCAGAGGAACTCTATTTTGGTCTCAAAACAGGGCAGGGGCTGTTAGAATTCAAGTGTAAAAGCAAAATTGACAAGCAAAAATGGGTGGATGGGATTCAAAATCTACTACGACAAGTCTGCCATGGTCAACCACCTGAGCTTTCTCTTGAATCTTTGAGTATTAACGATGGTATATAGTTTTTGTAGTATATAGTTCATCTTTTTTTGTGTATACACAGTGAATTTGGGGTTGTTGAAATTATGAACTTTTATACACAATATGTGAAGAATGAAATAGGTTGAATTCAGGTTGAAATCATTTCGAGTTTGAACTATTTCAAATTAGATAGGACTTGTCGAACTTGATGAGTCTAAGCCAAAGCTAAACGATGAGTTTTATAATATGAGTTGCCCTAATTAGAGTCATTATCTTGTTTAGGTTGTTAAATAGAACATGTGTTAATTTACATAAAGGTTCGATACATAATAATAACAGTAAAATATTTTGGAGACCTTTGTACTAAAATGCATATGCAAACGTTAGATTAAAAAGTAAAAGCGAGTAAAATGGATCAAGGGGGTATTATGGGCTTGAACATGCAGTATTAAAAGCACATTTACCTCCATTGTCGTCAGGGCTAAGGTAAGGGGGGAAGCAGTGGCGTGGCCCCAAACATGGTAAAGGGGTAGAGGAGGAAGGGGGGCAGGCAATGACCTTGGCCCAACATGGTTAATTTGTCTCTTCTAATCTTTTTAAAAAATATGAAATTACAAAGGTAAAATTATACATTAACCCCTCAATGCATCCCTTAAACAATATTCTAGCTTTCCCATTATTGTTGTTTTGTTGGGGTCACAATCATTGCACCTTAACTTAGAGCAATGGTGTATACCATGATAGTTTTCATTTTCTTATATCCAAAGAAACCATGAAAAAATATCTGCAATTACAGTTAATGTGGTATATAGTGCCATATATATATATATAAATGCAAATTATAGAAGTGTTTTGATCTTCTAATTTCTCTCATCAGAATACAACAGTCCTGTTTTCCTCATATGGTAACACTCGCAATTCACAGTACCATCTCAAAGCCTTTGCAAGGCATTGCTTCTCAAGGTTCTCGGATTTTTGCACAAAGCTCTGCAAATTGTCTCTGTGAGAAACTCTTTCAACCTGTCAAAAAACGAAGGCATTAAGGATTGCAAGTTAAGAACGGTCGTAAATCGAGAACCATACCAACTTCAAAAGCAAATCATTATGAAATCAGTAAGCATAGTTGATAGTAAGCAAATTTCAACGGAAAATACTAATAGCATGAACGATGAGAAATTTGGATGTTGCAGCCAAATAACTTGAAGAATTTGTAGAAACTACAACCATGAAAGGACCCTTTCATCTCAGTCGAGAGAAGTTAACTTCATGGTCCAAAACCCGGGAATTTTTGAAGAGTGATTATATACATGTTGAGACAACAAGAAACTGCAGTTTCAGCTATTACTTAACGATCAAGAAACAATGTTTAGAGCAGCAGTAAGAAAAGATAGAATAATACCATCTGTTCGATAATAGGCCCCGAATCGAGTTCTTCAGTTACAAAGTGACTTGTTGCACCGATTAACTTCACACCTGCATCAAAAGCCTGCCAACATAATCTAGAAAAATTTAACATGCATCTATAGTTTTTCAATTACTAAAGGATATAAGCAAAAAAATAACCCACCTGCTTACATGGATTCCCACCTTTAAATGATGGTAAAAGGCCATGGTGTATGTTAATTACATCCTTCCCATATGTCCTCAAAAATTGACCAGATAAAACCTGCAATAATAACACTAGTTTGATTCATTGAAATGCATATATGGTTTAAGATCTCGTATTTACACTCCTTCGCGTGTGTATCGCATTATGGTGATGCACACACACACACACACACATACATACATACATACCTACATACATACATACATACATATACACACATATATATATATAGCCTCATTTACCTGCATGTACCTGGCAAGTACCAAAAAATCAGTATTTAGAATCAACTCTAGGATCTCCCTTTCTCTTTTATTCTCTTCAGTTGTGTGCAAATAATGATATGGGATACCATTCCTTTCAAGAAAGTGCATCACATTATTGTTTGGACCCCTATGATGATTACTGCCATACAATTGATAAACACTGAAATCAGAATTTTCGAAAACGGAACTTGAATAGGACTCAAAAGACAAAGAACTATGGTTTATGTAGTACCTTATCACACAAGTAATATCAACTGGAAGTCTTCCTTCTTGCCAACCATAAAGCAAATCTACCAGGCAATGGTCCTAGAGCAAGATAAACATGGTTCAATCATGCAAAAACATGAAATTAGGGGAAAAGAAACAATGGTATACCTGTTTCGAAGCAAGGACCGCAATTTTAAACTTCGGGTCTAGAGCAGGGACTCTAGCAACAGATCTTATAGCACTAAACATGTTTGAAAGCTTTAGGAAATCTTCATCCATTTGCTTTCGAGGCCATCGAACGGGGTCAAAAACGAACTCACTGCAAATTTGTACACACAACAAGAAGATCCATGTCTAATTATGGTTGAATCAATCACCTGTTGTCACAAAGTACAGTTACCATTGGACATATTAACCGTTTTTTCAGACCAGAACAATATTCGTTCTTGGAAATTCACAAACAAGCAAAAAGATGTAATTGAGAAAACAATTAAGATAATGGTATCTCTTCTTTATTCTTATAACTTATGTTCTCAGCCAAAACAAGAAGTATTCAACATCAACAACACATATCATCCAATAATTCTTTGGTTGCAAGTCACAACCCTGCTCGACTTGTTGGACCGTATTATGAATGCATAATCCGAAATTGTTAAATACCACGAGTTCTCAAGGTTTTGTCACTACTTCCGATTAGTACTCATACTCCAAAGTACATTCACTCGAAGGTGACAAAACCTTGAAGATCTTGGTCAAGGTTTTGTCTCCATACTCTACTAAGAGTGCTAACTGATTTATTGAACAAAAACGCCTCGGAGTGTCTGAACAAGTAGAACCATGGCAAATTGAAAAGTTTTTGCAAGCATAGACTCGAAGCTATAATCTACGGCATATAGGTCATTTATGGGGAACATGCTACCACTTGAGGCAACAAAGCTCCAACCAAAGACAATACTAGGACTCTCCGCAGAGCCGAGTCACATCAACAATGAGGATAAACTGAGTTATATATGACATTGGCATAAAATAATGGCTACCCAAACTCAAACTTTGTATCTTGCATTCATCAATGGAAAACAACTAGCATTAAATTAGAAAAACTTTAAACCATTAAATTTAATAAATAAATAAATAAAATCTTACCTTCTGGAATAGAAAACATTCTTGTTTTGAGGAACAAAAACATCAGCCCCAAGTATGTTTCCTCCTCTTGAAGCTATACATTCGGATAGTTTTGCAACTATTCCAACTTCATCCTATAAAAAAAAAACAGATTTCAATTAAAAATACAATTAGATAAAATCATCCATTTTTAATTAGGAAAAAGAACTGGAAATGGGTGAAGAGCAAAGTAAAAGAGAGAGGAGGGACGGGGGACATACAGGGCAGTGGAAGATATGGATGCCATAGGTAAGAGAAGGAGAAGAAGAGGGATCTCCGGGTAATTTATAAGAATTGAAGGACCTGTTTGCAAATCCCAGAAACTGGGAGAAGCAGGATGATACTCGTCTTGTGAAAGTCATATCTTTAGAACTTCACTTCCTAATGCCTCCCCGCCACCAAATACTTGGCCATTGAATCTCTCGGATAGACAGTAATACGACAACGTATCAGGATCTTTTTTATTTTATTTTATAACTTTTATAATTTTTTAATAACTATTTGATATGTTTAACTGACTAAAATTCTTTTAACGATAATAATAATTTAAACTAAAATATAACATCTACCGGTTAAAATGCAGCAGAAGTCCCTCTACTATGTTGAGAAGTTCATTTTATCCTTTTTACTTTAAAAAGACATTTTAATCCTTGTAGATTAAAAAAACATAGTAAATTGGTTAAAAATGTTAGATGTACTAGGTGGCTTAAATGTAAATAACATGTGAATAAACTTAATTAGTGAGTTAGATTAAGAATCTGACATAGAAAGGACTCCCATGTACCGGATTTTATTTACAGAAACATAAAAACTTTAAAAATATTAACTTTGTTAAACAGTAAATGATATTATATTGATTCTATTCTAATTTGGAACTATTTGATTCTTTTTAATAATACAACTAAAATCTATTTAATAGTAGATGGACTAATTTGATCAAATTCCTAAAAGAGAGGAACTTTTCAAGTACATTCATCTATATTGACAGTCATTCCATGTCTTGAAGTATAAACTACAGATTTAAGGATAAAATTCAAAACCTCCTATTGCTCTGTAATCAACCGATGACATAGATTGAAGCATTAATTAGGGTGGTGGCACTACATTTGCTTAAATGACCATTTACACAGTCAGTGCTGCTCCAATGCCAACAATGGCAATCCATCCCATAGTTAACACTACTGATCCGCTTCGCCATCGCTATGCATGCCATACACCTAATGCTTCTCCAACACGGATTTTATCTCCCCGTCCAATAGAAAACTCAAACTCTGAAGCATCATTGTTCTTTGGTGATTTTGATGTTGGGGCTTGGAAAACAAGGACAACCGTTGATCCCATATTGAAAGCCGCGACCTAGAATGAAGTGCATGGAATTATATATATCTTGATACTACTTCCAAATATGAAACAAATTTTACACGATATGCATAAGAAGATCAAAAGTACAACTCTAGTCGGTAAAAGCACCGTAAAAGCCCCTATATTAAGAGTCAAATTGTATTTTATCCTCTCTACTCAAAAAATAAAAAATTAATTCCTATACGATAATTCAAAAAGCAAATTGATCATTTTTACTAAAAATCTCATCCATTTGTATTCTTAAAAATTGATGTGGCTGATGGAATAACCAAACAGTGACATGTGGTATGTCACCTCATATTAAGGTACAGGGACCAGTTCTTAATGGCAAAAATGGATGGAATTTTTAGTAGAAAAAACAGATTACACTTTGATCTAATGTACAGAGACTAATTTGCCTATTTTTTGAGTAGAAGGACAAAACACAATCTGACTCCGAGTACAAGGGTCTCCATTGTACTTTTACCAATTTTAGTTGTCTGTGAGGCATCTGGTTTTGATAGAAAAGTTGTGTATCAAACCTCATCTCCCTTTTTGAGCATCACACCGACTCCCTTAGGTTCATATAAATGTTCTTCCGGAGGCTCTGATGGTATCAACTTTTTTCTTGGCCTGTTTGTCCAAAGTTCTGGTTCAATGAAAAGCTGTGAAGTACAAATTATGGTGTCAAAAGACAGATTCCAATTGAAGAACATATTCGTGTCTATGCATGTATCTGCTGTCTAAATAAGATTCGATTTTTTTAAGGTTCAGGGTAGAAAGGGGCATTGGCACTGAACCTCAATTGAACCAATATTCGTTGCGCCAACTGCTGCAATTGCCATAAAACCTTGTTGCCATAGACCTTCAAGGACAACCTGATAACAGGGAAATTGCAACAGCAATTCAGAGAAATTTAAATATAATTAACCAAAACAATTTAGCACTTGAATGTAAGCTCAAAAATCTCCAAATATCATGATTCTCAGGAAATTTAAATAATTTTCTAAATACACCACTCTATCTTCATTTTTCAGATATCATGTCATCGGCTTGTTTTATCCTTTCCCAACTTGCATCTTTTAATCCAACAATTTGCACGCATCAAGACCATAGAATCATATAAGAAAATTGACAAAGTACATAGAGGGCATTTTAAGTTGTTGACACATTAGATTTACCCTTTCATTCTCGACATAAAGGTTCCTGATTGTTCTTGTAGCACGTTCATTCACAGGAAACAAGCGGCCTGTGAAATATGCAACAGATCAAATGATATCATTTGATACTATCACTGTACAAAGAAACTCCTTGGCGTAGTATGCAACTATAAAATCAAAGTTACCTGAAAAATGCCGTCGAACAAGAACATTCCAATCAACTGGTGAATGTATGCGATGATAGTCTCCTGGCTTCAAATATATTACACAGTAATAGAGGCATTTCATTGGACTGCAAAAAAGATTTTATGTATAAACTTACTTTAACTCATAGATGTTTTATAGCAGTTAAATCATGTAAAATACTTCCAGAGATAAAACTGCTTAACAAATTCGAAAGCAAGTTTAAGGAAAACATCAAAAGAACTTACTATCAAATCTAAACAAAAACAAATTACTGTTATAAACAAAAAAAAAGGGCGAATATTGCACAAACCGAATAGGTGAATATTTTTACAAGATTACCACTCCGAAATTGTTTCCCGGACTTTAGGAGAAGCCAATGAAACGCGCCACCATGACTTCTTACTCTGTTCTCTCTGAGTGCTTTCCTGCTCAATAGTACTACCGTCATCTTCAGTATTTTTTTCAGCTAGCATCGAGAGCAAAGGACTAGCACCAAGAAGAGATGAAACAGAATAGGAGAATCCTTTGACTTGGTCAATCATAGCCCCTGCACCGTTCAACTTCCCAAATCTAAGAATAGTACCATCCACAGGACTGACCTGTTATTTAACAGAACACACTCTTAGCAATGCTTCAGAGTGACACAAATGAAAATATTAACATGTCCAAGATGCTCGTTACCAGTTACCAGACTATAGGGATTAGGATTGATAGGCCTGCAACCTTCTTTCAATGTGCGAACAAAGAAATCCCTTAAAGATGCATATTCTTCAAGAGGGAGAGCTGCTTCTTCTAGGTCTTAAATGCAAACCAAAATACCACATCATAAGTTATTCTTTATTTTCAGTTGACCGTGCATTTATCTCATCAATCGACAAAAGCGATCTAAAGGAAAATGAGAAGGGAAAAGATATGAGGTAAAAATACTTGAGTGGAAAGCACGAGCCCATGCTCTATAAACATGCGGGCGCAGCCAAACTGGAATGTCCTAAAAAACAATCTTTAAGCAGGTAAAAGGATAACAAAACAATACAACAAAATAAAATAAAATAAAAAGCAAGAACAGGAGCATGGGAACTGTCATCAATCAAACTCTAAGAGTACTTTTACACTCAAGTCAAGCGAGTCTAACTTGAAAAACAAAAAGGAATTTCAAAATCCAATTAAAATAAGAAAAAAGAAATCTTAAAAGAGCCAATGATCTTATCTTCAAAATTAAGAAAATTACTCACCACACTCATCAAGAAGCCCCAAGCTCTAGAAATAGATCGCAATGGTAGTATCCTTAGAAATGTAGCCTAAAAGTTGGTAAGGTTCAAAAGATATATGAAAATCATATAAAAAACGAAAATAAGAAAAACACATGAGAAATTAAAATGGAGAAATTAATATAAATATACTACTTTTACATCCGGTCGGAACTCGAATTCAATCCCTTTCTCCCGTGCTTCTTCAACCTACTACCAAAAATACATATATCAATAATAGCCAGAAACTAGCACTGCCCTGACATGTAAGAATCAATAGCATGCAATGCATCAAACAGTTTATATAATAAGCAAATTTAATACCTTCTTGTCATCGTAGAGTCGTCGAGCATGAAGAACACCAAGCATGAGTAAAGTAGCTACTGTGGCACCGGGCACCAGAAAAGCGTTACCTATAGAAACCAGAGCAAGTAAAACATAACTAATTTATACACGGTACTGAATTTGCTGTATTTTAAATTTATATTTGCATTAATTAGAAAACATTATTGTTTATTATCAATGGATTTCTCTCCAATTTTCTCAGAATACAAACAAAAACTACTAATTTGAATTCTTTTTAAAGAAAAAAAAAAAAGCCAAAAAAAAAGCCAATGAAAAAAAAAAAACGAACTTCATATGCTTCTCCGAGAAGTAAAACAGAACAAACTTATGCACAAGAATTCGCCGTATCTAAATGTGTTTTTGCCTAAATCGGTGAGAAAATAAAGAAGAAAGTTTGTTACAACAATGAATTCACCTTGAGAATTGCTGCTGCTGCTGCCGCCGCCACTGAGAGAAGCGCGAGCTTGCGACGTCGTACGGAAGTGCTTGACGTACCAAGAGAACAACCGGCGACGGTTGTGGACATTGGCGAAATGTAGATAGGGAGGGAATACAGCAACGTTTCGCGGGAACCGGAAATTCATCGTTGCCTTTGTTGTTGGTTTAACAAAGCTTTTTTGCTTTCCGTCGTCACCCGTTTAGGGTTAGTTTCTGTGTGAGAATTTTCAGGGATTATTAAGCTATAAAACGGTGTTTGTTTACGTCGTTTAGGCAACTTTGCTTTACTGCTCTGAAGCGAAAACTTGTAATTATTAAGGCTAAAATTCTAACCTTCTTCCGTACCGTAACGTGGAAACCATTGATGTTGTGCCTCTGCTACGCATAGATAATTTTTTGGTAAATTTTCGTTATTAGTCCCTATACCATGTATAAATTATGAACTTAGTCCGTTAGGCTGTGTTTGTTTCTTTCAAAACAATTTCAAAAAGTTTATTTTTAAAGAATGCTAATTTTGCTAATTTTCTAAAACAACAGATATTCCAAATGATAATCTATAAAGTTTTTATTACATTAACAAAATTATAAAAAAAATAATTTCCTCAACCAATCCATGTCATTAACATTGTCTTTTTCTTCTCTTCACTATCGGTAATTGACTTTTATCTTTTGGCAACTTGTTCTCGTAAGGAAAACATGATAAATTTTCTAGAATCTCTATTTGGCTTTCTGAAAAGTTATTAAACTGGTCAAATCATCCCACTCGACCACTTTGTCATTTTGATACAAATTCTTTTTTGCTTCAACAAATCTTTCCCATGGCATTGCACCCACTTCTAATGCATAATTTTTTCTCCCATGCATGCAATGGTTCAAGTTTGGAATGAGTAATCCTTAAGTAAAATTATGTCAAGTAGAATTGTGAAAATGACGAAAAAATAATGAAATTAATATTTGAAATTAATATTTGATGCTTTGATGCAACAAATTCCAAGTAGGAATAATTCCAAGTAGAATTGTGAAAATGTCGAATAGAAAAATTCTTTATATAAATACCAAATAGATGTATTTTTCCGTAAAATATAATGTATCTTTTAACAAGATACCTGTTGACACCATTTTTTTTGGATGAAAACGGGGTCGACTTGGATTTTGAAAAATGAAACGGGAGTCGCCACCAATCCTTTTTTATGAGGTGTGATTGGATCACCTCGAAAAGTGGTTGTTTTTAATAAACGGTTGGATTTTATTAAAACAACAAGTTTGGTCCACGAAATTCAGGAAAACGGGTTCGGGAGTCGGTTACGCACGAGGAAGGATTATCACCCTCGATACGCCCAAAATTGGTACCTAGTTGATTACTTAATGTCTTAATGTCGAAAATTGAGAACTTTGAAGAATTTTAAAAATACGATCCTTGTATTAAAACGTTGAAAATTTTTAGGAAAAGGGGCATATATCACGTTAATCGAGGAATAGAATCATATCCAGTAAGTTATGACACAATGTCTCAAATTCTCGATACGCAAATGAATGCCAAAAATTTACTTATTTAAAAGATATTTTGTTATCTCGGGTTTAGAAAACGAATCATGCCCAGTAAGTGAGGACACGGTCTTTTCTTAATTCCCGAGATCGTAAAAAACTTGAATTTGAGAAGATTCGTGTATTTAGATTTATTACGAGAATCGAAACCCAGTAAGTTAGGGTACGATCCTTTCGAATCTAAATACGAAATATTATTTTTTAAAACAAATTTTGTTATATCGAGTAATATAAAACACGAAAATCGTAGTAAAGATGTGAAAGCAAATTATATTGTTGTAATGCATGGCAAAATCATAATGATTACAAAAGTATAAAATGATATGAGCAATAACAACAATAATAAATACAAGTCAAACCTACAATCATATAAAATAACAATGTATATAAACAAATAAATTAAAACATTTGTTCAAAATAATAATGAAAATGAAATAAATAGTGAACACAAATAAAAAATGTAAAGGGATATATATATGTATATAAACATAAATTAAAATATGTGTGTATATGTATATGTATTTACAAAGGTTAGAGTATATATATATATTATAAGAAAGGTATACATAAATATTGCGAAACATGAAGATATATGTATATAGATGAAAAAATATACGTGGACTATAAAAATAGAATAAGATAATATATAATATGCATACTCTAAGACGTAAAAAAAAGGCATACATATAGATATAAAAGAAACCATATAAAAGTATATGAATGTGTATACAAATATTCGTAAAAAAAAAAGTTAGATATATACACATATAAAAAGGTATTTATATATATTAAATAAGTCCAAAAAAAAGAAATAATAATAACAATATTATTCATGTATGTATATCAAAATTATTATATAATAATAGTATGATGAATAATATAAATAACAATATTATAAAATAATGATAATAATAAACGATAATATATTAAAATAATAAAGAAAATGATGAAATTGCTAAAAAGGGCTAAATCGAAGTAAAGTCTAACTTATAGGGTGGAATCGAAATAAAAAAAATAAAAGGGACTAAATTATGTAACGCGCCGCAAGAAGGGGGACCAAAATGGTAAATACCCCGAAGCCCTAAAACGTTGCGCTTAGATGAGGACTAAAATGAACCAAAAAATAAAATTTTGTGGCCAAATCGAAAATATGCGGAAAACTTCCATGAAAGCGCTATAAAATCAGAAGGACTGATTGCGCAAATATTCCATTTGAAGAAAACGCGCGGATCCTTCCCCTGGGTCGGGTCACCGCGCGGGTCAGGGCCTCAAAACGGCGCCGTTTTGGCGCTGAAGCTCCCCAGATGAAACGACGCCGTTTCACTATTAGTATAAAAGTTGAAATTTTTTCCAAAAGGCTCATTTCTTCCTCCTTTTCAGAAAAAAAAATTTATTCTCTCTCAGACTCTCTCTTCCTCTCCAGACGCCGGCCTAGCTCCGGCCAAGAGTACCGGTGGGGTTCTGGCGCCGTCGCCGCCGTCGGCCACCGCACGCGGTGGCCGAAAACCCTAAAGCGACCCCTTTTTAGCCATTTTAACCCCGGGTAACTCCGATCTACCCTAAAACTGGCTAAAAACTGTCAAGGATCAAAGGAAGACCGAAAAAAACTCTTCGGTTTCCTCCCCTCTGGCCACCAGCAAGGCGCAAACAGATTCAGGTGACCCTCTCTTATGCCCTTTTTATTTATTAACAGTTTTCTAAAAAAAACGATTTAAAAAAATAAATAAATAATAAATCGACAAAGAAGAAAAATGAAGAACAAAAGCAACAACCTTTTTATTTTTTTTGATTCTCTGATATGCGTTTTTTACAAAGAAAATCCCCTTTTACAGTGCTCGGCTTTTACCGAAAGAGAAGAAGAAAAAAACTCAGAAAAATCCCCTAAACACAGTAATCAAGTTCAGCCCCCCCCGTTCCTAGATGATATTTGGCCTCCTTATAGCCGATTTTGCTTCTCCTTTGCTGCTTGCGTGTCTGTTCCCTTGTTGCAGGTAATTGATGGCGCAAATGGGGTGATGGGACAATGCGGTGGTGGCAGAGGGGAGTTGATGAGCGGCAGAGGGTAGGTGCGGCGCTAGGGTTAGCTGCAATAGAGGCTAGGGTTTTCTGAAAATATTTTAGTTTTGGGCTTGTTGGGCCTTTAGTTTTTTTCTTTTTGGGCTGTAAATTTATTGTTTTGGATTAGGTCTGTTTTAGGGTATTGGGTTTGGTTTAAGATTTGGGTAGTTGGGTTTTTGGGCCCCGGGCAAATTTAGGCTTGTACAGCTGCCCCTCTTTGCTCGTTGTCGTGCAACGAGAACAGAGCAAAGACTAAGAAAGACCAATTTTGCCCGGTCTTGCCGAGTCTTGACCTATTTTTGTCGCTTCATCTCTTCAAGTAGCTTCATTCCAATCATTGCGTCTTGTTGCTTCAATCCCCTCCACTGCACTTTAGAGAGTTCTAACTTGTAGCTTCGATCTTCTTTGCCGTAATTTCAGGGGGACGATGTTTGTTGTCTTAGTCTGCTCTACTGTGACTTCAGGGAGATAAGACTGGGTGCGATCTACTCTACTATTGCTTAGAGAGATAAGATCTGTGATTCTGTCTGCTCCACTATTGCTTAGGGAGATAAGACTTGTTGCGATCTGCTCCACTATTGCTTAGGGAGATAAGATCTGTGGTTCTGTCTGCTCCACTATTGCTTAGGGAGATAAGACTTGAGGCGATCTGCTCCACTATTGCTTAGGGAGATAAGATCTGTGGTTCTGTCTGCTCCACTATTGCTTAGGAAGATAAGACTTGATGCGATCTGCTCCACTGTTGCTTAGGGAGATAAGATCTGTGGTTCTGTCTGCTCCACTATTGTTTAGGGAGATAAGACTTGTGGTTCTGTCTGCTCCACTATTGCTTAGGGAGATAGTATCGAACATCTTCGACCTGCTCCTCTACTGCTTAGGGAGATAGGACTGGTGGCTTAAATCCGCTTCACTACTGCTTAGGAAGATAAGATTCGCCATCTTCGATCTGCTCCACTACTGCTTAGGGAGATAGTATCTAACATCTTCGACCTGCTCCACTATTGCTTAGGGAGATAAGATCTGTAATCTTCAATCTATTCCACTGTTGCCCAGGGAGATAGAACTATTGGCTTCAATGTACTCCACCGTAATCAAGGAGGTAAAATCCGCCATCTTCGACCTGCTCCACTATTGCTTAGGGAGATAAGATCTGTAATTCTTCACTCTATTCCACTGTTGCCCAGGGAGATAGAATTATCGGCTTCAATGTACTCCACTGTTGTCAGGGAGGTAAAATCTGCCATCTTCGACCTGCTCCACTATTGCTTAGGGAGATAAGATCTGTAATTCTTCACTCTATTCCACTGTTGCCCAGGGAGATAGAATTATCGGCTTCAATGTACTCCACTGTTGTCAGGGAGGTAAAATCTGCCATCTTCGACCTGCTCCACTATTGCTTAGGGAGATAAGATCTGTAATCTTCATTGATCCGTTCTCTGGGGAACATGACCTGTATGTTCTATTTTATGAACCTAATCGTGCCTAGTGATTATGATGACATAATCAGAATGAATCAAATGCTCCTAACTAGACGTGTATTAATGACATTTGAATGAATGCAGAATGTCATGAAAATGATCCCTTTTGATGTTTGGGTTGTCATTGTTCGTCGTTCATTAAGGCTTTATTACCAACACGTCAGAACGCCGTCCTGCTTGACTGACTTTTCTGAAGAAACATTTAGCCAGGTTGCCCACACTGTAGATCTCACAGTTTAATCCACTGTACCTTTGGGACATAAAATTTGAACCATCTTCCTCACATTGAGTATAAGATCTGGTTCTTTCTTAATCTTCTCCCACTGTAATTCGGGGACACAGGATTCGAATCTCTTTGGCCTCCTACACCATTTTCAGGGTGTCATACTAAATGCTCATGCACCAAATGAAGAATTTTCTCCGAGGAAACCTCTTTCGATTATTTGGTGATTATTGATTGCTTGTTCATTGAAGCCTTGTCGCCAACACGTCATCTTGTCATTTTGTTCAACCAATGTTTGGACAACAAAATCTGAAAGGATAATCTTAATTTAGACTTTTCCTTCTTAGAAATTTCAACCTTTAAACTTGGTGTGTTCTAAACAATAATCTTGTTTCAGGCTCCTTTATTATTTAGAAACTTTTCAGAGTAATATGCAAAAATTCCTTTGTGAAAGTTTCATTAGTCCATTAATCATTATTCCAATGCAACATGCTTGCAAAAAAAACATAGTGATAGATAAAATAGAATTTGAGAGCATAGCTCGAAATGAATAAATTATCAAGGATAACAAGAATGAAAAGAGGAATTGATTGGAACATGTATCTTGAAAAAGAATGAAGTATTCCAAGAACAACAACAAATTCAATATATAAATAGTATGAAGGTTAGGTGCCTCAGATATCGTAGATTGAACTTCTCTGTACAAACTTTCTGAAGACTTTCCTGAGTTTGACATGTGTTTAGAAGATCTACAAGACTTTGTCGATGCCCCAAGATGTTGCCTACCCATTCCTATCGATTCAGGTATAGCAAGATCACCAAATGCCCCAATCTGATTCAAAATTTAAGCTGCCCTTTTCGGGTTTTCAACTCAAATCCCCTTTGGTCTCAAGGCGCCCTTTGCGGGTTTTCGCCTTAGCCTCTCCATTTTTACTTTTTCATTTTTTTCATTTTTCATTTTTTTTATCATTTTTTCATTTTTTGTTTGACTCAAAGTGCTATTTGCAGGTTTTCACCTTAGTCCTTCCTTCTTCTGGATCCGAGTTTATAGGATTAGCAATCTCACTCAGGATCAGTGCTCCTCTGAAAATGGTCTTCTTTACAACATAGGGACATTCCTGGTTTGTCATTCATTCCCTTTAGAATCCTTTTGTTGAGGAAGAATCTTTTTCAACATCCAGCCCTTTCGTGGAATTCTCTGAGACGAGCCTGTTTATTATGGGCTGATATTATTTATTTATGGTACATCCGACCCTAATGAATAGCTTTTAACCCTTTTCCTAGGGCCAATTGATCACATCGCGATTGGATCCCTTCAACAAGCAATGAGGGGATTTTAATAGGTAAAACTACCTCAATCTTGTAAACCAAAAAGAGAGGTGTTGCCCCAGTACAGATGTTCGATAAACAATGAGGGCAAATGGTAATTTCTTACGCCAGTCCTTATTCACCTCTAGGTAATTCGATGACAAAACGTGGTGTATACTTCTGAATTGATTTCAGACCTCAATTATCGTCCTATCATTTAAGTTCAATGCGTTTTCCAATACCATCCTCTCTGAAATACTGTATTGGTATAAGACGACCTTGATCCACGAAGTAACCTCTCAAAAAATGAAGCAATGCCCATTAGAAGTCTTCGGTAATGGTGATGTCCCTGCCCCATTTTGCTCAAAATTTGAGTCGCCCTTTTTCGGGTTTTCAACTCAGATCCACCTTTGGTCAAAGTGCCCTTTGCGGGTTTTTGCCTTGACCTCTCCTTTTCTTTTTTCTTCTTTCTTTTTCTCCTATTTTTGACTTTGATTTTTTGATTTTTATTTTGTTTTTGTTTTTTTTTTTTTTTTTTTTTTTTTTAGTCTGAACTCATGAGATCGGGCAAGTCCTGGTCATGCTTTTCAACCAGAATCAATGTTATTCTAAAGTATCCACATAAGATCCTCCACTTTCATCTTGTATGTGAAAAACCTTCTTTGGTACCAGATTTCTTTCATAGAGCCCTTTTGGGACACAGCTACGACAGAAAACTTTGGATCTTCCTCTTTAATCAAAATAAAATTCAACAACATCTTGAAGGGCTGGAAACTCGACTTCAAATGGGCAAAGTTATGATGACTCAACGAGAGAAGCATTGCCCCGGTAAAGAATTGCATCGTTCGCGCTATAAATTTCTGACATCGTGCTGTTGTGCAGGTTTTATTATAAGAATCGAGGCATACCCTGGTATGATCATACAAAGATATCTTTAAACTCTAAAGGTAACTCTACAAGGTCTTGCTTCGTCTCTGTGGTCAGGTCAGTTCTAGTCTTCACCAAGCTCACAATTTCTAATGATTCCTTAAAAGGTAGGATCTGTTTATCCTCTTGCTCTACCATCATCACAAATCTAAAAATAAACTACAATCCATGTCATCTTCAAAGTCATGGGATCCCCCTAGACACATGTCTCGCTCAAAAGGAGATTCTGAGTCTGTAGCAGCGTCACTCATGTCATTAATATCTGGGAACCTATTGTAGGTACAAGAGAATATACAAAGAATGTATGAATTTAAGAATAATTATCTGCACAGTATGATTATGAATGAATGAATGATTTGGAAGAAAGAATGAAAGATTAAAAATAATTATTCATAAAGAATGAAAGAACATTGGCTCAAAAGTAATCGCAAAGATGCATTTCATTAAAATAACGACGTTCGGACATGAGCCTATTTCACAAAAGAGTTCTTATTGCTTCAGGCTAAAAGCAACAAGTTTGTTCTGAATAATACTCTAAGTAGACTCTAAATACTACCGGGTCCCTTCTGCTGTCCCATTATTTAGAACACTTCCAGGTTAATAAGGGCAAACACCTAACAAGATCTCTTCTCCAGTTATTTCTTCGTCGTTTCCCAACATTTCTTCATTCATCACATTCCCCTCACTATCCATGTGATTGAGTAGCGGGTTTTTTGTACTGAGTGAATCCTCAAATTTGACAATGCCCATATTGATAAACCTTTCGACCAACTTTTTAAAGGCAGTACAATTTTCTATAGAATGCCCCGTAATTCCCGCATGATAGTCACATTGCGCATTTGTGTCGTACCATTTAGGGTACGGAGGTTGTAAAGGCTTCAAGTAGAAAGGGGAGACAACATGTGCTTCAAATAAACTCTGATACAGCTCCTGGTATGACATTGGGATTGGAGTAAATCGGGACTTCTTAATGCTTTGCTTTGTGCCAGATTCATGTCTTGGGGATATCTGATGGTCAGTAGCAACCGACTTTTGCTGACCTGCGGTGAACGGCTTTGAATTCATCTCATTTTTCCTCTTTCTCGAGACTTTTGAAGTATTGTTTTAGGAGTTCCACTCTTGCCCATTCCGTTTGTAACGATCTTCAAATTGTTTTGAAAACTCTACTCTCGCCTGTTTTGTTTCTGCTAGATCATCGAGGACAACAGGACTAGTTAGATTGCCCCTAAGATTAGAACTTGAGCCTGTCGCGAAATTCACCGGTGTCGAAGTATTGGTCTGGTATTGTGGCCGGATGTTAACAGTTACCCTTTGTGGATATGTGTTTGGTTGTGCTTGAATGTTTGTTGGGGTAAAGCCTGGAAGGTATGCAGGGCCTTCATTATCATTCCCAAAGTGGACCACTGGGTTTTTTCATTTTTCTAACCTCATATCCAATAACTGGGTTAACTGGCTCATCAAATTTCTTTGGATTTCTAGCATCTGATCCTTCACATCTTGTTGAAGTTTGGCCAATTGCTCTAGCATCTGTATTTGCATCAGCTCTAATCTCTCTAACCTTTGGTCCATTCTTTTAGTTTCTGTTCAGGTACCGCAGGAATGTTGGTTTTTTAGCTGAAACAAATTTACTCAATTAGGGTCTTTTAATAGTCCTTAATGCACGTGATGTTGTGTAATGCAAATGCATGAAATGAGTGCAAAAAGAGACGTTGATTCTTGGTTCGATTCTAAAAGAACAACCTTACTAGAAAATAAATCTCTTTACATAAAGCGGATATATATACGATTTTGCCCTTATAGGCGGAGTCATTCGATCCTTTTCTTCATTTGAGCGTTAAGATAAGTCTCACGAACTCTTCAAAATGGACGTCTCTTCTATCTCCTTTTTACTTAATCTGGGCCGTGACTCGTTGCTCACTTAACCTCGTGATGCTCGTTGGCTTCTCCTTTAAGAAAGTTCAGCGGCTCTCGAATAATCCTTGTCACCTTGAATTCTCGGGTAACGGAACAATGGTTGTATAGTCCTCCATTAAACTATCATCCTTCTCTTATCATAATTTCTTGGACCATATTCGGACAACCGTATTATTATCCACTTTATCAAGAAACCCATTTCCTTATGACAAGCTCTCTATTTTAACAACCGAACGTGAATCAACACCTCTTTTTATGATGAAAATACAATGCAATCATAAAAAAAACAAGTTAGTACAAAGCAAAAGCAAGCAAGAATAAATGGAACACCTATTCGGGTGAATACTAAGGGTTCGAAGTGGTTCTACCTAGGGTGGCTCTTAAGGTATTCTACATGTGGTTTAGTTCTAAGGCAAAGGTACCCGAATCAGCAGATTCCTCGATCCTTACCCATTATAGGCTCATACGGACTGAGTTCGGTTCAAGGGAATACATTTCCCTATGGCTGCACGGAGATGAAGATCTCACAAAGACATAGGTACGGATGTATTCCAGAAGCGATTCACTATCCCATGCGGAGGTGAAAACCTCACGAAGGCGTAGTTTCTCACTCCTACTTAAAAGGGTATGACCAACGGTCATGCAATGTAATGCCGAAATATACTAAAACTTAAACTAACATAGCAATTATAAACGACAACTATGAAAAATGTAATAAAGGCCGATGAAATGCAATGAAAGGATCGTACATTTAAACCAACTTTTCGATTTTTGACAAAAAGACAAAAAGTAATCAACTCGTGGCTTGACTCTCTTATTTTGGGTCCCCAGCGGAGTCGCCAAGCTGTTGACACCATTTTTTTGGATGAAAACGGGGTCGACTTGGATTTTGAAAAATGAAACGGGAGTCGCCACCAATCCTTTTTTATGAGGTGTGATTGGATCACCTCGAAAAGTGGTTGTTTTTAATAAACGGTTGGATTTTATTAAAACAACAAGTTTGGTCCACGAAATTCAGGAAAACGGGTTCGGGAGTCGGTTACGCACGAGGAAGGATTATCACCCTCGATACGCCCAAAATTGGTACCTAGTTGATTACTTAATGTCTTAATGTCGAAAATTGAGAACTTTGAAGAATTTTAAAAATACGATCCTTGTATTAAAACGTTGAAAATTTTTAGGAAAAGGGGCATATATCACGTTAATCGAGGAATAGAATCATATCCAGTAAGTTATGACACAATGTCTCAAATTCTCGATACGCAAATGAATGCCAAAAATTTACTTATTTAAAAGATATTTTGTTATCTCGGGTTTAGAAAACGAATCATGCCCAGTAAGTGAGGACACGGTCTTTTCTTAATTCCCGAGATCGTAAAAAACTTGAATTTGAGAAGATTCGTGTATTTAGATTTATTACGAGAATCGAAACCCAGTAAGTTAGGGTACGATCCTTTCGAATCTAAATACGAAATATTATTTTTTAAAACAAATTTTGTTATATCGAGTAATATAAAACACGAAAATCGTAGTAAAGATGTGAAAGCAAATTATATTGTTGTAATGCATGGCAAAATCATAATGATTACAAAAGTATAAAATGATATGAGCAATAACAACAATAATAAATACAAGTCAAACCTACAATCATATAAAATAACAATGTATATAAACAAATAAATTAAAACATTTGTTCAAAATAATAATGAAAATGAAATAAATAGTGAACACAAATAAAAAATGTAAAGGGATATATATATGTATATAAACATAAATTAAAATATGTGTGTATATGTATATGTATTTACAAAGGTTAGAGTATATATATATATTATAAGAAAGGTATACATAAATATTGCGAAACATGAAGATATATGTATATAGATGAAAAAATATACGTGGACTATAAAAATAGAATAAGATAATATATAATATGCATACTCTAAGACGTAAAAAAAAGGCATACATATAGATATAAAAGAAACCATATAAAAGTATATGAATGTGTATACAAATATTCGTAAAAAAAAAAGTTAGATATATACACATATAAAAAGGTATTTATATATATTAAATAAGTCCAAAAAAAAGAAATAATAATAACAATATTATTCATGTATGTATATCAAAATTATTATATAATAATAGTATGATGAATAATATAAATAACAATATTATAAAATAATGATAATAATAAACGATAATATATTAAAATAATAAAGAAAATGATGAAATTGCTAAAAAGGGCTAAATCGAAGTAAAGTCTAACTTATAGGGTGGAATCGAAATAAAAAAAATAAAAGGGACTAAATTATGTAACGCGCCGCAAGAAGGGGGACCAAAATGGTAAATACCCCGAAGCCCTAAAACGTTGCGCTTAGATGAGGACTAAAATGAACCAAAAAATAAAATTTTGTGGCCAAATCGAAAATATGCGGAAAACTTCCATGAAAGCGCTATAAAATCAGAAGGACTGATTGCGCAAATATTCCATTTGAAGAAAACGCGCGGATCCTTCCCCTGGGTCGGGTCACCGCGCGGGTCAGGGCCTCAAAACGGCGCCGTTTTGGCGCTGAAGCTCCCCAGATGAAACGACGCCGTTTCACTATTAGTATAAAAGTTGAAATTTTTTCCAAAAGGCTCATTTCTTCCTCCTTTTCAGAAAAAAAAATTTATTCTCTCTCAGACTCTCTCTTCCTCTCCAGACGCCGGCCTAGCTCCGGCCAAGAGTACCGGTGGGGTTCTGGCGCCGTCGCCGCCGTCGGCCACCGCACGCGGTGGCCGAAAACCCTAAAGCGACCCCTTTTTAGCCGTTTTAACCCCGGGTAACTCCGATCTACCCTAAAACTGGCTAAAAACTGTCAAGGATCAAAGGAAGACCGAAAAAAACTCTTCGGTTTCCTCCCCTCTGGCCACCAGCAAGGCGCAAACAGATTCAGGTGACCCTCTCTTATGCCCTTTTTATTTATTAACAGTTTTCTAAAAAAAACGATTTAAAAAAATAAATAAATAATAAATCGACAAAGAAGAAAAATGAAGAACAAAAGCAACAACCTTTTTATTTTTTTTGATTCTCTGATATGCGTTTTTTACAAAGAAAATCCCCTTTTACAGTGCTCGGCTTTTACCGAAAGAGAAGAAGAAAAAAACTCAGAAAAATCCCCTAAACACAGTAATCAAGTTCAGCCCCCCCCGTTCCTAGATGATATTTGGCCTCCTTATAGCCGATTTTGCTTCTCCTTTGCTGCTTGCGTGTCTGTTCCCTTGTTGCAGGTAATTGATGGCGCAAATGGGGTGATGGGACAATGCGGTGGTGGCAGAGGGGAGTTGATGAGCGGCAGAGGGTAGGTGCGGCGCTAGGGTTAGCTGCAATAGAGGCTAGGGTTTTCTGAAAATGTTTTAGTTTTGGGCTTGTTGGGCCTTTAGTTTTTTTCTTTTTGGCTTGTAAATTTATTGTTTTGGGTTAGGTCTGTTTTAGGGTATTGGGTTTGGTTTAAGATTTGGGTAGTTGGGTTTTTGGGCCCCGGGCAAATTTGGGCTTGTACAATACCCTTGTATTGTTTTATAAATTTAACTTTGTATAAGATTATGTCTTTATATGATAATTTTATGTACAAAGTTACATCTCTACAATATTATTATTCATTAATCAATAATTATAATATACTTTTCACATTATAATTTTTTGTTCATTAAGACATATTTTCATCAGATATCATATGATATAATCATTTTGGCCGTCACATTGGTAAATAAATAAAATTTGTTTTTCAATATTTTGGTCATTATATTCAAATTTGAAGTTTAATTTTTTTTTGACCGTCGCATAGGTAAATAAATAAAATTTGTTTTTTAATTAAATTATTATTTTAATTTTTATTTTCAAATTTGAAGTTCAACACAAGAATATGTTAATTTATGTTTAAGTGAAAACTCCTTAAATTAGCATTTTCGATTCATTATGCTTGTTTGATTTTGTTTTTATTTTAAGGGGAGAACTCAAAATAATTTCTATAAACAGAACAAATGATAAATCATATTTACAAATAAATATCTATTAACTACTACTATTAAACTAATTATGAAATTCTTTGCCTTTTTTTTATATTTATTGTTCTATGATCTAACTATAGTAGGCAAGCGTGGTGTTTAAATTGTTCTAATGGAATAATTCAATCCCTTTCTCTCGTGCTTCTTCAACCTACAATTAAAAAGGACATATATATATCAATAACAGTTAGAAACTAGCACTGCCCTGACATATAAGAATTAACAGCATGCAATGCACCAAACAATTGATATAATAAGCAGATTTATACCTTCTCGTCATCGTAAAGCCGTAGAGCATGAGTAAAGTAGCTACTATGGCACTCGACACCAAAACTGTGTTACTTATCGAAACCAGAGCAAGTAAAACATATACATGGTAATGATCATCAGTTTGAAATGATCATTAGTGTTCAAACATATTGGTATTTGATTCAAAAATAACAATAAGCCCTTAAGAATATGAGGAAAATATCGAATATTAATAATAAAGTTTTTAGCCATTGTTTGCCGATTTTATTCTTCCATGATCCAACTATGGTGATCCTACTATGCTTGGCAAGTGGGGTGAAAGTTCTTCAAATTCATCCCATCTACTGGCTTGTATTTCCTCTAACGGAATTGAAAACCAATCCATCTCTTTAGCATTTTCTTTTTCTACATCTTCATTGTCAGTAAGTGATTTTATTTCTGAGAAAAGTTCTGAATCTATTTTGGTATTCCAGTCAATATCATCATTATACAAATCTGCTGCATTACTTTGCAACTTGTTCTCGCAAAGAAAACCATGATAAATTTCCCAAAATCTCTGTTTTGCTTCTTGGAAAGTTGTTAAACCAGCCGAATCATCCCACTCGTATACTTTGTCATGTTCATACAAGTTCTTCTTTGCTTCAACAAATCTTTCCCATGACATTGCACCCACTTCGATGCAGAATTTTTTTTCTCCCATGCAGGCAACGATTCAGGTTTGGAATGAGTAGTCCTTTGTCTATAGTAACTTGGTTGACGATTATTCCCTCTTTGACCATATGGCATTCCTATTTGACGACATGACATTAAAATTAAAATAAGAAAGATGAATATAATGTTAGTAAAATATGATTGCCTTTGAAACATGCCTCCAAGATGCAACAAATTCCAAGTAGTATTGTGAAAATGATGAATAGGAAAATCCTTTATATAAATACCAAATAGATATATCTTACCGTAAAATGTAGTGTATCTTTTAATGAGATACCCTTTTATAGGGTTGTATTGTTTTATAAATTAACTTTGTACAAGATTATGTCTTTATATGATAATCTTACGTGCAAAGTTACGTCTATACAATATTATTATTCATTAATTAATAAGTATAATATATTTTATTTTTCTAGATAAGTAAAATCCAAAATTATAAACATTTTTTTTATTTTCTTTTCACCATATTTATACTTTTGGGTGTCACATTATATAATCATTTCGGCCGTCGCATAGGTAAATAAATAAAATTTGTTTTTTTTAATCAAAATTTGTTTTAATCATTATATTCAAATTTGAAGTTTGAGAAGTTAGTATAAAATCCCATTAAACCTTTAAAAAATAAACAATTTAGTACATTGATTATCATGAAGTTGCATTAAAATTTAAGCACAAAGATAAGAATAAGGATTAGTTTCTATACCTGAAAAATGATAAACCATACTTACAATTATATATTCTATTGGCTTCAACTAAACTAATTACAAAGTTCTTTGCCAATTTTCTCTGTATTTGTTGTTCTACTATTCAACCATGGTAGGCAAGCGAGGTGTAGGATCATCAATCATCGTACTTCCATCCAGTGACTTTAATTTGCTCTAATAAAATCGAAATTTTTTTTATTAAATGGGTTTTATTAGTTTTGAAAATTGCAACAGTAATTCAGTTTGAAAATTACAACAGTAATTCAGTGAAATTGACTAAAAAGATTGCATCTATAGATACATATATCTCCAAGAATCAACCACTCTATCTTCATCTTTCAGATATTATGTCATCGGCTTGTTTTATCCTCTTCCAAGTTGCATCTTTTAATCCAACCAATTGCAAGCATCGACACCATAGAATCATATAAGAAAACCTACAAACTACGATGCGACACCATAGAATCATATAAGAACATCTATAAACCACGTAGACGACGTGTCCACACATTAGATTTACCCTTATGAAATAGAATAGGAGAACCCTCTGACTTGGTCAATCATAGCCCCTGTATTGTTCAACTTCCCAAATCTAAGAATAGTACCATCCACGGGACTGACTTGTTATTTAACTGAACACACTCTTAGCAATACTTCAGAGTGACATTAATGAAAATATTAACATGTCCAACATGTTAGTAACCAGTTTCCAGACTATAGGCCTTAGGTTGATAGGCTGTAACCTTCTTTCAATGTGAAAAGTGATTTTTATTTGTTGCACGGAAGCGTGTAAAAGAGTAAAATTATTGTACTAAAAAATCACACTAAGTTCAATTCCTAGGAAAGAGAGATGGATCACGAGGATCGCTTAAGTACCAGGTCTTTCCTAGCCAGAATATCCTTCTATCGTAATTTAATAGCACAATAAATCACTACAATCACACTCACAAAATATGCAAAATAAAAAATAAAGAACACAAGAATTTTAACGAGGTTCAGCAAATTTTGCCTACGTCCTCAGGCACTACCAAATATATTCCACTCCAAAATACAAGTGAAAGTTTACAAATAAGGAGAGAGAACAATTGTCTTAAGTAGAGAATGACAAATGTGGGATGTAAAAAATGAGAAATAGTTAGGCCTATTTATAGTTGAAGTTTAAGGATTAACTTGCAAAGCCCTAAACAATTAGGGACCAAAATTGCAATTATTCCATGCCAAATTTCAAACCAAATTTCGGTGCCTTAAATGCTTAGATTTTCCGGTGCCAATAGTCTGACACCATCCATATTTGAAAAGTCAAAGATTGAATGCTTGCCAATATTATTATACAAGATGCACATTTTTCAAAAGAGAGAGCTGCTTCTTCTAGGTCTTAAATGCAAACCACAATACCACATTATAAGTTATTCTTCATTTTCAGTTGACTGTGCATTCATCTCATCAATCGACAAAAGCGATCTAAAGTATGTTTACCTCATAAATATGAGGTAAACATACTTGAGTGGAAAGCACAAGCCCATGCTTTATGAAATTTGTTTTCACAAGGAAAATCATGATAAATTTCCTAGAATCTCTGTTTAGCTTCCTGGAAAACTGTTAAACCGGCCAAATCATCCCACTTGAACACTTTGTCATTTTCATACAAATTCTTGTTTGCTTCAACAAATCTTTCCCATGGCATTGCACCCCTTTCTATGTAGAATTTTTTCTCCCATGCAGGCAATGGTTTGGGTTTGGGATGAGTAGTCATTTGTTGTGAAAATAACGAATAGAAAAATCCTTTATAGAAATACCAAATAGATATATCTTTCCGTAAAATATAATGCATCTTTTAATGAGATATTCTTTCATAGAGTTATATTGTTTTATAAAACAACTTTATATAAAGTCATGTATTTATATGAAAATTTTATGTACACCTACACAACATTATTATTCATTAATCAATAAGTATAATATACTTTATTTTTTCTAGATAATAAAAAGCGACCGCCAAATGAATTTTTTTTTCAATCAAATTTTTGTTTTAGTCATTTTATTCAAATTTGAAGTTTAATTTTTTTTAATTTGATATAAATTAACATAGTTAAATATTCTTGTGCTAATGTGAAAACTCTTTAAACTATTATTTTCGATTCATTATGCCAGTATGGTTTTGTTTTTATTTTAAATAAGAAATTGATATAAAATCTCATTAAACCGTAAAATTGGACTGATTTTAAAAAAAAATAAAAAAAAGTTAAATTATATCTAAAAATACATTGATACAATAAGAATGCATTGGTTATAGATGTGAACAAAATATGTTTAACATGCATTAAAAGGCATCGTGGTTCATTGGTTCTAGATGCGAACAAATTATGTGGCTTTATAACTTTTGAGAAAAGTTTTGAGTCGATTTCAAGATTCCTATCAATATCATTGATATATAAATCAACTGCATTACTTCTTACAAGGAAAGTCATGATAATTTTTAGAGAATTTCTGTTTGACTGTTTGCCACTGAATACTTTATCAGTTTTAAATAAATTATTCTTTGCATCAACAAACCTTTTTCAATATAAAGTAATTTTAAAAATAATAATTATAGAATAAAGAATTATTTTTTTATAAAAATTTCGAAATAATTAGATAAACATAAAGATGCATTATATATATAATAAAGATAAAGATAAACATGATTAATTTTACCTTTATTTTTAAGTATAACTTTTATTATCCATTAAATTAAATATACAATTAATTTTACCTTTACATTAAATATTTAATTAGATAAACAGAAATTATAGAAGTCCTTTTTGTCATAGACCTTCAACTTGATAACATGATAATTGTAACAACAATTCAGTGAAATTTGACTAAAAAATGCATCTATAGATACAAATAATCTCCAATTCAACATTTATCATTCATTAATTAATAAGTATAATGTACTTGATTTTTTTTTGTAGATAATAAAAAACGTTTGAAATTATTCCACATTAGACCTGTCCATGGGCCGCCCGGCCCGACGGCCCGCCCGAAATATGGGAGGGTTCGGGTAAAAATATAGGCCCGAAATATGGGCTTGGGCAAAAAAATGAGGCCCGTTTAAAAAAAGGGCCGGGCCTCGGGCACCACTTTTTTGGCCCGGGCCCGGCCCGGCCCGAATATAATAAATATATTTTTTTATCTTTATTTTTTAATTTTAAAATACTTTTAAAATAATTTTTGGCTCGGGCTTATGATATTTTTCCCGGGCCGGGCCTGGGCAAAATTTCAGGCCCATATTTCGGGCCGGGCCAGGCCCGGGCCTAGGAGGCGGGCCGAAAATTTTTTCGGGCCCAGCCCGGCCCATGGACAGGTCTATTCCACATTATAATTTTTGTTTATTAAGATTTTATTTTGTTTTTTTTTCATATTTTCAGATGTCATATGATATAATCATTTTAGCCATCGCATAGGTAAATAAATAAAATTTATTTTTTATCAAATTATTGTTTTAATCGTTATATTCAAATTTGAAGTTTAATTTTTTTTAATTTGACATAAATTAGCATAGTTAAATATTTTTGCGTTGAAATGAAAACTCTTTAAAGTAGTATTTTCGATTCATTATGGTTTTTTTTTTAAATGAGAAATGAATATAAAATAGACCTATTCATCGGTTGGGCCACCCGACTCACCCAAAAAGCATGAGAGTTTGGGCAAAAATATAAGTCCGAAAAATGGGCTTAGGCAAAAAATAAAGGGTCCATTTTAATAACGGGCTGGGCATCGAGTAAGGTTTTTTTAGCCCAGACCTAAATTAGCAAAAAGACAAATAAAAATTGCTTTTCTTGTTATTTTCTCACTATTTTGCTATCATTTTACTATTATGTTATTACTACATTTTTTTGATATTGTTTAGATTTTGTATAAATCTTGTTTTATATTTAATTTTGTTATTATTTTAGAGAAATTTGCTTGTTAAGTTGCAATTATCTTAATGCTATTTAAGTATAAAGACTTTTTTTTAATTTATTTTCAATATATTAGGAAATATTTATTTTAATATTTTTTAGTTTATTTGGTGCATTATATTTTTTAAATTTTTTATAAAAATAAATTTTAAAAAAGTCAGACCTAGGTTATAGCATTTTTATCTGTACTGAACTTAAGTAAAAATTTAAACTTTTTTTTAGATCAAACCAAACTCGAACATATCAATCGAACATAAAATTTTGTTAGGAATTGACCCGACAAACCAAAGATTCCTATCCCATCGTCTTCATTACTTTTATTGCCCCGAAATTGGTTAGCCCATGAATTTTTTATGTTGAAGCCCCTCTTTAATTGCAAATTTGAGGTTGATAAAATCAGTATTTAATGTCTGAATTTGATAATATTTTTTTGTATCGTACAACTTTGACCTTTAACTTCCTTATTACCACTCCGTTTACCACCAATTTTTGGTCGCAAACCAAATGGACCGTTTTCTAGTACCATTATTTTCACACCGACTACTTTGGAATTAGTCTCCTTCTCTTGCGTCCCTCTCAATTCTCATTTTCAAATTTACTTTAGTGTATTTTTTTAATTTTAAAAAAAATATTTACTTTAAATAAGACAAACAAATCAAATAAAAAATTGACGATTTGATCAATTTAATCACTAACTTTTTTCGAAAAACAATTGGTTAATAATACTTTATTCATGCAGAGGTACTAAAATTGTCTTTTTATTATACTGAATTGAGATGTTTAACATGACATCTATTTGATGTGTTGTGGTCGTAGTTTAATTATTGAGTGTTATCCATCAAGGTATTAGCTGATAAAAGTATTATGGAGGCTCTAATATTGAGAGTCAAATTGTATTTAACTCCTTTATTAAAAGAGTAAGTTAGTCCATGTACATTAGATAGAAGAATAAAATGATCATTTTTATTAAAATGATTCATCCTTTTTTGTTGTTAAAAACTAACGTGGTTGACAAAATAACCAGGCAATTTACCTTATGTTGATTACATGGATCAATTTTTAATAATAATGGATGAAATTTTTTAATAAAAGAACTAATTTACTCCTTAATCGGACCTACAAAGACTAATTTACTCCTTTTTTTAAGTAGAAAATATAAAATACAATCTCACCTATAATACAAGAAGATACTTTTACTGATATTATTAGGTTGAAGATGATGCTTCCGTGTTGTGTTGACGATAACGATGAAGTTAATCAATACATTGTATTTGTCAAGCAAAATTAATAATATAAGAAAAGTAGTCCAAATTGGTAGATTTGAAAAAAGGAACATGGTCGACATGAATTTCTTCGGTGGAAGGATTGACCCACAATAGATTGGGAACTGCCACTTGACTGCTACTAATATCTGCATTTCCATCTATATATGTATGTGTGTATATATATATATATATATATATGCTGGAACCTTGTTATTACATAAAAATATAGGACGACTTCATTTTCTTCTTCAATGGCAGTGTCAGAAATCTCGCGATGTACTTATCATGTATTCTTGAGTTTTAGAGGTGAAGATAAGCGCAAAAGTTTCACTGATCATCTTTACACAGCTTTGGTGCACTTAGGAATTCAAACATTTAGAGATGATGAGGAAATCGAGAGAGGGAATAGCATAAAAGATGAAATTGAAAAAGCAATACTACACCACTCCAAAATTTCTATCGTTGTTTTTTCAAAGAATTATGCTGCATCGACATGGTGTCTTAACGAACTTGTAATGATATTGGAGCACAAGAAATCCTCTAAACATATTGTGTTGCCAGTTTTCTATGATGTGGATCCGAGTCAAGTCAAGAACCAGACGGGAAGTTATGGAGAAGCATTTACCCAACATGAACAAAACTTCGAGTCCATGGTACAAAGATGGAGGAATGCTTTAAAAGAAGTTGCGGATATAGGAGGCATGGTTCTACAAGACAGGTACGTTATACACATAATCAAGTTCCATATGGTTACTTCAATCCTTTTCATTAAGACTTGATAGAGTAGAAATAAAATTAATAGAAAATATTGTTAGGTAGCGTTTGGAAATTAAAATGGTTACTTCAATCCATTTTACAGGGTTAATTATAATTCAGATTTTAAATTATTTCTCAAACATTAAAATGTTTTAATTGAGTCATTAAAATATTAGTATTGCATCAACAAGGTCTTTCTATTACCTTAAGCATTAAATGTTAGCTCGAATCTAATGTGGGATGTTTTTAGAACACATAGATCAAGTTTTAAATACGTTTGCACCTATCACATGAACAACTTGGATTTGACGAGTTGAAAACAAAAAAAAAAAAGAATCTTGAATTTAATGACACTATTTTTGGTTTTCTAAGATGTCATTGTTGGTAATGCAAAAGAATATTTTGAATTGTGGAAAATCCTCTAACCGTTGCAGAAAACATTTTTAGAATATTTTCAGTTAGGAAAATCCTTTGCTATTTTTGGAAACTAAAACTATTATTTTACTATTTTGCCCATTAAAAATTGTATAAATAGGAGGCGATTCTCCCACCTAACACAACAAGAGAAAAACAACTTCTCTATGTTCTCTAAATTCTAGTGTTCTGCAAAATTACACGAGATGGAAATTTTGTCTAAGAGATTAGGTTTTAAGCGGGACTGTTTGTGACCCCTTTAATCTTTCTTGGGAATTGAAATTTTTTTCGGGAAGAGCAATGTCAATCGTGTTTCACCTTCTTTATTCGGGTGTATGAATATTGGAGTATTGTGTTGGGGGGTAACGTCCACTACACGATTACATCGGTCAAGGCGAATTTATCTCTACTGCAGTGGTTCTTCCACGACACAATGATTCTTATTTTATTTACATTCAGTTTGGTCTCCTGTAATAATTCTATTTTGTAGTACTATATTTCCAACAATCATATCCAAGTTATTCGTGTAATAAATCTACACATATTCAAAATATTACAATGAATAAAATATAAATATATAAATTCATGTAAATAACATGAATTTATTAAACTTTCGCAAAGAGAAAGTTGCATAAAAAATAAATATATAAATTCATGTAAATAACATTAATTTTTATTTTGCTTTATTTGATTTGATTTGATTTTGAATGTAATAATTCTATCATATATGTTGAAATGTTGCATTAGTTTCTTATTTTTTCTTGAACATATAATCTCATAAAAACAATCAAAATATATGCAAGAAAAGAGAAAAAAACATTAGTAACTTTTACTTAATTTCCAAGATTTTACCATTGATCAGTTGTATTTTTTAAATTTGCAGGCATGAATCACAATTCATTCAAGATATTGTTAAAGAAGTTCAAAATAAACTTCATCTTATTTCTTTGTATGTCCCTCCTTATTTAGTTGGAATAGATCCTCTCGTGACACAAATTAATCAATGGTTAGAACAAGATGGAGCAAATAAAGTTGGCATTGCAACTATTTGTGGCATTGGAGGCATTGGGAAGACAACCATTGCCAAAGTTGTTTACAATCAAAACATCCCGAGGTTTGAAAGTTTTAGTTTCCTTGCTCATGTTAGAGAAACAAGTCAAGATTGCAATGGCTTAGTTCGTTTGCAAAGACAACTTATTTTAGATATCCTTAAGGAAAATCATATAAAATATACAATCTAGATAATGGAATTAATAAGATCAAAGAAATTGTACGTTGTAGAAGAGTTCTTCTTGTTCTTGATGATGTTGATGAATTGGAAAAAATAAGAAAATTAATGGGAACTCAAATTCCTTTTCATCCGGGAAGTAAAATCATCATAACTAGTAGAAATCGATGCCTATTGAATGCACATTTTATAAGCAATATGTTTGATTTGGAGGCATCAACTAGTTGTGGAGGCTTAAGCAAGCTATTTGAAGTAAAAGAGTTAGCTTCAAGTGAATCGCTACAACTTTTTAATTGGTATGCTTTTGGTCATAACTCTGTGCTTGAAAGTTCAATGGCATATGCAAGAAGTTTAGTGAAACACTGTGGTGGGCTTCCATTAGCTCTTCAAGTTTTGGGCTCTTCATTATCTAGCAAAAGTGTGAGTTCTTGGAAAAGTGCATTGGAGAAATTGGAAGAAATCCCTGACAGCAAAATTCAAGAGATTCTAAGAATAAGCTATGATTCTTTGGAAGACGATCATGACAAAAATTTATTCCTTGACATAGTTTGTTTATTCATTGGGAAGGATAGAGATTACACGACTACAATTCTAGATGGTTGTGATTACTATACAACAATTGGAATTGAAAATCTAGTAAGCAGGTCTCTCTTAATCATTAATGAAAAAAACAAGCTAATGATGCACCAAATGATTAGAGATATGGGACGAGAAATTATTCGTCAAGAATCTTCTGATATTGGGAAACGAAGCAGATTGTGGCATAAGAACGCGTTTGATGTAATAAGAGAAAAAATTGTAAGAAAATCATTTTACTCAACTTTTTTCTTGTGTGCATGTAAACTATTTTTTTTTTATCAAATTTCTTTTTATTTTTTAAAAAGTTTTTCTGATGCAGGGTTCCAGAACAGTTAAGTGCCTCACAATTGACCTAAAAGGATTGCTAGAAGACAAGGCTAGAAGGACAAATACAACTCTACATTTTCCAAAGCATTTCATAAGTCAGTTTCTCATGGTGAATGATGTTGATATGGAAACTCAAGCATTTGCAAAGATGAAGAGACTTAAACTGCTTCAACTGGATTATGTAAGACTTAAAGGAGACTTCAAAGACTTTCCCAAAAGATTAAGATGGTTACGTTGGCATGGCTTTTGTATGCAATCTTTTCCGGTGGATTTTGATATCAATGAACTAGTTGTTCTCGACATGCGCAACAGTAAACTTAAACAAGTTTGGAAGGATACAGAGGTATGATATATACTAATTTTCCTTCTTTTTGTGTTTGTGAGAAACAAATAATATATAAATGAAGGGTTTTCTTTTTTTGCAGTGCCTCCCAAATTTAAAGATCCTTAATCTCAACCATTCACATAGCCTTCTTAAAACCCCAAGCTTTTCAGGACTCCCTAGCCTTGAGAAGTTGACGCTCAAAGATTGCATAAATTTGGTGGAAGTTGATCAATCCATTGGTGAGCTAAAGATGCTTACTTTCTTGAACCTTAAAGATTGCACAAGTCTTAGGAAACTTCCAAGGACAATTGGTTCATTAATATCACTTGCAGAGCTTATTTTATCTGGTTGTTCAAGACTTGATGATGTCCCCAGGGAGTTGCATAATATGAAATCATTGAAGGTGCTTAATTTAGATGAAACTTCCATATGTCAAACAAGATTGGGATTGCATTGGCTCTTACCGAAAAGAAGTAAAGAATTGGGTTTCTCTTGGGCGTCTCTACCGTGCTCTTTGGTAAAGTTAAACCTTGAAAGTTGCAAATTATCTGATGATGTCATGCCCAATGATCTTTATAACTTAGCTTCATTGAAATCCTTAAATTTAAGTAGAAACCCAATTCGTTACCTTCCCGACAGCATAAAAAAACTTACAAAACTTGATGAACTTCTACTGACTTCTTGCACTGAACTCCAAAAGATTCCAAAGCTTCCAGTCTTGCCCAATGTTTTTGAGTTCTTGACAGTATCTCCATTTAAAGGATACTGGGCAAATCTTCCATGCTTCTTTTCTTCCACACGATGTGTTATTTTTGGATGTGAAAAATTGACTGAGGTTCAAGATATATTCAAGTTGAAACCAATTGAAAACTTTGAAGAAGAAGAGATTAGAAGATTATTCAACCTGGATTCCATTAGCAGAAATCGACTGCAACTTTATAGCTACCTAACAGACAGCATAATGCTTGCTACCCCACAGGTCCAATAGTTCTCCAACTTAAATTTTAACTTTATTTTTTTCTCTTATATTACTTAATGAACACATTTGTAATCATCTAACATGTTTTTTTTTTCTGGATCAGGTCTTGCAGGAATGTGGTATAACAAGCACATTTGTTATAGGAAGTGAAGTTCCGATTGTGTTTAAGCATCGCACTAACGAGCACCGAATCTCTTTTTCTTTGCCAACACCATCTCATCCAGATGAAAAGATCCATCGGTTCAGCTTATGCATTGTTTTCTCTTTAGCTCGTGATCAAATATTGGAGTTTCTACCAAGTGTCCACATTTTCAATGAGACCAAAAGGATCATGCAGAGATATCGCTCAAGTTTCATCGGAATTCCTGAGACTAACGATAACACAATGTTGTGGTTGATCCATTGGCCAGTAACGGATTGTGAGTTTGAAGGTGGTGACCTTGTGAGTTGCATGGTAGTGCCTATTCATCTCAGCATAAGAAAATTTGGCGTTACTTATGAATCACAACACAACGTTAGAAATATATATGGCTTTTCACACTTATCTACAGGTATGACTATGACTTCAAGTGATTATGTTTATGGAATATTACCCCATGCACTATTAACACTTATCTAAACTAAAGATATATCCTTATTGAAATAATAATTTTTTTTGACAAAGAAAACAATAAATTATATGAATATTTAATGTGTTTTCAATGACAAGATTATATATTAGTGAATACATCCTATTATTTTTTTAATGTTTCCTTTTAGATGTCAATAACAAATGATTAAGAAATGATAAATGTTGCAATTGGGATTTAATTAAAATAATTTAATTGTTTGATAAATGATTAATCCTATTATTTGTTTACAAGTCTTATAATACATTTTAGTGATATAATATTAGTATTTTGATTTTTTTCATATAATATTAAGAGAAAGGGATGGGGTCACACGGTTTGAATATGTATCAAATAGGTGTTGGACAAAAGCTTGAACCAGCAACCTATTCAAGTCAAGACTACTATTTTAATCTTCTAATAGGCATATCATCTTGATGATCACTAGAATTGATAAATAACACATTATTGTACATATTTTAGGAGATGAAGTTGTCACAAGAAATATGATGATGGACCTAACTAAAGACTTACCCAGTTTGGAATCTTATGGAAATGTTAAAGTGCAATTTTGCAGTTATATAGAAGAATCAAAAGTGCTTGCTCCCCCACAGGTTACCTTTACAAGTTTCAACTTTTAAAAAATATTTATATACTATTTTTTAAAATCTTATTCTATAACCCAATGCTACAGGTATTATACGATTACGGCATAATTACAACATTTGATCCATTGCCATTTGATTACAATGGCCACTATTTTGGCCATCAAGCTGGCAAGACTGAGGTTTCAATATCAGTGCCCCCAAACTCTAGTCGAAAGATAAGTTGCTTCTTAAATTCGATTATCATTTTTTCTGCCAAGAATGATAAAACATATGGATTTTTACCATGCCTTGAAATTGTGAACGAGACCAAAGGTACAAAGTGGACCTACTCCAAACATTTCATGGGAATTCCTGAAACCAAGAATACCTTATACTGGACGACTTGTTGGAACTTTAAGGGTGATGAACTAGAAGCTGGTGATCGTATTAGTCTGCGGGTTCTTTCAAATTTATCTGTACTAGAATTTGGGATTGACCTTGTATATGATTATGAGCTAGATGGCAACCCAAATTTTTTCAGTCAGTTGCCATGGATGAGTAAATGTTTTACGTATCTTTTCGGGATTTTTGTTTTTCTGTCGTCACAATCCCAAAAAAACTTGTATAGGTTGCAAAGTTTAGTCAAATGCTGATTATTGTAGGAATTGAAATGGAGCAAATGAATATTTTGGTTTAGTCATTGCCGCCTTGGCTTGGCTGATTTCATCTTATATTTAATCTCTAATTCTTTTATGTATGCTATCGATATTGATTTTGCTCAAGTTCTTCAATGAAGCACCTTGTTCTTGGTAATTCAATTAACTTGTGCTTTTAACCAGATGTCGTGGAGTTATTTTTAACTATTATTAGGCTAAATCTTTAGAGAAAATGGTGATTTCTATTTATGTTTCTAATATTCACGCTTGTTTTCATTGGAAGGGACTCTGGATATCTCTAAGTACTATGGCAAAGTGTTGGACGTGTTTATTCCTAACAATAGGAATTGAAAAGGTCTATCTTTTGGTTTTGTAAGATTTGCAAGAATTATGGACGCTAAGAGGGCGATTAGTAGACTTAATTGATTTTGTATATACGGAAGTAAAGTGAATGTGAACTTAGCTCGCTTTCAGGAAAGAGTGGTGTACTAAAAGGAAGTTGAAAATGGTAAGCTAGGAGGTGATGATCGTAGAGATGAATTAGGAGTAGAAAACGAGAAAAAGCATTCTTGGGAGATGATTTGATTACTATTTGTGGAACACTAGTTCCTATAACTACATATGCTTGTTCATAATAGTTATCTTAAAATATCGAACAAATATCAATTGGATGATTTGGTTTAAATATATAATTTTCAAGAGAATATATTCTTACTTCATTCTACCCTTTTGAAGATTTATGTTAAATCCAAACTGTTGTGAGTTGGTAGCCATGATGGAAATCAATTCTGTAACAGTTTAATAGGGTGGAGCTAGAAAATTTTTTGAAGGGAGGCCGAAATAAAGTTATATATTTTTATAACAATAAAAGTAAAATTTCACTATTTTAATAGTCTATATCTTTATAATTTTTAAAATATTAAATTAAAAATTTCTCATTTTCACTCGAACTATTTTACTCAACATAATAAATTCATGGGTTAATCGATTTCACGGCATTTAAAGTAGTGAAGACGATGGGATAAGGCTAAGGTTGATATGGGATGTGAAAAAGCAAGTAAGAGCAGTAGACTATGAAAAGTCATAATATATTATAAACATTTCTTACATTTCAACCACCTCTTTAATTCCACCAGAATCCGGTACTACTTGCTCTTGAGTGTAATTATTCGAATAGGGATCATATCTCTTTTATAGTGGAATACTAATTCGTCTTATTACATGGGCTTGTTCATAAGAATTCTCTTAAAATATCGAACAAATATCAGTTGAATGTTCTGGTTTAAACATTTAATTTTTCAAGAAAATATATTCTTACTTCATTCTACGCTCTCGAAGATTTATGTTAAATCTAAACCGATGTGAGTTGATAATCATGATAGAAATCAATTCTCTAACATTTCAAGGAGTTTTGCTCGTAAGTAAAAGTCTTTCGTAAAAATATTAGATAAGTAATTGGTAAAAAATTTAATTCTAAAGGCCACTAGCAAGGAGCTGTTTAATATTTTTCAACATTCATGAAGGGTTTTTATGTACTTTTCTTTTAATGTAATAGATTTTTTTCCCTAATAGTGGAACCACGAGAAGCAGAATGTTTTCCAAGGAATATTCTTACTTGATCTAATCAAAATGTAGCAACTAGTTCTTTCAAGGAAAACCATAATAATTTTTCCTGTTTGAAATCCTGGAAATCTTTTAAATCAACCAAATCATCTCACTCGAATACTTTATTAATTTTATACAAATTATTCTTCGCATCAACAAATATTATTCATGACATTGCACCCACTTTCATGTAGGATTATTTTTACCATGCAAGGAATTATCTCCATGAATTACTGTCATGTTTTAGTTTAAGATGAGTAAATTTCGACAAGTAAAAACTTTGTTGATGAACATAATATCTATTTTGATGATATAACATGCTTTCTTTTGATTCAAGAAAGACAATCAATGACTTGAAATTCAACCATGATTTTAAAGGACTTGGGTTTATATAAGATTATATAGGCGGTAATTCAATTTCCTTTTCCTTGTTGGAAAAGGAATTCCATTTTGACTTTAACTGTGATTTTTAAGTTGTTGTTTTCTTATTGTTAATTATTTAAAAAATAATCGCATTTTAACTTGGAAACTTAAATCTTAAACTATTATCTTTATGTTTACTTTCTGATGATAATTAACAAAAATATTTGGTTTTAAAATTTTAATACAATCAATGAAACACAATTCACATAGATGAATGATGAAATTTGACGTGATTAAATAAAATATTAAATTTTGTTATATTTTAATAAGGAATATAGGTAAAATGGTAATAAACCGTCATTTTAATGTCATTTAAAACGTGTCAAATAAGTATTAGATTAGATATTCAATATTAATAATCAGTATATATTAATTGAATTAGACATTATAATTAGTCATGACTATCGAAATTCAAAATTGTAAAAATTAATATATGTTGAATTAAATGACTACCATACATAATCTTATTCAAATAATAATAATGAAAAAAAAGAGAGTGTTTAAGATAATGTCATTGTATTTGCTTGTTCTATGATCCAACTATGGTAAGTAAGCGTGATGTAGGCTCATCGTACTCCCATCCAGTGGCTTTAATTTGCTCTAATGGAATCGAAAATGAATCAATCCTTTTAACTTCTTCTTCTTCCTCTTCATCATCGGAATTAATCGACTTTATTTCCAAAAAAAGTTTTGGGTCGATTTTGGAGTTCCAATCAATATCATCGATATACATATCTGCTGCATTACTTGGCAACTTATTTGTGTAAGGCAAACGATGATAATATTCCCAGAATCTCTGTTTGGCTTCCTGGAAAGCTTTTAAACCAGCTGAATCATCCCATTCGAATACTTTATCTGTTTTTAACAAATTATTCTTTGATTCAACAAATCTTTTCCATGGCATTGCACCCACTTTTACGCATAATTTTTTCTCCCATGCAGGTAATGGTTCCCATGAATTACCGTTATCATTCAGTTTGGGACGAGTAAATTTGGACTGTAGTACCTTTCTGGGCGATTATGATATCTTCTTTGATAGTATGGCATGATTTCTTGTAATCCAAACAAATAAATGAATTGAAATTGCTAATGATATGGATTTAAAGTGAGGAGGCTTGTTGGGTTTATATAATATTATTAGAGCCGGTGGTGACTCAATCCTTTTCCTTGTTGGAAAAGGAATTTTATTTCATTTTGACTATGATTTCTATTTTCTAAATATTTGTATAATAAAATTATTAAAAAATAACTATATCTGTATTGATTCGTTTCCTTCTGATTGATACGTTGCATCCCTAGCTTCTCTAGAATCCTCATTGACTATCTAATCTCTTTATTCATTCGTGTTCCCCCAAGAAAGTTTTTTTTTTCTCGTTTTCTCCTCCTAATTCATCTCTATGATCATCACCTCCTAGCTTACCGTTTTCAACTTTCTTCCAGTATAACACTTTTCCCTTAAAGCGAGCTAAGTTCACATTTACTTTACTTCCATATATACAGAATCCATTAAGTTTAGTAATTGCCCTCTTATCATTAAGTTCACATTTACTTTTCTTTAAGGATTTAGCCTAGTAATAGTTAACAATCACTCCACGACATCTAATTAAAAGCACAAGTTAATTGAATTACCAAGAACAATGTTCTTCAATACTATTCCAAATTCTATTTTGGAACTTCTGTTATCATAGCTTTCAACTGTTTGAATCTCTGTAGCAACTTCGTTATGGTAGAGCTATCACCGACAAGCCTGAACAAATCATCTATAGTATACATTAAATCCTAGAAAACTACACACTTCTATATTATTTCCCAGAGATTCCCTAATTTACATTTATCAGGAGTTCATTTGAAATAACTCAAATATCTTCTGCTGTTAATAAAAGGTTTAGAAAACTTATTTCTTGAAATTAAAATTCACATTTATTGATCTTCACAAATAATTATTTCTCTCGTAATATCTGTATCACTGTTTTTCCAATACTAATAGTGTTCAATTTTTTTTTCACATGAATTGAGTATCTTTAATTATATAGCAACAACTCTGATAAGATACAACTAGAAACTTTTGTCTATTAAATATATAAAGTGACTATGCAATTGATAATCATATACAATAATCAACATTTGACTATACAAGTTTTTTTGGGATTTCGACAAAATATAAACAAAATTCCCGAGAAGATACTTAAAACATTTACTCATCCATGGCAACTGACTGAAAAAATTTGGGTTGTCGTCTAGCTCATAATCATATACAAGGTCAATACCAAATTTTAGCACAGATAAATCTGAAAGAACCCGAAGACTAATATGATCACCAGCTTCAAATTCATCACCCCTAAAGTTCCAACAAGTGGTCCAGTATAAGGTATACTTAGTTTCAGGGATTCCCATGAAATGTTTGGAGTAGGTCCACTTTGTACCTTTGGTCTCGTTCACAATTTCAAGGCATGGTAAAAATCCATATGTTCTATCATTCTTGGCAGAAAAAATAATAATCAAATTTAAGAAGCAACTTATCTTTTGACTAGAGTTTGGGGGCACTGATATTGAAACCTCAGTTTTGCCAGCTGATGGCCATAGTAATGACCATTGTAATCAAATGTTGTAATTATACCGTAATCATATAATACCTGTAGCATTGGGTTAGAGAATGAGTTATTAAAAAGTATATAGTATATAAATAATTTTAAAAACTTGGAACTTGTAAAGGGAACCTGTGGGGAAGCAACCACTTTTGATTCTTCTATATAACTGCAAAGTTGCACTTTAGCATTTCCAAAAGATTCCAAACTGCGCAAGTGTTTAGTTAGGTCCATCTTGATATTTCTTGTGGAAACTTCATCTCCTAAAATATGTACAATAATATTGACTTGAATGGAGTGATAATTAAAGCTTTTCTCAGACACCCATTTGACACGAATGCAAATAGTGACTCATCCCCTATAGTCAATGTTGTATGAAAAAAAGATATCAAAGTAGTAATGTTATTATCACTAAGATGTATTATAAGACTTGTAAGAAATAATCAATTATACACATTATATCTTTATTTTTCATTTTTATATAAAATATAAACTTTAAAACTATTCAATATGTTAATCAAAACACCACTGTTATAATTTTATCCATTATTTTAGTTTCCACTTCTATTAGTACTATTGGATTAATCATTTATCAAACAATTAACTTATTTTCATTAGACCCCAATTGCAGCATAACTTTATAATTATCATTTTATTATTAAGCTAAATTTTTCTCATAATCTATTAAATTGTCACATTTCTTGATAATATTTTTATTGTATTAGAAAGTCTTTTAGAGAAACATTCATCATTTCTTGAACATTTGTTATTCACATATAAAATGAAACAATAAAATAAATATAATAGGATGTATTTACTAAAATATAATTATTTGAAGTCTACTCATACCTGTAGATAAGTGCGAAAAGCCATATTCATATCTAATGTTGTGTTCTGATTCATAAGTAATGCCAAATTTTCTTATGCTGAGATGAATAGGCACCACCATGCAACTCACAAGGTCACCACCTTCAAACTGACAGTCCGTTACTGGCCAATGAATCAACCACAACATTGTGTTCTCGTTAGTATGAGGAATTCCAATGAAACTTGAGCGATATCTCTGCTTGATCATTTTGGTCTCATTGAAAATGTGGACACTTGGTAGAAGCTCCAACATTTGATCACTAGCTAAAGAGAAAACAATGCATAAGCTGAACCGAAGGATCTTTTCATCAGGATGAGATGGTGTTGGCAAAAAAAAAAGAGATTCGATGCTTGTTAGTGCCATGCTTAAACCCAATCGGAACTTCACTTCCTACAACAAATGTGCTTGTTATACCACATTCTTGCAAGACCTGATCCAAAAAGAACAAGTTAGATGATTAAGTAGTATAAGAGAAAAAATAGATTTAACATTTAAGTTGGAGAACTATTGGACCTGTGGGGTAGCTAGCATTATGCTGTCTATTAGGTAGCTATAAAGTTGCAGTCAATTTCTGTTAATGGAATCCACGTTGAATAATCTTGTAATCTCTTCTACTTCAAAGTTTTCAATTAGTTCCAACTTGAATATATCTTCAACCTCAGTCAATTTTTCATATCCAAAAATATTAACACATCGTGTAGAAGAAAAGAAGCATGGAAGAATTGACCTATTTCCTTGAAATGAAGAATTGACTCCAAAAATAAAGTTGCACTCAAAAACATCGAGCAAGACTGGAAGCTTTGGAATCATTTGGAGTTCAGTGCAAGAAGTCAATAGAAGTTCATCAAGTTTTGTAAGGTTTTTTAAGCTCTCAGGTAGGTAATGAATTGGGTTTCTACTTAAATTTTAAAGATTTCAAGGAAGCCAAGTTACAAAGATCATTGGGCACGACATCATTAGATAATTTGCAACTTTCAAGGCTTAACTTTACCAAAGAGCCCGGTAGAGATGCCCAAGAGAAACCCAATCCTTTGCTTCTTTTCAGTAAGAGCCACTGCAACCCCAATCTTGATTGATATATGGCAGTTTCATCTAAATTAAGCACCTTCAATGATTCCATATTATGCAACTCCCTAGGAACATCATCAAGTCTTGAACAACCAGATAAGATAAGCTCTTCAAGTGATATTAAAGAACCCACTGTCCTTGGAAGTTTCCTAAGACTTGTGCAATCTTTAAGGTTCAAGAAAGTAAGCATCTTTAGCTCACCAATGGATTGATCAACTTCCACCAAATTTATGCAGTCTTTGAGCATCAACTTCTCAAGGCTAGGGAGTCCTGTAAAGCTTGGGGTTTTAAGAAGGCTATGTTGTTGTGCGGAAGCGTGTAAAAGAGTAATATTATTGTACTAAAAAATCACACTAAGTTCAATTCCCAGGAAAGAGAGGTGGATCACGAGGATCACTTAAGTACCAGGTCTTTCCTAGCCAAAATATCCCTCTATCGTAATTTAATAGCACAATAAATCACTACAATCACACTCGCAAAATATGCAAAATAAACAATAAAGAACACTAGAATTTTAACGAGGTTCAGCAAATTTTGCCTACGTCCTCGGGCACTACCAAATATATTTCACTCCAAAATACAAGTGAAAATTTTCAAATAAGGAGAGAGAACAATGCCGTAAGTAGAGAATGGCATATGTGGGATGTAGAAAATGAGAAATAGCTAGGCCTATTTATAGTTGAAGCTCAAGGATCAACTTGCAAAGTCCCTATACAATTAGGGACCAAAATTACAATTATCCCAAGCCAAATTTCAACCCAAAAATCTATGCCTTAAATGCTTAGATTTTCGGTGCCAATTTTCTGACACCAATATCTTTGAAAAGTCAAAGATTGTAGGTTGCCAATAATCTCCGCCTTGAAGATTTGATTAGGATAATCTTATCTTCACACAATTCTTTCTGCCTTTGATAACAATATTTGATAGTGCCTTCTTCAACTGTTAAACTTGCAGGATATTGATCAAGTTCAAACAATGTTCGAACTTGATTGTTGTTACCACCTTGGTCATCATATCTACAAGATTATCTGCAGTCTTGATCTTTTGAAGACGAATTTTCCCCTCATCAATAATTTTCTGCACAAAATGGAATCATACGTCGATATACTTTGTACGTGCATGATAGACTTGATTCTTTGCTAAACGAATAGCACTTTGACTATCACAATACACGTTAATATGCTCCTGAACCAATCCCAAGGTTTTAACCATACCTTGTAACCAAATAGCTTCCTTTACAGCCTCTGTTACAGCCATGTATTCAGCTTCTGTGGTTGACAACGCAACTATAGACTGCAGTGTAGATTTCTAACTTATTGGTCCTCCAACAAGTGTAAACACATAACCGGTGGTTGATCTTCGTTTGTCCAAATCACCGGTATAGTCAGAATCAACGTACCCAATAACACCTTTACCAAGTGTAGTATCCTGCTTGAACAGTAATCCAACATCCACGGTCTTTAGAATATACCGTAGAATCCATTTCACAGCTTGCCAATGTCCTTTTCCAGGATTATGCATATACCTGCTCACTATACTAACTGTTTGTGAAGTGTCGGGTCTTGTACACACCATTGCATACATCAAGCTACCCACTGCATTAGAATACGGAACTTGTAACATGTATTCTCGTTCTGTATTCATCAAAGGAGATAGTTGTGCAGAAAGCTTGAAATGAGAAGCCAACGGGGTACTTACAGTTTTTGTCTGCTCGTTCATGCCAAAATGCTGTAGTACTTTCTTCAAATACTACTTCTGAGACAAACTAACTCTGCCTTGAGCTCTATCTCTACATATTTCCATGCCAAGAATCTTCTTAGCTTCACCCAGATCTTTCATCTCGAACTCAAGATTGAGTTGAGTCTTCAATTTCTCAATCTCAACTTTGCTCTTAGATGCTATCAGCATATCATCAACATATAAGAGCAAGTATATGAAAGTTCCTACTTGTAGCTTCTGTAAATACACGCAATGATCAAATTTACTTATTGTGTACCTTTGCCCTTTCATAAACTGATCAAATCGCTTGTACCACTACCTCGGAGATTGTTTCAATCCATAAAGTGACTTCGTCAGTTTGCAAACCCAATTTTCTTTATCAGCAACCTTGAATCCATCAGGCTGAGTCATATAGATTTCCTCCTCTAAATCACCATGTAAAAAGGCCGTCTTCACATCAAGCTGAACTAGTTCAAGGTTATATTGCGCAACCAAGGCTAGCAAAATCCGAATAGACGAATGCTTCACAACTGGAGAAAACACTTCATTGTAGTTTATTCATTCTTTCTGAGCGTAACCCTTTGCTACCAATCTAGCCTTGTATCGAATTTCATTTTTACCAGGAAATCCTTCCTTCTTTGCATATACCCATTTGCATCCAATTTCCTTCTTTCCCTTGGGCAGTGTCACCAACTCCCAAGTCCTATTTTTATGAAGAGACTACATTTTTTTCATTCATAGCTTGCTTCCACTTTACGCCATCAGGGTTAGTTATTGCTTCTGTGTAAGTAGAAGGAACATCATCATCTGCAATTGGAAGTGCATAGGCCACTATATCATCAAAGCGAGCAGGCTTACGAATCTCTCTTCTTGACCTCCTATATGCAGTTGAATCTTGTTGCTGTAGAAGTTCTTGGGTCGAAACTTCTTCATCATTTGTTCCTTCAATATTAGCTGGATCATCATTAACCTTTTCAAGCTCCACCTGCTGCAAAGTGCCACTGGTTTTGTCATCCTTTTGTGAATCCTTGTTCTTCATCATGGTTGATTCATCAAAAGACACATCTCTACTGAAAACAATCTTCCTTGTATCAGGACACTAGAGACGGTATCCTTTTACTCCACCAGTTATACCCATGAATAATGCTTTCTTTGCTCTTGGGTCTAACTTAGATTCTTTTACATGATAATATGCAGTGCAACCAAAAACATGTAAAGAATAATAATCAGTAGCAGGTTTACCAGTCCACATCTCCATAGGAGTTTTTCCATTTATTGCAGCTGATCGCAACCGATTAATTAGATTGCACGCATACGTAACTGCCTCAGCCCAAAATTCCTTGCCCAATCCAACATTGGACAACATACATCGAACTTTCTCCAGTATAGTCTGATTCATACATTCTGCCACCCCATTCTGTTATGGTGTATCCCGAATAGTGAAGTGTCGCACAATTCCCTCATATTGACATACTTGTAGAAATGGATCATTTTTGTACTTAGTACCATATCTGATCAAAGGCGTTTGACCTTTCGACCAGTCTGAATCTCCACCATCTTCTTCCATTTTAGAAATGCATCCAAAACTTCACTTTTTCTTTTCATTAGATACACCCATACTTTTCTTGAATAATCATCAACAAAAGTAACAAAATAGTGCATACCTCCCAAAGAAGCCACTTTGGTAGGTCCCCACACGTCACTGTGAACATAGTCCAGAATTCCTTCCGTATTGTGGATTGCTGAACCAAATTTTACCCTCGTCTGCTTGCCTAGAACACAATGTTCACAGAATTCTAATTTGCAAGAATTTACACCTTTCAACAAGCCTTGCTTCGCCAAATTCTGCAAAGCTTTTTCACCAGCATGTCCTAATCGCATATGCCATAAACTGGTAGCCTCTGAATTTGCATCTTTCACAGAAACTGTTAATGTTGATCCAATAACTGTACTTCTATTTAAATAGTACAAGTTATTTCTTCTAGTGCCTTTTATCACCGTCAATACCCCAGCTACTACCTTTAGTAATCCATCTCTCAAAGTGATTGTAAGCCCTTTAGATTTTAGGGCCCTTAATGAGATAAGATTTTTCTTCAAGCTAGGTAAATAGCGAACATCTGTCAAGACTTGGATTGAGCTGTCGTGATTCTTCAATTTGATTGTACCTACTCCCATTGTCTTACAAGCACTGTCATTGCCCATAAAAATAACTCCACCTTCTAGTTCTTCAAGACTAGAAAACCAGTCCTTATTAGGACACATATGGTAAGTACATCCCGAATCCAAGATCCACTCATCCGTATGACATGTCATTGCCATGCCAACCAAGCTAAAGTCTGACTCTTCATCATGCTCTGCTACACATGCATCAGAAATAGCCTTGCCCTTTTGTAACTCAGGACAATTCTTTTTCCAATGCCCTTTCTCACGACAAAAAGCATATTCATCTTTGGCGGGTCTTCCTTTGGACTTACACCTTTTACGAGGTCTGTTGCTGTGTGAACGACCTCTTACTGTTAAGACTTCTGCAGTTGTATCTCTGTGATCTCTTTTATCTTTCTTTCGAGTCTCAGATCTATACAACGCACTGCAGACTGCATCAAATGTGATCGTATCCTTCCCATGAAGCAGTGTGGTGGTAAGGTGATCATATTCATCAGGAAGAGAATTTAACAACAATAATGCCTTGTCTTCATCTTCAAATTTCTCATCCAAATTTAGCAAGTCTGCTAAAATTTTATTGAATGAGTTCACATGGTCATTCATTGACATACCGGGTGCATACGTGAACCAAAAAAGTTTCTTTTTCATATAAAGCCTATTTTCAAGACTTTTCGTTAGAAACTTTTCTTCCAGTGTATCTCACAACCTCTTCGCTGATGTCTCCCTCATGACAGAGTACTTCTGCTCTTTGTACTCCTTGTCATCCATCTTGTCCGGTTTTTCTTCAAGGGCTATATCCAACTCTTGCTGACATAAGACATCTAGGATCTCACATTGCCACATACCAAAATTATTGGTACCATTAAATTTCTCTACTTCAAATTTTGCATTGGTCACGGTAGTCTTTGTTGATGACGATGCCTCTGCCATTTTTTCTCCTCAATTCCAACTACTGTATACGTGAATAGTACCGTCTACGTGAATAGTGTCGTGGATGAACAATACCGTAAACGTAAATAGTATCCTAAATGGTCGTATTCCCCAAGTACGAATCTAGCTCTGATACTAATTGTTGCGCGGAAGCGTGTAAAAGAGTAAAATTATTGTACTAAAAAATCACACTAAGTTCAATTCCCAGGAAAGAGAGGTGGATCACGAGGATCACTTAAGTACCAGGTCTTTCCTAGCCAGAATATCTCTCTATCGTAATTTAATAGCACAATAAATCACTACAATCACACTCGCAAAATATGCAAAATAAACAATAAAGAACACTAGAATTTTAACGAGGTTCAGCAAATTTTGCCTACGTCCTCGGGCACCACCAAATATATTTCACTCCAAAATACAAGTGAAAATTTTCAAATAAGGAGAGAGAACAATGCCTTAAGTAGAGAATGGCATATGTGGGATGTAGAAAATGAGAAATAGCTAGGCCTATTTATAGTTGAAGCTCAAGGATCAACTTGCAAAGTCCCTATACAACTAGGGACCAAAATTACAATTATCCCAAGCCAAATTTCAACCCAAAAATCTATGCCTTAAATGCTTAGATTTTCGGTGCCAATTTTCTGACACCAATATCTTTGAAAAGTCAAAGATTGTAGGTTGCCAATATATGTGAATGGCTGAGATTAAGGATCTTTAAATTTGGGAGGCACTGCAAAAAAGAAAACCCTTCATTTATATATTAATGTTTCACACACCCACAAAAAGAAGGAAAATTAGTATATATCATACCTCTGTATCCTTCCAAACTTGTTTAAGTTTACTGTTGCGCATGTCGAGAGCAACTAGTTCATTGATAGCAAAATCTATTGGAAAAGATTGCATACTAAACCCATGCCAACGTAACCATCTTATCTTTTGGAAAGTCTTTGAAGTCTCCTTTAAGTCTTACATAATCCAGTTGAAGCAGTTTAAGTCTCTTCATCTTTGCAAATGCTTGAGTTTCCATATCAACATTATTTGACATGAGAAACTGACTTTTGGAATGCTTTGGAAAATGTAGAGTTGTGTTTGTCCTTTTAGCCTTGTCTTCCAGCAATCCTTTTAGGTCAATTGTGAGGCACTTAATTGTTCTGGAACCTTGCATCAGAATTTTTTTTTTTAAAAATAAAAAGAAATTTGATAAAAAAAGTAGTTTACATGCACACAAGAAAAAGTTGAGTAAAATGATGTTTCTTACAATTTTTTCTCTTATTACATCAAACGTGTTCTTATGCCACAATCTGCTTCGTCTCCCAATATCAGAAGATTCTTGACGAATAATTTCTCGTCCCATATCTCTCTCTAACCATTTGGTGCATCATTAGCTTGTTTTTTTCATTAATGATTAAGAGAGACCTGCCTACTAGATTTTCAATTCCAATTGTTGTATAGTAATCACAACCATCTAGAATTGTAGTCGTGTAATCTCTATCCTTCCCAATGAATAAACAAACTATGTCGAGGAATAAATTTTTGTCATGATCGTCTTCCAAAGAATCATAGCTTATTCTTAGAATCTCTTGAATTTTTCTGTCAGGGATTTCTTCCAATTTCTCCAATGCACTTTTCCAAGAACTCACACTTTTGCTAGATAATGAATAGCCCAAAACTTGAAGAGCTAACGGAAGCCCACCATGGTGTTTCACTAAACTTCTTGCATATGCCATTGAACTTTCAGGCACAGAGTTATGACCAAAAGCATACCAATTAAAAAGTTGCAACGATTCACTTGAAGCTAATTCTTTTACTTCAAATAGCTTGCTTAAGCCTCCACAACTAGTTGATGCTTCCAACTCAAACATTTGGCTTATAAAATGTGCATTCAATAGGCATCGATTCCTACTAGTTATGATGATTTTACTTCCCGGATGAAAAGGAATTTGAGTTCCCATTAATTTTCTTATTTTTTCAAATCCATCAACATCATCAAGAACAAGAAGAACTCTTCTACAACATACAATTTCTTTGATCTTGTTAATTCCATTATCTATATTGTATATTTTATGTGATTTTCCTTTAAGGATATCTGAAATAAGTTGCCTTTGTAAACGGACTAAACCATTGCAATCTTGACTTGTTTCTCTAACATCAGCAAGGAAACTATAACCTTCAAACCTCGGGATGTTTTGATTGTAAACAACTTTGGCAATGGTTGTCTTCCCAATGCCTCCAATGCCACAAATAGTTGCAATGCCAACTTTATTTGCTCCATCTTGTTTTAACCATGGATTAATTTGTGTCATGAGAGCATCTATTCCAACTAAATAAGGAGGGACATACAAAGAAATAAGATGAAGTTTATTTTGAACTTCTTTAACAATATCTTAGATGAATTGTGATTCATGCCTGCAAATTTAAAAAATACAACTCAATGGTAAAATCTTGGAAATTAAGTAAAAGTTACTAATGTATTTTCTCTTTTCTTGAATATATTTTGATTGTTTTTAATTATGAGATTATATGTTCAAGTAAAAATAAGAAACTAATGCAACATTTCAACATATATGATAGAATTATTACATTCAAAATCAAATCAAATAAAACAACATAAAAATTAATGAAATTCATTCGAGAAACAACCTATACTCAAAATTTCAACTTTCTCTTTGTGAAAGTTTAATAAATTCATGTTATTTACATGAATTTATATATTTATTTTTTATTCATTGTAATATTTTGAATATGTGTAGACCTATTACATGAATAACTTGGATATAATTGTTGCAAATATACTATTGGAAAATAGAATTGTTACAAGAGACCAAACTGAATCTAAATAAAATAAGAATCACTGTGTCGTGGAAGAACCACTGCATTAGAGGCAAATTTGCCCTGATCAGTACAATCGTGTAGTGGACGTTACCCCCCAATACAATACTCCAATATTCGTACACCCGAATAAAGAAGGTGGAATACGGTTGACATTACTCTTCCCGGAAAAAGTTCAATTCCCAAGAAAGATTAAAAGGGTCACAAAGAGTCCCGCTTAAAACCTAATCTCTTAGACAGAATTTTCCTCTCGTGTAATTTTGCAGAACACTAGAATTTGGAAAACATAGAGAAGTTGTTTTTCTCTTGTTGTGTTAGGTGGGAGAATATCCTCCTATTTATACTATTTTTTGATGGGCAAAATGGTAAAATAACAATTTTAGTTTTCAAAAATAGCAAAGGATTTTCTAACTGAAAATATTCTAAAAATATTTTCTGCAATAGTCAGAGGATTTTCCGCAATTCAAAATATTCTTTTGCATTACCAACAATGACATCTTAGAAAATCACAAATACAATATTTTCTATTAATTTTCTTTCTACTCTATCTATCAAGTCTTAATGAAAAGGATTGAAGTAACCATATGGAACTTGATTATGACGTACCTGTCTTGTAGAACCATGCCTCCTATATCCGCAACTTCTTTTAAAGCATTCCTCCATCTTTGTACCATGGACTCGAAGTTTTGTTCATGTTGGGTAAATGCTTCTGCATAACTTCCCGTCTGGTTCTTGACTTGACTCGGATCCACATCATAGAAAACTGGCAGCACAATATGTTTAGAGGATTTCTTGTGCTCCAATATCATTACAAGTTCGTTAAGACACCGTGTGGATGCAGCATAATTCTTTGAGAAAACAACGATAGAAATTTTGGAGTGGTGTAGTATTGCTTTTTCAATTTCATCTTTTATGTTATTCCCTCTCTCGATTTCCTCATCATCTCTAAATGTTTGAATTCCTAAGTGCACCAAAGCTGTGTAAAGATGATCCGTGAAACTTTTGCGCGTATCTTCACCTCTAAAACTCAAGAATACATAATAAGTACATCGCGAGATTTCTGACATTGCCATTGAAGAAGAAAATGAAGTCGTTCTGTATTTTTTATGTAATAACAAGGTTCCAGCATATATATATATATATATATATATATATATATATATATATATGAATGGCAAAGCAGATATTATTAGCAGTCAAGTGGCAGTTCCCAATCCATGGTGGGTCAATCCTTCTACCAGTTCATACAACTGCCCGAAGAAATTCATGTCGGCCATGTTGTTTTTTTCCAAATCTACCAACTTGGGTTACGGATTCTATATTATTAATTTTGCTTGACAAATACAATGTATTGATTAACTTGATGGTTATAGCTAACACAACACGTAATATAGACATCATCTTCAGGCTAATATTAGTAAAAATACTATGAAGGTTGTTGTATTTTAAGTCATATTATATTTTGTTTTCTCCAGTAAATTAGTCTTTGTCTATTAGATTAGAAAGTAAATTAGTTCTTTTGTTAAAAAAATCATCCATTGTTATTGTTAAAAATTGGTCCATGTAATCAACATGAGGTACATGTGACACACCACGTGCAACTATTTGGTTATTTCGTCATTCACGTTAGTTTTTAACAACAAAAATGGATGAAACTTTTTATAGAAATGATAAATTTGTTCTTTTATCTAACGTATATGGACTAATTTGCTTGTTTTTAAATAAAATAGGTTAAATACAATTTGACTCTCAATAGAATGATCTCCATGATACTTTTACCGGCTAATACCTTGGTGGATACAGTCAATAATTAAACCACAACCACAATATATCATATAGACATCACATTAAACATTCAAGTTTGGTATAGTAAAGAAACAATTTTAGTATCTATGCATGAATGAAGAATTAATTGTTTTTAAAAAAGAATTAGTGATTAAATTAATTAGATCGTCAATTTTTTATTTGATTTGTTCGTGTTATCTAAAGTAAATAAATTTTTAAAAATTAAAAATAAGAAAAATTCACGTATATTGCATATTAAAGTAAATTGAAAATGAGAATTGAGAGGGACATAAGAGAAGGAGAATAATTCCGAAGTATTTGGTGTGGAAAATAGCGGTACTAGAAAACGCGTTTCATTTTATAGTCCATTTGGTGCTATCAACATTTTTATTAAAAATATTATTTGAATAGAGTTTTTCAACAAAAGTAGTAGAAAGGAAGGAAAACGTTAAAGTTGTACACTATAAAAATATATATATTATCAGACCTTAAACAATGGTTTATCGGCCTTAAATTAGCAATTAAAGAGGATGGGATAAGGGTAAGGTTGAGTAATTGATCCAAAATTTCATGCTGAGGGCAACTAGCACAAAATTATTTAAATATTTTCCCATACTCATTAAGGATCTTCATATCCTTTTTGTGGTATGGCATAGATTTCCACCAAGTGAAGAAAAGGAAAATTCAACAAATATTCTTACCATATCTATTTTAAAATTTTAATATAATTAATCAAAAACAATTCACATATATGAATCACCAAATTTGACGTGCTTAGATAACCCCATGTGATAGCCTGATGATTAAGGTTGTTCAAAATACATGAATGATAAAATTTAACGTGATTAAATAAATATTGGATTTTGTTATATTTTTAATAATAAATATAGGTAAAATGGTAATAAATTGGTATTTTAATGCCATTAAAAACGTGTCAGATAAATATTAGATTAGATATTCAATATTAATAATCAATATATATTAATTGAATTATACATTATAATTAAGGATGAGTGTCGAAATTCAAAATTGTAAATATTAATATATATTGAATTAAATTACTACCATAAATAATCTTATTCAAATAATAATAATGAAAAAAAATGAGTGTTTAAGACAATTTCGTTGTATTTGTTTGTTCTATGATCCAACTATAGTAGGTAAGCGTGGTGTAGGTTCATCGTACTCCCATCCAGTGGCTTTAATTTGCTCTAATGGAATCGAAAACGAATCCATCCTTTTAACTTCTTCTTCCTCTTCCTCATCGGAAATTGACTTTATTTCCAAAAAAAGGTTTTGGATCAATTTTGGAGTTCCAATCAATATCATCGATATACATATCTGTTGCATTACTTGGCAACTTATTTGTGCAAGGAAAACAATGATAATATTCCCATAATCTCTATTTGGCTTCCTGAAAAGCTTTTAAACTATTCGAATCATCCTTTTCGAATACTTTATCGGTTTTGAACAAATTATTCTTTGATTCAACAAATCTTTTTCATGGCATTGCACCCACTTTTATGCAGAATTTTTTCTCCCATGCCGGTAATGGTTCCCATGAATTACTGTTATCGTTCGGTTTGGGACGAGTAAATTCTCTTTTTAGTAACTTTGCTGGCGATTATGATATCTTCTTTGATAGTATGACATGATTTCTTGTAATCCAAACAAATAAAGGAATTGAAATCGCTAATGATATGGATTTACAGCGAGGGGACTTGTTGGGTTTATATAAGATTATTAGAGTTGGTGGTGACTCAATCCTTTTCCAACAATTCTAATTTCAGTTTTATTATGATTTCTATTTTCTAAATATTTGTATAATAAAATTATTAAAAAATAGTTATATCTGTATTGATAATATTTTCTTATTAAATGAGTTTTATAAGTTAAATAGCAATCAAACCAAGACTAGGAGACTGAACTGCATTAGGTAATTGGGGGTGATCCATCGCTTCAACCACTATCCACCATCTACATCCTTCCCCTATATAAACTCTGCATATATATATATATATATATATATATATATAGAGAGAGAGAGAGAGAGAGACAGAGAGAGAGAGACAGAGAGAGAGAGAGAGAGAGAGAGAGAGAGACCCACACACATATACACAAAAATTATGGAAGGCAGGAAAGTTAGATATCAAATACGGTTGGCATGGTGGTTTCACAGCCGCTATTTCAAAATAGCTAAATATCTCATTAGCTGTGTAATACCCTATTTTAGCCCGGGTCTAAATAGACTAAATTACAAACAGGCCTGTAAGGCCCAAAATGAACAAAGCAGAGGCCCGAAACTTGGTGGCCCAAAACAGATAAAGAAACCCTAGGGTTTCTAAAGATCAACAGCGCCGCAAGCCAAGCCTCGCACGAGCCGCATCCCCGATCTTCACCTGCAAGGAATAAACGCAAGAAAGGAAACAAAATCAAAGATTCGCAAAATCAAATCAACATGAACAGATTTATTTCTTTATATTTTTCTTATTATGGCTATAAAATAGCCATGGATATACTGTAATAAGGATCGGAAAAATCAAATAAAAAAATGCTATTATTTTCACAGCAAACGGAGAGTTCAATACAGAGAACAAATCGATCAAAAATGTTGATATTTGTAATTTTTATTTATTTTTTTCTATTGTTTTATTTTTTATACTACATACGAATAAAACAAAAAAAATAAAAGAGAAAGAATAGACCTGAGTGGTGCCCAGAATCGCCTTGAACTGCCGGAAACCGAAAGGTATCTCGGAGATTTGGTATTCTTCCAGCGGTATTTTGAGGGTTTTGGGGCCAAATATGGGCTTAGGGGAGGAGCCGGATCTAAAGTTTCCCCCTTTTTCGGCCACCGCAGACGGTAGTGCCGGCGTCGGAGATCGGCAGCCGGCACAGCCGGCACACTGGGGAAGGGGAGAGAGTTTCTGAAGGATTTTTTTTTTGTTTTTCTAAAAAAAAAAGAATGAAAATGAATTTTTTGAAATGATTTTGGCTTAAATAAGCCTACTAAAACGACGTCGTTTTGGGCATGGGTCGACCCGACACCGACCCGACCCAGCCTAGGATCCGCGTGTTTTTGAGCGGAGGGGTAAATTGCGCTTTTAGCCCCTCCGCCTTTTAATATTTTTACAATTAAGTTTATTTTATTTTTAAAATTTGCCTTTAATCTATTTTCAATTTCAATTTGGTCCCTATGGAACGATGCCGTTAAGAGGAGAAGGGAAAATTTCCCTTCCAGTCCCTCCATGATTATTCGCGCGTTCAATATGGCCCTTTGGGCTTTATTTATTTGCGGATTTGCCCCAGATATTTCATCTTCATTTCAATTTAGTCTTTTTTTATTTTTTTAAATTAATTAATTAATAATGTAATTATTATTTCTATCTTTATAATCTTCATATGTAATTATTTTTTAATATATATATATATACGTATATTTATTCTTTTTTATGTATATATTTATTTTTATATATATACGCATATTTATTTTATTTAATATAATGTAATTATTATTTAATTTATATATATGTATATTTGTATATATGTATATGTGTATATATTTATATATATTTTTAAATATTTTATATATACATATATATATATATATATATATATATATATGTATGTATATATTTATTCTTTTGCTCAAATACATATATTTTTTAACGCATGATTTATAATCAATCTATATATAGGTTTATATTTTTCTTTGCATTGTATATTTTGTTATATAAATTCCATAATCCAAAGTTTTATATGTAAATTCATATTTATGCCTCTTATTCTTCATAATTCCAATGTATATATTATGCACTTTCTTTTCTTTATATATTTTTTTTGTTTATTTATTTGTTTGTTGATTTATGTTTTCATATTTTTTTATTTTGCTCATTTATTTGATACTTTGCATGTCATTATTATTTTTTATATATTAATTTTGTTTATTTATTTGTTTATCTTATTTCTATGCCATTGTTGTATTTATCATCGTATTTTATATTTAATGAAACATTATATCATTTTTTTACTCGAGTTTAAAAATAGAAAATTTTCAAAATTGAGATAATACTCGTATTTAGGATTTTCAAAGAAATTGAGCCCTAACGTATTGGGTTCCAATTTTCTTCGTTAAATCTAACAATCGAGAATTGCTCATTAATCAAAAAAATAAAATGAAAAGCTTGTTGTTGGGAATTTAATATGTTGTATCCTAAAGTATTGGATGTGACGTATTGATTTCTCGAGACAAAGATTTTTTTTTTAAAAAATAATAACAAAGGAAATATTCCAAGTTTAGGATTTTGAGAAATTGTGCCCTAACGTATTGGGCCGCGGTTTCTTTATAAATCTTAAATAAGCGAATATTCTTTTAAATTTTATTACACGAGTATTTTGGACTAATTCTTTTTTGAGGAATTAGAATGTCGTGCCCTAACGCATTGGGTGTGACATTTTTCTTTCTCTGAAATGACAAGAGTCTTAATAAGTAACGTTTTTTTTTAGTTTTTTTTTATTAAGGATCATATTTTTAAAACTTCGACATTAAGACACTAATTAATTAACTAGATACCAATTTTGGGCGTTACGAGGGTGCTAATCCTTCCTCGTACGTAACTGACTCCCGGATCCATTTTTCTAAAACTCGTAGACCAAAGCTATATTTTTAGGTGATCTAATCACACCTCAATAAAAGATTGGTGGCGACTCCCAATTTTTGTTTTTTTTTTAAAAGGTCGACAACTAAATTTTTATTTTCAAAAAAATGGTTTCGACAAGCTGTGTGAAAAAATTTAGATGTTCTTCGAAATTCAAAGCAGAAAAATCACATACAGAGGCTAAGATCAGATAGTTGATACTCAAGTACAAATTTAAGGGCTTCGAATTTACCTCATTTGATCAGAGTCGTGGTGAGATGCTCGCTTGGGACAAAGATCCGTACGAAGAGAGATGAGGGTAGGAAGGAGTTCTTAAAAAAAAACAAAGGGTTAAAATCTTCTATTAGTCCCTGTACTTTGTAAAAGTTGTGAATTCAGTTCCTATATTTTAATTTGAATTATTTTGAGTCCCTTTACTTTTTGAAGTAGTAGTTACATCCATTAAGTTCAATTACTAGTACTGCACTACACGTACGGTTGTAGACTTAGTCTATATGCCCCAATTGGATCATTCTAAGTCTCTATACTTTTTGGATTTTGAAATTTTAATCTCAATGTAAATGATAGTTATTAATCAATTATTTGGATTTTTAGTAAGTAATATGCGGAAATAAAAAAAACTAACATGACATTACACATAGGATAATATGTTCATTGCATCATATTTTAAAAATAGCATAACTTAATAAATTTAACAGGTATCGTTTGGTAAGGATTAAAATTTAAAATTCAAAAAGTATAGAAATTAAAATTGACCAAATTAAAGTATAGAATCTAAATCCACAATTTTTATAAAATACAGGGACTAATAACATAATTTAACCTTTTTTTCAAAAATAAATTATATATAATTTGAGATAGAGAAGAGCCCAAAACTTCTTCTGTACTTTTGTAATTAAATTAAATTAATATACAACTTAGAGTAAAAAACCTAATTTTTTAATCAATTTTTTATACATGTAATTTTAACTTTTTATATGTCATCCAAGTGCAAAGGAAACTCCTTTTGATGGAAGAATCAACTTAAAAACCCTCATCATATAAAAGTTGTTGGTTCAAATTTAAAAATCTCTGGATTTGGAAATTTCTTATTTAAAATAATTTTTACCTGAAATATTTGTATCCCATCAATGTTCACAAAAAATACCATGTATGCATTACTTGAACAAAATAATGAGAAGCAGTAATTATTCTTCTTTAACCTAGCCACCTTCAGATTAGCTTCTCAAATAGTTTCTCACAATCTCTTTATCTATGCTTGATCCTCCAATGTTTGATGAGTCTTTGTGTAATGGCCTGAATTTTCAGTGGTGTCGGTATGGTGATTCGAGATCACTAAATCTGAAAAATGAATAGAAAATATTATTAATTTAGTAAGAATAAGTAAATGTGAAGTTAGGAAAATTTTTGAAATAGTGAATAGTGTACTAGGAATAAATATTAAAATAATTAAAATAAAAAACGAGGTATCAAGACCTCAAAGATTTTAAACCGAGCCATAAGTATTTTTAGAAATATTTTTAGAGTGTCATTGAGTTGGTATTAAAGTTTCGTTAGAAAATTTTAACGTTCGGATAGTTAATTAACTAAAAAGGACTAAATTGAAAATAGTGTAAAATTTGTTAAATTGTGATTAAATAGCTTAAGTGATTAAAAAGGAGGGATTTAAAAGGCAATTAGGCCCAAATTATATGGGCTGGACGGTTGGGCAAGAAAAATCTGGAAAAGTGATGTAATAAGGGTAAAATTGGAAATTTTGTAAAAGTTAACAAATAAAAAAAATCTCAATTAAAAGAGTTTCTAGGTAATTCTTCATAATTATCAGACAAAAAAGGCCATTGAAGAGTCCCTACAAGCTGGTTTTTCATATATTTGAATCATGTAAGTTTAATTCTTGATTATTTCTTCTAATTTTTGTGGTTTTGATACTTTTACAATTAGGTCCAACTAATTGTTTCATTAGTTATTGATTTTATGGCTGATTTGAAAGTTACCATTGATGAGTACTAAATTTTTATGATGAATAAACATGGAATTAAAGCTTTAATTTTGTTATATGATGATTCTATTAAGTAATTTTGATAGAAATTGATTTTAGGGACCTAATTGTGAAAAAGTTGGGAATTAGGGTTTGGTGTTGCGGTTGTGAATATGAAAGGCTATGTAGTAGTCTAAAATAGTTGGAAAAGGTGTTAATTGAGAAAAATTAGATCAATTGAGGGGTTAATTGAGTAGGGACCAAATTGTAAAAACTGTAAAGTTTGGGGTAAAAGTGTATTTTCAAAAATTTAAGGGCATAAATTGTGAAATGAATTAGAATAGAATTATATGCTGATGAATGAATAAATTTGTATTTTAGATCGAGAACCCAAAGCAAGCCGAGGAAAAGAAAAAGTAGTTGATTAGTCCCTGAACTTTTACAAATTCTGCAAATTGACCCAGGTAAGTTCATATGGCTGGAATTTAATGATTAAAGGTTAATTTCATGAATTATATAATGTATGATGAAATGTATTTAGTGTTGAAATGAGAGTAAAATAAAAATGCGAAAATCGAATAAATGATCAAATTAAGCAGAACGCCGGATTTGAGTACTTCTGATCAAGAGACAAAGTGATAAGTGGTAGCTTTAGCTACACTTATCTGATCAAGTGAAAAAGTGATAAGTGCTACACTTATCTGATCAAGTGAAAAAGTGATAAGTGCTATACTTATCTGATCAAGAGACAAAGTGATAAGTGGTAGCTTTAGCTACACTTATCTGATCAAGTGAAAAAGTGATAAGTGCTATACTTATCTGATCAAGTGACAAAGTGATAAGTGGTAGCTTAGCTACACTTAACTGATCAGGGACAATGATAAGTGATCATACGTAAGACCATAGTTATACTATGGCAAAGTGAAAGTGAAGTACTCAATTTTCCGTAACCGTTCCTTAATTTTGATCAAGGATGCTAAGTGACAAATGGGCCCAAAGGAATTATGGTAAAAGAATAAGTAGTAGTGAGTTTATACCAAGGAACTCACCAAAGATTGTGGTTGACAGGTAAACTTAGTAATGGTGTATATTGTATAAGTGTACAAATGTTTGGTAAGATTTATGTTTTATGCCTATGAACTTACTAAGCTTTTCTATAAGCTTACATGTGTGTGTTTATTGTTTTTGTAGATTAACGTATTTATACATTCGGAGGATCGGATCTACATCGAGAATCACACTATCCAGATATACTCCGATAGATTTTGTTAAACAACTTTTTGGATTTATATGGCATGTATAGGGAATTGAAGTAAAAAGTAATAGAATGAATGACTAAGTATGCAAAGTAAATTTGAATGTGATGGTTGTGTTAGACATTGAAAAATACATGTTTTTATTTTGAAATGGTTGATTGGTTGAACTTCATTAGTATTCAAGTGAAGTAGTTGAAATACTGAAGTTGGTTGTGATTTGAAATTTGCAGGGAAGGTTAGGTAATTATAAAGGGGTTATATTGAATTTTTTTTTTTAAATTTCCAATAGAACAGTTCTTGAATAGCAGCATTGATGTAACTTTGAAAAATCACCAAAAGTAGTGGAAATAGAATTAGAAGTTGAGTGAGATATGAAATTAAATCTGAAAGAGTCTACTTTCACATGAAAGCAATAGAGTAAGCAAAAGAGTTAATATATTTTTAGATATTTGAAATTTAGTGAGATAGGGTCAGAATGATTTTGAAGTCCCCTGTTCTGACTTTAGAAATCATTAAAAATGTACAAAAGGAATTATGAATTATAATTTATATGTTTAAATTCCTTAATGAGTCTATCTTAAGTAGAAATAAGTGGAAGCACCATATGAAGTGTTTGCAATGAGATAATTGAATTTTAGTGACAAGAGGTCAGGATAGTCGATTAGTGAAACAGGGGAGAATTCAACTAATAAACTGTACTAATTGGCTAAACCAAAAATTCTCAAAAATTTATGGTGAATAGATATATGAGTCTAGTTTCAGGGAAAATTTACGGATCTAAATTTTGAGTTTCGTAGCTTGATTTATAATTATTTTAGTGACTGCTGCGCAGGTGGACAGCTTTATTGTGAATGGTGAAATTAATTTTTAAAGTAAATTTTTATGCCCCGAACTTTTAAGTTAAGTAACGCCTCATGCTCGACTCCGGCAACGGTCTCGGGTAAGGGGTGTTACATTTTATTGGTATCAGAGCCCGGTTTAGCCGGTTCTCGGAATATGTGTGAAGTGTAAAGTGTTTAGAAATACATGCCATATAAATCTGTGATAGTGTGATGTGTATGATCCGATCTAATCTTTGTTATTTTTATAGATATTCTCCAATTATAAAGATGTCAGATATACCTGAACGTACTGAGCAAGAAGAAGTCAACAGTAGAATACAGAATTTTGAACAAAGAACAATCAATGATGTTCCGATTTCCCAAATGCGAGAGCAAGAACTAAAGAATATGATTTATGGGATTATGAATCAGTGGTATACTGAAATGAGGCAAGAAAGAAATCAGGCTGAACCACCTCCTCCCCCTACTGGTCCATCGGTGGTACCCTCGGTTGCTCCTCCACCTCCTACAACGACTGAATCCAGTAAGCGTTCTCCATTGGAAAGGCTTAGAATGTAACAACCTGATTTTGGGGCTAGATGGAACAGTGGTTTCGGGACCACAAATCCGACAAGGAAAAATTTATTTTAAAATTGTGACATGGGTTGCATTATGATAGGAAGGTTGCATGAAAATACTGATATGGTAAAATAAGGAAATAAAGTGATAAAAAGGGTAATTGAGTTATGTCAACATTGGAAAGTATATTATGATATATTAATCCAAGAAAGGATTAAATTGCAAAAGTTAGAAAAGTTTTGTTACCCAAGAGTAAATACTCAAAAATTGAGGAGTTAAAGTGTAAATATGAAAAGTTGAAGGACCTATAGTGTAAATATTTTAAGGGTGGAATAATCTAGAAACTAAGGAAGATGGATGAATTGGGACCAAATTGAATAGATGAAGGAATTATGAGGGACTAAATTATAATTTTACCAAATTAAGTGATGACTCAATGATGGAATTTTAAAAGAACATAAAGGGCAAAATGGTCAATTAGAAGAGAGAGAAATCTAGAAGGCAATGATGATGTTGGTGATATTTTAGATTAATTAATTAAATAAATATTAGTTTATTAATATTTCAATTTGATTTTTAAATGATATTTTATTATTTTATTATTAATTTATTTAGTATATATATATATGTGGAAAGAAAGATGAAAAAGCAACCATTCCACCATCTTTCCATGCATTTCACGTTAGAAGGGAAGGGAAGAAAGAAAATCTTGCTTCCTTTACAATTTGGTCATTTTACCAAAAATTTATCATTTTCACCTAGAAATCAAAAGAATTTCCATATCCATCAAGAGAGAAAGATAACAAGGAGACTATGGGGAGCTAGAATATCAAGTTAGATTCAAGAAATAGAAGCTGAAGGAGAGAGAAAATCAAGTTAAAGATTGAAATCAATAGCACAAGGTAAGAACATCAAGACTTTTATGTACTTTTGAGTTTGATATTATTGAAAATGGCATGGAAAAGATGCTATAGTAGAGTTTTCTTATATAAAGTCTTATGTTCTTGATATATTAGTGAAGAGAAATAAGTGAAAGTGATGGGAAATATTATGGAGAAAGGGAATAAGGAAGCTATAAACTTAGTAATTAACATGTTGCACTAAAATAGTTTTGGGCAGCAGCAGTAGGTTAACTTTGAAAAATCACCATAAATTGTGGAAAAGAAATTAGAGGATGAAAAAAATATGAAATTAAAGCTTATTGAGTCTAGTTTCTCATAGAAGAAACATTGTAAGCAATGGAATTGTAAATTATGAGATATAATAGGTTTTGTTAGATAAGGTCAGAATAATTTCGGGTTCCCCTGTTCCGACTTTGTAAAATCATCAAAAATTGAAGAAAAATAATTAGAGGCTTAAATTTATATGTTTAAATACTTAATGAGTCTATTTTCAATAAAAACAAACGGTAACATCATTTGAATTCTGTATGAAGAGATAATTAAGTTTTAGTGAAGAAGGGTCGGAACTGTCAGACAGCAGAACAGGGATGACTTTAGAGAATAAACTGTAATTATTAGCTAAACCAAAAATTCTGAAAATTTTATGGTAAGAAGATATGTGAGTCTAGTTTCAGATAAAATTAACGGATCTCAATTTGGAGTTCTTTAGCTTAAGATATAAATAATTTAGTGACTATGACTCAAGTTGACAGCTTTGAATGAATATAAATAAATGTGAAATTATAGATAATGTTACATATAAGCATGTTATATATATTAAGGATGTGGAATGGAGAGGAGGAGGAGGAAAATATATGATTACTCAGCTAGCATGAGTTTTCATTAAAAATGGCCAATTTACATGTTTTAGGTTCAGGGACTAAATTGAACAAATGTGAAACTTTAAGGGTAAATTTGTAAAAATGTCAAAAAGTGACCAAATTGCATGAAATAAATTTTTTTATTATTTAAATTACTAAATTGAATGAAATATTAATTTAGATCAAGATTGGGTGGAAATTCGAGAAAAATAGAAAATTTCCAAAATGTCCCTGAATTTTGATATTTCTACAATTTAGCCTGGTAAGTTCGTATGAACTATATTCTGTATAATTTTAATTAAAGTGAATGTTATTTGATGATGAATATTATATAGATATGTGTTTTATTATTGAAATTGAATTATTATTGGTAATATGTACAATTATTAGATGCAGTGAAATGATTATCGGAAGCTTGTTGGAGATATATCACATTATCTATTGGTTCTATCTGTAATTTTGGATGAATTGATTCTGGTTATAATGGCGTGTATAAGTTAAATTGGTTGATGTTAGCTCATTAATGTTCTGATTTTGATTGGTTATCAATATGAATGTTAGATAAAAATGAAATGTCTGAAAGTTAATTAGTAAACTCCGGTAATGCCTCGTACCCTATTTCGGTGTCGAATACGGGTAAGGGGTGTTACATAGAAAACTTGGAGCCGAAGAATTTCGGGGAAGGACTGATGATGATCCTGTCAAAGCTGAATATTGGTTACAGAGTTTGATAAGAATTTTTAAAGAAATGGCTTGCTCACCAGATGATTATTTGAGATGTGCTGTGTCTCTATTGAAAGAAGAAGCTTATAGTTGGTAGGAGATGATTGAGGCTGTGGTTCCGGCAGAGAAAATTTCTTGGGAATTTTTCCAAAATGAATTTAAGAAGAAATATGAGGGCAGACGGTATTTGGATAAAAAGAAAAGGGAATTTCTCGACCTACGGCAGGGAAATAAATCAGTGGCTGAATATGAAAGAGAATTTGTCTACCTCAGCAAATATGCCCGAGACATTATACCTACTGAAGAAGAAATGTGTATCCGGTTTGAAGAAGGGTTAAATGATGAAATTAGAATGATGATTGGGGGTAATTAATTAGGTCTCTGATTGGGCTTAATGTAATCTTGGCCTGGATTGAATTTGGTTTTATTTTTTATTGGGTCAATGTTTATAAAAAAATTGGACTGTTAATAATGGACTTTTAATTTTTATTTGTTTTTTGGTATTTTTTGGGCTGGGCAAAATGGGTTATTATAGCTGCCCCTCTTTGCTCATTGTCGTGTAACGGGAATGAAGCAAAGACTTTAAAATGGCCAATTTTGCCCGGTCGTGTTGGACCTTAGTGCTCTTTTTCTTCAAGTAGCCTCATTCCATCCTATTGCATCTTCAGAGGTTTAGGAATTGGTGTTTCGATCCTCTCCACTGCTATTTTTAACTCATAACTTTTCAAGAGAATAAAATTTGCTATTTTTAGTCTGTTTCACTGCAACTTCAGGAAAATAAGACTTGATGCGATCTGCTTTACTGCAACTTTAGAGAGATAAGATCCACAATCTTTAGTCTGCCCCACTGCAACTTCAAGGGTTAAGACTTGCTTTCTTCAATTATAATGCCAGGGAGATGAGATTCGCTGCCCTCAGCTTTAATCTGCTCCGCTGCAATGCCAGGGAAACAAGATTCACCTTTGTAGCTTCAAATCTATTTAACTACAATGTCGGGGAAGCAAGATTCGCTGTTGTAGCTTCAATCTGTTTCACTACACCGTCAGGGAAGTAAAATTCGCTGTTGTAGCTTTAATCTATTTAACTCCAATGTCGGGGAAGCAAGATTCGTTGTTTTAGCTTCAATCTGTTCCACTACACCGCCAAGGAAGTAAGATTCGCTATTGTAGCTTCAATATATTTAACTGCAATGTCGGGGAAGCAAGATTCGCTGTTGTAGCTTCAATCTGTTCCACTGCAACCCAGGGAGGCAGGGCTGGTATCTTCAATCTACTTCGCTGCCAATACAGGAAGATAAGATCTGCTATTTGCAACCTACTCTACTGCTTCTCAGGGAGATAAGGCTGGGGTCTTCGATCTACTTCGCTGCCAATACAGGAAGACAAGATCTACTATTTTCAACCTACAAACAAATGCAAAGAGAGGATCATAATTTTTCAAATCAAATTTTCAATTTTCGACAATAAGACAGAAAACAATCAATTTTACGGCTTGACTCTCTAAGGTCCCCAGTGGAGTTGCCAAGCTGTCGAAACCATTTAAAAAAAACGATAATCGACTTAAAAATGAAAATTGGAGTCGCCACCGATCTTTTATTGAGGTGTGATCGGATCACATTGAAAACGATTTTGGGTCTACGAATTTTGAGAAAACAGGTTCGGGAGTCGGTTACGCACGAGGAAGGGTTAGCACTAGAGGTGTCCATGAGGAAAGGTTACAAATTTTCAGCCCATTTCCTAGGCTCGGGCCCAGCCTGGCTCGGGGAAGAATACGGAATCGGAGCCCGGCCCGGCCCAACCTATTTTTAATTAAAATTAAAATTATATTTTTATTAAAATTAAAACTAATTGTTATTAAAATTAATTGTTATCAAAATTATATCAAATTATATTTTTTTTGTACCAGTCAACATTTTGTAAAATCTAACATTTTGTTAGTAAAATTATTAATTGTTAATTGTATTAATTGTTACTAAAATTATCAAATTATATCAAATGAGCCTTGTTGTCATTATTAAGTGCTAAAATTTGGTCCTTAACTTGAAACTGGTAAGTCCAGTTCCACTTTGGAGGAATAGGACAATTAGTGCCTGGTAACCCATCTTGCCATGAACGCCTCTGTTGAATCCCAAACCTGAAAACCAAACAGTCAGTCACTCTATCTATGTTTGCACTTTGGTTTTACTTAACAAAGATTATGGCAAAGTAAAGATCCCACCAATGTAGGAGTAAACTTTCGTCCAATTTGTTTCGAACATTGATGACGACGTTGTTGTTAGTAGTTGAATTGATAGTTGGGCCAGGAAACTTGTTATTTATAGCAATAACCTACAAAGTAATGCAGATACAGAAACCATTATAGAACTCAAACAACATTACTCCAAAGCTCACTTAAATCCCAAACACTGAGCAAGTAAAAAAGAGCTATAACAAGGCTAAATTTTATAACAAAGAGCTATAACAAGGTCACCTAAATTTTATAACAAAATATTTAAACATACTTAATTTTATAGCAATAAACAACAAACCATAATATTCATACATTAATCCATTAACATATTTAATTTTATAACAAAATATAAATTGTAAGCTAAATTAAATTTTAAACATTTAGAAAGAAAGTATCTCAAAAAGCAACTGAAGAAACATCATCCTCATCGTCCTCATCACCCTCATCGTTGTCATCATCCTCATCATCCTTTTTGCAACCAATTTCTAACATAAAATAAGAATAAATAATTAGGTAATCAAATTGATGAAAAAATAATATAAAATTACAAGAATAAAACAAAAATAATAATTACCTGCTGAAAATCCCTTAGCTCGCATCCAATCATCCAAGCAAACAACGGCTTGAACCGTTTTTGGCTTAAGTGAACTCCTCAAAGGTGTGATAACTTTCTTACCCATGCTAAAAGCCGATTCGGAAGCTACATTCGATATTGGAATTGCCAAAAGATCACGAGCCAATAATGAAAGCTCATTGTACCGAACTGAACTTTTGCTCCAATAATCTAAAACATCTATTTGACTATTCAACTCAAGCTCCGGTTCTTCCAAATAAATGTCCAACTGTGACTTTTCACTCTTAGTGCTAGATTTATTTAAATACCATTTATAATCATCACTCTCATCAAAATATCCTCCAAAATCAGCACTATTATCATTGTGTTCATCCAAACCAGAATCAACAGGATTTTTATCCGAAACATTAGAACTCCCAGCCAAAGAGGAAGACGTGGATTTGGATTTCTTAACATACTCATCAAACAAGAGTCTAAGATTGCTAAGAATGGTCTCAACAAAATCTGAAGCATGAACACCATAGATTGTATTAAAGCAATACTGCACATAATTCAACTTGTAACGGGGATCTAAAATTGCAGCACATGACAATATCAATGAATACTCAGCCCAATACTTATTAAATTTCTCTTGCATTTGCTTAACCATTGGAGTTAAAAACGAATAAGGACCTTTAACTGTATCAAGCAAGACCTTGTGAACCTTTCAAACCCCTCTAAAATAAAGATTAGCCGTTGGATAAATAGAACCAGAAAAAACACAAGTCACATCATAAAAGACTTTCAAAATTTGCAAAGAATAGGAACATTTCTCCACTCCTCGTTAGAAAGTGCAAACATTTGATAATCTTTATCTCGTTGGCCCCAATAATCTAGCACATCTTTATAGTAAAGAGAAGATTCAAGCATCAAATAAGTAGAATTCCATCTCACACACATCTTGACGCAACTTTTTGGTCACATTCAAATGAAAACTTTTGTCGGCCATATCATAAAATCTTTTCCTACGAATTCCTGACTTTTTTATGTACCTAATCCCATTTCGAATCTTACCAACAACATCATCAGCAAGTTCTAAACCAGCTTTAACTATAAGATTCAATATATGTGCACAACATCTAACTTGAAAAAAAGCACCATCATACAAAATAGCTCGGTTTGCACGAAAATGATTTTTAAGACAAGAAACCATAACATCATTATAAGAAGCATTATCCAAAGTGATGCTAAAAGTTTTCTTATCTATACCCCATTGAGATAAACATAAAACAAGTTCATCCGCTATGTTCAAACCATCATACGGAGGAAATAAAGCTCTAAACCTTATGATTCTCTTTTGTAACTTCCAATCTTTGTCAACCCAATGAGCAGTAATGCAAATATATTCATCATTAGTATACTCCGAATTCCAATTATCAGAAGTTAGACAAATTAAACCAGGTGCTTTAGCCAACTCTAACACGATCTCTCTCTTTTGCATAATAATTTAAGACATCCCTAGTAGCTGTTTGTCTACTTATATTCTTAAAATTAGGACTAGCAATTCTCATCATGTATCTAAATCCCGGTTCTTCAACTATCCTAAATGAATGCTTGCCACACACAAGAAAAGTAGAAATAACTTGACGACACTCATCAACATCAAACTTGTAGTTTTTTATAGATGGAACACCTTCTGGTGATGGTTGAGTGACTATGGTCTATTGAGAGATGTCATTATTAACTTTTTTCAAACAGCTATTTAGATGACGTCTTAAATAAGAGGTTCCACTAGAAGACTTAGCAGAGAAGATAGTCTTACAGTGATTACATTGTGCCTTCAATTCATTTTTGTTCTCGCATTTAAGCTTTGTCATTTCATCCCACACCTTTGAAGTGGTAGACTTTTGACGTTTGACAGCATTTTCATACTCATTAAACCCATCGTCTACAGGTATAGGAGTGTTCGAACTAGCCATAGTCATAAAAATTCAAGTCCTGAAATCCAAAAATAATCTTATTTATAACTCGGTTATTGAATATATATATACAAATATTTTATTAAATAACTAAACATAAATATTGTATAACAGCCACAATTGAGCAGCCAAGCATGAAGGAGAGCAAGGCAATAATGTGAAATTTCGAGCACAACAGTGTCATTATGCCAAACAAATAGGTTAAAACAAATAGGATGATGCAACGACTCTAATTAATGTACCTACATTTTATTTAGGGCAATGATTTTTCTTTCATCTACTTCATATTAAGAATCATTATTACCATTATAAATTCAACCCATATTTTAGGGTTTATGTATGGGGAGATATTTCTAATTATATATTTTAATTTTAGTTAATCAAATGTAATTATTTTATTTGTGATTGTATGTATAAGTATTTTTTTTAAATGAATTGAGATTAAAATATATTAAATAAAACTAATCTACGAAGAACCCATCTCAACCCAATTCTTACTACTCACGCTAGATTTCGATTGGAATATAAACAATAGACTAATGTTCCATTTTAAAAGGTTGAGCATAATATTTAATTTTAGGGTTTATAGGAAGTCACCAACAGAAGCCAAATACATAAAAACTACTAATTAATTTGCTCTTATATTAACAAAGAAAACACTACTCATCCACTTAGATTAGATGCGTACTTTTATAATATATAAAATTTTAAATTAATAATAGTAAAACTGTACTTTGAACTCTTTAAAATAATAAAAAATTAATTTAATCTTTTAAAAATTAGAAATTTATAATTTGTTATTAAATGTTTTTTAAATAAATTCATACTAACTTTTGAAATAATTTTAAGCTACAATCAGTTATCTTTAAAATTACCTTGTATAAAAAAATTTTGAAATAATTTTAAAAAGATATCATGAAATTGAAAATGAAAACTAGATAAAATAGTTTAACTTTGAAAGTCCGTTATGTAGAGGAAAACACAAACAAAATTAAAATGCAAAAAAAAAAAAAGGAATAAGAATTGAATGGAACAAAAACATTTATTAGATTTCAAATTTATATATAAACGTAGAAAGCATACTATTGTATATATAATATAAACCTAAACTAGAAAACATCCTTTGCGTTTAAACAATTGAGATAGTCATACTTATTCTATAAGCTAAATTACATATGTAACCAAAAAGAAATTAATGAAATTCAAACTGCATAAATCCAATCCAAATTCATAAATAGAAGCATCTCTATTTCTCAATCCTATTTTAGCTTACGGGAAAATCTGCTAATCTGCTAATTTGCAAAATGTTGTACAAAGTAAAATAAAGGAAAATCAAATTAAATTAAATTCTAAAAAGAAGTAAATGAAAGCTTACGGGAAAGGAAGCTAAGGTAAGCCAAATCGATTTCAATGTCGATTGTTTCTGCAATAAAACAAAAAAGATAAGATTACATGAAGAAACTCAGCTTGTGAAGAAACTAGAAACAAACAGACAGAAAATGGAAGGGATCCATTGTTAATGATTTCTTAAAAAATTCAGACGCATAAATTAAGCAAAATACAACGAAAATACAGTAAATTATAATCTGCTAAGAACACATAGACAAACTTCTTTACCTTGAATGAAATTCAAACTGCATAAATTAGAACATGTGTATTGCCAACACATGCTAACTCAACTGAAATTCCAAATCAAGATTATGGCTTAAATTATGAATTAAGCCGAAAAGGTAACAAATTGGAAAGAAAAACGATGGATTTGAGTTACAGAAGACTAGGTGTTAAAAGCAATGTTGTTGCAGCTGGGTCGGTATGGGAAACTAGAATGAAGAGCGATGAATTCAGAGGTGGAATCAAGGTTTTCAATGGAGAAGATGAAGATGAAGAACAACAAAACATCAATGGTGATGGTGATAAAAGATTGTAGAAAGGACGAAGTGTCTGTGGTAGCAAGAGAAAGACTTGGAAAAATGAAAGCTTTGATGGCTTCAAGAAGAACCCAAATAAGGTAGTAGCTAAAGGAAGATCCATGGAAATTGTAAAGATTTGGGCTTGGCTGTTGTTGATAATGGGATTAAGAAGAAGAGTCCGGTTCAGGTCAAGAAAGGAAGATTTGATGGAAATGAGAGAAACCCAATTCTTATGAGGAAGCAAAGATCTCAAGTTCATAAAAGGATTGCAAAAACAGATTCAAATAGAAATGAAGATTTGGGTTTGGATTCCATTGAAGAAAATGAGAAGAATCCAGTTGAAACAAACAAGGTTCAAATATCTCTACTGATGGAGCCAACAGCATAATCTCTGGTGCCATACATCTTTTGAGTGCAGGAAGCAGTGATTATATTCAGAACTACTACATCAATCCTTTAGTTAACAAAATCTATACACCCGATCAGTTCTCTGATATTCTTATAAGATCCTACACTACTTTCATTCAGGTATGATTTAGCATTTGTATTTACTTATAGGGGCTATTATGTTGCTGAAAACGCTTATGAGGATCACGCAACTTTTAACATATATAATATCTGGAGATTTTTCTTTCCATAGACATTAAATACGATTGAACAATTGAACATTAAAGAATAAACAAACGGTTTACTTGAAATACGATTTTGTTGGCGATTCGGGAATAAACAAACCCTTAAATGCTTGATTCTGGAATTGGACGAAGGACCGGAGGTGGATCGGTAAAGGTCTTGACGGTTGAGGTGGATTGGTGATTCGGTGGAGACAGGCAGACAACTTGATTTTGGAATTGGGAAAAAAAGAGAGGAAGGCACGATAGGGTTAGGGATTTTGGAAGACAGGCTGTCGGGGAAGTGAAAACTAAAACTTAAAACTTAAAACTTAAAACTTAAAACTAAAACTAACTAGTATATTTTAAACATAAAAAAATATATACTTAATATATTTTCGGGCCGGGCCGGGCCCGGGCCAAAAAAATTTTGCCCAAGGCCCGGCCCGTTTTCTAAACGGGCCTTATTTTTGCCCAAGCCCATATTTTGGGCCTATATTTTTACCTGAACCTTCCCATATTTCGGGCGGGCCGTCGGGTCGGGCCGGGCCATCCGGCCCATGGACACCTCTAGTTAGCACCCTCGTAACGCCCAAAATTGGTTCCGAATTGATTGTTTAATGTCTTAGTGTCGAAATTTTAAAAAGATTTTAAAATACGATCCTTTTGACTTGAATAAATTGAATTAAATAATAAAACACTCTTATTTCAAAGAAATAAAATGTCACACCCAGTGAGTTAGGACGCAACATTTTTAATCTTCAAAATTAAGTTTATCTTTTGACTTTTAAAACCCATGCATTTTGAAAAGGATATTTGGTTATTTGGGTCGAATGAAAAATCAAAACTTAGTAAGTTAGGGTTCAATTTTCCAAAATTCTTAAATACCGAATATTGCCTTTATTTTTAAAATCCTTAATTCGAGGTAGCAAAATGTCATATCTAGTGAGTTAGGGTTCAACAATTTGAGTTCTCGAGAATAAGCTTTATTTGAAGTTTATACGATTTTATTGAAAAAGGATACTCGGCCACCTAAATTCAACGAAGAAAATTGAAGCCCAGTAAGTTAGGGCATAATTTTCTCGAGAATCTTTAGATACTGGGTATTTTGGAAACTTATAAATGAAACTATTTCGATATCTTAGTAAAATGTAATCTTTTAAACAATGTAATGTGATTGAATATTTACGTACAACGTAAAAAAGATAATTCAAAATAAAAATATACACTAATGTATGGAGAATAATCAAGTAAATATAAATAAGTAAAACAATACATAGGAGTAATAATTTCATATCCCACATTATGCCAATGCTAACACCAATATTAGAGAGCAAAATGAATTGAAAATAAATTATAGAAACACTAAATAAAATAAAAAATAGCGTGAAAGATAAAACATTTAAACTCATCAATGTATAAATAATAAATTATATGTATATGAAAAAAATTAAAATAAATAATATACATGAAATCTTGAAATATCAATAATAGAATAAAAAAGATAATATACATAGATTTTATCAAAATGTTACGTGAAAGGAAAATCAAATAAGTAGTATACATAATAATACATATTGACTTAAACAAGTAAAACATGTGAAATGAAAGACCTAATAATAATAATAATAATAATAATAATAATAATAATAATAATAATAATAATAATAATAATGAAAATATTAAACTAATTAAAAGAAACAAATAACACAAAAGAGGATTAAATTCAACTAAAACGAAATTAATCGGGAAATAACATAAATAAACAAAATAAGGGCCAATGTGCAATGCGCGAATAACATGGAGGGTTAATTTGGAAATATTCCCAGCCCTCCAAAATGCTGTGTTGCGGGATGGACTAAAGTAAAACAAAAAACAAATTAAAGGGTGAAATTTTAAAAAAAATGAAAAGAATCGATTTGAACCCGGCACAAAAGAGAGAGGACCATTTGCGCAAATCGCCCAATGGTCGCAAAACGCGCAGATCCTTCCCCAGGTCAGGTAACCGCGCGGATCGTTGAGATTAAGTGGCCAATACGGCACCGTTTTAAAGCCACTGGGCCCTAAACGGTGCCATTTTATACACTATATAAGAGCCACTTATAACCCTAAAATCAAAACCCTATGTCAGTTAACAAACCAACTGAAATCAGTCCCCAAGGCTACCCTTCTTGCGCCGTTTCAAGAATAAAACCCCCCACCCATCCAACTTCGAATGGAACGGACGAGGGGTTCAATGACGCCAACCCAGTTACGAACTCTAATCTCTTTTCCCCTTTTATTTACTTTTTCACAAAAAGAGAGGAAAATCGATGCAAAAACAGAGAAAGAAAATGAAAATAGAACAAACCAGAATCAGAAAAGTAAAATCACCTTTCCCAAAATTCTTCTCTTTGTATTTCAGTATGCGTAAAAAAAATTACAACGGCCTTTTGTTTCTTTATAGCCGAATATTCGAAATAAAATAAAAGAAAATACAAAAAATTCTCTCTGTTGCATTGTTTTCGTCTTCTTTGTAGGTACGGAGACTAGCTGGCATACGGAGGTGGTGGACGTGGCACAGCGCACTTGCGAGGGAAGGCCCTGGTGGCTGCGGCACTGGAGGCTCGCTGTTGCTGCTAGGGTTTCTGTCTGGACTTGTTTAGGGTTACTGGGTTTGTAATCGGGTCTGGTATTTGGGCTAAACATTTAGGGTTTTAGTGATTGGGCTTCAATCCTAATTTGGCCCATTGTAATTAGACTTTATTAACATTGGACTTTTAATAATTTTATTTATTTGGTTTTTTTATTGTGGGCCGGGCAAATTGGGTATTACACTATGATCCAACTATGGTAGGTAAGCGTGATGTAGGCTTATCGTACTCCCATCCAGTGGCTTTAATTTGCTCTAATGGAATCGAAAATGAATCAATCCTTTTAACTTCTTCTTCCTCTTCATCATCAGAAATCGACTTTATTTCCAAAAAAAAGTTTTGGGTCGATTTTGGAGTTCCAATCAATATCATCAATATACATATTTGTTGCATTACTTGGCAACTTATTTGTGCAAGGAAAGCGATGATAATATTCCCAGAATCTCTGTTTGGCTTCCTGGAAAGCTTTTAAACCAGCTGAATCATTCCATTCGAATACTTTATCTGTTTTGAACAAATTATTCTTTGATTTAACAAATCCTTTCCATGGCATTGCACCCACTTTTATGCAGAATTTTTTCTCCCATGCAGGTAATGGTTCCCATGAATTACCGTTATCATTCAGTTTGGGACGAGTAAATTTCAGGCTGTAGTACCTTTCTCGGCGATTATGATATCTTCTTTGATAGTATGGCATGATTTCTTGTAATCTAAACAAATAAATGAATTGAAATCGCTAATGATATGAATTTATAGGAGACTTGTTGGGTTTATATAATATTATTAGAGTTGGTGGTGACTCAATCCTTTTCCTTGTTGGAAAAGGAATTCTAATTTCAGTTTGACTGTGACTTCTATTTTCTAAATATTTGTATAATAAAATTATTAAAAAAATAACTATATTTGTATTGATTCGTTTCCCTCTGATTGATACGTTACATCCCTAGCTTCTCTAGAATCCTCATTGACTATCTGATCTCTTCACCCATTGGTGTTCCCCCAAGAATGTTTTTTCTCGTTTTCTCCTCCTAATTCATCTCTACGATCATCACCTCCTAGCTTACCGTTTTCAACTTTCTTCCAATACACCACTTTTCCCTTAAAGCGAGCTAAGTTCACATTTACTTTACTTCCATATATACAGAATCCATTAAGTTTACTAATTGCACTCTTATCATCCACAATGCTTGCAAATCTTACTAAACCAAAACGTAGACCTTTTCGATGCCTCTTGTTAGGACTAAACGCATCCAACACTTTGCCATGGAACTCAGAAATTTTCCATGGTCCCTTCCAATGAAAACAAGAAGGAAGATTAGAAACATAAAATGAAATCACTATTTTCTCTAAGGATTTAGCCTAGTAATAGTTAACAATAACTCCACGGCATCTGATTAAAAGCACAAGTAGTTAATTGAATTACCAAGAACAAAGTTCTTCAATACTATTCCAAATTCAATTTTGGAGCTTCTGTTATCATAGCTTTCAACTGTTTGAAACTCTGTTGGCATTATTCAATCGCACATAACTAACATTTTCTGTAGCAACTTTGCCATGGTAGAGCTATCATCGACAAGCCTGAACAAATCATCTGTAGTATACAATAAATCCTAGAGAACTACACACTTCTCTATTATTTCTCAGAGATTCCCTAATTCACATTTATCAAGAGTTTATTCGAAATAACTCAAATATCTTCCGTTGTTAATAAAAGGTTTAGAGAACTTATATCTTGAAATTAAATTCACATTTATTGATTTTCACAAATAATTATTTCTCTCGTAATATCTGTAACACTGTTTTTCCAATACGAATCGTGTTCAATTTTTTCTTTACATGAATTGAGTATTTTTAATTATATAGCAACAACTTTGATAAGATACAGCTAGAAACTTTTGTCTATTAAATATATAAAGTGACTATGCAATTGATAATCATATACCATAATCAACATTTGACTAAACTTTTTGCAACCTATACAAGTCTTTTGGGATTTCGATGAAATATAAACAAAAATCCCGAGAAGATACTTAAAACATTTACTCATCCATGGCAACTGACTGAAAAAATTTGGGTTGTCGTCTAGCTCATAATCATATACAAGGTCAATACCAAATTCTAGCACAGATAAATCTGAAAGAACCTGAAGACTAATATGATCACCAGCTTCTAATTCATCACCCCTAAAGTCCCAACAAGTCGTCCAGTATAAGGTATTCTTAGTTTCAGGAATTCCCATGAAATGTTTGGAGTAGGTCCACTTTGTACCTTTGGTCTCATTCACAATTTCAAGGCATGGTAAAAATCCATATGTTTTATCATTCTTGGCAGAAAAAATGATAATCGAATTTAAGAAGCAACTTATCTTTCGACTAGAGTTTGGGGGCACTGATATTGAAACCTCAGTCTTGCCAGCTTGATGGCCATAGTAATAACCACTGATATCAAATGGCAATGGATCAAGTGTTGTAATTATACCGTAATCATATAATACCTGTAGCATTAGGTTAGAGAATGAGTTATTAAAAAGTATATAGTATATAAATAATTTTAAAAACTTGGAACTTGTAAAGGAACCTGTGGGGAAGCAACCACTTTTGATTCTTCTATATAACTGCAAAGTTGCACTTTAACATTTCCATAAGATTCCAAACTGGGCAAGTGTTTAGTTGGGTCCATCTTGATATTTCTTGTGGAAACTTCATCTCCTAAAATGTGTTATTTATCAATTTTAGTGATCATCAACATAATATGTTTATTAAAAAGTAATAATATTGACTTGAATGGAGTGATAATTAAAGCTTTTATCAGACACCCATTTGACACGAATTCAAATCGTGACCCATCCCCTATACTCAATATTGTATGAAAAAAAGATATCAAAGTAGTAATGTTATTATCACTAAAATGTATTATAAGACTTGTAAGAAATAATCAATTATATCTTTATTTTCATTTTTATATAAAATATAAACTTTAAAACTATTAAATATGTTAATCAAAACACCACTTTTATAATTTTATCCATTATTTTAGTTTCCACTTCTATTAGTACTATTGGATTAATCATTTATCAAACAATTAACTTATTTTCATTAGACCCCAATTGCAGCATAACTTTTATAATTATCATTTTATTATTAAATTGTCACATTTCTTGATAATATTTTTATTGTATTAGAAAGTCTTTTAGAGAAACATTCATCATTTCTTGAACATTTGTTATTCACATATAAAATGAAACAATAAAATAAATATAATAGGATGTATTTACTAAAATATAATTATTTGAAGTCTACTCATACCTGTAGATAAGTGCGAAAAGCCATATTCATATCCAATGTTGTGTTCTGATTCATAAGTAACGCCAAATTTTCTTATGCTGAGATGAATAGGCACTACCATGCAACTCACAAGGTCACCACCTTCAAACTGACAGTCCGTTACTGGCCAATGAATCAACCACAACATTGTGTTATCGTTAGTCTCAGGAATTCCAATGAAAGTAGAGCGATATTTCTGCATGATCCTTTTGGTCTCATTGAAAATGTGGACACATGGTAGAAACTCCGACATTTGATCACTAGCTAAAGAGAAAACAATGCATAAGCTGAACCGATGGATCTTTTCATCTGGATGAGATGGTGTTGGCAAAAAAAAAGATATTCGATGCTCGTTAGTGCCATGCTTAAACCAATCGGAATTTCACTTCCTACAACAAATGTGCTTGTTATACCACATTCTTGCAAGACCTGATCCAAAAAAAAACAAGTTAGATGATTTAGAGTAAGAGAAAAAATAGATTTAAAATTTAAGTTGGAGATCTATTGGACCTGTGGGGTAGCTAGCATTATGCTGTCTGTTAGGTAGCTATAAAGTTGCAGTCGATTTCTGTTAATGGAATTCACGTTGAATAATCTTCTAATCTCTTCTGCTTCAAAGTTTTCAATTGGTTCCAACTTGAATAGATCTTCAACCTCAGTCAATTTTTCACATCCAAAAATAACACATCGTGTGGAAGAAAAGAAGCATGGAAGAATTATCCCAGATTCTTGAAATGGAGAATTGTCTCCGAAAACATTGGCAAGACCGGAAGCTTTGGAATCATTTGGAGTTCAGTGCAAGAAGTCAATAGAAGTTCATCAAGTTTTGTAAGGTTTTTAAGCTTTCGGGTAGGTAATGAATTGGGTTTCTACTTAAATTTAAGGATTTCAAGGAAGCCAAGTTACAAAGATCATTTGGCATGACATCATTAGATAATTTGCAACTTTCAAGGCTTAACTTTACCAAAGAGCCCGGTAGAGATGCCCAAGAGAAACCCAATCCTTTGCTTCTTTTCAGTAAGAGCCAATGCAACCCCAATCTTGATTGATATATGGCAGTTTCATCTAAATTAAGCACCTTCAATGATTCCATATTATGCAACTCCCTAGGAACATCATCAAGTCTTGAACAACCAGATAAGATAAGCTCTTCAAGTGATATTAATGAACCAATTGTCCTTGGAAGATGCCTAAGACTCGTGCAATCTTTAAGGTTCAAGAAAGTAAGCATCTTTAGCTCACCAACGGATTGATCAACTTCCACCAAATTTATGCAATCTTTGAGCATCAACTTCTCGAGGCTAGGGAGTCCTGAAAAGCTTGGGGTTTTAAGAAGGCTATGTGAATGGTTGAGATTAAGGATCTTTAAATTTGGGAGGCACTGCAAAAAAGAAAACCCTTCATTTATACATTATTGTTTCTCACACACACAAAAAGAAGGAAAATTAGTATATATCATACCTCTGTATCCTTCCAAACTTGTTTAAGTTTACTGTTGCGCATGTCGAGAACAACTAGTTCATTGATATCAAAATCCACCGGAAAAGATTGCATACAAAACCCATGCCAACGTAACCATCTTAATCTTTTGGGAAAGTCTTTGAAGTCTCCTTTAAGTCTTACATAATCCAGTTGAAGCAGTTTAAGTCTCTTCATCTTTGCAAATGCTTGAGTTTCCATATCAACATCATTTGCAATGAGAAACTGACTTTTGGAATGCTTTGGAAAATGTAGAGTTGTATTTGTCCTTTTAGCCTTGTCTTCTAGCAATCCTTTTAGGTCAATTGTGAGGCACTTAACTGCTCTGGAACCCTGCATCAGAAAAACTTTTTTAAAAATTAAAAAGAAATTTGATAATAATAAAAAAGTAGTTTACATGCACACAAGAAAAAGTTGAGTAAAATGATGTTTCTTACAATTTTTTCTCTTATTACATCAAACGCGTTCTTATGCCACAATCTGCTTCGTTTCCCAATATCAGAAGATTCTTGACGAATAATTTCTCGTCCCATATCTCTAATCATTTGGTGCATCATTAGCTTGTTTTTTTCATTAATGATTAAGAGAGACGTGCCTACTAGATTTTCAATTCCAATTGTTGTATAGAAATCACAACCATCTAGAATTGTAGTCGTGTAATCTCTATCCTTCCCAATGAATAAACAAACTATGTCAAGGAATAAATTTTTGTCATGATCGTCTTCCAAAGAATCATAGCTTATTCTTAGAATCTTTTGAATTTGCTGTCAGGGATTTCTTCCAATTTCTCCAATGCACTTTTCCAAGAACTCACACTTTTGCTAGATAATGAAGAGCCCAAAACTTGAAGAGCTAACGGAAGCCCACCACAGTGTTTCACTAAACTTCTTGCATATGCCATTGAACTTTCAGGCACAGAGTTATGACCAAAGCGTACCGATTAAAAAGTTGTAGCGATTCACTTGAAGCTAATTCTTTTACTTCAAATAGCTTGCTTAAGCCTCCACAACTAGTTGATGCTTCCAAATCAAACATTTGGCTTATAAAATGTGCATTCAATAGGCATCGGTTTCTACTAGTTATGATGATTTTACTTCCCGGATGAAAAGGAATTTGAGTTCCCATTAATTTTTTTATTTTTTCCAATTCATCAACATCATCAAGTACAAGAAGAACTCTTCTACAACATACAATTTCTTTGATCTTGTTAATTCCATTATCTATATTGTATATTTTATGTGATTTTCCTTTAAGTATATCTGATATAAGTTGCCTTTGCAAACGGACTAAACCATTGCAATCTTGGCTTGTTTCCCTAACATCAGCAAGGAAACTATAACCTTCAAACTTCGGGATGTTTTGATTGTAGACAACTTTGGCAATGGTTGTCTTCCCAATGCCTCCAATGCCACAAATAGTTGCAATGCCAACTTGATTAGCTCTATCTTGTTCTAACCATTGATTAATTTGTGTCACGAGAGAATCTATTCCAACTAAATAAGGAGGGACATACAAAGAAATATGATGAAGTTTATTTTGAACTTCTTTAACAATATCTTGAATGAATTGTGATTCATGCCTGCAAATTTAAAAAATATAACTCAATGGTAAAATCTTGGAAATTAAGTAAAAGGTACTAATGTATTTTCTCTTTTCTTGCATATATTTTAATTGCTTTTATGAAATTATATGTTCAAATAAAAATAAGAAACTAATGCAACATTTTAACATATATGATAGAATGATTACATTTAAAATCAAATCAAATCGATTGTTTTTATAAGATTATATGTTCAAGTAAAAATAAGAAACTAATGCAACATTTCAACATATATTATAGAACTATTACATTCAAAATCAAATCAAATCAAATAAAGCAACATAAAAATTAATGAAATTCATTGGAGAAACAACCTATACTCAAAATTTCAACTTTCTCTTTGTGAAAGTTTAATAAATTCATGTTATTTACATGAATTACATATTTATTTTTTATTCATTGTAATATTTTGAATATGTGTAGACCTATTACATGAATAACTTGGATATAATTGTTGTAAATATACTGCTACAAAATAGAATTGTTACAGGAGACCAAACTGAATGTAACTAAAATAAGAATCACTGTGTCGTGGAAGAACCACTGCATTAGAGGCAAATTCGCCCTAATCGGTGTAATCGTGTAGTGGACATTACCCCCCAACACAGTACTTCAATATTCATACACCCGAATAAAGAATGTGGAACACGATTGACATTACTCTTCCCGAAAAAGATAGTTCAATTCCCAATAAAGATTAAAGGGGTCAAACATAGTCCCGCTTAAAACTTAATCTCTTAGACAAAATTTCTCTCTCGTGTAACTTTGCAGAACCCTAGAATTTAGAGAACATAGAGAAGTTGTTTTTCTCTTGTTGTGTTAGGTGAGAGAATCACTATTTATACTATTTTTTTATGGGCAAAATGGTAAAATAACAATTTTAGTTTCCAAAAATAGCAAAGGATTTTCCTAACTGAAAATATTCTAAAAATATTTTCTGTAACAGTCAGAGGATTTTCCACAATTCAAAATATTCTTTTGCATTACCAACAATGACATCTTAGAAAAACACAAGTAGTGTCATTAAATTCAAGAGGTTATTTCTTTTTGTTTTCAACTCGTCAAATCCAAATTGTTCATGTGATAGGTGCAAACGTATTTAAAATTTGATCTGTGTTTTAAAAACATCCCACATTAGATTCGAGCTAACATTTAATGCTTAAGCTGATGACTTATTTGATAGAAAGACCTTATTGATACAATACTAATATTTTAATGACTCAATTAAAACATATTAATGTTTCTGAGTTATAATTAACCTTTAAAATGGATTGAAGTAACCATTTTAATTTCCAAACGCTACCTAGCAATATTTTCTATTAATTTATTTCTACTCTATCAAGTCTTAATGAAAAGGATTGAAATAACCATATGGAACTTGATTATGTGAATAACGTACTTGTCTTGTAGAACCATGCCTCCTATATCCGCAACTTCTTTTAAAGCATTCCTCCATCTTTGTACCATGTTGGTTTCGATCTCGAAGTTTTGTTCATGTTGGGTAAATGCTTCTGCATAACTTCCCGTCTAGTTCTTGACTTGACTCGGATCCACATCATAGAAAACTGGCAGCACAATATGTTTAGAGGATTTCTTGTGCTCCAATATCATTACAAGTTCATTAAGACACCATGTGGATGCAGCATAATTCTTTGAGAAAACAACGATAGAAATTTTGGAGTGGTGTAGTATTGCTTTTTCAATTTCATCTTTTATGTTATTCCCTCTCTCGATTTCCTCATCATCTCTAAATGTTTGAATTCCTAAGTACACCAAAGCTGTGTAAAGATGATCCGTGAAACTTTGCGCGTATCTGCACCTCTAAAACTCAAGAATACATGATAACTACATCGCGAGATTTCTGACATTGCCATTGAAGAAGAAAATGAAGTCGTCCTGTATTTTTTTATGTAATAACAATGTTCCAGCATATATATATATATATATATATATATATATATATGAATGGCAAAGCAGATACTACTAGCAGTCGAGTGGCAGTTCCCAATCCACGGTGGGTCATACAACTGCCCGAACAAATTCATGTCGGCCATGTAGTGTTTTTCCAAATCTACCAACTTGGTTTACGTATTCTATATTATTAATTTTGCTTGACAAATACAACGTATCGATTAACTTGATGGTTATAGCTAACACAACACGTAATATAGATATCATCTTCAGGCTAATATTAGTAAAAATACTATGAAGGTTCTTGTATTTTAAGTCATATTATATTTTGTTTCCTCTACTTAAAAAATAATAAATTAGTCTTTGTATATTAGATTAGAAAGTAAATTAATTCTTTTCTTAAAAAATTATCCATTGTTATTGTTAAAATTGGTCCATGTAATCAACATGAGGTATATGTGACACGCCACATGCAATTATCTGATTATTTCGTCATTCACATTAGTTTTTAACAACAAAAATGAATGAAATTTTTAATAGAAATAATGAATTTGTTCTTTTATCTAATGTATATGGACTAATTTGCTTGTTTTTAAATAAAATGGGTTAAATATAAATTTGGCTTTCAATAGAATGATCTCCATGATACTTTTACGGCTAATACCTTGGTGGATACACTCAATAATTAAACCACATCACATTAAACATTCAAGTTTGGTACAGTAAAGAGACAATTTTAGTATCTATGCATGAATGAAAAATTAATTATTTTTAGAAAAGAATTGTTGATTAAATCTGTAATGCCTAATTTTTGCCCGGCCTACATGAGGCAAATAAACAGTCCTTTTACAATAAACTGGGCCCAAAACCCAAACCCAATTACAATGAAATAGGCCCAAATACAACCACCTAACCCGTTTGTGCCGCAGCGAATCTTCACCTGCAAGGAATGAACACAGAAAAGAAATAAAATCAAAAGATTTGCAGATCAAGAGATATCAAGCATGATTTGTTTCTTTATTTTTTATTATTTATGGCTATAAGAAGGCCATTAATATACTGTAATGGGGATGGGGAAAAATCAATAAAAAAAGCAACTATTTCCACAACCGAAAACAGCAAACTCAATACTAAGAGCAATACAATCGATCCAAAGGTTAACATCTACGATTTTTTTTTCATTTACTTTTTTTTATATACGAATAAAACAAATAAAAAGGAAAGAGGTAACCTATTAAAGGTGCCTAGATCGCCGTGGATGGTCGAGGGTGTCGTCTCCGATGACAAACGACCGGAAGTCGAAGGGTTTCTCGGGCTTTCGGGGCATTTTTGTTGATATTTTGAGGGAGTTGAGCCCAGATTTGGGCCTAGAGAGACCGGAAGCGAAGAAAAGGGAAATTTCCCTTTTCCGGCCACCGCAGATGGTAGTGCCGACGCTGGAGATCGGCGGCTGGCGCAGTGGCCGGTTACCGGCCGATGACCGGACCTCTGGCCGGATGAATGGGGGAGGAGAGTTTTTTTTTGGAAGTGTTTTTGGTTTTTTTTTAAAAGGGGGCTGAAAATGATTTTTTTTTTTTTTTGTGAGTGGAGGGCCTTTTATAGGGTACTAAAACGGTACCGTTTTGGAGAGCCCCCAGACGCTCAAAACGGCGTCGTTCTGAACACCCGACCCGAATCCGACCCGATCCACCTTAGGATCCGCTCTTTTTTATGCGGAGGGACAAATTGCGCTTTTAGCCCCTCCGCCTTTTAATGTTTTTGCAATCAAGTTTTTTTTTTATTTTTTTAAATTTGCTCTTTAATTTATTTCCAATTTCAATTTCGTCCTGATGGAATGACGCCGTTTTAGAGGAGAAGGGATAATTTCCTTTCCAGCCCCTCTGCGTCCTTTGCGCGTTCAATATGGTCCCCAAGCCTTCAATTATTTGCATATTTGCCCCAGATTTTTGTTTACAATTCAATTTAGTTTTTTCTTATTTTCTTTGTTTTTTAAAATTAATTAATAATATAATTATTATATATATATATATGTAAATTTTTTTGTATAAATATTTCTATTTTTTAAATGAATATTCTTATATTTATACGTATGTATTTATGTTTTCAAAATGATTAAATATGTACTTATTTTTTGTATTTTATTTTTATTATTATTTTATATATATGTCCAATTATGTATTTTCTATATTTTCATAAATACATTATAGATTTTGCTATATATAAATTTTATGACTCTAGATTTTATATGTAAATCCACGTGCATGTTTTTTTAAAAATTTCAATGTATATATTATGTACCTTCTATTCTTCATTTTTTATTTAGTTCTTTTATTTATTTATTAATTTGTGTTTTCTTTTATATTATTTTGCTTGTTTATTTAATACTTTGCACGTCATTGTTTATTTTTTATGTATATTAGTTTCATTTATTTATTTGTATAAATTATTTCTATGCCATTTGTATATTAATTATTGTTGTACTTATTATTGTGGCATATTATATATATATATATATATATATATATATTATAATATTACGTCATCTTCTTACTCGTTTTTAAAAATAGAACTTTTCAAAATAGGGATAATACTCGTATTTAAGATTTTAAGAAAATTGAGCCCTAACGTATTGGGTTCCGATTTTTTTCGTAAAATCCAACAATTGAGGATTGCTCTTTAATCAAACAAAATAAAAAAACTTGTCATCGGGAATTCAATAGGTTGTGTCCTAACGTATTGGATGTGACACGTTGATTTCTCGAGACAAAGATTTTTTTTAAAAAAAATAAAGGAAATATTGAATGTTTGGGATTTTAGGAAATTGTGTCCTAACGTATTGGGTTGCGATTTCTTCATAAATTTTAAACAATTAGATATCTTCTTAAATTTTATTACACGAGTTTCTTGGACTAGCTCATTTTGAAGAGAATAAAATGTTGTGCCCTAACGCATTGGGCATGATATTTTTTTTTCAAAATGAAAAAGTCTTAATAAATAATTTAATTAAGAATTGCGTTTTTTTAACCCTTGACTTTAAGACATTAATTAGTCAATTTGGTACCAATTTTTGGGCGTTACGAGGGTGCTAATCTTTCCTCGTACGTAACTGACTCTCGAATCTATTTTTCTAAAACTTGTAGACCAAAGCTATTTTTTAGGTGATCCAATCACACCTCAATAAAAGATTGGTGGCGACTTCCAATTTTTTTTTGTGTTTTTTTTTAAAGTCGACAACTAAATTTATTTTTTTTCCAAAATAAAAAAATGGTTTCGACAAAATCGACCAAGTCGTCAATTTTTTATTTAATTGTTCGTGTTATCTAAAGTAAATAAATTTTTAAAAATTAAAAATAATAAAATTCACGTAAATTGCACATTAAAGTAAATTGAAAATGAGAATTGAGAGGGACATAAGAGAAGGGACAATAATTCCGAAGTATTCTAGAAAACGCGTTTCAAACGCTGTTCATTTCGGAGTCATGCTTACCGTCCATTTGGTGCTCAACATTTTTATTGAAAATATTATCTGAATAGAGTTTTTCAACAGAGGTAGTAATAAGGAAGGAAACGTCAAAGTTGTACACTATAAAAAATATATATTATCAGACCTTAAACAATGATTATCGGCCTTAATTAGCAATTAAGGAGGATGGGATAAGGGTAAGATTGAGTAATTGATCCAAAATTTCATGCTGGGGGCAACTAGCACAAAATTGTTTAAATATTTTCCAATACTCATTAAGGATCTTCATATCCTTTTTGTGGTATGGCATAGATTTCTTTCCTAATTGAAGCACCAAGTGAAGAAAAAGAAAATTCAACGAATTTTAATATAATTAATGAAAAATAATTTATTTATATGAATCATCAATTTAACATGCTTAGAGAACCTCATGTGATAACCTGATGATTAAGGTTGTTCATTATCCTAAATGTGGTCTAGATTTGAATCGCGCTACCTGCGTTGGTTATTCGAGCTTTTCCTGTTATTGTAATTCAAAAAAATTAACGTAGTTAAATAAATATTGAATTTTGTCACATCTAATATAGAGGACATAAGAGGAGAAGAATAATTCCCAAGTACTTTTAACATTAAAAAACCTAACAGAACGCGTGTTACTACAGTATTTTTGTGTTAGCTACAGTATCATCTCTAAATGTTTGAATTCCTAAGTGCACCAAAGCTGTGTAAAGATGATCCGTAAAACTTTTGCGCGTATCTTCACCTCTAAAACTCAAGAATACATGATAAGTACATCGCGAGATTTCTGACATTGCCATTGAAGAAGAAAATGAAGTCGTCCTGTATTTTTTTTATGTAATAACAAGGTTCCAGCACATATATACATATATATATATATATATGAATGGCAAAGCAGATATTATTAGCAGTCAATTAGTGGCAGTTCCCAATCCATGGTGGGTCAATCCTTCCACCAGTTCATATAACTGTCCGAAGAAATTCATGTCGGCCATATTGTTTTTTCCAAATCTACCAACTTGGGTTACGTATTCTATATTATTAATTTTGCTTGACAAATACAATGTATTGATTAACTTGATGGTTATAGCTAACACAACACGTAATATAGACATCATCTTCAGGCCAATATTAGTAAAAATACTATGAAGGTTCTTGTATTTTAAGTTATATTATATTTGTTTCTTCTATTTAAAAAATAATAAATTAGTCCTTGTATATTATATTAGAAAGTAAATTAGTTCTTTGTTAAAAAAATTATCCATTGTTATTGTTAAAAATTGGCCCATGTAATCAACATGAGGTACATGTGACACGCCACATGCAATTATCTAGTTATTTCGTCATTCACATTAGTTCTTAACAACAAAAATGAATGAAATTTTTAATAGAAATAATAAATTTATTCTTTTATTTAATGTATATGGACTAATTTACTTGTTTTTAAATACAATTTGACTCTCAATAGAATGATCTCCATGATACTTTTACCAGCTAATACCTTGGTAGATACACTCAATAATTAAACCATAACCACAATATATCACATAGACATCACATTAAACATTCAAGTTCGGTATAGTAAAGAAACAATTTTAGTATCTATGCATGAATGAAGAATTAATTGTTTTGAAAAAGAATTGGTGATTAAATTGATCAAGTCGTCAATTTTTATTTGATTTGTTCGTGTTATCTAAAGTAAATAAATTTTTGAAAATTAAAAAATAATAAAAATTCACGTATATTGCACGTTAAAGTAAATTGAAAGTGAGAATTGAGAGGGACATAAGAGGAGGAGAATAATTCCGAAGTATTTGGTGTGGAAAATAGTGGCACTAGAAAACGCGTTTCAATCGCTTTTTATTTCGGAGTCATGCTTACGGTCCATTTGGTGTGGAAAATAGCGGTACTAGAAAACGCGTTTCATTTTGGAGTCATGCTTACGGTCCATTTGGTGCTCAACATTTTATTAAAAATATTATTTGAATAGAGTTTTTCAACAAAGGCAGTAGAAAGGAAGGAAAACGTTAAAGTTGTACACTATAAAAAATATATATATATTATCAGACCTTAAACAATGGTTTATCTGCCTTAAATTAGCAATTAAAGAGGATGGGATAAGGGTAAGGTTGAGTAATTGATCCAAAATTTCATGCTGAGGGCAACTAGCACAAAATTGTTTAAATATTTTCCAATACTCATTAAGGATTAGAGGTGATCATGGGTCGGCCGGCTAGGCCCGGCCCAATGGCCCGCCTGAAATATGAGAGGGTTTTGGTAAAAATATAGGCTCGAAATATGTGTTGGGCAAAAAATGAGGCCCATTCAGAAAACGGGCCGGGCCTTGGGCAAAATTTTTGACCCGGGCCCGACCCGACCCTACCAGAATATAATAAATAATATATATATATATATATAGATATATTTAAAAATTTCTCATTTCCCCTCCCCATTTCCCATTTCCCATTTCCCATTTCCTTAAGCCCATATATTTTGAAATTTATTTTTTATTTTATTTAAAATTTTAATTTTTATATTTAAAATTTTAAAATTAATTTTAATTATTAGTATTATTAAATTTGTTGATATGATATTCATGGGCAAGGGTCTACTCTAAAATAAAAATAAAAATAAAAATTCTTTTTTTAAACTCCTTATAATTTATATAATTTTAAAATAGTAATGGTAAAATTACACTTTGCCCCTCAAATGATAAAAAAAGTTAATTTAATCTTTTAAAAACAGGCCGGGCTCGGGCTTAGTAGTTTTTTTTCTCAGGCCGGGCCTGGACAAAATTTTAAGCCCATATTTTGGGCCAGGCTGGGCCTGGGCCTAGGAAGCGGGTTGAAAAAAATTTTGGCCCGGCCCATGATCACCTCTATGAAGATCTTCATATCCTTTTTGTGGTATGGCATAGATTTCTTTCCTAATTGAAGCACCAAGTGAAGAAAAAGAAAATTCAACGAATATTCTTACCATATTTATTTTAAATTTTAATATAATTAATGAAAAACAATTCACATATATGAATCATCAAATTTGACGTGCTTAGAAAACCTCATATGATAGCCTAATGATTAAGGTTGTTCATCACCTTAAATGTGGCCTAAATTTAAATTGCGCTACTTACGTTAGTTATTCAAGCTTTACTTTTTTATGTAATTCAAAAAAATTAACGCACTTAAATAAATATTGAATTTTGTCACATTTAATATAGAGGACATAAGAGGAGGAGGGTAATTCCCAAGTACTTGGTGTGGAAAATAGTGGTACTAGAAAACGCGTTTCAATTACTTTTCATTTTGGAGTCATGCTTACGTTCCAAGACTTTAGACCATTAGCAATTAAAGAGGGGGCCTCACCAATTTCAGTGCAATAAAAGTGGTGAAGAGGATGGGATAAGGTTAAAGTGGAATCCAAAGTGGAATCCCTCGTTACAGCAAAGTGGTAATGCAAAGTGGAATCCCTCGTTACAGCCTTCAAATTTTTTGGTTCACAATATTTTAGGAAGAACTCGATTCAAATAATATTTATTCGTGATTATTTTTCTCATAATATTATATTTAAAATTTAAATCTATATTTTTCTTAAAAGTATAATATATTTTACCATTATGTCTAACACATGCTAATTATTCAAATAATAATGTTAACAAAAAGGTTGAGCACGCCACCAAATGGTTGATAAGTACTAACAAGCTCATGGTCTAAAGTCTAGATCGAGTAGCACTATTATCCAAAACATAGTGCAACAAATTAATTCTTTCTCCAACGTTTGTTATAGAGAACTCTACAAGCTAGTGCTACTAATTATCAATTTTATTGTTGTGACTCCATAACTAAAATTTAGCTGATCCCTTCATTCAAGAGTGTAATTATTCGAATAGGATCATGTCTCTTTTATGTGGAACACTAATTCATTTTATTACACGGACTTGTTCATAAAATTCTCTTAAAATATCCAACAAATATCAGTTAGGGTTCTGATTTAAATATTATTTTTAAGAGAATATGTTCTTACCTCATTATGCCTTCTCGAAGATTTATGTCAAACCCAAACTGATATGAGTTGGTAGCCATAAATTTTTATTTTTAAGGATTTTAGTCCCTCTATTTTTTGAGATTTCAAAACTTAAATCCAATTGTTAACACTATTAATTTCTTTTGTTAAATTCGAGTTAATTACAACATCATTTTTGTAATTGAGTGGTTACCAAATAAGTTTTTTTTTATTTCAAAATGCCACCCTAACACATTTAACAAAAAAATTAAAATGTTAACCATCGGAAAGTAAAGAGACTAAATCTCTAGAAATAAAAGTACGTGTTCTAAACTCCAAAATTTTTAAAAGTACAAGAACTTATGGCATATTTTAACCTTTTAACTTCTGGGTCGAGCTACTCATCCAATCCCCGCTCGAGATTTGGGAGGATTTAGACAAAATTATCAAGCTCGAAAATGGACTTGAACAAAAAGTTAGTCCGATTTAAAATACGATTCGGCTCGGGCATAAAAATTCAAGGCCCGAGCCATTTACTAATTTTCTAATATATTATATTATGTTATTTTTATAAATTAAATAATTTATTTCAAAAAATAATCTATAGTAATACATAAGATACTATAATGTAAACATTAAAAAATGTTAAGATGTCTATATAAAATGTTAAGAAATTTGGGATAAAATTCAATTCAATCAGGCACAAAACAATTTGTGGGTCAATTAATTTAACATCTCTATTCAAATCGACAATGGCGAAACCTAATAGAGGCCCAGGGGGCCATGGCACCCCCAAGGATTAAAATTTTTGCAATTTAGCCCTTTCTAGATATACTATGGCCCTCCCAAACACATAAGTAGCCCCCAAGGTTTAAGATTTTTGCAATTTTCCAAAAATACTGCTTCTTTTGGATCGATTATCATGTTGGAATAGTGCTTCTTTTGAGTCAATTCTTTATATGTTTAAATCGATTGTCAAGTTGGAACACTACTTCTTTTCAATCGATTGTGTATATGATTAAATGATTGTTATGTTGGAATACTGCTTCTTTTTAATTGATTGTGTATATGATTAAATCGATTGTTATGTAGGAATACTACTTCTTTTGAATCGATTGTTTATATGTTTAAATCGATTGTTACATAACGCATCTAATTAATTTGTTCTTTGCTTCTTTGATTGTTGCGTAGCATTTCCTTTTATTCTCTACTTCTTTGATTGTTGGTTGTTTTAAATCGCTTCTTTTACTAAAATGATAAGGGACCAAATGAATATTAGCAAAAAATTTATGTTGGAGTTGAATCGATTCTTTGCTTATTTCAATGATTGTTTGTTGTTTTGAATTAATTCATTATTGTTTGAATTGATTCAAACTCCTACATGAATTCACTGTTGATATTCATTTGGTCCCTTATCAATATTGACTTACACAGGTGTATGTAAGTTCTTTTTCCCTCAAACCTCCTGTTGTACGTGTGAAGCAAGCAAGGTATATTTACGGTTGTTCTTACTCTAGAAGAGAAATGATTCCTCATACTTTATACAGTGTATTTACATATTGCCCTCAACCGAATATTGAGGTAATTTCCTTTACTTTTGACATGTTCAATAGAAAGTTCAAGGGAAAAGAACTAATTTACACCGGTGTATATAAGTATTGATAACTCATTGATACCAAATGTTTAGATTAAATCGAGAAATCATTATATAGTATTTTCCTATACTGTGTGTTATGTTTATTAATAAAACATATTTTTAATTTAAATGATATACTAAAAACTGCTCATCCACACAATCATTGATATGTTGATTTAGGATCCAAACTTGAATCATATATTCTTACGTAGTGAAACTAAAAAGGGCCTCATCGCCATTCTCCATCTATTCCTATATATTCATCTGTTCGGAAGAAACCGAACTTAAGAAAACACCATGAAAGCATAATCGATATTTTTTCACTTTTAAGAAATATAAGTTGTTAATAATATCAAACCCAATAATACAATATATCAACAATCAAACCAAATCAACAACCATAACACAAGCAAAAAAAAAAAATCAATTCATTAGGAAGGGTCTTCCACCTCATTATCTGCATGATTTTCATATGAATCCAGTTGCAAGTAACGGTGTTTAACACTTTGAATCGATTCATTATTGTTTGAACCGATTCAAACTCCAGCATAAATTTACTGTTGATATTCATTTGGTCCTTTATCAATACTTGCACAACATTTGTCCCTTATCAATATTTGCACAAAAATAACTTGTGAGTACTGCTTTTTTCGAATAGATTGTTTATATGTTTAAATTGATTGTCATGTTGGAATATTGCTTCTTTTGAATCGATTGTTATGGTGGAATACTACTTCTTCTTCTTTTGAATAAATTGTTTATATGTTCAAATTGATTGTTATGTTAGAATACTACTTCTTTTGAATCGATTGTTTATATGCTTAGATCAATTGTTACGTAGCACGTCTAATTTTAGCTTGGCCCCCAAGATTAACATCCTGGCTCCGCCACTACGGATCGATATATTAATCAATTCTTGATTCAATTGATCGACTAATCCTATTTAATCCGATTTAAATAACTATGTCACATATATACATATTTCTAAAATAATATGTTAGTATAAAAATATTAATCAATTTGAGTTATGAAATTGTCGTCTAACAATAGTTTTGGGTATAAACTCAAAATTTTCAAATTATGCTGTAACCGTTTGCTGGTGTCCATTTGTGCTTTATTTTTTGGTACAAGTTCTTTTTGGAGTTATACCATATATTATATAATTTAAAATATTCTTAAAAAATAGATTGAAGTAAATTAAGCCTAAAACTTAAATGTTTAAGTCAAAGCTTAATTGATAGTTTAAATGAGATTATTCTTTTTTTTAAAGTCATTTTTTTAATTTATCAGACCGCCTCTAAAAAATAAATAAAAGATTGTTGTTAGTCTTTTTTGGGCAGAGTATAAAAGATAGTTTTTATATATATTATTTTTTACGAAATTAAGGTATCTGATTTTGCAGTGGTGACTAATTTTTTCATCGCAACTACTATTCAAAAGAAAATATGTAAAAAATAAAATTCAATAAAATGATAATACATAATTTACTTATAATTACGGTATGTTTAGTTCGTTAAAATGAAATAAAATTATAATAGAATAATATTTTTTAGGAATGAAATAGAATTGTAATTGAATGGAATAAATATGATAATTTGGTTGGGTAGAATATTTTTGTATCTTGATTTAAAAAAAATGATAGTAAAAATCATCTGAAAATAAGATGAAATTCAAAGTAGAACACCAAGTCTTCATCAAGCAGTGTACATGTCCAAATTACTATATTGATTAATAATAATATTGAATAAATAACCTTCAAGATTCAATCCTTTAAGTTTTCTTTCTCCTTTATTTACTTCAATTTTATATATGATATTTAGACTTATTAATGGGTTAAATTTAAAAGATTGTTTAAATTTTGAAGGAGTTTTGGTAAAAATATTAAACCCTAAAAATAGGACTGGGCAAAAAAATTAAGCTTATTTAAAATATAAGTTGAACTCATATATAAACATTTAAGGAATGAACTAGGCTTGGCCCATTTTTAAAATTTGTAATTTTTATATTATATTATTTTTATATATTATGTAATATATAATACAAAAATTAAATCTATAGTAATATATAATATCGAAAACATTAAAAAACATTAAGATGAATATATATATATATATATATATAAAAGTTTAATAAATAAAATTATTAAATTATTAAATAGTATTAAAAATAATATAAATGATTTTTAACAAATAATAATATGGGTGGATTTAAAATGGATTTGGGTTAACTATTTACAATTATGGATGGGCTTAAACAAATTTTAGATACATATTTCAGACTGGGTCTAGTCGATCTTGACAACCAGAATATGTGTTAACATCATGCTTAATTCTAACTCAAACTCAACCCAATGCATAGGGGAAAATGTTTAAACCTCAAATGATATTAGTGAAATATGATTAACTTTTAAATATTTTTTAAATGGCTTATGAGTAAAACTTTTTTTATTAGTTTGAAGAGTTGTAAGTTTAATACTCTCTTTGAATCGATTCTTAATTAATTTCTAATTCAACCAGTTTGACCAATCGATCTGATTTGGTTTAGACAACCTTGATTATATGAATTTAAAGCTGTTGAAGTTACAACTGATATTAAAATAAATCGAAACCTTCTCGGTCTCACCAAACTTACTCTAAACCAAGAGCATAAAAAATAAAAATAAAAAATCCTCCTCTAAACCATGCAGTGTCAGCAAATTAATCATAAGATCTGTTAGTGAAACATTGAGTAGAAACTATAGATGACAACAAGTGGGAACCCTCACCTTGTCAGAGATCATGGGAAGTTTTGAACTCTTATAATTAGAATAATCAAGTTCCACTGCAAATAACGATCAAAACCCACAAAAATAAAAACGCATACCATGAACATGCAGCAGTTCATAATATTCTTTGAAGTTTTAGACTCTTGACAATAACCAGAAAATTCAAACACAAACACAGTCTGTATCTTCAGTTCATAAACATCCCAATAAACCATTGGGATTCAAAAACAAAACCATCACACAAACACATATTGTCTGTATCTTCAGTTCATAAATATCCCAATAAACCATTGACATTCAAACACAACCATCACACAAATGCATACTCGCAGTATCTTCAGTTCATAAACATCCCAATAAACCATTGAGATTGTATTTCAAAGAAGCAAATAACTCAACCCGTGGCTTTTTGGGTAAACTGGCTAGCTTCAGTTGGTTTTCTTTTAACTCAGCTTCGTCCTGATCCAGCTTCAGTTTCTTCTCTTTTAAGTCAGCTTCGTCCTGATCCAGCTTCAGTTTCTTCTCTTTTAAGTCAGCTTCATCCTTCTCCAGCTTCAGTCTGTCTTTTCTAATATTAGCTTTCTTCTTCTCAAATCTCTTCTCCTCTGCTTGATACTCCATTTCACGAGCCTTCATCAACTTATTCATGATGTTTTGCACCATTGTCTCCATAGTTGTGATGACTTTTAGCTCAAGTATCTCTGGGTTACTTACTATTTTATGGTAAACTTCATCTAGTGAGTTCATAATGATCCTTTGAACATCTGCATGACTACATAAAAAAATTGTTATCAGTATAAGGGTGCTTTTGAAATGTCAGTGAGCACTTGAGTTCATAAATATTGTATACCCCTGAACAGTTGACAGCTTCATATCGTCTTGATTTGCTCTGACATCACCGCTGCCTTCAGTCAGATCATTGTATATCTTGTCGTCTAGAAAACAAAGTTATTAAGGTAGGAAACATAAAGGATATTAATATTTACAATTAACAAGTAAAAAGCTGAGGATTTTATAAGATCATTTATCAACTTGCAGCAATTACCTGACAGAAGAAAGTTTTCAATATCAAACAACGGCAGTGACAGAAGCTCCTGTAGAAAAAGAGAATCAGATCTGATACAAAAATAAGCAATTTGAATTTAAAAAATACATACAGGTCAAAACTTACTGGATCAACATTAAGCCCCTTTTCTAGTGAGTCTACTTCATGATAACCCTGGAAATACGGAGAGAAGTACACAACATTAAGCCCCTTTTCCTACTCAGGACTTTTGTGTGTGTTTGACTAATATTTCTATGATTGCGTTTATCTGTATTTGATTCCAATTCATTGAAATCATCCATGAATTCCTTGAATGAACGTACAATCTAAGAACCATAAGAAAAAGGACATAAAAGGATCATAAGACATAAAAATCCGAATATTTAAACTACAAATATTTCTGTCTGCTTACTAATGTTCAGGTAGAATAATCTGAGTTCAACAATTGCTTACAAAGAAAGTAACAAACATTTCTGGCAAATTATATATATGTAACCCAGAGAATTAATAAAAAGAACTGATATTTTTGGTTGTATCACTTTATAGTTTGCAAAAGATGAAATAAACTGTTCGTCAAAGAAATTAAAGGGATGACAAGTTGTACTTATATGACAATAGGAATAGCTTAGAAGGGTTAAAATTTTCATTGGTTAAAAGAGAATCTATTATTACAACAGAGGATTAAACTTGATTTTTGCATCATTTATTGAAAGGATTGAATAGAAAACTATCAAAATATTAGATTAGATATTCAATATTAATAATAAGTATATATTAATTGAATTAGACATTATAATTAGTCATAACTATCAAAATTCAAAATTGTAAAAATTAATATATATTGAATTAAATGACTACCATACATAATCCTATTAATAATAATGAAAAAAAGAGGGTGTTTAAGAAAATTTCATTGTGTTTGCTTGTTCTATGATCCAACTATGGTAGGTAAGCGTGATGTAGGCTCATCTTACTCCCATCCAGTGGCTTTAATTTGCTCTAATGGAATCGAAAATGAATCAATCCTTTTAACTTCTTCTTCTTCCTCTTCATCATCGGAAATCGACTTTATTTCCAAAAAAAGGTTTGGAAACTTGGCAACTTGTTCTCGCAAGGAAAACCATGAATTTCTCAAAATCTCTGTTTTGCTTCTTGGAAAGCTGTTAAACGAGCCGGATCATCCCACTTGTATACTTTGTCATGTTCATACAAGTTCTTCTTTGCTTCAACAAATCTTTCCCATGATTGCACCCACTTCGATGCAGAATTTTTTCTCCCATGCAAGTAACGGTTCAGATTTGGAATGAGTAGTCCTTTGTTTATAGTAACTTAGTTGACGATTATTCCCTCTTTGACCATACGACATTCCTCTTTGACGATATGACATTATAATTAAAATAAGAAAGATGAATATAATGTTAGTAAAATATGATTGCCTTTGAAACATGCCTCCAAGATGCAACAAATTCCAAGTAGTATTATGAAAATTATGAATAGACTTTATATAAATACCAAATAGGTATATCTTACCGTAAAATGTAGTGTATCTTTTAACGAGATACCCTTTCATAGAGTTGTATTGTTTTATAAATTAACTTCGTATAAGATTATGTCTTTATATGATAATCTTACGTATAAAGTTATGTCTATACAATATTATTATTCATTAATTAATAAGTATAATATATTTTATTTTTCTAGATAAATAAAATCCAAAATTATAAACATTTTTTTTTGGTGAAATGAAATATCAATTACATAAAGCAACCATTCATTTTATCCACTTGTAGTAAATCTAAAATATCCTTAGTAGCCTCATCAATAACTTGTAAGCTTGATTTCCAACTCAAACTGAGTTTAGCAAGACGGTCCGCTACCAAGTTTTGATTTCTTGGTATATGCTTAATCCTCCACTCCCCTTCTGAATGCAAGATGCGTAGAGTTCTTCGGAGTACAGTGATCCCTGAGTCTTCCAAATCCATATCATTCAAGGTCTGGGCAACTTCAAGATTATCAGTCATGATGGTAATTCGTTTATATCCCTTATTAAGTAAAATAAGGATACCATCAAGAATGGCCCAAACTTCAGCTTCGAACGGAGAACACATGCCTAGGAATCGGTTAAAACTCACTATCCAATCTCCAACCTGGTCACGAGCCACGTCTCCTATTGCAGCATAACCGGAATCTCTGGCCACAGCTCCATTAGTGAATAAAAACACCCAAGAATCATCTGGATTGACCATCAAAGGAGAGCTCTGCTTATTGTTAATGTGATTTCCAACATGTGAGATGTAGTTACAGCCTCAGCAGCTAGAGACTTTCACCACTTCCGATGCTGTCCAAGATATATGTTGGAAGATAAATAGGTTTCTGTTCTTCCATATACGCCAAGCAACTAGTCCAAACAAGCAAGACCACATGAGGCCATAATCCTGCAATCTTTCATGAAAACAAAGGTTAATGGTAAGCCAATCCTGAAAAGAAACAGAGAAAAACCTTTGTTTTAGCTGATTTGGAATCACAAGTCGCCACACATCTTTCGCAGAAGGACAATCCCTGAGAACATGAATCAAATCCTCAAGTTCATGACCACATATAGAGCAGGAGCTGCAATGATTGAATCCCCTCCTAGCTCGTTCCAAATTTGTGAGAAGTTTTTGTTTGAAAGCAAGCCAAAGGAAGACTCTTACTCTCTGAGGACCTGGATATTTCCAGACTATCTTCCAATAATCTTCCTGGGAATTCCAAGAACTTTCTTTCAAATACCAATAGGCACTGCGAACTGATAAGACTCCCGACGCTGACTTGGTCCATATAATCCTATCCGAACCAAAGTCAGGATGAGGAGGAGGAATGCTAATGATTCTATTGATAATATCTTCAGTCACCCAGATACGAAACAAATCCAAATTCCAACTACCATCAGAATTGACCATGTCCCTAACACAACAATCCAAATCAAGGTTAGCAAAAGAAGGAATTGAAGAGATTAAAGGGCCCATACCTGGAATCCAAGGATCTTTCCAACATCGAGCACTAGCACCATCTTCGATAGACCATGCAAGATTTTCTCGAAGAAGCGGCCATATCTTAGAAAGTGCCCTCCATAAATGAGAGCATTGGCTTTTATTAATAGAATCTGGGAAATTATCTTTCCAACTATATTTGGCACGAAGGACACGAACCCAAAGCGCGTTACTTTTAGACACTAGATTAAAGCCAATCTTCATTAGGAAAGAAGAATTTTGATCTTCCAAATGTCTGAACCCAAGGCCTCCCCGATTCCTCGGTTGACAAATAGAATTCCAACCCACTAGAGACAATTTGGGATGCCCATCAGAACTACCCCAGATAAACTGTCTGACCAACCTTTCAATGTCGGCACTGACACCTTTCGGAATCATCAAGGATTGCATGAAGTAGTTAGGAATGGAAAGAAGTACCGATTGGGCCAACATAATTCTCCCTGCAATAGATAACTTCCGAGCATCCCAACTCTATAATTTCTTCCTCACTTTATCCACAATAAAGCTTAGGGTGCTTTTGGTAATCCTGTCATGTAAAAGAGGGACACCTAAATAAGTGCCAAGATTTAGCACATTTTCATTTTCATACAAATTCTTATTTGCTTCAACAAATCTTTCCCATGGCATTGCACCCCCTTTCTATGTAGAATTTTTTCTCCCATGCAGACAATAGTTTGGGTTTGGGATGAGTAGTCATTTGTTGTGAAAATAATGAATAGAAAAATCCTTTATAGAAATACCAAATCGATATATCTTTCCATAAAATATAATGCATATGAGATATCCTTTCATAGGGCTTTATTGTTTTATAAAACAACTTTATATAAAGTTATGTATTTCTATGAAAATTTTATATACATCTACACAACATTATTATTCATTAATATACTTGATTTTTTCTAGATAATAAAAAGTGACTGCCAAATGATTTTATTTTTTCAATCAAATTTTTGTTTTAATCATTTTATTCAAATTTGAAGTTTATTTTTTTTTAATTTGATATAAATTAACATAGTTAAATATTCTGAAAAATCTTTAAACTATTATTTTCGATTCATTATGCTAGTATGGTTTTGTTTTTATTTTAAATGAGAAATTGATATAAAATCTTAAAAAAAATTATATCTAAAATACTTTGATACAATAAGAATGCATTGGTTATAAAAAAAATTAAATTGGACTGATTTTTTTTAAAAAAAAGTTAAATTATATCTAAAATACATTGATACAATAAGAATGCATTGGTTATAGATGTGAGCGAAATATGTTTAACATGCATTAAAAGGCATCGTGGTTCATTGGATCTAGATGCGAACAAATTATGTGGCTTTATAACTTCTGAGAAAAGTTTTGAGTCGATTTTAAGATTTCTATCAATATCATTGATATATAAATCAACTGCATTACTTCTTACAAGGAAAGCCATGATAATTTTTTGAGAATCTTTGTTTGACTAATTGCCACAGAATACTTTATCAGTTTTAAATAAATTATTCTTTGCATCAACAAACCTTTTTCAAGATAAAGTAATTTTAAAAATAATGATTACAAAATAAAGAATTATTTTTTATAAAATTTTTGAAATAATTATATATAATTTTAATTTTCAAAATAAAAATTGTTTAAAAGAACACTATATTTCTTTCTCTCTTTTTTTTTTTCCCTAAACTACATTGCTAAAAGAATTTCCCACTCTCGTAATTGATTGATATAATATATACTTGTCGCAATTTTAAGTATAACTTTTATTATCCATTAAATTAAATATAATTAAATATAAAATTAATTTTAACTTTACATTAAATATTTAATTATGTAATTATAGAAGTCCTTTTTTGTCATAGACCTTCAACCTGATAACAGGATAATTGTAACAACAATTGAGTGAAATTTGACTAAAAATTGCGAAATTGACTAAAAAATGCATCTATAGATACAAAGAATCTCCAATTCAACATTTACCATTCATTAATTAATAAGTATAATGTACTTGATTTTTTTTTAGATAATAAGAAACGTTTGAAATTATTTCACATTATAATTTTTGTTCATTAAGATTTTATTTTGTTTTTTCATCTTTTCAAATGTCATATGGTATAATCATTTTAGCCATCGCATAGGTAAATAAATAATATTTATTTTTTTTTATCAAATTATTATTTTAGTCATTATATTCAAATTTGAAGTTTATTTTTTTTAATTTGACATAAATTAACATAATTAAATATTTCATTATGCTGGTATGGTTTTGTTTTTATTTTAAATGAGAAATAAACATAAAATAGACCTATTCATTGGTTGGGCTACCTGACCCACCCAAAAAGTGGGAGGGTTTGGGCAAAAATATAAGTTCGAAAAATGGGCTTAGGCAAAAAAAAAGGTTCATTTTAATAATGGGTTGGGCATCAGGTAAGGTTTTTTAGCAAAAAAAAAAAACAATTTTCTTATTGTTTTCCCACTATTTCGCTATCAGTTCACTATTATGTTATTACTAATTTTTTATTATTGTTTAAATATTGTATAACTCTTGTTTTATATTTAATTTTGTTATTATTTTAGAGACATTTGCTTGTTAAGTTGCATTTATCTTAATGCTATTTAAGTATAAATGCTTTTTTAATTTATTTTTAATTTGTTAGGAAACATTTATTTTAATATTTTTTAGTATATTTAGTGTATTATATTTTAAAATTTTTTTATATAAAAAATAAAATTTAAAAAATTAAAAGGACCAGTGTAACATTTTTATTTAGGTCGAACTTAAATAAAAATTTAGAAATTTTCTTAAAGTCAAACCAAATTCAAGCATATCAATCCAACTTAAAATTTTGTTAGGAATTGACCGGCGAATGACCTAGTCCTATCCCATCCTCTTCACTACTTTTATTGCCCCGAAATTGGTTAGCCCATGAATTTATTATGTTGAAGCCCCTCTTTAATTGCAAATTTGAGGTTGATAAATCATTATTTAATGTCTGAATTTGATAATATTTTTTTGTATTGTACAACTTTGACCTTTAACTTCCTTATTACCACTTCTGTTTACCACCAATTTTTGGTCGCAACATTAAAAAAAAAAAAAAAAAACTCTATTCAAGTAATATTTTTAATAAAAATATTGAGCACCAAATGGACCGTTTTCTAGTACCATTACTTTTAACACCAAATACTTTGGAATTATTTTCAAATTTACTTTAGGGTATTTTTTTAATTTAAAAAAAGTACTTACTTTAAATAAGACAAACAAATTAAAATTTAATTATTTTTTTTAAAAAATAATTGGTTAATAATATTTTATTCATGCATAGGTACTAAAATTGTATTTTTATTATACTGAAGTGACATGTTTAATGTGACATCTATTTGATGTGTTGTGGTCGTAGTTTAATTATTGAGTGTTATCTATTAAGGTATTAGGTGATAAAAGTATCATGGAGGCTCTAATATTGAAAGTCAAATTATATTTAATCTCTTTTATTAAAAAAAGAGTAAATTAATCTATGTACATTAAATAAAAGAGTAAATTGATCATTTCTATTAAAATGATTCATCCTTTTTTGTTGTTAAAAACTAACGCGGTTAACGAAATAACCAGACAGTTTACCTCATGTTGATTACATGGTTAACTAATTTACTTTTTTTTAAGTAGAAAAGATAAAATACAGTCTGACTTATAATACAAAGACCTTGATGATTATTTTTACTGATATTAGGTTGAAGATGATGCTTACGTGTTGTTTATATTACTTGTTGTGCTGACTATAACGATCAAGTTAATCAATACATTGTATTCGTCAAGCAAAATTAATAATATAAAATAAGTATCCCAAGTTGGTAGATTTGAAAAAAAGGAACATGGTCGACATGAATTTCTTCGGTGGAAGGATTGACCCACCATAGATTGGGAACTGCCACTTGACTGCTATATATATATATATATATATATATATATGCTGGAACCTTGTTATTACATAAAAATATAGGACATTACATATAAAAATTAAGTTTAAAAACCTTGTTTTAAAAATATTTTTTTAAAAAGTTTTAATCAATTAATTTTAATCAATTTAAAATATTTTTAAAAAAAATACCACGTCATGTTTTAAATAAATTCAACTCACATTTTGGTACATGTGAATTGTCATATTACATTTTAGTCACTTATGTTTGAAATGTTACATTTTAGTCACTTACGTTATCGTGTTGTAATATTTTAGTTACTGAGCCGTTAACGGTGTAACGATATGCTGATGTGGCACATTAAATCATTATTTCAAACGAAACTTTTATGTTAAATTCTACAATTGGTCCTTATATTTTTTAATTTTGAGCAATTTAATTTTTTTCTTTTATGTTTTTGTAACTTTCTTTTTTTTCTTTATTTTCCATTCTCTCCTGCTTCTCCCTTTGCTTTCTTCCCTTCTTCATTTCTTTTAACATATTTTTTTATGTTTTCCATTCGTTAAAACTAGTCCACAAACTCGTCTTACTCGAAAAAAATTAAATTATTTTTAAAAAATAAAAGTATAAGGACTAGTTTTAACAAATGAAAAACATAAAAAAATTACGTTAAAAGAAATGGAGAAGTGAGGAAAACAGTGGGAGAAGCAAAAGAGAATGTAAAAAAAAAAGTTAAAAGAACATAAAAGGAAAAAATTTAAATTGCTCACAATGAAAAAATATGGGGACCAATTGTATAAATTAACCTAAAATTTTTGTTTGAAATGATGATTTAACGTGTCATATCAGCTTACCATTACACCGTTAACGACAATTAACAACTCAGTGACTAAAATGTTACAATGAGATAATGTAAGTGACTAAAACGTAACATTTTAAACATAAGTAATTATTTTAGTAATTTAACCTAACATTATTTTTTGTTGTGTGCAAAGGCCATTCCCAAATCCATCAATTTAACTTGAAACCCTTAACTAGAACTTGTCTCTTGAGCTTCTTTGCATCCATCTCTTTAAACATGATATGCATTAAAACAAAGAAAATTTAACTATAAATATTATTAGATAAATTTTTAAATTTCTATTTTTCGAAAAGACATATTTGAAGGAATAATAAATATATTGAAATAAGAATGTAATATTTATTTTGGTTTAGGATTTGATTTCTTCAAGGAGAATTTAACTTCCATTAGAGATGGGTTTTAAAAAAAAAAAAAGAAAAATCTCATTTAAACTATCAATTAAGCTTTGACTTAAAACATTTAAATTTTAGGCTTAATTTACTTCAATCTATTTTTTAAGAATACTTTAAATTATATAATATATGGTATAACTCCAAAAAGAACTTGTACCAAAAATAAAGCACAAATGGACACCAGCAAACGGTTACAGCATAATTTGAAAATTTTGAGTTTATACCCAAAACTATTGTTAGACGACAATTTCATAACTCAAATTGATTAAATATTTTTATACTAACATATTATTTTAGAAATATGTATATATGTGGTATAGTTAATTAAATCGGATTAAATAGGATTAGTCGATCAATTGAATCAAGGATTGACCAATATATCGATCCACAGTGGCGGAGCCAGGATGTTAATCTTGGGGGCCAAGCTAAAATTAGACGTGCTACGTAACAATTAATCTAAATATATAACAATCGATTCAAAAGAAGCAATATTCCAACATGACAATCAATTTAAACATATAAATAATCTATTCGAAAAAAGCAGTATCCACAAGTTATTTTTGTGCAAGTATTGATAAGGGACAAATGTTGTGCAAGTATTGATAAAGGACCAAATGAATATCAACAGTAAATTTATGTTGGAGTTTGAATCGATTCAAACAATAATGAATCGATTCAAAGTGTTAAACACCGTTACTTTGCAACTGGATTCATATGAAAATCATGCAGATAATAAGGTGGAAGACCCTTCCTAATGAATTGATTTTATTTTTTTCTTGTGTTATGGTCGTTGATTTGGTTTGATTGTTGATATACTGTATTATTGGGTTTGATATTATTAACAACTTATATTTCTTAAAAGTGAAAAAATATTGATTATGCTTTCATGGTGTTTTGTTAAGTTCGGTTTCTTCCGAACAGATGAATATATAGGAATAGATGGAGAATGGCGCCGAGGCCCTTTTTAGTTTCACTACGTAAGAATATATGATTCAAGTTTTGGATCCTAAATCAACATATCAATGATTGTGTGGATGAGCAGTTTTTAGTATATCATTTAAATTAAAAACATGTTTTATTAATAAACATAACACATAGTATAGGAACATAATATATAATGATTTCTTGATTTAATCTAAACATTTGGTATCAATGAGTTATCAATACTTATATACACCGGTGAAAATTAGTTGTTTTCCCTTAAACTTTCTATCGAACGTGTCAAAAGTAAAGGGAGATTCCCTCAATATTCGGTTGAGGGCAAATATGTAAATACACTATATAAAGTATGAGGAATCATTTCTCTTCTAGAGTAAGATCAACCGTAAATATAACTTTGCTTGCTTCACACGTACAACAGGAGGTTTGAGGGAAAAAGAACTTACATACACCTGTGTAAGTCAATATTGATAAGGGACGAAATGAATATCAACAGTGGATTTATGTAGGAGTTTGAATCAATTCAAACAATAATGAATTAATTCAAAACAACAAACAATCAATTGAAATAAAGCAAAGAATTGATTCAAACTCCAACATAAATTTTTTGCTGATACTCATTTGGTCCCTTATCATTTTAGGAAAAGAAGCGATTTAAAACAACCAACAATCAAAGAAGTAGAGAATAAAAGGAAATGCTACGCAACAATCAAAGAAGCAAAGAACAAATTAATTAGATGTGTTATGTAACAATCAATTTAAAGATATAAACAATCGATTCAAAAGAAGTAGTATTCCAACATAACAATCGATTTAATCATATACACAATCAATTAAAATGAAGCAGCATTCCAACATAACAATCAATTTAATCATATACACAATCGATTCAAAAGAAGTAGTGTTCCAACTTGACAATTGATTTAAACATATAAAGAATCGACTCAAAAGAAGCACTATTTCAACATGATAATTGATCCAAAAGAAGCAGCATTTTTGGAAAATTGCAAAAATCTTAAACCTTGGGGGGCTACTTATATGTTTGGGAGGGCCATAGTATATCTACAAAGGGCTAAGTTGCAAAAAATTTAATCCTTGGGGGTGCCATGGCCCTCTGGGCCTCTATTAGGTTTCGCCATTGTCGATTTGAATAGAGATGTTAAATTAATTGACCCACAAATTGTTTTGTGCCTGATTGAATTGAAATTTTTCCCAAATTTCTTAACATTTTATATAGACATCTTAACATTTTTTAATGTTTACATTATAGTATCATATGTATAACTATAGATTTATTTTTTTGAAATAAATTATAATTTATAAAAATAACATAATATAATATATTAGAAAATTAGTAAATGGCTTGGGCCTTGAATTTTTATGCCCGAGCCCGAATCGTATTTTAAATCGGACTAACTTTTTCTCCAAGTCCATTTTTCGAGCTTGATAATTTTGTCTAAATCCCCCCAAATCTCGAGCGGGGATTGGATGAGTAGCTCGACCCAGAAGTTAAAAGGTTAAAATATGCCATAAGTTCTTGTACTTTTAAAAACTTTGGAGTTTAGAACACGTACTTTCATTTCCAAAAATTTAGTCTCTTTACTTTCCGATGGTTAACATTTTAATTTTTTTTTTTGTTAAATGTGTTAGGGTGGCATTTTGAAATAAAAAAAATACTTATTTGGTAACCACGTAATTACAAAAAATGTTATAATTAACTCGAATTTAATAAAAAATTAATAGTGTTAACAATTGGATTTGAGTTTTGAAATCTCAAAAAATAGAGGGACTAAAATCCTTAAAAATAAAAATATATGGCTACCAACTCACATCAGTTTGGATTTGACATAAATCTTCGAGAAGGCATAATGAGGTAAGAACATATTCTCTTAAAAACTAAATATTTAAATCAGAACACCTAACTGATATTTGTTCGATATTTTAAGAGAATTTTTATGAACAAGTCCGTGTAATAAAATGAATTAGTGTTCCACCATAAAAGAGACATGATCCTATTCGAATAATTACACTCTTGAATGAAGGGATCAACTAAATTTTAGTTATGGAGTCACAACAATAAAATTGATAATTAGTAGCACTAGGTTGTAGAGTTCTATATAACAAACGTCGCAGAAAGAATTAATTTGTTTCACTATGTTTTGGATAATAGTGCTACTCGATCTAGACTTTAGACCACGAGCTTGTTTGTACTTATCAACCATTTGGTGCTCAACCTTTTTGCTAACATTATTATTTGAATAATTAGTAAATGTTAGACATAATGGTAAGACATATTATATTTTTTAAAAAATATAAATCTGAATTTTAAAAATAATATTATTAAGAAAAACAATCACTAAAAAAATATTATTTGAATCGAGTTCTTCCTAAAATATAGTGAACCAAAAAAATTGAAGGCTGTAACGAGGGATTCCACTTTGCATTACCAACAATGGAAACCTTAACCTTAACCCATCCTCTTCACTACTTTTATTGCACTGAAATTGGTTAGCCCACGAATTTATTATGTTAGGTGAAACAGTTGGGGCCATAATTTTGTTGAGGCCCCTCTTTAATTGCTAATGGTCTAAAGTCTTGGAACGTAAACATGACTCCAAAACGGAAAGTAATTGAAACGCGTTTTCTAGTACCACTATTTTCCACACCAAGTACTTGGGAATTATTCTCCTCCTCTCATGTCCTCTATATTAAATGTGACAAAATTCAATATTTATTTAATTACATTAATTTTGTTTGAATTACAATAATAAGTAAAGCTCGAATAATCAACGCAAGTAGCGCGATTCAAATCTAGGCCATATTTAGGGTGATGAACAACCTTAATCATTAGGTTATCACATGAGGTTCTCTAAACATGTCAAATTTGATGATTCATATATGTGAATTGTTTTTTTATTAATTATATTAAAATTTTAAGGTAGATATGGTAAGAATATTCATTGAATTTTCTTTTTCTTCACTTGCTTCTTCAATTAGGAAAGAAATCTATTAAAAATTATTGACTGTATCTACCAAGGTATTACCTGGTAAAAGTATCGTGGAGATCATTCTATTGAGAGTCAAATTGTATTTAAAAACAAGTAAAATAGTCCATATACATTAAATAAAAGAATAAATTTATTATTTCTATTAAAAATTTCATTCATTTTTGTTGTTAAAAACTAATGTGAATGACGAAATAACTAGATAATTGCATGTGGCGTGTCACATGTACCTCATGTTGATTACATGGACCAATTTTTAACAATAGCAATGGATAATTTTTTTAACAAAAAAACTAATTTACTTTCTAATCTAAACTACAAGGACTTATTTACTATTTTTTAAATAGAAAAAACAAAATATAATATAACTTAAAATACAACAACCTACATAGTATTTTTACTAATATTGGCGTGAAGATGATGTCTATATTACGTGTTGTGTTAGCTATAACCATCAAGTTAATCAATACATTGTATTTGTCAAGCAAAATTAATAATATAAAATAATTTGTCAAGCAAAATTAATAATATAAAATAAGTATCCCAAGTTGGTAGATTCCAAAAAAAAGGAACATGGTCAACATGAATTTCTTCGGTGGAAGGATTGACCCACCATAGATTGGGAACTGCCACTTGACTGCTACTAATATCTGCTTTTCCATCCGTATATATATATATATATATATATGCTGGAACCTTGTTATTACATAAAAATACAGGACGACTTCATTTTCTTCTACAATGGCAGTGTCAGAAATCTCGCGATGTAGTTATCATGTATTCTTGAGTTTTAGAGGTGAAGATACGCGCAAAAGTTTCACGGATCATCTTTACACAGCTTTGGTGCACTTAGGAATTCAAACATTTAGAGATGATGAGGAAATCGAGAGAGGGAATAACATAAAAGATGAAATTGAAAAAGCAATACTACACCACTCCAAAATTTCTATCGTTGTTTTCTCAAAGAATTATGCTGCATCCACATGGTGTCTTAACGAACTTGTAATGATATTGGAGCACAAGAAATCCTCTAAACACATTGTGTTGCCAGTTTTCTATGATGTGGATCCGAGTCAAGTCAAGAACCAGACGGGAAGTTATGCAGAAGCATTTACCCAACATGAACAAAACTTCGAGTCCATGGTACAAAGATGGAGGAATGCTTTAAAAGAAGTTGCGGATATAGGAGGCATGGTTCTACAAGACAGGTACGTTATACACATAATCAAGTTCCATATGATTACTTCAATTCTTTTCATTAAGACTTGATAGAGTAGAAATAAAATTAATAGAAAATATTGTTAGGTAGCGTTTGGAAATTAAAATGGCTACTTTAAAGGGTTAATTATAACTCAAATTTTAAATTATTTCTCAAATATTAACATGTTTTAATTGAGTCATTAAAATATTAGTATTGTACGAATAAGGTCTTTCTATCAAACAAGTCATCAGTTTAAGCATTAAATGTTAGCTCGAATCTGATGTGGGATGTTTTTAAAACACATAGATCAAATTTTAATAATACGTTTGCACCTATCACATGAACAACTTGGATTTGACGAGTTGAAAACAAAAAGAAATAGCCTCTTGAATTTAATGACACTATTACACTGGTCAGGCGAATTTGCCTCTAATGCAGTGGTTCTTCCACGACACAGTGATTCTTATTTTATTTACATTCAATTTGGTCTCCTGTAACAATTCTATTTTGCAGTAGTATATTTGCAACAATCATATCCAAGTTATTCGTGTAATAGGTCTACACATATTCAAAATATTACAATGAATAAAAAATAAATATATAAATTCATATAAATAACATGAATTTATTAAACTTTCGCAAAGAGAAAGTTGAATAAAAAAATATAAATTTATGTAAATAACATTAATTTTTATGTTGCTTTATTTGATTTGATTTGATTTTAAATGTAATAATTCTATCATATATGTTGAAATGTTGCATTAGTTTCTTCTTTTTACTTGAACATATAATCTCATAAAAACAATCAAAATATATGCAAGAAAAGAGAAAATACATTAGTAACCTTTACTTAATTTCCAAGATTTTACCATTGAGTTGTATTTTTTAAATTTGCAGGCATGAATCACAATTCATTCAAGATGTTGTTAAAGAAGTTCAAAATAAACTTCATCTTATTTCTTTGTATGTCCCTCCTTATTTAGTTGGAATAGATTCTCTAGTGACACAAATTAATCAATGGTTAGAACAAGATGGAGCAAATAAAGTTGGCATTGCAACTATTTGTGGCATTGGAGGCATTGGGAAGACAACCATCGCCAAAGTTGTTTACAATCAAAACCTCCCGAGGTTTGAAAGTTTTAGTTTCCTTGCTCATGTTAGAGAAACAAGTCAAGATTGCAATGGCTTAGTTCGTTTGCAAAGACAACTTATTTCAGATATCCTTAAAGGAAAATCACATAAAATATACAATATAGATAATGGAATTAACAAGATCAATGAAATTGTACGTTGTAGAAGAGTTCTTCTTGTTCTTGATGATGTTGATGAATTGGAAAAAATAAGAAAATTAATGGGAACTCAAATTCCTTTTTATCCGGGAAGTAAAATCATCATAACTAGTAGAAACCGATGCCTATTGAATGCACATTTTATAAGCCAAATGTTTGAGTTGGAAGCATCAACTAGTTGTGGAGGCTTAAGCAAGCTATTTGAAGTAAAAGAATTAGCTTCAAGTGAATCGCTACAACTTTTTAATTGGTATGCTTTTGGTCATAACTCTGTGCCTGAAAGTTCAATGGCATATGCAAGAAGTTTAGTGAAACACTGTGGAGGGCTTCCGTTAGCTCTTCAAGTTTTGGGCTCTTCATTATCTAGCAAAAGTGTGAGTTCTTGGAAAAGTGCATTGGAGAAATTGGAAGAAATCCCTGACAGCAAAATTCAAGAGATTCTAAGAATAAGCTATGATTCTTTGGAAGACGATCATGACAAAAATTTATTCCTTGACATAGTTTGTTTATTCATTGGGAAGGATAGAGATTACACGACTACAATTCTGGATGGTTGTGATTACTATACAACCATTGGAATTGAAAATCTAGTATGCAGGTCTCTCTTAATCATTAATGAAAAAAACAAGCTAATGATGCACCAAATGATTAGAGATATGGGACGAGAAATTATTCGCCAAGAATCTTCTGATATTGGGAAGCGAAGCAGATTGTGGCATAAGAACGCGTTTGATGTAATAAGAGAAAAAATTGTAAGAACATTATTTTACTCAACTTTTTTCTTGTGTGCATGTAAACTATTTTTTTTATCAAATTTCTTTTTATTTTTTAAAAAAGTTTTTCTGATGCAGGGTTCCAGAACAGTTAAGTGCCTCACAATTGACCTAAAAGGATTGCTAGAAGACAAGGCTAGAAGGACAAATACAACTCTACATTTTCCAAAGCATTTCATAAGTCAGTTTCTCATGGCGAATGATGTTGATATGGAAACTCAAGCATTTGCAAAGATGAAGAGACTTAAACTGCTTCAACTGGATTATGTAAGACTTAAAGGAGACTTCAAAGACTTTCCCAAAAGATTAAGATGGTTACGTTGGCATGGCTTTTGTATGCAATCTTTTCCGGTGGATTTTGATATCAATGAACTAGTTGTTCTCGACATGCGCAACAGTAAACTTAAACAAGTTTGGAAGGATACAGAGGTATGATATATACTAATTTTCCTTCTTTTTGTGTTTGTGAGAAACAATAATATATAAATGAAGGGTTTTCTTTTTTTGCAGTGCCTCCCAAATTTAAAGATCCTTAATCTCAACCATTCACATAGCCTTCTTAAAACCCCAAGCTTTTCAGGACTCCCTAGCCTTGAGAAGTTGATGCTCAAAGATTGCATAAATTTGGTGGAAGTTGATCAATCCATTGGTGAGCTAAAGATGCTTACTTTCTTGAACCTTAAAGATTGCACAAGTCTTAGGAAACTTCCAAGGACAATTGGTTCATTAATATCACTTGCAGAGCTTATTTTATCTGGTTGTTCAAGACTTGATGATGTCCCCAGGGAGTTGCATAATATGAAATCATTGAAGGTGCTTAATTTAGATGAAACTTCCATATGTCAAACAAGATTGGGATTGCATTGGCTCTTACCGAAAAGAAGTAAAGAATTGGGTTTCTCTTGGGAGTCTCTACCGTGCTCTTTGGTAAAGTTAAACCTTGAAAGTTGCAAATTATCTGATGATGTCATGCCCAATGATCTTTATAACTTAGCTTCATTGAAATCCTTAAATTTAAGTAGAAACCCAATTCGTTACCTTCCCGAAAGCATAAAAAAACTTACAAAACTTGATGAACTTCTACTGACTTCTTGCACTGAACTCCAAAAGATTCCAAAGCTTCCAGTCTTGCCCAATGTTTTTGAGTTCTTGACAGTATCTCCATTTAAAGGATATTGGGCAATTCTTCCATGCTTCTTTTCTTCCACACGATGTGTTATTTTTGGATGTGAAAAATTGACTGAGGTTCAAGATATATTCAAGTTGAAACCAATTGAAAACTTTGAAGAAGAAGAGATTAGAAGATTATTCAACCTGGATTCCATTAGCAGAAATCGACTGCAACTTTATAGCTACCTAACAGACAGCATAATGCTTGCTACCCCACAGGTCCAATAGTTCTCCAACTTAAATTTTAACTTTATTTTTTTTTTCTCTTATATTACTTAATGAACACATTTTTAATCATCTAACATGTTTTTTTTTTTTTGGATCAGGTCTTGCAGGAATGTGGTATAACAAGCACATTTGTTATAGGAAGTGAAGTTCCGATTGTGTTTAAGCATCGCACTAACGAGCACCGAATCTCTTTTTCTTTGCCAACACCATCTCATCCAGATGAAAAGATCCACCGGTTCAGCTTATGCATTGTTTTCTCTTTAGCTCGTGATCAAATATTGGAGTTTCTACCAAGTGTCCACATTTTCAATGAGACCAAAAGGATCATGCAGAGATATCGCTCAAGTTTCATCGGAATTCCTGAGACTAACGATAACACAATGTTGTGGTTGATCCATTGGCCAGTAACGGATGGTGAGTTTGAAGGTGGTGACCTTGTGAGTTGCATGGTAGTGCCTATTCATCTCAGCATAAGAAAATTTGGCGTTACTTATGAATCACAACACAACGTTAGAAATAAATATGGCTTTTCACACTTATCTACAGGTATGACTATGACTTCAAGTGATTATGTTTATGGAATATTACCCCATGCACTATTAACACTTATCTAAACTAAAGATATATCCTTATTGAAATAATAATTTTTTTTTGACAAAGGAAGTAATAAATTATATGAATATTTAATGTGTTTTCAATGACAAGATTATATATTAGTGAATACATCCTATTATTTTTTTAATGTTCCTTTTACATGTCAATAACAAATGATTAAGAAATGATAAATGTTGCAATTGGGATCTAATTAAAACAATTTAATTGTTTGATAAATGATTAATCCTATTATTTGTTTACAAGTTTTATAATACATTAATTTAGTGATAATAATATTAGTATTTTGATTTTTTTCATATAATATTGAGGGAAAGGGATGGAGACACACGGTTTGAATTTGTATCAAATGGATGTTTGACAAAAACTTTAACCAGCAACCTATTCAAGTCAAGACTACTCTTTTAATATTCTAATAGACATATCATGTTGATGATCACTAGAATTGATAAATAACACATTATTGTACATATTTTAGGAGATGAAGTTGCCACAAGAAATATGATGATGGACCTAACTAAAGACTTATCCAGTTTGGAATCTTATGGAAATGTTAAAGTGCAACTTTGCAGTTATACAGAAGAATCAAAAGTGGTTGCTTCCCCACAGGTTCCCTTTACAAGTTTCAACTTTTAAAAAATATTTTTATACAATTTTTTAAAATCTTATTCTATAACCCGATGCTACAGGTATTATATGATTACGGCATAATTACAACATTTGATCCATTGCCATTTGATTACCATGGCCACTATTTTGGCCATCAAGCTGGCAAGACTGAGGTTTCAATATCAGTGCCCCCAAACTCTAGTCCAAAGATAAGTTGCTTCTTAAATTCGATTATCATTTTTTCTGCCAAGAATGATAAAACATATGGATTTTTACCATGCCTTGAAATTGTGAACAAGACCAAAGGTACAAAGTGGACCTACTCCAAACATTTCATGGGAATTCCTGAAACCAAGAATACCTTATACTGGACGACTTGTTGGAAATTTAGGGGTGATGAACTAGAAGCTGGTGATCGTATTAGTCTGCGGGTTCTTTCAAATTTATCTGTACTAGAATTTGGGATTGACCTTGTATATGATTATGAGCTAGATGGCAACCCAAATTTTTTCAGTCAGTTGCCATGGATGAGTAAATGTTTTACGTATCTTTTCGGGATTTTTGTTTTTCTGTCGTCACAATCCCAAAAAAACTTGTATAGGTTGCAAAGTTTAGTCAAATGCTGATTATTGTAGGAATTGAAATGGAGCAAATGAATATTTTGGTTTAGTCATTGCCGCCTTGGCTTGGCTGATTTCATCTTCTATTTAATCTCTAATTCTTTTATGTATGCTATCGATATTGATTTTTGCTCAAGTTCTTCAATGAAGCACGTTGTTCTTGGTAATTCAATTAACTTGTGCTTTTAACCAGATGTCGTGGAGTTATTTTTAACTATTATTAGGCTAAATCTTTAGAGAAAATGGTGATTTCTATTTATGTTTCTAATATGCACGCTTGTTTTCATTGGAAGGGACTCTGGATATCTCTAAGTACCATGGCAAAGTGTTGGACGTGTTTATTCCTAACAATAGGAATTGAAAAGGTCTATCTTTTGGTTTTGTAAGATTTGCAAGAATTATGGAAGCTAAGAGGGCGATTAGTAGACTTAATTGATTTTGTATATACGGAAGTAAAGTGAATGTGAACTTAGCTCACTTTCAGGAAAGAGTGGTGTACTAAAAGAAAGTTGAAAATGGGAAGCTAGGAGGTGATGATCGTAGAGATGAATTAGGAGTAGAAAACGAGAAAAAGCATTCTTGGGAGATGATTTGATTACTATTTGTGGAACACTAGTTCCTATAACTACATATGCTTGTTCATAATAGTTATCTTAAAATATCGAACAAATATCAATTGGATGTTCTGATTTAAATATATAATTTTCAAGAGAATATATTCTTACTTCATTCTACCCTTTTGAAGATTTATGTTAAATCCAAACTGTTGTGAGTTGGTAGCCATGATGGAAATCAATTCTGTAACAATATATGATGTGGGATTATTATTATTATGAGTATTGTATTGTTTGCTCGTATTTATCGATGCTTTGTCATTCATTAGCGCATATTTTAGTGCACGAATTCTCACTTCACATTGTACGTTATTATCCCATCATATTTTGTTCGTTTAAAAATCGCATTTTCATTAAAATATTGGAATCGTTTTCTTATAATTTTAAATATTTGGCATTCACATTTTTCGAGAAGGATTGTGTCCTAACTTACTAGGCTTAAATTCTTTCGATGAATTTAGAGAGCCAATTATTTGTTTTGCAATAATATCACATTTCAAATAAAAATTTATTCTCGGGAATCCAAAAATGTTGGGTCCTAACTTATTGGACGTGACGTTTTGTCATCTCGAAATAAAACTTTCTAATAAATAAAGGCAATATTCGATATTTAGAATTTTGAGAAATTGTGCCCTAACTTACTGGGTTTCGATTTTCTTCATTTAACCTAAATAACCGAATATCCTTCTTAGGTTTAAATGCATGAGTTTTAAAAATCAAAAGACAAACTTAATTTTGAAGATTAAAAACGTTACACCCTAACTCACTGGGTGTGATGTTTTGATTCTTTGAAATAAGAATATTTTATTATTTTAATTTATTCAAGTTAAAAAGTTTTATTTTAAAATCTTTTTTAAATTTTCGACACCAAGACATTAAACAATCAATTTGGTACCGATTTTGGGCGTTACGAGGGTGCTAACCCTTCCTCGTGCGTAACTGACTCCTGAACCTGTTTTTTTAAATTTCGTAGACCAAAATCGTTTTTAAGGTGAGCTGATCACACCTCAATCAAGGATCGGTGGCGACTCCAATTTTTATTTTTAAAGTCGACAACTAAATTTTGTTTTATCAAAAAATGGTTTCGACAAAAATTATTAAAAAATAACTATATTTGTATTGATTCGTTTACCTCTGATTGATACGTTACATCCCTAGCTTCTCTAGAATCCTCATTGACTATCTGATCTCTTCACCCATTGGTGTTCCCCCAAGAATGTTTTTTCTGGTTTTCTCCTCCTAATTCATCTCCACGATCATCACCTCCTAGCTTACCGTTTTCAACTTTCTTCCAGTACACCACTTTTCCCTTAAAGCGAGCTAAGTTCACATTTACTTTACTTCCATATATACAGTATCCATTAAGTTTACTAATTGCCCTCTTATCATTCACAATGCTTGCAAATCTTACTAAACCAAAACGTAGACCTTTTCGATGCCTCTTGTTAGGAATAAACGCGTCCAAGACTTTGCCATGGAACTCAGAGATTTTCCATGGTCCCTTCCAATGAAAACAAGAAGGAAGATTAGAAACATAAACTGAAATCACCATTTTCTCTAAGGATTTGGCCTAGTAATAGTTAATAATAACTCCACGACATCTGATTAAAAGCACAAGTTAATTGAATTACCAAGAACAATGTTCTTCAATACTATTCCAAATTCAATTTTGGAACTTCTGTTATCATAGCTTTCAACTGTTTGAAACTCTGTTGGCATTAGTCAATCACACATAACTAACATTTTCTGTAGCAACTTCTTCATGGTAGAGATATCATCAACAAGCCTGAACAAATCACCTGTAGTATACAATAAATCTTAGAGAACTACACACTTCTATATTATTTTTCAGAGATTCCCTAATTCACATTTACCAGGAGTTCATTCGAAATAACTCAAATATCTTCTGCTGTTAATAAAAGGTTTAGAAAACTTATTTCTTGAAATTAAAATTCACATTTATTGATTTTCACAAATAATTATTTCTCTCTTAATATCTGTAATACTGTTTTTCCAATACTAACCGTGTTCAATTTTTTTCTTCACATGAATTGAGTATCTTTAATTATATAGCAACAACTCTGATAAGATACAACTAGAAACTTTTGTCTATTAAATATATAAAGTGACTATGCAATTGATAATCATATACAATAATCAACATTTGTCTAAACTTTGCAACCTATACAAGTCTTTTTGGGATTTCGACGAAATATAAACAAAAATCCCGAGAAGATACTTAAAACATTTACTCATCCATGGCAACTGACTGAAAATATTTGGGTTGTCGTCGTCTAGCTCATAATCATATACAAGGTCAATACCAAATTCTAGCACAGATAAATCTGAAAGAACCCGAAGAGTAATATGATCACCAGCTTCTAATTCATCACCCCTAAAGTTCCAACAAGTCGTCCAGTATAAGGTATTCTTAGTTTCAGGAATTGCCATGAAATGTTTGGAGTAGGTCCACTTTGTACCTTTGGTCTCGTTCACAATTTCAAGGCATGGTAAAAATCCATATGTTTTATCATTCTTGGCAGAAAAAATGATAATCGAATTTAAGAAACAACTTATCTTTCGACTAGAGTTTGGGGGCACTGATATTGAAACCTCAGTCTTGCCAGCTTGATGGCCATAGTAATGACCACTGTGATCAAATGGCAATGGATCAAATATTGTAATTATACTGTAATCATATAATACCTGTAGCATTGGATTAGAGAATGAGTTATTAAAAACTATATAGTATATAAATAATTTTAAAAACTTGGAACTTGTAAAGGGAACCTGTGGGGAAGCAACCACTTTTGATTCTTCTATATAACTGCAAAGTTGCACTTTAACATTTCCATAAGATTCCAAACTAAGCAAGTATTTAGTTAGGTCCATCTTGATATTTCTTGTGGAAACTTCATCTCCTAAAATATGTACAATAATGTGTTATTTATCAATTTTAGTGATCATCAACATAATATGCTTATTAGAAAGTAATAGTATTGACTTGAATGGAGTGATAATTAAAACTTTTATCAGACACTCATTTGACACTAATTCAAATCGTGACCCATCCCCTATACTCAATATTGTATGAAAAAAAGATATCAAAGTATTAATGTTATTATCACTAAAATGTATAACAAGACTTGTAAGAAATAATCAATTATACACATTATATCTTTATTTTTTATTTTTTATTTTTATATAAAATATAAACTTTAAAACTATTAAATATGTTAATCAAAACTCCACTGTTATAATTTTATCCATTATTTCAGTTTCCACTTCTATTAGTACTATTGGATTAATCATTTATCAAGCAATTAACTTATTTTAATTCGACCCCAATTGCAGCATAACTTTATAATTATCATTTTATTATTAAGCTAAATTTCTCTCATAACCTATTAAATTGTCACATTTCTTGATAATATTTTTATTGTATTAGAAAGTCTTTTAGATAAACATTCATCATTTCTTGAACATTTATTATTCACATATAAAATGAAACAATAAAATAAATATAATAGGATGTATTTACTAAAATATAATTATTTGAAGTCTACCCATACCTGTAGATAAGTGCGAAAAGCCATATTCATATCCAATGTTGTGTTCTGATTCATAAATAACGCCAAATTTTCTTATGCTGAGATGAATAGGCACTACCATGCAACTCACAAGGTCACCACCTTCAAACTGACAGTCCGTTACTGGCCAATGAATCAACCACAACATTGTGTTATCGTTAGTCTGAGGAATTCCAATGAAACTTGAGCGATATCTCTGCATGATCCTTTTGGTCTCATTGAAAATGTGGACACTTGGTGGAAGCTCCAACATTTGATCACTAGCTAAAGAGAAAACAATGCATAAGCTGAACCGATGGATCTTTTCATCTGGATGAGATGGTGTTGGCAAAAAAAAGAGATTCGATGCTCGTTAGTGCGATGCTTAAACCCAATCGGAACTTCACTTCCTACAACAAATGTGCTTGTTATACCACATTCTTGCAAGACCTGATCCAAAAAGAACAAGTTAGATGATTAAGTAGTATAAGAGAAAAATTAGATTTAAAATTTAAGTTGGAGAACTATTGGACCTGTGGGGTAGCTAGCATTATGCTGTCTGTTAGGTAGCTATAAAGTTGCAGTCGATTTCTGTTAATGGAATCCACGTTGAATAATCTTCTAATCTCTTCTGCTTCAAAGTTTTCAATTGGTTCCACCTTGAATAGATCTTCAACCTCAGTCAATTTTTCACATCCAAAAATATTAACACATCGCGTGGAAGACAAGAAGCATGGAAGAAGTGAAGAATTGACTCCAAAAATAAAGTTGCACTCAAAAACATCGAGCAAGACCGGAAGCTTTGGAATCATTTGGAGTTCAGTGCAAGAAGTCAATAGAAGTTCATCAAGTTCTGTAAGGTTTTTTAAGCTCTCGGGTAGGTAACGAATTGGGTTTCTACTTAAATTTAAAGATTTCAAGGAAGCCAAGTTACAAAGATCATTGGGCATGACATCATTAGATAATTTGCAACTTTCAAGGCTTAACTTTACCAAAGAGCCCGGTAGAGATGCCCAAGAGAAACCCAATCCTTTGCTTCTTTTCTGTAAGAGCCACTGCAACCCCAATCTTGATTGATATATGGCAGTTTCATCTAAATTAAGCACCTTCAATAATTCCATATTATGCAACTCCCTAGGAACATCATCAAGTCTTGAACAACCAGATAAGATAAGCTCTTCAAGTGATATTAATGAACCAATTGTCCTTGGAAGTTTCCTAAGACTTGTGCAATCTTTAAGGTTTAAGAAAGTAAGCATCTTTAGCTCACCAATGGATTGATCAACTTCCACCAAATTTATGCAGTCTTTGAGCATCAACTTCTCAAGGCTAGGGAGTCCTGAAAAGCTTGGGGTTTTAAGAAGGCTATGTGAATGGTTGAGATTAAGGATCTTTAAATTTGGGAGGCACTGCAAAAAAGGAAAACCCTTCATTTATATATCATTGTTTCTCACACACAAAAAGAAGGAATATTAGTATATATCATACCTCTGTATCCTTCCAAACTTGTTTAAGTTTACTGTTGCGCATGTCGAGAACAACTATTTCATTGATATCAAAATCCACCGGAAAAGATTGCATACAAAACCCATGCCAACGTAACCATCTTAATCTTTTGGGAAAGTCTTTGAAGTCTCCTTTAAGTCTCACATAATCCAGTTGAAGCAGTTTAAGTCTCTTCATCTTTGCAAATGCTTGAGTTTCCAAATCAACATCATTTGACATGAGAAACTGACTTTTGGAATGCTTTGGAAAATGTAGAGTTGTATTTGTCCTTTTAGCCTTGTCTTCTAGCAATACTTTTAGGTCAAGTGTGAGGCACTTAACTGTTCTGGAACCCTGCATCAGAAAAACTTTTTTAAAAAATAAAAAGAAATTTGATAATAAAAAAAAAGTAGTTTACATGCACACAAGAAAAAAGTTGAGTAAAATGATGTTTCTTACAATTTTTTCTCTTATTACATCAAAAGCGTTCTTCTGCCACAATCTGCTTCGTTTCCCAATATCAGAAGATTCTTGACGAATAATTTCTCGTCCCATATCTCTAATCATTTGGTGCATTATTAGCTTATTTTTTTCATTAATGATTAAGAGAGACCTGCCAACTAGATTTTCAATTCCAATTGTTGTATAGAAATCACAACCATCTAGAATTGTAGTCGTGTAATCTCTATCCTTCCCAATGAATAAACAAACTATGTCAAGGAATAAATTTTTGTCATGATCGTCTTCCAAAGAATCATAGCTTATTCTTAAAATCTTTTGAATTTTGCTGTCAGGGATTTCTTCCAATTTCTCCAATGCACTTTTCCAAGAACTCACACTTTTGCTAGATAATGAAGAGCCCAAAACTTGAAGAGCTAACGGAAGCCCACCACAGTGTTTCACTAAACTTTTTGCATATGCCATTGAACTTTCAGGCACAGAGTTATGACCGAAAGCATACCAATTAAAAAGTTGTAGCGATTCACTTGAAGCTAATTCTTTTACTTCAAATAGCTTGCTTAAGCCTCCACAACTAGTTGATGCTTCCGAATCAAACATTTGGCTTATAAAATGTGCATTCCATAGGCATCGGTTTCTACTAGTTATGATGATTTTACTTCCCGGATGAAAAGGAATTTGAGTTCCCATTAATTTTCTTATTTTTCCAATTCATCAACATCATCAAGAACAAGAAGAACTCTTCTACAACAGACAACTTCTTTGATCTTGTTAATTCCATTATCTATATTGTATATTTTATGTGATTTTCCTTTAAGAATATCTGAAAGAAGTTGGCTTTGCAAACGGACTAAACCATTGCAATCTTGACTTGTTTCTCTAACATCAGCAAGGAAACTATAACCTTCAAACCTCGGGATGTTTTGATTGTAAACAACTTTGGCAATGGTTGTCTTCCCAATGCCTCCAATGCCACAAATAGTTGCAATGCCAACTTTATTTGCTCCATCTTGTTCTAACCATTGATTAATTTGTGTCACGAGAGAATCTATTCCAACTAAATAAGGAGGGACATACAAAGAAATAAGATGAAGTTTATTTTGAACTTCTTTAACAATATCTTGGATGAATTGTGATTCATGCCTGCAAAGTTAAAATATACAACTCAATAGTAAAATCTTGGAAATTAAGTAAAAGTTACTAATGTATTTTCTCTTTTTTTGCATATATTTTGATTGTTTTTATGAGATTATATGTTCAAGTAAAAATAAGAAACTATGCAACATTTCAACATATATGATAGAATTATTACATTCAAAATCAAATCAAATCAAATAAAGCAACATAAAAATTAATGAAATTCATTCGAGAAACAACCTATACTCAAAATTTCAACTTTCTCTTTGTGAAAGTTTAATAAATTCATGTTATTTACATGAATTTATATATTTATTTTTATTTATTGTAATATTTTGAATATGTGTAGACCTATTACACGAATAACTTGGATATAATTGTTGCAAATATACTACCGCAAAATAGAATTGTTAAGGAGACCAAACTGAATTTAAATAAAATAAGAATCATTGTGTTGTGGAAGAACCACTGTAATATTAGAGGCAAATTCGCCCTGGTCGGTGTAATCGTGTAATGGACGTTACCCCCAACATAATACTCCAATATTCGTAAACCCAATAAAGAAGATAGAGCACGATTGACAATACTCCAAACAGTCCTACTTAAAACCTAATCTCTTAGATAGAATTTCCCTCTCGTGTAATTTTGCAGAACACTAGAATTTAGAGAACATAGAGAAGTTGTTTTTCTCTTGTTATGTTAGGTAGGAGAATGACCTCCTATTTATACTATTTTTTGATGAGCAAAATGGTAAAATAAAAGTTTTAGTTTCCAAAAATAACAAAGGATTTTTCTAACTGAAAATATTCTAAAAATATTTTCTGCAACAGTCAGAAGATTTTCCGCAATTCAAAATATTCTTTTGCATTACCAACAATGACATCTTAGAAAACCACAAATAGTGTCATTAAATTCAAGAGGCTATTTCTTTTTATTTTTAACTCGTCAAATCCAAGTTGTTCATGTGATAGGTGCAAACGTATTTAAAATTTGATCTATGTGTTTTAAAAACATCCCATATCAGATTTGAGCTAACATTTAATGCTTAAGCTGATGACTTATTTGATAGAAAGATATCATTGATACAATACTAATATTTAATGACTCAATTAAAACATGTTAATGTTTGAGAAATAATTTAAAATCTGAGTTATAATTAACCCTCTAAAATGGATTGAAGTAACCATTTTAATTTCCAAACGCTACCTAACAATATTTTCTATTAATTTTCTTTCTACTCTATCCATCAAGTCTTAATGAAAAGGATTGAAGTAATCATATGGAACTTGATTAAGTGTATAACGTACCTGTCTTGTAGAACCATGCCTCCTATAGCCGCAACTTCTTTTAAAGCATTCCTCCATCTTTGTACCATGGACTCGAAGTTTTGTTCATGTTGGGTAAATGCTTCTGCATAACTTCCCGTCTGGTTCTTGACTTGACTCGGATCCACATCATAGAAAACTGGCAACACAATATGTTTAGAGGATTTCTTGTGCTCCAATATCATTACAAGTTCGTTAAGACACCATGTGGATGCAGCATAATTCTTTGAGAAAACAACGATAGAAATTTTGGAGTGGTGTAGTATTGCTTTTTCAATTTCATCTTTTATGTTATTCCCTCTCTCGATTTCCTCATCAGCTCTAAATGTTTGAATTCCCAAGTGCACCAAAGCTGTGTAAAGATGATCCGTGAAACTTTTGCGCGTATCTTCACCTTTAAAACTCAAGAATACATGATAACTACATCGCGAGATTTCTGACATTGCCATTGAAGAAGAAAATGAAGTCGTCCTGTATCTTTTATGTAATAACAAGGTTCCAGCATATATATATATATATATATATATATATATATGAATGGCAAAGCAGATATTATTAGCAGTCAAGTGGCAGTTCCCAATCCATGGCGGGTCAATCCTTCCACCAGTTCATACAACTGCCCGAAGAAATTCATGTCGGCCATGTTGTGTTTTTCCAAATCTACCAACTTGGGTTACGTATTCTATATTATTAATTTTGCTTGACAAATACAATGTATTGATTAACTTGATGGTTATAGCTAACACAACACATATATAGACATCATCTTCAGGCTAGTATTAGTAAAAATACTATGAAGGTTCCTGTATTTTAAGTCATATTATATTTTGTTTCCTCTACTTAAAAAATAGTAAATTAGTTTTTGTATATTAGATTAAAAAGTAAATTAGTTCATTTGTTAAAAAAATTATTCATTTGTTAAAAAAATTATCTATTGTTATTGTTAAAAATTGATCCATGTAATCAACATGAGGTATATAAGACACGCCACATGCAACTATCTGGTTATTTCGTCATTCACGTTAGTTTTTAACAACAAAAATGAATGAAATTTTTAATAGAAATGATAAATTTGTTCTTTTATCTAATGTATATGGACCAATTTGCTTGTTTTTAAATAAAATGGGTTAAATACAATTTGACTCTCAATAGAATGATCTCCATGATACTTTTACCGGCTAATACCTTGGTGGATACACTCAATAATTAAACGACAACCACATATATCACATAGACATCATATTAAACATTCAAGCTCGGTATAGTAAAGAGACAATTTTAGTATCTATGCATGAATGAAGAATTAATTGTTTTTGGAAAAGAATTGGTGATTAAATTGATCAGATTATCAATTTTTATTTGATTTGTTCGTGTTATCTAAAATAAATAAATTTTTAAAGACTAAAAAATAATAAAAATAAAAATTCACTTATATTGCACATTAAAGTAAATTGAAAATGTGAACTGAGAGGGACATAAGAGAAGAAGAAGAATTCCGAAGTATTTGGTGTGGAAAATATTGGTACTAGAAAACGCGTTTCAATCGCTTTTCATCTCGGACTCATGCTTACGCTCCATTTGGTGCTCAACATTTGGTCCATTTGGTGTGGAAAATGCAACGAATATTCTTACCATATCTATTTTAAAATTTTAATATAATTAATGAAAAACAATTCACATATATGAATTATCAAATTTGACGTGCTTAGAGAACCTCATATGATGACCTGATGATTAAGGTTATTCATAAACCCAAATGTGGCCTAGATTTGAATCGCGCTACTTGCATTGGTTATTCGAGCTTTACCTGTTATTGTAATTAAAAAATTAATATAATTAAATAAATATTGAATTTTTTTCACATTTAATATAGAGGACATAAGAGGAGGAGGATAATTCCCAAGTACTTGGTGCGGAAAATAGTGGTACTAGAAAACGCGTTTCAATTACGTTTCATTTTGGAGTCATGCTTACGTTCCAAGACTTTAGGCCATTAGCAATTAAAGAGGGGATTCAACAAAATTACATAATAAATTCGTAGGCCAACCAATTTCAGTGCAATAAAAGTAGTGAAGAGGATGGGATAAGGTTAAGGTTTACATTGTTGGTAATGCAAAGTGGAATCCCTCGTTACAGCCTTCAAATTTTTTGGTTCACAATATTTTAGGAAGAACTCGATTCAAATAATATTTTTTTGTGATTATTTTTTTTCAATAATATCATTTTTAAAATTCAGATCTATATTTTTTTTAAAATATAATATGTCTTATCATTATGTCTAACAATTGCTAATTATTCAAATAATAATGTTAACAAAAAGGTTGAGCACCAAATGGTTGATAAGTACTAACAAGCTCATGGTCTAAAGTCTAGATCGAGTAGCACTATTATCCAAAACGTAGTGAAACAAATTAATTCTTTCTCCGACGTTTAATTATCAATTTTATTGTTGTGACTCCATAACTAGAATTTAGCTGATCCCTTTATTCAAGAGTGTAATTATTCGAATAGGATCATGTCTCTTTTATGGTGGAACACTAATTCATTTTATATTACATGGACTTGTTCATAAAAGTTCTCTTAAAATATCGAACAAATATCAATTGGGTGTTCTGATTTAAATATTTAGTTTTTAAGAGAATATATTCTTACCTCATTATGCCTTCTCGAAGATTTATATCAAATCCAAACTGATGTGAATTGGTAGCCGTGATGATAATCAATTCTCTAATATTTCAAGGAGTTTTGTCCATAAGTAAAAGTCTTTGGTAAAAGTATTATTAGATAAGTAATTGATAAAAAATTTCATTCTAAAGGCAACTAGCAAAGAACTATTTAATATTTTTAAACATTCATGAAGAATTTTTATGTACTTTTATTGAATGGAATAGATTTTTTTTTTTTTTCCCTAATAGAGGAACCACGAGAAGCAGGATGTTTTCCCTTGATCTATTCAAAATGTACTTGGTAACTTGTTATTGTAAGGAAAACCATAATAATTTTCCCTGTTTGAAATCTTGAAAATCTTTTAAATTAATCGAATCATCTCACTCGAATACTTTATTAGCTTTATACAAATTATTCTTCGCATCAATAAATATTGTTCATGATATTGCACCCACTTTCATGCAAAATTATTTCTCCCATGCAAGGAATAGTCTCCATGAATTACTGTCATCTTTTAGTTTAAGATGAATAAATTTCGATCAGTATGAATAAATTTCGATCAATAATAACTTTCTTGATGAACACGATATCTATTTTTATGACATGCATGATATGATTTCTTTTGATTCAAAAAACACAATTAATGACTAGAAATTGAACGACTTAGGTTTATATAAGATTATAACTATTTAAAGTTTAAAGTGTTCATGTCTTACGGTATAATGTTACAATTACAAGTACAAGAGAATCATTTTAGTAATACACAATACATTTACAATATGACACACACTTACCTTATTACATTTTTCTTCTTTACCATTACCTCTCATACCTCTTGCTTATGACTCTCTTTTTACGTCATAGCAAGAATTAAAGCTCTCACCATTATTTATAAAGTTTAAGGGTCGTTAGATTGTTAACACATGTAAACATATTTACCATTTATTTTATAAACATATCTAATAATTAAATGTTCATCTAAAATATTTAATTTTCTAGATAATATCTTATTTTTTTTATTTTATATTCTGAGAATCTTCCCAAGAAATTGGGAAAATATTTCTTAAAAGATAAGTATAGATATACAACATTTCCATCTTTTAAACATTGTACATACATAATTTTTTATGATTGTGTAAAAATAAATATTGTACATACATACCTCTTTAACGTCTTCTAAAAATAATAAGAATATAAATACATATATTCACGTACAACCCACGCCATTTTGAACATTAGTTTTACTAAATGTTGTAAGTGCCTTGCCTTATATTTTCTCTATATCGAATAATTTAACATAAAACACGTAACAGAACACGTGTTACTACAATATTTTTGGGTTTCTTATAAACTCAAAATTTGTTTTATTCTACTTTACCATCTTTCTTATTCATAGTTAATATTTATTTTTATGTTTAAAATAATATTAAAAGTAAAAATTTAATTAAAATAGTTTATTGCATAAAATTAATATATAATTTAATATATATCAAGAAAATTATGAACTTTTAATTTATAAAATTATTTTTATATTTTATTTTTTCAATATATTCAAATTAAGTTTTTAAGTAAATAAATGTAATTAAATTAAATTAATACACATAACCAACTCGGGTAAAGAACCTAATTTTTTAATTTTTTTCTTATTCATATGATTTTAACTTTGCCTTTTATATGTCATCTAAGTGCACATATACTACCATTCATAACCAAACTACTATTAGGAGCCATTCATAAGTACCATTCGTCATGGTAGAGCTATCATCGACAAGCCTGAACAAATCATCTGTAGTATACAATAAATCCTAGAAAACTACACACTTCTATATTATTTCCCAGAGATTCCCTAATTCACATTTATCAGGAGTTCATTCAAAATAACTCAAATATCTTCTGCTGTTAATAAAAGGTTTGGAAAACTTATTTCTTGAAATTTTTATTGATCTTCACAAATAATTATTTCTCTCGTAATATCTGTAACACTGTTTTTCCAATACTAATCGTGTTCAATTTTTTTTTTCACATGAATTGAGTATCTTTAATTATATAGCAACAACTCTGATAAGATGCAGCTAGAAACTTTTGTCTATTAAATATATAAAGTGACTATGTAATTGATAATCATATACAATAATCAACATTTGACTGAACTTTGCGACCTATACAAGTTTTTTAGGGATTTCGACGAAATATAAACAAAAATCCCGAGAAGATACTTAAAACATTTACTCATCCATGGCAACTGACTGAAAAAATTTGGGTTGTCGTCTAGCTCATAATCATATACAAGGTCAATACCAAATTCTAGCACAGATAAATCTGAAAGAACCCGAAGACTAATATGATCACCAGCTTCTAATTCATCACCCCTAAAGTTCCAACAAGTCGTCCAGTATAAGGTATTCTTAGTTTCAGGGATTCCCATGAAATGTTTGGAGTAGGTCCACTTTGTACCTTTGGTCTCGTTCACAATTTCAAGGCATGGTAAAAATCCATATGTTCTATCATTCTTGGCAGAAAAAATGATAATCGAATTTAAGAAGCAACTTATCTTTCGACTAGAGTTTGGGGGCACTGATATTGAAACCTCAGTCTTGCCAGCTTGATGGCCATAGTAATGACCATTGTAATCAAATGGCAATGGATCAAATGTTGTAATTATACCGTAATCATATAATACCTGTAGCATTGGGTTAGAGAATGAGTTATTAAAAAGTATATAGTATATAAATAATTTTAAAAACTTGGAACTTGTAAAGGTAACCTGTAGTGAAGCAACCACTTTTGATTCTTCTATATAACTGCAAAGTTGCACTTTAACATTTCCATAAGATTCCAAACAGGGCAAGTGTTTAGTTAGGTCCATCGTGATATTTCTTGTGGAAACTTCATCTCCTAAAATATGTACAATAATGTGTTATTTGTCAATTTTAGTGATTATCAACATAATATGCTTATTAGAAAGTAATAGTATTGACTTGAATGGAGTGATAATTAAAGCTTTTATTAGACACCCATTTGACACGAATTCAAATCGTGACCCATCCCCTATACTCAATATTGTATGAAAAGAATATATCCAAGTAATAATATTATTATCACTAAAATGTATTATAAGACTTGTAAGAAATAATCAATTATACACATTATATCTTTAATTTTCATTTTTATATAAAATATAAACTTTAAAACTATTAAATATGTTAATCAAAACACCACTTTTATAATTTTATCCATTATTTTAGTTTCCACTTCTATTAGTACTATTGGATTAATCATTTATCAAACAATTAACTTATTTTCATTAGACCCCAATTGCAGCATAACTTTATAATTATCATTTTATTATTAAGCTAAATTTCTCTAATAATCTATTAAATTGTCACATTTCTTGATAATATTTTTATTGTATTAGAAAGTCTTTTAGAGAAACATTCATCATTTCTTGAACATTTGTTATTCACATATAAAATGAAACAATAAAATAAATATAATTGGATGTATTTACTAAAATATAATTGTTTGAACTCTACTCATACCTGTAGATAAGTGCGAAAAGCCATATTCATATCCAATGTTGTGTTCTGATTCATAAGTAACGCCAAATTTTCTTATGCTGAGATGAATAGGCACTACCATGCAACTCACAAGGTCACCACCTTCAAACTGACAGTCCGTTACTGGCCAATGAATCAACCACAACATTGTGTTATCGTTAGTCTGAGGAATTCCAATGAAACTTGAGCGATATCTCCGCATGATCCTTTTGGTCTCATTGAAAATGTGGACACTTGGTGGAAGCTCCAACATTTGATCACTAGCTAAAGAGAAAACAATGCATAAGCTGAACCGATGGATCTCTTCATCTGGATGAGATGGTGTTGGCAAAAAAAAAGAGATTCGATGCTCGTTAGTGCGATGCTTAAACCCAATCGGAACTTCACTTCCTACAACAAATGTGCTTGTTATACCACATTCTTGCAAGACCTGATCCAAAAAGAACAAGTTAGATGATTAAGTAGTAGAAGAGAAAAAATAGATTTAAAATTTAACTTGGAGAACTATTGGACCTGTGGGGTAGCTAGCATTATGCTGTCTGTTAGGTAGCTATAAAGTTGCAGTCGATTTCTGTTAATGGAATGCACTTTGAATAATCTTCGAATCTCTTCTGCTTCAAAGTTTTCAATTGGTTCCAACTTGAATAGATCTTCAACCTCAGTCAATTTTTCACATCCAAAAATAGTACATCGTGTGGAAGAAAAGAGCCATGGAAGAATTACCGTATATCCTTGAAATGAAGAATTGTCTCCAAAAATAAAGTTGCACTCAAAAACATTGAGCCAGACCGGAAGCTTTGGAATCATTTGGAGTTCAGTGCAAGAAGTCAATAGAAGTTCTTCAAGTTTTGTAAGGTTTTTTAAGCTCTCGGGTAGGTAATGAATTGGGTTTCTACTTAAATTTAAGGATTTCAAGGAAGCCAAGTTACAAAGATCATTGGGCATGACATCATTAGATAATTCGCAACTTTCAAGGCTTAACTTTACCAAAGAACCCGGTAGAAATGCCCAAGAGAAACCCAATCCTTTGCTTCTTTTCAGTAAGAGCCAATGCAACCCCAATCTTGATTGATATATGGCAGTTTCATCTAAATTAAGCACCTTCAGTGATTCCATATTATGCAACTCCATAGGAACATCATCAAGTCTTGAACAACCAGATAAGATAAGCTCTTCAAGTGATATTAATGAACCAATTGTCCTTGGAAGATGCCTAAGACTAGTGCAATCTTTAAGGTTCAAGAAAGTAAGCATCTTTAGCTCACCAATGGATTGATCAACTTCCACCATATTTATGCAATCTTTGAGCATCAACTTCTCAAGGCTAGGGAGTCCTGAAAAGGTTGGGGTTTTAAGAAGGCTATGTGAATGGTTGAGATTAAGGATCTTTAAATTTGGGAGGCACTGCAAAAAAAGAAAACCCTTCATTTATATATTATTGTTTCACACACACACAAAAAGAAGGAAAATTAGTATATATCATACCTCTGTATCCTTCCAAACTTGTTTAAGTTTACTGTTGCGCATGTCGAGAACAACCAGTTCATTGATATCAAAATCCACCGGAAAAGATTGCATACAAAAGCCATGCCAACGTAACCATCTTAATCTTTTGGGAAAGTCTTTGAAGTCTCCTTTAAGTCTTACATAATCCAGTTGAAGCAGTTTAAGTCTCTTCATCTTTGCAAATGCTTGAGTTTCCATATCAACATCATTTGCCATGAGAAACTGACTTTTGGAATGCTTTGGAAAATGTAGAGTTGTATTTGTCCTTTTAGCCTTGTCTTCTAGCAATCCTTTTAGGTCAAGTGTGAGGCACTTAACTGTTCTGGAACCCTGCATCAGAAAAACTTTTTTAAAAAATAAAAAGAAATTTGATAATAATAATAAAAAAGTAGTTTACATGCACACAAGAAAAAAGTTGAGTAAAATGACGTTTCTTACAATTTTTTCTCTTATTACATTAAACGCGTTCTTATGCCACAATCTGCTTCGTTTCCCAATATCAGAAGATTCTTGACGAATAATTTCTCGTCCCATATCTCTAATCATTTGGTGCATCATTAGCTTGTTTTTTTCATTAATGATTAAGAGAGACCTGCCTACTAGATTTTCAATTCCAATTGTTGTATAGAAATCACAACCATCTAGAATTGTAGTCGTGTAATCTCTATCCTTCCCAATGAATAAACAAACTATGTCAAGGAATAAATTTTTGTCATGATCGTCTTCCAAAGAATCATAGCTTATTCTTAGAATCTTTTGAATTTTGCTGTCAGGGATTTCTTCCAATTTCTCCAATGCACTTTTCCAAGAACTCACACTTTTGCTAGATAATGAAGAGCCCAAAACTTGAAGAGCTAACGGAAGCCCACCACAGTGTTTCACTAAACTTCTTGCATATGCCATTGAACTTTCAGGCATAGAGTTATGACCAAAAGCATACCAATTAAAAAGTTGTAGCGATTCACTTGAAGCTAATTCTTTTACTTCAAATAGCTTGCTTAAAACTCCACAACTAGTTGATGCATCGGTTCCTACTAATTATGATGATTTTACTTCCCGGATGAAAAGGAATTGGAGTTCCCATTAATTTTCTTATTTTTTCCAATTCATCAACATCATCAAGAACGAGAAGAACTCTTCTACAACATACAACTTCTTTGATCTTGTTAATCCCATTATCTATATTGTATATTTTATGTGATTTTCCTTTAAGAATATCTGAAATAAGTTGCCTTTGCAAACGGACTAAACCATTGCAATCTTGACTTGTTTCTCTAACATCAGCAAGGAAACTATAACCTTCAAACCTCGGGATGTTTTGATTGTAAACAACTTTGGCAATGGTTGTCTTCCCAATGCCTCCAATGCCACAAATAGTTGCAATGCCAACTTTATTTGCTCCATCTTGTTCTAACCATTGATTAATTTGTGTCACGAGAGAATCTATTCCAACTAAATAAGGAGGGACATACAAAGAAATAAGATAAAGTTTACTTTGAACTTCTTTAACAATATCTTGAATGAATTGTGATTCATGCCTGCAAATTTAAAAAATCCAACTTAAAGGTAAAATCTTGGAAATTAAGTAAAAGTTACTATGTATTTTCTCTTTTCTTGCATATATTTTGATTGTTTTTCTGAGGTTATATGTTCATAAAAATAAGAAACTAATGCAACATTTCAACATATATGATAGAATTTTTACATTCAAAATCAAATCAAATCAAATAAAGCAACATAAAAATTAATGTTATTTACATGAATTAATATATTTATTCTTTATTCAACTTTCTCTTTGCGAAAGTTTAATAAATTCATGTTATTTATATGAATCTATATATTTATTTTTTTATTCATTGTAATATTTTGAATATGTGTAGACCTATTACACGAATAACTTGGATATGATTGTTGGAAATATACTACTACAAAATAGAATTGTTATAGGAGACCAAATTGAATGTAAATAAATAAGAATTATTGTGTCGTGAAAGAACCACTGCATTAGAGGCAAGTTCGCCCCTGTCGGTGTAATCGTGTAAAGGACGTTACCCCCCAACACAATACTCCAATATTCGTACACTCGAATAAAGAAGGTGGAACACGACTGACATTATTCTTCCCAAAAAAAAGTTCAATTCCCAAGAAAGATTAAAGGGGTCACAAACAGTCTCACTTAAAACCTAATCTCTTAGATAGAATTTCCCTCTCATGTAATTTTGCAGAACACTAGAATTTAGAGAGCATAGAGAAGTTGTTTTTCTCTTGTTGTGTTAGGTGAGAGAATGACCTCCTATTTATAATATTTTTTATGGGCAAAATGATAAAATAACAGTTTTAGTTTCCAAAAATACCAAAGGATTTTCCTAACTGAAAATATTCCAAAAATATTTTCAAAATATTCTTTTGCATTACCAACAATGACATCTTAGAAAACCACAAATAGTGTCATTAAATTCAAGAGACTATTCCTTTTTGTTTTCAACTCGTCAAATCCAAGTTGTTCTTGTGATAGATACAAACGTATTTAAAATTTGATCTATGTTTTTAAAAACATCACACATCAGATTCGAGCTAACATTTAATGCTTAAGCTGATGATTTGTTTGATGGAAAGACCTTATTGATACAATACTAATATTTTAATGACTCAATTAAAACATGTTAATGTTTGAGAAATAATTTAAAATCTGAATTATAATTAACCCTTTAAAATGGATTGAAGTAACCATTTTAATTTCCAAACGCTACCTAACAATATTTTCTATTAATTTTATTTCTACTCTATCAAGTCTTAATGAAAAGGATTGAAGTAACCATATGGAACTTGATTATGTGTATAACGTACCTGTCTTGTAGAACCATGCCTCCTATGTCCGCAACTTCTTTTAAAGCATTCCTCCATCTTTGGACCATGGACTCGAAGTTTTGCTCATGTTGGGTAAATGCTTCTGCATAACTTCCCCTCTGGTTCTTGACTTGACTGGGATCCACATCATAGAAAACTGGCAACACAATATGTTTAGAGGATTTCTTGTGCTCCAATATCATTACAAGTTCGTTAAGACACCATGTGGATGCAGCATAATTCTTTGAGAAAACAACGATAGAAATTTTGGAGTGGTGTAGTATTGCTTTTTCAATTTCATCTCTTATGTTATTCCCTCTCTCTATTTCCTCATCATCTCTAAATGTCTGAATTCCTAAGTGCACCAAAGCTGTGTAAAGATGATCCGTGAAACTTTTGCGCGTATCTTCACCTCTAAAACTCAAGAATACATGATAACTACATCGCGAGATTTCTGACATTGCCATTGAAGAAGAAAATGAAGTCGTCCTGTATTTTTTTATGTAATAGCAAGGTTCCAGCATTTATATATATATATATATGAATGGCAAAGCAGATATTATTAGCAGTCAAGTGGCAGTTCCCAATCCATGGTGGGTCAATCCTTCCACCAGTTCATACAACTGCCCGAAGAAATTCATGTCGGCCATGTTGTTTTTTTCCAAATCTACCAACTTGGGTTACGTATTCTACATTATTAATTTTGCTTGACAAATACAATCTATTGATTAACTTGATGGTTATAGCTAACACAACACGTAATATAGACATCATCTTCAGGCTAATATTAGTAAAAATACTATGAAGGTTGTTGTTTTTTAAGTCATACTATATTTTGTTTCCTCTACTTAAAAAATAGTAAATTAGTCTTTATATATTAGATTAGAAAGTAAATTAGTTCTTTTGTTAAAAAAATTATCCATTGTTATTGTTAAAAATTGGTCCATATAATCAACATGAGGTACATGTGACACGACACATGCAACTATCTGGTTATTTCGTCATTCACGTTAATTTTTAACAACAAAAATGGATAAAATTTTTAATAAAAATGATAAATTTGTTCTTTTATCTAATGTATATGGACTAATTTTCTTGTTTTAAATAAAATGGGTGGGTTAAATACAATTTGACTCTCAATAGAATGATCTCCATGATACTTTTACCGGCTAATACCTTGGTAGATACAGTCAATAATTAAACCACAACCACAATATATCACATAGACATCACATTAAACATTCAAGTTCGGTATAGTAAAGAAACAATTTTAGTATGCATGAATGAAGAATTAATTTTTTTTGAAAAAGAATTGGTGATTAAATTGATCAGGTCATCAATTTTTTATTTGATTTGTTGGTGTTATCTAAAGTAAATAAATTTTTAAAAATTAAAAAATAATAAAAATTTACGTCTATTGCACGTTAAAGTAAATTGAAAATGAGAATTGAGAGGGACATAAGAGAAGGAGAATAATTCCGAAGTATTTGGTGTGGAAAATAGTGGTACTAGAAAACGCGTTTCAATGGCTTTTCATTTCGGAGTCATATGCTTTACGGTCCATTTGGTGCTCAACATTTTCAACAGAGGTAGTAGAAAGGAAGGAAAACGTCAAAGTTGTACACTATAAAAATATATGTATTATCAGACCTTAAACAATGATTTATCGGCCTTAAATTAGCAATTAAAGAGGATGGGATAAGGGTAAGGTTAAGAAATTGATCCAAAATTTCATGCTGAGGGCAACTAGCACAAAATTGTTTAAATATTTTCCAGTACTCATTAAGGATCTTCATATCCTTTTTTGTGGTATGCCATAGATTTCTTTCCTAATTGAAGCACAAAGTGAAGAAAAAGAAAATTCAACGAATATTCTTACCATATCTATTTTAAAATTTTAATATAATTAATAAAAGACAATTCACATATATGAATTATTAAATTGACGTGCTTAGAGAACCCCATGCGATGGCCTAATGATTAAGGTTGTTCAAAATACATGAATGATAAAATTTAACGTGATTAAATAAATATCGAATTTTGTTATATTTTAATAATAAATATAGGTAAAATGGTAATAAATTGGTATTTTAATGCCATTAAAAACGTGTCAGATAAATATTAGATTAGATATTCAATATTAATAATCAATATATGTTAATTGAATTATACATTATAATTAAGGATGAGTGTCGAAATTCAAAATTGTAAATATTAATATATATTGAATTAAATTACTACCATACATAATCTTATTCAAATAATAATAATGAAAAAAATGTGTTTCAGACAATTTCGTTGTATTTGTTTGTTCTATGATCCAACTATAGTAGGTAAGCGTGGTGTAGGTTCATCGTACTCCCATCTAGTGGCTTTAATTTACTCTAATGGAATCGAAAACGAATCAATCCTTTTAACTTCTTCTTCCTCTTCATCATCGGAAATTGACTTTATTTCCAAAAAAAAGGTTTTGGATCAATTTGGAGTTCCAATCAATATCATCGATACAAATATCTGTTGCATTACTTGGCAACTTATTTGTGCAAGGAAAACGATGATAATATTCCCAGAATCTCTATTTGGCTTCCTGAAAAGCTTTTAAACTAGCTGAATCATCCCATTCGAATACTTTATCGGTTTTGAACAAATTATTCTTTGATTCAACAAATCTTTTCCATGGCATTGCACCCACTTTTATGCAAAAAATTTTCTCCCATGCCGGTAATGATTCCCATGAATTACTGTTATTATTCAGTTTGGGACAAGTAAATTTCTTTTTTTAGTAAATTTGTTGGCGATTATGATATCTTCTTTGATAGTATGACATGATTTCTTGTAATCCAAACAAATAAAGGAATTGAAATCGCTAATGATATGGATTTACAGCGAGGGGACTTGTTGGGTTTATTTAAGATTACTAGAGTTGGTGGTGACTCAATATCCTTTTCCAACAATTCTAATTTCAGTTTGATTATGATTTCTATTTTCTAAATATTTGTATAATAAAATTATTAAAAAATAATTATATCTGTATTGATAATATTTTCTTATTAAATGAGTTTTATAAGTTAAATAGCAATCAAACCAAGACTGGGAGACTGAACTGCATTAGGTCTTGGGGGTGATCCATCGCTTCAACCACTATCCACCATCTACATCCTTCCCCTATATAAACTCTGCAATATATATATATATATATATATATAGAGAGAGAGAGAGAGAGAGAGAGAGAGAGACACACACACACACACACACACACACACACAAAAATTATGGAAGGCAGGAAAGTTAGATATCAAATACGGTTGGCATGGTGGTTTCACAGCCGCTATTTCAAAATAGCTAAAGATCTCATTAGCTGTGTGAACAAATTTCAGATGTTCTTCGAAATCCAAAGCAGAAAAATCACATACAGAGGCTGAGATCAGATAACTGATACTCAAGTACAAATTTAAGGGCTTCGAATTTACCTCATTTGATCAGAGTCGTGGTGAGATGCTCGCTTGGGGCAAAGATTCGTACGAAGAGAGATGAGGGTAGGACGGATTTCTTAAAAAAAAAAACAAAGGGTTAAAATCTTCTATTAGTCCTTGTACTTTGTAAAAGTTGTGAATTCAGTTCCTATATTTTAATTTGAATAATTTCAGTCCCTTTACTTTTTGAAGTAGTAGTTACATCCATTAAGTTCAATTACTAGTATTGCACTACACGTACGGTTGTAGACTTAGTCTATATGCCCCAATTGGATCATTCTAAGTCTCTATACTTTTTGGATTTTGAAATTTTAATCTCGATGTAAATGATAGTTATTAATCAATTAATTGGATTTTTAATGAGTAATATGCGGAAATAAAAAACTAACATGACATTCCACATAGGATAATATGTTTATCGCATCAGATTTTAAAAATAGCATAACTTAATAAATTTAACAGGTATCGTTTGGTAAGGATTAAAATTTTAAAATTCGAAAAGTATAAAAACTAAAATTGATCAAATTAAAGTATAGAATCTAAATCCACAATTTTTATAAAATACAGGGACTAATAACACAATTTAACCTTTTTGTCACAAATAAATTATATATAATTTTAGACAGAGAAGAGCCCAAAACTTCTTCTGTACTTTGTAATTAAATTAAATTAATATACAACTTAGAGTAAAAAAACCTAATTTTTTTAATATTTTTTTATACATGTAATTTTAACTTTGTATATGTCATCCAAGTGCAAAGGAAACTCCTTTTGATGGAAGAATCAACTTAAAAACCCTCATCATATAAAAGTTGTTGGTTCAAATTTAAAAATCTCATCCAATTTGGATTGGAAATTTCTTATTTAAAATAATTATTACCTGAAAAATTTGAATCTCATCAAAACATTTTCACTAGTGTAATCAATGTTCACAAAAAGTACCATGTATGCATTACTTGAACAAAATAACGAGAAGCAGTAATTATTCTTCTTTAACCTAGCCAACTTCAGATTAGCTTCTCAAATAGTTTCTCACAATCTCTTTATCTATGCTTGATACTCCAATGTTTGATGAGTCTTTGCCAACTTATCCTTTAGCCATGAAAATTCCAAATTGGTGACTCCGTGTCTTTCACCCTTACCAACATATCATTGATATAAGTTAGCTCAAGCTTATTCAGATGGCTTTCAAATCTTCAGTAAATTTCAGCAACAGCATTCATAATATTGATCCAAAAATAAGCAGATAAAGTTAAAAACTTTGCAGCATGATATCACAATAAATAAGGAGAAAAGTAAACAACATTACGCATAGATTTAGAAACTGAAAGCTTTCCTACTTAGGATTTCTTTTCTTTTCTTTTGTTTTTTTTTTTTTTTTTGTTTCTACCCGATGTTTCTTGTTTGGTTGGTATCTTACCATAAATGTGAGATCAATCAGATAGTCCTGAAATAACTATTTAAAGTTTAAAGTGTTCATGTCTTACGGTATAATATTACAATTACAAGTACAAGAAAAGAAAATCATTTTAGTAATACACAATACATTTACAATATGACACACTTACCTTACTACATTTTTCTTCTTTACCATTACTTCTCACACCTCTTGCTTATAATGACTCTTTTTACATCATAGCAAGAATTAAAACTCTCATCCTTATTATAAAGTTTAGGGATGTTAAATTGTTAAAAATGAAACATCCTTACCATTTATTTTATAAATATCTAATAATTAGAATGTTCATCTAAAATATCTAATTTTCTAGATAATATCCTATTTTTTTATTTTATATTCTAAGAATCTTCCCAGTAAAATATCTCTTAAAAGATAAGTATAGATATACAACATTTCTATCTTTTAAACATTGTACATACATATTTTTTTATGATTGTGTAAAAATAAATATTGTACATACATACCTCTTTAATGTCTTCTACAAATAATAAGAATATAAATACATATATTCACGTACAACCCACGCCATTTTGAACATTAGTTTTACTCAATGTTGTAAGTGCCTTGCCTTATATTTTCTCTATATCCTATAATTTAACATAAAACACCTAACAGAACACGTGTTACTACAATATTTTTGGTGTCTTATAAACTCAAAATTTGTTTTATTCTATTTTACCATCTTTCTTATTCATAGTTAATATTTATTTTTTATGTTTAAAATAATATTAAAAGTAAAATTTAATTAAAATGGTTTATTGCATAAAATTAATATATAACTTAATATATATCAAGAAAATTATGAATTTTTAATTTATACAATTATTTTTATATTTTATTTTTTCAATATATTCAAATTAATTTTTTAAGTAAATAAATGTAATTAAATTAAAGTAATACACATAACTAACTCGGAATAAAAACCTAATTTTTTAATCTATTTTCTTATTCATATGATTTTAACTTTTGCCTTTTATATGTCATCTAAGTGCACGTATAGTATCATTCATAACCAAACTACCATTAATGGAAGAATCAACTTAAAAACCCTCATCCAACATAAAAGTTCCTCTTCAAATTTAAAAATCTCATCCAATTTGGATTTGGAAATTTCTTATTTGAATAATTCTTACCTGAAAAATCTCATCTCATCAAAACATTTTCTCTAATCTAATTTACTAGTGTAATCAATGTTCACAAAAGGTACCATGTATGCATCACTTGAACAAAATAACGAGAAGCAGCAATTACTCTAACAGTTGTTTCTTCGTTAACCTAGCCAACTTCAATAAGCAAAACAGAATCAGATATTGGTCCAAAAATAACCAGATAAAATTAAAAACTTTGTAACACGATAACACAATAAATAAGGAGAAGAGTAAACAGCATTACGCATAGAATTAGAAACTGACAGCTTTCCTACTCAGGATTTCTCCTTTTTTTGTGTGTGTTTCTAGTTGATATTTCTTGTTTGATTTGGTATCTTACCATAAATGTGGGATCAATCAGACAGTCCTGAAATAACTATTGAAGTTTAAGTGTTCATGTCGTATCTCTCTTACAATATAATATTAAAGTTTTGGATTCAAACTTCAACCTGGTACATAAACTTGAATGGACAATAGCAGGATAGCATTCTCTCTACAACTACATGTAAACAAGAGAATGAATGAAGAAATTAAAGAAAAAATGAATAGTGATGATCCGATCAGTGTATAGTTTGCAAAAGATAAAATAGGCAGCTCGTTAAAGAAATTAAAGGAATAACAAGTTCTACATACATGCCTGTAGGAGTAAGTGAGATGAGTTAAAAACTTAATTGGTGATAACTGAATATTGAACTTCATTTTTGCATCATTCATTAAAATAATAGAAAAGAAGTTAGTGGACGATACATGCTTGCATTTTCAGGTCATAATTTGCTCTGTGAAACTCAAAATTCAATCCTTACCATCTTTTGGTCGCTTGTTTCCGTTTTCAATGTTAATTTTTCTACTCTTCCTCCCACATGTATTAGGGTAAAATTCACTTTCTCAGCTAGTTTCTCTTGATCAATCATCTTCATTCGAAATATATAAAGATGACTAGCAAAGTAAAACAGAGAACAGAACAATAGAGGCAGACAAGGTACTAAATGCTCACCTCTTTAAGATTGTTCAAACAAATTACGAAGAAATGTTATGGCAACGTTAAAAAGCCTACTCCTTAATTAACTTGATGATAAGCTATTTTGCAAGACTCATGTTTGCTACAATTACATTTTTTTTCTACAAAAGGGTTTTCATGATAAATGTAAAACCTTATACTCCATTGATTAAAAGAGGACATCCTAACACTCCTTTTGCTGTATAAAAACCTTATATATCATCCCTGCATGTAAACTTCAAATCGTACAATAGACTCATAATTCATACCTGTAAATGTTCATGCTTGCAAATAATAGGTATATAAATAATGACAGGATCTTTAATTACCTTTGATGTCAGATGTCACAACAGCCATCGTCAACGAATACGAGATTCATCAACACAATGCTGACGCGCTCAATAAAATATTTCAAAACCACGCTCACTTTGCTGACCAATTTCAATTGAATAATCGAGAGTTTCAGAGCAACATTATTGTTGAATTATAGACTAAAATACACACACTGAATGAATATTAACAAATCACTTGTTCCATAAGCAGAAGCGATACATGTATTTATACAAGCTAACACGAGCCGTAACTTCCCTAACTGACTAACTGCTGACTTAACGACTAACAACTTACTCACTACTAACAACTTACTTTCTTTATAATACTCTAACATTTCCCTAGCCCTTTTTAACCTATTGAATATCTGGACATTACATCTTTTGTTGTGAGTCGAAGAGCATGTCGAAAACCTTTGAACGACTTGTGTGGAATAGGCTTTGTGAGAACATCGGCAATCTGATTAGTTGATGGAATAAAATTGACCTGTAGGGAGCCATCAAGAACTTTCTCTCTAACAAAATGATGGTCAATCTCCACATGTTTAACCTTTGCATGATGAGTTGGATTAGCCGACATGGAAACAGTGGACGTATTATCACACCAGACTATTGGTGGTTGATCTACATGAACTCCAATTTCTTCAAGTAGCTGACGGACCCATAAGAGCTCAGACACACAGTTGGCTAGGCTACGATACTCAGCTTCTGAGGACGACCTGGACACAACCGACTGCTTCTTGGAGCACCAAGCAATAGGGTTTGGCCCAAGATACACAACATAACCTGTGGTGGATCGTCGGTCTTCAACAGAGGAAGCCCAGTCAGCATCGGAGTAGCCCACTAGCTTGAATTGACCTTTGGAGAAGCACAACCCATACTCCATGGTTCCAACTAGATATCGAAGGACACGTTTAACTGCCTTCCAGTGAGCTTCACTAGGGTAGTTCATGTATTGGCTTAGCTTATTAACACAGAAGGCTATGTCAGGACGTGTAATGCACAGATATTGCAACATACCAATAGTGCTGCGGTAAAGATGACCATCGACTGGAGCATCACTGCTAGTAGAGGCAACCAACTTAGGAAAGCCGACCATGGGAGTGGGTGTGGCAGCTGCACCTTTCATTCCTGTTTTATCGAGTATGTCCTGAAGGTATTGTTGTTGAGTGAGCAGTAGCCCTTGAGCAGTGGTCTGGACCTCAATACCCAAAAAAAATGAAGCTGACCCAGATCTTTGAGAGCAAATCGACTGTGAAGCTGGTGCACCACACGATCAATATCCTGACTCGAGCTGCCAGTGATGACGATATCATCAACATACACCATCAGAAACATTTGTCTATCACCAGAAATACGGACGAACAAGGACGAATCGGACTTTGATGCATGAAAGCCTAGCTCACTAACTAGAAACTGCTTGAGAGTATTAAACCATGCACGAGGTGCTTGTCTGAGTCCGTAAAGAGCCTTGTTCAACCGACACACCAGCTGTTGGCCATTGGGTCTGAGCACCTCAAAACCCGGTGGTTGATCCATAAATATCTCTTCATTAAGCTCCCCATTTAGGAACGCATTGTTCACGTCTACCTGACGTAAGGACCAGCCTTTCATAGTAGCGATAGCCAGAACTGTACGTATGGTGACAGCCTTTACTACAGGACTGAATGTATCTCGAAAGTCAGTCCCTGCATGCTGAGAGAAACCCTTAGCAACAAGTCGAGCTTTATATCGCTCTACGGTGCCGTCAGCCTATTTTTTAACTTTAAACAACCACTTACGGCCAACTGTTTGACGCTGTGGAGGAAGAGCGCAAAGACTCCAGGTATTGTTGCTGATAAGAGCATTTAGTTCAGTAAGAACTGCTTCCTTCTAGTGTTGTTGCTTCATGGCAGAATGTACATCAGCAGGAAGATCAAACATTGACTTAGCAGTGCTCAAATACACTTTGGGCTTGAATACACCTGCTTTGCTACGAGTGACCATAGCATGTCTGTTTTGTGGGACAGGACAAGGAGGTGGTACAGGCACAGGATTGAATGAGTGGGGTATCGAGACACTAGATAGACCAGGGTTCGAGGAGGAAGGTGTGGGAGAAACAGGTTGCACAGGCAAAGGAGAGTTGGTTACAGAGGCAGTGGACAAAGGAGAGTTGTGACGAGGAGGCACTGAAGACAAGGACTCAGGAAACAGTTGTTGAGACGCTAAAACAAGTAACTTGGAGCTAGTTTGTATCATGGGTGTGATAGTGTTGGTACAAAGGTTTTTGAACGAAAACACACTTTCATGAAATGTTACATGTCTAGAAATATAGATGCGACCACTACTGTCTTGACACCGGTATCCTTTATGAAGGGGAGAGTATCCTAGAAAGACGCAAGGAGTGGATCGAAACTGAAGTTTGTTTTTGTTATATGGCCTAAGGTTCGGGAAGCATAAACAGCCAAAGGTTCTAAGAAAGGAATAGTCAGGCTTGGTTTGAAACAGCTTCTCATATGGTGAAACATAGCCCAAGGGTGTGGAGGGAAGTCTGTTAATGAGATAGACGGCACTGCTAAAAGCATCATTCCAACGAGTCACTGGCATGGAGGCATGAGCAAGTATTGAAAGGCCTGTTTCAACTATCTGACGATGCTTACGCTCAACAATACCATTCTGAGCTGAGGTGTAAGGGCACGTGAGCCGCTGTATAATTTCTTGCTGAGCCAGATAGCTCCTAAGCACTTGAAATTCACCCCCACCATCTGTTTGCAGAGCTTGAAGCTTCAAACCAAGGGTTTGCTCAGCCTGTTTGTGAAAAAGAGGAAAAACTGTATGAACTTCAGACTTCTTATGCAGGAAATAGAGCCATGTGTATTTGGTGTAGGCATCAGTGAACGCTACATAATAGCGAAACCCATTTGAAGCTACTGGAGCCGGACCCCAGACATCTGCCACTACCAATTGCAAAGGTGCAGTATATGAAGAGACTGAGGTGTGAAACGGCTGTTTATGCTCCTTGCCTAAATGACATGCAACACACGTGAACAATTCTTTATTGCCATCAAAAATAGATTACAACTTTGTAAGGCCTTGAGCAATATAGTTTTACAAGGGTGGCCTAGTCTAGTGTGCCACACACTTAGAGAAATTGATGCACTAGTTGTAAAACACTGAGCTTCACCAGTACGCCGAACATTAACAGCATCTTGTAATTGAAGTTTATACAGGCCATGAGATACTGCTCCTTTAAGAAGAACCTCCTTAGTCTTCAAGTCACGAGCTTGGCACTGCGTGGGGAGGAACTCAAACATCACCTGGTTGTCTCTTGTGAATTTTGACACAGAGAGTAGATTTTTAGTTATTCCAGGTGTATATAGTAAAGATTTCATATAAAGTGGTCGTGTCTTAGTGAGCAAAGAAGACTGACCGGAGCATAAGACAGGTATAGCATTACCATTTCCCACATACACCTTACCTGGCCCAGTACGAGATGTGTTATCACCAAGAGTAGCAACCGAGTGTGTGAGATGATGGGTTGCCCCAGAATCAGGATACCAGGCATTGTCATCAACAGTGGCAGGAGTAGTCAACAAAGCATGAGGTTGAGGAACATTAACAGCTGAAGGCTGCACCTGTTGTAATGAATTACCAACAAAGGGATTCATCCAATTAGAAGGAGCCATTTGACAGTTCCAGTTGGGTGAAGTAGCAGATATGACAGGTGTTGATGGAGACATGACAGATGATGGCCAGGAAGAAGAACCAGGCGCATACACACACATATTTGCTTGTGGTAGGGGCCGATAATTGCTGCTTTTGTACGATGCATCAAATCTATGGTAGCACCGATCTACAAGATGTCCTGTCTTCCCACACAGTTGGCACTGAAATCGAGTCCCAGAGAAATGACCACGCCCACGGCCCCGAGATGCAGACGGTCGATAAGGTGGTGCAGACTTGTCAGAAGCAGACTCAGCAGATTGCTGCCAAACAAGATTAGCTGAACTAGGAACCTCAGCCATTATAACTTGCTGACGAGACTCAGCATCAACCAACATAGTCATGACACTTTGAAGACTATATGGAACCTGACTAGCAACAATAATAGAGACAATTGACTCATATTCAGACGGCAGCCCATTTAAAATAGACGTAATATGTTCATGCTCACTAATAACCTCCCCACAGCTGGCCATATTGTCACAGTAAAGCTTAACTTTCATCAAGAATTCACGCATCGAAAGATCTCCCTTACGCTGTGAGTGCAGCGCATGGCGATAAAACATCAGCCTTGAAGTTACTGCCATATAGAGACTCAATGGCATTCCAAATCTTAGCACTTGTGTCCAAACCAATAAGATGAGGAAGTACCGCTTGACTTACTGAAGTTAAAAGCCAAGAAGCAAGAGCACTGTCCTGCTGTTCAAACCTAACAAACTCAACATTTTCTTGAGGTACACCATTATCATCTAGAACCGTAGACGGTGGTGGTGCAGTTTGCAAGTCAAGAAAGCTTTGCAACTTATAAACTTTGACTGCCAAAAAAACTTGCTGTTTCCATAAAAGATAATTGGAATCATCAAGAAGAACACTGACCTTCTTGGTAGAAAAGAACCTGCTATCAACAACACTGCTCATGGAATTGGACGCCATCGCTGGAGTTGTAGACTGAGTATCAGACGGACTTGACAGAAAATCCATGCAGCCAACAAAAACTCAGAAAACACAAACCCAGGAAGAGACGACCTCTGATACCATGTTGAATTATAGACTAAAATACACACACTGAATGAATATTAACAAATCACTTGTTCCATAAGCAAAAGCGATACATGTATTTATACAAGCTAACACGAGCCTTAACTACCCTAACTGACTAACTGCTGACTTAACGACTAACAACTTACTAACTACTAACAACTTACTTTCTTTATAATACTCTAACAATTATGAATGCAGTCGCTGAAATTTACCAGAAATTAGAAAGCAATCTGAATAAGCTTGAGCTAAATTGATAAGTTAGTAAGGGTGAAAGACACGGAGGTCCCCGGTTTGGAGCTTTCATGGCTAAAGGATAAGTTGGCAAAGACTCGTCAAACATTGGAGGATCAAGCAGAGATAAAGAGATTGTAAGAAACTATCCGAGAAGCCAATCTGAAGTTGGACAGGTTAGAGAAGAACAACAGCTAGAGTAATTGCTGCTTCTCGTTATTCCGTTAAAGTAATAGTAGCCAAGGCTCTGTCTAGCCTCTCGTACAAATTGCCGTGACACTAGGTGAATTTTGGTCCTTGGAATCCCAGGTCACATAGATGATTATTAGAGCAAAACGATTGGAAATGAGAAAACCTCCTACCGCCTTTCCACTCATCCATACTTAGAATAGAGTTAAAATCACCACTAAGAATCCATGGTTTTGTCATATTATCTACAATCAAACTTAAACATTCCCATAAACTATGCCTTTTATTGCTTTGAGGACTAGCATAAATGATCGAGACAAAGAATTGTCATTGAAGAGCAGACTCTTTAATCTTAACAGCAGTTGAAATACTTTCATTGCCCAATATAATTCGTAACATTTTGACCACTACAGCCCAGCAACCCTGCATATCTATTCCGAGGAATATTCTTACTTGATCTATTCAAAATGTACTTGGCAACTAGTTCAAGGAAAACCATAATAATTTTCCCTGTTTGAAATCCTGAAAATCTTTTAAATCAACCGAATCATCTCACTCGAATACTTTATTAATTTTATACAAATTATTCTTCGCATCAACAAATATTATTCATGACATTGCACCCACTTTCATGCAGAATTATTTTTACCATGCAAGGAATTGTCTCCATGAATTACTGTCATCTTTTAGTTTAAGATGAGTAAATTTCGACCAGTAATAACTTTCTTGACGAACATTATATCTATTTTGATGATATGACATGCTTTCTTTTGATTCAAGAAAGGCAATCAATGACTTGAAATTGAACCATGATTTTAAAGGACTTGGGTTTATATAAGATTATATAGGCGGTAATTCAATTCCCTTTTCCTTGTTTGAAAAGGAATTCCATTTTGACTTTAACTATGATTTTTAAGTTGTAGTTTTCTTTTGTTAATTATTTAAAAAAAATAATGCATTTTAACTTGCAAACTTAAATCTTAAACTATAATCTTTATGTTTACTTTCTGATGATAATTAACAAAAATATTTGGTTTTAAAATTTTAATACAATCAAATATGAAACACAATTCACATATATGAATAATGATGAAATTTGACGTGATTAAATAAATATTAAATTTTGTTATATTTTTAATAATGAATATAGGCAAAATGGTAATAAACCGGCATTTTAATATCATTTAAAACGTGTCAAATAAATATTAAATTAGATATTCAATATTAATAATCAATATATATTAATTGAATTAGATATTATAATTAGTCATGACTGTCGAAATTCAAAATTGTAAAAATTAATATATATTGAATTAAATGACTACTATACATAATCTTATTCAAATAATAATAATGAAAAAAAGAGAGTGTTTAAGACAATTTCGTTGTATTTGTTTGTTCTATGATCCAACTATGGTAGGTAGCGTGATGTAGGCTCATCGTACTCCCATCCAGTGGCTTTAATTTGCTCTAATGGAATCAAAAATGAATCAATCCTTTTAACTTCTTCTTCTTCCTCCTCTTCATCATCGAAAATCGATTTTATTTCCAAAAAAAAATTTTGGGTCGATTTTGGAGTTCCAATCAATATCATCGATATACATATCTGCTGGTAACTTATTTGTGTAAGGAAAACGATGATAATATTCTCAGAATCTCTGTTTGGCTTCCTGGAAAGCTTTTAAACCAGCTGAATCATCCCATTCGAAAACTTTATCTGTTTTGAACAAATTATTCTTTGATTCAACAAATCTTTTCCATGGCATTGCACCCACTTTTATGCAGAATTTTTTCTCCCATGCAGGTAATGGTTCCCAGAATTTTTTCGGACTGTAGTACCTTTCTGGGTGATTATGATATCTTCTTCGATAGTATGACATGATTTCTTGTAATCCAAACAAATAAATGAATTGAAATCACTAATGATATGAATTCATAGTGAAGAGATTTCTTGGGTTTATATAATATTATTAGAGTTGGTGGCGACTCAATCCTTTTCCTTGTTGGAAAAGGAATTCTAATTTAAGTTTGACTATGATTTCTATTTCTAAATATTTGTATAATAAAATTATTAAAAAATAACTATATCTGTATTGATTCGTTTCCCTCTTATTGATACGTTACATCCCTAGCTTCTCTAGAATCCTCATTGACTATCTAATCTCTTCACCCATTGGTGTTCCCTCAAGAATGTTTTTTCTCGTTTTCTCCTCCTAGTTCATCTCCACGATCATCACCTCCTAGCTTACCGTTTTCAACTTTCTTCCAGTACACCACTTTTCCCTTAAAGTGAGCTAAGTTCACATTTACTTTACTTCCATATATACAGAATCCATTAAGTTTACTAATTGCCCTCTTATCATCCACAATGCTTGCAAATCTTACTAAAACAAAACATAGACCTTTTCGATGCCTCTTGCTAGGAATAAACGCGTCCAACACTTTGCCATGGAACTCAGAGATTTTCCATGGTCCCTTCCAATGAAAACAAGAAGGAAGATTAGAAACATAAACTGAAATCACCATTTTCTCTAAGGATTTAGCCTAGTAATAGTTAACAATAACTCCACAGCATCTGATTAAAAGAACAAGTTAATTGAATTACCAAGAACAATGTTCTTCAATACTATTCCAAATTCAATTTTGGAACTTTTGTTATCATAGCTTTCAATTGTTTGAAACTCTGTTCGCATTATTCAATCGCACATAACTAACATTTTCTGTAGCAACTTCGTCATGTAGAGCTATCATCGACAAGCCTGAACAAATCATCTGTAGTATACAATAAATCCTAGAGAACTACATACTTCTACATTATTCCCTAGAGATTCCCTAATTCACATTTATCAGGAGTTCATTCGAAATAACTCAAATATATTCTGCGGTTAATAAAAGGTTTAAAAAACTTATTTCTAAAAATAATTATTTATTGATCTTCACAAATAATTATTTCTCTCGTAATATCTGTAACACTGTTTTTCTAATAGTACTAATCGTGTTCAATTTTTTTCCTTCACATGAATTGAGTATCTTTAATTATATAGCAACAACTCTGATAAGATACAGCTAGAAACTTTTGTCTATTAAATATATAAAGTGACTATGCAATTGATAATCATATACAACAATCAACATTTGACCAAACTTTGCAACCTATACAAGTTTCTGTGGGATTTTGACAAAATATAAACAAAAACCCTGAGAAGACACTTAAAACATTTACTCATCCATGGCAACTGGCTGAAAGATTTTGGGTTGTCTAGCTCATAATCATATACAAGGTCAACACCAAATTCTAGCACAGATAAATCTGAAAGAACCCGAAGACTAATATGATCACCAGCTTCTAATTCATCACCCCTAAAGTTCCAACAAGTCGCCCAGTATAAGGTATTCTTAGTTTCAGGGATTCCCATGAAATGTTTGGAGTAGGTCCACTTTGTACCTTTGGTCTCGTTCACAATTTCAAGGCATGGTAAAAATCCATATGTTTTATCATTCTTGGCAGAAAAAATGATCATCGAATTTAAGAAGCAACTTATCTTTCGACTAGAGTTTGGGGGCACTGATATTGAAACCTCAGTCTTGCCAGCTTGATGGCCATAGTAATGACCATTGTAATCAAATGGCACTCGATCAAATGTTGTAATTATACCATAATCATATAATACCTGTAGCATTGGGTTAGAGAATGAGTTATTAAAAAGTATATCGTATATAAATAATTTTAAAAACTTGGAACTTGTAAAGGGAACCTCTGGGGAAGCAACCACTTTTGATTCTTCTATATAACTGCAAAGTTGCACTTTAGCATTTCCAAAAGATTCCAAACTGCGCAAGTGTTTTGTTAGGTCCATCTTGATATTTCTTGTGGAAACTTCACCTCCTAAAATATGTACAATAATGTGTTATTTATCAATTTTAGTGATCATCAACATAATATGCTTATTAGAAAGTAATAGTATTGACTTCAATGGAGTGATAATTAATGCTTTTATCAAACACTCATTTGACACGAATTCAAATCGTGACCCATCCCCTATATTCAATATTGTATGAAAAAAAGATATCAAAGTAGTAATGATGTTATCACTAAAATATATTATAAGACTTGTAAGAAATAATCAATTATACACATTATATCTTTATTTTTATATAAAATATAAACTTTAAAACTATTAACTATGTTAATCAAAACACCACTGTTATAATTTTATCCATTATTTTAGTTTCCACTTCTATTAGTACTATTGGATTAATCATTTATCAAACAATAAACTTATTTTCATTAGACCCCAATTGCAGCATAACTTTATAATTATCATTTTATTATTAAGCTAAATTTCTCTCATAATCTATTAAATTGTCACATTTCTTGATAATATTTTTATTGTATTAGAAAGTCTTTTAGAGAAACATTCATCATTTCTTGAACATTTGTTATTCACATATAAAATGAAACAATAAAATAAATATAATAGCATGTATTTACTAAAAATATAATTGTTTGAACTCTACTCATACCTGTAGATAAGTGCGCAAAGCCATATTCATATCCAATTTTGTGTTCTGATTCATAAGTAACACCAAATTTTCTTATGCTGAGATGAATAGGCACTACCATGCAACTCACAAGGTCACCACCTTCAAACTGAAAGTCCATTACTGGCCAATGAATCAACCACAACATTGTGTTATCGTTAGTCTCAGGAATTCCAATGAAACTTGAGCGATATCTCTGCATGATCCTTTTGGTCTCATTGAAAATGTGGACACTTGGTAGAAGCTCCGACATTTGATCACTAGCTAAAGAGAAAACAATGCATAAGCTGAACCGAAGGATCTTTTCATCTGGATGAGATGGTGTTGGCAAAAAAAAAGAGATTCGATGCTCGTTAGTGCCATGCTTAAACCCAATCGGAACTTCACTTCCTACAACAAATGTGCTTGTTATACCACATTCTTGCAAGACCTGATCCAAAAAGAACAAGTTAGATGATTAAGTAGTATAAGAGAAAAAATAGATTTAACATTTAACTTGGAGAACTATTGGACCTGTGGGGTAGCTAGCATTATGCTGTCTGTTAGGTAGCTATAAAGTTGCAGTCGATTTCTGTTAATGGAATCCACGTTGAATAATCTTCTAATCTCTTCTGCTTCAAAGTTTTGAATTGGTTCCCACTTGAATATATCTTCAACCTCAGTCAATTTTTCACATCCAAAAATATTAACACATCGTGTGGAAGAAAAGAAGCATGGAAGAATTGACCAATTTCCTTGAAATGAAGAATTAACTCCAAAAATAAGGTTGCACTCAAAAACATCGAAGAAGACCGGAAGCTTTGGAATCATTTGGAGTTCAGTGCAAGAAGTCAATAGAAGTTCCTCAAGTTTTGTAAGGTTTTTTAAGCTCTCGGGTAGGTAATGAATTGGGTTTCTACTTAAATTTAAGGATTTCAAGGAAGCCAAGTTACAAAGATCATTGGGCATGACATCATTAGATAATTTGCAACTTTCAAGGCTTAACTTTACCAAAGAGCCCGGTAGAGATGCCCAAGAGAAACCCAATCCTTTGCTTCTTTTCAGTAAGAGCCACTGCAACCCCAATCTTGATTGATATATGGCAGTTTCATCTAAATTAAGCACCTTCAATGATTCCATATTATGCAACTCCCTAGGAACATCATCTAGTCTTGAACAACCAGATAAGATAAGCTCTTCAAGTGATATTAATGAACCAATTGTCCTTGGAAGATGCCTAAGACTAGTGCAATCTTTAAGGTTCAAGAAAGTAAGCATCTTTAGCTCGCCAATGGATTGATCAACTTCCACCAAATTTATGCAATCTTTGAGCATCAACTTCTCAAGGCTAGGGAGTCCTGAAAAGCTTGGGGTTTTAAGAAGGCTATGTGAATGGTTGAGATTAAGGATCTTTAAATTTGGGAGGCACTGCAAAAAAAGAAAACTCTTCATTTATATATTATTGTTTCACACACACACACAAAAAGAAGTTAAATTAGTATATATCATACCTCTGTATCCTTCCAAACTTGTTTAAGTTTACTGTTGCGCATGTCGAGAACAACTAGTTCATTGATATCAAAATCCACCGGAAAAGATTGCATACAAAACCCATGCCAACGTAACCATCTTAATCTTTTGGGAAAGTCTTTGAAGTCTCCTTTAAGTCTTACATAATCCAGTTGAAGCAGTTTAAGTCTCTTCATCTTTGCAAATGCTTGAGTTTCCATATCAACATCATTTGCCATGAGAAACTGACTTTTGGAATGCTTTGGAAAATGTAGAGTTGTATTTGTCCTTTTAGCCTTGTCTTCTAGCAATCCTTTTAGGTCAATTGTGAGGCACTTAACTGTTCTGGAACCCTGAATCAGAAAAACTTTTTTAAAAAATAAAATGAAATTTGATTTAAAAAAAAATGTAGTTTACATGCACACAAGAAAAAAGTTGAGTAAAATGATGTTTCTTACAATTTTTTCTCTTATTACATCAAACGCGTTCTTATGCCACAATCTGCTTCGTTTCCCAATATCAGAAGATTCTTGACGAATAATTTCTCGTCCCATATCTCTAATCATTTGGTGCATCATTAGCTTATTTTTTCATTAATGATTAAGAGAGACCTGCCTACTAGATTTTCAATTCCAATTGTTGTATAGTAATCACAACCATCTAGAATTGTAGTTGTGGAATCTCTATCCTTCCCAATGAATAAACAAACTATGTCAAGGAATAAATTTTTGTCATGATCGTCTTCCAAAGAATCATAGCTTATTCTTAGAATCTCTTGAATTTTGCTGTCAGGGATTTCTTCCAATTTCTCCAATGCACTTTTCCAAGAGCTGACACTTTTGCTAGATAATGAAGAGCCCAAAACTTGAAGAGCTAACGGAAGCCCACCACAGTGTTTCACTAAACTTCTTGCATATGCCATTGAACTTTCAGGAACAGAGTTATGACCAAAAGCATACCAATTAAAAAGTTGTAGCGATTCACTTGAAGCTAATTCTTTTACTTCAAATTGCTTGCTTAAGCCTCCACAACTAGTTGATGCTTCCAAATCAAACATTTGGCTTATAAAATGTGCATTCAATAGGCATCGGTTTCTACTAGTTATGATGATTTTACTTCCCGGATGAAAAGGAATTTGAGTTCCCATTAATTTTCTTATTTTTTCCAATTCATCAACATCATCAAGAACAAGAAGAACTCTTCTACAACATACAATTTCTTTGATCTTGTTAATTCCATTATCTATATTGTATATTTTATGTGATTTTCCTTTAAGGATATCTGAAATAAGTTGCCTCTGCAAACGGACTAAACCATTGCAATCTTGACTTGTTTCTCTAACATCAGCAAGGAAACTATAAACTTCAAACCTCGGGATGTTTTGATTGTAGACAACTTTGGCAATGGTTGTCTTCCCAATGCCTCCAATGCCACAAATAGTTGCAATGCCAACTTGATTAGCTCCATCCTGTTCTAACCATTGATTAATTTGTGTCACGAGAGAATCTATTCCAACTAAATAAGGAGGGACATACAAAGAAATAAGATGAAGTTTATTTTGAACTTCTTTAACAATATCTTGAATGAATTGTGATTCATGCCTGCAAATTTAAAAAATACAACTCAATGCTAAAATCTTGGAAATTAAGTAAAAGTTACTAATGTATTTTCTCTTTTCTTGCATATATTTTGATTGTTTTTATGAGATTATATGTTCAAGTAAAAATAAGAAACTAATGCAAAATTTCAACATATATGATAGAATTATTTCATTCAAAATCAAATTAAATCAAATAAAGCAACATAAAAATTAATGAAATTCATTCGAGAAACAACCTATACTCAAAATTTTAACTCTCTTTGTGAAAGTTCAATAAATTCATGTTATCTACATGAATTTATATATTTATTTTTTTATTCATTGTAATATTTTGAATATGTGTAGACCTATTACACGAATAACTTGGATATAATTGTTGCAAATATACTACTGCAAAATAGAATTGTTACAGGAGACCAAACTGAATGTAAATAAAAATAAGAATCACTGTGTCGTGGAAGAACCATTGCATTAGAGGCAAATTCGCCCTGATCGGTGTAATTGTGTAGTGGACGTTATCCCTCAACACAATACTCCAATATTTGTACACCCGAATAAAGAAGGTGGAACACGATTGACATTACTCTTCCCGGAAACAAAGTTCAATTCCCAAGAAAGATTAAATTGGTCACAAACAATCCCACTTAAAACCTAATCTCTTAGACAGAACTTTCCTCTCGTGTAATTTTGTAGAACACTAGAATTTAGAGAACATAGAGAAGTTGTTTTTCTCTTGTTGCGTTAGGTGGGAGAATGGCCTCCTATGTATATTATTTTTTGATGGGCAAAATGGTAAAATAACAGTTTTAGTTTCCAAAAATAGCAAAGGATTTTCCTAACTGAAAATATTCCAAAAATATTTTCAAAATATTCTTTTGCATTACCAACAATGACATCTTAGAAAACCACAAATAGTGTCATTAAATTCAAGGGGCTATTTCTTTTTATTTTCAACTCGTCAAATCCAAGTTGTTCATCTGATAGGTGCAAATGTATTTAAAATTTGATCTACGTGTTTTAAAAACATCCCACATCAGATTCGAGCTAACATTTAATGCTTAAGCTGATGATTGTTTGATAGGAAGACCTTATTGATATAATACTAATATTTTAATAACTCAATTAAAACATGTTAATGATTGAGAAATAATTTAAAATCTGAGTTATAATTAACCCTTTAAAATGGATTGAAGTAACCATTTTAATTTCCAAACGCTACCTAACAATATTTTCTATTAATTTTATTTCTACTCTATCAAGTCTTAATGAAAAGGATTGAAGTAACCATATGGACCTTGATTATGTGTATAACGTACCTGTCTTGTAGAACCATGCCTCCTATATCCGCAACTTCGTTTAAAGCATTCCTCCATCTTTGTACCATGTTGGTTTCGGACTTGAAGTTTTGTTCATGTTGGGTAAATGCTTCTGCATAACTTCCCGTCTGGTTCTTGACTTGACTCGGATCCACATCATAGAAAACTGGCAAAACAATATGTTTAGCGGATTTCTTGTGCTCCAATATCATTACAAGTTCGTTAAGACACCATGTCGAAGCAGCATAATTCTTTGAGAAAACAACGATCGAAATTTTGGAGTGGTGTAGTATTGCTTTTTCAATTTCATCTTTTATGTTATTCCCTCTCTCGATTTCCTCATCATCTCTAAATGTTTGAATTCCTAAGTGCACCAAAGCTGTGTAAAGATGATCCGTGAAACTTTTGCGCGTATCTTCACCTCTAAAACTCAAGAATACATGATAACTACATCGCGAGATTTCTGACATTGCCATTGAAGAAGAAAATGAAGTCGTCCTGTATTTTTTTTTTTATATATAATAACAAGGTTCCAGCATATATATATATATATATATATATATATATATATATATGAATGGCAAAGTAGATATTATTAGCAGTCAAGTGGCAGTTCCCAATCCATGGTGGGTCAATCCTTCCACCAGTTCATACAACGGCCCGAAGAAATTCATGTCGGCCATGTTGTTTTTTTTTCCAAATCTATCAACTTGGGTTACGTATTCTATATTATTAATTTTGCTTGACAAATACAATGTATTGATATGGTTATAGCTATCACAACACGTAATATAGCCATCATCTTCAGGCTAATATTAGTAAAAATACTATGAAGGATGTTGTATTTTAAGTCATATTATATTTTGTTTCCTCTATTTAAAAAATAGTAAATTAATCTTTGTATATTAGATTAAAAAGTAAATTAGTTTTTTAGTTAAAAAATATCTATTGTTATTATTAAAAATTGGTCCATGTAATCAACATGAGGTATATGCGACACGCCACGTGCAACTATCTGGTTATTTCATCATTCACGTTAGTTTTTTAACAACAAAAATGGATGAAATTTTTAATAGAAATGATAAATTTGTTCTTTTATCTAATGTATATGGATTGTTTTTAAATAAAATGGGTTAAATACAATTTGACTCTCAATAGAATGATCCCCATGATACTTTTACCAGCTAATACCTTGGTAGATACAGTCAATAATTAAACCACAACCACAATCTATCACATAGACATCACATTAAACATTCAAGTTCAATATAATAAAGAAACAATTTTAGTATCTATGCATGAATGAAGAATTAATTGTTTTTGAAAAAGAATTGATGATTAAATTGATCAGGTCGTCAATTGTTTATTTGATTTGTTCGTGTTATCTAAACTAAATAAATTTTTAAAAATTAAAAAAATAATAAAAATTTACGTATATTGCACGTTCAAGTAAATTGAAAATGAGAATTGAGAGGGACATAAGAGGAGGAGAATAATTCCGAAGTATTTGGGGTGGAAAATAGTGGTACTAGAAAACGCGTTTCAATGGCTTTTCATTTCGGAGTCATGCTTACGGTCCATTTGGGGCTAAACATTTTTATTAAAAATATATTATCAGACCTTAAACAATGATTTGTCGGCCTTAAATTAGCAATTAAAGAGGATGGGATAAGGGTAAGGTTGAGTAATTGATCCAAATTTCATGCTGAGGGCAACTAGCACAAAATTGTTTAAATATTTTCCAATACTCATTAAGGATCTTCATATCCTTTTTGTGGTATGCCATAGATTTCTTTCCTAATTGAAGCACCAAGTGAAGAAAAAGAAAATTCAACGAATATTCTTACCATATCTATTTTAAAATTTTAATATAATTAATGAAAAACAATTCACATATATGAATTATCAAATTTAACGTGTTTAGAGAACCTCATGTGATAATCTAATGATTAAGGTTATTCATCACTCTAAATATGGCCTAGATTTGAATCGCACTACTTGTGTTGGTTATTCGAGCTTTACTTATTATTGTAATTTAAAAAAATTAACACACTTAAATAAATATTGAATTTTGTCACATTTAATAAAGAGGACATGAGAGGAGGAGAATAATTCCCAAGTACTTGGTGTGGAAAATAGTGGTACTAGAAAACGCTTTTCAATTACTTTTCATTTTGGAGTCGTGCTTACGTTCCAAGACTTTAGACCAGTAGCAATTAAAGAGGGGACTCAACAAAATTATGGCCCCAACTGTTTCACCTAACATAATAAATTCGTGGGCTAACCAATTTCAGTGCAATAAAAGTAGTGAAGAGGATGGGATAAGGTTAAGGTTTACATTGTTGGTAATGCAAAGTGGAATCCCTCGTTACAGCCTTTAAATTTTTTGGTTCACAATATTTTAGGAAGAACTCGATTCAAATAATATTTTTTTATAATTATTTTTCTTAATAATATCATTTTTAAAATTTAGATTTATATTTGTTAAAAAAGTATAATATATCTTACCATTATGTCTAACACTTATTAATTATTCAAATAATAATGTTAACAAAAAGGTTGAGCACACCACGAAATGGTTGATAAGTACTAACAAGCTCATGGTCTAAAGTCTAGATCGAGTAGCACTATTATCCAAAACATAGTGAAGCAAATTAATTCTTTCTCCGACGTTTGTTATATAGAACTCTACAACCTAGTGCTACTAATTATCAATTTTGTTGTTGTGACTCCATACTAAAATTTAGCTGATCCCTTCATTCAAGAGTGTAATTATTCGAATAGGATCATGTCTCTTTTATGGTGGAACACTAATTCATTTTATTACACGGATATATTCATAAAAATTCTCCTAAAATATCGAACAAATATTAGTTAGGTGTTCTGATTTAAATATTTAGTTTTTAAGAGAATATGTTTTTACCTCATTATGCCTTCTCGAAGATTTATGTCAAGTCTAAACTGATATGAGTTGGTAGCCATATATTTTTATTTTTAAAGATTTTAGTCCCTCTATTTTTGAGATTTCAAAACTCAAATCCAATTGTTAACACTATTAATTTTTTGTTAAATTCGAGTTAATTACAACATCATTTTTGTAATTACGTGGTTACCAAATAATTTTTATTTTATTTTAAAATGCCACCCTAACACATTTAACAAAAAATAAAAATAAAATGTTAACCATCGGAAAGTAAAGAGACTAAATTTCTGGAAATGAAAGTACGTGTTCTAAACTCCAAAATTTTTAAAAGTACAAGAACTTATGGCATATTTTAACCTTTTAACTGCTGAGTCAAGCTACTCATCCAATCCCTGCTCGAGATTTGGGAGGATTTAGACAAAATTATCAAGCTCGAAAAATGGACTTGGACAAAAAATTGGTCCAACTTAAAATACGAGTCGGGCTCGGGCATTAAAATTCAACGCCCGAGCCATTTACTAATTTTTAAATATATTATATTATGTTATTTTTATAAATTATATAATTTATTTCAAAAAAATAAATCTATAGTAATACATATGATACAATAATGTAAACATTAAAAAATGTTAAGATGTCTATATAAAATGTTAAGAAATTTGGGAAAAAAATTCAATTCAATCAAGCTCAAAACTATTAACTTTATGTTTACTTTCTGATGATAATTAACAAAAATATTTGGTTTTAAAATTTTAATACAATCAATGAAACACAATTCACATATATGAATGATGAAATTTGACGTGATTAAATAAATACTAAATTTGTTATATTTTTAATATTGAATATAGGTAAAATGGTAATAAACCTGCATTTTAATGTCATTTAAAACATGTCAAATAAATATTAGATTAGATATTCAATATTAATAATCAATATATATTAGTTGAATTAGACATTATAATTAGTCATGACTGTGGAAATTCAAAATTGTAAAAATTAATATATATTGAATTAAATGACTACTATACATAATCTTATTCAAATAATAATAATGAAAAAAAGAGAGTGTTTAAGACAATTTGGTTGTATTTGTTTGTTCTATGATCCAACTATGGTAGGTAAGCGTGATGTAGGCTCATCGTACTCCCATCCAGTGGCTTTAATTTGCTCTAATGGAATCGAAAATGAATCAATACTTTTAACTTCTTCTTCTTCCTCTTCATCATCGGAAATCGACTTTATTTCCAAAAAAAGTTTTGGGTCGATTTTGGAGTTCCAATCAATATCATCGATATACATATCTACTGCATTACTTGGTAACTTATTTGTGCAAGGAAAACGATGATAATATTCCCAGAATCTCTGTTTGGCTTCCTGAAAAGCTTTTAAACCAGCTGAATCATCCCATTCGAATACTTTATCTGTTTTGAACAAATTATTTTTGATTCAACAAATCTTTTCCATGGCATTGCACTCACTTTTATGCAGAATTTTTTCTCCCATGCAGGTAATGGTTCCCATGAATTACCGTTATCATTCATCTTGGGACGAGTAAATTTCGGACTGTAGTACCTTTCTCGGCGATTATGATATCTTCTTTGATAGTATGGCATGATTTCTTGTAATCCAAACAAATAAATGAATTGAAATCGCTAATGATATGAATTTACAGTGAGGAGACTTGTTGGGTTTATATAATCTTATTAGAGTCGGTGGTGACTCAATCCTTTTCCTTGTTGGAAAAGGAATTCTAATTTCAGTTTGACTATGATTTCTATTTTCTAAATATTTGTATAATAAAAATATTAAAAAATAACTATATCTGTATTGATTCGTTTCCCTCTAATTGATACGTTACATCCCTAGCTTCTCTAGAATCCTCATTGACTATCGGATCTCTTCACCCATTGGTGTTCCCCCAAGAATGTTTTTTCTCGTTTTCTCCTCCTAATTCATCTCCACGATCATCATCTCCTAGCTTACCGTTTTCAACTTTCTTCCAGTACACCACTTTTCCCTTAAAGCGAGCTAAGTTCACATTTACTTTACTTCCATATATACAGAACCCATTAAGTTTACTAGTTGCCCTCTTATCATCCACAATGCTTGCAAATCTTACTAAACCAAAACGTAGACCTTTTCGATGCCTCTTGTTAGGAATAAACGCATCCAACACTTTGCCATGGAACTCAGAGATTTTCCATGGTCCCTTCCAATGAAAACAAGAAGGAAGATTAGAAACATAAACTGAAATCACCATTTTCTCTAAGGATTTAGCCTAGTAATAGTTAACAATAACTCCACGGCATCTGATTAAAAGCACAAGTTAATTGAATTACCAAGAACAATGTTCTTCAATACTATTCCAAATTCAATTTGGAACTTCTGTTATCATAGCTAACATTTTCTGTAGCAACTTTGTCATGGTAGAGCTATCATCGACAAGCCCGAACAAATCATCTGTAGTATACAATAAATCCTAGAGAACTACACACTTCTATATTATTTACCAGAGATTCCTAATTCACATTTATCAAGAATCCATTTGAAATAACTCAAATATTTTCTGCTGTTAATAAAGGTTTTGAAAACTTATTTCTTGAAATTAAAATTCACATTTATTGATCTTCACAAATAATTATTTCTTCACATGAATTGAGTATCTTTAATTATACAGCAACAACTCTGATAAGATACAGCTAAAAACTTTTGTCTATTAAATATATAAAGTGACTATGCAATTGATAATCATATACAATAATCAACATTTGACTAAACTTTGCAACCTATACAAGTTTTTTTTGGATTTCGACAAAATATAAACAAAAACCCGAGAAGATACTTAAAACATTTACTCATCCATGGCAACTGGCTGAAAAAATTTGGGTTGTCGTCTAGCTCATAATCATATACAAGGTCAATACTAAATTGTAGCACAGATAAATCTGAAAGAACCCGCAGGGTAATATGATCACCAGCTTCTAATTCATCACCCCTAAAGTTCCAACAAGTCGTCCAGTATAATGTATTCTTAGTTTCAGGAATTCCCATGAAATGTTTGGAGTAGGTCCACTTTGTACCTTTGGTCTCGTTCACAATTTCAAGGCATGGTAAAAATCCATATGTTTTATCATTCTTGGTAGAAAAAATGATAATCGAATTTAAGAAGCAACTTATCTTTGGACTAGAGTTTGGGGGCACTGATATTGAAACCTCAGTGTTGCCAGCTTGATGGCCATAGTAATGACCATTGTAATCAAATGGAAATGGATCAAATGTTGTAATGATACCGTAATCATATAATACCTGTAGCATTGGGTTAGAGAATGAGTTATTAAAAAGTATATAGTATATAAATAATTTTAAAAACTTGGAACTTGTAAAGGGAACCTGTGGGGAAGCAACCACTTTTGATTCTTCTATATAACTGCAAAGTTGCACTTTAACATTTCCATAAGATTCCAAACTGGGCAAGTGTTCGGTTAGGTCCATCTTGATATTTCTTGTGGAAACTTCATCTCCTAAAATATGTACAATAATGTGTTATTTATCAATTTTAGTGATCATCAACATAATATACTTATTAGAAAGTAATAGTATTGACTTAAATGGAGTGATAATTAAAGATTTTATCAGACACCTCCATTTGACACGAATTCAAATAATGATCCATCTCCTATACTCAATATTGTATGAAAAAAAGACACTAAAATGTATTTTATTTTTTATTTTTATATAAAATATAAACTTTAAAACTATTAAATATGTTAATCAAAACACCACTGTTATAATTTTATCCATTATTTTAATTTCCACTTCTATTAGTACTATTGGATTAATAATTTATCAAACAATTAACTTATTTTCATTAGATCCCAATTGCAGCATAACTTTATAATTATCATTTTATTATTAAGCTAAATCGTCACATTTCTTGATAATATTTTATTGTATTAGAAAGTCTTTTAGAGAAACATTCATCATTTCTTGAACATTTGTTATTCACATATAAAATGAAACAATAAAATAAATATAATAGGATGTATTTACTAAGATATAATTATTTGAAGTCTACTCATACCTGTAGATAAGTGCGAAAAGCCATATTCATATCTAATGTTGTGTTCTGATTCATAAGTAACGCCAAATTTTCTTATGCTGAGATGAATAGGCACTACCATGCAACTCACAAGGTCACCACCTTCAAACTGACAGTCCGTTACTGGCCAATGAATCAACCACAACATTGTGTTATCGTTAGTCTGAGGAATTCCAATGAAACTTGAGCGATATATCTGCATGATCATTTTGGTTTCATTGAAAATGTGGACACTTGGTAGAATCTCCAACATTTGGTCACTAGCTAAAGAGAAAACAACGCATAAGCTGAACCGATGGATCTTTTCATCTGGATGAGATGGTGTTGGCAAAAAAAAAGAGATTCGATGCTCGTTAGTGCCATGCTTAAACCCAATCGGAACTTCACTTCCTACAACAAATGTGCTTGTTATACCACATTCTTGCAAGACCTGATCCAAAAAAAACAAGTTAGATGATTAAGTAGTATATAAGAGAAAAAATAGATTTAAGATTTAAGTTGGAGAACTATTGGACCTGTGGGGTAGCTAGCATTATGCTGTCTGTTAGGTAGCTATAAAGTTGCAGTCGATTTCTGTTAATGGAATCCACGTTGAATAATCTTCTAATCTCTTCTGCTTCAAAGTTTTCAATTGGTTCCAACTTGAATAGATTTTCAACCTCAGTCAATTTTTCACATCCAAAAATAACACATCGTGTGGAAGAAAAGAAGCATGGAAGATTAATTATCCCAGCTCCTTGAAATGGAGAATTGTCTCCAAAAATAAACTTGCACTCAAAAACATTGAGCAAGACCGGAAGCTTTGGAATCATTTGGAGTTCAGTGCAAGAAGTCAATAGAAGTTCATCAAGTTTTGTAAGGTTTTTTAAGCTTTCGGGTAGGTAATGAATTGGGTTTCTACTTAAATTTAAGGATTTCAAGGAAGCCAAGTTACAAAGATCATTGGGCATGACATCATTAGATAATTTGCAACTTTCAAGGCTTAACTTTACCAAAGAGTCCGGTAGAGATGCCCAAGAGAAACCCAATCCTTTGCTTCTTTTCAGTAAGAGCCAATGCAACCCCAATCTTGATTGATATATGGCAGTTTCATCTAAATTAAGCACCTTCAGTGATTCCATATTATGCAACTCCCTAGGAACATCATCAAATCTTGAACAACCAGATAAGATAAGCTCTTCAAGTGATATTAATGAACCAATTGTCCTTGGAAGATGCCTAAGACTTGTGCAATCTTTAAGGTTCAAGAAAGTAAGCATCTTTAGCTCACCAATGGATTGATCAACTTCCACCAAATTTATGCAATCTTTGAGCATCAACTTCTCAAGGCTAGGGAGTCCTGAAAAGCTTGGGGTTCTAAGAAGGCTATGTGAATGGTTGAGGTTAAGGATCTTTAAATTTGGGAGGCACTGCAAAAAAAGAAAACCCTTCATTTATATATTATTGTTTCACACACACACAAAAAGAAGGAAAATTAGTATATATCATACCTCTGTATCCTTCCAAACTTGTTTAAGTTTACTGTTGCGCATGTCGAGAACAACTAGTTCATTGATATCAAAATCCACCGGAAAAGATTGCAAACAAAACCCATGCCAACGTAACCATCTTAATCTTTTGGGAAAGTCTTTGAAGTCTCCTTTAAGTCTTACATAATCCAGTTGAAGCAGTTTAAGTCTCTTCATCTTCGCAAATGCTTGAGTTTCCATATCAACATCATTTGACATGAGAAACTGACTTTTAGAATGCTTTGGAAAATGTAGAGTTGTGTTTGTCCTTTTAGCCTTGTCTTCTAGCAATCCTTTTAGGTCAATTGTGAGGCACTTAACTGTTCTGGAACCCTGCATCAGAAAAACTTTTTTAAAAAATAAAAAGAAATTTGATAATAAAAAAAAAGTCGTTTACATGCACACAAGAAAAAGGTTGAGTAAAATGATGTTTCTTACATTTTTTTCTCTTATTACATCAAACGCGTTCTTATGCCATAATCTGCTTCGTTTCCCACTATCAGAAGATTCTTGACGAATAATTTCTCGTCCCATATCTCTAATCATTTGGTGCATCATTAGCTTGTTTTTTTCATTAATGATTAAGAGAGACCTACCTACTAGATTTTCAATTCCAATTGTTGTATAGAAATCACAACCATCTAGAATAGTAGTTGTGTAATCTCTATCCTTCCCAATGAATAAACAAACTATGTCAAGGAATAAATTTTTGTCATGATCGTCTTCCAAAGAATCATAGCTTATTCTTAGAATCTTTTGAATTTTGCTGTCAGGGATTTCTTCTAATTTCTCCAATGCACTTTTCCAAGAACTCACACTTTTGCTAGATAGTGAAGAGCCGAAAACTTGAAGAGCTAATGGAAGCCCACCACAATGTTTCACTAAACTTCTTGCATATGCCATTGAACTTTCAGGCACAGAGTTATGACCAAAAGCATACCAATTAAAAAGTTGTAGTGATTCACTTGAAGCTAATTCTTTTACTTCAAATTGCTTGCTTAAGCCTCCACAACTACATGATGCTTCCAAATCAAACATTGGCTTATAAAATGTGCATTCAATAGGTATCGGTTCCTACTAGTTATGATGATTTTACTTCCTGGATGAAAAGGAATTTTAGTTCCCATTAGTTTTCTTATTTTTTCCAATTCATCAACATCATCAAGAACAAGAAGAACTCTTCTACAACATACAACTTCTTTGATCTTGTTAATTCCATTATCTATATTGTATACTTTATGTGATTTTCCTTTAAGAATATCTGAAATAAGTTGCCTTTGCAAACGGACTAAACCATTGCAATCTTGACTTGTTTCTCTAACATCAGCAAGGAAACTATAACCTTCAAACCTCGGGATGTTTTGATTGTAAACAACTTTGGCAATGGTTGTCTTCCCAATGCCTCCAATGCCACAAATAGTTGCAATGCCAACTTTATTTGCTCCATCTTGTTCTAACCATTGATTAATTTGTGTCACGAGAGGATCTATTCCAACTAAATAAGAAGGGACGTACAAAGAAATAAGATAAAGTTTACTTTGAACTTCTTTAACAATATCTTGAATGAATTGTGATTCATGCCTGCAAATTTAAAAAATACAACTCAATGGTAAAATCTTGGAAATTAAGTAAAAGTTGCTAATGTTTTCTCTTTTCTTGCATATATTTTGATTGTTTTTATGAGATTATATATTCATAAAAATAAGAAACTAATGCAACATTTCAACATATATGGTAGAATTTTTACATTCAAAATCAAATCAAATCAAATAAAGCAACATAAAAATTAATGTTATTTACATGAATTTATATATTTATTCTTTATTCAACTTTCTCTTTACGAAAGTTTAATAAATTCATGTTATTTATATGAATTTATATATTTATTTTTTATTCATTGTAATATTTTGAATATGTGTAGACCTATTACACGAATAACTTGGATATGATTGTTGGAAATATACTACTACAAAATAGAATTGTTTTAGGAGACCAAATTGAATGTAAATAAAATAAGAATTATTGTGTCGTGAAAGAACCATTGCATTAGAGGCAAATTCACCTCGGTCGGTGTAATCGTGTAGTGGACGTTACCCCCCAACACAATACTCCAATATTCGTACACCCGAATAAAGAAGGTGGAACACGACTGACATTATTCTTCCCAAAAAAAAATTCAATTCCCAAGAAAGATTAAAGGGGTCACAAACAGTCTCACTTAAAACCTAATCTCTTAAACAAAATTTCCCTCTCGTGTAATTTTGCAGAACACTAGAATTTAGAGAGCATAGAGAAGTTCTTTTTCTCTTGTTGTGTTAGGTGGGCGAATGACCTCCTATTTATAATATTTTTTATGGGCAAAATGATAAAATAACAGTTTTAGTTTTCAAAAATACCAAAGGATTTTCCTAACTGAAAATATTCCAAAAATATTTTAAAATATTCTTTTGCATTACCAACAATGACATCTTAGAAAGCCACAAATAGTGTTATTAAATTCAAGAGGCTATTCCTTTTTGTTTTCAACTCGTCAAATCCAAGTTGTTCATATGATAGATACAAACGTATTTAAAATTTGATCTATGTGTTTTAAAAACATCACACATCAGATTCGAGCTAACATTTAATGCTTAACTTGATGATTGGTTTGATAGAAAGACCTTATTGATACAATACTAATATTTTAATGACTCAATTAAAACATGTTAATGTTTGAGAAATAATTTAAAATCTGAATTATAATTAACCCTTTAAAATGGATTGAAGTAACCATTTTAATTTCCAAACGCTACCTAACAATATTTTCTATTAATTTTATTTCTCCTCTATCAAGTCTTAATGAAAAGGATTGAAGTAACCATATGGAACTTGATTATGTGTATAACGTACCTGTCTTTTAGAACCATGCCTCCTATATCCGCAACTTCTTTTAAAGCATTCCTCCATCTTTGTACCATGGACTCTAAGTTTTGTTCATGTTGGGTAAATGCTTCTGCATAACTTCCCGTCTGGTTCTTGACTTGACTCGGATCCACATCATAGAAAACTGGCAACACAATATGTTTAGAGGATTTCTTGTGCTCCAATATCATTACAAGTTCGTTAAGACACCATGTGGATGCAGCATAATTCTTTGAGAAAACAACGATAGAAATTTTGGAGTGGTGTAGTATTGCTTTTTCAATTTCATCTTTTATGTTATTCCCTCTCTCGATTTCCTCATCATCTCTAAATGTTTGAATTCCTAAGTGCACCAAAGCTGTGTAAAGATGATCCGTGAAACTTTTGCGCGTATCTTCACCTCTAAAACTCAAGAATACATGATAACTACATCGCGAGATTTCTGACATTGCCATTGAAGAAGAAAATGAAGTCGTCCTGTATTTTTTATGTAAGAACAAGGTTCCAGCATATATATATATATATATATATATATATATATATATATATATATATATATGAATGGCAAAGCAGATATTATTAGCAGTCAAGTGGCAGTTCCCAATCCATGGTGGGTCAATCCTTCCACCAGTTCATACAACTGCCCGAAGAAATTCATGTCGGCCATGTTGTTTTTTCCAAATCTACCAACTTGGGTTACGTATTCTATATTATTAATTTTGCTTGACAAATACAATGTATTGATTAACTTGATGGTTATAGCTAACACAACACGTAATATAGACATCATCTTCAGGCTAATATTAGTAAAAATTCTATGAAGGTTCTTGTATTTTAAATCATATTATATTTTGTTTCTTCTATTTAAAAAATAATAAATTAGTCTTTGTATATTAGATTAGAAAGTAAATTTATTCTTTTCTTAAAAAAATTATCCATTGTTATTGTTAAAAATTGGTTCATATAATCAACATGAGGTACATGTGACACGCCACATGCAATTATCTGGTTATTTCGTCATTCACATTAGTTTTTAACGACAAAAATATAATGAATGAAATTTTTAATAGAAATAATAAATTTGTTCTTTTATCTAATGTATATGGACTAATTTGCTTTTTTCAAATAAAATGGGTTAAATATAAATTTGGCTCTCAATAGAATGATCTCCATGATACTTTTACCGGCTAATACCTTGGTGGATATACACTCAATAATTAAACCACATCACATTAAACATTCAAGTTCGGTATAGTAAGGAGACAATTTTAATATCTATGCATGAAAGAAAAATTAATTATTTTTGGAAAAGAATTGATGATTAAATCGACCAAATCGTCAATTTTTTATTTAATTTTAAATAAATTTTAAAAATTAAAAATAATAAAAATTGACCTAAATTGCACATTAAAGTAAATTGAAAATGAGAATTGAGAGGGACATAAGAGAAGGAGAATAATTCCGAAGTATTCTAGAAAACGCGTTTCAAACGCTTTTCATTTCGGAGTCGTGCTTACCGGCCATTTGGTGCTCAACATTTTTATTGAAAATATTATCTGAATAGAGTTTTTCAACAGAGGTAGTAATAAGGAAGGAAAACGTCAAAGTTGTACACTATAAAAAATATATATTATCAGACCTTAAACAATGAATTATCGGCCTTAAATTAGCAATTAAGGAGGATGGGATAAGGGTAAGATTGAGTAATTGATCCAAAATTTCATGCTGAGGGCAACTAGCACAAAATTGTGTAAATATTTTCCAATACTCATTAAGGATCTTCATATTCTTTTTGTGGTATGGCATAGATTTCTTTCCTAATTGAAGCACCAAGTGAAGAAAAAGAAAATTCAACGAATTTTAATATAATTAATGAAAAATAATTTACCTATACGAATCATCAAATTTGACATGCTTAGAGAACCTCATGTGATAGCCTGATGATTAAAGTTGTTCATTACCCTAAATGTGGCCTAGATTTGAATCGCGCTACTTGCGTTGATTATTCGAGCTTTTCTTGTTATTGTAATTCAAAAAAATTAACGTACTTAAATAAATATTGAATTTTGTCACATTTAATATAGAGGACATAAGAGGAGAAGAATAATTCCCAAGTACTTTTAACATAAAAAAACCTAACAGAACACGTGTTACTACAGGATTTTTGGGTGTCTTATAAACTTAAATTTTGTTATATTCTACTTTACCATCTTTCTTATTCATTGTTAATATTTATTTTTTATGTTTAAAATAATATTAAAAGTAAAAATTTAATTAAAATAGTTTATTGCATAAAATTAATATATAACTTAATATATATCAAGAAAATTATGAATTTTTAATTTATACAATTATTTTTTATATTTTATTTTTTCAATATATTCAAATTAATTTTTAAGTAAATTATAAATATAATTAAATTAAATTAATACACATAACCAACTCGGGTAAAGAACCTAATTTTTTTTATTTTTTTTCTTATTCATATGATTTTAACTTTTGCCTTTTATATGTCATCTAAGTGCACATATAGTATCATTCATAACCAAACTACTATTAATGGAAGAATCAACTTAAAAACCCTTATCCAACATAAAGTTCCTCTTCAAATTTAAAAATCTCATCCAATTTGGATTTGGAAATTTCTTATTTGAATAATTCTTACCTGAAAAATCTCATCTACCATGTATGCATTACTTGAACAAAATAACGAGAAGCAGCAATTACTCTAGCCGTTGTTTTTTCTTTAACCTAGCCAACTTCAAATTGGCTTCTCGGATAGTTTCTCACAATTTCTTTATCTCTGCTTGATCCTCCAATGTTTAACGAGTCTTTGCCAAGTTATCCTTTAGCCATGAAAGTTCCAAACAGGGGATCTCTATGTCTTTCACCCTTACCAACATATCATCGATATCAGTTAGCTCAAGCTTATTCAGATCGCTTTCTAATCTTCAGTAAATTTCAACAACTGCATTCATAATGTTGCTTTGAAACTCTTGATTGTTCAATCGAAATTGGTCAGCAAATTGAGCATGGTCTTGAAATATTTTATTGAGCGCGTCAGCATTGTGTTGAGAAACCTCGTATTTGTTGATGATGACAGCTGTGACATCAAAGGTTGAGAATAAATGAAATGCTAAAAATTATCTTCATAGAACTCAAAGAAACAATAAATTCATGAAATAGTAGCTTGCAGCCATTACTTTGGAGCAAATCATCTAACCAACTTTCCTAGGCCACAAAATCTCCAGGTCTCCCAAAGCACCCATATGATTAGAAGATTCAGGATTCAAATGTGCGGGAGGAACCTATAAGCAAAACAAAATCAGATATTGGTCCAAAAATAAGCAGATAAAATTAAAAATTTTGCAACATGATAACACAATAAATAAGGAGAAGAGTAAACAGCATTACGCATAGAATTAGAAACTAACAGCTTTTCTACTCAGGATTTCTCTTTTTTTTGTGTGTGTTTCTAGTTGATATTTCTTGTTTGATTTGGTATCTTACCATAAATGTGGGATCAATCAGACAGTCCTGAAATAACTATTTGAAGTTTAAGTGTTCATGTCGTATCTCTCTTACAGTATAATATTAAAGTTCTGGATTCAAACTTCAACCTGGTACATAAACTTGAATGGACAATAGCAGGATAGCATTCTCTCTACAACTACTTGTAAACAAGAGAATGAATGAAGAAATTAAAGAAAAAATGAATAGTGATGATCCGATCAGTTTATAGTTTGCAAAAGATAAAATAGACAGCTCGTTAAAGAAATTAAAGGAATGACAAGTTCTACATGCATGCCAGTAGGAGTAAGTGAGATGAGTTAAAAACTTAATTGGTGATAACTGAATATTGAACTTCATTTTTGCATCATTCATTAAAATAATAGAAAAGAAGTTAGTGGACGATACATGCTTGCATTTTCAGGTCATAATTTGCTTTGTGAAACTCAAAATTCAATCCTTACCATCTTTTGGTCGCTTGTTTCCATTTTCAATGTTAATTTCTCTACTCTTTCTCCCACATGTATTAGGGTAAAATTCACTTTCTCAGCTAGTTTCTCTTGATCAATCATCTTCATTCGTAATATATGAAGATGAGTAGCAAAGCAAAACAGAGAACAGAACAATAGAGGCAGACAAGTTACTAAATGCTCACCTCTTTAAGATTGTTCAAACAAATTACTAAGAAATGTTATGGCAACGTTAAAAGCCTACTCCTTAATTAACTTGATGATAAGCTATTTTGCAAGACTCATGTTTGCTACAATTACATTTTTTTTCTACAAAAGGGTTTTCATGATAAATGTAAAACCTTATACTCTATTGATTAAAGAGGACATCTAACACTCCTCTTGCTATAAAAAAACCTTATACATAATCCCTGCATGTAAACTTCAAATCGTACAATAGACTCATAATTCATACCTGTATTCATGCTTGCAAATAATAGGTATATAAATAATGACAGGATCTTTAATTACCTTTGATGTCAGATGTCACAACAGCCATCGTCAACGGATACGAGATTCATCAACACAATGCTGACTCGCTCAATAAAATATTTCAAAACCATGCTCACTTTGCTGACCAATTTCAATTGAATAATCGAGAGTTTCAGAGCAACATTATGAATGCGGTCGCTGAAATTTACCAGAAATTAGAAAGAAATCTGAATAAGCTTGAGCTAACTGATATCAATGATATGTTAGTAAGGGTGAAAGACACGGAGGTCCCCAGTTTGGAGCTTTCATGGCTAAAGGATAAGTTGGCAAAGACTCGTCAAACATTGGAGGATCAAGCAGAGATAAAGAGATTGTAAGAAACTATCCGAGAAGCCAATCTGAAGTTGGCCAGGTTAGAGAAGAAACAACAGCTAGAGTAATTGCTGCTTCTCGTTATTCCGTTAAAGTAATAGCAGCCAAGGCTCTGTCTAGCCTCTCGTACAAATTACCGTGACACTAGGTGAATTTTGGTCCTTGGAATCCCAGGTCACATAGATGATTATTAGAGCAAAACGATTGGAAATGAGAACACCCCCTACCGCCTTTCCACTCATCCATACTTAGAATAGAGTTAAAATCACCACTAAGAATCCATGGTTTTGTCATATTATCTACAATCAAACTTAAACATTCCCATAAACTATGCCTTTTATTGCTTTGAGGACTAGCATAAATGATCGAGACAAAGAATTGTCATTGAAGAGCAGACTCTTTAATCTTAACAGTAGTTGAAATACTGTCATCGCCCAATATAGTTCGTAACATTTTGACCACTACAGCCCAGCAACCCTGCATATCTTTTCCGAGGAATATTCTTACTTGATCTATTCAAAATGTACTTGGCAACTAGTTCTTGCAAGGAAAACCATAATAATTTTCCCTGTTTGAAATCCTGAAAATCTTTTAAATTAACCGAATCATCTCACTCGAATACTTTATTAATTTTATACAAATTATTCTTCGCATCAACAAATATTATTCATAACATTGCACCCACTTTCATGCAGAATTATTTTTACCATGCAAGGAATTGTCTCCATGAATTACTGTCATCTTTTAGTTTAAGATGAGTAAATTTCGACCAGTAATAACTTTCTTGACGAACATTATATCTATTTTGATGATATGACATGCTTTCTTTTGATTCAAGAAAGGCAATCAATGACTTGAAATTGAACCATGATTTTAAAGGACTTGGGTTTATATAAGATTATATAGGCGGTAATTCAATTCCCTTTTCCTTGTTGGAAAAGGAATTCCATTTTGACTTTACTGTGATTTTTAAGTTGTTGTTTTCTTATTGTTAATTATTTAAAAAAATAATCGCATTTTAACTTGCAAACTTAAATCTTAAACTATTATCTTTATGTTTACTTTCTGATGATAATTAACAAAAATATTTGGTTTTAAAATTTTAATACAATCAAATATGAAACACAATTCACATATATGAATAATGATGAAATTTGACGTGATTAAATAAATATTAAATTTTGTTATATTTTTAATAATGAATATAGGTAAAATGGTAATAAACCGACATTTTAATGTCATTTAAAACGTGTCAAATAAATATTAAATTAAATATTTAATATTAATAATCAATATATATTAATTGAATTAGATATTATAATTAGTCATGACTGGCGAAATTCAAAATTGTAAAAATTAATATATATTGAATTAAATGACTACTATACATAATCTTATTCAAATAATAATAATGAAAAAGAGAGAGTGTTTAAGACAATTTCGTTGTATTTGTTTGTTCTATGATCCAACTATGGTAGGTAAGCGTGATGTAGGCTCATCGTACTCCCATCCAGTGGCTTTAATTTGCTCTAATGGAATCGAAAATGAATCAATCCTTTTAACTTCTTCTTCTTCCTCTTCATCATCGGAAATCGACTTTATTTCCAAAAAAAGTTTTGGTTCGATTTTGGAGTTCCAATCAATATGATCGATATACAAATCTGCTGCATTACTTGGTAACTTATTTGTGCAAGGAAAACGATGATAATATTCCCAGAATCTCTGTTTGGCTTCCTGGAGAGCTTTTAAACCAGCTGAATCATTCCATTCAAATACTTTATCTGTTTTGAACAAATTATTCTTTGATTCAACAAATCTTTTCCATGGCATTGCACCCACTTTTATGCAGAATTGTTTCTCCCATGCAGGTAATGGTTCCCAAGACTTATGGCTATCATTCAGTTTGGAACGAGTAAATTTCGGACTGTAGTACCTTTCTGGGCGATTATGATATCTTCTTCGATAGTATGACATGATTTCTTGTAATCCAAACAAATAAATGAATTGAAATCACTAATGATATGAATTCATAGTGAGGAGACTTGTTGGGTTTATATAATATTATTAGAGTCGGTGGTGACTCAATCCTTTTCCTTGTTGGAAAAGGAATTCTAATTTCAGTTTGACTATGATTTCTATTCTCTAAATATTTGTATAATAAAATTATTAAAAAATAACTATATCTGTATTGATTTGTTTCCCTCTGATTGATACGTTACATCCCTAACTTCTCTAGAATCCTCATTGACTATCTGATCTCTTCACCTATTGGTGTTCCCCCAAGAATGTTTTTTCTCGTTTTCTCCTCCTAATTCATCTCTACGATCATCACCTCCTAGCTTACCGTTTTCAACTTTCTTCCAGTACACCACTTTTCCCTTAAAGCGAGCTAAGTTCACATTTACTTTACTTCCATATATACAGAATCCATTAAGTTTACTAACTGCCCTTTTATCATCCACAATGCTTGCAAATCTTACTAAACCAAAACGTAGACATTTTCGATGCCTCTTCTTAGGAATAAACGCGTCCAACACTTTGCCATGGAACTCAGAGATTTTCCATGGTCCCTTCCAATGAAAACAAGAAGGAAGATTAGAAACATAAACTGAAATCACCATTTTCTCTAAGGATTTAGCCTAGTAATAGTTAACAGTAACTCCACGGATCTGATTAAAAGCACAAGTTAAGTGAATTACCAAGAACAATGTTCTTCAATACTATTCCAAATTCAATTTTGGAACTTCTGTTATCATAGCTTTCAACTGTTTGAAACTCTGTTGGCATTGTTCAATCGCACATAACTAACATTTTCTATAGCAATTTTGTCATGGTAGAGCTATCATTGACAAGCCTGAACAAATCATCTGTAGTATACAATAAATCCTAGAGAACTACACACTTCTATATTATTTCTCAGAGATTCCCTAATTCACATTTATCAGGAGTTCATTCGAAATAATTCAAATATCTTTTGCTGTTAATAAATGGTTTAGAAAATTTATTTCTTGAAATTAAAATTCACATTTATTGATCTTCACAAATAATTATTTCTCTCGTAATATTTGTAACACTGTTTTTCCAATACTAATCGTGTTCAATTTTTTTTCTTCACATGAATTGAGTATCTTTAATTATATAGCAACAACTCTGATAAGATACAGCTAGAAACTTTTGTCTATTAAATATATAAAGTGACTATGCAATTGATAATCATATACAATAATCAACATTTGACTAAACTTTGCAACCTATACAAGTTTTTTAGGGATTTCGACGAAATATAAACAAAAACCCCGAGAAGATACTTAAAACATTTACTCATCCATGGCAACTGACTGAAAAAATTTGGGTTGACGTCTAGCTCATAATCATATACAAGGTCAACACCAAATTCTAGCACAGATAAATCTGAAAGAACCCGAAGACTAATATGATCACCAGCTTCTAATTCACCACCCCTAAAGTTCCAACAAGTCGCCCAGTATAAGGTATTCTTAGTTTCAGGAATTCCCATGAAATGTTTGGAGTAGGTCCACTTTGTACCTTTGGTCTCGTTCACAATTTCAAGGCATGGTAAAAATCCATATGTTTTATCATTCTTGGCAGAAAAAATGATAATCGAATTTAAGAAGCAACTTATCTTTCGACTAGAGTTTGGGGGCACTGATATTGAAACCTCAGTCTTGCCAGCTTGATGGCCATAGTAATGACCATGGTAATCAAATGGCACTGGATCAAATGTTTTAATTATACCGTAATCATATAATACCTGTAGCATTGGGTTAGAGAATGAGTTATTAAAAAGTATATAGTATATAAATAATTTTAAAAACTTGGAACTTGTAAAGGGAACCTGTGGGGAAGCAACCACTTTTGATTCTTCTATATAACTGCAAAGTTGCACTTTAGCATTTCCAAAAGATTCCAAACTGCGCAAGTGTTTTGTTAGGTCCATCTTGATATTTCTTGTGGAAACTTCACCTCCTAAAATATGTACAATAATGTGTTATTTATCAATTTTAGTGATCATCAACATAATGTGCTTATTAGAAAGTAATAGTATTGACTTGAATGGAGTGATAATTAATGCTTTTATCAAACACTCATTTGACACGAATTCAAATCGTGACCCATCCCCTATATTCAATATTGTATGAAAAAAAGATATCAAAGTAGTAATGATGTTATCACTAAAATATATTATAAGACTTGTAAGAAATAATCAATTATACACATTATATCTTTATTTTTATATAAAATATAAACTTTAAAACTATTAACTATGTTAATCAAAACACCACTGTTATAATTTTATCCATTATTTTAGTTTCCACTTCTATTAGTACTATTGGATTAATCATTTATCAAACAATAAACTTATTTTCATTAGACCCCAATTGCAGCATAACTTTATAATTATCATTTTATTATTAAGCTAAATTTCTCTCATAATCTATTAAATTGTCACATTTCTTGATAATATTTTTATTGTATTAGAAAGTCTTTTAGAGAAACATTCATCATTTCTTGAACATTTGTTATTCACATATAAAATGAAACAATAAAATAAATATAATAGGATGTATTTACTAAAATATAATTATTTGAAGTCTACTCGTACCTGTAGATAAGTGCGAAAAGCCATTTTTATATCCAATGTTGTGTTCTGATTCATAAGTAACGCCAAATTTTCTTATGCTGAGATGAATAGGCACTACCATGCAACTCACAAGGTCACCACCTTCAAACTGACAGTCCGTTACTGGCCAATGAATCAACCACAACATTGTGTTATCGTTAGTCTCAGGAATTCCAATGAAACTTGAGCGATATCTCTGCATGATCCTTTTGGTCTCATTGAAAATGTGGACACTTGGTAGAAGCTCCGACATTTGATCACTAGCTAAAGAGAAAACAATGCATAAGCTGAACCGAAGGATCTTTTCATCTGGATGAGATGGTGTTGGCAAAAAAAAAGAGATTCGATGCTCGTTAGTGCTATGCTTAAACCCAATCGGAACTTCACTTCCTACAACAAATGTGCTTGTTATACCACATTCGTGCAAGACCTGATCCAAAAAGAACAAGTTAGATGATTAAGTAGTATAAGAGAAAAAATAGATTTAACATTTAACTTGGCGAACTATTGGACCTGTGGGGTAGCTAGCATTATGCTGTCTGTTAGGTAGCTATAAAGTTGCAGTCGATTTCTGTTAATGGAATCCACGTTGAATAATCTTCTAATCTCTTCTGCTTCAAAGTTTTCAATTGGTTCCAACTTGAATAGATCTTCAACCTCAGTCAATTTTTCACATCCAAAAATATTAACACATCGTGTGGAAGAAAAGAAGCATGGAAGAATTGACCAATTTCCCTGAAATGAAGAATTGACTCCAAAAATAAAGTTGCACCCAAAAACATCGAAGAAGACCGGAAGCTTTGGAATCATTTGGAGTTCAGTGCAAGAAGTCAATAGAAGTTCCTCAAGTTTTGTAAGGTTTTTTAAGCTCTCGGGTAGGTAATGAATTGGGTTTCTACTTAAATTTAAGGATTTCAAGGAAGCCAAGTTACAAAGATCATTGGGCATGACATCATTAGATAATTTGCAACTTTCAAGGCTTAACTTTACCAAAGAGCCCGGTAGAGATGCCCAAGAGAAACCCAATCCTTTGCTTCTTTTCAGTAAGAGCCACTGCAACCCCAATCTTGATTGATATATGGCAGTTTCATCTAAATTAAGCACCTTCAATGATTTCATATTTTGCAACTCCCTAGGAACATCATCTAGTCTTGAACAACCAGATAAGCTCTTCAAGTGATATTAATGAACCAATTGTCCTTGGAAGATGCCTAAGACTTGTGCAATCTTTAAGGTTCAAGAAATTAAGCATCTTTAGCTCGCCAATGGATTGATCAACTTCCACCAAATTTATGCAATCTTTGAGCATCAACTTCTCAAGGCTAGGGAGTCCTGAAAAGCTTGGGGTTTTAAGAAGGCTATGTGAATGGTTGAGATTAAGGATCTTTAAATTTGGGAGGCACTGCAAAAAAGAAAACTCTTCATTTATATATTATTGTTTCACACACACACACAAAAAGAAGTTAAATTAGTATATATCATACCTCTGTATCCTTCCAAACTTGTTTAAGTTTACTGTTGCGCATGTCGAGAACAACTAGTTCATTGATATCAAAATCCACCGGAAAAGATTGCATACAAAACCCATGCCAACGTAACCATCTTAATCTTTTGGGAAAGTCTTTGAAGTCTCCTTTAAGTCTTACATAATCCAGTTGAAGCAGTTTAAGTCTCTTCATCTTTGCAAATGCTTGAGTTTCCATATCAACATCATTTGCCATGAGAAACTGACTTTTGGAATGCTTTGGAAAATGTAGAGTTGTATTTGTCCTTTTAGCCTTGTCTTCTAGCAATCCTTTTATGTCAAGTGTGAGGCACTTAACTGTTCTGGAACCCTGCATCAGAAAAACTTTTTTAAAAAATAAAAAGATATTTGATTAAAAAAAAAAGTAGTTTACATGCACACAAGAAAAAAGTTGAGTAAAATGATGTTTCTTAATTACAATTTTTTCTCTTACTACATCAAACGCGTTCTTATGCCACAATCTGCTTCGTTTCCCAATATCAGAAGATTCTTGACGAATAATTTCTCGTCCCATATCTCTAACCATTTGGTGCATCATTAGCTTGTTTTTTTCATTAATGATTAAGAGAGACCTGCCTACTAGATTTTCAATTCCAATTGTTGTATAGTAATCACAACCATCTAGAATTGTAGTCGTGTAATCTCTATCCTTCCCAATGAATAAACAAACTATGTCAAGGAATAAATTTTTGTCATGATCGTCTTCCAAAGAATCATAGCTTATTCTTAGAATCTCTTGAATTTTGCTATCAGGGATTTCTTCCAATTTCTCCAATGCACTTTTCCAAGAACTCACACTTTTGGTAGATAATGAAGAGCCCAAAATTTGAAGAGCTAACGGAAGCCCACCACAGTGTTTCACTAAACTTCTTGCATATGCCATTGAACTTTCAGGAACAGAGTTATGACCAAAAGCATACCAATTAAAAAGTTGTAGCGATTCACTTGAAGCTAATTCTTTTACTTCAAATAGCTTGCTTAAGCCTCCACAACTAGTTGATGCTTCCGAATCAAACATTTGGCTTATAAAATGTGCATTCAATAGGCATCGGTTTCTACTAGTTATGATGATTTTACTTCCCGGATGAAAAGGAATTTGAGTTCCCATTAATTTTCTTATTTTTTCCAATTCATCAACATCATCAAGAACAAGAAGAACTCTTCTACAACATACAATTTCTTTGATCTTGTTAATTCCATTATCTATATTGTATATTTTATGTGATTTTCCTTTAAGGATATCTGAAATAAGTTGCCTTTGCAAACGGACTAAACCATTGCAATCTTGACTTGTTTCTCTAACATCAGCAAGGAAACTATAACCTTCAAACCTCAGGATGTTTTGATTGTAAACAACTTTGGCAATGGTTGTCTTCCCAATGCCTCCAATGCCACAAATAGTTGCAATGCCAACTTGATTAGCTCCATCTTGTTCTAACCATTGATTAATTTGTGTCACGAGAGAATCTATTCCAACTAAATAAGGGGGGACATACAAAGAAATAAGATGAAGTTTATTTTGAACTTCTTTAACAATATCTTGAATGAATTGTGATTCATGCCTGCAAATTTAAAAAATACAACTCAATGGTAAAATCTTGGAAATTAAGTAAAGGTTACTAATGTATTTTCTCTTTTCTTGAATATATTTTGATTGTTTTATGAGATTATATGTTCAAGTAAAAATAAGAAACTAAAGCAACATTTCAACATATATGATAGAATTATTACATTCAAAATCAAATGAAATCGATTGTTTTTATGAGATTATATGTTCAAGTAAAAATAATAAACTAATGCAACATTTCAACATATATGATAGAATTATTACATTCAAAATTAAATCAAATCAAATAAAGCAACATAAAAATTAATGAAATTCATTCGAGAAACAACCTATACTCAAAATTTGAACTTTCTCTTTGTGAAAGTTTAATAAATTCTTGTTATTTACATGAATTTATATATTTATTTTTTATTCATTGTAATATTTTGAATATGTGTAGACCTATTACACGAATAATTTGGATATAATTGTTGCAAATATACTACTGCAAAATAGAATTGTTACAGGAGACCAAACTGAATGTAAATAAAATAAGAATCATTGTGTCGTGAAAGAACCACTGCATTAGAGGCAAATTCGCCCTGATCGGTGTAATCGTATAGTGGACGTTACCCCCCAACACAATACTCCAATATTTGTACACCCGAATAAAGAAGGTGGAACACGATTAACATTACTATTCCTAGAAAAAAGTTCAATTCCCAAGAAAGATTAAAAGGGTTATAAACAGTCCCGCTTAAAACCTAATCTCTTAGACAGAATTTCCCTTTCGTGTAATTTTGCGGAACACTAGAATTTAGAGAACTTAGAGAAGTTGTTTTTCTCTTGTTGTGTTAGGTGGGCGAATGGCCTCCTATTTATACTATTTTTTGATAGGCAAAATGGTAAAATAACAGTTTTAGTTTCCAAAAATAGCAAAGAATTTTCCTAACTGAAAATATTCTAAAAATATTTTATGCAACAGTTAGAGGATTTTTCGCAATTCGAAATATTCTTTTGCATTACCAACAATGACATCTTAGAAACCACAAACAGTGTCATTAAATTCAAGACGCTATTTCTTTTTATTTTCAACTCGTCAAATCCAAGTTGTTCATGTGATAGGTGCAAACGTATTTAAAATTTGATCTATGTGTTTTAGAAACATCTCACATCATATTCGAGCTAACATTTAATGCTTAAGCTGATGACTTGTTTGATAGAAAGACCTTATTGATACAATACTAATATTTTAATGACTCAATAAAAACATGTTAATGTTTGAGAAATAAATTAAAATTGAGTTATAATTAATCCTTTAAAATGGATGGAAGTAACCATTTTAATTTCCAAACGCTACCTAACAATATTTTCTATTAATTTTATTTCTACTCAAGTCAAGTCTTAATGAAAAGGATTGAAGTAACCATATGGAACTCGATTATGTGTATAACGTACCTGTCTTGTAGAACCATGCCTCCTATATCCGCAACTTCTTTTAAAGCATTCCTCCATCTTTGTACCATGTTGTTTTCGGACTCGAAGTTTTGTTCATGTTGGGTAAATGCTTCTGCATAACTTCCCGTCTGGTTCTTGACTTGACTGGGATCCACATCATAGAAAACTGGCAACACAATATGTTTAGAGGATTTCTTGTGCTCCAATATCATTACAAGTTCGTTAAGACACCATGTGGATGCAGCATAATTCTTTGAGAAAACAACGATAGAAATTTTGGAGTGGTGTAGTATTGCTTTTTCAATTTCATCTTTTATGTTATTCCCTCTCTCGATTTCCTCATCATCTCTAAATGTTTGAATTCCTAAGTGCACCAAAGCTGTGTAAAGATGATCCGTGAAACTTTTGCGCGTATCCTCACCTCTAAAACTCAAGAATACATGGTAACTACATCGCAAGATTTCTGACACTGCCATTGAAGAAGAAAATGAAGTCGTCCTATATTTTTTATGTAATAACAAGGTTCCAGCATATATATATATGAATGGCAAAGCAGATATTATTAGCAGTCAAGTGGCAGTTCCCAATCCATGGTGGGTCAATCCTTCCTTCCACCAGTTCATACAACTGCCCGCAGAAATTCATGTCGGCCATGTTGTGTTTTTCCAAATCTACCAACTTGGGTTTCGTATTCTATATTATTAATTTTGCTTGACAAATACAATGTATTGATTAACTTGATGGTTATAGCTAGCACAACACGTAATATAGACATCATCTTCAGGCTACTATTAAGGTTCTTGTATTTTAACTCATATTATATTTTGTTTCTTCTACTTAAAAAATAGAAAATTAGTCTTTGTATATTAGATTCGAAAGTAAATTAGTTCTTTTGTTAAAAAAATAATCCATTGTTATTGTTAAAAATTGGTTCATGTAATCAACATTAGGTATATGTGACACGCCACATGCAACTATCTGGTTATTTCGTCATTCACTTTAGTTTTTAACAACAAAAATGGATGAAATTTTTATAGAAATGATAAATTTATTCTTTTATCTAATGCATATGGACTAACTTGCTTGTTTTTAAACAAAATGGGTTAAATACAATTTGACTCTCAATAGAATGACCTCCATGATATTTTTACCAGCTAATACATTGATGGGCACACTCAATAATTAAACCGCAACCACATTATATCACATAGACATCACATTAAACATTCAAGTTCGGTATAGTAAAGAGACAATTTTAGTATCTATGCATGAATGAAGAATTAATTGTTTTTGGAAAAGAATTGGTGATTAAATTGATCATATCGTCAATTTTTTATTTGATTTGTTTGTGTTATCTAAAGTAAATAAATTTTTAAAGATTAAAAAATAATAAAAATTCACCTATATTGCACATTAAAGTAAATTGAAAATGAGAATTGAGAGGGACATAAGAGAAGAAGAATAATTCCGAAGTATTTGGTGTGGAAAATAGTGGCACTAGAAAACGCGTTTCAATCTCTTTTCATTTCGGAGTCATGCTTACGGTCCATTTGGTGCTCAACATTTTTATTAAAAATATTATCTGAATAGAGTTTTTCAACAGAGGTAGTAATAAGGAAGGAAAATGTCAAAGTTGTACACTATAAAAAATACATATTATCAGACCTTAAATAATGATTTATCGGCCTTAAATTTGCAATTAAAGAGGATGGGATAAGGGTAAGGTTGAGTAATTGATCCAAAATTTCATGCTGAGGGCAACTAGCACAAAATTGTTTAAATATTTTCCAATACTCATTGAGGATCTTCATATCCTTTTTGTGGTATGCCATAGATTTCTTTCCTAATTGAAGCACCAAGTGAAGGAAAAGAAAATTCAACGAATATTCTTACCATTTCTATTTTAAAATTTTAATATAATTAATGAAAAATAATTCACATATATGAATTATCAAATTTGACGTGCTTAGAGAACCTCATGTAATAGTATGATGATTAAGGTTGTTCATCACCCTAAATGTGGCCTAAATTTGAATCACGCTACTTGCATTGGTTATTCGAACTTTACTTGTTATTGTAATTAAAAAAATTAACATACTTAAATAAATATTAAATTTTGTCACATTTAATATAGAGGACATGAGAGGAGGAGAATAATTCCCAAGTACTTGGTGTGGAAAATAGTCGTACTAGAAAACGCGTTTCAATTACTTTTCATTTTGGAGTCATGCTTACGTTCCAAGACCTTAGACCATTAGCAATTAAAGAGGGGCTTCAACAAAATTATGGCCCCAACTATTTCACCGAACATAATAAATTCGTGGGCTAAGCAATTTCAGTCAAATAAAAAGTAGTGAAGAGGATGGGATAAGGTTAAAGTGGAATCCAAAGTGGAATCCCTCGTTACAGCAAAGTAGTAATGCAAAGTGGAATCCCTCGTTACAGCCTTCAAATTTTTTGGTTCACAATATTTTAGGAAGAACTCGATTCAAATAATATTTTTTCGTGATTATTTTTCTCAATAATATTATCTTTAAAATTTAAATCTATATTTTTCTTAAAAGTATAATATGTCTTACTATCATGTCTAACGCTTGCTAATTATTCAAATAATAATGTTAACAAAAAGGTTGAGCACGCCACCAAATGGTTGATAAGTACTAACAAGCTCATGGTCTAAAGTCTAGATCGAGTAGCACTATTATCCAAAACATACTGAAACATATTAATTCTTTCTCCGACGTTTGTTGTATAGAACTCTACAACCTTTAGTGCTACTAATTATCACTTTTATTGTTGTGACTCCATAACTAAAACTTAGCTGATCCCTTCATTCAAGAGTGTAATTATTCGAATAGGATCATGTCTCTTTTATGGTGGAACACTAATTCATTTTATTACATGGACTTGTTCATAAAAATTCTCTTAAAATATCGAACAAATATCAGTTAGGTATTCTGATTTAAATATTTAGTTTTTAAGAGAATATGTTCTTACCTCATTATGCCTTCTCGAAGATTTATGTCAAATCCAAACTGATGTGAGCTGGTAACCATATATTTTTATTTTTAAGGATTTTAGTACCTCTATTTTTTAAGATTTCAAAACTTAAATCCAATTGTTAACACCATTAATTTTTTTGTTAAATTCGAGTTAATTACAACATCATTTTTGTAATTACGTGGTTACCAAATAAGTTTTTTTTTTATTTCAAAATGCCACCCTAACACATTTAACAAAAAAAATTAAAATGTTAACCATCGGAAAGTAAAGAGACTAAATTTTTGGAAATGAAAGTACGTGTTCTAAACTCCAAAATTTTTAAAAGTACAAGAACTTATGGCATATTTTAACCTTTTAACTTCTGGGTCGAGCTACTCATCCAATCCCCGCTCCAGATTTGGGAGGATTTAGACAAAATTATGAAAAATGGACTTGGACAAAAAGTTAGTCCGATTTAAAATACGATTCAGGCTCGGGCATAAAAATTCAAGGCCCGAGCCATTTACTAATTTTCTAATATATTATATTATGTTATTTTTATAAATTATATAATTTATTTCAAAAAATAAATCTATAGTAATACATATGATACTACTTTTTAATTAAACATGTTGGAATACTACTTTTTAATTGATTGTGTATATGATTAAATCGATTGTTATGTTGGAATACTACTTCTTTTTAATTGATTGTGTATATGATTAAATCGATTGTTATGTTGGAATACTACTTCTTTTGAATCGATTGTTTATATGTTTAAATCGATTGTTACATAACACATCTAATTAATTTGTTCTTTGCTTCTTTGATTGTTGCGTAGCATTTCCTTTTATTCTCTACTTCTTTGATTGTTGGTTGTTTTAAATCGCTTCTTTTCCTAAAATGTTAAGGGACCAAATGAATATCAGCAAAGAATTTATGTTGGAGTTTGAATCGATTCTTTGCTTATTTCAATTGATTGTTTGTTGTTTTGAATTAATTCATTGTTATTTGAATTGATTCAAACTCCTACATAAATTCACTACTGATATTCATTTGGTCCCTTATCAATATTGACTCACACCCGGTGTATGTAAGTTCTTTTTCCCTCAAACCTCCTATTGTACGTGTGAAGCAAGCAAAGGTATCGGTTGTTCTTACTCTAGAAGAGAAATGATTCCTCATATTTTCTACAGTGTATTTACATATTTGCCCTCACCCGAATATTGAGGGAATCTCCCTTTACTTTTGACACGTTCAATAGAAAGTTTAAGGGAAAAGAACTAATTTACACCGGTGTATATAAGTATTGATAACTCATTGATACCAAATGTTTAGATTAAATCGAGAAATCATTATATAGTATTTACCTATACTATGTTATGTGTTATATTTATTTATAAAACATATTTTTAATTTAAATGATATACTAAAAACTGCTCATCCACACAATCACTGATATGTTGATTTAGGATCCAAACTTGAATCATATATTCTTACGTAGTGAAACTAAAAAGGGCCTCGTCGCCATTCTCCATCTATTCCTATATATATCATCTGTTCGGAAGAAACCGAACTTAACAAAACACCATGAAAGCATAATTGATATTTTTTCACTTTTAAGAAATATAAGTTGTTAATAATATCAATCCCAATAATATAATATATCAACAATCAAACCAAATCAACGACCATATCACAATAAAAAGATAAAATCAATTCATTAGGAAGGGTCTTCCACCTCATTATCTGCATGATTTTCATACGAATCCAGTTGTAAAGTAATAGTGTTGAACACTTTGAATCGATTCATTATTGTTTGAATCGATTCAAACTCCAACATAAATTTATTGTTGATATTCATTTGGTCCTTCATCAATACTTGCACAACATTTGTCCCTTATCCATACTTGCACAAAAATAACTTGTGAATACTGCTTTTTTCGAATAGATTGTTTATATGTTTAAATTGATTGTCATGTTGGAATATTGCTTCTTTTAAATCGATTGTTATGGTGGAATACTACTTCTTCTTCTTTTGAATCAATTGTTTATATGTTTAAATCAATTGTTGTGTTGGAATATTAATTGTTGCTTTTGAATCAATTGTTTATATGTTCAAATTGGTTGTTATGTTGGAATACTACTTCTTTTGAATCGATTGTTTATATGTTTAGACCAATTGTTAAGTAGCACATCTAATTTTAGCTTGGCCCCCAAAATTAACATCCTGACTCCGCTAATACGGATCAATATATTGGTCAATTCTTGATTCAATTGATCGACTAATCTTTTTTAATCCGATTTAATAACTATGCCAAATATATACATATTTCTAAAATAATATGTTAGTATAAAAATATTTAATCAATTTGAGTTATGAAATTGTGGTCTAACAATAGTTTTGGGTATCTTATAAACTCAAAATTTTCAAATTATGCTGGTGTCCATTTGTGCTTTATTTTTGGTACAAGTTCTTTTTGGAGTTATACCATATATTTTTGTATCTTGATTTAAAAAAATGATACGTAAAAATCATCTGAAAATAAGATGAACTTCAAAGTACAACACCAAGTCTTCATCAAGCAGTGTACACGTCCAAATTACTATATTGATTAATATAATAATATTAATATTTTCTTTCTCCTTTATTTACTTTCGAATTATTTTTGATGTTTTTAATTTATCGATTTTATATATGATATTTAGATTTATTAATGGGTTGAATTATTGATCCAAATTTAAAAGATTGTTTAAATTTTGAAGGAGTTTTGCTAAAATTATTAAACCCTAAAAATAGGACTCGGCAAAAAAAATTAAGCTTGTTAAAAATATGAGTTGAACTCATATATGAACATTGAAGGTCTGAACTAGGCTCGGTCCATTTTTAAAATTTGTAATTTTTATATTATATTATTTTTATATATTATGTAATATATAATATAAAAATTAAATCTATAGTAATATATAATATCGTAAACATCAAAAAAAACATTAAGAAGAATATATATATATAAGTTTAATAAATAAAATATATAAATTATTAAATAGTATTAAAAATAATATAAATAATTTTTTAAAAATAATAATATGGGTGGATTAAAATGGATTTGGGTTAACTATTTACAAGTATGGATGGGCTTAAACAAATTTCAGATACATATTTCAGACTGGGTCTGGTTGATCTTGACAACCAGAATATGTGTTAACATCATGCTTAATTCTAACCCAAACTCAACCCGATGCATGGGGGAAAATGTTTAAACTTCGAACGATATTAGTGAAATATGATTAATTTTTAAATATTTTTTAAATGGCTTATGAGTAAAACTTTTTTATTAGTTTGAAGAGTTGTGAGTTTAATATCCTCTCTGAATCAATTCTTTAATCAATTTCCAATTCAACCAATTTATCAGTCGATCTAATTCGGTTCAACAACCCTAATTATATGAATTTCAAGCTGTTGAAGCTACAACTGATATTAAAATAAATCGGAACCTTCTCGGTCTCACCAAACTTACTCTAAACCAAGAGCATAAAAAATAAAAAAAAAAATCCTCCTCTAAACCATGCAGTGTCAACAATCATAAGATCTGTTAGTGAAACATTGAGTAGAAACTATACATGACAACAAGTGGGAACCCTCACCTTGTCAGAGATCATGGGAAGTATTGAACTCTTATAATTAGAATAATCAAGTTCCACTGCAAATAACGATCAAAACCCACAAAAATAAAAACGCATACCATGAACATGCAGCAGTTCATAATATTCTTTGAAGTTTTAGACTCTTGACAATAACCAGAAAATTCAAACACAAACACAGTCTGTATCTTCAGTTCATAAACATCCCAATAAACCATTGGGATTCAAACACAAAACCATCACACAAACACGTATTGTCTGTATCTTCAGTTCATAAACATCCCAATAAACCATTGACATTCAAACACAACCATCACACAAATGCATACTGGCAGTATCTTCAGTTCATAAACATCCCAATAAACCATTGAGATTGTATTTCAAAGAAGCAAATAACTCAACCCGTGGCTTTTTCGGCAAACTGGCTAGCTTCAGTTGGTTTTCTTTTAACTCAGCTTCGTCCTGATCCAGCTTCAGTTTCTTCTCTTTTAAGTCAGCTTCGTCCTGATCCAGCTTCAGTTTCTTCTCTTTTAAGTCAGCTTCATCCTTCTCCAGCTTCAGTCTGTCTTTTCTAATATTAGCTTTCTTCTTCTCAAATCTCTTCTCCTCTGCTTGAAACTCCATTTCACGAGCCTTCATCAACTTATTCATGATGTTTTGCACCATTGTCTCCATAGTTGTGATGACTTTTAGCTCAAGTATCTCTGGGTTACTTACTATTTTATGGTAAACTTCATCTAGTGAGTTCATAATGATCCTTTGAACATCTGCATGACTACATAAAAAAATTGTTATCAGTATAAGGGTGCTTTTGAAATGTCAGTGAGCACTTGAGTTCATAAATATTGTATACCCCTGAACAGTTGACAGCTTCATATCGTCTTGATTTGCTCTGACATCACCGCTGCCTTCAGTCAGATTATTGTATATCTTGTCGTCTAGAAAACAAAGTTATTAAGGTAGGAAACATAAAGGATATTACTATTTACAATTAACAAGAAAAAAGCTGAGGATTTTATAAGATCATTTATCAACTTGCAGCAATTACCTGACAGAAGAAAGTTTTCAATATCAAACAACGGCAGTGACAGAAGCTCCTGTAGAAAAAGAGAATCAGATCTGATCCAAAAATAAGCAATTTGAATTTAAAAAATACATACAGGTCAAAACTTACTGGATCAACATTAAGCCCCTTTTCTAGTGAGTCTACTTCATGATAACCCTGGAAATACGGAGAGAAGTACACAACATTAAGCCCCTTTTCCTACTCAGGACTTTTGTGTGTGTTTGACTAATATTTCTATGATTGCGTTTATCTGTATTTGATTCCAATTCATTCAAATCATCCATGTATCCCTTGAATGAACGTACAATCTAAGAACCATAAGAAAAAGGACATAAAAGGATCATAAGACATAAAAATCCGAATATTTAAACTACAAATATTTCTGTCTGCTTACTAATGTTCAGGTAGAATAATCTGAGTTCAACAATTGCTTACAAAGAAAGTAACAAACATTTCTGGCCAATTTATATATATGTAACCCAGAGAATTAATAAAAAGAACTGATATTTTTGGTTGTATCACTTTATAGTTTGCAAAAGATGAAATAAACTGTCCGTCAAAGAAATTAAAGGGATGACAAGTTGTACTTATATGACAATAGGAATAGCTTAGAAGGGTTAAAATTTTCATTGGTTAAAAGAGAATCTATTATTACAACAGAGGATTAAACTTGATTTTTGCATCATTTATTGAAAGGATTGAATAGAAAACTATCAAAATATTAGATTAGATATTCAATATTAATAATAAGTATATATTAATTGAATTAGACATTATAATTAGTCATAACTATCAAAATTTAAAATTGTAAAAATTAATATATATTGAATTAAATGACTACCATACATAATCCTATTAATAATAATGAAAAAAAGAGAGTGTTTAAGACAATTTCATTGTGTTTGCTTGTTCTATGATCCAACTATGGTAGGTAAGCGTGATGTAAGCTCATCGTACTCCCATCCAGTGGCTTTAATTTGCTCTAATGGAATCGAAAATGAATCAATCCTTTTAACTTCTTCTTCTTCTTCTTCCTCTTTCTCTTCATCATTGGAAATCGACTTTATTTCCAAAAAAAGTTTTTTGTCAATTTTGGAGTTCCAATCAATATCATCGATATACATATCTGTTGCATTACTTGGCAACTTATTTGTGCAAGAAAAACGGTGATAATATTCCTAGAATCTCTGTTTGGCTTCCTGGAAAGCTTTTAAACCAGCTGAATCATCCCATTCGAATACTTTATCTGTTTTGAACAAATTATTCTTTAATTCAACAAATATTTTCCATGGCATTGCACCCACTTTTACGCATAATTTTTTCTCCCATGCAGGTAATGGTTCCCATGAATTACCGTTATCATTTAGTTTGGGACGAGTAGATTTCGGACTGTAGTACCTTTCTGGGCTATTATGATATCTCCTTTGATAGTATGACATGATTTCTTGTAATCCAAACAAATAAATAAATTAAAATCGCTAATGATATGAATTTATAGTGAGGAGACTTGTTGGATTTATATAATATTATTAGAGTCGGTAGTGACTCAATCCTTTTCCTTGCTGGAAAAGGAATTCTAATTTCAGTTTGACAATGATTTCTATTTTCTAAATATTTGTATAATAAAATTATTAAAAGAATAACTACATCTGTATTGATTCGTTTCCCTCTAATTGATACGTTACATCCCTAGCTTCTCTAGAATCCTCATTGACTATCTGATCTCTTAACCCAGTGTTCCCCCAAGAATGTTTTTTCTCGTTTTCTACTCCTAATTCATCTCTACGATCATCACCTCCTAGCTTACCGTTTTCAACTTTCTTCGAGTACACCACTTTTCCCTTAAAGCGAGCTAAGTTCACATTTACTTTACTTCCATATATACAGAACCCGTTAAGTTTACTAATTGCCCTGTTATCATCCACAATGCTTGCAAATCTTACTAAACCAAAACGTAGACCTTTTCGATGCCTCTTCTTAGGAATAAACGCGTCCAACACTTTACCATGGAACTCAGAGATTTTCCATGGTCCCTTCCAATGAAAACAAGAAGGATGATTAGAAGCATAAACTGAAATCACCATTTTCTCTAAGGATTTAGCCTAGTAATAGTTAACAATAACTCCACAGCATCTGATTAAAAGCACAAGCTAATTGAATTACCAAGAACAATGTTCTTCAATACTATTCCAAATTCAATTTTGGAACTTCTGTTATCATAGATTTTAACTGTTTGAAACTCTGTTGGCATTATTCAATCGCACATAACTAACATTTTCTGTAGCAACTTCGTCATGGTAGAGCTATCATCGACAAGCCTGAACAAATCATCTGTAGTATACAATAAATCCTAGAGAACTACATACTTCTACATTATTTCCCAGAGATTCCCTAATTCACATTTATCAGGAGTTCATTCGAAAAAACTCAAATATATTCTGCTGTTAATAAAAGGTTTAAAAAACTTATTTCTAGAAATAATAATTTATTGATCTTCACAAATAATTATTTATCTCGTAATATCTGTAACACTGTTTTTCTAATACTAATCGTTTTCATTTTTTTTTCTTCACATGAATTGAGTATCTTTAATTATATAGCAACAACTCTGATAAGATACAGCTAGAAACTTTTGTCTATTAAATATATAAAGTGACTATGCAATTGATAATCATATACAATAATCAACATTTCACTGAACTTTGCAACCTATACAAGTTTTTGTGGGATTTCGACAAAATATAAACAAAAACCCCGAGAAGACACTTAAAACATTTACTCATCCATGGCAACTGGCTGAAAAAATTTGGGTTGTCGTCTAGCTCATAATCATATACAAGGTCAATACCAAATTCTAGCACAGATAAATCTGAAAGAACCCGAAGAGTAATATGATCACCAGCTTCTAATTCATCACCCCTAAAGTTACAACAAGTCGTCCAGTATAAGGTATTCTTAGTTTCCGGAATTCCCATGAAATGTTTAGAGTAGGTCCACTTTGTACCTTTGGTCTTGTTCACAATTTCAAGGCATGGTAAAAATCCATATGTTTTATCATTCTTGGCAGAAAAAATGATAATCGAATTTAAGAAGCAACTTATCTTTCGACTAGAGTTTGGGGGCACTGATATTGAAACCTCAGTGTTGCCAGCTTGATGGCCATCGTAATGACCATTGTAATCAAATGGCACTGGATCAAATGTTGTAATTATACCGTAATCATATAATACCTGTAGCATTGGGTTAGAGAATGAGTTATTAAAAAGTATATAGTATATAAATAATTTTAAAAACTTGGAACTTGTAAAGGGAACCTGTGGGGAAGCAACCACTTTTGATTCTTCTATATAACTGCAAAGTTGCACTTTAGCATTTCCAAAAGATTCCAAACTGCGCAAGTGTTTAGTTAGGTCCATCTTGATATTTCTTGTGGAAACTTCATCTCCTAAAATATGTACAATAATGTGTTATTTATCAATTTTAGTGATTATCAACATAATATACTTATTAGAAAGTAATAATATTGACTTGAATGGAGTGATAATTAAAACTTTTATCAGACACCCATTTGACACGTATTCAAATCGTGCGCCATCCCTATATTCAATATTATATGAAAAAAGATATCAAATTAATAATGTTATTATCACTAAAATATATTATAAGACTTGTAAGAAATAATCAATTATACACATTATATCTTTATTTTTTATTTTTATATAAAATATAAACTTTAAAACTATTAAATATGTTAATCAAAACTCCACTGTTATAATTTTATCCATTATTTTAGTTTCCACTTCTATTAGTACTATTGGATTAATCATTTATCAAGCAATTAACTTATTTTCATTAGACCCCAATTGCAGCATAACTTTATAATTATCATTTTATTATTAAGCTAAATTTCTCTCATAATCTATTAAATTGTCACATTTCTTGATAATAGTTTATTGTATTAGAAAGTCTTTTAGAGAAACATTCATCATTTCTTGAACATTTGTTATTCACATATAAAATGAAACAATAAAATAAATATAATAGGACGTATTTACTAAAATATAATTATTTGAAGTCTACTCATACCTGTAGATAACTGCGAAAAGCCATATTCATATCTAATGTTGTGTTCTGATTCATAAGTAACGCCAAATTTTCTTATGCTGAGATGAATAGGCACTACCATGCAACTCACAAGGTCACCACCTTCAAACTGACAGTCCGTTACTGGCCAATGAATCAACCACAACATTGTGTTATCGTTAGTCTGAGGAATTCCAATGAAACTTGAGCAATATCTCTGCTTGATCGTTTTGGTCTCATTGAAAATGTGGACACTTGGTAGAAGCTCCAACATTTGATCACTAGCTAAAGAGAAAACAATGCATAAGCTGAACCGATGGATCTTTTCATCTGGATGAGATGGTGTTGGCAAAAAAAAAAGAGATTCGATGCTCGTTAGTGCCATGCTTAAACCCAATCGGAACTTCACTTCCTACAACAAATGTGCTTGTTATACCACATTCTTGCAAGACCTGATCCAAAAAGAACAAGTTAGATGATTAAGTAGTATAAGAGAAAAAATAGATTTAAAATTTAACTTGGAGAACTATTGGACCTGTGGGATAGCTAGCATTATGCTGTCTGTTAGGTAGCTATAAAGTTGCAGTCGATTTCTGTTAATGGAATCCACGTTGAATAATCTTCTAATCTCTTCTGCTTCAAAGTTTTCAATTGGTTCCAACTTGAATAGATCTTCAACCTCAGTCAATTTTTCACATCCAAAAATATTAACACATCGTGTGGAAGAAAAGAAGCATGGAAGAATTGCCGTATTTCCCTGAAATGAAGAATTGACTCCAAAAATAAACTTGCACTCAAAAACATCGAGCAACACCGGAAGCTTTGGAATCATTTGGAGTTCAGTGCAAGAAGTCAATAGAAGTTCATCAAGTTCTGTAAGGTTTTTTAAGCTTTCGGGTAGATAATGAATTGGGTTTCTACTTAAATTTAAGGATTTCAAGGAAGCCAAGTTACAAAGATCATTGGGCATGACATCATTAGATAATTTGCATCTTTCAAGGCTTAACTTTACCAAAGAGCCCGGTAGAGATGCCCAAGAGAAACCCAATCCTTTGCTTCTTTTCTGTAGGAGCCACTGCAACCCCAATCTTGATTGATATATGGCAGTTTCATCTAAATTAAGCACCTTCAATGATTCCATATTATGCAACTCCCTAGGAACATCATCAAGTCTTGAACAACCAGATAAGATAAGCTCTTCAAGTGATATTAATGAACCGATTGTCCTTGGAAGTTTCCTAAGACTTGTGCAATCTTTAAGGTTCAAGAAAGCAAGCATCTTTAGCTCACCAATGGATTGATCAACTTCCACCAAATTTATGCAATCTTTGAGCATCAACTTCTCAAGGCTAGGGAGTCCTGAAAAGCTTGGGGTTTTAAGAAGGCTATGTGAATGGTTGAGATTAAGGATCTTTAAATTTGGGAGGCACCGCAAAAAAGGAAAACCCTTTATTTATATATTATTGTTTCACACACACACAAAAAGAAGGAAAATTAGTATACATCATACCTCTGTATCCTTCCAAACTTGTTTAAGTTTACTGTTGCGCATGTCGAAAACAACTAGTTCATTGATATCGAAATCCACCGGAAAAGATTGCATACAAAACCCATGCCAACGTAACCATCTTAATCTTTTGGGAAAGTCTTTGAAGTCTCCTTTAAGTCTTACATAATCCAGTTGAAGCAGTTTAAGTCTCTTCATCTTTGCAAATGCTTGAGTTTCCATATCAACAACATCATTTGACATGAGAAACTGACTTTTGGAATGCTTTGGAAAATGTAGAGTTGTATTTGTCCGTTTAGCCTTGTCTTCTAGCAATCCTTTTAGGTCAATTGTGAGACACTTAACTGTTCTGGAACCCTGCATCAGAAAAACTTTTTTAAAAAATAAAAAGAAATTTGATAAAAAAAAAAAAGAAAAGTAGTTTACATGCATACAAGAAAAAAGTCGAGTAAAATGATGTTTCTTACAATTTTTTCTCTTATTACATCAAACGCGTTCTTATGCCACAATCTGCTTCGTCTCCCAATATCAGAAGATTCTTGACGAATAATTTCTCGTCCCATATCTCTAATCATTTGGTGCATCATTAGCTTGTTTTTTTCATGATTAAGAGAGACCTGCCTACTAGATTTTCAATTCCAATTGTTGTATAGTAATCACAACCATCTAGAATTGTAGTCGTGTAATCTGTATCCTTCCCAATGAATAAACAAACTATGTCAAGGAATAAATTTTTGTCATGATCGTCTTCCAAAGAATCATAGCTTATTCTTAGAATCTCTTGAATTTTGCTGTCAGGGATTTCTTCCAATTTCTCCAATGCACTTTTCCAAGAACTCACACTTTTGCTAGATAGTGAAGAGCCGAAAACTTGAAGAGCTAATGGAAGCCCACCACAGTGTTTCACTAAACTTCTTGCATATGCCATTGAACTTTCAGGCACAGAGTTATGACCAAAAGCATACCAATTAAAAAGTTGTAGTGATTCACTTGAAGCTAATTCTTTTACTTCAAATTGCTTGCTTAAGCCTCCACAACTACATGATGCTTCCAAATCAAACATTTGGCTTATAAAATGTGCATTCAATAGGTATCGGTTCCTACTAGTTATGATGATTTTACTTCCTGGATGAAAAGGAATTTGAGTTCCCATTAGTTTTCTTATTTTTTCCAATTCATCAACATCATCAAGAACAAGAAGAACTCTTCTACAACATACAACTTCTTTGATCTTGTTAATTCCATTATCTATATTGTATATTTTATGTGATTTTCCTTTAAGAATATCTGAAATAAGTTGCCTTTGCAAACGGACTAAACCATTGCAATCTTGACTTGTTTCTCTAACATCAGCAAGGAAACTATAACCTTCAAACCTCGGGATGTTTTGATTGTAAACAACTTTGGCAATGGTTGTCTTCCCAATGCCTCCAATGCCACAAATAGTTGCAATGCCAACTTTATTTGCTCCATCTTGTTCTAACCATTGATTAATTTGTGTCACGAGAGAATTTATTCCAACTAAATAAGGAGGGACGTACAACGAAATAAGATGAAGTTTATTTTGAACTTCTTTAACAATATCTTGGATGAATTGTGACTCATGCCTGTAAATTTAAAAAATACAACTCAATGGTAAAATCTTGGAAATTAAGTAAAAGTTACTAATGTATTTTCTCTTTTCTTGCATATATTTTGTTTGTTTTTATGAGATTATATGTTCATAAAAATAAGAAACTAATGCAACATTTCAACATATATGATAGAATTTTTACATTCAAAATCAAATCAAATCAAATAAAGCAACATAAAAATTAATGTTATTTACATGAATTTATATATTTATTCTTTATTCAACTTTCTCTTTTCCAAAGTTTAATAAATTCATGTTATTTATATGAATTTATATATTTATTTTTTATTCATTGTAATATTTTGAATATGTGTAGACCTATTACACGAATAACTTGGATATGATTGTTGGAAATATACTACTACAAAATAGAATTGTTGTAGGAGACCAAATTGAATGTAAATAAAATAAGAATTATTGTGTCGTGAAAAAACCACTGCATTAGAGGCAAGTTCGCCCCGGTCGGTGTAATCGTGTAGTGGATGTTACCCCCAACACAATACTCCAATATTCGTACACCCGAATAAAGAAGGTGGAACACAACTGACATTATTCTTCCTAAAAAAAAAAGTTCAATTCCCAAGAAAGATTAAAGGGGTCACAAACAGTCTCACATAAAACCTAATCTCTTAGACGGAATTTCCCTCTCGTGTAATTTTGCAGAACACTAGAATTTAGAGAGCATGGAGAAGTTGTTTTTCTCTTGTTGTGTTACGTGGGAGAATGACCTCCTATTTATAATATTTTTTATGGGCAAAATGATAAAATAACAGTTTTAGTTTCCAAAAATACCAAAGGATTTTCCTAACTGAAAATATTCCAAAAATATTTTCAAAATATTCTTTTGCATTACCAACAATGACATCTTAGAAAACCACAAATAGTGTCATTAAACTCAAGAGGCTATTCCTTTTTGTTTTCAACTCGTCAAATCCAAGTTGTTCATATGATAGATACAAACATATTTAAAATTTGATCTATGTTTTTAAAAACATCACACATCAGATTCGAGCTAACATTTAATGCTTAAGCTGATGATTTGTTTGATGGAAAGACCTTATTGATACAATACTAATATTTTAATGACTCAATTAAAACATGTTAATGTTTGAGAAATAATTTAAAATCTGAATTATAATTAACCCTTTAAAATGGATTGAAGTAACCATTTTAATTTCCAAACGCTACCTAACAATATTTTCTATTAATTTTATTTCTACTGTATCAAGTCTTAATGAAAAGGATTGAAGTAACCATATGGAACTTGATTATGTGTGTAACGTACCTGTCTTGTAGAACCATGCCTCCTATATCCGCAACTTCTTTTAAAGCATTCCTCCATCTTTGTACGATGGACTCAAAGTTTTGTTCATGTTGGGTAAATGCTTCTGCATAACTTCCCGTCTGGTTCTTGACTTGACTCGGATCCACATCATAGAAAACTGGCAACACATTATGTTTAGAGGATTTCTTGTGCTCCAATATCATTACAAGTTCGTTAAGACACCATGTGGATGCAGCATAATTCTTTGAGAAAACAACGATAGAAATTTTGGAGTGGTGTAGTATTCCTTTTTCAATTTCATCTTTTATGTTATTCCCTCTCTCGATTTCCTCATCATCTCTAAATGTTTGAATTCCTAAGTGCACCAAAGCTGTGTAAAGATGATCCGTGAAACTTTTGCGCGTATCTTCACCTCTAAAACTCAAGAATACATGATAACTACATCGCGAGATTTCTGACATTGCCATTGAAGAAGAAAATGAAGTCGTCCAGTATTTTTTATGTAATAACAAGGTTCCAGCATATATATATATATATATATATATGAATGGCAAAGCAGATATTATTAGCAGTCAAGTGGCAGTTCCCAATCCATGGTGGGTCAATCCTTCCACCAGTTCATACAACTGCCCGAAGAAATTCATGTCGGCCATGTTGTTTTTTTCCAAATCTACCAACTTGGGTTACGTATTCTGCATTATTAATTTTGCTTGACAAATACAATCTATTGATTAACTTGATGGTTATAGCTAACACAACACGTAACATAGACATCATCTTTAGGCTAATATTAGTAAAAATACTATGAAGATTCTTGTATTTTAAGTCATATTATATTTTATTTCCTCTAGTAAATTAGTCTTTGTATATTAGATTAGAAAGTAAATTAGTTCTTTTGTTAAAAAAATTATCCATTGTTATTGTTAAAAATTGGTGCATATAATCAACATGAGGTACATGTAACACGACACATGCAACTATCTGGTTATTTCGTCATTCACGTTAGTTTTTAACAACAAAAATGGATGAAATTTTTAATAGAAATGATAAATTTGTTCTTTTATCTGATGTATATGGACTAATTTGCTTGTTTTTAAATAAAATGGGTTAAATACAATATGACTCTCAATAGAATGATCTCCATGATACTTTTACCGGCTAATACCTTGGTGGATACAGTCAATAATTAAACCACAACCACAATATATCACATAGACATCACATTAAACATTCAAGTTCGGTATAGTAAAGAAACAATTTTAGTATCTATGCATGAATGAAGAATTAATTGTTTTTGAAAAAGAATTGGTGATTAAATTGATCAGGTCGTCAATTTTTTATTTGATTTGATCGTGTTATCTAAAGTAAATAAAATTTTAAAAATTAAAAAATAATAAAAATTCACGTATATTGCACGTTAAAGTAAATTGAAAATGAGAATTGAGAGGGACATAAGAGAAGGAGAATAATTCCGAAGTATTTGGTGTGGAAATTAGTGGCACTAGAAAACGCGTTTCAATCGCTTTTCATTTCGGAGTCATATGCTTACGGTCCATTTGGTGCTCAACATTTTTATTAAAATATTATTTGAATAAAAAAAGTATATTATCTGACCTTAAACAATGATTTATCGGCCTTAAATTAGCAATTAAAGAGGATGGGATAAGGGTAAGGTTTAAGTAATTGATCCAAAATTTCATGCTGAGGGTATGGCATAGATTTCTTTCCTAATTGAAGCACCAAGTGAAGAAAAAGAAAATTCAACGAATATTCTTACCATGTCTATTTTAAAATTTTAATATAATTAATGAAAAACAATTCACATATATGAATCATCAAATTTGACGTGCTTAGAGAACCCCATGCGATGGCCTGATGATTAAGGTTGTTCAAAATACATGAATGATAAAATTTAACGTGATTAAATAAATATCGAATTTTGTTATATTTTTAATAATAAATATGGGTAAAATGGTAATAAATTGGTATTTTAATGCCATTAAAAACGTGTCAGATAAATATTAGATTAGATATTCAATATTAATAATCAATATATGTTAATTGAATTATACATTATAATTAAGGATGAGTGTCGAAATTCAAAATTGTAAATATTAATATATACTGAATTAAATTACTACCATACATAATCTTATTCAAATAATAATAATGAAAAAAATGAGTGTTTCAGACAATTTCGTTGTATTTGTTTGTTCTATGATCCAACTATAGTAGGTAAGCGTGGTGTAGGTTCATCGTACTCCCATCCAGTGGCTTTAATTTGCTCTAATGGGATCGAAAACGAATCAATCCTTTTAACTTCTTCTTCCTCTTCATCATCGAAAATTGACTTTATTTCCAAAAAAAAGGTTTTGGATCAATTTTGGAGTTCCAATCAATATCATCGATATAAATATCTGTTACATTACTTGGCAACTTATTTGTGAAAGGAAAACGATGATAATATTCCCAGAATCTCTATTTGGCTTCCTGAATAGCTTTTAAACTAGCTGAATCATCCCATTCGAATACTTTATCGGTTTTGAACAAATTATTCTTTGATTCAACAAATCTTTTCCATGGCATTGCATCCACTTTTATGCAAAAAATTTTCTCCCATGCCGGTAATGGTTCCCATGAATTACTGTTATCATTCGGTTTGGGACGAGTAAATTTCCTTTTTTAGTAACTTTGTTGGCGATTATGATATCTTCTTTGATAGTATAACATGATTTCTTGTAATCCAAACAAATAAAGGAATTGAAATCGCTAATGATATGGATTTACAGCGAGGGGACTTGTTGGGTTTATATAAGATTATTAGAGTTGGTGGTGACTCAATCTGTTTCCAACAATTCTAATTTCAGTTTGATTATGATTTCTATTTTCTAAATATTTGTATAATAAAATTATTAAAAAATAATTATATCTGTATTGATAATATTTTCTTATTAAATGAGTTTTATAAGTTAAATAGCAATCAAACCAAGACTGGGAGACTGAACTGCATTAGGTCTTGGGGGTGATCCATCGCTTCAACCACTATCCACCATCTACATCCTTCCCCTATATAAACTCTGCAATATATATATATAGAGAGAGAGAGAGAGGGAGAGAGAGAGAGACACACACACACACACACACACAAATTATGGAAGGCAGGAAAGTTAGATATCAAATACGGTTGGCATGGTGGTTTCACAACCGCTATTTCAAAATAGCTGAAGATTCATTAGCTGTGTGAACAAATTTCAGATGTTCTTCGAAATCCAAAGCAGAAAAATCACATACAGAGGCTGAGATCAGATAACTGATACTCAAGTACAAATTTAAGGGCTTCGAATTTACCTCATTTGATCAGAGTCGTGGTGAGATGCTTGCTTGGGGCAAAGATCCGTACGAAGAGAGATGAGGGTAGGAAGGATTTCTTAAAAAAAAAAAAAAAGGTTAAAATCTTCTATTAGTCCCTGTACTTTGTAAAAGTTGTGAATTCAGTTCCTATATTTTAATTTGAATAATTTCAGCCCTTTACTTTTTGAAGTAGTAGTTACATCCATTAAGTTCAATTACTAGTATTGCACTACACGTACGGTTGTAGACTTAGTCTATATGCCCCAAATGGATCATTCTAAGTCTCTATACTTTTTGGATTTTGAAATTTTAATCTCGATGTAAATGATAGTTATTAATCAATTAATTGGATTTTTAATGAGTAATATGCGGAAATAAAAAACTAAGACATTACACATAGGATAATATATTTATCGCATCAGATTTTAAAAATAGCATAACTTAATAAATTTAACAGGTATTGTTTGGTAAGAATTGAAATTTTAAAATTCGAAAAGTATAGAAACTAAAATTGACCAAATTAAAGTATAGAATCTAAATCCACAATTTTTATAAAATACAGGGACTAATAACATAATTTAACCTTTTTGTCAAAAATAAATTATATATAATTTTAGATAGAGAAGAGCCCAAAACTTCTTCTGTACTTTTGTAATTAAATTAAATTAATATACAACTTAGAGTAAAAAACTTAATTTTTTAATATTTTTTATACATGTTGTAATAGGCCAATTTAACCCGGGCTCACAAAAAAAAAACCCAAAATAATAAAACAAAGTCCAAGTCTAGTCCAAAATTATATCATTTGGCCTGATCGGAATGGCTCATTACTTGAAAAGGTTGAAGGTCCATCTATAAGCTTGATGCATATGGAAACACAATCTTCAAGGATATGCAATCTTAGATATGATATGCAATCTTAGAAGATATGATTTTGTAATCTTAGAGATTTAATTTGTAGATATCCTTTAATCTTAGCCGTTGATGTAATTGATTTGTACCGTTGAATTTGGGGAGGCTCAACTATAAATAGAGGCCTCTCCCTTCATTGTAAAACACTTGAGTTTGGAGCAATAATAATTCTTAAGAGCATTCACTCAAATTTCTCCCTCTCTTGCGTTCTTATTTTTTTGGCTTGTTCTTATTTTATTCTTCGTTCATCTTCGTTTCTTTTTAAGTTGCTTTCATTTGAGTTGGATTTTGGGGGAAGAATTTCGTTGAATCTTCATATTGTGAGAGTTAGGTTGACTTAAGCATTTTTTTTAACATTTTTTATTTATCCATTTAATTTTTTAATCATTAATTATTATTTTACTTTTATTCGTTTATTTATCCATCAACTTTCTTATTTACATATTGTTCATTCATTTAACCATTCTTATCATTCTTTTATTTTCTTCCATCAATTATATACTTTATTTGTTTTTAATATTATGTCACACATGTTGTTTATTTTTTAAAAACTCGTGTTATAAATCATCCATTTTAAATTGTTTGATTATTTGCTTTAAATTTTTTTCCATATATTATCAATTGCAAATTTTTTATACTATCTATTTTATATACCATTTATTTTTAAGATGTTTTGTGTATAAATTGTTCTAAATTCCTTATTACACAATTTATTTTTAAACTCATTTATATATTATTACTTTATATATTACCTATTTTCATTTTTATATATTATTTATTCCAAACTTATAAATATATTACCTACTTTTTTTATATATAATTTATTTATTGATTTTTATATTGTTGATTTCAATTTTCTTTTTCCCTTATTATTCATTTTCAAATTCATTATTTTTAAACTTGTTTACATTTTATTTTGCCTTATATATTTTTTTATACTCTTTGTTTTAAATTCATTGGTCTTTGATTATTGATTCTAGTATTTAAATAATTGCTATTATGTGTTTTATAAATTGTTTATTTCTATTTTCATATTGCCGTTTTTTTATCAAAGTTTTTACGCAACGTTTTAATATTGCGTCAATTTTCTCCAATTTTAAAAAAGAAAACTTTTAAAAATAAGGCAATATTCGGTACTTTGGAGCTTTGAGAAAAATCGTGCCCTAACTTAGTGGGTTTCGATTTTTTTATCCAAATAACCGAATATCCTTTTTAAACTTTAATGCATGAGACAAGCTTAGTTTCGAAGGTTAAAATGTCGTATCCTACCTTGCTGGATGTAACATCTTATTACTTCGGGACAAGGAGGTCTTAACATTAAATTCGATTTATTCAGGTTTTTAAAGAGGATTGTATTTTAAAATCTTTCCAAATTTTTGACATTAGGAAGTTATTTAATCAATTAGGTACCAATTTTTGGTCACGAGGGTGCTAATCCTTTCTCGTGAGTAACCGACTCCCGAGCCCGTTTTCTCGAATTTTGTAGACCAAAATCATTATTTTAATAAATCAAAATATTTTATTAAAATGATTAATCTCAAGGTGACCCGATCACACCTCGAAAAAGGATTGGTGGCGACTCCATTTTGGTTTTAAAAGTCGACCCCATTTTTCAAAATAAAAATAGTTTCGACACATGTAATTTTAACTTTGTATATGTCATCCACGTGCAAAGGAAACTCCTTTTGATGGAAGAATCAACTTAAAAACCCTCATCATATAAAAGTTGTTGGTTCAAATTTAAAAATCTCATCCAATTTGGATTTGGAAATTTCTTATTTAAAATAATTATTACCTGAAAAATTTGTATCTCATCAAAACATTTTCACTAGTGTAATCAATGTTCACAAAAAGTACCATGTATGCATTACTTGAACAAAATAACGAGAAGCAGTAATTATTCTTCTCTAACCTAGCCAACTTCAGATTAGCTTCTCAAATAGTTTCTCACAATCTCTTTATCTATGCTTGATCCTCCAATGTTTGATGAGTTTTTGCCAACTTATCCTTTAGCCATGAAAATTCCAAATTGGTGACTCCGTGTCTTTCACCCTTACCAACATATCATTGATATAAGTTAGCTCAAGCTTATTCAGATCGCTTTCAAATCTTCAGTAAATTTCAGCAACTGCATTCATAATATTGATCCAAAAATAAGCAGATAAAGTTAAAAACTTTGCAGCATGATATCACAATAAATAAGGAGAAAAGTAAACAACATTACGCATAGATTTAGAAACTGAAAGCTTTCCTACTTAGGATTTCTTTTCTTTTCTTTTCTTTTCTTTTTGTTTCTACTTAGGATTTAGAAACCCTCATCCAAGTCCAACATAAAAGTTCCTCTTCAAATTTAAAAATCTCATCCAATTTGGATTTGGAAATTTCTTATTTGAATAATTCTTACCTGAAAAATCTCATCTCATCAAAACATTTTCTCTAATCTAATTTACTAGTGTAATCAATGTTCACAAAAGGTACCATGTATGCATCACTTGAACAAAATAACGAGAAGCAGCAATTACTCTAGCCGTTGTTTCTTCGTTAACCTAGCCAACTTCAATAAGCAAAACAGAATCAGATATTGGTCCAAAAATAAGCAGATAAAATTAAAAACTTTGCAACACGATAACACAATAAATAAGGAGAAGAGTAAACAGCATTACGCATAGAATTAGAAACTGACAGCTTTCGTACTCAGGATTTCTCCTTTTTTTGTGTGTTTCTAGTTGATATTTCTTGTTTGATTTGGTATCTTACCATAAATGTGGGATCAATCAGACAGTCCTGAAATAACTATTTCAAGTTTAAGTGTTCATGTCGTATCTCTCTTACAATATAATATTAAAGTTTTGGATTCAAACTTCAACCTGGTACATAAACTTGAATGGACAATAGCAGGATAGCATTCTCTCTACAACTACATGTAAACAAGAGAATGAATGAAGAAATTAAAGAAAAAATGAATAGTGATGATCCGATCAGTGTATAGTTTGCAAAAGATAAAATAGACATCTCGTTAAAGAAATTAAAGGAATAACAAGTTCTACATACATGCCTGTAGGAGTAAGTGAGATGAGTTAAAAACTTAATTGGTGATAACTGAATATTGAACTTCATTTTTGCATCATTCATTAAAATAATAGAAAAGAAGTTAGTGGACGATACATGCTTGCATTTTCAGGTCATAATTGACAAAATGTGCTCAATATAAAATTGTTCTCACTTATAAAATCAAAAGCTTACAAACTATTTATAGGCTATAGTCTACCCTTTAAAACAACAAAAAACTGAAAATATTAAAATCTAATAATAGCTATAAACCAATGACTCTTGACCTTTCATTTTCCTAAACAAAAAAACTACTAATTTAAACCCATTAAAAACAACATAACTCTTGACCTTTCAACTCTTGACCTTTCACTTACATAACTCTTAACTTTCATTTAAGTTTATTTAACAAAACTCCCCTGTAAACTTAAATGCTTCTGCCATCCTTCATGCCGATTAATTTCTTGTAGTTGTCGAAGAGTACCATCGGTAGCGGTTTTGTAAAGATATCCGCGACTTGATCCCGACTTGCCAATTGCACTAATTTCACACTTCCTTCCTTTACATGATCTCGGATGAAATGAAAACGAATGTCAATGTGTTTGCTTCTCTCATGATTCACTGGGTTCTTTGCCAACTCAATCGCTGATTTATTGTCAACTCGTATCTCAGTTGCACCAAGTTGTTGTTGCTCCAACTCGCCCAACAAATTTCTGAGCCATATAGCATGACACACACACCAAGATGCTGCCACATATTCAGCTTCACATGTCGATAGTGTCACAATTGGTTGCTTCTTTGAAAGCCAAGTAAACGCCGTGTTACCCAAAAAGAACACATATCCAGATGTACTTTTTCGATCGTCTAAATCTCCGCACCAATCACTGTCGGAATACCCAATCAACTTGTAATCTTCCATATTTGAATAAAATAACCCGAGTGACACCGTTCCTTGAATGTACCGTAGGATTCGCTTCAACGCCTTCCAATGTGAATAAACCGGCTCCTCCATGAATCGACTTACAATGCCAACACTTAACGAAATGTCAAGCCTTGTGCAAGTGAGATAGCGAAGGCTTCCCACCAAACTTCGGTATTTACTTGCGTCGACTCGTTCTCCTCCATCGAATTTCGAGAGTTTTACACCTGGTTCCATTGGTGTTGATACCTGGTTGCAATGTGCCATCTTGTACTTCATCAAAATTTCCTTTGCATATGCCTCCTGTGACACAAAAATACCTGTCCTTTCTTGTCGAACCTCCAAACCAAGGAAAAATTTCATTAAACCCAAATCTGTCATCTCGAATTCTTGTGTCATTTTGCTCTTAAAATCCAGTATCATCTCACCATTGTTCCCCATAAAAATGAGGTCATCGACATAAAGAGCAACAAATAACATATTACCTCCATTCTTCTTCACGTAGAGGGCATGTTCATAAGGACATTGTTTGAACCCATTCTCCTTAAAGTATGTATCAATACGAGTATTCCATGTCCGCGGTGCTTGCTTCAACCCGTAAAGTGCCTTCTTCAATTTCAACACCTTCTTCTCCTCTCTATTTTTCATGTACCCGGGTGGTTGTTCGATGTAGACTTCTTCTTCGAGCACACCATTCAAGAATGCGGACTTGACATCCATTTGAAATATCGGCCATTTAAATTGTGCCGCTTGTGCAATGAGCAACCGGATTGTCTCCATTCTTACAACGGGAGCAAATACCTCATCATAATCGATCCCCTCCTTTTGCTTATATCCCTTTGCAACAAGTCGCGCCTTGTACCGTTCTAACTCGCCTTGAGCATTCATCTTTCTTTTGAACACCCACTTCACACCAATGGGCTGACTTCCTTTCGGCAATTCCGTTAACTCCCATGTGTTGTTGCGGTCAATTGCTTTAATCTCCTCATCCATAGCAGTTTGCCACTTCTTGTCTCGTACCGCCTCTTCAAAACTTATAATCTCGGAATCTGCCAAAAGACATACAATATGTACCTCATTTGTTGAATCATACAAATCTTGCAAACTTCGCATTTTTGGTTGTTGCGGTTCATCTTCATCATCAGTAGTTTCAGGATTTGTCGGTATGATTGTTGGTGTAGCGATTGATGATCCTCCATCTTTGATGATAACCTCCGTTGAGTTATTCCAATCCCACTCGCTTGCTTCATTGAATCGTACATCACGACTTACCACAACCTTCTTATTTATCGGGTCGAGTAGCTTGTATCCTTTTGTTTTCTCATCATACCCAATAAAAATAAACATTTTACTTTTGTCTTCGAGCTTCGTTCTTCGCTGATTCGGCACATGTGCATAGGCCTCACTACCGAATACTTTGAGATGAGAAACTGATGGTTTTTGTCCGCTCCAAGCCTCTTGTGGTGTTTGATCATCCAACTTCGCATGTGGACATCGATTTTGCACATAAATGGCACATTGCACGGCTTCCGCCCAAAATTCCTTCGGCATCTTCTTGCTCTTGATCATTGATCGAACCATGTCGAGAATAGTCCGATTCTTCCTCTCGGCCACACCATTTTGTTGGGGAGAGTACGGTGCGGTTAGGAATCGTCTTATGCCTTGCTCCTCACAATACTCCATGAAAGCCGTCGAAGTATACTCGCCACCTCTATCAGATCGTACAGATTTGATGTGTCTACCAGTTGCTTTTTCAACCATCACTTTGAACTTCTTGAACACCTCAAATGCCTCAGATTTTTCTTTAAGAAAATAAACCCAAGTTTTTCGTGAGAAATCATCGATAAAAGAAATGAAATACCTTTTACCGCTAAAAGATTCGGGGGTGATTGGTCCACATATGTTAGTATGAATCAATTCGAGAAGTTGCTTAGCTTGATATTCTGCCTTCTTTTGAAACGAAGTTCTCGCATGCTTACCGAGCACACATTCTTCACAAAATTTTCCCTCGTAGTCCATGTTTGGTAGCCCATGCACCATGTTCTTCTTCGCCAACTCGTTTAGACCACCATAATGTAAGTGGCCAAAACGGAGATGCCACAATGACACCTTGTCTTCAACGTCGACTCGCAAACATTTTCCTCGAACACTTTTCAAATTCAACTTGTACATGCGATTTCTCTCCATTTCAACTAGAGCGACCAAACGCCTTTCCTTATCTTTCAAGTGTAACACCCGATCTTTAATAAATACCGAATAACCTTTTTCTATGAGTTGCCCCAAACTCAAAATGTTGCTCTTGAGGTCTGGTACGTAATACACATCTTGGATTGACCCAACTAACCCATCTTGTTGTAAATAACAAACAGTACCTTGGCCTTTTACCTCAACTTTTGACGCATCTCCAAACGACACATGTCCCGTTTCAACCTTTTGCATCTCTTTGAATAGGTGCTTGTGCCTACACATATGGTTGCTTGCACCTGTGTCAAGGTACCACACCATGTTGTTGTTGGTGTTGACTTCGTTGTGTGCCATCAAGAGAAAACCTTCTTTTGCCTCCTCATTTTCCGTGGTTAGGTTGGCTGTCTCTTCCACCTTTTTTGAGACGCGACATTCTTTCTCAAAATGTCCCGCCTTACCACAATTGTAACATTTATCAGAGTTGCAATCCTTCGCATAATGACCATATTTGCCACACTTGTAGCACTCGACATTGGAATAATTCGACCATCTGCCTCTTCCACGACCACGTCTTCTTCCACGCCAATTTTGTTGGTTTGAATGCTCCTTCTCCTCATAATTCCCTTCTTGACCTCGGTCTTTTCCACCACGACCATTTCCTCGATCTCCACGACCACGACCTCTACCTCGAAAGCTCTGAGAATAGAGAACTTTTTCGTCTTTGATTGATGCCTTGGTTTGAAGTGCTTGCTCGAGTGTCTCCTCTTTCTTCTTCTTCTTACGTTGTTCATGTGCCTCGAGAGAACCGGCGAGTTCATCGACTGTGAGCGTTGCTAGATCCTTTGACTCTTCTATGGCACATACGACATTCTCGAAACTGTCAGTTAATGATCTCAAAATCTTCTCCACAACTTGTGCATCGGTTGACGTTTCTCCGTTTCGGTTGAGTTGGTTCACCACGGTTTGAACACGCGTGATGTAGTCGGAGACACCTTCCGATTCCTTCATCTTCATGCCTTCCAGCTCGCCACGAAGTGTTTGAAGGCAGACTTGTTTAACTCGGTCGGCTTCTTTGTACACCTTTGCTAAAATGTCCCACGCTTCTTTTAAAGTTGTCGCACTTGCAATCTTCTCAAAGCCCGACTCATCAACGGCTCGAAATAACATGTACAATGCCGCCTTATCTTTCGATCGTATTTCTTTCAACGCCTTGTTTTGAGCCGCCGTATATCCTGCAGTAGTTGTCGGTTCTACGAAACCTTCTTGGACCACCTCCCAACCATCTTGAGACCCGAGAAGAGCTTTCATTTGGATGCTCCAATTCTCATAGTTCACCTTTGTTAGTCGAGGCAATGGCACATTACTAGTCGCACTCTCCATAGCTCTGATACCAATTTGACAAAATGTGCTCAATATAAAATTGTTCTCACTTATAAAATCAAAAGCTTACAAACTATTTATAGGCTATAGTCTACCCTTTAAAACAACAAAAAACTGAAAATATTAAAATCTAATAATAGCTATAAACCAATGACTCTTGACCTTTCATTTTCCTAAACAAAAAACTACTAATTTAAACCCATTAAAAATAACATAACTCTTGACCTTTCAACTCTTGACCTTTCACTTACATAACTCTTAACTTTCATTTAAGTTTATTTAACAATAATTTGCTCTGTGAAACTCAAAATTCAATCCTTACCATCTTTTGGTCGCTTGTTTCCATTTTCAATGTTAATTTCTCTACTCTTACTCCCACATGTATTAGGGTAAAATTCACTTTCTCAGCTAGTTTCTCTTGATCAATCATCTTCATTCGAAATATATAAAGATGAGTAGCAAAGTAAAACAGAGAACAGAACAATAGAGGCAGACAAGGTACTAAATGCTCACCTCTTTAAGATTGTTCAAACAAATTACTAAGAAATGTTATGGCAACGTTAAAAAGCCTACTTCTTAATTAACTTGATGGTAAGCTATTTTGCAAGACTCATGTTTGCTACAATTACATTTTTTTTCTACAAAAGGGTTTTCATGATAAATGTAAAACCTTATACTCCATTGATTAAAAGAGGACATCCTAACACTCCCTTTTGCTGTATAAAAACCTTATATATAATCCCTGCATGTAAACTTCAAATCGTACAATAGACTCATAATTCATACTTGTAAATGTTCATGCTTGCAAATAATAGGTATATAAATAATGACTGGATCTTTAATTACCTTTGATGTCAGATGTCACAACAGCCATCGTCAACGAATACGAGATTCATCAACACAATGCTGACGCGCTCAATAAAATATTTCAAAACCATGCTCACTTTGCTGACCAATTTCAATTGAATAATCGAGAGTTTCAGAACAACATTATGAATGCAGTCGCTGAAATTTACCAGAAATTAGAAAGCAATCTGAATAAGCTTGAGCTAACTGATATCAATGATATGTTAGTAAGGGTGAAAGACACGGAGGTCCCCGGTTTGGAGCTTTCATGGCTAAAGGATAAGTTGGCAAAGACTCGTCAAACATTGGAGGATCAAGCAGAGATAAAGAGATTGAAAGAAACTATCCGAGAAGCCAATCTGAAGTTGGCCAGGTTAGAGAAGAAACAACAGCTAGAGTAATTGCTGCTTCTCGTTATTCCGTTAAAGTAATAGCAGCCAAGGCTCTGTCTAGCCTCTCGTACAAATTGCCGTGACACTAGGTGAATTTTGGTCCTTGGAATCCAAGGTCACATAGATGATTATTAGAGCAAATCGATCGGAAATGAGAACACCCCCTACCGCCTTTCCACTCATCCATACTTAGAATAGAGTTAAAATGACCACTAAGAATCCATGGTTTTGTCATATTATCTACAATCAAACTTAAACATTCCCATAAACTATGCCTTTTATTGCTTTGAGGACTAGCATAAATGATCGAGACAAAGAATTGTCATTGAAGAGCAGACTCTTTAATCTTAACAGTAGTTGAAATACTTTCATCACCCAATATAATTCGTAACATTTTGACCACTACAGCCCAGCAACCCTGCATATCTTTTCCGAGGAATGTTCTTACTTGATCTATTCAAAATGCACTTGGAAACTAGTTCTTGCAAGGAAAACCATAATAATTTTCCCTGTTTGAAATTTTGGAAATATTTTAAATCAACCGAATGATCTCACTCGAATACTTTATTAATTTTATACAAATTATTTTTACCATGACATTGCACCCACTTTAATGCAGAATTATTTTTACCATGCAAGGAATTGTCTCCATGAATTACTGTCATGTTTTAGTTTAAGATGAGTAAATTTCGACTAGTAATAACTTTCTTGATGAACATCATATCTATTTTGATGATTTGAAATGCTTTCTTTTGATTCAAGAAAGACAATCAATGACTTGAAATTGAACCATGATTTTAAAGGACTTGGGTTTATATAAGATTATATAGGCGGTAATTCAATTTCCTTTTCCTGGTTGGAAAAGGAATTCCATTTTGACTTTAACTGTGATTTTTAAGTTGTTGTTTTCTTATTGTTAATTTTTAAAAAAAATAATCGCATTTTAACTTGCAAACTTAAATCTTAAACTATTATATTTATGTTTACTTTCCGATGATAATTAACAAAAATATTTGGTTTTAAAATTTTAAAACAATCAATGAAACACAATTTACATAGATGAATGATGAAATTTGACGTGATTAAATAAAATATTAAATTTTGTTATATTTTTAATAATGAATATAGGTAAAATGGTAATAAACCAGCATTTTAATGTCATTTAAATCGTGTCAAATAAATATTAGATTAGATATTCAATATTAATAATTAATATATATTAATTGAATTAGACATTATAATTAGTCATGACTATCGAAATTAAAATTGTAAAAATTAATATATATTGAATCAAATGACTACCATACATAATCTTATTCAAATAATAATAATGAAAAAAAGACAGTGTTTAAGATAATTTCATTGTATTTGCTTGTTCTATGATCCAACTATGGTAGATAAGCGTGATATAGGCTTATCGTACTCCCATCTGGTGGCTTTAATTTGCTCTAATGGAATCGAAAATGAATCAATCCTTTTAACTTCTTCTTCTTCCTCTTCATCATCCGAAATTGACTTTATTTCCAAAAAAAGTTTTGGGTCAATTTTGGAGTTAATATCATTGATATTCATATCTGTTGCATTACTTGGCAACTTATTTGTGCAAGGAAAACGATGATAATATTCCCAGAATCTCTGTTTGGGTTCTTGGAAAGCTTTTAAACCAGCTGAATCATCCCATTTGAATACTTTATCTGTTTTGAACAAATTATTCTTTGATTCAACAAATCTTTTCCATGGCATTGCACTCACTTTTATGCAGAATTTTTATTCCATGCAGGTAATGGTTCCCATGAATTACCATTATCATTCAGTTTGGGACGAGTAAATTTCGGACTATAGTACCTTTCTGGGCGATTATGATATCTTCTTTGATAGTATGGCATGATTTCTTGTAATCCAAACAAATAAATGAATTGAAATCGCTAATGATATGAATTTACACTCAGGAGACTTGTTAGGTTTATATAATATTATTAGAGTCGGTGGTGACTCAATCCTTTTCCTTGTTGGAAAAGGAATTCTAATTTTAGTTTGACTATGATTTTTATTATCTAAATATTTGTATAATAAAATTATTAAAAATAACTATATCTGTATTGATTTGTTTCCCTCTAATTGATACGTTGCATCCCTAGCGCTTTTCTAGAATCCTCATTGACTATCTAATCTCTTGAGCTAAGTTCACATTTAATTACTTTACTTCCATATATACAGAATCCATTAAGTTTACTAATTGCCCTCTTATCATCCACAATGCTTGCAAATCTTACTAAACCAAAACGTAGACCTTTTCGATGCCTCTTGTTAGGAATAAACGAGTCCAACACTTTGCTGTGGAATTCAGAGATTTTCCATGGTCCCTTCCAATGAAAACAAGAAGGAAGATTAGGAACATAAACCGAAATGACCATTTTCTGAAAGAACTGAATAAAATAGAAAGAAATATCTAGCCAAATAGAGAACGAAATAGAAAATGAAGAATAAACTTCTTTGTTTGTTTATTCAAAAATCCTTGCTCTCTGAATACAGATGTACAGTATTTATAGACATGAGTAACTGCTCCATATTAAGCAACAACCTTCTACCAGATTCACAACTAACTAACAACTTTCTATACTCTAATATTCATCCATCTTGTCCACAGGCAAGACCCATAGAAAATTCTGAAAACGAGCAAAATCGATAGCAAAAGTGGCTTAGTGAGAACATCAGCAGCTTGATCACACGCCAGAACCTCGCCAACGGCAACAGTACCATAAGCAACCTTTTTACGAACAAAAAATAAATCTAATTCAATATGCTTAAACTTTGAATGAAGAACAGGATTAGCAGCAACCGCAACCGCACCAGAACTGTCACACCAAATATTGGGAATACTAGTAGACTGAACATGTAATTCTTGAAGTAACGACAAAAGCCATGTAACCTCACTAGTGACCGTGGAAAGACTCCGGTATTCTGCCTCAGCAGTAGACCGAGCAACAACCTGCTGTTTCTTCGTACACCACGACATAGGATTACATCCGAAATAAACACAGTACCCAGTAGTAGACCTCCGGTCATCAAAATTAACCCCCAGTTTGCATCAGCATACCCAACTAAGGAAAAACTAGTGGACGGATGAAACACAATCCCAAATTCAATCGTTCCACCTAGATACCTCAAAATACGCTTTAGAGAAGTCATATGAACGGAAGTGGGACAATGCATAAACTGACATATTCAATTTACAGCGTATGCAACATCAGGACGCGTAAGAGTGACATACTGTAATGCTCTGGCAAGGCTCCTGTATTCAGTCGGATCCTCTAAACGCTCACCACCATCTCTAGTCATGATAGAGGAACTAATCATCGATGTATTAACACTCTTCGCATTTTCATTCTAACACCGAATAAGAATATCACGTATATACTTCTTCTGACATAGATGAAGATAGCCTGATGAAGAACGAGTAACTTCTATCCTAAGAAAGTAATGAAGATCGCCTATGTCCTTAAGCGAGAACTCACTATTCAACAATTGAACAAACCACTCTATAACAGAAGACACATTACCTGTAATAATAATATCATCAACGTACACAAGAACACACAACGTTGAACCTGGTACGACCCGAACAAATAAGTAAGCATTAGACTTCGATACCACAAACCCCACGATACTAGAAATCCTTTTAGCTTCTCAAACCAGGCACGAGGAGCCAGACGAAGACCATACAACGCTTTCTTCAGACGACATACCAGAGGTCTGCCATCGGAACCATACTGGACATAGCCAGGAGGTTGATGCACGAAGACTTTAGTATCAAGATCTCCATTTAGAAACGCATTATTCACATCCACCTGCCGAAGGGACCACCCCCTAGACATAGCAATAGACAAAATAACTCTGATAGTAGCCGGTTTTACCACCGGGCTAAAAGTTTCCTTAAAATCACAACCTGGAACCTAAGAGCAGCCTTTTGCGACTAATCAAGCCTTATGGCAAGCAATAGTACCATCAGAATTCCTCTTGATTCTGAACAACCATTTGCACCCAATAACCTTACGATTAGACGGAGCGGAGACTAGCTCCCATGTGGAATTACGCATAAGAGCATCATACTCATCTTGCGCAGCAGCACGCCACTCAGCAGTAGGCAAAGCTTCTTCAATTGTAGAAGGTTCATTAGCCTCAACATGTAAAACTTTAGGCTTGTAAACTCCCGCTTCAGCTCGAGTGACCATTGGGTGAGTATTACCCACAGGTGGCCTACTAACTTGACTGTCAGACGAAGACAAAACACCTTCAGACATTCTTGAGATAGAATCATGCTGAGCATTAAAATCACCTAGTGAAACCGACTCATGTAGAACTGGAAGAGCATCCGACCCAGACGCAACAGCAACCAAAGAAGTATGAGACTGAGACTGCACCAATTGAACATCTGATGTAGGAACATTAGGCTGAGACTGGAACCCTTGGAGAGATGGTGACACCACACAAGGCACATGAGATGACGAAGAAAAAGAAGCAGGCCACACAATGGGAACAACATTCGTACTAGTCTGACTGGTCGTCGTCATAGACTTATCAGGGCTAGACTCAGCAAACAAAAATCTCTGCTCATCAAACACTACATGTCTTGAAATAATAACCTTACCATCTGGTAAAAGACATTGATACCCCTTGTGACGAGGACTGTAACCCAAAAATATAGACGGCTGAGACCGAAAATCTAACTTATGACCTATAAACGGACGTAAATAAGGATAGCAGCAGCAGCCAAACACTCGAAGATGATCATAGGTCGGATCATTGCCATAAAGTACCTTAAACGGAGAACTGCCCTGAAGAACGACAGTAGGAAGTCGATTGATAAGATGAACTGCGTAACAAAACGCATACCCCCAGTACTCCATAGGCAAATTCGCATGAGCCAATAATGTAATACCCACTTCAACAATGTGACAATGTTTACGCTCAGCCACTCTATTTTGTTCAGAAGTGTACGGACACGTCAGTCGATGGATAATTCCCTGGGATTCCAAAACAGACGTAAAACCACGGTATTCTCCTTCCCAATCACTCTAAAATTGCTTAATAGACTTGCCAAACTGTGTCTTAATTAACTTTTGAAACTGAGTGAAACATTCTATTGCTTGAGCTTTTTGACGTAGAAGATAAACCCAGGTAAACCTAGTGTACATGTCAATAAACGAAACATAATATCTCTTTTCATCACATGCAACAGATGCAGGACCCCAAAGATCAGAGACAATTAACTCAAAAGGTTGATAACTAGTAGTCGAAGGTGAAAAAGGCAACTTATGTGACCTCCCTTTTTGACATGCAGTACATACACCATCAAAACCATTTTTACTTGAAACAATATTACATTTATTTAGAATAGTCTTGACCACATAAGCAGACAGGTGGCCTAAACGATTATGCCATAAAGCAAACACAAAACAATTTTTAACGGGATGTGGAACTTGCGAATGAGCAACAAACGGATCAACATTAGACGGATGAGAAACCACCGGCACAGAAAATTGATATAATCCATCACGAATGCAGCCCGTCAGCAATGTCTCCTGAGTCACAGCATCCTTAAGAACACAATGGGTAGGGTGAAACTCAAAAAACACACCATTATCACGAGCAAACTGTGAGACAGATAAGAGGTTTTTCCGTATACTCGGCACACATAAAACATTTGACAATCGTAATGACTTAGACTGAGTCGGTAAAATAACAGTACCAATTGATGAAATTACCGCAGGAGTACCATCACCCATTAAAAGAGATGACGTACCTGAATATGGCATGACATCACGTAAAGCTGACACATCGCGACACACATGATGACTAGCCCCAGAGTCAGGGTACCAAGACGTGGTTCCACTGCCCACCGGAATGAACGAACCATCATCACCAGTACTAGACCCAAGTTGAGCAGTATTAACATGAGAGCCAGATTCTGACGACTCAGAATAATCAAATGAATGTAAGTCCCCTAGCCGGGGAAGCCCAATACACGGTTCTGACCCAGTATAAACCCGAGCGCGTGGTTTGGTACATCAAAAAATCAGACCCCCAAAACCTAATCTATCACAAATTGGTTCGGGCGAGCCGGGATCAGCTAGATCAACTTGAACGAAATTAGATGATGGTACAATATTCGGCCCAGCATTAAGGTGAACATTTTGAACATTTGGCCCATGTGAGAAATGCTGATCATTCGGCCCATGTGATGCACATTGTCTATTTGCAGCATTAAACCCATGTGACATGTTACCATTATAGCCTTGCCCATCATCATGACCAAATTTGCACACATTTGACTGGTAGGCATCTGAACAAATTCGGCCAGAATCATGCTAAGCATGAGACACCTGTGGCCCACGTGCCAATGGCCTGTTATGCATGCCAGCACACACATTTTGACCACCATATCTATTTTGACCCGCATAACTCCCTTGACCGTAAACAACTCTTTGACTCTTTTGATGAGGAGCCATAAAATGATCTTCACCATGGTGCACAAACCCCCCAGAATCAGAACTTTCAACACCGGACGATTCATTCGAGTCTCCGTGATAATGATAATAGCATTTTTGAGCCACATGCCTGAACAGACTGCAAATCTGGCATTGAACACGAGATCTGAAGACTCTGCCTCGACCACGAACAGGCGCACGACCACTACACCGGCTCCTTCCACCGACGGCTCGTTTTCAACAAGATTTGCGTTCAAATTGACTTCCTGCAACACTTGAACTTGACGATTCTCACAATCAACCAACGCATCAACCACACATTTTAACGACAGAACTCCAGTCGACAACCGAACTAAAGAGATGACCGCCTCAAATTCTGACGGCAATCCCGCAAGCACCACTTTAATCTTCTCTTCATCAGAGATACGAGAACCAGAAGCATCTAACATAGCACATAAATCTTTTACCCGAGCAATATAAGCCTTAATAAAAAGGTTACCTTTCTTCAAAGAGTGAAGCTCATGCCGAATCCTCGATTGCTTGGCGCCAGTATCAGCCGCAAAAAGATTAATGGCCACACTCCATATGTCACACGCCGTGCAAGCATCATCAAAGGAGGATTGATGAGAGGAGCTTACAGTCGACAAAAGCCAGGACGTCAGAAGCCGATCTTGCTGCGTGAACACCTGAGCCGCCGGATTTGGAGCACGCGAGCCATCGGGTAGAAGAATGAATCGTGATGGCGGAGTAATAGTGCCATCTAAGAATCCTGTAAGTTCATAGCATCAACTATCAGTTTTACCTGTTTACGCCATTGAATATAAGTACCTTCATCGAGTTTGACGACTTCATGCCAAGGAAAGACATTTTTGACACGATCGGTAGCAAACACACCGGAGCTAGGTTCACCAGATCCGGAATCAAAGGAAGCCATAGGAAGCAAGAGTCCAGAATCAACTGGCGAATGATACCATGAAAGAACTGAATAAAATAGAAAGAAATATCTAGCCAAACAGAGAACGAAATAGAAAATGAAGAATAAACTTCTTTGTTTGTTTATTCAAAAATCCTTGCTCTCTGAATACAGATGTATAGTATTTATAGACATGAGTAACCGCTCCATATTAAGCAATGACCTTCTACCAGATTCACAACTAACTAACAACTTTCTATACTCTTAATATTTTCTCTAAGGATTTACCCTAGTAATAGTTAACAATAACTCCACGGCATCTGATTAAAAGCACAAGTTAATTGAATTACCAAGAACAATGTTCTTCAATACTATTCCAAATTCAATTTTGGAACTTTTGTTATCATAGCTTTCAACTGTTTGAAACTCTGTTGGCATTATTCAATCGCACATAACTAACATTTTCTGTCGCAACTTCGTCATGGTAGAGCTATCACCGACAAGCCTGAACAAATCATATGTAGTATACAATAAATAATCCTAGAGAACTACACACTTCTATATTATTTCCCAGAGATTCCTAATTCACATTTATCAGGAGTTCATTCGAAATAACTCAAATGTCTTCTGCTGTTAATAAAAGGTTTAGAAAACTTATTTCTTGAAATTAAAATTCACATTTATTGATCTTCACAAATAATTATTTCTTCCGTAATATCTGTAACACTTTTTCCAATACTAATCGTGTTCAATTTTTTTCTTCACATGAATTGAGTATCTTTAATTATATAGCAACAACTCTGATAAGATACAGCTAGAAACTTTTGTCTATTAAATATATAAAGTGACTATGCAATTGATAATCATATACAATAATCAACATTTGACTAAACTTTGCAACCTATACAAGTTTTTTTGGGATTTCAACAAAATATAAACATAAACCCCGACAAGATACGTAAAACATTTACTCATCCATGGCAACTGACTGAAAAAATTTGGGTTGTCGTCTAGCTCATAATCATATACAAGGTCAATACCAAATTCTAGCACAGATAAATCTGAAAGAACCCGAAGACTAATATGATCACCAGCTTCCAATTCATCACCCCTAAAGTTCCAACAAGTCGTCCAGTATAAGGTATTCTTAGTTTCAGGAATTCCCATGAAATGTTTGGAGTAGGTCCACTTTGAACCTTTGGTCTTGTTCACAATTTCAAGGCATGGTAAAAATCCATATGTTTTATCATTCTTGGCAGAAAAAATGATAATCGAATTTAAGAAGCAACTTTTCTTTCGACTAGAGTTTGGGGGCACTGATATTGAAACCTCAGTCTTGCCAGCTTGATGGCCAAAGTAATGACCATTGGAATCAAATGGCAATGGATCAAATGTTGTAATGATACCGTAATCATATAATACCTATAGCATTGGGTTAGAGAATGAGTTATTAAAAAGTATATAGTATATAAATAATTTTAAAAACTTGGAACTTGTAAAGGGAACCTGTGGGGAAGCAACCACTTTTGATTCTTCTATATAACTGCAAAGTTGCACTTTAACATTTCCATAAGATTCCAAACTGGGCAAGTGTTTAGTTAGGTCCATATTGATATTTCTTGTGAAAACTTCATCTCCTAAAATATGTACAATAATGTGTTATTTATCAATTTTAGTGATCATCAACATAATATGCTTATTAGAAAGTAATAGTACTGACTTGAATGGAGTGATAATTAAAGCCTTTATCAGACACCCATTTGACACGAATTCAAATCATGACCCATATATTGTATGAAAAAAGATATCAAAGTAGTAATGTTATTATCACTAAAATGTATTATAAGACTTGTAAGAAATAATCAATTATACACATTATATCTTTATTTTTCATTTTTATATAAAATATAAACTTTAAAACTATTAAATATGTTAATCAAAACACCACTTTTATAATTTTATCCATTATTTTAGTTTCCACTTCTATTAGAACTATTGGCTTAATCATTTTTCAAACAATTAACTTATTTTCATTAGACCCCAATTGCAGCATAACTTTATAATTATCATTTTATTATTAAGCTAAATTTCTCTCATAATCTATTAAATTGTCACATTTCTTGATAATTTTTTTATTGTATTAGAAAGTCTTTTAGAGAAACATTCATCAGTTCTTGAACATTTGTTATTCACATATAAAATGAAACAATAAAATAAATATAATAGGATGTATTCACTAAAATATAATTATCTGAAGTCTACTCATACCTGTAGATAAGTGCGAAAAGCCATATTCATATCTAATGTTGTGCTCTGATTCATAAGTAACTCCAAATTTTCTTATGCTGAGATGAATAGGCACTACCATGCAACTCACAAGGTCACCACCTTCAAACTGACAGTCCGTTACTGGCCAATGAATCAACCACAACATTGTGTTATCGTTAGTCTCAGAAATTCCAATGAAACTTGAGCGATATCTCTGCATGATCCTTTTGGTCTCATTGAAAATGTGGACACATGGTAGAAACTCCGACATTTGATCACTAGCTAAAGAAAAAACAATGCATAAGCTGAACCGATGGATCTTTTCATCTGGATGAGATGGTGTTGGCAAAAAAAAAGAGATTCGATGCTCGTTAGTGCCATGCTTAAACCCAATCGGAATTTCACTTCCTACAACAAATGTGCTTGTTATACCACGTTCTTGCAAGACCTGATCCAAAAAAAACAAGTTAGATGATTTAGAGTAAGAGAAAAAATAGATTTAAAATTTAAGTTGGAGAACTATTGGACCTGTGGGGTAGCTAGCATTATGCTGTCTGTTAGGTAGCTATAAAGTTGCAGTCGATTTCTCTTAATGGAATCCACGTTGAATAATCTTCTAATCTCTTCTGCTTCAAAGTTTTCAATTGGTTCCAACTTGAATAGATCTTCAACCTCGTCAATTTTTCACATCCAAAAATGACACATCGTGTGGAATAAAAGAAGCATGGAAGAATTATCCCAGATCCTTGAAATGGAGAATTGTCTCCGAGAACATTGAGCAAGACCGGAAGCTTTGGAATCATTTGGAGTTCAGTGCAAGAAGTCAATAGAAGTTCATCAAGTTTTGTAAGGTTTTTTAAGCTTTCGGGTAGGTAATGAATTGGGTTTCGACTTAAATTTAAGGATTTCAAGGAAGCCAAGTTACCAAGATCATTGGGCATGACATCATTAGATAATTTGCAACTTTCAAGGCTTAACTTTACCAAAGAGCCCGGTAGAGATGCCCAAGAGAAACCCAATCCTTTGCTTCTTTTCAGTAAGAGCCAATGCAACCCCAATCTTGATTGATATATGGCAGTTTCATCTAAATTAAGCACTTTCAATGATTCCATATTATGCAACTCCCTAGGAACATCATCAAGTCTTGAACAACCAGATAAGATAAGCTCTTCAAGTGATATTAATGAACCAATTGTCCTTGGAAGATGCCTAAGACTTGTGCAATCTTTAAGGTTCAAGAAAGTAAGCATCTTTAGCTCACCAATGGATTGATCAACTTCCACCAAATTTATGCAATCTTTGAGCATCAACTTCTCAAGGCTAGGGAGTCCTGAAAAGCTTGGGGTTTTAAGAAGGCTATGTGAATGGTTGAGATTAAGGATCTTTAAATTTGGGAGGCACTGCAAAAAAAGAAAACCCTTCATTTATATATTATTGTTTCACACACACACAAAAGAAGTTAAATTAGTATATATCATACCTCTGTATCCTTCCAAACTTGTTTAAGTTTACTGTTGCGCATGTCGAGAACAACTAGTTCATTGATATCAAAATCCACCGGAAAAGATTGCATACAAAACCCATGCCAACGTAACCATCTTAATCTTTTGGGAAAGTCTTTGAAGTCTCCTTTAAGTCTAACATAATCCAGTTGAAGCAGTTTAAGTCTCTTCATCTTTGCAAATGCTTGAGTTTCCATATCAACATCATTTGACATGAGAAACTGACTTCTGGAATGCTTTGGAAAATGTAGAGTTGTATTTGTCCTTTTAGCCATGTCTTCTAGCAATCTTTTTAGGTCAAGTGTGAGGCATTTAACTGTTCTGGAACCCTGCATCAGAAATACTTTTTAAAAAATAAAAAGAAATTTGATAAAAAAAAAGTAGTTTACATGCACACAAGAAAAAAGTTGAGTCAAAAGATGTTTCTTACAATTTTTTCTCTTATTACATCAAACGCGTTCTTATGCCACAATCTGCTTCGTTTCCCAATATCAAAGGATTCTTGACGAATAATTTCTCGTCCCATATCTCTAATCATTTGGTGCATCATTAGCTTGTTTTTTTCATTAATGATTAAGAGAGACCTGCCTACTAGATTTTCAATTCCAATTGTTGTATAGTAATCACAACCATCTAGAATTGTAGTCGTGTAATCTCTATCCTTCCCAATGAATAAACAAACTATGTCAAGGAATAAATTTTTGTCATGATCGTCTTCCAAAGAATCATAGCTTATTCTTAGAATCTCTTGAATTTTGCTGTCAGGGATTTCTTCCAATTTCTCCAATGCACTTTTCCAAGAACTCACACTTTTGCTAGATAGTGAAGAGCCGAAAACTTGAAGAGCTAATGGAAGCCCACCACAGTGTTTCACTAAACTTCTTGCATATGCCATTGAACTTTCAGGCACAGAGTTATGACCAAAAGCATACCAATTAAAAAGTTGTAGTGATTCACTTGAAGCTAATTCTTTTACTTCAAATTGCTTGCTTAAGCCTCCACAACTACATGATGCTTCCAAATCAAACATTTGGCTTATAAAATGTGCATTCAATAGGTATCGGTTCCTACTAGTTATGATGATTTTACTTCCTGGATGAAAAGAATTTGAGTTCCCATTAGTTTTCTTATTTTTTCCAATTCATCAACATCATCAAGAACAAGAAGAACTCTTCTACGACATACAACTTCTTTGATCTTGTTAATTCCATTATCTATATTGTATATTTTATGTGATTTTCCTTTAAGAATATCTGAAATAAGTTGCCTTTGCAAACGGACTAAACCATTGCAATCTTGACTTGTTTCTCTAACATCAGCAAGGAAACTATAACCTTCAAACCTCGGGATGTTTTGATTGTAAACAACTTTGGCAATGGTTGTCTTCCCAATGCCTCCAATGCCACAAATAGTTGCAATGCCAACTTTATTTGCTCCATCTTGTTCTAACCATTGATTAATTTGTGTCACGAGAGAATTTATTCCAACTAAATAAGGAGGGACGTACAACGAAATAAGATGAAGTTTATTTTGAACTTCTTTAACAATATCTTGGATGAATTGTGACTCATGCCTGTAAATTTAAAAAATACAACTCAATGGTAAAATCTTGGAAATTAAGTAAAAGTTACAAATGTATTTTCTCTTGCATATATTTTGATTGTTTTTATGAGATTATATGTTCAAGTAAAAATAAGAAACTAATGCAACATTTCAACATATATGTTAGAATTATTACATTCAAAATCAAGTTAAATCAAATCAAATAAAGCAACATAAAAATTAATGAAATTCATTCGAGAAACAACCTATACTCAAAATTTCAACCTTCTCTTTGTGAAAGTTTAATAAATTCATGTTATTTACATGAATATATATATATATATATATATATATATATATATATATATATTATTTTTTATTCATTGTAATATTTTGAATATGTGTAGACCTATTACACGAATAACTTGGATATGATTGTTGGAAATATACTACTGCTAACTAGAATTGTTATAGGAGACCAAACTGAATGTAAATAAAATAAGAATCACTGTGTCGTGGAAGAACCACTGCATTAGAGGCAAATTCGCCATGATCAGTGTAATCGTGTAGTGGACGTTATCCCCCAACACAATACTTCAATATTCGTACACCCGAATAAAGAAGGTGGAACACGATTAACATTACTCTTCCCGGAAAAAAGTTCAATTCCCATTAAAGATTAAAGGGGTCAAAAATAGTCCCGCTTAAAACCTAATCTCTTAGACAAAATCTCCCTCTCATGTAATTTTGCAGAACACTAGAATTTAGAGAACATAGAGAAGTTGTTTTTCTCTTGTTGTGTTAGGTGGGAGAATCACCTCCTATTTATACTATTTTTTTTGTGGGCAAAATGGTAAAATAATAATTTTAGTTTCCAAAAATAGCAAAGGATTTTCCTAACTGAAAATATTTTAAAAATATTTTCTGTAACAGTCAGAGGATTTTCCGCAATTCAAAATATTATTTTACATTACCAACAATGACATCTTAGAAGACCACAAATAGTGTCATTAAATTCAAGAGGCTATTTCTTTTTGTTTTCAACTCGTCAAATCCAAGTTGTTCATGTGATAGGTGCAAACTATTTAAAATTTGATCTGTATCCCACATTAGATTCGAGCTAACATTTAATGCTTAAGCTAATGACTTGTTTGATTGAAAGACCTTATTGATACAATACTAATATTTTAATGACTCAATTAAAACACATTAATGTTTCTGAGTTATAATTAACCCTTTAAAATGGATTGAAGTAACCATTTTAATTCCAAACGCTACCTAACAATATTTTCTATTAATTTTATTTCTACTCTATCAAGTCTTAATGAAAAGGATTGAAGTGACCATATGGAACTTGATTATGTGTATAACGTACCTGTCTTGTAGAACCATGCCTCCTATATCCGCAACTTCTTTTAAAGCATTCCTCCATCTTTGTACCAAGGACTCGAAGTTTTGTTCATGTTGGGTAAATGCTTCTGCATAACTTCCCGTCTGGTTCCTGACTTGACTCGGATCCACATCATAGAAAACTGGCAACACAATGTGTTTAGAGGATTTCTTGTGCTCCAATATCATTACAAGTTCGTTAAGACACCATGTGGATGCAGCATAATTCTTTGAGAAAACAACGATAGAAATTTTGGAGTGGCGTAGTATTGCTTTTTCAATTTCATCTTTTATGTTATTCCCTCTCTCGATTTCCTCATCATCTCTAAATGTTTGAATTCCTAAGTGCACCAAAGTTGTGTAAAGATGATCCGTAAAACTTTTGCGCGTATCTTCACCTCTAAAACTCAAGAATACATGATAAGTACATCGAGAGATTTCTGACATTGCCATTGAAGAAGAAAATGAAGTCGTCCTGTATTTTTTTTATGTAATAACAAGGTTCCAGCATATATATATATGAATGGCAAAGCAGATATTATTAGCAGTCAAGTGGCAGTTCCCAATCCATGGTGGGTCAATCCTTCCACCAGTTCATACAACTGTCGGAAGAAATTCATGTCGGCCATGTTGTTTTTTTCCAAATCTACCAACTTGGGTTAAGTATTCTATATTATTAATTTTGCTTGACAAATACAATGTATTGATTAACTTGATGTTTATAGCTAACACAACACGTAATATAGACATCATCTTCACGCCAATATTAGTAAAAATACTATAAAGGTTCTTGTATTTTAAGTTATATTATATTTTGTTTTTTCTATTTAAAAAATAGTAAATTAGTCATTGTATATTAGATTAGAAAGTAAATTAGTTCTTTTGTTAAAAAATTATCCATTGCTATTGTTAAAATTGGTTTATGTAATCAACATGAGGTACATGTGACACGCCACATACAATTATCTAGTTATTTCGTCATTCACATTAGTTTTTAACAACAAAAATAAATGAAATTTTTAATAGAAATAATAAATTTATTCTTTTATTTAATGTATATGGACTAATTTACTTGTTTTTAAATATAATTTGACTCTCAATAGAATGATCTCCATGATACTTTTACCAGCTAATACCTTGGTAGATACACTCAATAATTAAACCATAACCACAATATATCACATAGACATCACATTAAACATTCAAGTTCAGTATAGTAAAGAGACAATTTTAGTATTTATGCATGAATGAAGAATTAATTGTTTTTGAAAAAGAATTGGTGATTAAATTGATCAGGTCGTCAATTTTTTATCTGATTTGTTCGTGTTATCTAAAGTAAATAAATTTTTAAAAATTAAAAAATAATAAAAATTCACGTATATTGCACGTTAAAGTAAATTGAAAGTGAGAATTGGGAGTGACATAAGAGAAGGAGAATAATTCCGAAGTATTTGGTGTGGAAAATAGTGGTACTAGAAAACGCGTTTCATTTCGGAGTCATGCTTACGGTCCATTTGGTGCTCAACATTTTTGTTAAAAATATTATTTGAATAGAGTTTTTCAACAGAGGTAGTGGAAAGGAAGGAAAACGTCAAAGTTGTACACTATAAAAAATATATATATTATCAGACCTTAAACAATGATTTATTGGCCTTAAATTAGCGATTAAAGAGGATGGGATAAGGGTAAGGTTGAGTAATTGATCCAAAATTTCATGCTGAGGGCAACTGGCACAAAATTGTTTAAATATTTTCCAATACCCATTAAGGATCTTCATATCCTTTTTGTGGTATGGCATAGATTTCTTTCCTAATTGAAGCACCAAGTGAAGGAAAAGAAAATTCAACGAATATTCTTACCATATTTATTTTAAAATTTTATGAATTATCAAATTTGACGTGCTTAAATAACCACATGTGATGGCTTGATGATTAAGGTTATTCATCACCTCAAATGTGGGCTAGATTTGAATCGTGCTACTTGCATTGATTATTCGAGCTTTACCTGTTATTGTAATTCAAAAAAAACGTAATTAAATAAATATTGATTTACTTGGTGTGGAAAATAGTGGTACTAGAAAACGCGTTTCATTTACTTTTCATTTTGGAGTCATGATTACGTTCCAAGACCTTAGACCATTAGCAATTAAAGAGGGGCTTCAACAAAATTATGGCCCCAACTGTTTCACCTAACATAAATTCGTGGGCTAACCAATTTCAGTGCAATAAAAAGTAGTGAAGAGGATGGGATAAGGTTACGGTTTACATTGTTGGTAATGCAAAGTAGAATCCCTCGTTTACAGCCTTCAAATTTTTTGGTTCACAATATTTTAAGAAGAACTCGATTCAAATAATATTTTTTCGTAATTATTTTTCTCAATAATATCATTATATTTTTTTTAAAAAAGTATAATATGTCTTACCATTAAATCTAATACTTACTAATTATTCAAATAATAATGTTAACAAAAGGTTGAGCACCAAATGGTTTGATAAGTACTAACAAGCTCATGGTCTAAAGTCTAGATCGAGTAGCACTATTATCCAAAACATAGTGAAACATATTAATTCTTTCTCCGACGTTTGTTATATAGAACTCTACAACCTAGTGCTACTAATTATCAATTTTATTGTTGTAACTCCACAACTAAAATTTTGCTGATCCCTTCATTCAAGAGTGTAATTATTCGAATAGGATCATGTCTCTTTTATGGTGGAACACTAATTCGTTTTATTACATGGACTTGTTCATAAAAATTCTCTTAAAATATCGAACAAATATCAGTTAGGTGTTCTGATTTAAATATTTAATTTTTAAGAGAATATATTCTTACCTCATTAAGTCTTCTCGAAGATTTATGTCAAATCCAAACTGATGTGAGTTGGTAGCCATATATTTTTATTTTTAAGGATTTTAGTCCCTCTATTTTTTGAGATTTTAAAACTCAAATCCAATTGTTAACACTATTTTTTTTGTTAAATTCGAGTTAATTACAACATCATTATTGTAATTATGTGGTTACCAAATAAGTTTTTTTTTATTTCAAAATGCGACCCTAACACATTTAACAAAAAAAATTTAAAATGTTAACCATAAGAAAGTAAAAAGACTAAATTTCTGGAAATAAAAGTACGTGTTCTAAACTCCAAAATTTTTAAAAGTACAAGAACTTATGGCATATTTTAACCTTTTAACTTCTGGCTCGAGCTACTCATCCAATCCCCACTCGAGATTTGGGAGGATTTAGACAAAATTATCAAGCTCGAAAAATGGACTTGGACAAAAAGTTAGTCCGATTTAAAATTCGAGTTGGGCTCGGGCATAAAAATTCAAGGCCCGAGCCATTTACTAATTTTCTAATATATTATATTATTTTATTTTTATAAATTATATAATTTATTTCAAAAAATAAATCTATAGTAATACATATGATACTATAATGTAAACATTAAAAAATGTTAAGATGTCTATATAAAATGTTAAGAAATTTGGGGAAAAAATTCAATTCAATCAGGCTCAAAACAATTTGTGGGTCAATTAATTTAATATCTCTATTCAAATCGACAATGGCGAAACCTAATAAAGGCCCAAGGGGCCATGGCATCCCCAAGGATTAAAATTTTTGCAATTTAGCCCTTTGTAGATATACTATGTCCCTCCCAAACATATAAGTAGCCCCCCAAGGTTTAAGATTTTTGCTATTTTCCAAAAATACTGCTTCTTTTGGATCGGTTATCATGTTGGAATAGTACTCCTTTTGAGTCGATTCTTTATATGTTTAAATCGATTGTCAAGTTGGAACACTACTTCTTTTGAATCGATTGTGTATATGATTAAATTAATTGTTATGTTGGAATGCTGCTTCTTTTTAATTGATTGTGTATATGATTAAATCGATTGTTATGTTGGAATACCACTTCTTTTGAATCGATTGTTTATATGTTTAAATCGATTGTTACATAATACATCTAATTAATTTGTTCTTTGCTTCTTTGATTGTTGCGTAGCATTTCCTTTTATTCTCTACTTCTTTGATTGTTGGTTGTTTTAAATCGCTTCTTTTCCTAAAATGATAAGGGACCAAATGAATATCAGCAAAAAAATTATGTTAGAGTTTGAATCGATTCTTTGCTTATTTCAATTGATTGTTTGTTGTTTTGAATTAATTCATTATTGTTTGAATTGATTCAAACTCCTACATAAATTCACTGCTGATATTCATTTGGTCCCTTATCAATATTGACTTACACAGGTGTATGTAAGTTCTTTTTCCCTCAAACCTCCTGTTGTAAGTGTGAAGCAAGCAAAGGTATATTTACGATTGTTCTTACTCTAGAAGAGAAATGATTCCTCATACTTTATACAGTGTATTTAAATATTTGCCCTCAGCCGAAAATTGAGGGAATCTCCCTTTACTTTTCACACGTTCAATAGAAAGTATAAGGGAAAAGAACTAATTTACACCGGTGTATATAAGTATTGATAACTCATTGATACCAAATGTTTAGATTAAATCGAGAAATCATTATATAGTATTTTCCTATACTGTGTGTTATGTTTATTAATAAAACATATTTTTAATTTAAACGATAAACTAAAAACTGCTCATCCACACAATCACTGATATGTTGATTTAGGATCCAAACTTTAATCATATATTCTTACGTAGTGAAACTAAAAAGGGCCTCGTCGCCATTCTCCATCTATTCCAATATATTCATCTGTTCGAAAGAAACTGAACTTAACAAAACACCATGAAAGCATAATCGATATTTTTTCACTTTTAAGAAATATAAGTTGTTAATAATATCAAACCCAATAATACAGTATATCAACAATCAAACCAAATCAACGACCATAACACAAGCAAAAAAATAAAATCAATTCATTAGGAAGGGTTTTCCACCTCATTATCTGCATGATTTTCATATGAATCCTGATGCAAAGTAACAGTGTTTAACACTTTGAATCAATTCATTATTGTTTGAATCGATTCAAACTCCAACATAAATTTACTGTTGATGTTCATTTGGACCTTTATCAATACTTGCACAACATTTGTCCCTTATCAATACTTGCACAAAAATAACTTGTGAATACTGCTTTTTTCGAATAGATTGTTTATATGTTTAAATTGATTGTCATGTTGGAATATTGTTTCTTTTGAATCAATTGTTATGGTGGAATACTACTTCTTCTTCTGTTGAATCGATTGTTTATATGTTTAAATCGATTGTTATGTTGGAATACTGTTGCTTTTGAATCAACTGTTTATATGTTCAAATTGATTGTTATGTTGGAATACTACTTCTTTTGAATCGATTGTTTATATGTTTAGATCAATTGTTACGTAGCACGTCTAATTTTAGCTTGGCCCCCAAGATTAACATCTTGGCTCCACCACTACGGATTGATATATTGGTGAATTCTTGATTCAATTGGTCGACTAATCCTATTTATTCCGATTTAATTAACTATGCCACATATATACATATTTCTAAAATAATATGTTAGTATAAAAATATTTAATCAATTTGAGTTATGAAATTGTCGTCTAACAATAATTTTGGGTATCTTATAAACTCAAAATTTTCAAATTATGCTGGTGTCCGTTTGTGCTTTATTTTTTGTACAAGTTCTTTTTGGAGTTATACCATATATTATATAATTTAAAATATTCTTAAAAATAGATTGAAGTAAATTAAGCCTAAAATTTAAATGTTTAAGTCAAAGCTTAATTGATAGTTTAAATGAGATTTTTCTTTTTTTAAAACCCATTTTTTTAATTTTATCAAACCGCCCCTAAAAAATAAATAAAAGATGGTTGTTAGTCTTTTCCTATATATGAGCAACAATCTTTGGGCAGAGTATAAAAGATAGTTTTTATAAAAAAAATTTACGGATGATGGGTGTCGAATCCACCAATATAAACCTACACCTAATTTTGCAAATTTAAGCAGTATAGGGAGTAGGGTCGATCCCTCAGAGACTGGGTTTACTGCAAATTGTTGCTCTATTGACCAGATTTATGTCGGGGCAGTTGTCGTGCCCAAGATATTAGGGGGGAGGATAAAATCGAAAAACTGGAACCTGAAATAAATAAATAAAACGCGTAAAAAGTAAAAGTTGAAAATGAAATAATAAAAAGCAGTTAAATAAATTTGAAGAAAAATTAATTAGAATAAGCTCAGCTTTAGGCACGGAGTTTTCCTCGTCTTTAAACCGATCCTCGAAATTAGATGAACTCCTCTTCTCCAATAAGCTAGTTATAGCTACCAAGGACGCCTCGGACACCACTCTTCCTTGTGTAAATTAGTTATGGAACGTCTAATAACTAACCCTTACCGATCGAACAACCACGAAACGTTCGTGATTTAGAACTCCGGTAGCTTTGCGTTCTAGAAGAGCCTAGCTCGAACCAATGCCCTCAACCGTGTGGGACATTTAAATCCGGTTACTACTTCCCTTGACGGAACCAAACAGCAATCTCCACTTGGCACGCCAATGTGTTCACAGAAAACCGATTAGAAACGTTCCTTTCGGAATTCCAACTGTACGTCTAACCACACTAAATCAAACGACGTCTTTTTGACTTAATGTTGATCTGACTTTGTGAGTTGACAAAATCATACTCTTAATCCGGAGAAGTAATAAGTACTGGAACTTTATGAGTTAAATTGCTCGGGTTCGTAACTTACGGGTTTTGACGAGGCTAATTTCGGCCTAAAGCTGAAAATGGGTTTAGTTGGCTAAGGTTTGGGGCATATTGGTATTGGAATAATTAAATAAGGTAAAATGGGTGGAAAGCTACCGAAAAAAAAAAAGGGAATTTGAAAAAGGAATTGCAAATGGCTTAATTTGGTGGCTACTAGGAATTAATAAATTGAAGGAAAAGAAACTAAAGGCAGCAAATGAATTCGTGACAAGAAGAGAGAAAATGTATTGAAAGATGAAAGCTTAATATTTTGATTGATTAATTGATTAAAATGAACAATGTAGCCTCTGTTTATACTAGTGGCCTTGCTAAATTAAGAGCCAACTAGTATAGAAAATCAAGGAAAATATTCCATAATATAAAAAATATCCCAAAATAATCTCCCACTAAGTCAACAATTTCAGCTAATTATTCTTGGAAAAATTCTGCTTTGGCCCTCCTTCTTTGCTTCTTTCTTCAATCTAACCCAATTGTTTCCTTTTTCTTCTATTTAGCCCCAAATTGCATTCCTGCACAAAATTCAATAAATATGGCAAAATTAGTGGTGCATTCTCATAAATTAACTAATTTAATTACATAAAATATGTAACTTTAGCATTTAATCAACGGAATTAAGGTATCTGATTTTACAGTAGTGACTAATCTTTTTATCGTGGCTGCTTTTCAAAAGGTAATATGTAAAAATAAAATTCAATAAAATGGTAATACATAATTTACTTATAATTATGGTACGTTTAGTTCGTTAGAGTGAAATAAAATTGTAATAGAATAATATTTTTTAGGAATGAAATAGAATTGTAATTGAATGGAATAAATATGATACTTTGGTTGGGTAGAATGAATGAGCTGGTAATAATATTTTTGTATCTTGATTTAAAAAAATGATAGTAAAAATCATCTGAAAATAAGATGAAATTCAAAGTACAACACCAAGTCTCCATCAAGCAGTGTACATGTCCAAATTACTATATTGATTAATAATAATATTGAATAAATAAGACATAAATAACCTTCAAGATTCAATCCTTTAAGTTTTCTTTCTCCTTTATTTACTTCAATTTTGTATATGTTATTTAGATTTATTAATGGGTTGAGTTATTGATCCAAACTTAAAAGATTGTTTAAATTTTGAAGGAGTTTTGGTAAAAATATTAAACCCTAAAAATAGGACTGGGCAAAAAATTAAGCTTGTTTAAAATATGAGTTAAACTCATATATGAACATTCAAGGTCTGAACTAGGCTCGGCCCATTTTTAAAATAGTAATTTTTATATTATATTATTTTTATATATTATGTAATATATAATACAAAAATTAAATCTATAGTAATATATAATATCGTAAACATTAAAAAAAACATTAAGATGAATATATATATATATATATATATAAAAGTTTAATAAATAAAATATATAAATTATTAAATAGCATTAAAAATAATATAAATAATTTTTTTTTAAATAATATGGGTGGATTTGAAATGGATTTGGGTTAACTATTTACAAGTGTGGAAGGGCTTAAACAAATTTTAGGTACATACTTTAGATTGGGTCTGGTTTCTTGACAACCAGAATATGCGTTAACATCATGCTTAATTCTAACTCAAACTCAACCCTATGCATAGGGGAAAATGTTTAAACTTCAAATAATATTAGTGAAATATGATTAATTTTTAGATATTCTTTAAGTGGCTTATGAGTAAAACTTTTTTATTAGTTTGAAGAGTTGTGAGTTTAATACTCTCTCTGAATCGATTCTTTAATCAATTTCCAATTTAACCAGTTTGATCAGTCGATCTGATTGGATTCAGACAACCTTAATCATATGAATTTCAAGCTGTTGAAGTTACAACTAATATTAAAATAAATCGGAACCTTCTCGGTCTCACCAAACTTACTCTAAACCAAGAGCATAAAAAATAAAAAAAAAAATCCTCCTCTAAACCATGCAGTGTCAACAATCACAAGATCTGTTAGTGAAACATTGAGTAGAAACTATAGATGACAACAAGTGGGAACCCTCACGATGTCAGAGATCATGGGAAGTATTGAACTCTTATAATTAGAATAATCAAGTTCCACTGAAAATAACGATCAAAACCCACAAAAATAAAAACGCATACCATGAACATGCAGCAGTTCATAATATTCTTTGAAGTTTTAGACTCTTGACAATAACCAGAAAATTCAAACACAAACACAGTCTGTATCTTCAGTTCATAAACATCCCAATAAACCATTGGGATTCAAACACAAAACCATCACAAAAACACCAATGAACAAAGATTGGCTTAGGAACGAAAATAAATGAATTTCCCAATAGAATAGAAGGATTTGAACCTTAAAACTTTCAACAAACAACTAAAACACTTAACTACTAAAATAAATATTACTTTATTATAAAATTTAACAAATCAAAATTTTAAAACTTGGAGCATTATATGGGAAATTCAACGCTATGTATGTATTATATTGTGATAATTCTTTAATACCTTAAGGGTCAAGATCGTATCACCAGCTCAAATACCCTAGGGTACAAGCATATTCTGGTGTGGTTGGTGAGGTCGATGCATTTATGCTCGATTAGCACTTCAGTACGTCTACTTCTTTTTCCTCCTCTTCTCCATCATGAATTCAATTTAATTTCTCAGAAAAGTTTTGGATCAATTTTCGGATTCCAATCGATATCATCAATATACATATCAGCTGCATAACTTGGCAACTTATCCTTATAAGGAAAATCATGATAATTTTCCCAGAACCTCTGTTTAGCTTCGTGAAAAGCTTTTAAATTAGTTGAATCATCTCATTCTAATACTTTATAAGCTTTATACAAAGTATTCTTCGCATCAATAAATATTTTCCATGACATTGCACCTACTTTCATGCAAAATTTTTAAAACGAATAAATCGATTAAGATTTTAATTATTAAACCCATAAGACCATAATCTATTTACAAACCCAAACCCAAAGTAAAACATTAAATCCAAATTCCCATTAAAACTCGTTATTCTTACAAAATTATAGCCTATTAAAACTTTAAAATCCAATACCTTTTCTGAGTCATGCTATTCCATAAGTGCAGAGGTAACCCATGAACTTCAAGCCAAGTTGCCCTCCGCTCAGGAAGGAAATCAACTAACCTACATCATCTGATTAAAAGCAAAATAACTCCACAACATCTGATTGACAGCACAAGTTAATTGAATTACCAAGAATCAATATCAATAACTTACATAAAAGAATAGAGATTAAATATAAGATGAAATCAACCAAGCCAAGCTGGCAATGTCTAAGCCAAAATATTCATTTACCCCATTTCAATCCTACAATAGTCAAGATTTGACTAAACTTTGCAACCTGTACAAGTCTTTTTGGGATTTTGACAAAATATAAATAAAAGCCCCGAGAAGATACTTAAAACATTCACTCATCCATGGCAACTGCTTGAAAGAATTGGGGTTGTCATCTAACTCATAATCAAATGCAAGGTCAATACCGAATTCTAGCACAGATAAATCTGAAAGAACCCGAAGAGTAATATGATCACCGGCTTCTAGTTCACCACCCCTAAAGTCCCAACAAGTAAACCAGTATAAGGTATTCTTGGTTCCAAGAATTCCTGTGAAATGTTTGGAGTAGGTCCACTTTGTACCTTTGGTCTCGTTCACAATTTCAAGGAATGGTAAAAATTCATTTGTATTATCATTCTTGGCAGAAAAAATGATAATCGAATTTAAGAAGCAACTAATCTTTCGACTAGAGTTTGGGGGCACTGAAAATGAAACCTCAGTCTTGCCAGCTTGATTGCCAAAGTAGTGGCCATAGTAATCAAATGGCATTGGATCAAATGCTGTAATTATGCCATAATCGTATAGTACCTGTAGCATTGGGTTAAGGAATTAGTTATTAAAAATATATAGTATATAAATAAATTTTGAAACTTGGAACTCGTAAGGAACCTGTGGGGAAGAAACCACTTTTGATTCTTCTATATAACTGCAAAGTTGCACTTTAACATTTCCATAAGATTCCAAACTGAGTAAGTTTTTAGTTAGGTCCATCTTGACATTTCTTGGAGCAACTTCATCTCCTAAAATGTGTACAATAATGTGTTATTTATCAATTTTAGTGATCATCAACATAATATGCCTATTATAATATCGAAGTATTAGTTTTGACATGAAAAAAACGTTGATTAAAGTTTTTATTAGACACCCATATAATAAGGGTTCAAACTGTGTGTGAAAAAAAAATCAAACAACTAATTTTATGTATTATGACTAAAATATGTTACAGGACTTGTTAGAAATAACCTATTATACACTTTTTGAAGAAAAAAAATCAATTATATCTGTATATCTTTTATTTTTATATAAAATATCAACTTTAAAAATACCACTTTTAACTTCATCCATTATTTTAGTTTCCACTTAGGTGATAGATTAATCATCTATCAAACAATTAACTTATTTTGATTAGACCTCAATTGCAACATAATTTTATAATTATTATTTTATTATTAAGCTAAATTTCTCTCAGAATCTATTAAACTTAAGTAATATTTTTATTGTATTGGAAAGTCTTTTAGAGAAACATATATCAATTTTTGAAATTTTTTTATTGACATCTAAAAGGAAACATATGTTCAAACAATCTAAAGGGGGCATTAAAATAAATATAATAGGATGTATTAACTAAAATATAATCTTACCGTTGAAAACACAATTAGATATTCATATAATTCATTATTTCAATAAGGATATATCTTTTTAGCCATGTGTTTTACTCATTAATGTTAATAGTGCATTGAGTAATATGCCATAAACATAATTATTTGAAATCTACTCATACCTGGAGATAAATATGAAAAACCATATTCATATCTAATGTTGTGTACGGATTCATAAGTAACGGCAAATTTTCTTATGCTGAGATGAATAGGCATTATCATGCAACTCACAAGGTCACCACCTTCAAACTGACAATCCGTTACTGGCCAATGGATCAACCACAACATTGTGTTATCGTTAGCCTTAGGAATTCCAATGAAACTGGAGCAATATCTCTCCGTGGTCCTTTTGGTCTCATTGAAAATGTAGACACTTGGTGGAAGGTCCAATATTTGATCACTATCTAAAGAAAAAACAATGCATAAGCTGAACCAACGAATCTTTTCATCTGGATGAGATGGTGTTGGCAAAAGAAAAGAGATTCGATGCTCGTTAGTGCGATGCTTATACCCAATCGGAACTTCACTTCCTAAAACTAATGTGCTTGTTATACCACATTCCTGCACGACCTGATAGAAAAGAAAACTGTTAGATGATTACGAATGTGTTGATTAAGTAATATAAGACAAAAAGAAAAAGATTTAAAATTTAAGTTGGAGAACTATTGGACCTGTGGGGTGGCAAGCATTATGTTGTCCGTTAGGCAATTATAAAGTTGCACTCGATTTTTGTTGACGGAATGAACGTTGAATAATCTTCTAATCTCTTCCGCATCAAAGTTTTCAATTGGCTCCAACTTGAATATATCTTGAACCTCGGTCAATTTTTCACATCCAAAAATAACACATCGTTTGGAAGAAAAGAAGCATGGAAGAATTGACCTAGAGCTTTTTACTGCAGATACTGTCGAGAACCCAGAAACATTGGGCAAGAATGGAAGCTTTGGAATCATTTGGAGTTCAGTGCAAGAAGTCAGTAAAAGTTCATCAAGTTTTGTAAGTTCTTTTAAGCTTTCGGCTAAGTAATGAATTGGGTTTCTACTTAAATTTAAGGATTTCAAGGAAGCCAAGTTACAAAGATCATTGGGCATGACATCATCAGATAGTTTGCAACTTTCAAGGCTTAACTTTACCAAAGAGCCCGGTAGAGATGCCCAAGAGAAACCCAATCCTTTGCTTCTTTTCAGTAAGAGCCACTGCAACCTCAATCTTGATTGATATATGGCAGTTTCATCTAAATTAAGCACCTTCAATGATTCCATATTATGCAACTCCCTAGGAACATCATCAAGTCTTGAACAACCAGATAAGATAAGCTCTTCAAGTGATATTAATGAACCAATTGTCCTTGGAAGTTTCCTAAGACTTGTGCAATCTTTAAGGTTCAAGAAAGTAAGCATCTTTAGCTCACCAATGGATTGATCAACTTCCACCAAATTTATGCAATCTTTGAGCATCAACTTCTCAAGGCTAGGGAGTCCTGAAAAGCTTGGGGTTTTAAGAAGGCTATGTGAATGGTTGAGATTAAGGATCTTTAAATTTGGGAGGCACTGCAAAAAAAGAAAGCCCTTCATTAATTATATATTATTGTTTCACACACACACAAAAAGAAGGAGTATTAGTATATATCATACCTCTGTATCCTTCCAAACTTGTTTAAGTTTACTGTTGCGCATCTCGAGAACAACTAGTTCATTGATATCGAAATCCACCGGAAAAGATTGCATCCAAAACCCATGCCAACGTAACCATCTTAATCTTTTGGGAAAGTCTTTGAAGTCTCCTTTAAGTCTTACAAAATCCAGTTGAAGCAGTTTAAGTCTCTTCATCTTTGCAAATGCTTGAGTCTCCATATCAACATCATTTGCCATGAGAAACTGACTTTTGGAATGCTTTGGAAAATGTAGAGTTGTATTTGTCCTTTTAGCCTTGTCTTCTAGCAATCCTTTTAGGTCAAGTGTGAGGCACTTAACTGTTCTGGAACCCTGCATCAGAAAAACTTTTTAAAAATAAAAAGAAATTTGATAAAAAAAAAAAGTAGTTTACATGCACACAAGAAAAAAGTTGAGTAAAATGATGTTTCTTACAATTTTTTCTCTTATTACATCAAACGCGTTCTTATGCCACAATCTGCTTCGTTTCCCAATATCAGAAGATTCTTGACGAATAATTTCTCGTCCCATATCTCTAATCATTTGGTGCATCATTAGCTTGTTTTTTTCATTAATGATTAGGAGAGACCTGCCTACTAGATTTTCAATTCCAATTGTTGTATAGTAATCACAACCATCTAGAATTGTAGTCGTGTAATCTCTATCCTTCCCAATGAATAAACAAACTATGTCAAGGAATAAATTTTTGTCATGATCGTCTTCCAAAGAATCATAGCTTATTCGTAGAATCTTTTGAATTTTGCTGTCAGGGATTTCTTCTAATTTCTCCAATGCACTTTTCCAAGAACTCACACTTTTGCTAGATAATGAAGAGCCCAAAACTTGAAGAGCTAACGGAAGCCCACCACAGTGTTTCACTAAACTTCTTGCATATGCCATTGAACTTTCAGGCATAGAGTTATGACCAAAAGCATACCAATTAAAAAGTTGTAGCGATTCACTTGAAGCTAATTCTTTTACTTCAAATAGCTTGCTTAAGCCTCCACAGCTATTTGATGCTTCCAAATCAAACATTTGGCTTATAAAATGTGCATTCAATAGGCATCGGTTTCTACTAGTTATGATGATTTTACTTCCCAGATGAAAAGGAATTTGAGTTCCCATTAATTTTCTTATTTTTTCCAATTCATCAACATCATCAAGAACAAGAAGAACTCTTCTACAACATACAACTTCTTTGATCTTGTTAATTCCATTATCTGTATTGTATATTTTATGTGATTTTCCTTTAAGAATATCTGAAATAAGTTGCCTTTGCAAACGGACTAAACCATTGCAATCTTGACTTGTTTCTCTAACATCAGCAAGGAAACTATAACCTTCAAACCTCGGGATGTTTTGATTGTAAACAACTTTGGCAATGGTTGTCTTCCCAATGCCGCCAATGCCACAAATAGTTGCAATGCCAACTTTATTTGCTCCATCTTGTTCTAACCATTGATTAATTTGTGTCACGAGAGAATCTATTCCAACTAAATAAGGAGGGACATACAAAGAAATAAAATGAAGTTTATTTTGAACTTCTTTAACAATATCTTGGATGAATTGTGATTCATGCCTGCAAATTTAAAAAATACAACTCAATAGTAAAATCTTGGAAATTAAGTAAAGGTTACTAATGTATTTTCTCTTTTCTTGCATATATTTTGATTGTTTTTATGAGATTATATGTTCAAGTAAAAATAAGAAACTAATGCAACATTTCAACATATATGATAGAATTATTACATTCAAAATCAAATCAAATTAAATCAAATAAAGCAACATAAAAATTAATGAAATTCATTGGAGAAACAACCTATACTCAAAATTTCAACTTTCTCTTTGTGAAAGTTTAATAAATTCATGTTATTTACATGAATTTATATATTTATTTTTTATTTATTGTAATATTTTGAATATGTGTAGACCTATTACACGAATAACTTGGATATAATTGTTGCAAATATACTACCGCAAAATAGAATTGTTAATGAGACCAAACTGAATGTAAATAAAATAAGAATCATTGTGTCGTGGAAGAACCATTGCAATATTAGAGGTAAATTCGCGCTGATCGGTGTAATCGTGTAGTGGATGTTACCCCCCAACACAATACTCCAATATTCGTAAACCCAATAAAGAAGATGGAACACGATTGACAATACTTAAAACCTAATTTCTTAGACAGAGTTTCCTCTCGTGTAATTTTGTAGAACACTAGAATTTAGAGAACATAGAGAAGTTGTTTTTCTCTTGTTGTGTTAGGTGGGAGAATGACCTCCTATTTATACTATTTTTTGATGAGCAAAATGGTAAAATAACAGATTTAGTTTCCAAAAATAGCAAAGGATTTTCCTAACTAAAAATATTCTAAAAATATTTTCTGCAACAGTCAGGATTTTCTGCAATTCAAAATATTCTTTTGCATTACCAACAATAACATCTTAGAAAACCACAAATAGTGTCATTAAATTAAAGAGGCTATTTCTTTTTATTTTTAACTCGTCAAATCCAAGTTGTTCATGTGATAGGTGCAAACGTATTTAAAATTTGATTTATGTGTTTTAAAAACATCCCATATCAGATTCGAGCTAACATTTAATGCTTAAGCTGATGACTTATTTGATAGAAAGACCATATTCATACAATACTAATATTTTAATGACTCAATTAAAACATGTTAATGTTTGAGAAATAATTTAAAATCTGAGTTATAATTAACCCTTTAAAATGGATTGAAGTAACCATTTTAATTTCCAAACGCTACCTAACAATATTTTCTATTAATTTTCTTTCTACTCTATCTATCAAGTCTTAATGAAAAGGATTGAAGTAACCATATGGAACTTGATTATGTGTATAACGTACCTGTCTTGTAGAACCATGCCTCCTATATCCGCAACTTCTTTTAAAGCATTCCTCCATCTTTGTACCATGTTGGTTTCGGACTCGAAGTTTTGTTCATGTTGGGTAAATGCTTCTGCATAACTTCCCGTCTGGTTCTTGACTTGACTCGGATCCACATCATAGAAAACTGGCAACACAATATGTTTAGAGGATTTCTTGTGCTCCAATATCATTACAAGTTCGTTAAGACACCATGTGGATGCAGCATAATTCTTTGAGAAAACAACGATAGAAATTTTGGAGTGGTGTAGTATTGCTTTTTCAATTTCATCTTTTATGTTATTCCCTCTCTCGATTTCCTCATCATCTCTAAATGTTTGAATTCCTAAGTGCACCAAAGCTGTGTAAAGATGATCCGTGAAACTTTTGCGCGTATCTTCACCTCTAAAACTCAAGAATACATGATAAGTACATCGCGAGATTTCTGACATTGCCATTGAAGAAGAAAATGAAGTCGTCCAGTATTTTTTATGTAATAACAAGGTTCCAGCATATATATATATATATATATATTATATATGAATGGCAAAGCAGATATTATTAGCAGTCAAGTGGCAGTTTCCAATCCATGGTGGGTCAATCCTTCCACCAGTTCATACAACTACCCGAAGAAATTCATGTTGGCCATGTTGTGTTTTTCCAAATCTACCAACTTGGGTTACTTATTCTATATTATTAATTTTGCTTGACAAATACAATGTATTGATTAACTTGATGGTTATAGCTAACACAACACGTATATAGACATCATCATCAGGCTAATATTAGTAAAAATACTATGAAGGTTGTTGTATTTTAAGTCATATCATATTTTGTTTCCTCTACTTAAAAAATAGTAAATTAGTCTTTGTATATTAGATTAAAAAGTAAATTAGTTCATTTTTAAAAAAATTATCCATTGTTATTGATAAAAATTGATCCATGTAATCAACATGATGTATATGTGACACGCCACATGCAACTATCTGGTTATTTCGTCGTTCACGTTAGTTTTTAACAACAAAAATGAATGAACTTTTTAATAAAAATGATAAATTTGTTCTTTTATCTAATGTGCATATTTTAAATAAAATGGGTTAAATACAATTTGACTCTCAATAGAATGATCTTCATGATACTTTTACCGGCTAATACCTTGGTGGATACAGTCAATAATTAAACCACAACCACAATATATCACATAGACATCACATTAAACATTCAAGTTCAGTATAATAAAGAAACAATTACAGTAAATAATTGAACAAATTTGTTCACATGCATGAATGAAGAATTAATTGTTTTTGAAAAAGAATTGATGATTAAATTGATCAGGTCGTCAATTGTTTATTTGATTTGTTCGTGTTATCTAAAGTAAATAAATTTTTAAAAATTAAAAAATAATAAAAATTCACGTATATTGCACGTTAAAGTAAATTGAAAATGAGAATTGAGAGGGACATAAGAGAAGGAGAATAATTCCGAAGTATTTGGGGTGGAAAATAGTGGTACTAGGAAACGCGCTTTCGGAGTCATGCTTACGGTCCATTTGGTGCTCAACATTTTTATTAAAAATATTATTTGAATAGAGTTTTTCAACAGAGGTAAAAGTTGTATACACTATAAAAAAAAATATATTATCAGACCTTAAACAATGATTTGTCGGCCTTAAATTAGCAATTAAAGAGGATGGGATAAGGGTAAGGTTGAGTAATTGATCCAAAATTTCATGCTGAGGGCAACTAGCACAAAATTGTTTAAATATTTTCCAATACTCATTAAGGATCTTCATATCCTTTTTGTGGTATGCCATAGATTTCTTTCCTAATTGAAACACCAAGTGAAGAAAAAGAAAATTCAACGAATATTCTTACCATATCTATTTTAAAATTTTAATATAATTAATGAAAAACAATTCACATATATGAATCATCAAATTTGACGTGCTTAGAGAATCTCATGTGATAGTCTGATGATTAAGGCTATTCATCACCCTAAATGTGGCTTAGATTTGAATCACGCTACTTGCATTGGTTATTCAAGCTTTACTTGTTATTGCAATTCAAAAAAAAATTAACATACTTAAATAAATATTAAATTTTGTCACATTTAATATAGAGGACATGAGTGGAGGAGAATAATTCCCAAGTACTTGGTGTGGAAAATAGTGGTACTAGAAAACGCGTTTCAATTACTTTTCATTTTGGAGTCATGCTTACGTTCCAAGACCTTAGACCATTAGCACTTAAAGAGCGGCTTCAACAAAATTATGCCCCCAACTATTTCACCTAACAAAATAAATTCGTGGGATAACCAATTTCAGTGCAATAAAAAGTAGTAAAGAGGATGGGATAAGGTTAAGGTTTATATTGTTGGTAATGCAAAGTGGAATCCCTCGTTACAGCCTTCAAATTTTTTGGTTCACAATATTTTAGGAGGAACTCGATTCAAATAATATTTTTTTGTAATTATTTTTCTTAATAATATTATTTTCAAAATTTAGAACTATTTTTTTAAAAGCATAATATGTCTTACCATTATGTCTAACACTTGTTAATTATTCAAATAATAATGTTAACAAAAAGGTTGAGCACCAAATGGTTGGTAAGTACTAACAAGCTCATGGTCTAAAGTCTAGATCGAGTAGCACTATTATCCAAAACATAGTGAAACAAATTAATTCTTTCTCCGCCGTTTGTTATATAGAACTCTACAACCTAGTGCTACTAATTATCAATTTTATTCTTGTGACCCCATAATTAAAATTTAGCTGATACCTTCCTTCAAGAATATAATTATTCGAATAGGATCATGTCTCTTTTATGGTGGAACACTAATTCATTTTATTACTTGGACTTGTTCATAAAAATTCTCTTAAAATATCGAACAAATATCAGTTAGTTGTTCTGATTTAAATATTTAGTTTTTAAGAGAATATATTCTTACCTCATTATGCCTTCTCGAAGATTTATGTCAAATCCAAACTGATGTGAGTTGGTAGCCATATATTTTTATTTTTAAGGATTTTAGTCTCTCTTTTTTGTGAGATTTCAAAACTCAAATTCAATTGTTAACACTGTTTTTTTTTTTTTGTTAAATTCATGTTAATTACAACATCATTTTTGTAATTACGTGATTAACAAATAAGTTTTTTTATTTCAAAATGCCACCCTAACACTTTTAACAAAAAAAATAAAATGTTAAACAACGGAAAGTAAAGAGACTAAATTTCTGGAAATAAAAGTACGTGTTCTAAACTCCAAAACTTTTAAAAGTACAAGAACTTATGGCATATTTTAACCTTTTAACTTCTGGGTCGAGCTACTCATCCAATCCCCGCTCGAGATTTGGGAAGATTTAGACAAAATTATCAAGCTCGAAAAATGGACTTGGACAAAAAGTTAGTTCGATTTAAAATACGAATCGGGCTCGGGCATAAAAATTCAAGGCTCGAGCCATTTACTAATTTTCTAATATATACTATTATGTTATTTTTATAAATTATATAATTTATTTCAAAAAAATAAATCTATAGTAATACATATGATAGTACTATAATGTAAACATTAAAAAATGTTAAGATGTCTAAATAAAATGTTACGAGATTTGGGAAAAAAATTCAATTCAATCAGGCTCAAAACAATTTGTGGGTCAATTAATTTAACATCTCTATTAAAATCGACAATGGCAAAACCTAATAGAGGCCCAGGGGGCCATGGCACCCCCAAGGATTAAATTTTTTGCAATTTAGCCCTTTGTAGATATACTATGGCCCTCCCAAACATATAAGTATCCCCCCAAGGTTAGCCCTTTGTAGATATACTATAGCCCTCCCAAACATATAAGTAGCCCCCCAAGGTTTAAGATTTTTGCAATTTTTCAAAAATACTTCTTCTTTTGGATCGATTATCATGTTGGAATAGTGCTTCTTTTGAGTCGATTCTTTATATGTTTAAATCGATTGTCAAGTTGGAACACTACTTGTTTTGAATCGATTGTGTATATAATTAAATTGATTGTTATGTTGGAATACTGCTTCTTTTTAATCGATTGTGTATATGATTAAATCGATTGTTATGTTGGAATACTACTTCTTTTGAATCGATTGTTTATATGCTTAAATCGATTGTTACATAACACATCTAATTAATTTGATCTTTGCTTCTTTGATTGTTGCGTAGCATTTCCTTTTATTCTCTACTTCTTTGATTGTTGGTTGTTTCAAATCGCTTCTTTTCCTAAAATGATAAGGGACCAAATGAATATCAGCAAAGAATTTATGTTGGAGTTTGAATCGATTCTTCGCTTATTTCAATTGATTGTTTGTTGTTTTGAATTAATTCATTATTGTTTGAATTGATTCAAACTCCTACATAAATTCACTGTTGATATTCATTTGGTCCTTTATCAATATTGACTTACACAGGTGTATGTAAGTTCTTTTTCCCTCAAACCTGTTGAACGTGTGAAGCAAGAAAAGGTATATTTACGGTTGTTCTTACTCTAGAAGAGAAATGATTCCTCATACTTTATAGAGTGTATTTACATATTTGCCCTCAACCTAATATTGAAGGAATCTCCCTTTACTTTTGACACGTTCGATAGAAAGTTTAAGGGAAAACAACTAATTTACACCGGTGTATATAAGTATTGAAAACTCATTGATACCAAATGTTTAGATTAAATCGAGAAATCATTATATATTATTTTCCTATACTATGTGTTATGTTTATTAATAAAACATGTTTTTAATTTAAATGATATACTAAAAACTACTCATCCACACAATCATTGATATGTTAATTTAGGATCCAAAACTTGAATCATATATTCTTACGTAGTGAAACTAAAAAAGGCCTCGTCGCCATTCTCCGTCTATTCCTATATATTCATCTGTTCGGAAGAAACCGAACTTAACAAAACACCATGAAAGCATAATCGATATTTTTTCACTTTTAAGAAATATAAGTTGTTAATAATATCAAACCCAATAATATAGTATATCAACAATCAAACCAAATCAACGACCATAACACAAGCAAAAAAATAAATCAATTCATTAGGAAGGATCTTCCACCTCATTATCTGCATGATTTTCATATGAATCCAGTTGCAAAGTAATGGTGTTTAACACTTTGAATCGATTCATTATTGTTTGAATCGATTCAAACTCCAACATAAATTTATTGTTGATATTCATTTGGTCCTTCATCAATACTTGCACAACATTTGTCCCTTATCCATACTTGCACAAAAATAACTTGTGAATACTGCTTTTTTCGAATAGATTGTTTATATGTTTAAATTGATTGTCATGTCGGAATATTGATTCTTTTGAATCGATTGTTATGATGGAATACTACCTCTTTTGAATTGATTGTTTATATATTTAGATCAATTGTTAAGTAGCACGTCTAATTTTAGCTTGGTCCCCAAAATTAACATCCTGACTCCGCTAATACGGATCAATATATTGGTCAATTCTTGATTCAATTGATCGACTAATCTTATTTAATCCGATTTAAATAACTATGTCAAATATATACATATTTCTAAAATAATATGTTAGTATAAAAATATTTAATCAATTAGAGTTATGAAATTGTCGTGTAACAATAGTTTGGGTATCTTATAAACTCAAAATTTTCAAATTATGTTGGTGTCCATTTGTGCTTTATTTTTGGTACAAGTTCTTTTTGGAGTTATACCATATATTATATAATTTAAAATATTCTTAAAAAATAGATTGAAGTAAATTAACCCTAAAATTTAAATGTTTAAGTCAAGGCTTAATTGATAGTTTAAATGAGATTATTCTCTTTTTTTTTTTAAACTCATTTTTTTTAATTTTATCAAACCGCCTCTAAAAAATAAATAAAAGATGGTTGTTAGTCTTTTCCTATATATGAGCAACAATCTTTGGGCAGAGTATAAAAGATAGTTTTTATAATTTTTCTTTTACGGAATTAAGGTATCTGATTTTGCAGGAGTGATTAATCTTTTCATTATTACTGCTTTTTAAAAGGTAATATGTAAAAAATAAAATTCAATAAAATGGTAACACATAATTTATTTATAATTATGGTACGTTTAATTCGTTAGAGTGAAATAAAATAATATTTTTTAAGAATGAAATAGAATTGTAATTGAATGGAATAAATATGAGACATAATAATATTTTTGTATCTTGATTTTAAAAAAAAATGATAGTAAAAATCATCTGAAAATAAGACGAAATTCAAAGGACAACACTAGTCTTCATCAAGCAGTGTACATGTCCAAATTACTATATTGAATAATAATAATATTGAATAAATAAGACATAAATAACCTTCAAGATCCAATCCTTTAAGTTTTCTTTCTCCTTTATTTACTTCAATTTTATATATGATATTTAGACTTATTAATGGGTTGAGTTATTGATCCAAACTGAAAAAGATTGTTTAAATTTTGAAGGAGTTTTGGTAAAAATATTAAACCCTAAAAAAATGACTAGACAAAAAAATTAAGTTTATTTAAAATATGAGTTAAACTCATATATGAACATTCATAGTTTGAACTAGGCTCGGCCCATTTTTAAAATTTGTAATTTTTATATTATATTATTTTTATATATTATGTAATATATAATACAAAAATTAAATCTATAATAATATATAATATCGTAAACATTAAAAAAACATTAAGCTGAATATATATATAAAAGTTTAATAAATAAAATATATAAATTATTAAATAGTATTAAAAATAATATAAATAATTTTTTTTTAAAAATAATATGGGTGGATTTAAAATAGATTTGGGTTAACTATTTACAAGTGTGGATGAGCTTAAACAAATTTTAGGTACATATTTCAAACTAGGTCTGGTTTCTTGACGACCAAAATATGTGTTAACATCATGCTTAATTCTAACCCAAACTCAACCCGATGCATAGGGGAAAATGTTTAAACTTCAAACGATATTAGCAAAATATGATTAATTTTTAAATATTCTTTAAGTGGCTTATGAGTAAAACTTTTTTATTAGTTTGAAGAGTTGTAAGTTTAATACTCTCTCTGAATCGATTCTTTAATCAATTTCCAATTCAACTAGTTTGATCAGTCAATCTGATTCGATTCAGACAACCTTAATTATATGAATTTCAAGCTGTTGAAGTTACAACTGATATTAAAATAAATCGGAACCTTCTCGGTCTCACCAAACTTACTCTAAACCAAGAGCATAAAAAATAAAAATAAATAAAAAATCCTCCTGTAAACCATGCAGTGTCAGCAATCATAAGATCTGTTAGTAAAACATATAGAAACTATAGATGACAAGAAGTGGGAACCCTCACCTTGTCAGAGATCATGGGAAGTATTGAATTCCTATAATTAGAATAATCAAGTTCCACTGAAAATAACGATCAAAACCCACAAAAAAAAAAACGCATACCATGAACATGCAGCAGTTCATAATATTCTTTGAAGTTTTGGACTCTTGACAATAACCAGAAAATTCAAACACAAACACAGTCTGTATCTTCAGTTCATAAACATCCCAATAAACCATTGGGATTCAAACACAAAACCATCACACAAACACATATTGTCTGTATCTTCAGTTCATAAACATCCCAATAAACCATTGACATTCAAACACAATCATCACACAAATGCATACTGCCAGTATCTTCAGTTCATAAACATCCCACTAAACCATTGAGATTGTATTTCAAAGAAGCAAATTACTCAACCCGTGGCTTTTTCGGCAAACTGGCTAGCTTCAGTTGGTTTTCTTTTAACTCAGCTTCGTCCTGATCCAGCTTCAGTTTCTTCTCTTTTAAGTCAGCTTCGTCCTGATCCAGCTTCAGTTTCTTCTCTTTTAAGTCAGCTTCATCCTTCTCCAGCTTCAGTCTGTCTTTTCTAATATTAGCTTTCTTCTTCTCAAATCTCTTCTCCTCTGCTTCATACTCCATTTCACGAGCCTTCATCAACTTATTCATGATGTTTTGCACCATTGCCTCCATAGTTGTGATGACTTTTAGCTCAAGTATCTCTGGGTTACTTACTATTTTATGGTAAACTTCATCTAGTGAGTTCATAATGATCCTTTGAACATCTACATGACTACATAAAAAAAATTGTTATCGGTATAAGGGTGCTTTTGAAATGTCAGTGAGCACTTGAGTTCATAATATTGTATACCCCTGGACAGTTGACAGCTTCATATCGTCTTGATTTGCTCTGACATCACCGCTGCCTTCAGTCAGATCATTGTATATGTTGTCGTCTAGAAAACAAAGTTATTAAGGTAGGAAACATAAAGGATATTAATATTTACAATTGACAAGTAAAAAGCTGAGGATTTTATAAGATCATTTATCAACTTGCAGCAATTACCTGACAGAAGAAAGTTGTCAACATCAAACAACGGCAGTGACAGAAGAACCTGTAGAAAAAGAGAATCAGATCTGATCCAAAAATAAGCAATTTGAATTTAAAAAATATATTCAGGCCAAAACTTACTGGATCAACATTAAGCCCCCTTTCTAGTGAGTCTACTTCATGATAACCCTGCAAATAAGGACAGAAGTACACAACATTAAGCCCCTTTTCCTACTCAGGACTTTTGTGTGAGTTTGACTAATATTTCTATGATTGCGTTTATCTGTATTTGATTCCAATTCATTGAAATCATCCATGTATTCCTTGAATGAACGTACAATCTAAGAACCATAAGAAAAAGGACATAAAAGGATCATAAGACATAAAAATCCAAATATTTAAACTACAAATATTTCTGTCTGCTTACTAATGTTCAGGTAGAATAATCTGAGTTCAACAATTGCTTACAAAGAAAGTAACAAACATTTCTGGCCAATATATATATATGTAACCCAGAGAATTAATAAAAAGAACTGATATTTTTGGTTGTATCACTTTATAGTTTGCAAAAGATGAAATAAACTGCCCGTCAAAGAAATTAAAGGGATGACAAGTTGTACTTATATGACAGTAGGAATAGCTGAGAAGGGTTAAAATTTTCATTGGTTAAAAGAGAATCTATTATTACAACAGAGGATTAAACTTGATTTTTGCATCATTTATTGAAAGGATTGAATAGAAAACTAGTCGACAATACATGATTGCCTATTCAAGTCATAATTTGCTCAACAAAAATCAAAATTCGGTTCTAAGTGAAAAAAAAGAACAGAACAGAACATGAGAGCCAAAAGACAAGTTATTCTGTGTACACCTCCAGAAGACTGTGATATGGACGCTTTTATTGCAATAGGAGTCTTAGTTTTATTTATTTATTATATCAGGTTTTATTAAGAGTTTTAATTTTACTTATTTTTTCTATTATATTAGGTTTTTATTTCCAAGTTAAGAATTCTACTAGGATTCTTTCCTTTGTCATTAACAGACTATAAAATGCTGCCAATATGAAATAAAGAGATAAGCAATTATTCTATCAAAAAGAAACGATATTATGAGAGGGGGTTCAGTTAAGGATGAATCTGTCTTTTGAGTAATCATAGGTCGAAGTAAGAATTCTTTCTCGTCTAGAACTGTGACTAGATTGCAAAGGAAGGGGGACAAACAACAAAACCAACAGGGAACAACGGCAATATAGGTTCTTTTGCACCATTTATTAAGAGACTGACACAGACAGAAATGGCGGAAAGAATGGCTAAGGGGTTGTGTTATAATTGTGAGGAGTCCTATTCCATGGGACGCAAATGTAAAAGGTTATTTTGGATAGAAGTACCAAATGTTGAAGGCAAGCAAGATGATGATGAGGTAGATGATTTTGGATAAGTTCTGAAGTTTATTCTGAATTTGAGCTTGAGGACAAGCTCAACTCCAAGGAGGGGAGTAATGATATGGACGCTTTTATTACAATAGGAGTTTTAGTTTTATTTATTTATTATATCAGGTTTTACTAAGAGTTTTAGTTTTACTTATTTTCTCTATTATATTAGGTTTTTATTTTCTTCATACACTCTAATTTAGGAATTCTATTTGGACTCTTTCCTTTGTTATTAACAGTCTATAAAAGGTTGCCAATTGAAATAAAGAGATAAGCAATTATTCTATAAAAAAGAAACGTTATTTTTGAGAAGGGTTCAGTCAAGGACGAATCTGCCTTTTGAGTAACCATTGGTCGAGGCAAGAATTCTTTCTCATCTAGACCTGTGACTAGATCCTACGCCAAGGCACATAAGAGACAGTTTCTAAATAAACTTACCACATCAACCCTAAAAATTTAATAATGCAAGAACAAATTACCAAGAAAGAAAAGTCATGCCGCCACTACTAAGTTCAGAATCATGTTTTCTACAATAATTTTCATGATAAAAGTAAAATCTAAAGCTCCATTGATTAAAATACTAATGACAAATTGGGTGCTTCTACTCAAAATGTTTACCTGTAGATTGATGTGAATCTTAGCACCTCTGGTACAATCAGGGGTTAGAGGAAAATGGAACATTAACTGTTCATCTTCCATTTGCACAAGATCTTGAATACTAACAGGATTGTAAGCTTTTGGTTCTTAATATCTTGTAGCATTACTAAAAAAGAAGCCAAAACTTTGTTTACTATTTTTTCCACTATGCTAAAGACCTTAGCCTCTGAGATTAATTCCTCTGTTTGGTCCACAATAGCCTCTCCCTGCAATGCTTTTACTGAAATATAAAGAAAGCAGATAACAAATTTTAATTAAAATGATTAAAACAAATCAAGATTAATATATTTATATATGTAAAAAGAGTTATTAAAACATGCCTAGGATGTCTGTCTCTGGTATTCCTTAAGCAGTCTCCAGAACATCAACAACAAATGGCATTAATCAACATAAAAATCGTACCTATGAGTGAGATTAAGTGAGGAAGGTCCTTGCAAATCTCATCAGCACACTCTATGTTCCGGACTGGATTTGTTGACTGGTTCAAAAATGAATCAAGCTCTTGAAATGCATTTTCGATGCTAAGACTGGAACTGGCATTATCGACAATCCTGGGCTGCATCAAATTTTTCAATCGTTGCAGTAAGAGTTGAGGGTCACGAAGCCGATTCATCCCTTCCACTACTATCTCTTTCTTTTCTTCCCATTTCCTCTACATTCAAAAAAGTTACTAAAGCAATTAGAAACATAAATGAACTTGCACCCTCAGTTTTTTAGCTCAATATTCTTGAGTAAAAACAAAAGCACGATAATCTGATACTTGTATTTGGAAAAAAAGAGTCAGAAATTGCAGGATTGACATGTTACGTTGTAGTGGGAGTCGGATTGACATGGATTAGTTTGCTCTTTTTTCTTTTTTTTTTTTTTCAAAATACAAATTATAAAAAGAGAGGAAAAGTCTCACAGCAGCTCGATATCTGTCATCACCATCCAATAGCATACGCATCAATTCTCCCACCAGCTCGTTACAGTCCTGCATATATATGGAGAGTAACTATTATTAAACAAACCCTAAGCGATAAAAGAAAATAACTTAATTGCAAGAAAGGAAAGAAAATGAATAGGTACCTTGATTCTTTTACGACTGCGCTTATCTTTATCTGATTCCAATTCAATGAAATTCCCCATATATTCCTTGAACGAAGAACAATCTGAGAATCAAGCAAAATGATATAAAAAGATCTTAGAATATTCTGTAAGCTCAAATTTTGGTTTAAAAGCAAAATATATTTCTAAAAAAAGCAAAGTCAGACTTGATTCTATCCAGTAGACCAAAGAAAAATATAAACCAAACTGGATTACATTCCAGCAAAGAGAGAAGAGAAATGGAGCTTAATATTGCTTACGATTGCAGAGTAGAGACTTCTTATGCCGTCGCAGAAATCTTTTATCATTTTTTCCTCAAGACTTTTATTTCTGATGCATTCGCACGATCATGCGAATTTGGCATTTCTGAATTATTCGAAAAAATATTAAAAAGAAATTGATTAAATCCCAAATTTTGAAAAAGTAGTCTATTTTCCATTTGTGTGTTCACAATAATCTACATTTACTGTTGAAGTTATCAATAATTCTCGTTTCTCCCGTTTGAGAAAAATTAAGTTGATTCGTTTGCAGCGGTATTGCCAAGGGTGCGTTAGCAAATGTCAGTTCCTTTAAAGAAAAAAATTAAATTACTCAACTCTCGGTAAAAAAAAATTCACTAAACTATAAAAAATTATATTTTAACCACTAACGTTTTTTTTAGTGAAAAAATAATAAATAGAAATACAAGTATCAACTATTGAAAGACTCTAAAGATTTTTGACTCGTTAGATAGCCGTAACCACTAAATCAAGAGGTACTTCAAATATCTGAACGAAGGTCTGCCAAGAGAGACTAATCTTTGCCAATTGATTTGCAGTTAAGTTACACTCCCTAGGAACACACTTAATTTTCCATTGACCTTCAAAACGCAAAATACGTTTAACTCTTCTGAGCAAGGTAATACCGGAGTCCACTGACTCCTCCATGGACAAGGCACTAACCACCTCAAGGTTATCTGTCTAAATCCTAACTTTCTTGTAGCCCTTATTTAATAAAATGAGAATTATATCAAGAATACCCTAAAGTTTTGCCTCCAAAGGCAAACATCTACGCAAATAATGATTAAAGCCCAAAATCCAATTGTCAGCCCAATCACGAACAACCCACCCACGGATGCATTTCTGAAAGCTCTAGCCACTCCTCCATCAAAAAATAAATAAACCCAATTGCCTTTATAATGGGAATGAATTTCCGAATTTGGTGAATTAGGCTTGGCCTCATTTAGAAAAGGTTCAAATTGTTGGGCCCAATTGAGAGAGACTTTTACAATTTCATAAGTCGTCCAATTAATGTTTTGGAAGATGAAAAGATTCATGTTCTTCCAAATTCTCCAAGCAATTAATCCAAATAAGCTTGACCAAGTAATTTCTTTATCCTGCATCTTAAAATGGCAACAAAGGTTTGTGGAAAACCAATTTTGAAGGGAATAAAAAAAAAAAACCTGGATTGCATCTTAGGAAGGACTACAAGCTTCCATGCTTCCTTAGCCGTCAAACAATCTTGAAGTACATGCATAATGTCCTCAGTATTATGACCACATAAAGAACACGCAGTGTTTTGCCCAATTCCTCTCTTAACGCTCTCTGAATTAGTAAGAAGCCTATGTTTGACCACAAACCAAAGAAAAAGATGAACTCTCTGTGGGCTTTGATATTTCCAAATAAACTTTCAACCATCATCTTTAAGACTCCAAGAATCTTCTTTTAAAGCCCAGTAAGCATTACGAACAGAAAAAGACTCTCAATCATATTGAGCCCAAATAATCCCATCCTCTCCACCAATACAGTGAGAAGGGGGATACTTACTATACGCTTTATCACGTCATTAGGTAGCCAAATACGAAGCAAATTAACTTTCCAAGAACCATCAAGAAGAACCCAATCCCTCAAAGTGCTCTCCAAACCTAGGCTTGCATGAGCTGGGACATAAGAAAAAAAGAGGACCAACTTCTAGTATCCAAGAATCTTTCCAACAAAGAATTAGAGCCATCACCTACAGACTACATAAGATTCTGACAAAAAAAGGGGGGTCACACCTTAGAAAGGGAACGCCAAAGATGAGAGCATTGATTTTTGTGGATAGAACTTGGAAGCTGATTCTTCCACCCATATTTCGAACAAAGGACACGAACTCATAAAGCGCCCTTTATAGAGACTAGATTGAACCCAATCTTCATAAGTAAGGAATTATTTTGGTCTTGGAGGTGCCGAAACCTAAGGCCCCCTCAAGACTTAGGTTGACAAATGGACTCCCAACCTTCTAAAGTTGTTTTTGGATGCCCAGCAGAACCACCCCAAATGAACTGTCTTGCTATCCTCTCTATCTCATCACACACACCTTTCGGGATTAACAAGGACTGCATAAAGCAGTTTGAAATAGCTAAGAGAACTGACTGGGCAAGAATGACAACTGATTGGGCAAGAGTGACACGTCCCGAGAGTTTCCTAACATCCCAATTTTGAGTTATAGTGACTTGGTACATTAACCCAAAAGACTTTATCTAATTTGACCTTGAACTCTAGTTAAAATATTCGATTTCATCCTTTCGCAACCTTTTTTAACGATAATTCTAAAAAAATTATCAAAAAATTATTTAAATTTTCAAAAAATTATTTATTTTCTAAATATAAATATTCACTAAATTATATTTACCTTTTACGGGTTTTTTATGCAAAGGTTAATGTTGTAGTAGATAGGGATGTTCATAGTTCAGTTAAAACCGAATTAATTTATTTAACCAGTCTAATTCAATTAATCAACCAATGGTCGAATTTAGTTCAATCGAAAGTCGGTTAATGATTTTTTAAAATTTCAGTTATCAGTTAATTCGATTCAAAATCGAATAATTAATCGACATAAATAATATTTATTATATATAATTATTAACTTTAAAGATTTATGTAATGTTTTTACAGTTTTATTTATTACTTTCAACTCCATTTAAAAGTTTTTGAGCTATTAAAAGAAATTACCATTAGCACTATATTCTTATTATGTTTTATACTTATTTTAATCAAAAGATAAAAAACATACATATGTCAATTAACCGACCAAATTAACCAAATTAATTCAATTCAATTAATGTATTTGAAAAAAGTTCAATTCAGTTCACAGTTAAAACTTTTTACATTTCAAGTAATTCGGTTCAAATATTAATCGAACCAACCGTTTTAACAATACAATCGATACCCTTACTGAATGCTTTTAACGGCACCGATTAAATTATCCACCGAATTCTACAATAATAAATTTAGAATTGAATTGGAGTTTGTTCGTATATGAAATACACACAAAGTCCATGTAAACCATTCTTGGCAAAGCCAATCCTTGAATATCCTCTTGTAGCACTTGAGCAGGTCCTGCTGGCGGCACACTAAAAATTTGCATGCCAACCTTCTGGTTTGAAGAAAGACAAAGCATCAGCTAGCCGATTCGCTTCCCTATGCACATTCTGAATTGAAGTCAGCAAAGCCAAACCATTCTTCCAAGTTGTAAAAACTCCTGATTCAAACACAAAAGCATCCCACTAAACCATTAAAAGATTCTATTCCAACGTCAAATAGATTTCGACTTACTTGACCGCAATAACAACTTAACAAGTAGCAATTAGTCAAGCCGCGGTTTCTGGGCCAGCTTCAGTCTGCCTTCTCTTTTTCTTAGAGAAGCACAAGCAATTACTGAGATTTATAAATATAGACACGAACCATAGATGAAAATTTGGGGTTGGAGTATTAACAGTTCATCCACTAATTGCACAATGTCCTTGAAAAGGATTTGCCAAGTTCAAAATGTCGTAGATCTTAACATAAGTCGTTGCTTATTTCTTCTTGCCTTCTTGTGGTCACAAAAGACATTTTCCTGGATATGCAAAGTAAACAATTAATAATGATTTATCCGAAGAAAAGAAATGAGAGAAAGTAGACCCAAAGACGAGATGATTGGTACCATAAATTACGGCTAATACACTGATGTAAATCATAAATGAAGCACTTTACCATCCATCAGTCTGGCTTCTAAGTTAATAATTTTGATCTAAATCCAACATCTACTATTGCCATAGATATCGCACTTAATACTATCGGTATAGACTTCAGAACTGGATTCTTCGAGGGAAAAAGAAAACTTGATTCGCTTTGCTAAGAAAGCTTATTTGGTCCCTATTTGTTGAAATCAGCCATGAAATATGGCCATGCACTTTGCAGCTTAAAAGACCATACACTCTGAGCATAATTAGGAAAAACATTACGGTATGTTTATTGATGATAAAAAAATGTCGAAGAGAGGGAAGAAACGACTGCAAACTAAACATTACCTAGTAAAATTTAAAAGTAAATTTCAAAAGAAAAGAACTTTCTCTGAATCAGACTGTTGAATTGAGTGAGCAAGGGGTTTGTAAATCTCAGCCCAATCTCAGCTCAAACTGGTATTTGTTGACTGGAAAAGCATTTTTAGATTTGTTATCTGCTTCAAAAATGCATTTGTCAACAAATCCAGTCCGATCCAAGACACCGGAATACTGAACTGCATCTTGAATTAAGGGTCTTGGGGGCGACTCATCGCTTCAAGCACTATCCACCATCAACATCCTTCCCCTATATAATATAAACTTCGCAAAATAAAATACTGAAACAAATTAAAACAGATTATAAAAGAAATTGTGGATCTTGGTTCATCGCTCCTTATACTATCTACTATCTACATCCTCCCCTATATAAACTCTGCAAAAATATATTAAAACAAAATATAAAAGACAGTGGTTGGTTCATTGCTTCTTTTACCATCTACTATCTATTTCCTAAAAGTTACTAAAAAGAATTAGTAACAGAAACATCAGCAGATAAGGAAAAACAACTACAAAATTAGCATCTGTAAAAGGAAACACCAAAATGGTGAGAATGAGACTCAAGACTAGAGTGATTTTGCTTACGGACGGGCAAAAACGGAAAAGAACAAAAATGACATAAAGTGAAAAGAACTCCTCCACGCAACTGAATAGCATTTATGTTCTCCAATAACAAAATTTACCCTTATATAAGGCAAATGGCCGAATGGCCTAAGGGTTTCAAATAGGGTAGGCATAGTGGTTTCACAGCCGCTAATTCAAAATAGCAGCAGCATCCGCTACCGCTAAAGATCTCAATAGCTGCGTCAACATATTTTCAGATGTTCTTCGAAACTAAGTAAATAGAGAAAGAGTACAAGATAAGGCGGAATCCAAAGTAGAAAATAAAATGTAGAGGAGTAACGTAGAGGCTGAGATAAGGTAACTGAGTGTGTAAGTAGAGATATTTTAGGGTTTCGAAATTTACCTTGCAAAAGAGGATTTGGATCTGAGTAATGGTGAGATCCTTGCTTGGCGGCCTACGCTGAGAGATGAGGGTAGGAAGGAGTTTCTTTTTAAAGAAAATTTTACTATTTTAGCCCCACAAAAAAAATTTATAGAAATTTTTTTGTATTTTTGGAAAAATAAAAGTTGATTAATAATTTTAGCAAAAATTAAATTAATTAATTTCATAATAATTGAAAGAAATGAAATTAAATCAACCCAGAAATTAAATACATGCAAATAATAAACTAAATAAGAAAATAAATTTAATTAAAAATAGGGACTAAAATGAACAAAAAAATAACTAATAAAGCTTTACCGTGAAAAAGTTCACTAATAAAGGACTGAGCTAAATCAAATTTACAACCCTAGAAACTAAATCGCAAATAACACAATTTAATTTTGAACCGGCAACAAAAAGTGTATGCTAAACAGCGCAACAAAGGTAAAAAGCAAAGGATAAAACCCTAAACTACAATAAAAACAAATGGGCCTATAATTGTTGGGCTCTACTTGGGTTTTTGTTTTGTTCCCTCTTACTTTTGTTTTGTTGTCATTAGAGGTGATCATGGGTTGGGCGGCCCGACCTGGCCCGACGTTCCGCCCAAAAAATAGAAGAGTTCGGGTAAAAATATAGGCCCGAAATATAGGTTTGGGCAAAAAATGAAGCCCATTTAGAAAACGGGTCAAGCCTCAGGTAATACTTTTTTGGCCCAGGTCCAGCCCGAATTATATATTAAATATATATATTTTATTTTTAATCAAATATACTTTTTAATCAAATATATATTAAATATATACTTTTTTGGTGTTGTAAAATTTAATATGGGTTGGGCCGGGCCGGGCTTGGGCTTAGCAATTTTTTTGGGCTGGGCTTGGATAATTTTAGGCCCATATTTCGGGCCAGGCCTAGAAAATAGGCCTAAAATTTTATCTGGGCCCGGCCCATGATCACCTCTAGTTGTCACTCTCTCTTTTTTTTATGATAATTTATATATAAACTCGGTATGATGGTTAAGGTGTTCATCACCCCAAGTGTGATATAGGTTTAAGTTGCATTAGTCGCATTACTGTTAATACTTGATTCCAGTCTTATTAACACAGTTACATTTTAATTTAATATTCAAGTTTCATTTAATCCTTTCTCCTAATCCCACATCTTGATTCTTATATTTTTTTTATTAACACGATTTAAGTATTTATAATTAAAATGAATCCAATTTAAAATACAATCGAATTTACAATCAAAATATATTTGAACTTAGACTAAATAAATCTAAAAAGAACCAAAACTAGAATTAATGGACATGAACCTAAACAGCATTTTGCAATATGGTCCTTATATTCCATTTAAATTGTAATAATGCGACATGATAATATTGTATCACATCATCACTTGGGCTTATTTAATTTTTAAAATTTTCAAGTGATGAATTGACATAATCTCTCATTATCACATCATCACACATTAACAGAATTTAGTTCATAGACCAAATTAGAAAGAATTCAATGACCAAGATGAGACATGAGTGCTTGATATAATTTTTCTTTCATAGGGCTCAAGCTTGAAGGACAAAACATGGGTACTTAACATTATCGATTCCTAACATTTTAATCATTGTGTCCAACCCAACTAAGTCTGGCATCGCAGAAGTTCTATTTTAATTATTTACACATATTCGTTTATTATTATATTGTGAAATATTATATTATCAGTTATAAAGTACTAAAGTAATGGTTCTTTGTAGGTTAACTAAAGTTAACTTTATTGTCTGGGTTACTCAAAAGAAATCACTAATGAAGCTTTACCAGGAAAAATACTAATAAAGAGTTATAATCGAATATAAAAGCCCAAGGAGCTAAATCGGAAATAACCCAATTTTATTTTGAACCGGCAACAATAGTAAAAGCAAAAAGATAAAACCCTAAACTATAACAAAAACAAATGGGCCTAAAAGTATTGGGCTCTACTTGGGTTTTAGCTTTTATTGGTTTTACCTTTGTTTTGTTGACATTCTCTTGTTTATCTTTAAAAAAATTCTTCCCAAATTGTTGGGTATCGATACTGGTTCTTACATTTTTGGTTAGTTGGTAGAGGGTGAAACCAAGAAATTGTTTTAAAGAGGGCAAAAAATAAGTAAAAATTTAAAGAAACAATATGTAATTTTGTTATATTAATTTGTGATTTCTTAAACACTAAAGGACCATATAAATAATTTTTTATTTTTAAGGGTCAAGACTATTGCCTATCTCTCCTTTCGCCTCGTCGCTGGTTGGCGTAATTATAACTAGAATAACCCAATTCAAAGTACAAAAAGACTTAAAACCAAAATAACTCTAAACATGGTAAACTAATGGTAAGACTTAAACTCGAAATAAATCTAGAAAAGTCCAAAACTAAAATTTATGCATGGTGAAGACTTGAACCACAAGTTAGCCATAAACCATCACCTTTTCGGGGATCTATCAGTGAAGTATTGAACTCTTAATAAGAATAAGTAACTCTAAAAACCAAAATAATCCATAACATGAACATAGAGTTCATATTACTCTTTGAAGTTTTAGACTCTTGATAACAAACCAAAAATTCAAACACAAACCCTCACACAGAAAACATACTGTCTGTATCGTCAGTTCATCAACATCCCAATAAACCATTGAGATTGTGTTTTCAAAGGCAAAAAGATTTTGACCTACTGTTACTCAGTTAAAGTAAAGAAAAGAAGCAATTACATAACTCGTGGCCTCTTCTGCATCCCAGCCAGCTTCAATTTTTTTTCTTTCCTCCTTCTCGATCCCTACTTTCAATCTCTTCACCTCTGCTTGATCCTCCAACATTTCACGAGCCTCTGCCAACTTATTGATGATGTTTTGCACCTTTGCCTCTATATCCGTAATGTCTTTTAGCTCAAGCATCTCTGGGTTACTTTTTATTTTATGATCAACTTCAGCTAGTGAGGTCATAATGATGCTCTGAATATCTGCAGGACTAAATAAGAAAGTTGTTATCAGTATGAGGGTTTTTTTGAAATATCTCAGTGAGCACATTACATTGTGTTCATAAATGTTGTACCCTGGGACAGCAGACGTCTTCTCTTGTGACAGTTTCATATTGTCTTGATTTGCCCTGGCATCACTGCTGCCTTCACCCAAATCATAGTATATCTCGTTGTCTACAAAACATAAAGGTAACCAATACAAGTAAAAAGGCTAAGGTTTTATAAAACCATTAAGCTTGTTATACTGACGGTTTAAGTATGTCCAGAACAAATTGTCCAAATCACAAGGACTTGTATAATTTGGCACGGGAAAGTCCAGCAGAAACGGAGAAGCCTATAGGAGAAAGAGAATCAGATAATGATCCAAAAATAAGCAGATCAAATAAAGAAAATGATGCCAAACTTAACATATCAAATTTATATCCTTTATTTGGTGAGTCTGCCTCATGATAACCCTGTAAAATGTAAACAGCAATTGCATAGAATTAAAAATTGACAACTTTCCTACTCAGGATTTTTTGTGTCAGTGTTCGTCTGATATTTCTTGTTTTGATTTGGTCTTTTATGAACAAGTGGGAATCAATCAAACAGTGTTGAAATGACAGTATGAAGTTTAAATGCTTATACTATCTAGTAGTATCTCTCCTATAGTAATTCTGAATTTTTTAAACTGGAACATAAAGCTTGAATGCACAGTATGATCTACAATGCATGATTGCATATTCAAGTCGAATAAAGGTCATAAATTTGCTCTGTAAAACTCAAAATTCAGTCCTTACCATCTCTTGTTTTGTTTGTTGCGGTTTCAATATTAGTTTCACTAGTATCTCTCCCACATATGCCAAGGTTAAATTTACCTCCTTTGCTGGTTCCTCCTGATCGATCACCTACATTTGTAATATATAGATGGATAACAAAGTAAAAGAAAGAACACAACACGAGATGAAATAAAAATTAGTATATATCCATCACTCGAAGATTGTTTCTCGATGAACTTACCCCATTGTCCATATAAACTCAATAACACCAAGACACATTACCAACAAAGTAAAGTTATGCCTCAACTACTCTTTATTAACCTGATGAAAAGGTTGTTATACTAAGTTACAAACTTATTGTTCAATTATTTAACATGGTATCACAAAAGGGTCTACCGTTCCTTTTGCCATATATAATCCCTAGTTCTTACCTCAGGGTTGTTGTGAATCTCGGCTCCTTTCCCAGTGTCGGGGGGCCTAGGAAGGTAGAGTATTAACTGTTCATCCTCTTTTTGCACAAGATCTCCTTGAATACTGAGAGGATTTGTTAGCTTTTGGTTCGTAATAAGCCGTAGCATTTCAACACAAGAATTCAAAACGTTGTTTCGCATTTTTGTGACAGTGCCGAAAACCTTTTCCTCTTTTATTAATTGTTGCATTTGGTCCACAATGGCCTCTTTCTGCGTTGCTGGAATAGGAAATGAACAATGATATATCAAAGTTAATTCTATTGATCTAAAATGTCTAAATCCACCATAGCTAAGTCCAAACCCAAGCAAAGGTTGCGCCCAAGCAAATGATGTGAACATTTTGCCAGACAAATCACAATAGGTGAGCACTTTTGAGCCTCTAAATTGGTTAGATCAGAGCTCGAAAAGGCATCTCAAAACCCACATGACAAGCTCTCTTTGTCCAAAAATAGCTCGAAAGATTGCCAATCAAAGTTCGTCTGGAAAGGTATAAATAACCCAACCTAAGTACACCCCCTTAACCCAATGTTACTATGATGAGTTTTCTCCAAACCCTTTCTCATCCATATATCGATATAAGCATTCGGGAACTGTATTTTTAGGCATTCCTCAATTAGACTCCAAAAAAAAAAAAAATCAATAAATGCCATTATGAACACGTACACCTAAAAAATCATATCGAACCAAATTAGTTCAATTAATTCGATCAATTAATCGAAAATTATATGTTTTTGTCTTTTAATCAAAACAAGTATAAAACTTATAAAAAAAATACATTGATAATGTCCGTTGGTCTTGAAAGTTAATTGAATTAATCGGAATTTTAAGTCTTGAAACACTACATAATTATTAAGTTCGGTTAATTAGCTGATTTCGAATCAATTTAATCGAAATCAAAATTTCAAAAAAATATTAACCGACTTTCGACCGAATTAAATTCGACCGTCGATTGATTAACCGAATTAAATCGATTAATTCGATTTTAACCGAAGTTTCATCCCTAATAATCTCCGCCTCACTTCAATGAAATCCACCCAAGAGGCCTATCCTGCTAAAACTCATCTTTCTAATGAGAGTAACTTCGTTATATATAATCTGTCACTTACGAATATACATTAAAAATTGGTTGGACTTTCAATAATAACTTATTTAACGAGTTTATAATGGATTTTTCACTGGAAAATGTAGTGCAACATTTGCTGGTGTACATTTGTTTTTTATTTTGGTACTACTTTTTTTTGGAGCCATAACTACAGTACTACACGAGTAACAACTTAATATCACATACATTAAAAAAACCATTACTTTTGAAAATTATGTCAATTCAACAAACGTCAAGAACTGTCTTTCGCATAGAAGCTCGGGCTATTCTTGAAGGTTTATGTATTGCATGGGAAAAAGGTTACAGACAATTGGAGATTGAATGCGACAATGCACTACTTGTAGAGTCCGTTCTTATGGGTAGTGCTGCTAGTAGCAACCTAGTTAAATTACATCTAATCAATGTTTACCTTAAGAGAAATTGGAAGACAAGAATCCGTCACATTCCTAGATCTCAAAAAATGGCTGCTGATCGAATGGCAAAATGTACTTATGATAATCAGTTTGGATTGAAGTTTTTTTGAGGATCCCCCATTTTCAGTTCAAGAGATTTTACAATAAGTAGAGTTGTGTGATTTCATTATTTTCGCTTAATGTTGTTTGTTTCTACCTAAAAAAAAAAAGATGGGTGTTAAAAATTACATAATATATATTATATAAAATAATATATTACAAATTTAAAATATAAATTAACTTAAATTAAGTTTAACTTGATTCTTAATTTAAAACGAGATATTTACTTTTTAATCATATATTTTAGTTTTATCAAACCGTCCCTTAAAAATAATAAAAGATGGTCGTTGGTCTTTTCGTACACTAGAGCAACAATCCTTGGGTAGAGTCTAAAAGATGATTTTATATATATTTTTTTTTTACAAAATTAAGATATCCATCGTCGTTAATAACGATTAATTCTCTTTGTCATAAGTGTTTTCTAAAAATATAATTTACTCCTAATTACAGTACATTTAATTTGCCAGAATAAAATAAAATTGTAATAGAATGTCATTTTATAAGAATGTAATAAATATAAGAACAAATAAAGACATAAGATAACCTTCAAGGTTCAATCCTCAAGTTTTCTTTCTCCTTTGTTTACTTTCGAATTATTTTCAATGTTTTTGATTTATTAATTTTATATTTGATATCTAGATCTAATGAGTTGAAATGTTGGTGTTTAAAATTTGAAAGAATTTAAGTAAAATATTAAGCTTTAAATAAGTTTAGCACTTATTTAAAATGCGGTTCGAGTTTAAACTTGAAAATTCAAGGTTTGGCTCAGCCCGTTTTTAAATTTGTAAGGTTTTCTATTATGTTATTTTATATATTATGTAATTTATAACATAAAAATTAAATCTATAGTAATATATATATTGTAAACATTAAAAAGCATTAAAATGAATATATATATATAAAAAATTTTAATAAATAAAAATACATAAATTATTAAATATTAAATTAGGAATTTTAAAATAATATGGGTGAGTTTAAAACGGGTTTAGATTAGTCGTTTACAAATATAAATAGGTTTGAGCAAATTTTAGACACATATTTCAATTCAAATCGACCTAAGCTTAATAAGTATAAAATACGTTAATGTGATCTGATCCGAACTCAACGCAATGCATAAACACCTCTATTCATATTTACCGACAAAGGGAAAAAAATGTTTAACTTCATATGATTACTTTTTAGGTATTCTTGAAGTAGGTCGCAAGCAAAACATTTTTACCAGAGAAAGTTATGATCAAAAATTTTGTAATTAAATCAGGTCAAATTAGTTAAATTATCGATTAAATTAAATAAATTAATAAAAAATTTAAAAATTTGAATTCAATCAATCACAACTAGTTAATTTAACCAATTTGAAACAATTGAAGCTACAACTGATATTAAAATCTAAAATGGGAACCTTCTCGGTCTCACCTAACTTACTCTAAATCAAGAGCATAACTTCCATGGCTAATCAAATATAAACTCCATACAACCCAGTTACATCTCTTGAAAACTCCCAATTGACCATTGAGATTCAAACACAAAAACATACTCTGTATCTTCAGTTCATAAATATTCCAGTAAACCATTGGGATTCAAAACCATCAGACAAGCACTTACTGTTTGTATCTTCAGGTCATCAACATCCTCAATAAACCATGGACAATGTATTTCAAAAAAGCAAATTACTGGTCAGCTTCAGTTGGTTTTCTTGTAATTCAGCATCGTCCTTCCTCAGCTTCATTCGGTTTTCTTTTGACCCAGCTTCGCCCTTCACCATCTTCAGTGTGTTTTCTTTTAAATCAGCTTCGCCCTTCTCCACCTTCCGTTTGCCTTTCGTAATCTTAGCTTTGTTCTTCTTGGTCTCTTCTTCCAATTTCTTCCATACACGAGGCTTCTCCAAGTTACTCCTCTTGTTTTGCACCATTACCTCCATATTTGTGATGTCTCTTAGCCCGAGCCTCTCTGGGTTACTTTCTATTTTATGGTCAGCTTCAGCTAGAGAGTTTGTAAGGATGTTCTGAAAATCTGCATGCCTAAATAAAAAACTTGTTATCAGTATGAGGGTGCTTTTGAAATATCTCAGCGAGCACATTAGCATTGCGTCCATAAATGTGTATACCCTTGGACAGAAGAGGTGTTCTCATTTGACAGCTTCATATTCTCTTGATTTGCTCTGGCATCACTGCTGCCTTCACTCGGATATTGACGTCCAAAATCTAAAGGATATTAAAGTTGACAATTGACAAGTATAAAAGACCATTAAAATTATAGAGTGACAGTTAAAGAACGTAGAGACCAAATTATTACTGTAAGTTGAGTAAATAGAATATCAACTTGCAGCCATTACCTGACAGATCCCAGTTTCCCAAATCATCAAAGGTTCCTATATCAAAAAAATCCGGCAGGAGCAGAAGACCCTATATGCAGAAGAGAATCAGATCTGATCCAAAAAAAATAAGCAACTTCAATTATATCTATATATATATGCCCTGATCTCTTCTTCCAATTTCTTCCTTTCACGAGCCGTCTCCAAGTTATTCCTTATATTTTGCACCATTACCTCTGTATTTGTGGTGTCTTTTAGCCCGAGCCTCTCTGGGTTACTTTCTATTTTATGATCAGCTTCTGTTAGAGACTTTGCAAGGATGTTCTGAACATCTGCATGCCTAAATAAAAAACTTGTTATCAGTATGAGGGTGCTTTTGAAATATCGCAGTGAGTACATTAGCATTGCGTCCATAAATGTTGTTTACCCTTGGACAGGAGAGGTGTTCTCATGTGACAGCTTCATATTCTCTTGATTTGCTCTGGCATCACTACTGCCTTCACCCGGATTTTGATGTCCAAAATCTAAAGGATATTAATGTTGACAATTGACAAGTATAAGACCATTAAGATTATTATAGTCACAGTTTAAGAATGTAGAGACCAAATTATTTCTGTAAAATGACATAATATAATAGCAACTTGCAGCCACTACCTGGCAGATGACGGTTTTCCAAATCATGTTTTCCCACATCAAAGAACCCCAGTGACGAAAGATCCTATATGCAGAAGAGAATCAGATTTGATCCAAAAAAAATAAGCAACTTCAATTATATATATATATATGCCAAATCTTACCGGGTCAACCTCATGATAACCCTGTAAATAAGGAGAAAAACACACACAATACACAAAATTAGAAACTGGCAGCTTTCATACCCTGGAGTTTTTTGTGTGCGAATGTTTGTCTAATATTTCTTGTTTTGATTTGCTCTCTTACAAACAAGTCGAATCAATCAAACAGCGCTAGGGCTAAATTCATTATCATTACTTGTTCCTCTTGAGGGGTCATGTACATTTGCAATATGCAGACTACGGAGTAAAGCTTAGTGACAAAGTGGGAAAAAAAAAAACAGAACATGAGAGACAAAAATTAAAAAAAATTATTATATGTACACCTCCTCAAGACTGTTTCTAAATAAACTTACCACATCATCTCTATAAATTCAATAATGCGAGAACAAATTACAAAAGAAAGAAAGGTCATGCTGCTACTACTTGTGATCTAACTTGATGAAATGGATATTATAGTGTACTAAGTTACAGAGTCATAATTTTCATGATAAAAGTAAAGTCTAACGCTCCATTGATTAAAATACTAACGAAAAACTGGGTGGTTCCACTCAAAATTTTTACCTGTAGGTTGATGCGAATCTTAGCACATCTGCTAGAGTCAGGGGTTAGAGGAAAGTGGAATATGAAAGATTCATCGTCCGTTTGCACAAGATCTTGAATACTAACAGGATCTGTAAGCTGTTGCTTTGCAACATAAGAAGCCCAAACTTTGTTTAGAACTCCTGCCACCATGCGAAAATCCTTAGCCTCTGAGATTAATTGCTCTGTTTGGTCCTCAATAGCCTCTCCCTGCACCTCCATTTCCTTTTGCAATGCTTTAACTGAAATATAAAGAAAGCAGATGACGAATTTTAATTTAAATGATTAATCAACATATAGTAAGTGAGATTGAGTCAGGAAGGCCATCCGCACAATTTAAGTCCTGAACTGGATTTGTTGGCTGGCTCAAAACTGAATGAAGCTCTTGAAATGCATTGTTGGAGCTAAGACTGAAACTGGGATTTTCGACAATCCCGGACTGCAATTTTCTCAACCATTGCTGTAAGAGGTGTGGGTCACGAAGCCGATTCATCGCTTCCACTACTATCACTTGTTTATCTTCCCATCTCCGCTACATTAAAAAAAAAAAATTGCCAAATTAAAAAGAAAAGCTACATTGTATCTTGTGATCTATTTGTCATGTGTTCATCTTTTTCGGGAATAGTTTGGTTCAAATCATAGTTGTATCAAAATTAAATTTTCTATCAACTCAAGTTATGTTTATTTGTTGAATGTTTATTTATTTTATAATAATTTAAATTCGAATTGTACCCGGAAAAAAATTGAATTTTTCTTTTCACTCATCTGTTTAAGTGACTAATGAAATATTTAGGTACTATTGATATGACCAAGTAAATTAAAATTTGGATTTTTAATGCAGAAGCAAGGAAGAAAAGAAGAAGAAACACTGCATTAGAACCATAAGATGATAGTCCATGACTACTGCCTTTTCTTCTTTGCTCGAACACAACATTCCTAGCATTCAAAAAGGAAAAACACACACAACATTCCCTCTTCAACCCCAGGGATTTAATGCAGACCGTATTAGCTTTAATGCCTACTTTGCGTATTTCCCACTTCACTTGACAAAGAGGATTTTATCTTTTGATCCCACTTTTACCTCTACCTTGAGAAAAACAAAAGAACAATAATCTGATACTTGTAAAAAGTTAGCCACACTTCTGGTATTTGGGGGGGAAAAAAGGAGTCAGAAATTGCAGGATTTGCATGTTAAACAGTATACTTTACCCTAAAACAAATTATAAAAAGAGAGGAAAAGTCTCACGGTAGTTCGATATTTGTCATCCCCATCCAATATCAGACAAATCAAGTCTGCCTGCAGCTCATGACAGTCCTGCATATAGGGAGAGTAACCAAAAAATTGGAACTATTATTAAACCAACCCTAAACAATAAAGAGTATGAGCAGACATTAGCAAAAGCAGTTTAGGGAAGCAACTAAATAACTACTATTAGTTAGCCTCAACCAATTCTAGCTATGAATTAGTTATAAGCTTCATGTATGAATAACCAATAGGTACCTTTGCTCTTTTACGATAGCGTTTATCTTTATTTGATGTCTCTCCATTGAGATCCGCCATGTGTTCCAGGAGCCAAGTACAAGCTGAGAATCAAGGACAATGATATAAAAAAGATGATAAAAAATCTGAATATCTAAACTAAAATCATTTCTGTCTGCTTATGAATCAAAGAAGATTCCATCCAAGCAATGGAGCTCAATATTGCTTACAGTTGCAGAGTAGAGACTTGTTATGCTGTCGACGCACTGTTTGTCATTGTTTTAAATAGACGGAAGCTTGAATGAATTCGCACGATCCTACGAATTGGGCTTTTGGAATTATTTGAAAAATATGAAAGAGGAATTAATTCAATCCCAAAGTTCCAGAAGTATCCGTGTCCTTTTTGTTTGTTAAAAAATTCTCCTCCTATACGGTTATTTTAGATGGTTAGACAGTCAAGATTCCAATAAAAATATATATATATATTTTTTGTATTTTTGGAGTATAAAGCCGTTTATTTGACTTTCTCATCCCAAGCACGTAAATGAAAAGGAAATATATTTTCTGTAATCTTACCATCAAACCAAATCCAACGGTCTCAAGCAACTTGCTTTTTGCACGCTCGTCACAGCGTAAGATTCCTGTTAATTCATATATTACAATTCCTTATACACTATCAAACGAAATCCAACGGTCTCCAGCAACTTGCTTTTTACACACTGTTCAAAGCGTAAGATTCCTATTAATTTACCTGCTTCACGTTATTAATCTAATATATCAAATTAATCTTCACTTTTAATTTTTTAGGCCCTGTTTTAGGTAAGGGAAAAACCCAATTTAAGTAAAATAATAATAATAATAATAATATTGAAATGATCGAACACAAATATTTTACGTGAAAAAAATCTCTTCGAAGAGGATAAAAAATCACGAGTAAAGAAAAATTTACTATAATAACATAAGTAAAGAGTACAAAGTTAGATATAAAACTAAACCTTTAAACCCAAAATAAGAACTCACAAAACGTAAACACAAAATTCTGTGAAAGCTAATACCTAAATGTGTAATGGGTTATTTTTCTAGGGTGGAAAATGGCATATTTATAGGCTAAATTCGTATGTCAAATAATATTATAATAACATACACTGATCAAAGTTTAAGTGGAAAACTAAAAATAGAATTTAACTGAGAGAAAAAAAGCCAAAAAATGCGAGGCATAACTCCAAAGTATAAGTACTAAGGAGATCTTTGTACTAGGAGTCGAATATCTCCTCTACTCAAAAAAATAAACAAATTATTTTTTTGTGCATTAGATCAAAAAGCAAGACTTAAATATCAATAAATACCGAAATTATTTTAAATTTATTAGATTAGGCCGACTTTTGGGATAATTATGGGAATAGGCCGCGTGACACTCCAAACCCGACCGAAACGGGCCGACCCGAATCTGAAACGACACATTAGCCACCGAGTTGACTCTCTAGCACAAACCCACCCCAAAACACACCCCCAACATTATAACACCTCAATTCTAACTAATAACTATCTAATTTTATTGCGGAAGCAAATTGTGAATCATATTAAAACTATTTTCAAGGATTTAAACTTAAGGGTATTTTAGTCATTTTACCACTTAAAACTAAGCGATCTCGATTTTAATTCTGAATGATTATCAACCTTCTTTTAGTCAATTTATGAAATCCCTAAAATTCATTTTAATTAACCATTTTTTCTTTAATCGATTTACTAATTAAGACTATATTAGCTAAGTTTTATTACTTTAATCATATATACAATTCTAATTAATTTAATTACAACTAATAAACATCTACTCATAATTTAAACATTCTAAATCATGCTTAACAAACAACAACTAAATCATACAATGGACTTACCTTAGCCACAAAGCTATCCACTCCTTTGCAAGCTACAAATAAAATGTATTAGTGAAAAATTCACGCTTCAATCACCATGTTTTCAATCACCATGATATCACTTAGCAACATATCATAATCCACACAACATTTAACCATAAAATCGAACATAAAAAAAAAAAACCAAGCCTCTGCACAAAGCTGTGAGCTGAAAAAGCTTAGTGAATGACCATAAATTTATATTTCTACACTTAAAAGGTTTTTGTATTAGAGAAGCCTCTGTATTTAGAGATAGATTGTATTTCGGCTCCTTTACTAAAAAATGGCAAATTAGCCCTTATAAATTTCGCAACGTGCAAATTAGTCCCTTCGTTAAATTTTATCTGTTAAATAATGACATGTAACATTAATTTAAATGGTTAATTATTAATTTGGTCCCTAAATTATAGCTAAAATATCATTTTACTTTAAAAAAAATTTCTTAACAATAATTCTAATTTTTTTAAAATATATATTTAAAATAAATATAAAATATTATTATGTTAAAATTTAAACAAATTTAACCCTCAATGTTTACAAAATTTTTCATTTTAAAAATTACATAATCACTAACGTTATCGAATTGTTACACTTTAGTCATTTATCCATTAACAACCATTAAAATATATTTTTTAAATAAATCCACTATCATTCTTTTTATCTTTTGTTATCCTTTTCCTTAAGAAATCAAAGCTCCTAGATTTATTAAAACCAAAACTTACATTCTTCAAAGAAACTCTTTTTGGTGAATTGTGGTTTTTTTTTTTTTTTTTTTTTGAAAAATTGAACTCTCTTTTAATAACGAGGAAACATTTTCATTTTTAATAAAATTGTCGATTTAATGGGAACTATCTAATGTAATAAGACACTGACCTTACATGTTGAGGGCGTTCTCTAATGTAATTCTAAAAGCACTCATTCATTTCAATAAAATCATGATTCTATTACTGTTGAAATATAATCAAACCAAAGAAACAACACATTTACAGTAAACAAAATCATTCAATTTTGCATCTCTTTTGCCACAAAGAAGAAGATGTAGACAATGAGCTTATTTCGCTACTTCACCTCTAGAGATGTGTTAATGGCTAAGGTTTTTTTTTTTAAATTAAAATTTCATTTTTTATCTTTTATTTATACCCATAATTTAAAATATTATTTTTTAAAATTTCAAAATTCATGGAGCACATGTTCAAAATAAAAAATTTGTTAAACCCAATAAAATCTTCAAATGTGAAAGTTAGTAATAGCTAAGGGGAGGCAAAAATAAGTAATCAAAATTTTATAACAATGACTACAAATCATTAACAGATACAAAAGCATAAGAGATGCAAAAATGAGTATTCACTAAAGTAGAAGAAAATAAACATTAAATAAATTTTTATATACCTTTTAGTTTGAAGTATGAGCGATGAAAATGATTTTTTTTTCTTTTTGCTTCAATCATGTTTTTATTTTTTTATTTTTACTTCAATCAAGCATTGGAAGTTTTTTTATTTTTCTAGATTTTGTAAAATAGCAATGATTTCTAGGTTTCGAAAGTTTGATAAAAACTTTTTTTTTTTTTGTAAATTCTTTAGAATTTTTATTTTTAAAAATATTTTAACATAATTTTTAATGTAATTTTTAATAATTTTAATTTATTTTGAAGATTGTTTTAATTTTTTAAAATTATTACTAAGAATTTTATAGAAGCCAAAATACTATTTTAGTTATAGTTCAAGAACTAAATTAGTAATTAACTATTTTAATTAACATTCTATATCATCATTTAATAGATAAAATTTATGAAATGAATTAATTTACACTATTTAAAATGTATAAAAATTAATTTAGTCATTTTATCCAAAATTACGAATGTGGTTAATTTAACCGTACTAATGTTACATTTCAAATTCAACTAGACTCTATACAAATATAAACTCCAAAAAATTAGTATATAGATCTCGAATGTAAAAAAGAAAGGAACACCCCCATTCTTGGCAAAGCCAATCCTAGTATATCCTCTTGTAGCACTTGAGCTGGTCCTGCTGGTGGGCACACAAGAGATTTGCGGGCCAACATTCTGGTTAAAAGCCAGCAAAAGCTAAAGCATCAGCTAGTCGATTTCCTTCTCTATACACATGGACGACTTCAACTTCCATAACATATCTCTAGTTGCTCTGAGCACAGTATAGTGGTGAGTAACAACCTCCTGGCAATTCCTCAATCATCATACACGCCTCAAAGCTCGGCCTCTAAAACAGTAACACTCTTTGAAGTTGTAAAGATCCTGATTCAAACACAAACCCTCACACAAAAGCATTCCAATAAACCATTAAAAGATTCTACTCCAACGTCAAATAGATTTTGAATTGCTATTACTTGACCGCAATAACGAGTTGCTCATTAAGGAATTGCAGCCCACCTTAATGTTGAAGAACCATAAAGCAAATACACTATGATATAAATCATAAATGAAGCACAGTTCAACGTTCATCAGTCTTGCTACGAAGTTGATACTTTTGATCTAAATCCAACATCTACTATTTTCATAAATATTTAATCAAAACTTGATACCTCCTCAAAGATCCTACCTATGCAATTAATACTATCAGTATAGTCTTGGATCAGAACTGGATTCTTTGATCACTTCGAAATTGATTCAATCTCGTGCAATGCATTCATGACATTCCCTAAGAAATTAAGTAATTACAATCATCTTGCTAAGAAAGGATTTTTTTTTTTTTTTTTTTGTTTTTGGTCCCTATTTGTTGAAATCAGTCATGTACTCCTAGAAGCTAAAATATGGGCATGCACAGTATGCTTATTAGTGATGCATCAAAATTATCGTTAAAATGTTGCAGAGAAAGACTGCAAACTAAAGCATTACTTAGTAAAATTTGACGTAAATTTCAAAAGAAAAGAAGAACCTACCCTGAATCAGACTACCCAGTAACAGAATTTGATAATATCCAAGCAGATTGAGAAAAGCAACGGATGAGTTGAAAACCAAATTCAAAGAAAAAGAAGATACTCCACCGATTATAAGTAACAGGTGAATATTTCCTAAATATTCTGAATTATAAGTAACAGGTAAATATCTCCTAAAATATTTGAGTAGGGACCTGTAAACCTCAGCACGATCTTGTCTTGTGTTGACTGAATTCATTGACTTGAAATGCATTTTTATGAATTGGGTTTTGTTAACAAGTCTACAAATCTAGGTCAAAGCAGGACACTGGAACTGGTATTTTCTCCCATGTCCTCTGCATAATAAACCTTAATTAAACAAATTATAGAAGAGATAAAAGTTAGATAATTGTTATCTAATGCCATCATCATACATCCTTGAATAAGACTAACCAGAAAAAGATCCTCACCTGAATTATTATTAACACATACTACCTCCTTAAATATATATATATATCAGTTGAACAGAGTCAGAAAGGGGCCTGTAAATCTCAGCCCAGTCCTGGTTAGAACTGATGTTGTTGGCTCCTGAAAAGTGTTTTTATTAACTAGATTTGATATCTGCTTCAAAAAAGCAAATCAGCAGCCAACAAACCCAGTTCAAATCAAGAAACTGGAATACTGAACTGCATCATGAATTGCAGGTCTTGGGGGTGATTCATCGAGTGCAACCACCATCCACCATCTACATCCTTCCCCTATATAAACTCTGTAATATTATATATATATATATAGAAACAAATTAAAACAGATTATAAAAGAGATTGTGGATCTTGGTTCGTCGCTTCTTATACTATCAATTATCTACATCTTCCCCCATATAAACTCTGCAAAAATATATTAAAACAATTTGCAAAAGACAGTGGTTTGTTCATTGCTTCTCTTAACATCTACAATCTACTTCCTTCCCCTATATCCTAAAAGTTACTGAGAATAATTAGTTCATCCTTCCCAATAAAATTCTCACATTTTATGATAAAATAATAATAAAAGAGACGAATTAAAACAAATTACGGAAGGCAGGAAAGTTAGATATCAAATACAGTTGGCATGGTGGTTTCGCAGCCGCTATTTCACAATAGCTAAAGATCTCACAGTAGAATCCAAAGCAGAAAAATCAAATAGAGAGGCTGATACTTTAAGGGTTTCGAAATTTACCTTATTTGATCGGAGTCGTGGTGAGATGCTCGCTTGGCGGTCAGATCCGTGCGAAGAGAGATGAGGGTAGGAAGGAGTTCTTTAGCATCTTTTATAGTATTTCTTTGGGGTTAAGTTATGCTATTAATCCCTGTACTTTGTACAAGTTTTGAATTCAGTTCCTATACTTTAATTTGATCAATTTCAGTCCTTTACTTTTTTAGGTAGTAGTTAAATCCTTTAGGTTAAGTTCAATTACTAGTATTGTACTACACTAGGCTTAGTCCATATTCTCCAATAAAATCATTCTAAGTCTCTATACTTTTTTGAATTTTGATATTCCAATCTTGACGTAAATGATAGTTATTAATCCATTAATTGGATTTTTAGCAAGTAATATATGGAAATAACAAGTTAACATGACATTATACATATGATAATATGTTCATCACATCAAATTTTCGAAATAACAGAACTTAATAAGTATTGTTTGGTAATGATTGAAAATTTAAAGTTCAAAAAGTACAAAAATTAAAATTGACCAAATTAAAATATAGAGACTAAATTCATAACTTCTATAACGTACATGGACTAATAGCATAATTTAACGTTTTTTAAAAATAAACTGATAAATAATTTTTGCAAAAAATAAACAAATTAATTTCATTATAATTAAACAAAATGTATTCAGCATTATAAATTAAAACAGAAATTAAATACATGCAAATAATCATAGAAACTTAACAAATAATTACAAAAAAAATTAACAAAATAGATTTAATTAAAAACGGGGACTAAATTGAACCAAAAAAATCACTAATAAAGCTTTACCGGGAAAGAAATTTACTAATAAAAGGTTAATAATCGAATTTAAAAGGCCAAGGAGCTAAATCGGATATAAACCAATTTTATTTTGAACCGGCAGCAATAGTAAAAGCAAAAAGATAAAACCCTAAAGTACAACAAAAACAAACGGGCCTAGAAACCCGTTTAAAGTTAAAGTTAAGAAAAGAAGCAATTACATAGCCCGTGCTCTCTTAAATAATTTAATATTTATTTAATATTTTACTTAAAATAATAATATTTTATAAGTAATATAATAATAATAATAATAAGAATAATAAGAATAATAATAATAATAAGATGAAGAGACTTTTATCATCTTTATTCTTCATATTGGTGCCTAGCAAGAAAAAAAAAATTCATCATCAATTTTCCTCTAAATTTGAAATATAATGTATGTTTTTCTTTAAATTTTTCGTAGATTTTGAATCTTTGAGACTTGTTTTACTTATATGTATCAATAGTTTTTTTTATCAAGTGTATTAAAAGTTGTCATTAAAGGATATTGATGGAAGCTTATAAAATTAAGTGAAATATGTTTGTTTTTTTATGAAAAACGATTAGGAGACGGTTTTTAACTTGTTAGAAGTAAAAAAAAAAAACAAAAATAGCTAGATAATGTTATAGTAAGTTTTGGCCAAAGTGAATAGGAGGAAGCAAATCTTGGTCACTTTGTTTAAAATTATGTCAAATGATAGCTTGTGAAGCAGTGAGCATTCCAGTGAAAACGAAATAAAAAAAATGGTTAACCGAGTCGAAATGTAACACCCTTACCCGTATTCGACACCGGAATAGGGTACGAGGCATTACTAGAACACATACACTTATAAAATCTCATTCAAATTTAAATTCTTCAAATTTTTAACATGTTTTTATAAATCTTCACGTTATAACTTCAAAATACTATATTTTTAACAAATAGGGCATCTGAGACCCAATACATACTCATGCAATCCAATACTTCATTTTCCATTTCATTTAATTCATGATTCTCATGTTCACGATTCAATTCAATTTCTCAATCCAATATACATTTCAATACCAGAATAATTCATTTAATTCACGTATAGTTCAATTTCATAAAGTTCAATACTAATACATATTTATCGTTTAACTTAACGTCCCCTTTTTGCGTCATTTTACACTTCAAGCATGAACTTAGTATTTCGTTTCGTTTCCACTCCCGTTTCCTATGCATATCACACAAGATATAAATATATCATTCAACCATAGTCATAATCTAATGTATTTAACCACAGTCTTTTTCGAATTGATCACATGACAAGTCATTTCATAAGAAATTGCATAATCTAAACCTTACCACTTTTTAGTGAGCGCTAGCATATTTTCACTTAAATACTTTCCAATTCAATGCATTATATAAATAATCATAATACCATTCAACCAATAACTTGGCACTTGTCTAAGCATCAAACAAGAATACTGGTTAGTGTACTTGTACACATTACATATAAACTCACCATGTATAATTTTCTTGTATCAACATATTAAAGATAATCATACATTTACAAGTCATGATACATTTCATTCTCTTATCGTTTCTTTATAGGCATATATCATTCATTTCATTATTTCGATATTTCATGTACCATCATTTTCATGAATTTCGCGTACATACCGATAATAGTTCATTTCAAACTCATGTTATCTCACTTCAGAACTTTACCTGTTATATCATTTAAATATCAATGGTTACATTTATTTTAGATCAATACCAATAATAATCTTTCAATCTTTCAATTCAACCACATAAGTCTTTTACCGTTTCTTTCTGTATTGAAGAATGACTTACGGATATGAGTACATAGTTTTCAGAAGCCCGAAGGCTGAATTTAAGTTCATGAGAGCTAAACAGATAGTAAACACGAAAGTCCGCAACAAATACTGAACCTCGGTTTACTTGGGTAATTTGCCGTCAATTCATCCTTTACATTTGTAATGCCATAACCCAGTTATGGTCTTATCCGTCAATTCATCCTTTGGTACAGAAAGATTGTACTCAATCCCGCGTTCAATCCAAACTGGGTATTAAATTCGATATATATTTCCAATAATAATTCAATTCCATGTCTTCTATTACCCTTATTATTTACCAAATTTATCCCGTTGAATTTCTCGAAAATTCGATGGATTTTCAGAGGTACATTTTTAGTGTACAAATCTGGGTCCATCAATTCATATTAAGGTGCGCACATTTCCATTTCAGAGAGCACACTCCCGCGAACCTCATCCTTACAGCGGGATTACCAGTCCAGGCTAAATCTCCTGCAAGAGAACACACTCCCGCAAACCTTATTCCTTACAGTGGGATTACCAGTCCAGGCTAAATCCCCTCAAATTAATAACAATAAGCAATATTTCAAATCTTGTATTTAATTGTACTCATACCTTATTTCACTATCTCAATTCCATTTTTGTCCACCAACTTAACCAATGGTCTAATTACCATGTAAGGACCTCCAATTTAAAATTACATAACAATTGGACACTTCCAACATGTAGAACTCAACTTTTGCACTTTTTACAATTTAGTCCTTTTGACTAAATTGAGTGCTCAAACGTCAAAATTTTCGAACAAAATTTTCACGAAATTATTTTGTGAAATCGTACACCATAAAAATATAATAAAATAATTTTTTCTCATCGAATTTGTGGTCCCGAAACCACTGTTTCGACTAGGCCCAAAATCGGGATGTTACACGAAAGTTATGTGAATTTCGAATCAGGAAACTTGAGTTATCAACTTGTTTAACCATGTATATTCAAGATTATCATTAGTAGTTGATTTATTATATCTAGCTATATTAATTTTATTTTTATGAATTTTGAATTATTTAATTAGTATTTAAAATATCATGTTTCAAATTGAAAACTATGACTTTAATTGTAAAATTAGTAAATTCTTAATTTTTAGTTGAATTTGAATATTATGATTTCGAGTGGTTGAACAAGCGCAAACATGAGTATGTTTGGTTAAAAGTAAAATTTTATATTACGCTATTTATGATTTGAATACCAAATGAAATTGATATGAGAATGATATGTAAATGGAAATGGAAATTAAATGGATGTTACAACCATTTTACTCTTTTATAATTTTATAAATTAAATTTCAGATCGATTGCAAAACATGAAGAAAATAAAGACAATTGATATTTTTTTAAGAGGAAAAGTAGTGATACTTGTGATGCTAATCGACAAGTGAACAATGAAGATTCTCCAACTATCGAAGTTAATACTTCTAAATGTCCAAGACTTGAAAGTGAAGATCATTCAAATCTTTCTTTTGATATTAATAATCTAGAGCGAGATTCAGGATTATGTCCTCAAATATGAGAATATCCTGTTAATCAACGAGATGAAGTCATTCGAGCATATTTAGAAATGGGATCATATCAAATACATTTGTCTGAGTACCCACTTTCTGGTGACAAGCATCCCCGAAGATTTCAATCTTCTTGATTTTGTAAATTTCCTTGGTTGGAGTATTCCCTTACTAAAGATGCAACATATTTTTTCTCATCCTATCTTTTCTCAAAACATATTGTTCGTCATGAAACGAATGCATTCAATATTAAAAGTTTTAATAATTGGAAAAAAGTTAATGATAAGAAAATGTGTGCTTTCTTGAATCATGTTGGCCAAGATCCATGCTCTCTACAAAATAATACTGAGAAAATTTGTCGAGGTTTGTTAAATCAATCTCGACACATTGACAAGGTTATCAATGCACAAAGTTTAGATAAAAAAAGAAGGTAACCGCTTACGAGTCAATACTTCAATTGATATTGTTTGACAATTAACTTTGTAAGAATGTGTTTTTACAGGACATGATGAAACCTCTAATTTAAGAAATCGAGGTAATTTTCTTGAATTGCTTACATTATTAGCTTCCTATAATGATAAAGTTTCCAAATTTGTTTTTGGACAATACTCCAAGAAATGTTAAATATACTTCTTATATGATCCAAAAGGAGATTTTACATATTCTTACAAATAAAGTGTCATAAGATTCATGAAGACATTAGAGATTTTAAATTTTGTATCATTATTGATAAGACACGTGATGAGTCTAAAAAGAAGCAAATGGTTATTGTTGCGAGATATGTTGATGAGAAAGAATTTATAAAAGAGCATTTATTTGATCTTGTACATGTCCAAGATACTACAGCAATAACTTTGAAAAGGAAATATGTGTTGTTCTTTCTTGGCATTGTGTCTTAATGTTCAAAATATCTGAGTTCAATGATATGATGGTCCTAGCAACACGCGGGGTGAATGGAACAGTTTACAAGCATTATTTTTAGATGATTGTCCCTATGCATATTATGTTCATTGCTTGGCTCATCGACTCCAGTTGGCATTAGTTGCTGCTTCTTGAGAGGTAATTCTTATTCATAATTTTTTTTCTCTAATTTGAACTTTATTGTTAATATAATTAACGCCTCTTGCAAACACTATGATCAATTACAAGTTGCCCAAGCAATTGAAATTTCAAATATATTGGTAATTGATGAACTTGAAACTGGTAAAAGACTTAACCAAATTGGTATTGTGAAACGAGCTGGAGAAACATGTAGGAGCTCTCATTTTAGTTCTATTTGTAGCTTGATAAGAATGTTTGATGCTACTTGTTCTATTCTAGAAAATATTAATGAAAGTGGCTCTGATTATTTTATCCACGAAGATGCAACTATAGCATATAAGAAGATTACATCTTTTAATTTTGTTTTTATCTTACATCTAGCGAAAAAGATAATGAGTATTATAGATATTCTTTATCAACATCTACAACAAAAATCCCAAGATATAGTAAATGTTATGTACTTAGTCTCAAGCACCAAAACTTTGATACAAAAGTTAGTGAAGATGGTTGGGACAATTTGTTGGAAGTTGTGAAAACATTTTGTGAAAAGCACAATATTGAGATTCTTGATATGGATTCTCCATATGTGGTAAAACATGGTCATCACCAACATGTTGATTTCAATATGGAGCACCGTTATCAGGTTGAGATATTCAATATTGCTATATATTCTTAACTTCTTGAGCTAAATAGTAGATTTAATGAACGAAAAATTGATTCAAACCATCATCTTTTACAAATAGTTTTAATATATTTTTGCAGAGTTTATATAGGGAAAGATGTAGATAGTTGCTAGTATAAGAAACAATGAACCAAGATCCACAATCTCTTTTATAATTTGTTTTAATTTCTTTCTCTATATATATTGCAGAGTTTATATAGGGGAAGGATGTAGACGATGGATATAGTGGTTAAAGTGATGAATCACTCCCAAGACCTGCAATTCATGATGTAGTTCAGTATTCTAGCATCTTGATTTGAACTGGATTTGTTGGCTCTTGAATTGCTTTTTTGAAGCAGATATCAAATCTAGCTAATAAAAACGTTTTTCAGGAGCTAAATCCAGTTCAAACCAAAACTGGGTTGATATTTACAAGTCTCTTCCTGACTCAGTTCACAACTGATATATATATATTTAAGGAGGTATTATGTGTTAATACTAATAATTCAGGTGAGGATCTTCTTTTTCTGATTAGTCTTATTCAGGGATGTATGATAATGGCATTAGATAACAATTATCTAACTTTTTTATCTCTTTACTTAATTGAGGTTTCTTATGCAAAAGACATGGGGGAAAATGTCAGCTCCGATGTCTTGCTTTAACCTAGATTTGTTAACATGAAATGCGTTGGTTAACAAAACCCAATTCATAAAAATGCATTTCAAGTCAATGAATTTGGTCAACCCAAGACAAGATCCTGCTGAGATTTACAAGTCCCTACTCAGATATTTTAGGAGATATTCACATGTTACTTGTCAATCTGCTTGGGTATTATCAAATTCAGGGTAGGTTCTTCTTTTCTTTTGAAATTTACTGATCAACTTGTCATTGTGGAATAACAATTCAAAATCTATTTGACCTTGGAGTAGAATTGGAATGCTTTTGTGTGAGGGTTTGTGTTTGAATAATGTAACACCCCAAAATTTTAATTTTTGATTTTGTGTATATGTGACACACAATGTTTATCTGCTTCAGTGATTATGTGTTATGGGTGGTTGTGAGATGTCCCAAGTTCAAGCCTTACTTGGATAAATTTTGGTGTTTTTATAAATAAAGCCTTAACCTTGTGCAAAATGCTTAAGTTTAATTGTTGGTAAGTTTATATCAGAATGGGACTGCTAGTCTGGTGGTTAAGTGGAGTGTTGGTGGTCCTATGTTCAATTATTTATGATGGCGTGGAGATAGTATTTTTGTTCTAATTTCGACTAAGAGTTGTGTTGGGGCAAAATTTGAGTAATTGTGTTTTAGCAGGTTAATAGGGAGTGATTTTAGGAGATAATTGGGGAGAGGTTATTAGAAAATAATCTGATTATCTTTTTTGTTGAAAAAAAATAGAGTTTTGGTTTTCTCTCCGATTCCCCAAACTTTTTCAGGCATTTTCTTCTTCTTCTTCTTCTTTTTTCTCCACTGCCGATTCTTTCCCCTAGTTGCTGACGAAATTTCCATTATTTTTTTCCCTTTTGTTTCTTTCTTTTTTTCAATTGATTCGGTTGTTCATTGTTGGTTGCGCGTGTTCGGTAAATAACGGTTTTGTCTATTGTTAATCGTTCATGGTTAATCTCTAAAAGGGGGATTCCTTTTTGGTGTTTAGGAGTTAATCAATGGACTGGTGGTTTTGAATCGACACTGTGATTGTACGAAGTTGTGGTTACTCAAGCGAGGTAGGGGTTTTGTTAGGTTTTTAGTCGAGTTCCTTCCGAAATTGGTTGATTAAAAACGAATTAAGTGATTAATCTGGAGATATGTTGGTCGATTTTTAGGTTTTGGAGGCTTAAGAGTGCTTACACATCAGGAATGATACCAGGTGTGTACCCGAAACGCAGAAAACAGGATTCGACAAAAATTCGAAATTGCTTGTTGTCGAGAAATAAGAGAAAATGATGCGAAAAATTATAGAGAAAGGAAAGAAGGGTGTTATAAACTTGGAAATCAACATTTTACACTAAAATAGTTTTGGATAGCAGTAGTAGTCTAACTTTAAAAAATCATAAAAATAGTGGAAATTAAGTTAGAGGTTGAATAAAATATGAAATTAAATTTTATTGAGTCTAGTTTTTCATGGAAGAAACAGTGTAAACAATAAAATTGTAAATTATGAGATATAATAAATTTTGTGAGATAAGGTCAGAATGATTTCGGGTTCCCCTATTCTGACTTTGGAAAATCATCAAAAATTATAACAAAATAATTAGGGGCTTAAATTTATATGTTGAAATCCTTAATGATTCTATTTTTAAGAGAAACAAACGAAAACATCATCCAAATTCCGTACTAAGAGATAAATAATTTTTAGTAAGGAAAGGTTGAAGCTGTCAAACAGTAGAATTGGGATAAATTTGAAGACTTTACTGTACTTATTTGATAAACTATAAATTTTGAAAATTTTATGGTAGAAGGTATTTGAGTCTAGTTTCAAAAAAATCAAGTGGATCTTAATTTGAAATTCTGTATCTCAAGATATAAATAATTTAGTGACAATGACTCAAGTAGACAGCTTTGAATGAACATATAAGTAAATAGTGAAAACATATATGAATATTTAGCTAGCATAGGTTACATTAAAAATGGATCACACGGCCAAGGCCAATTTGGGCCGAGTGGGCCACACGGGTGTGTGGGCCCACACAGACAGATCACATGGGCGTGTGAGCCCATTTTTACCGAAATGTCTCTAAGGTTACACAGGTCGCCCAAGTTGACTGTGAACATACTGTAAGGTCGATAAGCGCTACTTAGACCCTTAAATGTGTGAAATTGACTAAATGATATATGTACTGAGCATGTTAATATCTGAACTGAATATATGTACTGAAATTGCATAATAGCATGTCATATATTTTATGTTGCATTGTATCGGGTTGGGTTGATTATATTTGGAGGAAGTGTACTGAAAGGCTCTTAAGCTTAATATATCGGTAGCTCAGCTGCAAATTACTGTTTTGTGCCGCATTCGGTACTATTTGGAGTGTAGGGATGGGTGGGTTGATTAAATCCCCACATGGAGTGTAGGGTTGAACGAAGATGGTGTGTAGAGGCTGGTTGGGTAGGACTTTATTGTTGAACACTGCATGACTGTATACTGATACTGTAACGGGCTAAGACCCTAATGCATACTGATATTGTGATAGGCTAAGGCCCCACTGCATACTTGATATTGTACTGATGTGGGCTAAGGCCCAAACTGTACTGATACTGAAAAGGGCTTGAGCCCAAGACTGTTCAACTGTGCACTGTGAATACTGATTGTTTGTTTGTTTTTGCGGAATTACACATTGAGTTTACGTAAACTCACCTTTTTTGTTTAATATGCACAGATAATCCCCAGACTCAGACGGATCGGTGCGACGGAGGACTCAACGGTGATCACAGTAATTTTTAGACTTCATGGTTTTCAATTTACGATTTATGATTTGATTATTATTGGTTATTTGGGTTGTAAGTTAAGGACCTTCTGAGACTTTGGTTTTTATTTATTTATTTTACTTTATGGATTTATACTTGCTGGTCGTAAAAAATTCAGTTTTCAAAAAGTTAAAGTATTTTCTAAACGCATGATCACTTAGACTAGTTTATTAAAACTTTCGCAACTAGGGATGTTTCAAGACAAAGGTTTACTAAAGATAATAACATGAAATATTTCCATCGTATCAACGAGGTTTCAAAAACACTATCGTGTGGCATTGCCAGATACGGCCATAACGTCTAGGCCGGGTTTGAGGTGTTACAAATAAGGAGCTTTGTGACTTCAAAGAGTGTTCTGTTTTAGAGGCCGAACTTTGAGGTGTGTATGATAGTTGAGGAATTGCCAAGAGGTTGTTATTCAGCACCATACTGTTCTTAAAGCAACTAAAGATATGTTGCAGAAGTTGAAGTCGCCTATGCATAGAGAAAAGGTAATCGGCTAGCTGATGCAAGTGTCACGTGACGCAGTTCAAAGCCCGTGACCATCGCACCAAATGCATCAAATGGAGGTCTATAGGTTAGATGGGGATCATTTGGCCCACAAGAACTAACCCGATTCAATAAGCTGTTGGAGAAACCTGTCAGATTGAAGCTTGAGTGGCCCGATGATTAAGATATAACAACATAGACTATCTTGTTAAATATTGCAACTAATATTAGAAGATTGATAGGAATCATATCATATAAAGATTTGATTTGATTTGATATTGTATATCTTGTAAATATCATGATTTAAGGGATATGATTAATCTTGTCCGTCGATTTTGGGGGAGTTTAACTATAAATAGAAAGTCTTCCCCTCACTTGTGGTGGTTAGGTTGACTTAGGCGAATTTGGAGCGAATGGATCGTTTAAGGCCGCACGGATTACGAGACGAAAGATCTAGCCCCATGACACAAGGACTGACTTTTCCAAGAATGGCGGTGTTTAGAGTTGCAATCATAATTGAAAATGTGTATATGTGTTTAGGGTTTATATTTGAACAAAATTTCTTTTGGTGAATTACAATAACAAGGAAAAACCTGAACAACAAATGTGACAAACGCGACTCGAACCCATACTACACTTGGAGCGGTGAACACCCTTAACCATCAAGTCATCACATAGAGTTCTATTCGATCAAATTTTGATTCAATCATACTTTTATAATTGCATGGTTAATTGGATAATTCAATCAGCTAATCTCGTAATTTGAGACTATATGAGTTTAGGGTTCATATTTGAGCAAACTTCATTTTAATTGTAATTGAATTTAATTCACTATGTTCGTAATTTGAGATGTATACACGAGTTTATAAACTTTATATTTGTATAAAGTCTAGTTCAATTCGAAATGTAATATTTGTACGGTTAAATTAACCACATTTGTAATTCAATATGTGTATACAAGTATAAGTTTAGTAAAAGTACTACGAAAGTTTTGTATTTAAGGGTTGGACGGATTATATTTCAATTTTTTTACTGAAAAAAATGAATAAATTAGTTAATTAATAATTTAAGTTTATCATATTAAATTATTATTTTTTATTTTGCTTTAATTTTTTTAAATATATATTAATTTAAATTTATGTGTTCTAACATAATAATATAATTTTAATTTGAGATGTTTAATTTTTTAGTCGAAATTCACAGAGCTCGATTCAAATTTTTTAATCAAAATAAGATATGAACACGTCTCTATTCTGCAACTGTACACAATATTAACCGCCATGGATGGAATCGAGTTTGGTTTTAATTTTATGTATAAACTTTTTTTTCATTTTCTTCTGAATTATTAAGGGGAAGGTTTGACTTTGCTTGTTTCCTGGATAGTTGCAATTTCTTCTTCTCCTTAACAGTTTTTTTTTTACATTCTCGGTAAGCAAATTTTGAACTTCACCTTATTCTAATCCAACATTAATAAACAGACAGAAGTGATCTTAGTTTTGATATTCAGATTTTTATCATCTTTTTATATCATTTTTCTTGATTCTCAGATTGTACTTCGCTCAAGGAATACATGGGGGATTTCAATGAAGTGGAATCAGATAAAGATAAACGCAGTCGTAAAAGAGTGAAGGTACCTTTTCATTTTCTTTTCTTTTTCCGACTAATTTCTTTATAGTTTAGGGTTTGTTTAACAATAGTTCCAATTTTTTGGTTACTCTCCATATATGCAGGACTGTCATGAGCTGGTGGCAGACTTGATACGGATGATATTGGATGAGGATGACAAATATCGAACCGCTGTGAGACTTTTCCTCTCTTTTTATAGTTTGTTTTAGGGTAAACTATACCAGGCTCTGTTTAACATGCCAACCCTGCAATTTCTGACTCTTTTTTTTCCCAAATACCAGAATTGTGGCTAACTTTTTACAAGATTGAGCTAAAAGTGGGAACAAAAAAAAAAAAAAAAAACTGAGGTGCAAGTTGGTCCTCTTTGTCGAGTGAAGTGGGAAATAGGCAAAGTAGGCATTAAAGCTGGCATGGTCTGCATTAAATCCTTGGGGTTGAAGAGGGAATGTTGTGTGTGTTTTTCCTTTTTGAATACTAGGAATCTTGTGTTCGAGCAAAGAAGAAAAGAGTAGTGTAGGATTTAAAGGCACTAGTCATGGACTATCATCTTATGGTCCTAATGTAGTTTTTCTTCTTTTCTTCCTTGTTTCTGCATAAAAAAATATTATATATATACATAATATTAGGTGGAATATTGTGTCCAAATTTTAATCTACTTGGCCATATCAATATTGCGTAAATATTTCATTAGGCACATAAGCGGATGAGTGGTTACAACAAATATTCGAAATCAAATTATTATTGAGATGGATGAACACTCGATCAATAATCACAATTTGGGTTGAAAGAAAATTCAATTTTGATACAACTAAGATTTGAATCAAACTATTCTTGAGAATGATGAATATCTGGCCAATAGGTCACAGGGTACATGTGTAATTTATTTATTTTTCTAATTTAGTAAATTTTTTTAATGCAGAGGAAATGGGAAGAAAAGCAAGCGATAGTAGTGGAAGCGATGAATCGGCTTCACGAGCCACAATTCTTACTGCAATGGTTGAGAAAATTGCAGCCCAGGATTGTCGAAAATGCCAGTTCCAGTCTTAGCGTCAACAATGCATTTCAAGAGCTGCATTCATTTTTTAACCAGCCAACAAATCCAGTTCAGGACTCCCATTGTGTGGATGACCTTCCTGACTCAATCTCACTCATAGGTACTATTTTTAGGAGGTAATAGGTGTTGATTAATCATTTAAACTAAAATTTGGTATCTTCTTTCATTTTATTTCAGTTAAAGCATTGCAAAAGGAAATAAAGGTGCAGGGACAGGCTATTGTGGACCAAACAGGGCAATTAATCTCAGAGGATAAGGTTTTTAACATGGTGGCAAAAGTTCTATGTAGAGTTTTGGCTTCTTATTTAGCAATGCTGCAGCTTACAAATCGTGTTAGTATTCAAGATCTTGTGCAAATGGAAGATCGACCTTTCGTATTCCACTTTCCTCTAACCCCTGACTGTAGCAGATGTGCTAAGATTCACATCAACTTACAGGTAAAAATTTTGAGTAGAACCACCCAATTTTTCATTAGTATTTTAATCAATGGAGCATTAGACTTTACTTTTATCATGAAAATTATCACTCCGTAACTTAGTATAGTATAATATCCATATCATCAAGTTAGATGAAAAGTAGTAGCCGCATGATCTTTCTTTTGTTCTCGTATTATTGAATTTATAGAGATGATGTGGTAAGTTTATTTAGAACAGTCTTGTGGAGGTGTACATATACTAACTTGTTTTTTTGTCTCTCATGTTCCCACTTTGTTACTAATCTTTACTCTGTAGTCTGCATATTGAAAATGTACATGACCCCTCAAGACGAACAAGCAATGATAATGACTTTAGCCCCAGCTTTGTTTGATTGATTCGACTTGTTTGTAAGAGATCAAATCAAAACAAGATACATTAGACCAACACTCGCACACAAACAAATCCTGGGTAGGAAAGCTGTCAATTTCTAATTTTGTGTATTGCTGCGTATCTTTCTCCTTATTTACAGGGTTATCATGAGGTTCACCTGGTAGGGTTTGGCATATATATATATATATATATATATATATATTTAATTCAAGTTGCTTAATTTTTTTGGATCACATCTGATTCTCTTCTGCATATATAGGATCTTCGATTACTGCCGTTATTTGAATCGGAAAACTATGATGCCAGAGAAAATCAAGACAATATGAAGCTGTCACATGAGAACATCTCTACTGTCCAAGGGTATACAACATTTATGGACGCAATGCTAATGTGCTCACTGAGATATTTCAAAAGCACCCTCACACTGATAACAACTTTTTTATTTAGGCATGCAGATTTTCAGACCATCCTTACAAACTCTCTAGCTGAAGCAGACCATAAAATAGAAAGTAACCCAGAGATGCTCGAGCTAAAAAACATCATAAATATGGAGGTAATGGTGCAAAACATGAAGAATAACTTGGCGAAAGCTCGTGAAATGAAGAAATTAGAAGAAGAGATAAAGAAGAACAAAACTAATATTAGGAAAGGCGAACTGAAGGTGGAGAAGGGAGAAGCTGATTTAAAAGAAAACAAACTGAAGGTGGAGAAGGGTGAAGCTGAGTTAAAAGAAGACCAACTGAAGCTGGAGAAGGACAAAGCTGAGTTAGAAGAAAACCTACTGAAGCTAGCCAGGTTGCAGAAGAAACCACGGCTTGCGTAATTTGCTTTTCTGAAATACGTTCTCAATGGTTTATTGAGGATGTTGATGAACTGAAGATACAAACAGTATGGTTTTGTGTTTGAATCTCAATGGTTTATTGGGGTGTTTATGAACTGAAGATACAGACAGTATGTGTTTGTGTGATGGTTTTGTGTTTGGATCTCAATGGTTTATTGGGATGTTTATGAACTGAAGATACAGACAGTATGCGTTTGTGTGATGGTTTTGTGTTTGAATCTCAATGGTTTATTGGGATGTTTATGAACTGAAGATACAGACAGTATGTGCTTGTGTGATGGTTGTATTTGGATCTCAATGGTTTATTGGGATGTTTATGAGCCTAAGATACAGATAGTATGCGATTGTGTGATGGTTTTGTGTTTGAATCTCAATGGTTTACTGGGATGTTTATGAACTGAAGATACAGACCGTATGTGTTTATGTGATTATTTTGTGTTTGAATCTCAATGGTCTAAGTGAGATATTTTTTTTTTCAAAAATCTCACACCAACAAATTTAACAACCAAAAAAAAAAAAAAACAAAAGTATTAATAGTTGGACTTGAATTATGAAATTTGAAAAGTAGAGCGACTAAATTCTTAAAAATAAAATTACATACTCGAAATTTGAGAGAGTTTGGACAATAATAATATTAGGTTCGAAAAATAAACTTAGATAAAAAATTAGTCTGGTTTAAAATATGAGTCGGGCTCGGGCATAAAAATTCATGGCTCAAGCCGTTTTCTAATTTTCTAATATATTATATTATGCTATTTTTATATATTACGTAAATTATTATGGAAGATAAATATGTAGTAATATATATAATATTATAATGCAAACATTAAAAAAATGTTAAGATGTCTATAAAAAATTTTAATAAATGGAAAATTATATAAATCTATTAAATATTAAAATAAAAATAATATAAATATTTTCTAAAAAAAATTAGTTAACCATTTATACATATGAGCGATTTCAGTAAAATTTTAAGTTTATATTTCAGGCCAAGCGGACTTGAACAAACATAAAGTGTATTGATACTACATTTTAGTCCGGAATAACTTAACTCATATCATCTCTAAATGCGAATGAGTTATACCTTATTCTCATTTTGATATTCAAAAGATTTTGTTTTAATTTAAGGTACTTAAATTATTATTTTATCTCTTTTTATCTAAATATATATTATATCTGATGAAAACATGCCACATAGTATGTTTTTATTGGTTGATGGTATTTTTTTTAATTATGAAAAAATAATAATTTTTCTGACCAAATATTTTTAATATATATATACACTCTAAACTAGGAATTAAATTATATACCAGTATAATATCATTTTACATTTTTTTATTGTAGGCATAAATAGTTATATTTGTTTTTTAAAATAATTACATTTATTTGTTTTTTAAATGTTATAATTAAAACTTCATACATATATTAGATATGACACATCCACGATGCAAGTGAAAAAAATTATATAATATATATTTATTAAAAATTCATATAAAAAACAAATGAAATTTTAGTTGAAACAGTAAAATTAAATGTTTGAAAATAAATTAAGCATCAATTAAAATGGTAAAAGTAAATGTTTAAGATTCAAATAATGTCTTAAGTTCAAACCTCACTATGTCTGATTTTTTATTTATGTATAAAATACAAAAAGATAAAAAAAAAACAAAAAACCTCATAACAATATAAGTTATTATATAAAATGATTTTTTTCATTTTCTGATTGAATTAATATCAGATTGACTCGTGATACTAAATTAAAGGTATAAACAATTGTATCGAATTAAAATTTATAGATGTTTATATTTTAATTAATTTATTTGAATTAGTTACAACTTAATTAATAATTGTTTTATATAGATTTCTGTAAGTTCATAAATTTGTAACATCTCGATTTCGTGATTTTGTGAGTAGGCCATAAAAATATAATAAAATAATTTTTTTTCTCATCGGAATTGTGGTCCCGAAACCACGGTTCCGACTAGGCCCGAAATCGAGATGTTACAAAATTTGTGTAATATTTTAGTTATTTTTATTTGAACTATGTCATATATTTTTTCATGTCAATTTATTTTATATTTTATATAAACTATCATAATTATATAATATTAAGTTTAAATTTATTTACTTAAAATATTAGAAAAATATTATTTAATATAATTAAAATTATTTTTGTAATTATTTAAGAAATCTAGTGTTTAATAAATGATGTGAGTGGGTTAGTTTGTTTTTTTACATACAAAATCAAAAGAAAAAAATACGCTTGAATTATGTTTTACTAATCAAGTAAAATAATGGTCCAACTGATAGTATAGTCCTACGCAATCTGGTTTAAACAACTATCCCACGCAATTATCAAAAATTTGAACAACCATAGAATCTATCAATAAAGTATTGAAATTTTAACCACAAATATCAACTGTAAAATATACCAAAAGTATCAAAACCACATGAGCTCTTATTACTCTCCTGATTCAAACACAAGCGCTCACACAAAAGCATACACTACTAGCAGTTCATCAACATTCTAATTAACCAATAAAAAATTACTTGAAGCAGCAATTACTCTAGCCGTTGTTTCTTCTTTAATTTGGCCAACTCTAGATTGGATTTTTGGATAGCTTCTTCCAATCTCTTTATCTTTGCTTGATTCTCCAATGTTTCACGTAGCCATGAAAGTTCCAAACCAGTGACCTCCATGTCTTTCACCCTCACCAAAATATTATCAATCTCAGTTAGCTCAAGCTTATCAAGATTGCTTTCTAATTTCAAGTAAATTTCAGCGAGAGCATTCATAATGTTGCTTTGAAACCCTCGATCTTTCAGTTGAAATTGGTCAGCAAAGTGAGCATTGTTTTGAAATATTTTATTGAGCGCCTCAGCATTTTGTTGATCAACCTCGTATCCTTTGATGACGGCAGCTGTGACATCAAAGGTAATTAAAGTTCCTGTCTTTATATATTAATTCAAAGAAAAAATAAATTCATTAAATAGTAGCTTGCAGCCATTACTTGGAATACCGATTGGACAATCGAAGAACGAATCAGTCGGATACTCTTGAAAGTCTAATGAGTCCACCAAAGCAACCATAGGGTTAGAAGATTCAGGATTCAAATGAGCTGGAGGAATCTATAAGCAAAGAGAACCAGAAATTGGTCCAAAAATAAGCAGATAAAATTAAAAGCTTTGCAACGTTATAACACAACAAATAAAGAGAAAGTAAACAGCATTACGCATAGAATTAGTAACTGAAAACTTTCCTAGTCAGGATTTCTTTTTTGTGTGTTTCTACCTGATAGTTCTTGTTTTGGTTTAGTTTCTTACCATAACTGTGGCATCAACTAGACAGTCCTGAAATAACTATTTGAAGTTTGAGTGTTCATGTCTTAAGGTATAATATTGAAGTTTTGGATTCAAGCTGGTACATTAACTTGAATGCACAGTAGCAGGATAGCATTTTCTCTACAACTACATGTAACCAAGAGAATTAATGAAGAAATTAAACAAAAATGAATAGTGATGTATAGTTGCAAAAGATAAAATAGACAGCTCATTAAAGGAATGACAAGTTCTACATACATGGCAGCAGGAATAAGTGAGAAGAGCTAAAAACTGGTCGACGAGTATTGTTATAACTGAATATTAAACTTCATCTTCGCATCATTCATTAAAATGATAGACAATAAGTTAGTGGACAGTACATGCTTGCATTTTCAGGTCATAATTTGCTCTGTGAAACTCAAAATTCAATCCGTACCATCTTTTGGTCGCTTTGCATTTTCAATGTTAATGTCTCTAGTCTTCCTCCCACATGTGTTAGGGTAAAATTCACTTCCTCAGCTAGTTTCTCTTCATCAATCATCTACATTCGAAATATATAAGGATAAGTAGCAAAGTGAAAAAGAGAACAGAACAATAGAGGCAGACAAGTTACTAAATGTTGACCTCTTTAAGATTGTATCTACACAAACCATAAATTATCACATTCAAAGTCCAAGTTGGATCTCAAAGCTCTTACCTTTGAGCCATGAAAGTGGAGTGTGAATTGGTCGTCTTCTGTTTGCACGAAATGTCCTTGAAAAGAATTTATAGGGTACAGAATGTCATGCACCTTTGCACGACAAGACTCAGACACTTTACTTAGCAGACCCGAGACCTTGCCAAAAGTCTTTGCCTCCGTCATTGATTGCGCCTTTTGGTCAAAAAAGTACCTTGCCTAGATATGCAAAATATAAAGCTAATAATGATTGATCTAAAGGAAAAAACATAATCAGAGAAAGGAAACAGAGTTACAAAGCAATCAGTATTGCCTGTGCAAGCTCCACTTTAAGTGATTGTAGCTCCTTTGTCAAGTGTACTACTGTTTTATCTAAAAATATAAAGAAAACAAACAAGAAACAATAAAATATTAATGTCGATGATTAATCAACACGTAACATCTCTTCAATTATCATACCTAAGCCATTAATCTCATCTGTATAGTCTTGGATTGGAGCTAAAATTTCTGACTGGTTCAATACCGATTCAATCAATTGGAATGCCTCTTTTACTTTCGTATTTTGGTTAATACTCTCCTTCATCATCTTTTTCAGCATTTTCAATCCAAATTGCGGGTCTTCGAGTTGCGCAATCGCCTCTACTACTTTCTTTACTTTTAACTCCCATGAGGTCTAAATAACAAATTTAAGAAAGATATGTACTAAGAATTTGCCTAAAACATGTGGTCTGCATAATAAATTTAAATATATTAACAATTAAAATTTTCGTACAGTAGAAAAGAAAACATTACCGCTGTTGAAATACTCTCATCATCCAATATAATACGTAACAGCTTTACCACCTCAGTCCAGCAACTCTGTATATTGAGTTGAAAAAAACTCAACCATTAATAGAAAATAGAGGTGATCATGGGTTGGGCTACCTGGCCCGGCCCGATAGCCCATTTAAAAAATGAGAGGGTTCGGGTAAAAATATAGGGCCGAAATATAGATTTGGGCAAAAAAAAGGCCCGTTTAGAAAATGGGTTGAGCCTCGAGTAAAACTTTTTTGGCCTGGGCCCGACCTGGCCCTACCTGAATTATATATTAAATATATATTTTTTACTTTTAATCAAATATACTTTCAATTTTAATATAACCACTTTTTATTATATTTTCAATTTGTGTATTGTTTTAAGAATTGTTTTAGTCTCATTTTTTATTTGTTTTTTGTTTTAATATTTGTTTTAAAATTTTTTATTTAATGAAATAAGCTAAAAAAATTAATGTGGACTGGACCGGGTCAGGCATGGGCTTAGCAATTTTCTTTTGAGCCGAGCTCGGACAAATTTTTAAGCCCATATTTCGGGATAAGCCGGGCCGGGTCTGAGCTGAATTTTTTTACAGCTTTAGAAACGATTCAACCTCTTGCAAGGCATTTTTGCTTATCATATCTTCCAGCTGCATAAAGGCCTCTTGTATTTTCACTTTTTTATCGTCCCACCGCCGCTGCATAATAAATTTAGAAGCGAATGTTACTTAAAAAAATCACCAAAAACGAATTGTAATAATAAATTTAAATTTATTTAAAAGAATTTAAAAAAAAAACTATAAAGCAGAGAGAAAACTTTACTGTATTTGAAATACTGTCATCACCCCGTATCCTACATAACATCTTGATCACATAATCCCAGCAATCCTGCATATGGAGGAGAAAAAAAATTGCACATGGTGGATAAAAAAAAGGTAAAGTGTTAAGTAGTCAATTATGAGAAAAGAGGAAGCTTTTTCAAAGAAAAAAAAATTACATTCTTCCTCCCACGATGATTAAAACTTCTTTGACATTTTGGTTGTTCACTGCCACTACCCTCCATGTATTCCTTCAGGCTAAATTATGGGAACTGCACTTTGCAGACAATAAAAAAAAAAAAAGATAATAAGTTCTAAATTGGAAATAAGAAGAAGACGATCCTCCCACAGTTATTTTCATCAAAGCAAATTTAACAAGAGCAAAGGGGGAATCGATTTTTGGCGCGACTAAATTCCTTTTCCTTGATGCATCTTTCTTTACCCTTTGTACCTTCACTTTTCAATGGTCAAATCAACTTATCACCCACTCATTTAACATTTCGAATATACTTTTAACGCATTTATTTTTCATTTTTTTTAATTTCAAAAGTCAAGTTTAACCCTTGAATTTAAGTTAATTACAATATTATTTTTTTAATTACATGACTACTAAGTGAGAGTTTTTTTTTTAATTTAAAAATGTCACACTAACAAATTTAATAAAACAAAATTAAATTGCTAATAGTTGGACTTTAATTTAATAAAAACATACCACATAGTATGTTTATTGATTAATGTTATTTTTTTAATTCTGAAAAAAATTAATAGTTTTATGAACAAATCTCTTTTAAAATATATATATACTAAACTAGGAATTAAATTATATGCGGGTATAATATCATTTTATATTTATTTATTGTAGACGTAATTAGTTACATTTATTTTTCAATATAATTGTATTTATTTGTTTTTTAAATGCTACAATTAAATAATAATTAAAATTTCATATATATATATATATATATTAGATTATAGAAAATTCACGATGTAAGTGAAAAAATTATACAATATATATTTATTAAATATTTATATGAAAAATAAATGAAACTTTGGTTAAAACGGTAAAATTAAATGTTTAAAAATAAATTAAGCATCAATTAAAATGGTAAATATAAATGTTTAAGATTCAAATAATGCCTTAGATTCAAATCTTATCATGTATGATTTTTTTATTTATTTATAAAAATACAAAAAGATAAAATAAAAAAAACAACAAAAACCTCATAATAATGTAAATTACTATCTAAAATGAATGGGTTTTATTTTTTTTTTGTCGTTTCCTTATTGAATTTATATTAAGATAACTTGTGACATTAACTCAATTAAAGGTATAAACATTTGTATTAAATTAAAATTTATAGATCATATTACAAATAGAATCAAAGTTTATATTTGAATTAATTACAACTTAATTAATAATTTTTTATATAGATTTTTGTAAGTTGATAAATTTGTGTAATATTTTAGTTATTTTTATTTGAACTATGTCATTTAATTTTTCAGCTCAATTTATTTTATATTTTATATAAACTATCATAATTATATAATAATAAATTTAAATTTATAAAATATTAGAAAATATTATTTAAAACAATTAAAATTATTTTTGTAAACTAATTATTTAAGAAATCTAGTGTTTAATAAATTGTGTGAGTGGGTTAGTTTGTCTTTTTGATATAAAAAATCTACTTCTACTCATAATTTTTTTCCACCCTTAAATCAAAAGAAAAAATACATTTAAATACGTTTGAATTATGTTTTACTAAATTATTTATTTTAAGTTTCATACTTATAATAATTAATTTTAATGATAATCGTTTATTTTATACAATTAATTATTAATTAAATATTTTTAAAATTAGAATTTAAATGCTGCGCGAATATTCACCAGACTTTTATCCTTAGAGGCTTTCATTTGAGGTTGGGATTATTGATTTTGGTTAAACCCTGGTTCCTGCATTTTATGATATTTGTAGATTTAATTATTATATTTTAATTTGATTATTCTTATTTTTTATAATCGATTTTTTGACCTGAATATTTTAATCGATTTTTGAATCTTATTTTATTATCTTATTTTGATTTGAAATTTTCTCGAGTCGAGTTGAGTGAGATAGAATTCAAATAGATTCGGATCGAATTAAATCAAACATATTTGTTTAAGTTAAATTTAAAAAATAACTTTGGTAGAGATTTTAATTTGGGGCGTTTGAATGAGCTAATGAAGAAGAAGAATGAATTTAAGGATTTTAAAGATTCTAAAGACTTTGGTAGAGATTTTAAAGATTTTTAAAGGAGAATAATGGATTTATACTTTTTAGGTTTAATTTAAGGATTTTTGAAGAAAAAGTGTGAATTTAGGGGTTTGAATGAGAGCACAAGACCGAACTCCTTCCCCAAGAAGCAAAGTCGTTTGAAGATGAAATTAATCTTCTTCTTTTTTTTTCTTTTTTTTCTTTTTTTCCTTTCTCGCCATTAATATTAAAGCTTCGCGCGCAGCAGTTTTCTTCTTCCAAAGCGTACAAATCAAAGCACGGACTTATGGCACATGTTATATTATGTAATTTATTATGAAAAACAAATCTATAGTAATATATATAATATTATAATGCAAACATTAAAAATTATTAAGATGTTTATATAAATTTTTTTCATTTATGAAAAATTACATAAATCTACTAAATTAAAAATAATGTAAATATTTTAAAAAAATTAGTTAATTAACCATTTATAAATATTAATGACTTTAGTAAAATTTTATCATTATATTTCAAGTCGGGCGAATTTAAACAAGTATAAAGTGTGTTAATACTATACTTAAGTCTGGACTAACTTAACTCCTATATCTCTAAATGCAAATAAGTTATTCCTTATTCTCATTTTGATATTCAAAAGATTTTTTATTTATTAAAAATTATATAATATATATTAGATTATGACATACCTACAATGTGAATAAAAAAAATGTAATACCCCCTATCCCCGAACCGTTGTCGGAACAAGGCTACGAGGCATTACCCAACATATCAGACAACTTACGAATAAATCATAAATAAAATAACATTCGTAATATAATTGAATAACAAAGTTCCTAAAATGAACTTTCGAAGTCTAAAACATATATTAAAAGTGAAATGGGATTCGTTTAAGTACTCTAAATTTTTTTTAATAAATTTCGACAGCATTTCTGCTTATTTTTACATAAAATCCCCTGCAATTAAAATCATATCATTTCCAAACATAACCAATTCAACCAATTCATTTCACATTCTCATTTTCTATTCTAAATACCTTCTAATCAAACTCAATCAATATAATATAATAACAATTTAAATTTATCAATGTACTAATTAAATTGAAATAGATAAACTTCTTTCATTATAATTCCTAGACTTATAATACTAACATTTTTAACTATTTATATTCAAAACATAGTAACCTTTACACACATCCTACGTACATGCCACATTACCAAAAGAAAATATACATCACCAAAATTTTGCTGAAGTCGGGTCTGATTTTTGGATGTTGGTTCAGTACTTGACTTCTACAACCTATGCACGGAAACAACCGTATATTGAGTATGCATATACTTAGTGGTATCACTATAATTCAATTTATAATTAAATATATTAAAACACACACATACTTTTTCATTACAACTAATATTACTTAATGAACAATTCCATCTTTTTATATTAACAATTAATTATGTATAAATATCATTCTTATTTCTTTATTCCAATTTTCACCTTTCTCATATACTATATCATTCAGGATTAGTTTTATCAGTAAATTTATTTCAGTTGTCCATATTAACTTGACTCAGACTCGGCGTGTAACAGCCCGATTTGGGGCTAGATGGAACAGTGGTTTCGGGACCACAAATTCGACAAGGAAAAATTTATTTTAAAATTTTGACATGGGTTGCATTATGATAGGAAGGTTGCATAAAAATACTGATATGGCAAAATAAGAAAATATAGTGATAAAAAGGGTAATTGAGTTATGTCAACATTGGAAAGTATATTTATGACATATTAATCCAAGAAAGGATCAAATTGCAAAAGTGAGAAAAGTTTTGTTGCCCAAGAGTAAATACTCAAAACTTGAGGGGTTAAAGTGAAAATATGAAAAAGTTGAAGGACCAATAGTGTAAATATTTTAAGGGAGGAATAATCTAGAAACTAAGAAAAATGGATGGATTAGGACCAAATTGAAAAAGGTGAAGAAGTTTGAGGGACTAAATCACAATTTTACCAAATTAAGTGATGACTCAAGGATGGAATTTTAAAAGATCATAAAGGGCAAAATGGTCAATTAGAAGAGAGAGAAATCTAGAAGATAATGATGATGTTGGAGATATTTTAGATTAATAAATAAATAAATATTAGTTTATTAATATTTTAATTTAATTTTTTTAATGATATTATTTTATTATTACTAATTTATTTAGTATATATATATGTGGAAAGAAGGATGAAAAGTATCCATCCATTCCCACCATTTTTGCATGCATTAACGTGAGAAGAAGAGGGGAAGAAAGAAAGCTTTGCTTTCTTTACAATTTGGTCCTTTCACCAAAAATCCACCATTTTCACTTAGAAATCAAAAGAATTTCCATATCCATCAAGAGAGAAAGATGACAAGGAGACTATGGGGAGCTAGAATATCAAGTTAGATTCAAGAAATAGAAGCTGGAGGAGGGAGAAAATCAAGTTAAAGATTGAAATCAATGGCATAAGGTAAGCACATCAAGATTTTTATATACTTTTGAGTTTGATATTATTGAAAAAGTAGGAAATTAATGTTAAGGCAAAATTTCATTTTATAAGGTTCTATATTCTTGTTATGTTTGTAAAGGGAAATAAGTAAAAGTGATGGAAAAAATTGAAGAGAAAGGAAAGGAAAGTGTTATAAATTTAGTTATCAACATTTTACACTAAAATAGTTTTGAAACAGCCGCAGTAGTATGAATTTGAAAATCTACCAAAAATCGTATAAATTGAATTAGAGGATGAAAAAAATATAAAATTAAAGCTTATTTAGTCTAGTTTCTCATAAAGGAAACGGTGTAAGAAATGGAATTGTAAATTATGAGATATAATAGGTTTTGTGAGATAAGGTCAGAATGATTTTGAGTTCCCCTGTCCTGACTTTGGAAAATCATAAAAAATTGAAGACAAATAATTGTGGGACTTAATTTATATGTTTAAAATCCTTAATGAGTCTATTTTCAATAGAAACAAATGGGAACATTAACCAAATCCCGTACAAGGAGATAATTAATTTTTAGTGAAGAAGGGTCGAAAATGTCAGACAGCAGAATAGGGGTGACTTTAAAGAATAAACTGTACCTATTGGATTCATCAAAAAGTCTGAAAATTTTATGGTAAGAAGATATGTGAGTCTAGTTTCAGGAAAAATTAGCGGATACTAATTTGGAGTTCTGTATCTCAAGATAAAAATAATTTAGTAACTATGACTCAGATGGACAGCTTTGAATAGATTTACAAGTAAATAGTGAAATCATAGATAATGATACTTATAAGCATGTTATATAAATTAAGGATGTGGAATGGAGAGGAGGAGGAGGAAAATAAATGTATAGATATTCTGCTAGAATGGGTTTGCATTATAAATGGTTAATTTGCATGATTTGGGCTCGGGGACTAAATTGAATAAAAGTAAAACTTTAGGGGTAATTTTGGAAAAATGTCAAAAATGACCATATTTGCATGAAATGAGTTGTTTTATTGAATGAAAAATTAATTTAGATCAAGATCGGGTAGAAAATCGAGAAAAATGGAAAATTACCAAAATGCCCTTGTATCTTGGTATTTCTGCATATTAGCCAGGTAAGTTCGTATGAACTAAATTCTGTATAATTTTAATTAAAGTAAATGTTATTTTATTATGAATATTATATGGATATGTGTTTTATTATTGAAATTGAATTATTATTGGTAATATGTACAATTATTAGATGCAGTGAGATGATTATCGGAAGCTTGATTGTGGTTGGTAGGAAATGTTGCATTATTTATATTGTGAAGAATTATAAGAGCATGTTAATAATTTGAAAGTTTAACAATTTATGGAATTTTTATAACTCGGTTCAATACATTTACAAGTGTATGTGTTCTGGTAATGCCTCGTACCCTATTCCGGTGTCGAATACGGGTAAGGGGTGTTACATTTAGTGTTATCAGAGCTACGGTTTAGTCGGTTCTCGGACCGAACGTAGCATATGTGAAGTGTAGAAATACATGCCATGTTATTACTTGTGATAGTGTGATATCTTCGGGCTCTAATAAAAAAAAATTTTATTAAGAGAGAGATGATTTTCAACCGAGCTATTTTTGATAATGCTGAATATAATATTGAGATAAATAAAATATGCTCATGTTATGTTAGAATTTGGAAAGGTAAGAATAGAAATTCGTAAAAAAAAAAAAAATGTTGTGATAAGCTCATCCAAGTATGTTGGTGATCATATGATGCTATGTGCTTAACATATTTGATTAAGTGAATATGGTAAGTATACACGTGACTTAATGTATTATTTTGATATTATTTGATATGTGTTGAGATTTATTTGGAATTAAAATAAATGTTTGGCAATATCCCAAAAATGTTGTTAAATCGGGAAAGGTGGTAAAGGGTTGCAAAATATGGTCTTTGGGTTGAACACTCGGAATAAGCCGGAGTATGTTATATAAAGGGGTTGCTGTGTGCTGATTGTAACGACCCAAAATCCGTGGGCACCGGAAAAGTATAATATCGGGCCTCCGTCCTAGTAAATTGAGTTCGAAAATAATTATTAGAAATATTTACTAGACTAGTTGTGTGTTTAAATAGGTTTTAGATAGGTGAAATTAGCTTAATTATGAGTAATTAGCAAGAAGGATTAAATTGCAATAGAAGTGAAAGTTTAATTATAGATTAAAAAATAGTAGGGACTAAATAGGCAATTATACCAATTGCCAAAGTTGAGGCGGCATAAGTATAAAAATCTGAGATTTTTATGTGTTAAAAAATATTATTATATTATATTATATTATTATAACAAAAAGTTAAAGAAAAACAAATAAACATAAAAGAAAGAAATAAAGGGAGAAAAGAAACAGAATAGCTAGAAAAGAACTGAGGAAGAGACGAAAGCAGGGGAAAGAAAGATAAAAGGGAAAATTAGGGATTTGAAGCTTGAAGTTCAATAGGTAAGCTAAATCAAGTCCTTTTCTCATAAATTTGATGTTTTTGGAATCCTAGAGTGAAATACTCTTGGATTTAAGTTGAAAAATTGAAAGTTAATAGATTTTTGAGTAGGGTTTATGTTGAGTAAATGATGGAATTGAGGATTTATTTGATAGAATTTCTAGTTAGGGTTGATAAAGGGTTGAATTGTGAACTAAACCATAAGTTTTGAATTTTAGGGATTTAATTGAAATAAATTCGGAATTATGAAACTATGATAAAAATTAAATAGTTAAATATGAGTTTAGCAAGAAATTGGGTAGAAAAAGGGTATGAATTGAGAAAGAAAAATATATAGGTTTAGTTAGGATTAAATTGAAATTAAATAAAAAGTTAGATAAAAATTTCAGCAAATAAATTGTGTTGTGCTAATAATTATGAAAATTATCTTAAATTTTTCGTAGCTAATATCGCACCCGAGGCATCCGCGAGGAAAGGAAAAGAAAAAGTGAACGAGGAATAAACACGAGGATTACGGTTTGTATCCCTATAATTCAAACTTTATTATTAAGTGTTTAATTTGCTATTTATGTGTGATAAGTACAAGGTAAGTGTTTAATAAGTGATAAATTTATAATAGAGTATTGGAAATTGAGATTGATACTGAACCGAATTATAGTATACTGGATATTGATTTGAGTACTGAATGAATTATGAAAATGTTGAATATTATTATTATTATATATATATATATATATATATATATATATATATTGTATCGAATTGTGAAATTACTGAAGTAATGAATTAATGCAATACTGTGAGATTGATTGAATTAAGAAATTATAATCGATACTGAACTAAAATGGAGATTGTACTGAAAAGTGAATTAAATACCCTATTAACTAGTCGGGCTAGTCGGATATAGTTGGCATGCCATAGGATATGGAAGAGTACGGGGTATTTGCCGGCTTACGGATTAGGCACTTATGTGCTGATTACTGTTACTGTTACTGAATCGGCACTTTGTGTGTCGAATACTGTTACCGTTACTGTTACGGATTCAGCACTTTGTGTGTTGAATACTGATACTGTTACTGTTACTGCTACCGTTACTGATTACTGTTTACTGGTGTGTTTGGTTGGAATCCGCGTATCCGCCAAGTCCGAGTCAAGTTAATAGGGGTAATTGAAATAAATTTACTGATAAAACTGATCTTGAATAACATAGTATATGTGGAAAGTATGTGTGTGATTTAATGTATTTAATTATAAATTGAATTATAGTGATACCACTGAGTATATGTATACTCAGCGTACGGTTGTTTCCGTGCGCAGGTTGTAGAAGTCAAGTACTGAACCAGCATCCAAAGCCAGACCCGACTTCAGCAAACTTTGGTGATATATATATTCTCTTTGGTAATGTGGCATGTACATAGGTTGTGTACAAAGGTTATTATGTTTTAATATTAATGGTTATTAAATGGTTAAGTATGAAGATGTTGTTGTTATAAAAGTTTAGGAGATAAATTGTGTATGGAAATTATGAAAGGGTAAAATTTTGCAAAGAAACAGAATTTAGACAGCAACAGTGACGTGGATTTGAAAAATCACCTAGGATAGTATAAAATGAATTAGAGGGTGAATGATATATGAAATTAAAGCTTGTTGAGTCTATTTTCAAAGAAAAATAATGATATAACAAAACGAATTTTATATTTTGAGATATGTGTATTTTAGTAAGACAGGGTCAGATCTGTTTCTGGAGTCCTCTGTTCTGAGTTTAGAAAATCATTAAAAATTGTACAAAAATGGTTATGAGCTGTATTTTACATGCTTAGATTCCTTAATGAATCTATTTTCTGTAGAAATAAGTGAGAACATCATATGAAAATCCTATAATGAGAAAAAATTATTTTTAGTGGCAAGAGGTTAGAACAGTTGAGTGAAGAAACAGGGGAGAATTTAACTAATAAACTGTACTAATTGGCCAAGCTAAAAATTCTGAAAATTTTATGGTAGAAATATATATGAGTCTAGTTTCAGGAAAAATTTACGGAATTAAATTTCGAGACCCGTAGCTCGATTTATAATCAATTTAGTAACTGCTGCGCGATTGGGCATATTACTGTAAACAGTGAAATTAATTTTCAAAGTGAATTTTATGCTCCGAATTAGTCAAATAAGCTAAGTAATATCTCGTGCTCGACTCCGGTAACGGTCTCGGGTAAGGGGTGTTACACTGATTCCCCTATTCATTGGTGGTTGCTATGTGCTGATTCCACCGTAATATCAAATGTGAAAGGGGGTTGCTATGTGCTGATTCCCCCGAGGGGTTGCTAAGTGCTGATTCCCCGATTCATTGGTGGTGCTAAGTGCGAGATCCACCATATCTTTGAAATGAAAAAGGGGGTTGCTAAGTGCTGATTCCCCCAAGGGGTTGCTAAGTGCTGATTCCCCCAAAGGGTTGCTAAGTGCTGATTCCCCGATTCATTGGTGGTGCTAAGTGCGAGATCCACCATATCTTTGAAATGAAAAAGGGGGTTGCTAAGTGCTGATTCCCCCAAGGGGTTGCTGTGTGCTGATTCCCCGATTCAGTGGTGGTGCTAAGTGCGAGATCCACCGATAACGGTTAACATTCCGAGTGTTCAACGAGAAAATTTGGAAGGTGAATATTACTATGTGGTGGATAAGTTTATGGGGTAAATATTGAGTTGAATACTAAATCGACCCATGTATGAGATGGGAGAAAATATCAAAAACGAAAAAGAAACGATTTAAAATCAAAACTGTGCTGAACAACAGCAGTTGGGAAACTTTGAAAAATCACCATAAATGGTGGGAAATGAATGGAAGGTTGAATAATATATGAAATTGAAGTTGAATGAGTCTATTTTCATATGAAAGAAATAGAGTAAGCAAAAGAGTTGTATTTTTGGAGATATTTGAATTTTACTGAGACAGGGCTGGATTGATTTCGAAATCCTCTGTTCTAACTTTGGAAAATCACCAAAAATTGTACAAAAATAATTATGGCCTGAAATTTATATCCTTGGATTCCTTATTGAATCTATTTTTAATAGAAACAAACAAAACCACTGTTTGAATTTTTTACAGGGAGTTAATTAAATTTTAGTAAGGAGAGGTCAGAACTGTCAGGTAGTGAAATAGGGGAATATTTAGAGAATAAACTGTACTAATTGGCTAATCCAAAAAGTCTGAAAATTTTATGGTAGAAAGGTATATGAGTCTAGTTTTGGGGAAAATTTACGGAATTCAATTTGGAGCCCTACAAATCCAGATAAAAATAAATTAGTGACCATGACGCAGAAAATCAGCTTGCTGGAAATTGAATTGGAAAATTAAATTGAGTAGAACGCAGGTATGAGTACTTTTGGTAAGTGATATGTGATTCCGTATAAGACCATAGCTGGGCTGTGGCATCGGTATGTGATATGTGATTACATGTAAGACCATAGTTGGACTATGGCATCGAGAAAATGAGATACTCAATTCCGTAAGGCGTTCTCTAAATTGACAAATTGTGGTAAGTGTTATGCAAATTTTATGTGATAAACCATATTAAACAGTGAAATTGAGCTCAATTATGTGATCTCATTATCCAGAGGTTGTGTTTGACAGGTTATGTTAATAAATTATGTGTATGTGAATTTAAGTGACAGAAATTAAATAGCTAATGATTTTGAGCTCATTTACATGAATCTGTCATTTAAAATTGTGATTGACAGAAAGAATAGTGAATTGCATGTTTATGTTTAAATATGTATTTATCTGAAATACAAGAAAATGATGGTTATTGGTATGGCTATAAAATGAACAAATGGTGAAAACTATAAGGCTTAGTTGAATATCTTAAATTGGTACTTGAATGTATTAAAATATTGGTGAAGGTAAAAGATCAAATAAGTGAGAAATAATGCTTGAAAAATAGCCTGATTTTTGTCCACATGGGTAGACACAAGGGCGTGTGACCCCTATATGTGATAAAATATATGAATGAACTAGGTGGTTATGATGGTATTACATTGATAATGAAAGTTAAGATATATATATATATATATATGTATTTACGAGAGTAAGTTAGAGGCTTTACGACCTCACCATCACCCCCTTATCAGTATTGTTTTATGATGAAATTTTTACGAGAATCATGTTGAATAAACTCATGAATGTGAACTAAAGAGTTCAGTGGTCAAATAATTAGTAAGGCAAACAGAGTTGAGCCTAGTGTAATAAATGAACTCAGTTTTTAAGGAAATATCAGATTGTTAGTGAAAGTATTTCATGAAGTTGGCAGTAATTTCTTCTGGTAAGATTTTCGAGGACGAAAATCCCTAAAGGGGGGAGAGTTGTAACAGCCCGATTTTGGGGCTAGATGGAACAGTGGTTTCGGGACCACAAATTCGACAAGGAAAAATTTATTTTAAAATTTTGACATGGGTTGCATTATGATAGGAAGGTTGCATAAAAATACTAATATGGTAAAATAAGAAAATATAGTGATAAAAAGGGTAATTGAGTTATGTCAACATTGGAAAGTATATTTATGACATATTAATCCAAGAAAGGATCAAATTGCAAAAGTGAGAAAAGTTTTGTTGCCTAAGAGTAAATACTCAAAACTTGAGGGGTTAAAGTGAAAATATGAAAAAGTTGAAGGACCAATAGTGTAAATATTTTAAGGGAGGAATAATCTAGAAACTAAGAAAAATGGATGGATTAGGACCAAATTGAAAAGGTGAAGAAGTTTGAGGGACTAAATCACAATTTTACCAAATTAAGTGATGACTCAAGGATGGAATTTTAAAAGATCATAAAGGGCAAAATGGTCAATTAGAAGAGAGAGAAATCTAGAAGATAATGATGATGTTGGAGATATTTTAGATTAATAAATAAATAAATATTAGTTTATTAATATTTTAATTTGATTTTTTTAATGATATTATTTTATTATTACTAATTTATTTAGTATATATATATGTGGAAAGAAGGATGAAAAGTATCCATCCATTCCCACCATTTTGCATGCATTAACGTGAGAAGAAGAGGGAAGAAAGAAAGCTTTGCTTTCTTTACAATTTGGTCCTTTCACCAAAAATCCACCATTTTCACTTAGAAATCAAAAGAATTTCCATATCCATCAAGAGAGAAAGATGACAAGGAGACTATGGGGAGCTAGAATATCAAGTTAGATTCAAGAAATAGAAGCTGGAGGAGGGAGAAAATCAAGTTAAAGATTGAAATCAATGGCATAAGGTAAGCACATCAAGATTTTTATATACTTTTGAGTTTGATATTATTGAAAAAGTAGGAAATTAATGTTAAGGCAAAATTTCATTTTATAAGGTTCTATATTCTTGTTATGTTTGTAAAGGGAAATAAGTGAAAGTGATGGAAAATATTGAAGAGAAAGGAAAGGAAAGTGTTATAAATTTAGTTATCAACATTTTACACTAAAATAGTTTTGAAACAGCCGCAGTAGTATGAATTTGAAAATCTACCAAAAATCGTATAAATTGAATTAGAGGATGAAAAAAATTAAATTAAAGCTTATTGAGTCTAGTTTCTCATAAAAGAAACGGTGTAAGAAATGGAATTGTAAATTAGGAGATATAATAGGTTTTGTGAGATAAGGTCAGAATGATTTTGAGTTCCCCTGTCCTGAATTTGGAAAATCATAAAAATTGAAGACAAATAATTGTGGGACTTAATTTATATGTTTAAAATCCTTAATGAGTCTATTTTCAATAGAAACAAATGGGAACATTAACCAAATCCCGTACAAGGAGATAATTAATTTTTAGTGAAGAAGGGTCGAAAATGTCAGACAGCAGAATAGGGGTGACTTTAAAGAATAAACTGTACCTATTGGATTCATCAAAAAGTCTGAAAATTTTATGGTAAGAAGATATGTGAGTCTAGTTTCAGGAAAAATTAGCGGATACTAATTTGGAGCTCTGTATCTCAAGATAAAAATAATTTAGTAACTATGACTCAGATGGACAGCTTTGAATAGATTTACAAGTAAATAGTGAAATCATAGATAATGATACTTATAAGCATGTTATATAAATTAAGGATGTGGAATGGAGAGGAGGAGGAGGAAAATAAATGTATAGATATTCTGCTAGCATGGGTTTGTATTATAAATGGTTAATTTGCATGATTTGGGCTCGGGGACTAAATTGAATAAAAGTAAAACTTTAGGGGTAATTTTGGAAAAATGTCAAAAATGACCATATTTGCATGAAATGAGTTGTTTTATTAAATGAAAAATTAATTTAGATCAAGATCGGGTAGAAAATCGAGAAAAATGGAAAATTACCAAAATGCCCTTGTATCTTGGTATTTCTGCATATTAGCCAGGTAAGTTCGTATGAACTATATTCTGTATAATTTTAATTAAAGTGAATGTTATTTTATTATGAATATTATATGGATATGTGTTTTATTATTGAAATTGAATTATTATTGGTAATATGTACAATTATTAGATGCAGTGAGATGATTATCGGAAGCTTGATTGTGGTTGGTAGGAAATGTTGCATTATTTATATTGTGAAGAATTATAAAAGCATGTTAATAATTTGAAAGTTTAACAATTTATGGAATTTTTATAACTCGGTTCAATACATTTACAAGTGTATGTGTTCTGGTAATGCCTCGTACCCTATTCCGGTGTCGAATACGGGTAAGGGGTGTTACACGGCGGATACACGGATTCCAACCAAACACACCAGTAAACAGTAATCAGTAACTGTAGCAGTAACAGTAATAGTATTCAACACACAAAGTGTTGAATCTCTAACAGTAACGGTAACCGTATTCGACACACAAAGTATTGAACCGGTAACAGTAACAGTAACAGTATTCGACACACAAGTATCGAACCAGTAACAGTAACAGTAACAGTATTTGACACACAAAGTGCCGAATCGATAACAGTACAGTAGTCGGCACATAAGTGCCTGATCAGTAGGCCGGCAATACCCCGTACTCTTCCATATCCTATGGCATGCCAACTATATCCGACTAGCCCGACTAGTTAATAGGGTATTTAATTCACTTTTCAATACAATTTCCATCTTAGTTCTGTATTAATTATAAATTCCTTATTTCAATCAGTTTCACAGTATTGCAGTAATCATTACTACAGTAATTTCACAATTCAATGCATTATACATAACAATATTCAGTATTTTCACAATTCACTCAGCGCTCAAAACAATATCCAGTATTCCATAAATCAGTTCAGTATCAGTTTCAATTTCAATACCATATTATAAATTTATCATTTATTAAACACTTACCTTAAAATACTTACCACACATAATTAGCAAATTAAACACTTAATAATAATAAAGTTTAAATTATAGTGATACAAACCAGAATTCTCTTCAGATTTAATCCTCGACGATCTTTGCTTTTCCTTTTTGGGCCGATGCTTCAGGCTCGATATTAGCTTTAAAGCTTTAAAACTTTAAACCCTAGTTTTTCCTTTCTTTCTCGTTTTCTTTCTCCCATGTTTCGTCCCTTCCTATTCTGCTATGTTTCTCTATTTCTATTCTTTTATTTCATTTGTTTTCTTTTACTTTTTGTTATAATATATTATATAATAATTAATATAAATATCTTTTACCACACATGTCATATTTATAACCATACATTTATCTTAATCTAACTAATTTATCAAATAAAAATCTCATAATATAATTATTTAATTAATAATTATCTTTTACTTAATTTCCAAGTAAATAAATATAATACACTTGTATTTTATTTTTACCATACACTTGGCAAAATCATAATTTATTATTAACCAAAAAATCTTATACTAATTATTTAATTATTAAATATATTTTAATTTAATAATAACTAATAATAAATAATAAATCTTATTCTTAATTAATAAGTAAATTAAATCTATAAACTACAAATATATACATACTTTAATTACACATGTATTATTTTATTATATCCATACAATTGTCTACTATTTACTTTATTTAATAATAATAATAATAATAATAATAATAATAATAATAATAATAATAATATAAAACCATAATAATGGTTAATATACATATAATATTTATATATAACTTAAATAAATCTTGGATTTTAATGCATATATGCCGCCTCATTTCATATAAATGGCTTAATTGCCATTTTATCCCTTTTTACTTTTTTAATCTATAATTAGACTTTTATTTTTATTCAATTTGATCCTTTTTCTTAATTATTCTTAATTAGACTAAATTCACCTAATTAATACATAATTAAGCACTAAAATAAACTCATAATTACTTCTAATAATTATTTATGACTCAGATTACTAAGACGGGGGCCCGATAATGTACATTTTCGGTGCCCATGAATTTTGGGTCGTTACAAAAATTATATAATATATATTTATTAAATATTCGTAAAAAAACAAATAAAACTTTGATTAGAATAGTAAAATTAAATGTTTAAAAATATATTAAGCGTCAATTAAAATAGTAAAGGTTTATTCAAATAATGAATTACGTCAAAATATCATGTATGATTTTTATTTATTTATAAAAATACAAAAATAAAAAAATAATCTATATAAAATGAATGATATTTTTTTTGTCATTTTCTGATTGAATTAATATCGAGTTGACTCATAACACCAATTCAATTAAGGGTTTAAATAAAACTATAAATAATTGTATCGAATTAAATTTTATAGAATCACAGTTTTCATATATTTTTATCTCAATTTATTTGAATTAATTACAAATTGTTTTATTTGTAAGTTCATAAATCTGTGTAATATTTTAGTTATTTTTGTTTGAATTATGTTATATATATATATATATATATATATATATATATGTTTATCTCCATTTGTTTTATATAAACATATCATAATTATATAAATTTAAATTTAAATTTATTTACTTAAAATATTGGAAACATTATTATTTAATAGAATAAAAATTATTTTTGTAAACTAATTGTTTAAGAAATCTAGTGTTTAATAAAGTATAGGTGAGTGAGTTAGTTTGATTTTTATTATACAACTCTCATTATTTTCCTCCGCTCTTAAATCAAACTTGAATTTATAATTTACTAATTAGTGGAGTAATAATTGATTTTGGTGATAATAGTTAATATAACTGTGAATTCTAACTTTAAAAATATTATTTAAATATTTAATTAATAATTAATTACATAAAATAAATTTATGTTCGTATTAAAGTTCAACTTAGTTGAATCGCGCATTGGTCCATTGATTAACATACATATGTTGCGCGAATAGTTGAAATTCAAAGGCGTCCAAGCATCAATTATTAACAATTTATTTTTTATTTTTCAATCTGAGGTTACGAATTTTAATTTTCGGAACCGAGAAGCACAATGGAACTGTGGGCAGCAACATTAAATGGTTTGCTTTGCTTTGCTACTGTGGACTTTATTCTCTTTATTAAGTAGAAACAAGATACGCAGCCCAAATGTAGAAGAAAATAGACAAAGAAACATCTTAAACTACCCTTCAAACTTCCAGTCTTACTCGATTCATCACAAGATCAACGGTGTGATTTAGCTCTCAATACCATCCTTATTATACATTCATCCGATTCAGATTGAACCCTCAATTTTCTTGCTCGATAAGGAAGAAGGGTCAACGAATTTAAAAATATCATCTCAATTCTCAACTAACACGACTCCACGTGTACGGATACGATCCACCAAGAATCCCGCTAGTCTAATTCAACACTCTGAATAAAGAGTTCCCGACTTTATTCTGTTTATTCAGTAACCCCAAGACAACTACAAAACTTCTTTGATGTGAATATTTAATTTCTACTTAATCAAATTTTGAATCTTGTTTTATTATCTTATTTAGTTTGAAATTTTCTCGAATCGAGTCGAGTGAGATAGAATTCAAATCAAATCAAATCGAATATATTAGTAGAGATTTTAATTTGGGGGGTTTGAATGAACTAATGAAGAAGAAGAAAAATAAAGAATTTAATTTAAAGATTTTTAAAAGAGAAGAGTGGATTTGATGGTTTAATTTAAGGATTTTCGAAGAAAAAGCATGAATTTATAGACAACTGATCTATTACGGCTCTACCACCTGACTAGCCACATGACAGGCCTACCATTCGTTGACACTACCTATCTCCATTAGCTTCTCTTCCTTATTACCTTTTTTGTTTAAATATTGTATCAACAAAATTCAAAAAGTAATTGTTTAACCAAACCGATTTAATTGATACAGTCTAGTGAGTTAAGACTAAAATTTTAAATTTTAAAAAATAAATAAACTAAAATTGACCGGTTCAAAAAATATAAAATAAATTCGATCAAATTAAAGTATAGAAACTAAATTCACAACTTCCACAATACAACAACTAATAGCAAAATTAAACTTTATTAAAAGGAAATGGTGGCTGGAAAAGGTTTTCTGTTGTAAACAATATTCTAAATTTCTAATGTTATAAATAAGATTTTCCTTTTATTATTATTTTTTATTACTCCAAGTGCAATCTAAATTTAAGTTGCATTAATCGCATTGTTGTTTTTATTAACAAAGTTACATTTTAATTTAATATTCAAGTTTCATTTAATCCTTTCTTCAAATTCCACATCTTGATTCTTACAATTTTTTTTATTAACGGATTCAAGCAATTATAATTAAAATAAATCCAATTTAAAATACTATCGAATTTAAAATCAAAATATATTCCAACTTACACTAAATAAATCTAAAAAGAACCTAAACTAGAATTAATGGACATGAACCTAAACAGCATTTTGCAATATGGTCCTTATATTCTATTAAAATGTAATAATGCAACATGATAATATTGTATCATATCATCACTTGGGCTTATTTAATTTTTAAAATTTTCAAGTGATGAATTGACATAATCTCTTTGTAATATCCCATTTTAACCCGGGCCCAAAAATTAAGTGCCCAATCCATTTACAAATAAAGACCCAATGTATGTGGCCTAATTACATTAACCCAAACCCAAATTTAGCCTAGCCTAGTAACCCAATTCTAAACTGTTTCTAGAATTCAAATCGAATCGAATCGAACATATTTGGGTTTTTTACCTAATTAGGATAGAAAAAAAAATTACTGAAATAGTATGTCAGAAAAAAAATTTACCAAAATGGGTTACTTTTTCATTGGAGCCTATTTGGTAGGCGCCAATGAATAAAATAATAATAATAATTTTTTTTTTGAATAAAATATTTTTTATATTTTTTTAATAATTTTTTTTAAAAAAATACGGGTCAAAATACGGTCAACGGGTCGGGTCGGGTCGGGTGGCGCCTATCAGGTAGGCGCCAATGAAGGTGCCTCATAGAGAGGCGCCAATGAAGGTGCCTTATAGAGAGGCGCCAATGAAATTTATGTTATAAATTTTTTGTGTTTGTAATTATTTAACATTTAATTTATTAGTAATAAATTACAAAATTACTAATAAGTTACTAATAAATTTATAACATAATCCTAATTACTAACAAATTAATTATAAAATAATTACAATATTCATACAAAAAATTACAATATTACAATATATCCCGACATTACAATATTCATACAAAATTATAATATTACAATATTACAATATTCATACAAAAAATTACAATATTCATACAAAATTATAATATTACAATATTCATACAAAAAAATTACAATATTCATACTAAATATAGATAATCTATAATTAATAATTAATAACAAAAAATATTGCAATTTTATATGAATATTGTAATATTGTAATTTTGTGTGAATATTGTAATGTCGAGATATATTGTAATATTGTAATTTTTTGTATGAATATTGAAATTATTTTATAATTAATTTGTTAGTAATTTAGGATTATGTTATAAATTTATTAGTAAATATTAGTAATTTTGTAATTTATTACTAATAAATTAAATTTTAAATAATTACAAACACAAAAATTTATAACATAATCCTAAATTTATAATATAATCCTAAATTTTAAATAATTTGTATGAATATTGTAATTTTGTAATTTTGTATGAATATTGTAATGTCGGGATATATTGTAATATTGTAATTTTTTGTATGAATATTGTAATTATTTTATAATTAATTTGTTAGTAATTTAGGATTATGTTATAAATTTATTAGTATAACTTATTAGTAATTTTGTAATTTATTACTAATAAATTGAATTTTAAATAATTACAAACACAAAAATTTATAACATAATCCTAAATTTATAACATAACCCTAAACCCGAAAAAATCAGAGCATTGGCACCTCCCAGATAGGCACCACCATTGGCGCCTCCTAAATAGACACCACCATTGGCGCCTCCTAAATAGGCGCCAATACTATGTATTATACGGGTTATATACTGACCCGGGAAAGTATAAAATTATATTTTATTCAAAAAAATTTTTTTATTATTATTTTATTCATTGGCGCCTACCAAATAGGCTCCAATGAAAAAGTAACCCATTTTGGTAAATTTTTTTTCTGACATACTATTTCAGTAAATTTTTTTTTCTATCCTAATTAGGTAAAAAACCCAACATATTTGTTCAAGTTAAATTAAAAAAAAATGACTTTAGTGGGGATTTTAATTTGGGGGGTTTGAATGAACTAATGATAAAGAATAACAAAAAATTTAATTTAAAGATTTTTAAAGGAGAAGAATGGATTTGTGGGTTTAATTTAAAGATTTTTGAAGAAAAAGCATGAATTTATAGACAATTGACTTATTACGACCTATCACCTGACTGGCCACATGACAGGCCTACCCTTCGTACTGCTGGCTAGACGGCATTACTAAACAAAATGACACCCTTTTATGTACACCTCCACATGGGAGCACAAGATCTAGCTCCTTCTTCCCCAAGAAAAATCTAAGTGTTCTCCTTTTAGCTTTTATCTTCTCCCTTAACCTTCCACTTAAGACTCTTCGCCTATCAAGGTGAACTAACCATTCTATCTCCATTAGCTTGTCTTCCTTATTACCTTTTTTGTTAAAATATTGTATCAACAATATTCAAAAAGTAATTAAGTTTAACCAAACAGATTTAATTGATACAGTCTGGTGGGTTAAGACCAAAATTTTAAAGTTTAAAAAATAAATAAATGAAAATTGACCGATTCAAAAAATATAAAAAATAAATTCGATCAAATTAAAGTATAGAAACTAATTCACAACTTCCACAATACAACAACTAATAGCAAAATTAAACTTTATTAAAAGGAAATGGAGGTTGGAACAGGTTTTCTGTTGTAAACAATATTCTAAATTTCTATTATTGTAAATAAGATTTTCCTTTCATTATTATTTCTTATTTAATATAATATTTGATGCTTGAAATTTTTTTAATCTGATATTTATCTCTTTTTTCTGATCAATTTAATATTTAAATTTATCAACCGTTATATAAATTGACAAAAATAATCAATGTATAATCCATTGGTACCAAATGGCATGAAATTCATTTTTTTATTTTAAATATTAAATTATCTTTAATTTTAATTATTTTTTTTTTTAATTTAATACAATAAATTATTTTTATTTTGGATTCTTAAAAACTTGATTTCTTCTCCAATATCTATCTATATATATATATATATATATATATATATATATATATATATATATTTCTAAGTAGGTATGATTAACATTTATAAAATTAATTTTTTAAATCCCACAATAGACTCATAATTCTTACATCTAAATGTTGTCTTATGATAGGTACGCTAGATAACAAATTTAGATGGCTGAAGTACTAATATCACTTCTAAATCCAACATTTACTACTGTCACAACTTTTATTTTCTAATAAAATACCATTAATTAACACGTAATATCTCCTCAAAGATCATATTTATGTCATCAGTTCTATGTTGTACGGGATTGCCCAGCTGCAGCCGGTGTTTGGCGGCAGCTCCTACCTACCAGTGCTCTGCACAGGTTTTTCTCTTTTGATTTTTTAGATTGGGCAAAGGAAAATCTGATGACGTTGAATAACTCTCATTTTATTGTTTTTGGGCTCGTTTTCTGGGGCTTATGGAAATATCAGAATGGGATGATATTGGGTACACATCATCCTTCGTTACAGTCTATTGCGACTAGGTATGAGCGTCCTTCGTCTGATGATTTTCCAGCCTGTTGAAGGGTGGACCAAGCTGATCTCTGAGCAATTTACAAACGACTTTTATTTGCTTGGGACACAGGCTTAAGATATATTGAAGTAGAGAGTGACAATCTTTCGGCTGTTACTCAGCTGAATTCCTGTGATACCAGAACTATCATTGTGGCTTTGGTTAGGAGTACTTTCATGTTGATGCAAAGGAAGTGGAGAGTGAAGATAACACTTGCTTACAGGAAAGCTAATTTACTGGCAGACGTTATGGCTAAAAGTGCAGTGGATGATAGAGGCACAAGGACGTGTTACGATGAACCACCACCAAGAGCCGGCTTCTCTTGCTAGCTGATGCCCAAGGGTCTCAATGCTTCTACTCACTTTCCTAAATTCATTTTACATCCTCAAATAGTTGCTTTCAACTTTTGAAAAGATTTAACTTTTCAAAAAAAAAAAAAAATCAAATTCCTATTTTCTAATGAAAATACTGATTAAAATATTAAATTTTTTAATATGGTAATCTATGTTGATTTAGGCTTTACTTGGTAGAATGTAAAAAATATTGGAATGGCAGAAAATTAAAAGAGTGGAGAAATAGGAAGATGGAATATAAAATCTTTCTTTCCATCGGTTTGGTTGTAAAAACTTTATAAATAATTATACGCATAAAATAGTTACATACATAAACCACTGTTTTCATAACCAGATTGAATTGACAATCGACTTGGGTATAAGTTCGGAACAAGATATTAGATCGATTGATCTGCGAATTGGTTGAATCGTCCAATCGAACTGAATAAATAGACATTTGAATCGATTTTCTTTATTTAAAATTTTTAAATAATTTATTTAATTAAACTAGACAAACCGATCAAACCAGTCGAACTAAGAACTGTTTACAAACATATATGATTTCGTTCATCTCTATAAATCCAGAATATGGTTTTAATTTATAATGTTTTATAAAATTTAATTCCTTTTATACCTAAATAAAATTAAAATAAATTCCTCCAAAAACATTTTCCCCCTCTTTTCTCTTTAATTCTTATGGGCTGATTCTAAATGAAAACCCGGTCTAAGTACGCAATTTACTGGACCGGGCATTTCACGGCTAAATTTCAATGCTTTTGGGCCGGAAAACAATAATATTGACGGTCCATATATAACTAAAAATGATTTTGTCAATAAGTGCACTAAAACATCAAATAAAGTGAATATTGATTAAAATGTTTTAGGCTCACAATCTTATAAAAATATATAAAAAAATAAAATTAAGTAAATATTGGTTATAAGAATTTTAATTTTTAAATACCATTAAAATTGTTAAAATAACAAAATTTATAAACATTTTTAATATACAATTAATTTATATGTTAAAACTAATTTTAAATATTGTTATTAATTTTGTTTTAATTATTAATATTTTTTTCTTAATTTATATTTATTATAATACAAAATATAAATATTTTACGAATTATACATTTATATTATTATGTTTTTAATTTCTCAACCATAACATTTTTGAAAGCTTACAAAATTTTAACATGCAAATAACCATAGAAATTAAACAAATAAAAAAATATTTAATTAAAAACAGGGACTAAGTTGAAAGAAATCACTAATGAAGCTTTACCAGGAAAAAAATACTAATAAAGGGTTGATAATCGAATATAAATGCCCATTGCTCAAGGAGCTAAATCGGAAATAACCCAATTTTATTTTGAACAGGCAACAATAGTAAAAGTAAGAAGATAAAACCCTAAACTATAACAAAAACAAATGGGCCTAAAAGTATTGGGCTCTACTTGGGTTTTAGTTTTTATGATTTTACCTTTGTTTTGTTGACATTCTCCTGTTTATCTTTAAAAGAATTCTTCCCAAATTGTTCGGTATAGATACTAGTTCTTACATTTCTCGTTAGTTGGTAGAGGGTGAAACCAAGAAATTGTTTTAGGGGAGGCAAAAAAATAAATAAAAATTTAAACAAACAATTTGTAATTTTAATATATTAATTTATGATTTCTTAAACACTAAAGGGGCCCTATAAATAATTTTCATTTTTAAGGGTCAAGAGTATTACCTATCTCTTCTTTCACCTCCCCGCTGGTTGGTGCAATTATAACTAGAATGAACCCAATTCAAAGTACAAAAAGACTTAAAACTAAAATAACTCTAAACATGGTACACTAATGGTAAGACTTAAACTCGAAATAAATCTAGAAAAGTACCCAAACTAAAATTTATGCATGGTGAAGACTTGAACCACAAGTTAGCCATAAACCATCACCTTATCAGGGATCTATCAGTAAAGTATTGAACTCTTAATAAGAATAATCAAGAATAAGTATCTCTAAAAACCAAAATAATCCATAACATGAACATGGAGTTCATAATACTCTTTGAAGTTTTAGACTCTTGATAACAAACCAAAAATTCAAACACAAACCCTCACACAGAAAACATACTGTCTGTATCGTCAGTTCATCAACATCCCAATAAACCATTAAGATTATGTTTCAAAGGCAAAAAGATTTTGACCTATTGTCACTCAGTTAAAGTAAAGAAAAGAAGCAATTACATAACCCGTGCCCTCTTCTGCATCCTGGCCAGCTTCAATTTTTTTTCGTTTAAATCAACTTCCTCCTTCTCGATCTCTTCTTTCAATCTCTTCTCCTCTGCTTGTTCCTCCAACATTTCACGAGCCTTTGCCAACTTATTCATGATGTTTTGCACTTTTGCCTCTATATCTGTGATGTCTTTTAGCTCAAGCATCTCTGGGTTACTTTCTATTTTATGATCAACTTCAGCTAGTGAGGTCAAAATGGTGCTCTGAATATCTGCAGGACTAAATAAGAAACTTGTTATCAGTATGAGGGTGCTTTTGAAATATTTCAGTGAGCACATTATGTTGGGTTCATAAAAGTTGTACCCAGGGACAGCAGACGTCTTCTCTTGTGACAGTTTCATATTGGCTTGGTTTGCACTGCCATCACTGCTGCCTTCACCCAAAGCATGGAATATCTCGTTGTCTACAAAACATAAAGGTAATCAATACAAGTAAAAAGGCTAAGGTTTTATAAAACCATCAAGTTTGTTATACTGACAGTTTAAGTATATCCAGAACAAATTGTCCAAATCACAGGAAGGACTTGTATAATTTGGCACGGGAAATGAAAAAATTATCTTCAATATAGCTCAAAGAAAAAATAAATTCATTAAATAGTAGCTTGCAGACATTACTTGGGAACAAATCATCCATCAAACTTCCCAATTTCTGAAAATATTCAGGGTCAAGCTCAGGTTCTCCAAGGCCAGAGAACGGGCCCCACAAAGCACCCATAGGATTAGAAGATTCAGGATTCAAATGTGGTGGAAGAACCTATAAGCAAAAGAGAATCAGAAATTGGTCCAAAAATAAGCAGATAAAATTAAAAACTTTGCAACATGATAACACAACAAATAAGGAGAAAAGTAAACAGCATTACGCATAGAATTAGAAACTGACAGCTTTCCTAGTCAGGATTTCTTTTTTGTGTGTGTGTTTCTACCTGATATTTCTTGTTTTGGTTTGGTATCTTACCATATATGTGGGATCAATCAGACAGTCCTGAACAAAAATTTGAAGTTTAAGTGTTCATGTCTTACGGTATAATATTAAAGTTTTGAATTCAAACTGGTACATAAACTTGAATGCACAGTAGCAGGATAGCATTCTCTCTACAACTACATGTAACCAAGAGAATTAATGAAGAAATTAAACAAAAATGAATACTGACGATCCGATCAGTTTATAGATTGCAAAAGATAAAATAGACAGCTCATTAAAGGAATGACAAGTTCTACATACATGGCAGCAGGAATAAGTGAAAAGAGCTAAAAACTTAATTGGTCGATGAGTATTGTTATAACTGAATATTAAACTTCATCTTTGCATCATTCATTAAAATGATAGACAACATGTTAGTGGACAATACATGCTTGCATTTTCAGGTCATAATTTGCACTGTGAAACTCAAAATTCAATCCTTACCATCTTTTGGTCGCTTTGCATTTTCAATGTTAATGTCTCTAGTCTTCCTCCCACATATGTTAGGGTAAAATTCACTTCCTCAGCTAGTTTCTCTTCATCAATCATCTACATTCGAAATATATAAAGATGAGTAGCAAAGTGAAACAGAGAACAGAACAATAGAGGCAGACAAGTTACTAAATGTTCGCCTCTTTAAGATTGTTCAAACAAATTACTAAGACAGAAATGTTATGGCAACGTTAATAAGTCTACTCCTTATTTAACCTGATGATAAACTATTTAGCAGGACTCATGTTTGCTACAATTACAATTTTTTTTTCCTCCAAAGGGTTTTCATGATAAATGTAAAATCTAATACTCCATTGATTAAAAGAGGACATCCTAACACTCCTTTTGCTATATATAATCCCTGCATGTAAACTTCAAATCGTACAATAGACTCATAATTCCTACCTGTAAATGTTCATTTTGATAGGTATATTATATTTAAAAAAAATATATTCCTAATTTGAAAATTTTAGTTACCTTCAGCATTTGGTTTTACTCTTGATCTAGTAAATAAAGAAAAGAAAACAATAAATGAGAAAAACTATATGTCCGTTGATAAAATTTGTAAACTAGTGATATTTAGAAAGTATCTACACAAACCATAAATTATCACATTCAAAGTCCAAGTTGGATCTCAAAGCTCTTACCTTTGAGCCATGAAAGTGGAGTGTACATTGTTCATCTTCTATTTGCACGAAATGTCCTTGAATACAATTTATAGGGTCCAGAATGTCATGCATCTTTGCACAACAAGACTCGGACACTTTACTTAGCAGACCCGAGACCTTGCCAAAAGTCTTTGCCTCCGTCATTGATTGCGCCTTTTGGTCAGAAATGGCATTTGCCTGGATATGCAAATATAAAGCTAATAATGATTGATCTAAAGGAAAAAACATAATCAGAGAAAGGAAACAGAGTTACAAAGCAATCAGTATTGCCTGTGCAAGCTCCACTTTAAGTGATTGTAGCTCCTTTGTCAAGTGTTCTGCTGTTTTATCTAAAATATAAAGAAAACAACAAGAAATAATAAAATATTAATGTCGATGATTAATCAACACGTAATATCTCTTCAAATATCATACCTAAGCCATTAATCTCATCTGTATAGTCTTGGTTTGGAACTAAAATTTCTGACTGGTTCAATACCGATTCAATCAATTGGAATGCCTCTTTTACTTTCGTATTTTGGTTAATACTCTCCTTCATCATCTTTTTCAGCATTTTCAATCCAAATTGCGGGTCTTCGAGTTGCGCAATCGCCTCTACTACTTTCATTACTTTTAACTCCCATGAGGTCTAAATAACAAATTTAAGAAAGATATGTACTAAGAATTTGCCTAAAACATGTGGTCTGCAAGATAAATTAAATATATTAACAATAAAATTTTCATACAGTAGAAAAGAAAACATTACCGCAGTTGAAATACTCTCATCACCCAATATAATACGTAACAGCTTTACCACTTCAGTCCAGCAACTCTGCATATAGAGTTGAAACACTCAACCATTAATAGGAAATAAAGAACTAAGTACTCTTCGTTCTGAGCTGAATTTTTTTACAGCTTTAGAAACGATTCAACCTCTTGCAATTCATTTTTGCTCTTCATATCTTCCAGCTGCATAAAGGCCTCTTGTATTTTCACTTTTTTATCGTCCCACCACCGCTGCATAATAAATTTAGAAGGGAATGTTACTTAAAAAATCATCAAAAACGAATTGTAATAATAAATTTAAATTTATTGAAAAGAATTTAAAAAAAGTTAAAACTATAAAGCAGAGAGAAAACTTTACTATATTTGAAATACTGTTATCACCCAGTATCATACATAACATCTTGACCACTTCATCCCAGCAATCCTGCAAATGGAGGAGAAAAATAATTGCACAGGTAGTCAATTATGAGAAAAGATGAAGCTTTTTCAAAAAAAAAAAAATTACATTCTTCCTTCCACGATGATTAAAACTTCTTTGACATTTTGGTTGTTCATTGCCATTACCCTCCATGTATTCCTTCAAGCTAAAATATGGGAAGTGCACTTTGTAGACAAAAAAAAAAACCGAAAAATGATAAATTAGAGAAAAAAAAACTAAACATAAAAAGAGAATAAGATCTCAATTAGAAACCGGAAGTTCAATTTGAAACTATAGCAAATCTACAACAAACTACATAAATCCTAGTAAATTTAAAGTTAAATTTCAAAGAAGAAGAATATCCTCCTCACTTCTTTTCCATTTAAGCAAAGAGAACAAGAGCAAAGTGAGATTCGATTGCTTACCTTTTCAGAGAAAAAACTTTTCCTCGTTTAGCCTTACCCTTTAACATTTTAAGCCATTTTATAGAAGAAATTAATCTATTCTTCGTTTTCCTTTTCTTTTTTTTTTCCCTTTCTCGCCATGAATACTGTAGCTTCGCGCGACTGCTATAAGTCAAACCACACACTCCCCATTCCCAAAACCTCACTCTTTCTTTCTTCTCTTTTCATTTTTAAGGCTCCCGGTGTTATAATTCACTAGGCATTTCATAATGGTTAAATTTTGCCATAATAAATCCACCTACTCTTTTAATATTTAGAATTTACTCTTAACGATTTTATTTTTTATTTTTTTTAATTTCAAATTTCAAGTTTAAGTTAATTATAATATCACTTTTTTAATTTAAAAATATCACACTAACAAATTTAACAAAAAAATTAAATTGCTAATAGTTGGACTTGAATTTAATAAAACATACCACGTAGTTGTTTTTATTTGATTAATGTTATTTTTTTAATTGTGAAAAAATTAATAGTTTTATGAACAAATCTCTTTTAAAATATATATATACTAAACTAGGAATTAAATTATATGCGGGTATAATATCATTTTATATTTATTTATTGTAGACGTAATTAGTTATATTTATTTTTCAATATAATTGTATTTATTTGTTTTTTAAATGCTAAAATTAAATAATAATTAAAATTTCATATATATATATATATATTAGATTATGGAAAATTCATGATGTAAGTGAAAATTTATATAATATATATTTATTAAATATTTATATAAAAAATAAATGAAACTTTGGTTAAAACGGTAAAATTAAATGTTTAAAAATAAATTAAGCTCAATTAAAATGGTAAAAAATAAATGTTTAAGATTCAAATAATGTCTTAGATTCAAATCTTATCATGTATGATTTTTTATTTATTTATAAAAATACAAAAAAGATAAAAAAAATTTTAAAAAACCAACAAAAACCTCATAATAATATAAATTACTATATAAAATGAATGGGTTTTTTTTTTTTGTCGTTTCCTTATTGAATTTATATTAAGATAACTCGTGACACTAACTCAATTAAAGGTATAAACAATTGTATTGAATTAAAATTTATAGATCATATTAGAAATAGAATCAAAGTTGAATTAATTACAACTTAATTAATAGTTGTTTTATATAGATTTTTGTAAGTTGATAAATTTGTGTAATATTTTAGTTATTTTTATTTGAACTATGTCATTTATTTTTTCAGCTCCATTTATTTTGTAGTTTATATAACTATCATCCATTTATTTGTAGTTTATATAAACTATCATAATTATATAATATTAAATTTAAATTTATAAAATATTAGAAAATATTATTTAAAACAATTAAAATTATTTAAGAAATCTAGTGTTTAATAAATTATGTGAGTGGGTTAGTTTGTGTTTTTTATATAAAAAAATCTTTTTTACTCGTAATTATTTTCCACCTTACATCAAAAGAAAAAATGCATTTAAATACGCTTGAATTATGTTTTATTGATAGTTTAATTCTAATTTTAAAAATATTTAATTAATAATTAATTGTATAAAATAAATGATGAAATTGAAGTACATAGATGACTCGCGCATCAGTCCCTCTCTAAAATATATGCTGCGCGAATGGTTCAAATTCAAAGGCTATAAAGCATTATTAACTCGAGAGTAGTTACTAACCCCAAAATAACCACACAAAACTTCTATCCTTAGAGGCTTTCATTTGAGGGCGTATTTGGATTATTGATTTTCGTTAAATCCTGCTATTGGTTCTTGCATTTTATGATATTTGTATACTTAATTATTATATTTTAATTTGATTATTCTTAATTTTTATAATTTTTAAAATTTAAAATTACAGATCTCACCGAAAGATAATTGTTAATTTATTAAGTTTTATTATTTCTAAAATCAATGAATTAAACATATTATCATATGCGTAATGTTATGTTAGCTTATCATTTTCACATTTTACTTACTAAAAAATCTAGTTATCGTTTGCATCACGGTTAAATTTTTAAAATTCAATCCATATATTAACAACTGTCGTTTGCATCAAGGCTAAGATTTCAAAATTTGTTATACTCATACTTTGACAATGACAATGTAGTAGAACATAAGACGACTTGCCAATGACTCTTTGTGGGGGACAGCCTACGAGCAACCCTCCGTTAGGTATCCTTTACAATGATCGTTCACGACGGACCCCCCACCCCATGAGCCCTAACTGAGCTACTTTAGAAATGATTTGCTATGGATCATCTGTGGACACCATTGAGACACAACAACCTCATATAACCTTAATAAGAAGAATGTCAAAGCAAGACCACAAAGTATCACATATGGCGACAATTGAATTATCACAGCCCTGCCACCTGACTGACCACATGAGTAGGCCTATCTTTTGTATTGTTGGCTACATGACAGTACCAAACAAAATGACACCCTCTTATACACACCTCAAACATGAGAGCACAAGATCTAATTCCTTCTTCCCCAAGAAAAACCTAAGTACTCTCCTTCCAACCTTCATCTTCTCCCTTGACCTCCCACTCTGGTTCTCCGCTTGTCATAGGTGAACCGACCATTTTGTCTCCAGCACCTTCTCCTCCTTATTACCTTTTTAAAATCTTGTATCAATAAAATTCAAAAAGTAATTGAGTTCAACCAAATGGATTTAACTTATACAGTCCGATGGATCAAAACTAAAATTTCAAATTTTAAAAAATAAATAGCCTAAAATTGACCAATTCGAAAAGTACAAAGATTAAATTCAATCAAATTAAAATATAGAAACTAAATTCACAATTTTTACAATACAATAACTAAAGCAAATTTTAACTTTGTTAATTATGATGCAAACCTTCTAAATTTTGTAATATTGTAAATAAGATTTTCGTTTCATTATTATTATTTGTTAAATATAATTAGACTTGTACATGGGTCGGGCTGGGCCCGAAATGTGGGAGGGTTTGGGCAAAAATATAAGTCCGAAAAATGAGCTTGGACAAAAAAATAAGGCCCGGCTCAGCCCTAATTCACTAAAGGACAAAAAAAACTTTTTTAAAAATATTATTTTCTTATTATTTTCTCCCCATTTTGCTACCATTTTACTATTATGTTGCTACTATTTTATTGTTATTGTTTAGATATGGTATAAAACTTATTTTATTGTTAATTTTGTTATATTTTTAAAGACATTTTTAATTTTGTTATTATTTTAGAGGCATTTGCTTGTTAAGTTGCATCTATCTCAATGTTACTTAAGCATACATATTTTTTAAAATTTATTTTCAATTTGTTGAGAAATATTTATTTTAATGTTTTTATATTTTTGATGTATTATATAATTTTAAAATTATATAAAAATTAATATAGGCGGACCGAGTTGGGCCCAGGTTTTAACATTTTTATTCAAGTCGGACTTAGATAAAATTTTAAGCCCATTTTTGAGCCGGGCCCGAGCCTAGCAAACGAGCCTAAATTTTTAGTTGAGCCCTGCTCGGCCCATACACACCCCTAAATATAATTTTGATACTTCGATTTTTTTTAATTTGATACTAATCTCTTTTTTATCAATTTAATATATAAATTTATAAATTATAAAGAGTTTAAATTAAAAATTTAAAGGGGTCATAGCCCCTGGATCTCTTACTGGCTCCGCCACTGGGTACACTAAATAACAAATTTAGATGTCTAAAGTACAATAGAATTATTATACATGATGATATAAATCATATATGAAGCAAAATTAACACCCATCAATCTTGCTTCAAACTTCAAATTTATATTACTTTTTATCTAAATCCAACATTTACTACTGTCACAATTATTATTTTTTATTGAAAATGCCAATAATCAACACCTAATATCTCCATTATAGTCTTGGTTTGGAACTGGCATTCTCTGATTGCTTCAAACACAATTCTATGTCGTACGGGATTGTCCAGCTGCAGCGGGTGTTTGGCGGCAGCTCCTACCTACCAGTGCTCTACACAGCTTCTTATCTCTTGATTTTTTAGATTGGGTTAGGGAAATCTGATGATGTTGAATAACGATCTCATTTTACTAATGTCGAGTGGCCAACTGTTTTTGGGATCGTTTTTTGGCGCTTACGGAAATATCAGAATGGGATGATATTTGGTACACATCATCATTCGTTACAGTCTATTGCGAGTGTTAGTCTTTGATGGGCTAAATGTATTAAGGCTAGGTATGAGCGTTCTTCGTCTGATGATTTTCCAGCAATGGTGAGAGAGAGAGATGGCGAAGGCGCTGTTGAAGGGTGGACCAAGTTAAATGTTGATACTGCAATCAGGAGTGTTCCATCTGGTGTGGCAGTGGGCGGAGTTATTAGAGATTCCTCTGGCTCTTGGATTGTCAGTTTTAGGTAGAAGACTGGGATATGTTCTGTGATACAAGCTGATCTCTGGGACACAGGTTTGAAATTTCTAACTTCCTCCATGGATATAACATGTGTGTGGTAAAAAAAAACAATTGAATTTTATATGTCAAACAACCATTCCTTTGATCTCGTCTCTGGTGATGCTACGATCTTAGGGCCAGTTCTTCATTGCTTTTGAAAAGTGCTTTAAAAGTACTGTAGAAAAGTGATTTTGAGAGTGTTTTTGAAAAGTTTGGTTTAAAATTTGAGTGTTTAGCATTGCTGTCAAAA